>OX439475.1:7956225-9312872 GCA_949320105.2 Crepidodera aurea | reverse complement strand
TTGAGCTGCCCGGTATACCGATAAAAATAAATTAAAAATTTCTTACTTCTGTATTATTGTATGCGTCAGGTTTAGTTTGGAAAACTTTTGCTATCTGCGATCCAGTGAATCGTGTGTATGCTCTTGAGCCAGTTATTTCTGCCAATTTCTGGAAAAAAAATCTATTTGTATTTGTAAGAATCACTAGTCCATCAGCTGAGGCAAAAATAATTCGAACTTTAGTGAAGATTACAATATTTCGAAGGGAAGACTTACCAGTGGTCCACCAACAGCATCTTCCAATAACTTACATTGTTCTTTCGTACTAGAATCCATCCATATTGGACTATTAGTAACGGCAAAAGAATTAGCTAGTTCTTGATGAAGAAACTCAGTTGGTTTTAAATTACTTAATTTACAGTATGATCCTTTTTGCCAATATACAGACCCATGTTGCTAAAAAATAAACTAATACTTATATAATGAAGTTTTAAAAACTTCGATGCTCCTAAATCCTTACCATCATTGGTTGATCAGTTTCTCCAATAAAGGGTTAATCATAGATGCTTGGAATTGTTATAGATGGATGAGGGGAAAAACTAGGTGCTTGAAGATCAAATACTTGTTCAAATAGCTACAAAAAATTAAACTTATTCTATTAATGCGATTCCGGACCCATTCAACAATGTATTCGTTTTATCATACTTTTGTCTTTAATCGATCGATTCTAACAACATTCCATACATCTGTGATTAATTATATCGGAGAAACTTCTTACAATGCAGATAAGAGTAATGGATAGACCAATGGATATATGTATCAATCACTTAATGTTTGAGAGAGACAGATGAATGATATAAGAATTACCTGCCCGCTTCCTGATACTGCAGCTATATCTGAAAAATCTACTCCAGCTACGGTCAGTTTGTCTAACACTATATCCAATGCCTTTACCCACATTATCGTAGGTGAAGTAATAATGGAATTATCCACTTTATCGATATGTGCACCACCCGTCGTTCGGTATTCTGGAAGATCTGTATCATACTGAACGATTGCTTCTGCTATTAATCCTAGGTCGTCATCCACAACGCATGCTTTAAGCTAAAAACAATAATAAAACATTTTTAAGCTGTTCTGGGCTGTTTAATATACCATGAAACAACGTTTCTTAGCCAATCGAATGCCTCTCAACGGTGCAAGCTTTGTTCTAATTGGTTAATTCTATATACTGACACCCGTCAATGTCAATCAAGTCCGCGTGGACTAAATGAGGGAGTGGGAATAAAATGAAAAGAATTATCACCTTTTCATTCTATTGGCGAAACGTGAAACTAACAGGGTGTTGTGTTTATTGTGAGATAGGGGAGTACAGACGGGATAAAACCAAATTGGGTGGTTATGAATGGAGAAGTAAATGATTTTATTTTGAAATTTGAAACTAGGATATTTGATATTAATAAAGAAAGTACAGTCGAAGTATTTGCTGTTTGGTAAAATTTTCGAAAGAAGAAGCATGTGGAAGAAGTTGTTAGATTTTTCAGGTGACTTAGGGCAGAATCGAATATATCAACCAATTTGGAAATATTTCAGGAAGGTCAACGTTAAATTATAACGAGAAATTTAAGGAGAAAAAAAAGAAATTTGCACATATTATTTGATTGGGAGGGAAATTAACGTTCAGATGACACAAAAGAGCGTTTTAGAAAATAAAAACTGTTGTGCAACAAAAATGGAAACAGTATACAGAGAAAAAATACCGAAACAGCTCGAGAATGAACGAAGTTTCAAAAAATGTCACGAAAAATCAAACCTCTCTTGATTCCGTGACATCGATGTCGCGACAGTATGACATTGTGACTTTTTCAGTTTTCATGAAATAAAATATCGGGGCATTCACTGTCATGACATAAAAAGTCACGACTTTATCTCTTTGGGAAATAAATCTCGTGTGCTACTGGATTTGGAAATTCAATCAATTTTATTTCAGAAACTGAGAATTAATTTTTACTTATCAAGTTACAGTAATGATAAAATATTATATTTGGAAAACAATGGTGTCATTAAATAATATAAAAAATAATTATCAACCCGATAAGAAATATTATATTTTTAGATTTAAATTCTTATCCGTTAGTATTTGGAAAAATACTGTTAGACTTCTAAATTTTGCTTTAACCAAATTATATCATCAAATTAGTATTAAATCAATTTTGTATTTATAAAAGTTAAAGTTAAGAATTTTAATCTTCTTTTCGTTTGACCTGTAAGATATTTAAAACATCGATCTATTACTATTTTTAGGAACGTCAATCGACTTGATATTTATTTTTTTTGTTATCTTCAAGCGGAAATTGTTTACGAAAGCGTTATAAACATAACGTAACGTTTAAATTTAATTAAAAGTTAAGTTTTTAGAAATAGTATTTTTGACAAACAAAAAATAATTGTTTAGATACTTGGGAGACTAATTTTAGGCTGAAAAACGAATATTTTAACACCTCTTGCATATTTTTGAACCAATTATATTAATAATGAAAAAAGGGCTTTAAAAAATAGAGAGACATCTCCCTTTTTCTTCAGTTTTGGTTCAATAAAAACAGTTATACACAAAAACGAGTTTAATTTTATGGGTAATTGCACGTAATGCATTTAAAATAAAGGATGTTACGTGCTACTACTTTTTTGCGTTATTCAACCGTATTTCTAATTGAAGACAAATCCATTAAGAATTTTCTATTGGGTTTTCTGAATCTGAAACCAATTTTATGGGTCCAATTGTATACTGATCTGGTACTGCGCGCACAATCCGTATATTCTTCACGAAACCGCTGTGATATAGTGGAGTGAAATTAGAATTTTATATGGATGTAAGAGCTAAGTCAAATTTTTTTAATTTTTTCGAATTTATACATAAAGAGAAGCTTGTAAAAAATGTTTCAATAAATTTGGGCTGGAGCTTCGCGAGATATGTGCCAAAAACGGTATTTTTTGGTATTTTTCGAGTGGATTGTTTCACTATTTCCGTATAGTAGGGTTTTTTTAATGCATTCTAACCTCAAAAAACGAATTCGCGCACATTATTTTTGAATTGGAAATAAATAACCAAACAATCATCGAATTTTCTTAAAAATTGGAGAAAATATCTATTTTTATGTCGGGAAAACATGGTAAAAAATGAAAAAAAAAGTATTTGTCCAGCCAAAATCGGCATTTTTCGAAAAAAAATTGAATTGGCCGCCATTTTTGGAAAAACAATAGTAGGGAAAAACTTTTTATGTTAAAAAGAAGGATTTTGTGTGTACTTTTGTATAAGAAAATCCAACATTTTATTTCTTTATTTAAAGTGCCCAATTTAGAGAATAATAAAAAAATCAAAATTCGATTTTCATTTTTTATATTGATTTATATTGATTCGATCCCTCACAAAAATCTAAAGTAAAACCTGAAATATTTTTTTTTAACATTTTTTGGACTGAAATACAGTTTTTCTAAGAGAATCAAGCATAAATATCGCGATAAAAAAATTGGAAAAAAATGAAAATCGAATTTTTATTTTTTTATTATTCCCTAAATTGGGCACTTTAAATAAAGAAATAAAATTTTGGATTTTCTTAGACAAAAGTACACACAAAATCCTTCTTTTTAAGATAAAAATTTTTTTTCTACTATTGTTTTTCCAAAAATGGCGGCCAATTCAATTTTTTTTCGAAAAATGCCGATTTTGGCTGGACAAATACATTTTTTTTTTATTTTTTACCATGTCTTCCCCACATAAAAATACATATTTTCTCCAATTTTTAAGAAAATTCGAGGATTCTTTGGTTATTTATTTCCAATTCAAAAATAATGTGCGCGAATTCGTTTTTTGAGGTTAGGATGCATTTTTTAAAAAACCCTACTATACTATTTTTCCACAACTCTTCGAGCCGGAGATATCTAAAAACTAGTGAAACAATCCACTCGAAAAATACCAAAAAATACCGTTTTTGGCACATATCTCGCGAAGCCGAAGCCCAAATTTATTGACACATTATTTACAAGCTTCTCTTTATGTATAAAATCGAAAAAAATTGACTTAGCTCTTACATCCACTTTCAGAATATTTTCGTCTAATTTCACTCCGCTAATAACTTTATGGTTAAATGTGTATTCTCATTTTATGGATATTGAACGTAATGAATTAAAAAAAAGTTCTTTTTTTACAAGCTTTTTAATATATGGTGAAGGCGAAATTTTTAGTCTTTGTAACCTTTTTTTCTATAACTTTAAGTGCTTTAACCGCAACTACTTGGCATGCAATGAAACAACATTAATTATTAATATTTGATTATTAAAACGTTTGCTTTTTAAGAAAAAAATAGTATTTTTTTTAATTAAATTTAATAATACATGTCAATAATAAAAATTCAAAAATACCCAATCGATTCCTTAATGTGAATCATTTATTCCAAATACTTTTCAATTTGGTTATTTTATTATTTAAGGTCACGCCTAGACAATAATTATTTCACAAAACTTTTTATAGACCTCATTTAACTACAGCAACAGGTACAAATATATCTCATTTCCAATAATAAAATAGCGGTTATATCATTCATAAACATCTGATACTTTTATGGTAACCATTTAACTTTTAAATATTTGAATTATATTCAATGTTTAGTACTGGTAATAGTACAGGCAATAAAATAATAAAAGCAGGGTGAAATTGTCAACTATAAATCATAAAAGTGTTTCTAATACTCCTGGAAGCCAGTGACGATTTTCGGTACTTATTTTCCCAGTCTACAAACATGGATAGAATTGTAGGGTTAGTAATTCTAAGCAACCGATGGGTTGAGGCGGAAAATGCGTCAGAAACATACGAAAACAAGGCCCTTTTATACCCGTGATAAAAAACTGAAAAATATCCATCAAAAAAATTTCCCTCATCTTCGCAATCATGAAAATGTAACAGCCTATATTATGATAACAGCTTAAAATACAATCTGGCTAATGTGGCACCCCAAAAGCCTTGCCTGGCTTGTGAGAAAAAATTCACTGTCTCCTGGACTATAATATAAATTTTATTTTAAAATTATTCAGGTGTCTTAAAACTATGTTTACAGGTAAAGTTTCTTACTGGTGGCTCTTCAGCCACACCGGAATGATCAAATAAACAAAAAACATATACAGAGTACTCTTTGGACTATGCCATTTGCAAATATTATACTAGCAACAAATTTCTTATTCCGAATTTACCGTGTAAACGTAGCCAAAGCAAATCGATAAAGATATACACTGACTAATCGGTTTACTCATTTTTTTATTTTACAGTAAGTAAATAAGTATTGTATTCTCACCTGCTGAGTGCTGAGGTCCAATCCTAGATATGTTCTGTTACACTCGCACATCGTATCGATCAAAATAAAGTTTCTATCAAAATACCTTCATGCATTCTCTTCGACAGCCGCAACTGGTTGAATATTCTTTCAAAATTTCAGTTAAATCCTCAATGCTTCCTGTTTCGAAACGTAGGTGTTTTATTTGTAGGTTTACGCGAACTGAAAAATATTTCGCGTTGAGGAATTTTCGTACCTTTGTGTTCTAGCCGCGAAAAGTGACTGTGTTTTAATATTATTTGATGTAACAGCGTGATCGTGTTGGTTTGAGTTCTAGCGAGGTCAAGGCACCAAACTCCAGTTCTGTTTCGTATATTCGTTATCGTGGGGATTACGTTGTATTTCACTCGAACGATTATGTAGACTGTATGTGTATTAAGAAGGGAATTGTTTTAAATCACAGAGAAACTTTCTAGATTGAAGAAGGAATTTTTTTAATTTTTGGCGGGTGCGCCATTTTTATATATTGTTATGATATGAAATGACACTTAGTCCAGTAACTGAAGGGTCAAACCTGGGAATAAGTCACCGCAGGTGTTTTAACATGAGAAAATCCTTAACGCGTTTTGGTCAAGGGGAGGGGCTGAAAATGGGCCCCAAAACCTGGAAAATGGGTTTCCCGCTATGGTCTATTTTTATGCATGAGAGAGTAATAAAACAGCATTTCTAATGCAAAACTTAGTACGGTCATTTTAAATATTTTTACAGAATAATCTAAATATTTCCTAAAATTGTCATAAATGTACCTGAGCTAATACAAGTTTTGGGTCTTTTATTGGTCTTTTATAACCATAAGCTGTACAGAACAATAGAAAAAGGTTTAGACAGGCCAAAAGCCCTGTGTATTAAAGATAACATAGCCGTATCTTAAGATTATTTTCAATAAGTACCTATTTGCCAATTTTGTTTTATTTTAATTCCAAGAATTTCTTACAGTAATCGAATTATAAGTAGATAAATCCCTTAGTAAGGAGGTCCAGTTGTGTATTCTTGACAGCTTACTAAATGTCGTTTAGTTGCAACATGCAAGGTGCAGTGTGCAGTCTATTGTGAATTCTAGTGTGATCATGGAAAATTTGGAAGTATCGCGTAAACGACAAAAAATCGGTCCTTTAACAGTTAATGAAAAAACATTAATATTTAATTGTTTTAAATCATTTACAGACAAACATTTATGTAAAAGTGTTGATGACACAGTGGAATTAGTTAGTAGTACGCTTGGTGTTGGGAAATCTACGATTTACAGAGTTGTTAAAGAAGAGAAATGTGGCGAGTTTCAAACAGCACGTAAAGCTCCAGGAAAACCAAAATTTCAAATAGAAAATCATTTGAAAGAAAGACTTCGAAGGAAAGTGCATGCGTTCTTCTTTAGAAAAGAATTTCCGACAGTAGACAAAGTTCTTGCCACGGTTCGAGATGATAAGGATTACCCTGAAATGAGTCGAAGCACACTATGGAAACTTTTAAAAGAAATAGGTTTTCTATGGAAAAAGCATTCCAGAAAGTCTATTTTAATAGAAAGAAGCGATATTGTAGTATGGAGAAGATATTACCTAAGGACTATAAAAGAAATGAGAAACCAAAGAAGAAATATATTTTATTTAGATGAAACATGGATCAACGAGGGACATACATCAAATAAATTTTGGCAAGATGAAACTGTTACAAGTCGAAGACAGGCTTTTTTAAATAATTTATCTACTGGTTTAAATCCACCATCAGGAAAGGGGCGCAGACTGATAATAGTACACATCGGTAGTTCAAACGGTTTTGTTAAAGGTGGTTTATTGACTTTTGAATCTACTCGTACCGGTGACTACCATGAGGACATGAATGCTGATGTCTTTAAAGAGTGGTTCGAACAAATGATAGATCTTCTTCCTCAGAACTGTATAATAGTAATGGATAATGCAAGTTATCACTCGAGACTTACAGAAAAAATGCCCACAACCAAGTGGTTAAAAAAAGATTTACAGAATTGGCTAAATTCAAAGAATATTAAGTTCCATCCCGGTTCTGTGAGAAGAGAACTGTATCATTTGTGTTCCCTTCATAAAGAGAAATTAAAAAAATATGAAATTGCAAAAAATCGTGGGATGACGGTGGTTAGATCACCACCATATCATTGCGAAGTAAACCCGATTGAACTGATATGGGCACAGATAAAGGGAGAAGTTTCAAGAAAAAATAATTCTTTTAAAATGAGTGATGTTGGAGGCTGTAAATAATGTGAAGCCTGAAAACTGGGAAAAGGCAGTAAATCATACGATTAAAGAAGAAGAGAAAATGTGGAAGTTGGACAATATTACTGATGAAATGATCGAGCCACTCATTGTAAATATTGGTTGCGACAGTTCATCTTCTGATTTCGATTCTGATTTGGATTTGTAGGTAAGAAGTAGTTTTTATATTAAAATTATTATTTATGAACGTAACGTTGTTTAAAAGTCAAAGTTTAAACCCTTATACCTACATAACCCGTTTGACACAATATTCTTAACATACCTTGTGGAAAAATAAAATATTTTAGAAAAAATTGCACTTTTTTACTTTCAGCTGCTTAGAAGTTATAAGCAGGTTAATTAGGTGAAAATATAAGTGTACACCCAATATATTTATTATATTTATACAAAGGTTATTTCATACGAAAATACTCGAGGTATAACTTCACAAAATATTTTAACTGTCTACCTACTAAAAGAAGTGGTACGCCTATGGATTACGAACGCTTTATTATTTTAATAATCTCTCATACATAAAAATAGACTATAATATCTGGCTAAATATGCCAATTAGAGAATTCAGACAAAAAATGGAAATCAGCTCATTCTCTATAAAAATGGCCCTTATCATTTTCTTCGAAAATTCAATAGTTTTCGAGATAATGGCACTCAAAAATCCCCTCATTTCAGCTACTGCTCTACCTTCAGGAATTCCGCTTTCTATGAATTAACGCGTAACCGGGCGGACGAATTGTTCAATATCTCGGGAAAAAATTAATATTTTTCGATGATTCAAAGTTCATCGGAATGGGAAAACCCGTAGCTACAATTCCATGTGACTTGAAGTCAGTTCGTATTTACCAAAAATATTTAAAAAAGCGGTCAAAGTTTTTTTCAACAATATTTATTCATATTTTCTTTAAAAATAGTCATTTATTCTAATTTTGCCTTGATAATGGGACCTTAGGGGGTCTTGAATGACCTCAGAAATTTTTTTGCAATACTTTTCTGGCGTTCTAATATACAATTGATTTGTTCCAGAGAATCTTCGGAACAAGCGCGAATTATAATCTTATGATCCGTTATATTGATTTCCAATGCACATCATTTCAAAGCTTAGATGGTCTATTTTTCGAATATATTTTTTTATTTTTAATAGTCTAATAATTTTCGAGAAATGAGGAAAATTGGTCACACGAGTCAAAACCGGCCTTTTTTTGTTTATCCACTTCTTGTTCCCCGCTCTTTATTTCTTGAGGATTAATAATTAGATGAAAGTAAATTTCTGAGGTCATTCAAGACCCCCTAAGGTTCCATTATCAAGGCAAAATTAGAATAAATGACTATTTTTTAAGAAAATATGAATAAATTAATGAAGCAGCCTCTAAATATTGTTGAAAAAAACTTTGACCGCTTTTTTTAAATATTTTTGGTAAATACGAACTGACTTCAAGTCACATGGAATTGTAGCTACGGGTTTTCCCATTCCGATGAACTTTGAATCATCGAAAAATATTAATTTTTTCCCGAGATATTGAACAATTCGTCCGCCCGGTTACGCGTTAATTCATAGAAAGCGGAATTCCTGAAGGTAGAGCAGCAGCTGAAATGAGGGGACTTTTGAGTGCCATTATCTCGAAAACTATTGAATTTTCGAAGAAAATGATAAGGGCCATTTTTATAGAGAATGAGCTGATCTCCATTTTTTGTCTGAACAAAAATTCTCTAATTGGCATATTTAGCCAGATATTAGCGGGAAACCCATTTTCCAGGTTTTGGGGCCCATTGTCAGCCCCTCCCCTTGACCACAACGCGTTAAGGATTTTCTCATGTTAAAACACCTGCGATGACCTACAAATTGCGCTATGTGGGATCTCATGCCCGACTTATTCCCAGCTTTCGATCTTTTCAGTCCTTCATTTACTGGACTAACTCTTTAAAGGGGAAAATTGTTATGGTATAAAAAAAATGGGACTAAATTATGAAAAAAGTGGATTTTAAACGAATTAAAAAAAAAATGTGAAACGGACTTAAAAAAAATGGTGATGGTTGTTAGGAAAATTTTTGTTTGATGTTGATTATTGGAATTTGAAGTTTGTAAAAAAAATGTCAGAGATTAATTGCATTATATATAATTACAATATTATCTCAATTGGCGCCAACAACGTGGGCTCGAAATTGTGTGAACCCAAAAACATGAAGGAAGAACGGGAGTATAGAAGAAAGGAAGAAACAAGTAGAGATCAGTTTAAGGAGTTAATGGAGATGATGATTAAGATGAATAGGACATCGGAAGAATCTGATCACAAAAATCAAATAAGATTTGAAGAAATGAATAAGAAATTTGATGAAAACCGAAAAGAAAATCAAGAAATATTAGTTGAATTAAAACAAGAAAGTAAAGATATGAATAAGAAATTTGATGAAAACCGAAAAGAAAATCAAGCAATATTAGGGGAAATGAAACAAGAAATAACCAAGAAATTTGTGGAACACGATAAAGAAATTGATAATATCAAAAGTGAGACGAAACAAATTAGAAGAGATATAATAGAACAGAAGATAACAGTACAAGAAACAAAGACAGAACAAACAGAAAAAGAAATGAAAAGAATTGAAATAAATGTAATGAATAATAGTAAAGAGATTAATGTAATAGAGAAACGTATGGAAGAAATTACCCAAGACAATTGGAAAATTGCAGAAGAAGAGAATTTAAAAACAAGAAAAGATACAGAACAGAATTTGAAAATAATGAGACAAGATATTAAAAAGAATGGGGAAGAAATTAATAATTTAGAAGAACATATTAAAGAAGGTTTTAAATTACAGGAAGAAATCATAACTACAGAAACAAATATTACAAAATGGAAAATAGAAGAAATAGAAAAGAAAATGTATCAAGAAAGGGAAGAATACAAAAAAAAATTGAAAGCAATATGGGAAAAAATGCAATTATAATGACAACAAATGGAAGTGAATTAAATAAAAATATAAAAGAAGTGAAGGAAGATCTTAATAAAAAAAATGAAAATAACCATAAAGAATTAGAAAAACAGTTTAAAGATGGATTTGAATTACAAAAAGAAATTTTAAGGAATAAAAACAGGTTAGGTCAAAATTTAAGATATTTTTGGAACAATTTTGAAAATAACTAAAAATTAAAGATAAATTAGCATTCATTTGTTATTTTTTTTAAAAATACCAAATGAATGCAAATTTGGGGGAATTTGTTATGATATGAATTAAAAAAAAATATGTGAAACGGACTTAAAAAAAAATGGTAATGGTTGTTAGGAAAGTTTTTGTTTGATGTTGATTATTGGAATTTGAAGTTTGTAAAAAAAAAAAAAAAAAAAAAAAATGATTAATTGCAAATAAAGAATATTAAAAGTTAAAAATATAAGAATTTTCATTATATATAATTCAATATTATCTCAATATATATATTTTTTAATCAAAATTTTAATTTTGGATTTTGATCTACATTGCAGAAAAGAACCGAATATTGCAATCTTGCACGTACATCGACTTTTCTTATCTTTCTTTTCGAATTGCTGTTTCGAAAAAAACATTTTTGAAACGCCGTTTTTGCAAAAAATCATAGGGACAAGTTTTTTGTTTAAACAAAAATGCTCTAAGGGTCATATTTCGGCAGATATCGTCGAAAAACTCTAGAGCCATTTTCCCACCCTTCCACAAATTCCACATAGCTGAGATTTTCGGAGGTAAATGTACAATGTACCTATGAATACCTGTAAATTAAAAAAAAAATTTGACGGACAGTACTAAATGTCTTTTATTTTATTAAATATAACATACTGAAAAGTTTTAAGTGGCAACCGGAGTTCTTGTGAGAAGCAAATTTCTATTTTATGAGGATTTTCTAATATAAAATTGTATTTATATGCGCGCCACTGGGAAAACTTGGCGATGGAATATTTCTCGACAGCTTTAAATGTACGTAACGATGTGGCAGCACTTTACAAAGATATTTAAGAAAAAAATGGGAAACGATATTATTTAAAAACTACTTGATATTTATTGAAACAAATAGGAGCAAATTTTCATAGATTTAATGCAGAATGACGCGGATATTTCTTTTTGTGATTTTCCATTTAAAATTAACAAAATAAATACTTTTCGAAGGTTTACAAAAAAATCAAGGAATCTCCACCCTAAGTTTTGTAATTATTAGATATGATCCTTTGTCCTCAACAGTTTAAGATTTGAGACAATTTTGTAACATTTAAGTTATTAATTAAAATAAAACTTCAAATGATAAAATGCTATGTATGGTTTTCATGTTACATTGGCAGAGAATGTAAATCTCTTGGTCTAAAATAATATTTTAAGGTGCTTTTTAAAAAAATTAAATCGCAAATATGTTTAAAATTACACGTTATAAATGAGAAAATGATCAAACAAATATAGCCAAAGAATCAAAAAGTTAATTTTCTTTTGAGCAGTTTTATGTCTGCTGATATTATATTTTTCTTCTTTTTCCGGTCTTCTATCCCCATCTCTCGATTCTTTGCCCAGTTTTTTTATTCCTTTGTTAAAAAATATAACACTAATACATAAAAAAAAGTAATTTCTTTTGAAACTTACCAATTTTGGAACGAAAAGTTTTGTTGTTTTATCAGTTGCGGGTTCTTGAAGAGAGATGTTAGACAAATTTATTCCTAGTGGAAGTGTCCAGAAACAAATAAAGTTTTTGGTGTGCATAATAATTTTGATATTAACGAAACTTGACAAATACTTTGATAAACAATGACAAGTAATGTTTTTTGTCAAAAATGACAAACGTATAGACAAAATTGGCAACAAAAATTAATTAGAGATCGTAAATAGGTAGTCTAGAGGAATTGTAATCCACGACTCCAAAAGTTACCGCTAGATGACACCACTAAGTGGTTCAAAATGTTACCAGAAGGACCATAGCTTCTAACTTCGTTATTAGTGGCTCGATTTGAATGTGTTATAGAGGGGGTCTAAGTTATATATGTAAACAAAAATCATGCGCAACAACGTTGCCAGAAGGACCGTAGCGTCTAACTTTGTTGTTAGCGGTCCGATTTGAACGCAGAAAATGTCTTTCAACGCAGACTGTCATTTATAGAATGTACAGAAAGTAGCTTATAGGTTTGTCTACGACAATGAGGAATGCAGTGTCAGATCAGTAAATAATTGGATCTACAAAATTGGTTTCAAACTTAGAAAACTAAAATTTTTAATGTAATTGACTTCAATTGTGGCTAAAAAAGTAAGTTTTTTGAGCAAATACTTGAACATATGAAGACCATGAACATTTTTCAGGAGGTATTTCTAGTCGAAACTCATGACAAGAAATCTTGAAGAGGATCAACGTAAACTGAAATTTTAAGTTCTTTAACTATTTTTCAATGAGAGTTAATTTCACCGTTTAGTTTTTCATTTCTGCGTGTTATTTTCTACCGTATTCTTAAAATATTTTTATAACCAGATATTGAAACCCTTCTGTAGTTGGATTTTCTTAGACAAAAGTACATACAAAATCCTTCTTTTTAATATAAAATTTTTTTCTCTACTATTGGTTTTTCCAAAAATGGCGGCCAATTCAATTTGTTTTCGAAAAATGCCGATTTTGGCTGGACAAATACATTTTTTTTTTAATTTTTACCATGTCTTCTCGACATAAAAAAACATATTTTCTCCAATTTTTAAGAAAATTCGAGGATTCTTTGGTGAGTTATTGCCAATTCAGTAAAAAACATAATGTGCGCAAATTCGTTTTTTGAGGTTAGGATCCATTAAAAAAAAAACCTTCTATACGGATCGATACTCTACTTCATCACGGTCATTTTAATTTTTTTTTATTTTTCCACGACTCTTAGAGCCGGAGATATTTAAAAAATAGTGAAGAAATCCACTCGAAAAATACCAAAATTGCCGTTTTTGGCTCCAGCCCATATAAACCCATATAAAATCTAAAAAATCCAAAAAAAATTTGATTTAGCTCTTACATCCATTTTCAGAATATTTTCGTCTAATTTCACTCCGCTATATCGTGTGTTTCGGTTACGACTCCACCCGGTACAAAATCCAAATAACGAAGCAAAAACTTCCCATAAAAATATAGACATGTTGTTGTTTTCGCAAAAGAGCTCGCCGCCATAGTTCTGCCAAAAGCTTCTAGTGTTGGCTCCGCGACTCCGGAGTTAGACTTCTTTTCTGGCTCCGGTTAACCGGACGGTCTCTTGGCGCGCCGGCCATCCAAGGCGCCATCCCCCTTCGTTGCTGGTTTCACCCTCGCACCCTCACCCTCTGGCTTGTTTATTCCAATGTTTTCTACTCCTGAAGATGATATTAATTCGACACTTTTACACGAATACGATGACTAACTTTTACACGAGCTGTTTACATATGTGATGCATGTTCGGGGCGAAAACGCAGGAGCGGCTCTAGGAGCGACAATCTTTTTGGGACTACAAGTAAGGGTTCTCTGTAGTGAAGCACTAACAGGAGTAAAGTTGATTCTCCTATATAAAATTTATTAGAGTTCCCACAATTTTTTGTATTTTGGATTTCATTAAATTTAATAAATTTTATATAGGAAAAACATCCCAGCAAACAATGAATCTCTGGCCCAATGCTGGCGATGATGGCAATATGCTGGTTTTTTATCTGGGTTTTCTTCTTATGATAATATTATTAAGAAAACTTCATTTATGACGAAGTATAACTTCTCTTATAATATGCAAAAAAAAATTATTATTAAACACCCATAAAGGCATTTAGTATATTAAAACAGTGACCAATGAGCAATTTAATTCTAACTTAACCTAATAGAGTTTGAAACTTAAAACTAAGGTATACTCATCAGCGTTCCTTAGGTTCTGTAGAATGGATTGCAGTAAACTTTTAACGTGCACACACAAGGACACAAAGCTCTGATTTTGCACTAAAAACACTAAACTAACTCAAAGGGCTTGATCCTCTTAACTCTTCTTTCTAACCCATTATTGTCAAGGAGGTGGATAGCCTCGACATTGACATGATGATGAAGTCTTTCTTCATGACTCTTGGCTAATTTCTTGATGGTCTGGTCAACAGCAGGGCCGGCCTGAGGCGTGTGCGACGTGCGATTTGGGAAGGGGCGCCGAATTGAGAAAAAACATGAAAAAATAATTCAGTAAAAATTTTATAAATAAACCGTCAATTTAAAACACAAATAAAAGTTCAGAGTATAGTCCAGTAAATTAACGCCAGGAAAACCCACGGGGCATTAATTCTGCCCATCAATTTTTTTTTAATTTGCAGGTATTCATAGTTACATTTACCTCCGAAAATCTCTGCTACGTGGAATTTGTGGAAGGGTGGGAAAATGGCTCTAGAGTTCCCGAAAATATGACACTTAGAGCATTTTTGTTTAGACAAAAAATGAAGAGCAGTTCATTACCTACAAAAGTTGTCTCTATGATTATTTTCGCTACACCAATATTTTTTGCAAAAACGGCGTTTCAAAAATTCGCAAATTTTGATAATCTGAAAATACGGCGCTTCCTTATCATAATTAGCAAAATTATTGTGATGAAAACGGAAAATTTGAATATCCTCTCAAAACTTGAATATCATTCCGTTTTTGTCTGAAGACAAAAGATAGGGCAATAATAACCAATTTTTTTTTCACTTTTTGCTCTTGATTAATTAATTTATTGTAAAAAAATCCAATTTGAGAAAGTTTGAAGGCAGACCTTTTTCTCGTGCACTACTTGAAATACTTGACATATATATTGATGAAAAGGTCAGAATGTGATATTTTATTTAGTACAATTCCTAACCCCAAAAAATTTTAGCACGAAAAGAAAATATTCCTCAAAAAAAAATGTCGATTTTTCATATGGGTGAGAATTTTCTCAATTTTCCGGAAAACAAAAAAATATGAAAAAAAAAAGAAAAATGCCATCGACAAGGGGACAAGCTAAGCTTTCTAATGATGTGCGTTGACAACCGATATGGTCCTTGATTATCTATTCATTCCCGATAGACCCGAGCATTTTCGAAAACTCCGGAAATCCAAAAAAATGCACTAAAAAACATGAAAATACACAAAAATAATTTATTGAATCTTTCTGCATTTATTTAACACCTTGCAAAGCCCCATTATCCAAAAGGATTCGGTGAAATTAGTCTTGATAAAACAAATATGAATAAATTTATATGTGGCTCAAAATATCGAGTAAAAACAAACTTTGGCCCGGTTTTTCAATAATTCAGAAAAATAGATAAAAGGAAAAAGTAACAAGATATTATAGCTACAGGGTCCTTCTTTCTTCCGAACTTTGAATCATGAAAAAATATTAATTTTTACGTGATTTATTGAAAAATTTGTAATCCGCTTGGGAGTGTCATTCCTTTAGAGCGTGCTCTCTAAATGCATGGCAGGAGCTAAAAATGGGGGTGTGTTTTGGAGCCGGTTATGTCGAAAAGTATTTTTGACAAAAATGATAAGGATCATCATAACTTCTGTTCAACTTTGTAGTAAACGCTCTGCTTCATTGTTTTTACAGAGCACAATGATTGTGCCAAATTCAATAATTATTAAGCTCTGACAAATTCGTTTTATAGCACAAATAATATTTTTTGGGGGGTTTTCTACACCTATTTTCATTGTAAGGGGCGCCAAAACTCATTCTTGCACACACAACATTTTGCTCTTAGGCCGGCCCTGGTCAACAGTGTCCATTTCCAGATCCCTATGGAGGTCACTATTACGAATGTACCAAGGAGCATCTACTATGTTCCTCAGTGCTTTGTTTTGAAATCTTTGGATGATTGCTAAGTTGCTTGCTTTGGTGCATCCCCATAGTTGGATACCATAGGTCCATACAGGCTTAAGTATCTGCTTATAAAGTATAAGCTTACTATGTAGAGACAGAGTGGAGTTTCTTCCAATTAGCCAGTACATTTTTCTATATTTCAGTCCAAGTTATTCTCTTTTCTTTTTAACATGCACTTTCCATCGGAGTTTGGCATCTAAGTATTTTGCTGTGTTTGAATATGGAATCAGGTTATTGGTTATTCTGACTGGAATATGATCTATCCTTTTGTTCGTAAAGTTAATGTGGAGTGATTTAGTTTCATTAAGTTTAATTTTTCATCTCTTCGTCCAGTCTTAGATAAGATAGACAGCTGTTTGCATCTTGTGAGTTGCTTCTTTATTGCTCTTTTCTACTGCTAGAATGGCAGTGTGGTGGGCGAAGGTGGCTATGGTATTGTTTTCTATCTGGAATATCACATGTGTACAGTAAGTATAGGACAGGTCCTAGGACACTTCCTTGTGGTACTCCAGCCTTAATTTCTTTAAGATCGGAATAGGCTTCTTCTTGCCTGCTTCTAAAGTATCTTTCCGATATATATGAATCGAGGATATCTGTATATTGTTTTGGAAGGAAAAGCTTGAGCTTATGTATTAATCCTTCATGCCAAACCTTATCAAACGCTTGTGCTACATCAAGAAACAAATGTTTTTCTCTTATAATGATTTCTCTATACTGTTGGTTATTCTATGAACTTGGTCGATCGTTGAGTGCTTATTTCTAAATCCAAATTGGTGATCAGGGATAATTTCTCTTTCTTCGATAAGTGCTTTTAGTCTTTTGAGTAGGAGTTTCTCAAATAGTTTCGACATAACAGGCAGTAATGAGATCGGCTTGGGTATCATTATGACTTCCGCAATTTTCCAAAGGCTGGGTACTTACCTCAGTCTGAAGTCAGTATTTATTAGGTTATTTAGTTTAATTATTGCTTTTTTGGGTAATTGTTTTAAAACAATCTCTCGCCGTCTACTGGCAACATGATGGCCGCGACAAAGCTACATCGGCAATAAGTTTTTTATCTGGGTTTTCTTCTTATGATAACATTATTATGAAAACTTCATTTATGACGAAGTATAAATTCTCTTATAATATGCAAATGCGCTATCCTTTTAAAATCGATAATGATTGAATTTAAAAATAATGATACAGTTAAAAAGTTCTACGCTAGGACCAAACTCTTCATCCATGGTTACCGTTCGACCGCAATACGAGAAAACTCCAAGAACTTCGACCTCGCGCTCTTTCTTGGCCAGTTTATATAAACAGCAGGATCGTATCCAAAGTAGGACGACAAACAATCTTTATAGTTATTTGTTCTAATGCTATATACAGTGAAAAATTAATGACAAGTCCGCAAACAAACTGACAGACGATGGCGGTTTTTTCTAAGTTCGACTCCGGAGAGACGCCCGCCATAATTCTCCAACAAGGGTAAAGAGCCGGACAAAAATCTATAGGATAACCAATTGTTTCATTGTGAATTAGTTTTGTTAATTTTAAAACATATTTTAACCATTTTAAAGCACTTTTAGCAGGTACATTAAATCATCTACAATTTTATTTAAAATATTATTAATAATAATGCTAATTTAAAAGGGGGGTGGGTGGCTCAGCGGTAGAGCACTGGACTCATAATCCAAGGGTTGTGGGTTCGAATCACACCAAAGGCAGAAATCTTTTTCTGATTTTTAGTTAATTAAAAATTTAGAAATTGATTTTCATATACCAGGTGTGATTCCTCACTCGACCATTCACTGTTGGGTTCTAATTAACAGTGCTGTTCCTAAAGTGGCGCTGGGAAACAGTAACAAAGCCTACATAGAACACGAGGCTAATGGCCATAGTAGTCGATGCCGTTGACACAGAAGTAAAAAAAAAAAAAAAAAAAAAAAAATGCTAATTTAATCAATTTAGGCAACACACATTACATTTATATAATTTGAATCTGCTAAGAACGCTGTAAAAGT
Source organism: Crepidodera aurea (assembly GCA_949320105.2). Lineage (NCBI taxonomy): Eukaryota > Metazoa > Arthropoda > Insecta > Coleoptera > Chrysomelidae > Crepidodera > Crepidodera aurea. The sequence continues at coordinate 9,294,459 of OX439475.1, read as the reverse complement.
TTGACAGAAATGTCAGTGAGTTAATAAATTATAATGGAAAATCAATCAAATACTATTAAACGAGCAAGGTTTGTATGTGTGTGTGTGTCCAGAGGATCTCGAAATCCACTCGTCAGAATTCAATGAAACTTTCAGGGTAGACTAATTCCCATCTAAATCGACAGAAAATATAGGTCTCATGTCTGTGAAAATTCGATCTTCCGAGATATTTACAAGAAAAGTTAAGCTTTTAGTTTTATTTCCTAGCAACGGCAACTTGTTTCTATAGTAATATACTATAAAGGAGAGAGGATATAACGTCACATTCCATAGGCGTACTTTGCAAAATAAGTTTCTATAATATAAATAAGGTCACAGCATATAAAATATATATACCCACTTCGTAGATTAAATTTTGAAGTTATATTATTTACAAAAAATAAAAATAAACCTTATGCATCTGACACTTTAACATTGAACGAATTAAATTTAACCAATAAATAACAAGGACGATTATATGTTGGGATTAAACTGTTTTTAATCTCTTGGCATTAAAAGTAACGCTTCAGTACTTACCTAAACTCAAAGATTAAAAAAAAGTTAGTTCAAGAACTATCTATAAAAGTCACTGTCTTCACTAAAACTACTGGTATTACTATAATTGTCTTTTCTGAGGTTTATTATTATAGGTTCTATTAAATTATCCATTGATAGTGGATATATTTTCCTAAATGAATTTTCCACCTTTTTAACATGATCAATGCATTTTCCCGATTGTTCTCTATTTACATCTGAAAATGCCTTCAAAAACAAATTTCGCACATCAGGAAATTTAAATGTTTTATTGGTTTGAGAAACATAACCTTTTAATAATTGTGACCAGATCAGTTCAATGGGATTTAACTCTGCGTGGTATGGAGGCAATCTGAGAATTTTAATTAGTTTTTCTCTGGCCATCTCATCTATAATATATTTTTTGAATTTTGAATTTGAATTACTAATAATTCTTCCTTCAAGGATTTAGGAGGACTGATAATATTTTTAGAATGAAGCCATTTTGAAATATATATTATTACAAAATTCCGAATCAATTAAAATACATACGATACGGCTATGAATAAATAAAGTCTGACTTATCTGTCAAAATAACAGGTTAATTACAGTAAAAACCATGGAAACAAGATTAAATCTAGACAAAAACTATATTAGGCCGATCAGATGTATTAAAATTTAAATTTTAACTACAAATAAGCATTGAAGGATGAGGTAAAAATAAAATTTCTACCTCTTGAACCTGTACTACGTTCTGCAAATTAAATACTGGCTCCTTTCTTCTGTATAGTATAGTAGTAAAAAGGTTTGACTTTATTTAATTTCTGGCGTTTAAATCTGAAAGAATTCAATTTTAAATTTGCCGCTTTTTATCCATAATAACCTACAAATTTTGACAACTACTGACACGCACATCTCTGGTTAAATGTTAAGAAAATGGGACCGGCTGGGATTTTCATGAAATTTTCGCAGATGCTATAAAACATGATAAAATCAATATACTTAGCAATAGAAATTTTTGCGCGGAAAAATATTTTTCACATTTTTTTATTCTACAAATGCCCAAGTAGCAATTTATAACCAGAATAAACCTGAAAAGTATAAAAAAGAAAAGGTTCATTTGACGGACATAAATAATTTGCTTGTCAAATGACAGCCATCTCATAAATTCTAAGTTGAAAATACAACGTTGCCAATTCAATTTCAGAAATCATGGGTTTAGGTAAATATTTATAGGAACATTGAGTAACACTGTTAAAATGGACACTTGTCAAAATGTGACACCTGTCAAAACGTGACAACTGTTAAAATGTGATACGTGTCAGAATGTTACAACGGTCAAAATGAACAAATGTCAAAATATGACACCTGTCAGAATGTAACAAATGTCAAAATGTCACACGTATCGTACTTTTCTTTATTTATTACACAGATCTAACCTAACCTAAAGCTAATCTTTTTTTTTTGGCGGGTGGTAATGCTTTATGCACATCGGGTAAAGGTTCTTCCCTTCCCCGATAGTGTGAGACTACCCCTTACGGTTACTCACTAAAACCACCCCACTGAAACCACTATGCCCTACACGCTGCTGTTGCCCGTCCCGGAAACGGGGCCTGTCCGCCGTGACTATTCGCGAAGACCAAGCGTCAGTAGATGTTGCCCTAAAAGGGTGAAATCTCCAGAAACTAGGCAACTTTTAATGCATTTAACTAACCTCTGTGACAAGCAGTTGATAAACGTCAACAACACCTGCAGCAAATTGAAAATTAACACTGACTTTCTATTTATCTACCTTTCTATAGTTCAAGTAGATGTCGCCCACTCCGTGATTTTCACGAATTAATTAATAATTTGTCAGGTTATAAATTATATACTTAAATTATATACTCATTGGACTGCTTAAAAATGTAGATTTGAATATTAAGAGCGAAGCTCGGTGACCAGATATTTATTTATTAATAAAGGTATCATTTTAAACATTTTTTAGTCGTTGGTTTTAATAAACAATATCGATTTAGCGCAGGGGGTTTTGGGGTGTTCGACCCCCCCCCCCCCCCCCTCAAGAGTAAAATTTCTGTATATTTACTTGAAATATTAAAAAAAACTTTTCTTTATGATGGACAGACTACAGTTCCTTAGATTTTTTTTAATGAACCCCCCTCGAGCAAATCCTGCGCACGGGCCTGATTTAGTCAACATATATCTTAGATCGCTAGATACGGCATCCTACAGTGTTTGTTTGGCTCTAGAGGGTTAAAGACGAGAGGGGGTAAAGGGGCAATAGCGTACCATGATACAGTGGTGTACCATTCGGAATATTTTGGTACAGTGTAATATATTGTCATATTTATACAACACATATTTCATTTTCTAAGGATTGAGTAACTGTAGGTTACAGTAAAATGGGAATTAATGTAAATCGAAAATAAATAAAATAGCATGCATACGAAAATTGTTTGGAATGGGAATAATCTGAGAGGTTGAATACCATCATCTTGCGCTTCTGTAAATATTTTTTTATAGCAAATTAAAAATCCCATTGATTATAAACTCGTTAATATAGAAAAAACAAAATGAAAAGTTGGTAGGTATATTAATACAAAAGATACCTAAGTCAAAAATGAACCTTCATATAGATTAGGTTGAGTAATAAATGAAAAATTTACTGATGAAATGGTTTATTTTAATAAAACATAAATTGACATACAAAAGATAGATATTTAAAGAATTCATTTACAATTCAAATAAAGTTTACATAATTTACGTTTAGTTCTTATTTTCACTTCCTGTCCTATCCAACAACACGCCTATGGAATACATACCGATGACAGCACCTTGCTCAAATTTGATGTTGTACACTTAACAAGGCTTTGGCATTTTGTTGAGAAATGCGACCACTGTTCTCTAAACTAATTGTACCTAGCAAAAACTTTCAAAAAACTATAAAAATACACAAGATTGGCACAATAATTCCCAAAAAACAGAATATCTGACATCTGTCAAAATTTACGATATGAGCGGGTATCGTCGAAATTTGAAATCGACCAATCAGTGGAATGGTACTCTAACTCCCTCCTGTACATCACAACAAATAACCTGAATACCGTATCTAGCGTAGCATATATGTTCTAAGACATATATCGTCCCTGTAATTGCAAAATGTCGTATGTCAAAAATTCCGTATGTGCGTATAAAACACAAACCCGTTAAGTTAACGCCTTAAATGCCATATAACACGATGTTACATCATAAAAATAAGCTATACACTGATTTCTGAAATAATTAAACAAAAAAGTAAAAAGATATTATAAGTTTTTTTGCTTTCCTGAAAAGTGGCCTTTTTGACATACGACATTTTGCAATTACAGGGACGATATAAAACTTTACTATGAAATTAATTAGAAACGTCAATTATTATTTAAATGTCTGTGGTTAATATTTATATTTGTTGAGGCGTCCACAAAATATAGTACGTAACACGAGTTGTACGTAATATGCTACTTACAACTCTTGATACGTAATATACTACAATTAATACCCATCAGCTTACTTGCCTTTGTTTATTTTAACTCATGCTTGCAAGTCCTAAAACCGTTTTTAAAAAAGAAAACTATTTTTTTAACGTTCAATCGCGTCCATCCGTTTGGGTTAGCGAAGCCACCGTGAGAATTCGGTCTAGTAAGAGGGACGACAACTCTTCGACAGTAGACGCCGGCCGGCGCTGGCGATGGGCGCCCTCATCTAGCGTCGCGGCGTCATTACGTTTGGACGCCGCCTGACTGACGGACACCGAGGACGACGCCGCTTCCCGAAGATACTCAAATACTGATTACGCTGATTATTTCACATATTATGTATGTATATATGATTATTAGATGGTATATATTTTGACGAGTTTATAAATATGGATGCGTGTTTTTCTGATGAAAAGTGTTTGCGCGAGTATGGCGAACTGAAAATAACGTTAGTTAGATAAACAAATTATTTTGAGATGTACTGGGTGGATACGAAGATCTTTAAGGGTTTTCTGCTAATAAAATAAAGATTTTTTTTCTTTTCACTCTGAAATCTAAAACTGTGGCTCGGATTGGCCAAATCTGAACAGGTGCCAGATATTCACAAGCCGTAATAGGGGGTTAAAACAACAAAAAATAATATATATAATGAAAGATACCGGCTGGTACAAAATGCGGACCAAAAAGGGTGGACAACCTGCCACTAGAAATGGTCCATCTCATTAGGAAAACCCCCAAACTCACCTTATGTATTAGGTATAATTTTAAAAATCATTCTATGCTTTGTTTATTATTATTTTTTAAATAATTATGGAGATTTCTCTCTCTCTTTCCACTGGATTAAAACCACTTAGTTGTTAAAAAAGTTTTTTTATTGACGTTTCGGCTTTCTATATCGAAAGCCGTTATCAAAATGACAAAATAAATAAATTTACTAGAAACAGAACACTTGATAATCTTGCAAAAATATGACATCAACATAGTATACATAGAATAAGATTTTGAGATTGAAGATGTCAAAATCTATTTCAATCATATTTTTGTGACGTTTCTGGGATAGTATCATAAGTTCATCTGGTTTTTTCTTATGATAATATTAATAAGAAAACTTCATTTATGACGAAGTATAAATTCTCTTATAATATGCAAATGCGCTATCCTTTAAAAAATTCGTTCCCAGAAACGTCACAAAAATATGATTGAAATAGATTTTGACATCTTCAATCTCAAAATCTTATTCTATGTATACTATGTTGATGTCATATTTTTGCAAGATTATCAAGTGTTCTGTTTCTAGTAAATTTATTTATTTTATGTCATTTTGATAACGGCTTTCGATATAGAAAGCCGAAACGTCAATAAAAAAACTTTTTTAACAACTAAGTGGTTTTAATCCAGTGGAAAGAGAGAGAGAAATTAAAATACAAACCACTATGAGCTTCCGAAATGAATTAATTATGGAGACTTTTGTAGTGAAAAGTAATCAGGAGAAGGACTTATTAGTCCTCGAAATATACATTTGGTAACAATAATATTAGTCGAAATCACCTTGTACATATCCACGAAAGGGACAAGAAAAACTTGAATCGCCAGATTATTTGCAACCAAACAAAATAAAACTCCTATGGTTTACGATAAAAAAGTTATAACGACAGATTTTAAATGCATCTATTTATCCTTGTCACAAGGAAAGTTCCTTTTTGAATTTGGATAACACAATACCTCGATTATTTAAAAATAGTCGGGAACATTGACAAACTATTATTGCAGGCAATTTCCTGAAGGAAGTGCTATTTTTCAAAACATGATGATTTAATGTAGTCGGTAAATTTCTTCACAAATTATCAAATACTATTAAACGAGCAAGGTTTGTATGTGTGTGTGTATGTGTGTCCAGAGGATCTCGAAATCCACTCGTCAGAATTCAATGAAACTTTCAGGGTAGACTAATTCCTATCTAAATCGGCGAAAAATGTAGGTCTCATGTCTGTGAAAATTCGATCTTCCGAGATATTTACAAGAAAAGTTAAGCTTTTAGTTTTATTTCCTAACAACGGCACATAATAATAACTTGTTTCTATAGTAATATATACTATAAAGGATAGATGAGTACAGTCAAAGTGGGGATATAACGTCACATTCCATAGGCGTACTTTGCAAAATAAGTTTCTATAATATAAATAAGGTCACAGCATATAAAATATATATACGCACTTCGTAGATTAAATTTTGAAGTTATATTATTTACAAAAAATAAAAATAAACTTTATGCATCCGACACTTTAACATTGAACGAATTAAATTTAACCAATAAATAACAAGGAGGATTATATGTTGGGATTAAATTAAATCTCTTGGCATTAAAAGTAACGCTTCAGTACTTACCTAAACTCAAAGATTAAAAAAAAAGTTAGTTCAAGAACTATCTTTAAAAGTCACTGTCTTCACTAAAACTACTGGCATCACTATAATTGTCTTTTCTGATGTTTATTATTATCGGTTCTATTAAATTATCCATTGATATATCCACTTTCCTAAATGAATTTTCCACATTTTTAACATGATCAATGCATTTTCCCCAATGTTCTCTATTTACATCTGAAACTGCCTTCAAAAACAAATTTCGCACATCAGGAAATTTAAATGTTTTATTGTTTTGAGAAACATAACCTTTTAATAATTGAGACCAGATCAGTTCAATGGAATTTAACTCTGCGTGGTTCGGAGGAAATCTGAGAATTTTAATTCCTTTTTCTCTGGCCATCTCATCCATAATATATTTTTTGAATTTGTTTTTATGTTGCCTTGCTATTACTAATAATTCTGCCTTCAAGGATTTAGGAGGACTGATAATATTTTTAGAATGAAGCCATTTTGAAATATATATTAATACAAAATTCTGAATCAATTAAAATACATACGATACGGCTATGAATAAATAAAGTCTGACTTATCTGTCAAAAGAACAAATTTATTACAGTAAAAACCATGGAAACAAGAATCTAGACAAAAACTATATTAGGCCGATCAGATGTATTAAAATTTAAATTTTAACTACAAATAAGCATTGAAGGATGAGGTAAAAATAAAATTTCTACCTCTTGAACCTGTACTACGTTCTGCAAATTAAATACTGCACTCCTTTCTTCTGTATAGTATAGTAGTAAAAAGGTTTGACTTTATTTAATTTCTGGCGTTTTAATCAGAAAGAATTCAATTTTAAATTTGTCGCTTTATATAAAAAAGGAAAGGTTCATTTGACGGACATAAATAATTTGCTTGTCAAATGACAGCCATCTTATAAATTCAAAGTTGAAAATACAACGTTGCCAATTCAATTTCAGAAATCATGGGTTTAGGTAAATATTTATAGGAACGTTAAAATGAACACTTGTCTTCCCTTCCCCGATAGTGTGAGACTACCCCTTACGGCTACTGTTTTATTATGCGGACAGTTTTAATATTTAAGTTTTCATTATCAGAGAGAGAGAGAGAGAGAGAGAGAGAAAGAATTTTTGAAAAAATATGATATCAATATCTGCCACACGTCGAGAGTCTGGTCACAGGTTTTTGTGGAGGTTTTTACCCAAGTATGAATATCAGACCTATAATTTTCCTTCACTGCAGATCAAAAAATAATAAAATCAATTGAACATAGAGTTTTTCTTATATAGTGATAAATAGAGTGAGCTGAGCGATCTTCTGTTGACGGGACGTGTGTCCTACACGCTGCTGTTGCCCGTCCCGGAAACGGGGCCTGTCCACCGTGACAATTCGCGAAGATCAAGCGTCAGTAGAAGTTGCCCTAAAAGGGTGAAATCCCCAGAAACTAGGCAACTTTAATGCATTTAACTAACCTCTGTGACAAGCAGTTGATAAACGTCAACAACAGCTGCAGCCAATTGAAAATTAACACTGACAGCTTTTTTAATTTTCCCGCCTACTTTCAAGCCAATCGCCAATCAACTTTTTATTTATCTCCCTATCAGTAGTTCAAGTAGATGTCGCCCACTCCGTGATTTTCGCGAATTAATTAATAATTTGTCATGTTATAAATATACTTAAATTATATACTCATTGGGCTGCTTAAAAATGTAGATTTGAATATTAAGAGCGAAGCTCGGTGACCAGATATTTTGCATTTATCAGACAACGTTACAAAACAACGACTTCCCAACTTGCATTGTGGGTTGCGAACTCAATTTGTATTGGGGGTTGCAAAGTTTTTCTCATCAATTCGACATTCTAAGTGCCAGAGTAGTATTAGATGAAACACCAAAATTTTACAAAAAAAAACTTGATTTATAAAAACTACTTTATGTTACAAACATTAATATGGGGATTCATTATTATTTGCCTTGGCGCTCCGTGGCGTCTTACTGAAATTTTAGAACTTTTCGTTGGGACATACCGTACATTCCATTGGTAAATAATTGATGGCTAGTTCGAAAAATACAAAAATAGTGGTGACGCCATGATCGCGCGGCAGCCAGCCAGCTCAGCGCCAACTAGTTCTTAGGACTTCTGGCGTCCACTTGCGGGGCTGAGGCGTCTGATGCCGCGTCGGGACCGTCGTTTGAGGCGACGCCATCAACCGGCGTCGTTTTCGACGAGGACGACGACGACGACGTCTTCATCTTCCGAACTATGACTTTTTGTTGATTAAGAGAGGGAATGCACCGATGTATTGGTTTTAATCATCGAAAAAGTAAACAAGGGGGTTCTTATTTGGAATATATATATGAAGACAACGTTCTGTTGTTTGGTACGTAACTGTGATACTTTTGGATGTGTTTGTGTTATAAAATAGAGGTTAGAATAAATAAAATGCATTTGTATTTTAACTAAATATCTAGCTCTGCAATTAATCGGTAACTACAGAAGAATGTCTGGTTATGAAAATATACGGTAGAAAATAACACGCAGAAAAGAAAAACTAAACGGTGAAATTAACTCTCATTGAAAAATAGTTAAAGAACTTAAAATTTCAGTTCACGTTGATCCTCTTCAAGATTTCTTAGATACAGTAGCCACCAGTGGCGTAGCCAAGGGGGGGGGGGGGCTTGAAACTTCTATAAGTTTATAAGAAAATGTGGTAACTATATGAATCATAATTATTTTACGTTTTTGAGCCAGAGATTAAGTTATATTCAGATGATTTACAAACAATATACACGGTTATTCTACGCTGTGAATGGGATATTTGGACAGTGAAATGCCAAAAAGTAGATTCCTGTCTTCCTCAAAGTGCAGTCGATACTTTAAATGTAGCAGATCCTTGTTTGTTTCCGAACATTTTTAAGCTATTCCAAATTTTAGCCGTTTTACCCGTTACCACTGCCTCTGTAGAACGAACTGAACGAAGTTTCTCAACGATGAAAAGACTGAAATAATATTTTCGGAATAATACATCTACCAATTGATTAACAGGCCTAGCTTTGATGTCAGACAAACTCGCAGAATTGCCTTTGAATAATGCTCATTCAAAGTTCAATCTTATATTAATAATTAACAAATTGTTTATTTAAATAGCCTACATTGTATACAGGGTGACTCAGAATTAAACGTTAAACGTTCAAGATCGGGTTTTCAGGAAAAAATAAGATTTTTATTTCCTAGTTTTCAATTTTTTTCTCAAAAACTAAGCGAGATACGAATAAAATTGAAGAAGCAAAAAATTTGTGTGTTCAACTGTTTAATCCAAGAAAAGTAACAGTGGCCTACAATGATTTGTCCCAATATCAATTGTGGAACGTCACTGGAATTAATAATTTAATTCTAATAATATTTAAATTATCGCCGCAAATACTTAAGCCTGCCAAGTTTTATCAAAATCAACCAAATTGTTTTTTGAGCAATTCATAAAAAACTCTTTTGATCTAAAATCAAAACAAGTTAGGACCCAGGATTATGGGAATAAAAAATCTTATTTTTTCCTGAAAAACCGATCCTGAACGTTTGACGGTTTAACCCTGGGTCACCCTGTATATTTACCCCATCCGTGCTGAAAAAAGTATTTATAGTAAGTATTATCTACGAGAAATGGTGGGCCCCCTCCGAAAAAAATTCCTGGCTACGCCACTGAATTCCCTTAACCGATTAGTCCAAATTCATTATAGAGAAAGAATTTTCAATTTCAGATACAGTCACGTTTGTACTGCTTGGTTATTTAAAAAAAAGTTTTTCGTTGTTAAATTTTTCCCCATTACTTACAATTTCACTAAGTAGATTTTTAATTTCTTTTTCCAAAAAAATAGTTTTCCATCCCGAGCACAAACAATGGCGTCGAAACGATACTCTGAGCGATTTCACAGAACGTTTAATAGATGGAACTGCAATGGAAATATAGAAATAAATGTTGCCTACCTGTAAGTACCTCTCTATAAAAAATTGTAAACCTCATAATACTATTGGAAAAGTTCTGCATTTTCAAAATCGGATAATTTCCTATGCGTTTTTAACGAAAATTTTGTCATGGATTTTTGAGTTTTAATTTCCTTCTTTATTTTCCAAATTGTTTTTCAATTTTTTTTATTAGTCCCTCCAAAATTGATAAGAAAATTTTTTCGCAAGATTTTTATTGTGGGATATTCATTTTTCTATACAAACACAACAAAAAAGATTTTTATTTATTAGGCCAGGAAAAACTCGATTTGACTACGCAATTTTCTGAGCCAGGTCAAATCAAAGTGAATTCTTGTGGAATTACTTCGTTTTTGGCCCAAAGAAACTGGATAAATATCTGGAAAAATATGACTTTCACAAAAAAAATATAAATAACATCCTAATGAGATAACAACATTGGCAATATTTTAAGACCATCCAGAACCGTTTAACATAAGCAGAAAAAAAGTTATGGAAAATAAACTTTCTTAAAAAAAAATTTTAAGCTATTTTTTTAACGCCTTCTAGACTGTAGTATTTGAAAGAAAAATACTTTTGCAGAAAGACGTAACATATATATTTCTACAATTGTCCAGAGCATATTGGGGCAAGGTGGCAATAATACCCTACCAAACCACAAGCAGTGGCGGATCTAGGGAGTTTTTCAGGGGAGGGCATCAGTTAATGGAAATTTGTAAACAAAGTGATTAAGTGATATAAATTTGGGATGTTTGATTCTTTGAGAAAATATTCAATACACTGAATAATTTTGGTTTGTACAACGTGTGTTTTCGTCTTGTTGAAAACCAATCAAAAGGTTTACTTGCATATCCAGACTCTAGTTGTTGAACTCAGATCCGCCAGTGACCACAAGGTTTCACTTTGATTTGACCTGGCTCAGAAAATTGCGTAACAAATGCCATTTTCGGGTGCCTTTCCTGGCCAGAGATGAAGGAGATTCAACTGTGGTGGTCCCTTGCTATTTGTGGCATCTGTACAAGACAATTATGTTTTAATAATAATAGTACTTTATTTGCAAAACAGTCAAATGGCGATCGACAGAGGTCCTTCAGCCACAAATTATCTTTTAATTGCATTTAAAGTTTAAATATGATCCAATTTCGAAATTAAAAATGTTGGTAATAAAATTTATGATTATCAGAAAGTTGTTTATTACTTACGATTTTGTTGTAACTTCAGAGTATTCGAAAATATTAGACAACAATCGACAAATAGGTATTTATTATTATTATTATTATTTTAAATTAAAATGCATGGAATTATAAACTTTATAGTACAAACATTTATCAATGAAATACAAATTACGCAATTTGTGGGGAATGTTTATGTTTTAGAAACGTGTCAAGAAAAAATCGTCTGATATTTTTGTATATGTACAGTAATTTATGTATATACTAAAGAAAATATCAACAAATTCTATGTACTAAATTTCCACGAACTGACCTCTTTTGATAACCAATGTTCATGGACGAAAATAATTCATTTTCTTGTTTAGTCTTCAGAGTAAAAATGACTCAAAGTTTTTTGTATTTTTTTCTGCCTTTAACGAATTTATAAAATTCTTTCATGCTCGAACCATTGTCAAATCCTTGCCCGCGTGTTTTACAAATATCTAAGACGTAACTGTCTAATGTTTTCAGTAAAAATTTGGCTAAACTTCTACTTGTTGTTATAAAAAAATTACCGGATCTTATTCAATTATTCCGAAAAAAACAACTTTATTTTAAAGAAAAATAAAGTTGCAACAAATTGTTTTAAGTTAAACTAGATACTAATTTTTGGATCATTTTGTACAAGGTTAAGAATATCGATATGTCGTCTTTGGTTACCTTCATTTTGTGCTCTAGTTGGAAATTAACCGTGTTCTCTAAGGTAACTAAACACATTAGAAAAAGTCACTAGGTAACCTCCAGCCAGGAAATCGCCATGCATATTCTCTTTGGGCAGCTTTTCCATTACCATCACAAAATCCATAGACATACAACATGTCTGCATATTCATTATTATCAAATTTGCGTGGCATTTTAAGTAAGCAATCAACAAATAATGTAACACAAGTACAAACTCTAAAGTCATCAACTAACGTCAAAATTGTACCCTGACATCAGCCAACTTGACATTTACAACAATTTGGGATATCAACCCTAAAGTGTATTATTTACTAAATTAAACAATACGTACAGACTGCTTTACTTTATTATTATTATCAAGAATGCATCAGAAGAGTCGAGAAATGATCATGTTCTAGCTGAAGAAATAATTAGACGCGGATAAAGAAAATTTTAGTTTTTTGATTTTCTGTTACGTTTAACCAATAAAATGTAGGTTTGATGCAACGTTATTTTTGTTCAAATGACAACTTCCCAAATCCCAAATCATTGGATAGGCACAACTGGTCTGCAAGGGGGCCCGATTTTAATCCAATCGATTACCATGTTTGGGGTTATTTAAAATCAAAAGTTTATTCAACTAGAGAGGACCTTCTACGGAGAATTGAGGACGCATGCGAGGAACTGAGAAATGGCCTTTTTAACTTAATACAATTTCTTGCAACATTATTTTTGTTTAAAATAAAGTTATGCTGTTTTCGGAATGGGCATTTTTCCTCATTTTTAATAATTTATTGATAAGTTTTTACGCATATAAGGTGTTTGAAAGTTAGTCATTGATAATAATAATTTTTCCCAAATACGGACCTGTCCTCTCGTTTTTGAATAAGGTTGGGAACTAGAAATTAGGAGAAAAAGAAATAGTAGATAATTTTATGGATTAAAGCTGGAAAAGTACCATTTGGGGCAGAAATTTTTTTTTTTTTAATTTTGTGCCACCTCATTATCGAAAGAAGAATGTTTAAATTTAAATTAAATAAGTATACCGGACGTTGCAATTTTTTTAATTATAAGGCGACTCTTAAAATACGAAAGAACTTTACAGTTCACCGCATAATCGAAAGTTGATGGTACAGGTGAGAATATTAATTTATGTTGAAGGTCATTTACGCAATTTTTATGAATGATACGGTAACACTGCTATCGAAACAATTAAATGTTTTCGTTGGATTTTCTAAAAACCACATTATTTAGGCGCCGATATTGAATAATCACGTCTCGGAATTTCGTGTTGACCTTTAAGATTTACATTCGGATTCATTGATAAGATTTGGGAGACTTCTCATTTGTCCAAGGTCATATCCGGTGCACCCATGTAGCGCCCACTACCAGATTTTTTATTTAATTAAAGTAAACACGTAAGCACTTTCTAGAAAGAACAATACTGTTTTGAAACTAACAAATCAACAAAAGATGTAAGAGCTAAGTCAAATTTTTTCGATTTTATACATAAAGAGAAGCTTGTAAAAAAATTTTCAATAAATTTGCGCTGGAGCTTCACGAGGTATGTGCCAAAAACAGCATTTTTGGTACATTTCGAGTGGATTGCTTAGCTATTTTTTTAAATATTTCCGGCTCTAAGAGTCGTGGAAAAATAAAAAAAAAATTAAAATGACCGTGATGAAGTAGAATATCGATCCGTATAGTAGGGTTTTTTAAAAAATGCATCGAATTGGCAATAAATAACCAAAGAATCCTCGAATTTTTTCAAAAATTGGAGAAAATATGTATTTTTATGTCGGGAAGACATGGTAAAAAATTAAAAAAAAATGCATTTGCTAGGCAAAATTGACATTTTTCAAAAAAAAATTGAGTCGGCCGCCATTTTTGTAAAAATAAATTTTGTCTTAAAATGCGAATCATTTTCAATTATTTCAAAGGTTGATATGTTAGATACATTGCATGTTGATGGTTCATCATTTAAAGCTTTATTAATCATATCACTTTCTAGTTTACGAAATACGTTAAACCTTAACATCAAAAGTTATATTTGCGTAAAAACTAAAAAGTATGTATAAAATAATTTTTCCTTTCGATTTTTCTCGATATTTTTCAGCAATCCATTCTCAAACAAAAGACAATGAAAATCACAATACATATACATATTCTGAATTAATTTGGGATGCATGGTGGATGTTTTCTATTGACATTTTTAGGATCTTATATCTCAAATATTTCCTATAAAAATATTGCGATATATTTATAGAATTTGCTTATTTTAAAAATTATGCAGAGATAACTTAAAAAAAAAGATGGTTGTTGATCTTGGTATTTTGAGAGATGTCAAAGTGATAATTTGAAAATAAAGAAACTAAAAATTAAAACATTGAATTAATTAACCATCTCAAATGGCGCCCAACGTGGGGCTTCAAAAGTAGAAACCACACAAATTACTTATTTAAATTGAAAACTAACAGTAATAGAAATATAAAGAAAAATGGAAAAAGAAACAGGAAAGAGATTGTACCATTTAAAAGTTGTAGAATTAAAAGAAGAAAGGTACGTTGATAAACAGGAAGAAAAAGAACAAAAAGAAATAGAAATAAATAAAAAAGAAAATTATATATGGAAAATGTTTGAATTATTGGTAAAGAAAATGGACCAAAACCAAGAAATACAAGAAAATTTGAACAAAAAGATAGGCAAAATGGACCAAAATCAAAAACAAAACACGTATACGTTAGATAGAATAGAGAAGAAATTTGAAGAATTTGAAAACAAACAGAAATTGACAGAACAGAAAATAATGGAACAGGATAAGAGAATGTGACAAATCGAGAAGGAGATAATGAAAACGAACACAAACTATAATTTGATAAACAATGAAGTAATGAAATTAGAAGAAATGTCAAGGAAGGGTTAATAACAAATATTGCCAGAAAGGAAATCAAGGAAAAATGTAAGATATTAAAGGGAAAATAGAATTTAATATAGAAGACGTGAGAAAGGAATACAGAAGTGAATATCAAAATATGAAGAGGGATATGCAAATTGACCAAAGTGAGATGCTGAATAAGATAAAATTTAATACTAAAGAAGTTATAGTTCTTCCATTATCAATTGCAGAATATAAAAACTCGTTCTGAACCCTCACCGACAATTCTGTTTGATCTGCCACAGGCGCGCGTAGATACCTCATTTTATAAATTTATTATTTTTAAAAATAGGTGATATGTGAGAAAGTATTTATTATTATTAGTATTATTATTATTATTATTATTATTATTATTATTATTATTATTATTATTATTATTATTATTATTATTATTATTATTATTATTATTATTATTATTATTATTATTATTATTATTATTATTATTATTATTATTATTATTATTATTTTTTATTTTTTTTTACTTCTGTGTCAACGGCATCGACTACTATGGCCATTAGCCTCGTGTTCTGTGTAGGCTTTGTTACTGTTTCCCAGCGCCACTTTAGGAACATCACTGTTAATTAGAACCCAACAGTGAATGGTCGAGTGAGGAATCACACCTGGTAAATGAAAATCTTTGTTACTGCTACTATTTGGTATCTTAAGGAGTTGCCGCGAGTGGTAGGATGCGTTGTCCATAACAATTACTGACTGTGGTGGAATGTTAGGTAAAAACTGTTCATTAAACCAATTTTCAAATAATTCTGCTGTCATATCTTCATGATAATCAGCTGCACAGTTTTTAATTTTTTTAGCAGATAATAAAAAGCATTAGGCACGAAACCATCTTTGCTTCCAGCGTGTACTATTATAATGCGTTTCCCTTTAGAGCATGGCCCATTCAAACAGCAATTTTTACTATTGTCAATCCAACCGAAATTTACTACATCGTGACTGTCAAACCATGTTTCATCTAAATAAATTATGTGTCTATTAGAACTTCTGTACTCTTTTATCTGACGCAAATAATCTTGTCGCCAGTGAACTATTCTTGACGATTCGGTGATTGTCATCCGTTTATTCAGTTTTTTGTGTTTAAAACCACATACTGACAAAACTTGACGCAATGTCTCTAAACTGGTATAATTGTATTCTGGATAATCTGCTAGCTTTTGCTGGATTACTTCCAATGTCGCAACCGTGTTCTCCTTATATAAACTATAAATTGTCCTACGTATAAAATCTTGAGTAGTTTTGTCAACTGATTTCAGTTTTTCTTTACATGTTTTTCGGTTCTGTGAATGATCCACAGTAACCCCTTTCATGACTACTCGATAAACGGAAAATTTATTTATTTTAGTTAATTCGGCAATTCTTATTATGATAGCATTATCAGATAGGGTGTTTAACTCCAAATCTAACCTCGTTTGTTTTATATTTATAATTACTCATACTTAATTACTTTCTACATAATTGTATGTTTTTTTGCTTTAAATTGATAAAAAATAGTAAGAAAGTATTTGAGATTTTATGCAATTTTTAATACAGATACGTCACTAACACTGTACTGATTTCCTTTACGGTAAACGATTAAAAAAGAAGAAAACTAGTTTCGAAAAGTGAAAACGAAGAAGAAGAAGAAGAATCTTTTTCATTATTTTTGTGTGTTGTACACAGATGTGTTGTATGTTGTATACACAGACATAACCTTAAAGGTTATGTTGATGTTTGTATATGATTATTGTGTTTAATAATTTTGTGCTGTTCAGACTTTACTAGTTTTAAAAATGGGTTCTCGTTCTAATTACAAATATTGTTTTGTGCCATATTGTACTAACACTACAGTAACTACACCAGATAAAATTATTCGAATGAGCTTTAACATACTCCGCCATATCGATTTTAAAGTCCAGAAAACACAAATACAAATATACTTACGAACAAAGAAAATACTATATACTAACTAAGAAATATTAATAAATCAAAAATAACTGCAAAACCACGCTTAAAGAAATGCTATTGTTGACATTTGACAGTGAAATTTAACAATTTTAACTTTGAAGTCGAGTGAATTCGTTGGACATTCGATTCGGATTATATCTAACTTCAGATACGTAACCAGTGACGTAATTTCAACAATGGCGCAATATTCAAAAGGCACATTATAAAAATAACAAATTTCTGGTAAAAATTATGAACGCAATTAGAATTAAGAAAACATATTGTGTTGTTATTTATTCATATAGTACTAGTTATTTATAAGGTTTTAAATAGAATCTGAAACTTAGTTAAACACCCTATTGCTGAATATTTTCCTTTTTTAAACATTCGAATATATTTAAAATAACTTGTTGTGTTTGTATATCTAAATCTTTATTGTTAAATATATACCTGTCTTGAATCTCACTACACTGTGTAATTTCATTATCTCCATTCGCCCATGGTCTCCAGAACGCCATATTTATTTAAAGAAACTAAATTAAACCCACCAACAAACTCGCGAGACTACCCCACTGATATGTTTTGGAACAAAAACGAGATGATTTATAGCTGTTGTGCCTTCGTAAACCTTCGGCCAATACCGTACATTTAAGTTTACGATTCGATGTTTTCATTGGTAAACAACGAATATGATGGATTTTGACACACATCAATCAAGTCAACGTGGACTGACGGTTCGTTTGATATTTACCGCATTTTATAAGGGGAATAAACATTATTTTTTGTTTCTTAACTTGGCATGAGTGCCGTGCGTATATATTAAATATTGATCACTCCTTACATAACTGTGTTCTGCAATTGATAATGGAAGAACTATAATAGTATTGAAAACCAAGTATTGGAGAGATTTAGAAATTCGGAAATAAATGCAGGAGGATTACAAAGAGTACCATCAATGATAAGTGGAAGTAACCATAGGAAAAGAAGAAAAAATATGGAGAAATATTTTCACAGATGGAAGAGTAAAATAAAAAAAAATTACATTAAAAAAAAGGGGAACTAGTAATAGATAAAATAAAATTGTATTCAGTATTACAAAAGTATTTATAATACGTGAATAAATTTTAGGGGAACTTGTGAAGAAATTTTAGGAAAGTTATAATAAAAAATTTTGTAGTTTGTATAATGACATTTAGAATAGAAATTTGTTTAAAATTATGAAAAGATAACTTAAAAAATTTTTTTTGATAGTTGTAGATTTAACGTGTTAATTTTGAAAATAAAGACTAAAAATTAAAAACTTGAGAGTTATTTATATATATCCTTACGAGATCCAAAAAACATCCTCAGGTTTGTATATATCTTAAATATATCCCACATAAATCCGAGAATATTCAGGATATAATCAGGATCACCCTGAGAATATCTTGTGCTGTTTGGGTACTGTACATTTTTTAAAGTTTGATGAACTTCATGTACTTACCATATGCAAAAGCATAAAAAACAACTAATCCAATAAATCGGAGACTAAATTGCTTAATCAACTACCTTTTAGAAAAACAAAGTCGTTACATTTACATTTCTGTATTTTTTAATTGTTTTTATTCCTCTTTCTGCATTTTAATAATATGGTCCCATAAAAATAGCAATATATCTTCGGTATGTTGCTAAAGGGAATCACACTCTGACTTTTAGATTTTAAAAGTAATTTTTCAGACAAACGGTGTCAAGGGCTTTTGAGAGATCAACCAAAATACTGTGAGTAGTTGTTTTTTGTCAATATAGGAGTGATATTAAAATGCATATGTCTTTCGGAAATAATTCTATATTTTTTTCATTAGTTTTGACAATTTATTCCTGTTTGATTTATCCCCTGATTTGTATAAAGGTTTAATAAAATCTAATAAGCAAGATCACAAATGAGTAAATCCAGTTTGAATGTGCAAATAATTAAAATATAACCACTACTTAACTGACGTTTGCATAATTTTTATTACAAATTTTGAAAAACACCATTTGAAATGCATAAAATTTCAGGGAACATTCAAACATGCGACTTGGTGGCTCGATGTTGACGTTACCAGTGCTATTAATTGCTCATTTCATGTTTGCCGTTTTTAATATTTCACGGGATTACCAAATAAATATCACTTCGAGTTTCCGAAAACAAAACTTGAAATCGACATACATTTTGGAATTACGAGTTCATGTTGTAAGTTTCATAGAATGTTTGGCAACGTTGTAACTATTTTCACCTTCAGACTGCTTCCTGCTTCGGACTATTTTTTATACTCGGCTCAGTGATTGGCCAAACACTTGTAACGTAAATTCCCTGTCTTTTTCGTTGTTTGAACGGGAGTATTTTTTCGGGATTTTCTTAAAAAAGAACTACTTCGAGTAAAAAATCGAAAAAAATATTTTTCGACTTGCCTCTTTGTAAATTAGTGTTCTCGCCCATTAAAAGGATTTTGAATAACAATTATTTGTTTTATATGTTTTGCAATTTTACTATTTGAATGGGTTGACATTTGTTGTTCCAGTTATATATTAGTTATCAGCATCATCATAGTTAACATAGATAATTTACGGTTTTTTTTTTCCTTTTTCGGGATGTAGGAGTTGAAATCAGTTTGTTTCCCTATTTCTAAATGGCTTAATCCACGATAATTTACCATTTCATTGAATATTTTAACATTCACTGATAATTTTTAATTATTCTAATTATGCCCTTATTCGTAAATAACACTTCGTGAAATACCTACACGCGTATGTAACGTCAAAGGATCGAGCCATATTTTCCACATTCCCACATACCAATAAAATCGAGAAATCATCTTGTATGTAAGCAGATGATGTGGGAAGATTCGAGTCACGTACAATATTTCATTGATAAAACTAGAGCTCGAAATAAAATAATTATTTTTCGTTTAGTGGAATTTGCTTTAAAACGTGGTAAACTGGAACTCTTTTATTATTAGGGAACCTCCTAATTAACTGGTAGTGGTAATTGCAGATTCTGAAATACCTCGTCAATTACTGTCTTCCAAAATAAGTGTAAACAAAACTGGGATTATTGAAGCTGTTACACATGTTCGTGCCAAAATAATTGAACCTAAAGAAGCTGTATAAATCTTTAAGATGGCGAAAACAACGCTTCAGCAGGAGATCTAGTAAAATGTTTGGTTATTAAAAATAAACATGAAGACAACGTACATTATCTAAAATTAATATGACATAACACAGTATTAAATGTACAGTTATAGGCACAACAAAATATGTCTTTAATTACCTCTTATTTCAGGAAAAATTACACTTCTCCAGAAATAATTCCTCGAATATAACCAGCTCTCTATTTTCGGTTAATAATAGGTTTAAGCAGAAAAAGAACCCGAACATTTGTATCTTCCGTTTACACGACAGATTTGTGTCTCGTTTTGTTGTCTGACTAAAAAAATATGTCGCCTCTTTTTGGTCTCGCCGGCACGAAATTACCCTTCTAGATTATGGGTATGCATATGCCGCCTGTATAACGAAACTTCTGCGTGTATTGTTTGTTTTAACCGGAAACATACAAAATTGAAAACTTAAACAATAATATTTCATAACGAGAAAAAAATATGTCCAATATTATAGCAAGAAATAGAAAAAAATGTTATTGAGATAAAATTTTGAGAATTTTGTCATTGGAAATGATTACTTAACCATCTACTGTTTGCTGATGTCAATTTCTATTGTAATTCCTTTATATTTTCTACGCTATTATCTTTATAGGATTTTTCAGTTCTAGAATAATTTAAACGAGACATATGTCCATTGAAACGGATATTTACAGGTCTTCTAGTTTGCCCAACATATTTCTTTTATCACAATATGTAGAATATTTATACTGAAATGCAATTTCCAAAAAAATAGTTGTATAAGACAAGTAGTTGGGATAAATAAGTTGGGTAATATGCCTAAACAAATTGCCACTTTTCCTAATTTAGACAACCCACATGATTACAATGATGGGCATTGTTTTCGTTGTACCTCAGCCACCATATTGGTAAAACAACGTTAAAAAGACACAGAGGATGGAAATCTTCTCAAGTAGCATAAGGCTATATAGAAAATTCTTTGCAAAATAGAGTAAAGGTAGCAAATCAAATACTTTCCTCTTTAACTGAATCTAATTCAACCGTAAACGCCCTCTCAACATCCAATTCTTCCTGCTACACAAGTATTACATCTGCCACATCCAACCATAGCCCAGACCAAAAGGTCGCACAAAATGTGATATCGATGAAACTTGGCATTTAAGTACTTGAAAGGGAGTAGAAAACGATAAAAAAATCTCTGCTGCTCTAAAGCGTATGCTAACTTCACATTTTCGAAAATAAAATCGAAAATTTGGCTTTTCCATTATATCTCGAAAAAAAATAAATATATCGACAACCACTCAACCAAAACACAATTTTAACACACTCTACGCGCGTTTCGCCAACTATGTTGGCATCATCAGGAGTTGATGATATACTGATAGTTGGAGCAGAAAAGATTTTTTATCGTTTTGTGCGAAGTCAAACTCTGACAACTAAGCTACCAGTCTGTTCCAGTGGCGGATCCAGGGGCGAGCAGCGGCTGATAACCAGCCTAGTCTGACCCGTGCTTTAGCTGTAAGCTGACATAATTGCCAAGTCGTTTGTTTAGATCGCTTAGAGCGAGGATGCTCCGGCTCGCGCATTAACACATTTTATATGTCTTTAAATAATACCATTTTATAAAAACACAATTTAATTAATAATAGGTGATTAATTCTTAAAGCTAAATAGATTGGTAATTCAATTTTATTATTATTAATATGATATGTAGCATGTAGCGTAATTTATACTACGAAAATTAAGTTGTATGTGTAATTTAATTCTGCAAGACACGCTTTTGTATGTTGAATTTATACCTACTTTGAATATTCTCGAGATACAATGTTTTCAAGTATGCAACAAAATGTTTTTATTGTTAATAAAAATAAACTCTCCATCTTTAACGCGCCGACAAGCGACTGACTGAAGCTCCAGTGTGTGTGTTTACAGCTTCCTGTCAGGTAACCAGCGAGTATGCGAGTAAAGCACGGGTCAGACTAGGCTGGTTAGCAGCCGCTACTGATCAGCTGAATCACGTGACCCGCTACCTGTTACCAAAAGTTGAACATGTCCAACTTAGCCAGCTGCTGACAAATATTCGCCGGCTGAAAGTGTCAGCTACGGGTTCTGTAATCACACCAAGCTGATAGTAGCGGCTTCTTTAATTCGCAGCTGGTAACCAGCCTAGTCTGACCCGTGCTTAAGCCTACCAGCGACCTGCTCTGCTCACTGTGTTTTTACCCTTAGCATCGCGCAAGCTCTCAGAAAAAGTTTGGGCGGGAAGGCAGACTTTCGCTTCTGTATAGATAAGGTGATCTGTGGCCTTGTCGCCCACTCGTTAACAATAAAAAATAGCGCATGTTAGAGGATGCCCCTCCCCCAGAACATGTCTCTGGATCCGCCACTGGTCTGTTCTAAAAAATATTACAAAAAACACTTCTAATGCTCCAGTGTTACATTTTAATAATTGTTCCAACACTATAAATATTAATATTAATACAATGTAATGTATGTCTTTTAATAAAAATAACTTTAGCTGTTTAAATTTAATTTATTTTTGAATTAATTCTGTTCGGTAGTGGAGAAAATATAGAAAGTATAGAAAATTAGATAGTCGTGGTTCCTCGCGCTCGCGTTTGGAATATTTCACTTGTTTCTAATGTTTTTCATTCTAACCTTGTGACAGAAATCTACTATTCTAACTAAAAAACGAAAATTTTTCAATTACATAATGCCCTTTGCAGAACTATCTTAAGAATCGTTAAATTTTAGGGCTGTAACAGATAAAACCTTCAATCCATCCGTGGATTTCCCGTAACCTTTGTACTTTACCAGGACAATTTCACCGTTACAATTAAAGTTTATTTACACGTTATTTAAAACTATTAAGATCACATTTGGCCTTTTGGACGTTTAAAATTGAATTAAAACTGTCGGAATCGGACGAATTAGTATAATTGTAGGTTAAATACTGATGGCGACAAACATTTGTCTTTCGTTGGCTCGAGACTGATTGCGATTGTGTCTCGACTTGTTGACTCCCAAAAAATATGTCGCGTCTCGTTTTGACACGCCACACACACGATCGTTTCGGGTACGTTAAATTTTCCTTTCAGAGATTTTGACAATGTATTGAAAGGTTAACGGAATGGTTTAAATTACTAGTAAAATTCCAAAAAACATGGGTAATCATTTACCAATAACACTGGCCCATTATTGAGGTGATAAAAAATTATATTCGCGAATTGAAGTAGGTTTATTGTACCAGTTATCGGACTTTTTATGAAAAGATTTATTGAACTCATTCGTTGCCGCGATTTTGTAGCTCTAACTCCAAAATCTTCCTTATAGTGGAGTGATATTAGACGAAAATATTCTGAAAATAGATGTAAGAGCTAAGTCAATTTTTTCGATCTTATACATAAAGAGAAGCTTGTAAAAGAAATTTCAATACATTTGGGCTGGAGCTTCGCGAGATATGTGCCAATAACGGCATTTTTGGTATTTTTCGAGTGGATTGCTTCACTATTTTTTAAATATCTCTGGCTCTAAGAGTCGTGGAAAAATAGAAAAAAATTAAAATGACCGTGATGAAGTAGAGTATCGATCCGTATAGTAGGTTTTTTTAAAAAGGTATCCTAACCTCAAAAAACGAATTCGCTCACATTATTTTTTTTTACTGAATTGGCAAATAACCAAAGAATCCTCGAATTTTCTTAAAAATTGGAGAAAATATATGTATATATATTATAAAAAAAATGTATTTGTCCAGCCAAAATCGGCATTTTTCTAAAAAAAATTGAATTGGCCGCCATTTTTGGAAAAACAATAGTAAAGAAAAATTTTTTATCTTAAAAAGAAGGATTTTGTATGTACTTTTGTCTGAGAAAATCCAACATTTTATTTCTTTATTTAAAGTGCCCAATTTAGGGAATATTACGAAAGCAACCTAGCAGTCGACGACTGGCAAGATAGACAGGCCTGGAGATTAGGAACCCAAAGGCGTATAACGCTATAAAAGGAAAAAAAAAAAAAAAAAAAAAAAAAAATTAGGGAATATTAAAAAAATAAAAATTCGATTTTAATTTTTTTCTAATTTTTATATCGCGATATTTATGCTTGATTCTCTTAGAAAAACTGTATTTCAGTTCAAAAAATGTTTAAAAAAATAAAAAATATATTTCAGGTTCTAAAATAAGATTTTTGTGAGGGAAATATAAATCAATATAAAAAATGAAAATCGAATTTTTTTTATTATTCCCTAAATAGGGCACTTTAAATAAAATAATAAAATGTTGGATTTTCTCAGACAAAAGTACACACAAAATCCTTCTTTATAATTTCGTATTATATGTTTATGAGTTATAAAGTTTTCAAAAAGTTTTTAATTTTAAGCTTAAATAAATCAAAGAAACCTTTGAAGACCAAGCAGATGATGATGAACAGCTTTAGAGGCCCAAATTAAATAATATATTAGGATAAAAATTTTATTTACTTAATATGTTGTTTTTCTTAGATTTATATATTTTTTATTTTCAAATTTTTTTTTAATTTATCCCGAAACAGTCTTGACTAATGAAGGATGTATTGTAGACGTTTCAAGGATTATATAAGAATCTCCTGAGGTTATTTCTAGGCATTATTGAGGCGTTCATTTGCTATTCCTCAGAACATCCTAAGGACGTACGAGGATTACAAACGGATATTCTCAGGATATCCCATATATCCCAATAAAATATCCTTAGGACATCCAAAGCTCGTCCTTGTGCTGTGTGGGTAATTAACGAAATGGCGCCCAACGTGGAAAAAATTAAAATAAATTCAAGATAATTAAATTCATTTTTTATTAACAATTAAAAGTAGATAGATGCAAATTGTTTTGTAGATCTGGATAATAAATGGCGCTCAACGTGACAATTTATGAAATTCCATACTTCTCCTAAATTAACAATTTTAAAACAGTTACAGGTAGTTTGATTATAAATTTTTGGAAAACCCTGTATATCTCCCACCTCGGACGTCGTGTGGTATGTATAAACGCAACGAACCTTGCAAGTCCGTCTCTGGCGCCTGTGTGGCGCCACTTATCCCTACCAGAAGTCTAGACCGGTCTCACTCTGCCGGTCGGTTAGCGATACAAGCTCGTCGTGCCCACCGAGCAAGGCGACAAGCCAGGCTAGTCAAGAAGAAGACGTCAAACGAGGAACAACGGAGAGCTAGAGTCGGTATTATTATTTTCGGTACACGATTTAAAAAATACCAGCGGTATTAGGTGATAGTGGTGTGTCAGTGAGGTGCGAGCTAAGCCGGTCAAAGTGTGTGCGATACGACCAACAGTGGCCCCCAAATGCTTGCCCTGCGTGGAATCGAAATCCTCTTTAATGTTCATGTTCCGCAGCAGGAAGACAAACCTCACTAAACGCCTGGTGAAGGCCAGGAAAAGAAGAGGAAATGAAGTCAGGCGTCCGTCTGAGGAGGAGGCGGAAATTAGCGTGATAAACCTCCTGAAAAAACTGCAGGAAAATCAGCTGGAGATGCTGCTGAAAGCGGTGGACAGCCGAGGTCAGGAACTGAGCAACTGCGTCCTGTTGCCGCGAATGCAGAACGAGGAACCGCACGTGTTGTTCTGTCAAACCTGGCGATGGCCAGATTTGAGAAAGGGCAGTGAACTGAGAAGGCTGCCGATGTGTAGGTCGGCACGTGATCTTGTCTACGATTGCTGTAATCCTTACCATTGGAGCAGACTCTTGCAGCCTGGTAAGCAAAACATTTTAATATTTACAAACACAAACGCATCCCAACCTCGATTACCCTACCTTTAAATATGAACTACTGTGTAACCAAAACTACATTTTTTAGTAGGTTATCCACTGTTTTCAAATACAATCATTACCATTTTTAAATTCTTCAGCACGTCAATATCTTTATTTTAGTAAAACTTAAAACACAAGAAAGGTAATAATAATGTTTTGGCTGATGCTTTATTTGTTCAGTAGTCTATATATAGGCGTGTGTGTGTATTTATACAATACACTTCGTTTTCATTTGAAATTAAAACCAGAAACAAAATTAATATGTAACATTAAACCTCCGAGTTCTTCTCATTTCGAAGGGAGGTGACCAAAACTACATTTTTTAGTCGATTATCTACTGTTTTCAAATACAATCATTACCATTTTTAAATTCTTCAGCACGTCAATATTTTTATTTTAGTAAAAACTTACAAACACAAGAAAGGTAGTAATAATGTTTTGGCTGATGCTTTATTTGTTCAATAGTCTATATATAGGCGTGTGTGTGTATTTATACAATACACTTCGTTTTCATTTGAAATTAAAACCAGAAACAAAATTAATATGTAACATTAAACCTCAGATTTTTTCCTCATTTCGAAGGGACGTGAAATTAAGATTTAAATTGTTGAATTTAAAACGCTTATTCACATCATTATTTCTTTCGTTTAGCAAGTAACTGTTCCAAAATTAGTGTAATGTTCTTTAAATAAAATGACCATGAATACAGAAATTTGACATGTTTAATACACTATTTAAATTAACATGGTCAAAGTAAATTGTTTGAACAAACTCAGTATCTTTTAATGAACTATTATTTATCTCAATGTAACTAACAAAAATAACAGTTTTCGGATTGTTTCCTTGTTAAAAATAAACACCAATATTCATAAATAATTTTAAACTGGAATCTCTGGCGCCCAACACGAACATATTTACGATAATTTTCTTATTTATTTAAAATTATCTTGATATTCGAGTTCATCTTTAATTGTATTGAGACAGGATTATTCTTTCTTCTGGCGCCTTATCCTAACTGCATTCTTGATGTCCCAAAATATCTTTCTACAATGAAAATAATGACAATTAAAAAACTTACGCACGTTCTTACAACCTTGACCATTCCAAAATTCTATTAATATTACTTTTCATTCTCAGGAATTTCCTGAACTTTGTTTGCCATATAGAATTTTTTTTTTAACCGTGCATTGTTCAAGTGTTATGTTTTTTTTTAATTTACTAGATTAAAATTAGAGTTTATGCAGAAATAAAAAAATCTTTATTCATCAAGTTTGCCATAGATGACAAACAAACGATCTATTCGAAATACTGTATCCTTACCAAGGCCTCTCGTATTAACATGATTTTGTTTATCCATACAGTAACTCTAGATATATGTTATATATTTAAATTCAATTTATACAGTATCGATATATGTTAATTTTATGTTTTTGTTGATTCTATCACAACACAGATGCTTATTTTTCGAAAAAAAGTATGTTTTTTCTTAACCAAATACGAACAATTTTTTTGTCAAAAGTGGAAACATGACAATTAGAAAGTAATACTTGTAAAATGTTATCGACTGATAAGACTTTGAAAGATAATAGTAATTAAGTAAAGTTGACAACATATTTTCCATCTTATTTCGTTTCATGAGAGAGGAATCATGTTGTTCGGCACAACTATCAAAGAAAAAAATATTTATTCCGTCATTATTAACACATTTTTTCGAAAAAGATCAATTCGACACTATATCTGCTTAATTTTATTATTTAAATACATTTCCAAATTATATAATAAAAGGAAAGAGATTGATGTTAATCATTAAACAAGAATTAAAGCTACGACTGAGATTTTCGAAGAAAACCAAAGGAAAAATAGGAAGAGTCATATAGAAAGAGTATGTAAATATAATGTATACATGATAAAATAGGTGGTTTGATAAAATAAATGGTGAAGACCCTGGAAAACAAAAGACCAATCAAACAAAAAACTAGCTGGTAGAGTGAAAAAATAAGGAGTGTAGTGTAATTTCAAAACAGCCCTACACTCAAAGGTAAAAAGGTTTAGGACTGCTAACTACGAGATTGAAGCTTCAGTCTGGATGTAGACTTACAAAGGATTTACCTAAAAAACTACGTGATACTGCCTTAGAATTACAAAAAGATACTTTCGGTATAATAGAAGGCAAAATAGTGATAATATCCAACAAAGACCAATTAAAACAAATTTTGTAATACAAGATAATCATTTGAACAATTCTGTAGCGTGTGAAATATGGCAAAACTCTTTTCACATCAATTCGCTGATTGTCCTGAAAAAAAGTAACAATCTAGGATCCTTCCCTTTAATATGTAAATGATTTACCCTACAAATTGATACCTTCGGGAATTATACCAAAGGAAGGTCCTACTAATTGTATGCAGGTATAAAAAAAGAACCTTTTCTTTAAAACATTTTATGGGATGAACATTATTGCTTTATAATTATCGCAGCAAAATATTATAAAAAGTTATTTGAGGCGACCTGAATAGTTCCTATCATGGTTGCTAAGGATTTGCATAAATTATTAGTAGGTAGTTTCCAAAACTACAGGGATGTACATACATAAACCATAAACGTAAAGCGGTGAACACCTAACTTGCCGATAAATGCGCATATATCGAGTTCGCTCTAACCAGGTTAAACTCGCATTAGCTCGAAATCTGTACATAGGATTGACTTGGGCCCGTGGACACTTTTGATCGGGATGGGATGACAAAGTTTGGGAGTATATTTGTGGTGTATATTTCTACTTTTGTAAGTAAATATTTAAGTTTTTTTACATTCATAAACAAGCTAAAACTTGCCTTCACACTTTTTCCAGACTTAGGACTGGCAAAACAAAAAAAATTACAACTGATAAGTTAATAATTCCCAGCAGAGAGTCTCAAATATATTGAATCGTAAAATACAGTTGAAAATTAATTAACAGTAAAAAAAATTAACCGAATTCGGTATTAAATAATGTACAACGAAAACAATTTAATTAATTTCAAAATTCGTTCCAAAATACGTTTTTCTAAGTAACTAATTCCTTTTAAGGATACATCATTACATTTGGAAGCGTTTTGGTTTAATGATGAAATACCTTAAAAAGCTTGCTAATTTTGTTATGTTGCAATTTTGTAGTTTTATTATATATGTAATAATAATAATTTGTCACGTATCTAAAATTTCCAATTTTTAATTAAATATTTTATGCTTTGGACACCATATTTATCTCACATTATGTAGGTACGTATAACTAATAAATAATATTAAAAATTCATCCTTAAGTATCCATTTTTCAAATCAAAGAACAAAAATATGGGACTTAAATGTACGTAAAAAGTGCTTGTTTTACCTTCTTAAGAATAATATTAGTTCCTCCTTTGGTACAAAATTCTACAAGTGGGCGGGACTAAGTTAATGCCTCAAGCTGCTACCCACAACTGACAGGACTACAAGAATGTAGGTAATAATCCATAATAGCGAACATACAGGGTAACAGACAAATGTCCTCCAAATAATAGTTTTGTTTTTATTTATTTGGGTTATTTTTTTACATTTTTACTGTCTTACGTTTACGTTCCTTCAATTTTACTTGTGTACGTCCAATCAATTTGTCCTGCAGATTGTAGAATTCCCTTTAATATATTGCGGACCTGGAGATCGACAGTTTTTCAGCAGCTTAAATATCGAAAGGTAGAGCCCTTTTGATGTTTTGTTTTTCTTAGTAGTATCGTCAAGGTTAAACTATTCGAACTATGTACTACCGACGGACGAACTTGTTTTTCAAATAATCATCAGGTTATAGAATACATTTAGAGAATTATGTACCGCCATTGTATAAATAGGTTTGTATTTTTGGCGTCAAAACAAATTCAAATCATATACAGCCGTTGACGCTCTCGTTGTTTTCAAGTTAATTCTACTCAGTTAGAAAACGAGAATAAGTAATAAATTTTCGTTTTTACTCTAAAATATTTAAAATATTTATATGGTTTATTCGCATTCTTTAAATATCTGTTTTATTCTGAGACTTGATGTGTCTAAAGATATTTAACAAATATATCTTAAAGGTAAATGGAAACTTGTGCCACCGTCTATCACTTTACGGGAATCACCAGCATTCCAGGGCCAAACCGATGTTAAATACCCAAATTTCAAAATGTATCTGTAAACAGACCTGTTTTTATAATCCAGTAAATGAAGGAGGAAAAAAAGGCCAACCTTTAGATTATTAGTTTCCATTTTTATTTTCTGGTTGAAAGTGGCTTTTGGTACCTCATTGAAGATGAGACAAAGTTTGCGTGAAAAGCTCGTGCGACGGCCGAGAAAACGGCCCCAAAAGACCAGGAAAATCGGTTTTCCGCGAATATCTCCCAAAATATTCCAGTTAGAGATTTTCAGTTCTGATAAAAATCGGAAATTTTGAGACTCATGAAATATGCAAGTTTTTTTACAAAATTTGAGATTTGTAGCAGACGACACGAGCGCCGCATAGAGCGCACACGCGACGAAGAACGAAAGCAAGAAATTATAGCGTGTACATTAATACTTGGGTTTTTTTCCCACGGATCAAATGATATTACTTTATATACATTGATGGAAAGGTGAGAATTCCTCCTTCACACTAGTGAAAGTGTTAAAATGTTAGAAATAAAGAGCAGGGAGAAAAAGCCACCAAAAAAAAAGTGTGTTTTTTCCTTGAGCACGCGTTTTCCAATTTTCTTTCTTTTCTTTGACAATTCGTGAAAAAAAATAATTGCACACCCGAAAAGTAGACGTTCGTAGCTTTCAAATGATGTGTCATAGAGACCAATCCGACCATGTATGAATTTTTAATTGGTGATTGTTTACAAAATTTACCCGCGCTCCAAAAACAGCAAAAAATTGGGATTCAACAAACAAAGATTTAATCAAAATGTAAAACAATTAGAGTTTACACATTTCACAGATGACAAAGGACCTTCTGAGGACCCATAATCAAGAAAATTTGGAGCAGAAAGTTTGACCCGTGTTCCGATATGGCCAAAGGAGTCAAACCGTGACTCAATTCACAGGGTATGATAGCGGCAGATTTCCTCTTTTACATGAACTTTGAATCATGAGAAAATATGCATTTTTAACAAAGTTATTGGATAATTTGTCCGCCCGCTGATGTGTAAATGAACGGACTGTGCATTCCGGCATACAACACAGAAGCTCATTATTCGGGGTGCTCTTGGCCTCGTTTTTCTCGGAAACGGGCAAATTTTCGAGAAAAATCATGAGGACCA
Organism: Crepidodera aurea; assembly: GCA_949320105.2. Taxonomy (NCBI): domain Eukaryota; kingdom Metazoa; phylum Arthropoda; class Insecta; order Coleoptera; family Chrysomelidae; genus Crepidodera; species Crepidodera aurea. Next base: position 9,263,086 of record OX439475.1, on the reverse strand, counting down.
TTTTTGTAGAAAATTAACTGATCTTCAATTTTTATCTGAACCGAAAATCTCTAACTGCCATATTTTGGGAGATATTCGCGGAAAACCGATTTTCCTGGTCTTTTGAGGCCATTTTCTCGGCCGTCGCACGAGCTTTTCACGCAAACTTTCAACCAGAAAATGAAAATGGAAACTAATAATCTTAAGGTTTCCCCCTTCTTTTACTGGATTATTATTCGTTTATTTTAAAACGCTTTAACACATAACTCACTTCAACACTCAACTTTTGTTCATTAAACATCAATTAAACATCAAGTTTCATAAAAAAAATTAATTTATAAAAACTTCAGGCAGGAGCCGCCACTGTAACGGGAAGCAAATGGCCTTGGAAAATGCGAATAAAGATAGGGAAAGGAGATCTTAAAGAAAAAATCAAATTTTACGCGTACGAACCCTTTTAAAGATTAAAATAAAATACTTACCGGCCTTTTTTTAAACTGAACAGCGAAATGTGAACAAACATAAAGAAAACATTAAAAAAAATTTAGGAAGCTCTAATTCTTTCTGCCTACGTGTCCGACTCTGACACTAAACGAAGATAATTATATTCAATGCAACTCAATCGTCACCTTCGGATAACAGATTACAATGACGCCTCGAGTGATATTTCCATTAAAGTTCAAACAACAAATATTGGAAGTCCATTTCGAGATTAGCATATTTAATTGTGGATATTTTAACCAGTAGAAAATAAACAAAGACCAAAGACCAATTTCTTTTTTATGGAATGTTCACTGTATATTTATGATGACACATCCATGTAACGCAGTCGGATAAAGAACGAGTGAGACACAGCTTGAGTCCATTTCTGGGCCATTAAGAGGATTTCTACCTTCCTCCGCTATCGCTATCTTAAGTGTTCCAGGCACAGGCGCCCGTCTAGGGGTCATCACTGTGAAGTCTTTTAAACACACAAAGATACAACGTGTTTGTTGAAAACTATCCTCGACCACTCAACCAAAACACAATTTTTAACACACTCTACGCGCGTTTCGCCAACTATGTTGGCATCAACAGGAGTTGATGATAGTCTATCATTAATTCCTGATGATGCCAACATAGTTACTCTACGCGCGTTTCGCCAACTATGTTGGCATCATCAGGAGTTGATGATAGTCTATCATCAATTCCTGATGATGCCAACATAGTTGGCGAAACGCGCGTGGAGTGGTCGACGATAGGTTTCAACTTAGTTGATAAACCAAAGTTCCCAATTTAACGTGTTCTTCAGTGAGAAATATTGTACAAGACATCCAATCTGGTTTCCACGTCTGTATGTATGCCCATCAAATCATGTATTCAATTCAATTCTTTTTGCTTTCTCTTAGCATCTTCTACATCTTGTTTCTCCCTCGAACTACATTTACTTGATCTTCCTGTACTTCTTTTATATTGATAAGAGAGACTCATAGGCTTCAGATAATGCATAGAGGAATACGTTTTCTTCGGATTTGGATAAAAATAGCCCAACTATTTGCTACGTTTATATCATTAGAAGCTGACAAAAAACCAATGCATTCAATTGCAAAACTGTATGGCTTCTGGGCAGGTAAAATCACTTTTTGTTTCATCAATGACCTCAATATTAGAATGAGTTGCTTTGTAATTATCCTTTCTTTGAATCGATATAATACTGGTAATGTCTAAGAGGTCATTTGTGGCTTTGTATTTCGGTTGATTCTGGATGATTTTATATACATCTAAGGGCTGTTTTCACCCTATAACATGCTTCTGAAATCTGTTCTTGAACATTTATGTTTGATCACGTAACCCAAGCAACCATTAGGAAGTAACCTCTAAATATTCGTGGACAAGGGGTGAATTTTTCGTCCTAATAAATAAAAATAATAATAAGCCTATTGTTAGATGGTTAAAACCTCCCTAAGAGTGAAAATACTTCGATAAGTTCTGCCTACACCCGCATGACGTAATTCGCGAGATTTTAATAAAAGTTTCATGAATATCAACGCTGTTTTCGAGGAAGGAATAATTGAAAATGTACCTTCTCGAAATAATTCTAACTGACGCTTATGCATTTAACTTGCATCGCTCATGAAAGGCATGGCTGGTCGATATTTAACAGGATTTTAAAATCATACCGACTACTTGGAATCCAGTTAATTGAAGAGCTATTTTTAAAAAGAATTATAGTCTAAAAATTATTAAATCAGCTCTGAATACTTATTTTTTTTTTGTATTAAAAAAATAAGTTGATAGTAATTGCTGTTCTGCGTTTTCTGGCTGAAATATGTATCGTATGGAAAAAAGTTTAATGTAAAAGTTATAGATAATTAAAAAATCTAAAACTTTTGTATTAATCATTTTTCAACATAACCTCAAAATTGTCGAGAAAAACCCTAAAAACCGTTTTTATTTTTTCGTTTTTAATTTTTATCTCGCTCAAAAATAATTTTTTTAAAGAAATTTGGTGAAAACGTTCTTTTTTGTGTTTTAAATAAGGTGTAATTTTTTCAAAGCAAAATATTTATTTTTCGATTTTATACGAATTTAAATTAAAAATATTTTTTCATAAAGTAGAGGTTTCAAAGAAGAAAATGAGCACTGATAAAGTTAAAAAACTGAAAATTTGTAAACCAACTTTTTCGATTGAAAATTAGGCTTTTTTTTAACTTAACTTCGTATATCGAAAAATATTTGACTTTGAAAAAATTACACCTTACTAAAAACACAAAGATTGTCTAATTTGGGCAGAATTCCGGATGTTATTTATTTATATTATAAAAGACTTTTGTTTATAATATCAGGAAATACGTCTGAGATTAATTTTCGGTTACTTTAAACATAAATTGCATCACATCCGGCGTTAATATGGACATTTATCAACAAAAAAATCATATCAATAAACAATTATAATCAGATAAAAATGAAGTAGGCAAGTACTATGTTCCTTCATTTTCTAAATACAAATTTATAATTTATACAAATGATAAGGCGTTTTTAGGTTTGGTACGTTAATCAATATCTCCGGAATGTACTTGTGTAAAACAATTCATTTTAAATATATAAATTCAATTTAAACTTTAATCAATTCAATATTAACTTCAAAACAAGCCCTAGAAACTATAAAGTACTTCTAATGAATATGCGATATTTATGATGTAGTTTTAAATTGTTTTTTTTATTGCGTGGGTATATCATTCTGTTCCAAAGATAAGTCTATTCAAAATTAGTCTAAGTATGTTCTGCTTCTTACAGGAACCTTCCAATACCAATAAACAATTTTTTCATTAGCTTTCGATTTACAAAAGAATCACTAAAACGCCTTCGAACTGAAATCCCATCATCGAAAGAAAAAAACAGTGATAACCAAATCTCCTTTCATTCATTCATTCACTAAACTCCAAAAAGGCAAAGTAATGAGATAACAACTTATCAATTAATTTCCCTGCTTTAAAATCCATTAGTATAAAATTTTATGAATGAAATGATTAGACCGAAAAGTGTGACTGACTCGAACCTGTTTGAACTCCTTCGGATCTCTGTCACCATCTACATTAAGCCCAAATTCATATCTACCTGTTCCATTATGGGGGTAAAAGGATTAAAATTGCTTAAAATTAACCTCAAAGGTTTTGTTTATCTAGTGGTGATAATGAGGTTTAATAATAGTTGGGAATAATCATTAAATATTAGAACAAACAAAAAATTATATTGGAATTTTTTCTTTAAAAACAAGTACAAAGTAGCATTTAGTCTTTATAAAATTCGACGTAATTATGGGAGTACCTCAAGGTTCCATTTTGGGTCCCATTTGGTTTGTATTGTATGTGTATTATATGATAAATTACTATCTGCAATAAAATTGGAGTAAAATCTCCACAGTACAAGTCGCTAGGTTGAAAATATGCTAAATAAAAAAAAAATCCTGTATTTGAGAAATGTGTAGTTACATTTTTTCTCTCAGAAAAATGGATATGCTTACGTCCCGCCCTTGGCCGATCTCTATACGGTTCGTGAACAAGTATGACCGATTAGGCAAGCCGAAATACCTTTAAAACCACAGTGTACAATGACCGCACGCTGCCCACAGGTGGCGCCCAAGCGAAAAACCAATATGGCCAACCCGATTCTGAGCCGTAGGTAAAAATACGCGCCGTTCTCAATTTGAGCCCACTCCTTATCTTTTACCGTTTACAAAATCCTCATGCCGTTCATTCTTGTAATCAAACTGTATGCGGGAAAGTAAAAAAAGTAAGATAAGTATATAGTTTCCGAACCCACGGTTTTTGTCTCGCCGAGAGGCCTAATAATAGTCTGGGAAAATTTTTTAATCTGTGGCCTCTAAACTATAACGACTTAAACTCAAGTGGTTATAAGTCCGTATGTCTAGTGGATAGTGTAAAGTTCTAGAGTGAAGTATTCGTTGGTTTTGTTGAGATAAAATTAGTTTAAAAATCGGCAATTGTAATCGTTATACAGGATTTCACGAAAAGTTGCACACAATCTTATGTATCACCTTGAGTCACTTCCGAAGGAACTTCTAAAATAAGATTATTCGAATTTGAGATTATAGCTCATTTTAGGTTTTTCATCGTCCCCATCATCCTCTTTCCCTACATACCCGTCCTCATAATCCTCGTTCTCATCATCATCATTTCCTCCTAAAATATAAATATAAGAAATATATACAAGTTCCTTTGATCGGCATTAGCATTTGTTCTGCAATTGAAAATAGATAAACTGTATCTTCATTAAATTAATTTAACTCATTAATTGCCTAAAGTTTGAATATTTTTATATTTAAATAATTAAAGTCAATGGATTTAAGAAGTGGTAACAAAAATAAAAAGATGGAGAAATCAAAGAAAGAAACAGAAATTGAGATGATTCAGGAAATACAAGGAGAATTACCTGAAATAAATTTGGAAGATACAAATTTCAATGAGGAAAATAAAAGTAGGGATAATAAAGAGCAGCAAGGAGACGACACAGAAAATAATACAGAAGAATCGGAAAGAGAAGATAAAAGATGAGATGAACGAATTATGCAAATGTTGATTGCCATGAATCAAAATATACAAGTAATAAACAGAAATCAAGAAAAGATTGAAAAAAATATGGAAAGAAATAAGGAAGAGATAAAAACAGGTACGGATGTGAATTGAAGAACGATTTGAAGACAGATATAATGCATTTAGAAGAAACTATGAAAAAAGAAATAAGAAGTGTAGGAAATAGCTTAGAAGAAATCAGACAAGATTTAAGAAAAGATACAGATAAATAGAAGAAACAAAAAAAGATAGTAAAAAAGAAATGATTGCAAGAAGTAATAGAAACAGGGTTTATTGAAGAAGTATATCAAATAAAAGAGGGATGGAATGAAGAATAAGAAAAATGTTAAAAATTTAGTCAAATCCTTAAAAGAAGAAATTTTAAAGAATAAAAACAGGAGGGAAGAAATTAATGAAATTTCACAAATAAAATTAGCACAAATGGAAAATAAATATGAAAAAATAAAACAACAAGAAAAGGAAAGAGAAATGATGTTGAGAAATAAAATTAAAAAAAATTATCACAGATGGAAGATTAAATTAAAAAAAAAACATTTTTGTATCCACACAGGGTGGCGCGAGGGGGGAACTATGGCAAAAGAGCCTTAGCTCATATCTCGGTTATTATTGGTCCGATTTGAATGAGGAATACGGCATAGTAATATGCGAGTCATACGGATTAAATACATACACAAAAATCATGCGCAGTAGCGATGGCAAAAGGGCCTTAGCTTATATCTCTGTTATTATTGGTAATATGTAAGACAAAATAAATAATATTAAAGATTTGGGAAATATTAAATATGAAATGATTAAAAACAAAGAAGAAATCTAAGAAGATTTGGGGAATGTGATGAAAAAAGAAATGAAAGTAAAAGAAACTGAGAACAAATTAAATAAAGAAGAGATAAAGAAAATAGAAAGAGACATTATGAAAAATAAATAAAAATATCTAAATATTGGAAGAAAATGTAAATGAAAACATAAAAATGAATTTTGAAATAGCAGAGGAAGAGAAGTTAAGAATACGAAAAGAAATCAAAGAAAAATACAAGATATTAGTTAAATTGGGAAGATATTAGTGGGAAAAATAGAAATTAAAATTTGGTTGTCTTATTATGGTTTAAAAAAATGACACAAGATTATGGGAAGCTTATTTTAAAAGAATTGTAAGTGGGAAGATTCTGATCGAAACCCATTGTTTTCTTCTCAAGGATCTATTTTGATGATACGTTTATTTTAACATTTTTTTTAATTATTCAAGGCAAATTTTTCGGGACAATTGTTTAACCAAATTATTTTTTTTAAACAAAAATTTTCGCAATAAAATTTTTATTAATTGATTTTTCAGTCAAAAAATTTTTTAACTAAATTTTCCAGTACTTAGGTACAAATTTGTTATAATAAATTTTTCACAAAAAAATGATGAGAGGTGACAAATTAGAAATAAAAGGATAAAAAGTTAAAAAAATCTTATAATTTCACAATCATTACAATAATTTAATTAATAAATAATATTGCAAAAGTAGTTACAAACTTGATAAAGTTCTTAGACTGGTTAAAAACATTTCTGATAAAACAAAGCAAAGATGCGTCGATCGGGTAGTTGAAACACCACAAGTCCATGTTACGGAATAATAATATAAACTATAATAATCATTATCAGAAGCCATGCTAAATACGCAAGGATGTTTATTGTAGATAAGAGGACCTTAAAAGTTGTTTGCATTTCTTTTAAATATAGACTTACGTCGCCCCAACTCAAGACATAAATAAAGTATATTGTTTTGTATATTACAACAATTTCGTCGATTTGTGGCGACCAAATTGAGTCAACTTGTTTTCGGTATTAGAAAAATGTATCGAGCCCAAAAAATCGCCGAAATTTCTTGTGCTATAACGATGATGAGAGGACGTATTCCCGTGTCTGGGTGCATAGGCGGCTGCGGCGACCAACCAAGAAACATTTGAAGATAGTGCAGGCGCCACAGCCAATTCTGATGGGTGGCATGTCGGCCGGCGAGCCGATTTTTTCTCTCTCTCCACCCGATTGACAGTCAGGACCTACCCGTCTCTCTCTACCTACCGACTCGACCAGAATGGAACAACCGAAATAATAATCAGTTGTGTCTGAGAAAGTATTTATAATGACGACTTATTTTTTCAAAATTGGATAATTGATTCTTGTCTGTCTCTTGTTTCCAAAACAGTTGGGTCGCGCAAAGGGGAGGGCCACCGGGAGGTAGGATGTCGGTTAATTGTTGAGATTTTTCTTTGTTGTGGCAACGAAATTGTCCGAATAATTGACATGTTATAGACCTTATAAGGATATACGAGCGTTCGATGGTACTCCACTAAAGATTTTTTTTGCAATTTGAACAATGTGGTCATGATATTTGTTCCTAATGTAATAATGTCGAAATATCCTCACTGCAAATTACAGAGGTGACAATAAAACTCTCTGCGAGTAACGAAAAATGTCAATACTCTACAAAGAAGAAACAAATAAGTGAAATTAGAGTAGAGGCTATAAAAACTGCCCAAAACAAATGAAGAGGACTAAATTGATTGAGAAATATAGATCGAAAATAAACAAATAAATAATTTTTCGGCTACCATATGTCAAACGAATCATATCAAGTCTAAAAATATGACCGAAAGATATATTTATCGTCCCTTGGTCTGCTATAGTATATTGTGTCACAAGGGCAGAAAATGAGCGTTTTCTGCATGTGTGACACACAACTGTTTTTCGCCTACCAAAAAAAAAACAAAAAAGTATGAAAATATAACAAAAATCTTTAATTTTATAAATACAGACAGAATTTAATGAGCAACTTAAGGAATAAAAATGTACCAATTTATTTATTATATATTATTTCCAGTTCCAATTCATAGGACTTTTCGTACCATTGCGCGTTGTCTTGTTAAGTAACAAATTTAGAGAAAGATTACTACCTTCTTCTTGCAAGTCTGGTGGAGTATTCGTAAATTCTTCATCACTGCCTGAATTACTATTCATTTTCACTAATTCACATAATAACTAATTCACATAATCACAATTATTCAGAATCAGAACGTATTTTTATTTTAAAGTTTAATTCTCTTGATTCTACACTGACGTTTAATGAAAATGTATGTGAAATGTCAAAGTCAAAGGTGAGTTGATAGTGAAAATTGCGTTCTTTTTGATTTTTGCGGCCCAAGGTGATTTTCAGACATGGTAGGCGAAAAAAAGCATTACAACACAATTTTGTAGTTTTTCACTATCTAGACACCTTTGACTATCATTTGCGTACTTTGACGTTTCACAGTTAAACGTCAGTCTGAAATTGTGAGCTGCTAAAGCTCATTTTCTGCCCTTGCGACCCAATATGCATTGAGGAGTGCTTTAATTTGTCTTGTTGATGTTGAATCACCACGATCCTAATGACACAAGACATATTTAAAGTTTTAAGCAGATAAAAGAATCATTAAAGTTTAACTAGCTAATGCTTTTAAAGATAATTGGGATTTTTATTGACAAGTCTTGTGAAGGCGACTCTGATGTGGTTAGAACATTTTTTTCCATGAAAAGCTCGATGTAGTTTTAGGAAATCGCATTCTTTGTTTTAATTCTCATTTATAGACCTTCCAAGAAAAGTCGTCAAGTCATGCCAATTTTGGGTTATCTAACATCAGGATGGGTGTTTCTATATTTAAAATTCCAAATATTCGAGTAGGTTATAAATTCCTCTCGATTTAAAAACCACAGATGTAGGATGTTAAGTATACTTCAAGAATTTGGTATTATAGAATATCAAGATAATGAAGATATTTTGGTTAAAGTTGAAATTATGAGAATCAATTATAAGAACAAGATTATTATTATTTCGTGTGACTCCTAAATTAAAAAAAAAATGTCTTAGGAATTTGGCTAAAAAAATTTGGAAGTGCTATTGTTGATTTAATTTTAAAAACACTTGAAAAAGTTCAAAAAACGTTCTAGGAAGCTGAAAGATAAAAAAGTTTTGGAAAAGCCTGCAGTTTATTGTAAGAAAAGGATAATATTCAGCTCTAGGAGCGAAATTTTGCAAATGTACTGGTTATTTATGTTATTTTGATCCTGTTTGACACTCAAAGTACACATAATTAATAAATCTGTGAGTTTTATTTATTTGGGTCAAACAATTTCTAATCTTTTTTGAATCTTCACAGACTGTTAACATTATTTACTATTATTTCGTGATAAAAAATGCACTTTGATCATTAATAGTAATTGCCTCTAACGGAAATATGACCCGACGTGTAGATAATTTTTTACAATATACAATGTTCGCTGACAGTTTGGATTATACGAAGAAAAAAAAATGAAATTGATAAAAACTGATAAAAAGTAGAACGATCAAATTTCGTGAATATAAAAAAAGCGTTGACAGCCAGAAAATATAATCAGACAAAATTTATAGAAGATCAGCAAGAAAAGAATATTTTAATAGATTGATTCGCTTGATAAGAATATTCTTGTTGTGTGTATCTTCCTAGATCTCTCTCAGCATTTTATACTGTTTGCCATAGATTGTTATTAAATAACTTAGAGAAATACAGACTCATCGAAAGTTATTTATCAGACAGGGATCAAATGGTTGAAATCCATGGAGTAATGAGCACACCACAAACAATCACATATGGTGTACCTCAAGGAACCGTTATGGGTCCGCTTCTATTCCTTCTATATATTAATAGTATGCTTTTCTTGGCGTTTTTCTAGCATGGACATAAATTAATGTACAAATATACAACACACTAAGAAAGACCACTACTATAATTAGAGTTTTTAGACCGGACTACTGTAAATTGACATAGCAGTCAACGTGTTAAGTATAGATTCAAGTATTATTAGGCAGGGAGTTAAAAAATGTGATACCCTGTGACATAGTGGAATAAAGGGATCGAAAATGCTTGAAATCTCTATGTCTATGTATTTTAAATCCTAATTCAAGTTAAATCATATTTTTAAAAATGTACATTTAAACAAACCTAGTGGTAATTCATTTGAGATTTATTTGATTCGTGTCAATGATTTGACAGTATCATTCAAAATTCTTAGAAAATTGTAAATCTGTCTATATATCATTCCATTGTTTCAAAGCTTAAATTGTTTTTCTATTAAATTGTTTTCATGCAAAAATCTGGTACGGCGAGATACTGCTAATATTTTAATTCATTTAATGTTTTTTTTATATATAAAAATAACTATTAATGTTGCTACTATTTTCTTTAAATATAAAGATAATATTACCCCAATGAAAACGTTCATAATACAAAAAAATAACCCTGGAAATAATTTCTCCAAAGACGAATGGACACAATTTTGACTAGTAAAGATTTTTATATTTTAAATGCCTGAAGATATTTGAAAAAAATGACCTGAATACGCCACCTTCAAAGAGCTCTAACTTCGCAAAAGCATATATTTACAGGAACGCCGATAAAAAAGTTTATGTAAAATCATGTGAAAATACAGATATTTATGTACAAATCCTATTACCTTATGAATTCTGTAAAAATACTGTGGAAACTCACTAGATTTATTGTGTAATCTTACGAAATGATTATTGTGATTTCTTCATTAATCTATGAATTTACTTGGTAATTATTTGGTGTGAATTCACAGTGAATTAAGTGTTCACTCTATTTTTGCATATTTTACATTCCCTAAGAATCTGTAACACGTATTCATCAACACCCTGTATATTAGCGGACCAATTTCGTTTATTCAATTTATATTTGTAACATATGATTAAGCAAGTTATTAATTAAAATAAAAACACCGATTTAAATTTTTTATGGCACCTAATAATTCCTATATCTATTTCCGATTATTTATAGAACATATCAATCTTGAAAAATAACTGTTTTATTTTTGTTTCAGAAATACCACCTCCTCCATATAGTCGAATAGATATGGATCGATTGAAACCCGAAGGTAATTTTTTATTTTATTTTAAGTGGCTACAATCAATTTGCGAATGTTATCTGTTTTATTACCATTAAATAATTAGCAACTGAAGGTGTAAATTGAGTTTTTATCATATTTCAGTAATAAACAACAATGTTATTTTAAACCATTTATTAACCTACCAACAATAGTCTCCAGGTATATTTAATTTTCCAACCAAAAGTGCGTGCAATTGGCGGGGCCATATTTCAATAGTTCCTAATTCAAAACATGTTTATCTTTAACGTATTTCGTATTGTAAAATATGCTCTGATATGTTGAAAATTGCACGATTAAAAATATAATTAAATTTAAATGAACACAATATCCAATTTGCTCGAGTGTACATTAAAAAAATCGAGATAAATGTACAATTATCTTAAAGGTTTCAAATAAACAAATATTGAAATACTCACCGCTGTTTTTATCAAATTAAGAGTCAGGAATTATTACAAGGTCAATGTTACATAACTCTTCGTTTAATACTGATACCATTTCGACTTAGCGAACTTATTTTGGTTCCAATATTGTTGCTAGTGTTATTTTATACATCCTGATGACTTCATGTCATACCTCGATTCCCCAATTTATAAGATTTAAAACATCAACAACAAACGCAGCGTGAAATGTATTTGGTCAATTAGCGATTGCACATGTGCCTGGTTCATACTCTTTCTAATCTGGCTGAAAAATGTCCCATAAATTAACAATTCCAGAATTCCATTCCTTATTTACTATGTTTCAATACTTCCATATATTTTTGTTGTACCTATTTTAATCAATTTTCATACATTTTCTTAAACCTTCTATAGTCTATTTTTATGTATGAGAGAGTATTAAAATAATAAAGCGTTCGTAATCCATAGGCGTACCACTTCTTTTAGTATACAGTTAAAATATTTTGTGAAGTTATACCTCGAGTATTTTCGTATGAAATAACCTTTGTATAAATATAATAAATATATCGGGTGTACACTTATATTTTCACCTAATTGACCTGCTTATAACTTCTAAACAGCTGAAGGTACAAAAGTGCAATTTTTTCTAAAATATTTTATTTTTCCACAAGGTATGTTAAGAACATTGTGTCAAACGGGTTATGTAGGTATAAGGGTTTAAACTTTGACTTTTAAACAACGTTACGTTCATAAATAATAATTTTAATATAAAAACTACTTCTTACCTACAAATCCAAATCAGAATCGAAATCAGAAAATGAACTGTCGCAACCAATATTTACAATGAGTGGCTCGATCATTTCATCAGTAATATTGTCCAACTTCCACATTTTCTCTTCTGCTTTAATCGTATGATTTACTGCCTTTTCCCAGTTTTCAGGCTTCACATTATTTACAGCCTCCAAAAACAACTGTTTAACATAACTCATTTTAAAAGAATTATTTTTTCTTGAAACTTCTCCCTTTATCTGTGCCCGTATCAGTTCAATCGGGTTTACTTCGCAATGATATGGTGGTGATCTAACCACCGTCATCCCACGATTTTTTGCAATTTCATCAATTTTATATTTTTTTAATTTCTCTTTATGAAGGGAACACAAATGATACAGTTCTCTTCTCATAGAACCGGGATGGAACTTAATATTCTTTGAATTTAGCCAATTCTGTAAATCTTTTTTAACCACTTGGTTGTGGGCATTTTTTCTGTAAGTCTCGAGTGATAACTTGCATTATCCATTACTATTATACAGTTCTGAGGAAGAAGATCTATCATTTGTTCGAACCACTCTTTAAAGACATCAGCATTCATGTCCTCATGGTAGTCACCGGTACGAGTAGATTCAAAAGTCAATAAACCACCTTTAACAAAACCGTTTGAACTACCGATGTGTACTATTATCAGTCTGCGCCCCTTTCCTGATGGTGGATTTAAACCAGTAGATAAATTATTTAAAAAAGCCTGTCTTCGACACGTAACAGTTTCATCTTGCCAAAATTTATTTGGTGTATGTCCCTCGTTGATCCATGTTTCATCTAAATAAAATATATTTCTTCTTTGGTTTCTCATTTCTTTTATAGTCCTTAGGTAATTTCTTCTCCATACTACAATATCGCTTCTTTCTATTAAAATAGACTTTCTGGAATGCTTTTTCCATAGAAAACCTATTTCTTTTAAAAGTTTCCATAATGTGCTTCGACTCATTTCAGGGTAATCCTTATCATCTCGAACTGTGGCAAGAACTTTGTCTACTGTCGGAAATTCTTTTCTAAAGAAGAACGCATGCACTTTCCTTCGAAGTCTTTCTTTCAAATGATTTTCTATTTGAAATTTTGGTTTTCCTGGAGCTTTACGTGCTGTTTGAAACTCGCCACATTTCTCTTCTTTAACAACTCTGTAAATCGTAGATTTCCCAACACCAAGCGTACTACTAATTCCACTGTGTCATCAACACTTTTACATAAATGTTTGTCTGTAAATGATTTAAAACAATTAAATATTAATGTTTTTTCATTAACTGTTAAAGGACCGATTTTTTGTCGTTTACGCGGTACTTCCAAATTTTCCATGATTACACTAGAATTCACAATAGACTGCACACTGCACCTTGCATGTTGCAACTAAACGACATTTAGTAAGCTGTCAAGAATACACAACTGGACCTCCTTACTAAATGGAAAACCTACAATCGCATTTTCGGTGAAATTTGTTGGTAAGGGATTTATCTACTTATAATTCGATTACTGTAAGAAATTCTTGGAATTAAAATAAAACAAAATTGGCAAATAGGTACTTATTGAAAATAATCTTAAGATACGGCTATGTTATCTTTAATACACAGGGCTTTTGGCCTGTCCAAACCTTTTTCTATTGTTCTGTACAGCTTATGGTTATAAAAGACCAATAAAAGACCCAAAACTTGTATTAGGTACATTTATGACAATTTTAGGAAATATTTAGATTATTCCGTAAAAATATTTAAAATGACTAAGTTTTGCATTAGAAATGCTGTTTTATTACTCTCTCATACATAAAAATAGACCATAGTGGAGGATTTCTTCAAGACGCCATCAGCGATATTTCTTATCGTTCTAATATTAAAATTTCAAGACATTAAAACAAAAAATACTATCCCAAAGAAAATGATTCCCACAGTTAAAGAAATTGTTATAAAATAACTTAAATAGTTAAGAATTTTCGTTAATTTTTTTACATTCAACTGTAAATTCGTTGTTAAGAGATTTCGTTCATGAATCATCGTTTTAAAAGATTTTCAAGTTCAGTGGGATAATGAATTTGAAGATTAGCCTCTTATTTGCCTTTTTAATTTGCAAGTCATTTTTTTTAAATTGATACGACATTGTTAACGTATTCTGAAATATCGTTTTCCTTTAAAACATTGAATTAGAATTATTTCGCTTTATTCCACGCCTTTGTATTTGGATTTTCGATTAAGGCGACCTTGATGATGGCGCTAACAGGATAACGGGTAAATTTATTTTCTTTACGATGATTATATGAGTAATATTTTGTTAATTTTTACTGTAAACTGTCTTTTTCAAGATGTAATTGCTTATTGCAAACTTGAAGACGCCAAAAAGCATCTGATCTAGTTAGCTTATGTTGCCTTGACAACCAAATAACACAAAGATTTATAAACGTCAAAATATGTTGTATGTATGGCTTACATTTGATACGGAAATGCCCTGTATAAAAGAATATAACATTAACCATTGCGATTTCTGTTATTTGATCATAATACTTATTACTCGATGCGTCTCGGGTATAGATGTCATACCTATTTTTAACAACTCATTTGTTGCAACAAAAAAAAAGTACAATCAAGGAATGTATTATTCATGAATGTCATTTATAATTATACGGGGCGGGTTAAATGTTGGCGTTGAACGTATTTTTTATAGTATGTTTATTGGACAGACAGGACTTTTCTTAGATGTTTCTTGGTAAATACATTTTTCCAATGACTTTCTGAGATTTAGACAAAATATCTAGCCTTGGGTGCTTCTTCCTGCTATAAATACTATATTGTAAAATGTTAATATGTTTCACTCGAATTTGTAGCTCAAATTACGAAACTTATAGTGGTCATACTAATTAAAAATTGGATGAAGATAGCAGCACAATATTATTTTGTCTTTTAAAAAGGTAAAAGACACATTATAGGGCATACAGGTGGTGAAATGGTCTTTTAAAGACACCATTTTTAAATGATCGAATTCCAAGAACTATTTGGCTGAATGAATTACAAATCTAATCCAAAAAAAAGAAGAAGAAGAAGTTTTAAACGGGTAAATATTTGAAAAAGAGATGAAGACCGAGAAAAATCTGGATAAACATATAGAACTGGAAAATATACCTACACTTGCGTGGTAGATATACTTTAAGAATATGCATTAACAAGCATTAACTCACAAAAACTTCTTAGAAATCTCCCTTCTCGTTTTAAAAGATTAATTCTGAGCTTTTTCTAAAACAATAACACGAATTTCAAGTTTCAACAGACGAAAACGTCTACCTATCTTGAGTCTGTCTTTAAATGATGGTTCAGAGATAGGGACCTACACTTTCCGGCAATTTAAAGTGGCTTACCATGATGAAAGGAATTTTTACCGACAGACAGAACGAATTCCATTTAGAAGTCAGAACATTTTTCAGACAAATACGCTCCGTTTGACATAAATAACTCGTTATTTTAATAGCAAAAGAACAAATTCCTAGGAAAAAGTACGAAATTATTTTGAACATTATGTAGATGGGTATTTTCTTTATAGGATCTCTCAAAAGTATGCATATTTCGTAAGTTCTTGCTTATGCGATAAAATTTTAAAATAATGGTCCCACTTTATTATATAGGGTGGTTCAAAGCGTATGGGTCACCTGCAACCGATTCCCAATTTTTAGAAAACCTTCGACGATACCGATACGAGTAATAATTAATTAGTTTCTTTTACCAGCCTTTGATTGTCCCACATTTTTTCTGACTTCAGCCATAAACATAAAGTATTTTCCTTTCCAACAAACGTTTTTGCCAGTTTCAATGAGTTTTCTGCCACTTGAAATTAATTTTTTCCAAGTTTTGCGCGATCTATTTTTAGTAGATCTGATTCTCCACTATTTCCACTATTTGGAATGGCCTTGAAATAAAACTGACATACGTGGATTCTTATTTTTGAAATATTAAAAAAAACTTCCCTTCGCCAAAATTCGCGAGCATTTGAAAATTACTATAAAATCCTCTACCAAAATTGACGAAACCAAAATCCACCTGTCAATATAAAAACATTCCTTCGCCAGAATTTTAAAATACCTTTAATTTCCTCCACCAAATTTCACTTTTTTCAAACGAAATTGAAATTCACCAAAGCAAAAATAGTCCTATAATTATTTAAATGCCTCAAGTTGTATTTCATTATATATAATAATCTCTGCGAGAAAATGAACTGGGGTAACCTTTAGGTTGTTTGCTTTGCTTTCGTTTCATTGTTATTTGAAGCGACATTCATGTGAGTACGCAGGTTCGGACTGGCCTAATGCGGACCGCGAAGGTTATTCGCGTTATACTTCGTGTCCCATATTCGAAGGTGAATATATTGGCTAGGTCAGTGGAGCTTTTGCGGTATATAAAGGAACAGAAGGGATGTTGCGTCGGATGGAATGGTGTTTTTGAAACACAACAAGATGCTACAACACATAAAAACTGAAAAAATGCTGTTATAAATTGAGAAAGGGGTACAGACAAAACTACAAACTATTTGTAGGTACATAAATCTGAATTTATAATTGTAAAAAAATTTACTACATTCTTTTTTGCGTTGTAGAGCCCTGAGGAAGAGAAATGTATCATCAAAACGTCGGAAATTAGCATAAAATTTCATAAAATTAAAGTAAAAAATCAGAACATAATAAACAGTGTTGAAGATACATTTTTTTCGTTTTTTTTTTTACTTCAGTCTCAACGGCTTCAACTACTGGTTATTTCGCCACGTGTTCTGTGTAGGCTTTGTTACTGTTTCCCAGCGCCACTTTACGAACAGCACTGTTAATTAGAAACCAACAGTGTGTTTTTCAGGCACTCGCCAATCTTTTGATACTTTAGTCCATTTAGTCTATTCCAATCCATAGAAGTTGATAAAATATTATTTAAATGATCGTAAGCAATCAGTAAAAATAGCGATGAATAATCGTTAAATTTTGGTGATCCGCAAGGCACAGTTTTAGGGCCACTTCTTGATAATTTACTTACCCAAAAGTTCGCGGGAAATATTTATAGTTTTGCAGATGATACAGCAATCTTACGTCCATCTGATCCTTGGAATAATTTAAAAACATTCCTGTTCTATTCACAAGCTTTTAGCCCAGTTGTCAGAGACTTTGACATCTCACGAAATGTGATATCGATGAAACTTGGCAGTTAGGTACATGAAAGGGTGTAGAAAACGATAAAAAATCTTTGCTGCTCTAAAGTGTATCCTGAGTTCACAATTTCGAAAACAAAATCGAAAATTTGGTTTTTTCATTATATTTCGAAAGAAAAAATAAAAATTTCGAAAAACTAATAGCACCAGAAAGAGCGGAAAATTGTAGTAAAAATTATTATTTAAAGAAAATTGTATTACTATAAAAAATTATTAAAAAACTCTAACGCGCGCCGAGCCGTTGAATACAAATATTCAAGCTAGGTGTTCGGGAAAAAACTAAAGTATCTTTGCCTAAAATGTACGCAAAGAAAAAAATAGAAAGCATTTTAAAGAGGAGACTCTAAGCTTTCTCAGGAAGCCATTAGTTTTTAATTTATTTTTTGTTTTCTCATAGAAAATTTGACCGGAAGATATAAGTTCTAAAATTCTCACTGATATTTATAAAACTGAAGATATACAGGGTGGTCCTTAAGTAATTGTACATAAAAGTGTCGTAAAATCCTCACTTAAAAATATTACGATTTGAACCAACTTGATTTATTAATAAAATGTTGCTAATAAGGAATATGCCGATAAAGGTTAAATTTTAATATTTATTTTTGGCAATAACTTTAGCGTTTTTTTATATATAGTATACATAAAAAATTGGAATTGGGGTTTTTTGGGCACGAGAAATCAGAATCTGGTACCTACTTCGATGTAATTTGTAGAGGGCGCTAGTTAGGCCACATTTGTGGCATAAATGTGCGATAAACTTTTTTGCTCTTTAAGTTAGCGCTATTTTTGTAAAAGAATATTAAATCCACGTCATTTTAGTGTAGTATTTCAGTGTTTTTTTGGACAGCGTTGTGCTTTTTCGCTTGATTTTTTTTTATTTTATAGATAAAGGATCCACACTTGCTTACAACTGTGTGTGTGGGGGGGGGGGGGGGGAGAATGGCCTCGGAACTAGTCCATTAGCCACAGAATTTTAATATTTACTTATACCGTATACTATAAATGTAATTTTATTATTTGTTTTATTAATAAATCGAATATATCCTTGTTATCGGTGGGTAGTAGGGTTCTTAAGTTTACTGGGAGAGGGATACTATTTCTTAAAATAGAATTATACAGATTTGAGATCTTTTCTGTGTACTTGGGACATTCCAATATAATATGATTAAGATCTGCAACGGCAGAATCATTACATACACAAAATGGGGAGTTTTGAACGCCTATTTTATGAAGTTGATCAGGAATTGCTTACAACTATATAAGAAGTTTAGAAATTGTCCAGAAAAATATGAATTTTGACAATATTCGAGTGGATATAAACAATTATAGTAGGCAGCAAAGATTTTTTTTTGGTTAATGTCTGGCTCTGGCAACTGGACTATTTACCATCTTACAAAATGTGTATACGGGGGATCTAGAAAGTTCTTAGGAACACAGCAATTAAAAAGTAAAATAAATTAAATATAATTTCTAGGTGTTGCGAAAACATATCGAAGCGTCCTCGTAAACACCTGTTTGGACTATGGGAGTGAAAAAGAGTGTAAGAGACGACGATGAATAAATAACATTCGTTGTTAACGGTACTCGAACAAGATGGTTCGTTTGTTACGGAAATGATGTTCTTGGTTTCCGTTAACGATTTAACTTTTTTCAAGCCATGGCTGTTGGCTCGACTCGAACGTCAACTTTGTTGCACACGACTAAGTATAATTTTCATGGGATAGAAACAGAAAATGACAAGAAAATTACACGATTGTCAATATTTCAAAACCTGTTTAAGTCGGTTTAGAGTAATTTTAGACAAAGGAATTAAAAAATATTTAGTTAGTAGCCTCTTACGGCTTCGCGAAAATTTGTTGAATTGCTATAATTGCAATAATTCACCCTGTACACGATTTCTCTAAAATGTGATTATTTCTCCAGAAGACATAAATAGACAGTTAAACCTGGATATTTGAAATTTTTGTTATACTTGCCTTACATATTTAATTAAAGATTCATTTTAAAGTCAAATTGAAAATTGGCGATAATGAAATATCTTACTGTATAATAATGTTTAGTAATTATAAAAAAATCTTTAAAATAAACAATAATGACACACACTGTATTCCAGTATAGTAAATACCTGAATTTGAATCAATTTACAGGGCCGGATTTAAAATTCTGGCATATCTGGTTCATGTCAAAAATTCACCCTGTATGTAACTTTTTCCACCCGCAATGGACTGAAATTAGATTGAAAATGTTTGAATTAACCTAGTTTTGTCATTTGTTTCAGAGAAAATATGTGTAATTATTTTAATCGGAATGAAATTAACAACCCCAAGAAATGTTTATTCATAAATTAAGAAATAAAATAAATAACAATAACCAAAAACCAAACGGTTTTAACAATGCGGAACAAAGTAAAAAACAGTTTAATAAACATTACGATTTTAAAAGATGTTCAAAAATACCAAAAATGCCGTTTTTGGCACATATCTCGCGAAGCTCCAGCCCAAATTTATTGAAAAATTTTTTGACTTAGCTCTTACATCCATTTTCAGAATATTTTCGTCTAATTTCACTCCACTAATAGTAGTTTGAAAAAATTGTTAAATAATTACTATTTAGAGTATTTGACTGAAAAAACGTTTTTGGCATTATTTTTCAGATATTTTCACAATTTTTTCTCATTTTCCTGTCCTTGTTATCCGGTTTTCCCATTAAATAATTTTTTTTGTAAAAAAATTTGAAAAAATTGTTAAAAAATTCGCCATTTACACTTGAATATCTGTAAATTTTATATTTTTTTCCAACGTACGTTTTTTTCAAAAATTTACAAATTTGACATAATTTTCCAAATATTTTTACAGTTTTTTCACATTTTCCTGCACTTTTTACTAGATTTTCCTACTAAATATTTTTTTTTTCGTAAATTTTAATAATGTCATTCGATTTTTTATCCGAAATTACCACTTTATGTGCATTTTATTGATTTTTATTGCAAGAATTTAATTTTTCTTTTTATAATATTGTAAATCAGTATTTTTAAATTCACATTTTTTGTCTTTTTTGTTTGAAAAATACGTCTTTTGCATCAAAATGAAAAAGTGAACAATTTGAGCTCTGGCTGGTTGCGTCAGCTCAATTAGTAGGGAAGTTACAAGCATTTCAATAATATTGGTTTTCCCCCCATATCTCCCCCCTACTTGTCCCCCATCACCACCCCCGGCACATAAAAGTACTCGTTATTACTCTTTTATTCATAAAAGATTGACGTCCCATCTCCACTGCCTCTCGAGAAATAATTAATTAATTTTTTTCATTTTTGCAATTTCAAATCGCGATATTTCGCGAACTAATTGAGTTATCGGGTTCTGGTTGGAACGAGATTACATGTTTTATCGAGCTCTTCAATTTTGGTAAGAATATTTTTTTGTGGGATCAACCCCGGCTGAGATTTGTCGGAAAAACCGTTTTCAAGTTCTTTAGATAGCTTGGGTCTAACATTTCATGCAGGAATGATGGGGCGAACTGATTTCGAAAGCCAGATCGACTCCACTAATATTAAAATATTCAAAATCATCTTTTGTCAACATCTAATCTATTCCATTCCGATGATTACGATGACAAGTAACAAGTTTTTAGTCTACAACGGAGCACCACGCATTCACACATGCTTTCGTTGCGTAACTCTTGTATATTTGAATGAATGGAAAGTGTGACACAAACGGAGTTGCTGCCTTTTAACTGCCCACAACATCAAACAAATTTAAACGATTCGAAACGTAAAATAATGGGCACTGCATGGTATCTGAAAAATGGGAGTGGTCCATTACACAAAATTTGTTCTTGGGCTCTTCACGGGCTTCAAATATCTAAGTGGTCGGTTTTTTCTCGATTTACGCTACCGGTGGGTTGTGATAAATAGTCAGATTTAGGAAAGCGTGCAAATGAGTTGGAGGAATCTGTAATTTTGATTCGCACATCAATAGTTATTTACGTCATACAAGCTCGGAAAGTGATACTTTACAAGTTTCAGGGCGGTTTGTAATAATACACAAAGTGCATCAAAACGTCAAAAACATCTACTGACAGATGGCTACGGTATTGTCATGGCAACTATGATATTTAACATACCCATTTCATAAGAGCTCGGGAAAGTAGGTAATTTGCCGAGCAGTTACGTCACTTTGCCGAGCAGTTATGCCAATTTTCCGATCTAGACCGGCAACGACGCACTTTCCGAGCTAAAAAATGAACGGAAAAACGCATTTTCTAAAGTGGCGGCACAAAACCGAGGTGGAAAATATGTACCAAATATTTTAACATAGTAGTCGGTGCATTTGACGTTTGTCACGATTTTTATCTGTCATCAAATTTAGTCTAAATTCAATTTCCGTTAATAAGAAAAGATAGAACTGTCAACATGCATGGAATTTTGGTCATAAAATACAATGGAATTCTTCAACTAGATTATTAAAGAAGCAGCATTGATATGCTTAAACAATAACGAATGTTCGGTTGATATTTCAAAAATTTGGATGCCTATTTTACAAAAAAAGTTAATTGCAAGAAGGGTACCCTCTATATCGGGATAGTATCATAAGTTTTTATCTGGTTTTTTCTTATGATAATATTATTAAGAAAACTTCATTTATGGCGAAGTATAAATTGTCTTATAATATACAAATGCGCTATCCTTTTTTAAAAATTCGTTCCCAGAAACGTCACAAAAATATGATGGAAACAGATTTTGACATCTTCAATTTCAAAATCTTTCTCCGTGTACTATGTTGCTGTCATATTTTTGTAAGATTATCAAGTGTTCTGTTTCTATAGTAAATTTTTTATCATATATTTTGTTATGTCATTTTGAAAACGACTTTCGATAAAGAAAGTGGAAAAGTCAAATTAAAGCCCCTTTTTCTTTAATATAGGTGGTTTTATTTCCATGAGAAGAGAAATTGTATCATAAAGAAACCACTAAGTAGGTATTACAGAAATGAATAAGACTAATAAGATTTTGACATTAATAACAATGAGTTAAAAAACATTCTTTCAATCCTCTATGAAAATGACATATTATTGACTGATTGTGAAGTAATTTTTTTAAATCATCGTTTTACGAGATATCAACTACGTTATTTGCGATCTAAGCAGCGCATTTGACTGTGTGGAACTCGAAAATTTTGACCTTGAAATTTTTTTTTTTAATAAACGCCAGTCCATATTTAATCCAACATATATATTTTTGTGAATTTTTATGTTTTTACGATTTTTAGGATTTTAATTTTTTCGGCGACCCCACTGGATAGGATCTATTAAAATTATTTATTAATTGAAAAAAAAAGGAAAAATATTTCCGAGCAGCCTATTAAAATCCCCGATAAGGATTTTTTTTTAAATTAACGGAAATTGCATGTTAAAGTTGACCTCTTTCTTAGTTTTTCGTCCAGTATTTCCATGTTTTGTTTTTTATTCTCACACACCACGATGACCTGGCGCTTTGTTGTATGTCGTGATGTTGTAAAATACCATCATTCTTCTTGACTGAATTAAAGTACAATATTTTTTTTAATTATATACTCGTTTTGTGTGTCAAGAAGAATTGTAGGGGACGCTGGGGCAATTTAGTAATGTTGGACGATATCGATAATAGTAATCCAACCACGCCAATGGAAAATTATTAGAAGAAGTACCTGCAGAATCAGCAGAAATTAAGGACGATCAGCCCATTATTGACAGAGAAGCCTTGCAGGAACAAACAACACTCATCACTTGTCCATCTCCTGCAATTTTCCCATTAATTTGATGGGAATGACCTCGCAAATTCGACGTTGATAAACAGAAAGCCACTACATCCACACACCCACTGTCACTTTCATTAATTTTTTCCCGCATTTAACAAAATGTTCAGGGTATAAAAAGCGTTTCAGCTTCTTTAAAATTTATTTTGCCAGTGTCTGTTGTAGCCGATTCACAAATTTGGTCAATCGTGAGACTCATTTTTGACGCCATCTTGGATAGGCCAATAATCAACGGATTTTGTATGAAATTAACAGCGTCTAGGTGGCTTTGACAGTTTGACAACATTGCAACTGCAACTGACAGTTCTTATTAAAGTGTCTTAAAGGCAATAAATTCAATACGTTTGCACTAATTAAATTGAAAATATGGATAGTAGTAGTGAATATACAGATGAAACATTTATTTCAACTTCTCCAAACATCACAGAAATGGCCCAAATAGTCTGTATAAATTTACTTACTCAAAAATATTCCAAAAAGCAAAATCAAATTTTTGGAAGACGCGAAATCGAATCTGAGAAGAAATATGGCGTTATCAGAGGAAAAAGAAGATTTTCTAACCTCTAAAAGTGTGTTTTAGAACAGAAAATAAAAGCGGTGGGATCTGAACGACAAATATATTGTTTCAACCAAGAAAACATCGATCAAAATTCCAGTAATAATTCATTTCTTTGTTTCAGAACGCGCTCCTAGAGAAGTCCCTCTCGTTTGTCGAGATCCCTATCCTTTTTCGCTCACCACGAACGGAGGTATGTACACTTTTTTTTGTAGCTTCTTTCACTCTACATAGAATTTTAACGAGCCTCCATCAGTTTCTACCTACTATAAATTTAATAACATACGCCGTGTTCGTATCATCCAACTATTTAATATTGATTACATACGTCGAACGATGCGGCTATACGATCTTAAACTCCCAAGATCTTCAGCTTCTTTTGCTGTTGAAGAGATGGCTGAGTCGAGGAATAATAATATTTTATTTAATGTCCGAAACACAAACATTTCTGGTCTATATTTTTTTCATATATACCAGCAAATATAGGCCAATAGTTTTTACAAATTTAAATTTCAGCAATCAATAAGCGTGGAAAATATTGAACAATATTCCTTTGCCTATAAATATATACTTTTATCTGCAAATACCTACATGTGGAACTCAGAATCAATATCAAAATATACGTTCGCTGCATCAAAACTATTTTTAAATATAATTGACTTTGAACCACTTCTCAGAATGCCAAATATATAGCGAAAAAACTAACAATGTTAATAACTAACAACTGACAAAGTAAATTTATTAATTTAAACTTGAAATTGTGCCTACAAGGTGAGACAAAACTGCGAAGATGCATTACATTTACTTAAATGTCATATTTTTGAGTTATTATACTCTGTTTGAAAATGATGGGGGGGGGGATTTCAAAGTAGTGACTGCGGATTATTCTGTAATCCATTAGCCTAACCATATTTTTATGTATATCTGCTATCTCTTGTGTGTTTACCTTTTACATTTAGCGTTAGTTCATACATATTTTCTTTGTTTTACATATATTTGTTAAATTAAGCGTTATATATTTTTGTTAATATTTATTATGTTGTATAGTCGTTTTTTTTATATATATATTAATAGGTATATTATTAGTATTTTTTTTTAATTATACAATTTATTTTTTTTTTTTTTACAATTTTTGTGATATCTTCCGTATGCGTTGATGAAGGATTCTATATATAGCTATTTTCGCTAATTAATATCTCTGTTAAATTAAAAGGCTTCTTCAATTCTTCAACTGTGTATAGCTTATCTATAAGCCCCTTGTTTTGTTCCTGATTTCTATTACATTCTAAGATAACGTGTTGTATTGTTCCTTCTTCCCCGCAAACGCATAATGGAGACTTTGTTAAACCAATCTTATACAAATGTGATGGAACCAAGGAGTGATCAAATCTCATTCTGCATATAATACGAGTTATTATTTTAGTTAAAATTTACATTTCTGTTTGTGTAGTCCTGTGATTGTAACACGCAGAATTGTTAGTTCTGTAATAATAGGCGATAAAAAGCAATATTGATCAAGTGAATTTGTAAAATATAAAAATGGCACAAACGTCTAATATTTTTTATTTAGATGAAACATGGATAAATGAATCTCCCTGTATACCAAAATAATTAAAAAATTAAAAATGCTAATTTTGTCATGAAAATCGGTATGTGGGGTTAAAATAACATTCTGAACAGCTTTTTCTAATAAATTTTTCCGATATCTTTAACGCGAAGCAGAATATCGAGTTTAAAGTTCAGATTTTCGCTGATTATCTTAAAAAATGTGACCCATCACCCTGTACGATGTGCAAACATTCAAATCAGTATTCCTTCATCTTAAGTGCGACACACTGTATATACACGTATTAATATATATGGATATATATGGACATTCAGTTCATTATTACTTAAAGTATATAGGCCAAATAAGATTTTCGACCTTTAAAACATCTCCACCTTTAGCGGCCGATATCTCAAAATCCGTTCATTATTTTTTTTCGCGTTTAATGAGAACGATATGACTGATACTTTTCAGCAGGTTTGAGCGAAATTGAGTGAAACCCAATCCCCCTTTAAAAACTGCGGGGTCCTTTGGTTGTGTGTATATTTATTATTAAATTTTAAGGAAATGTCTTAATACTTAATATTGACAATTTACTATTTTTTTATATTAAAGTAATTTCGTGTTCCCCATCACTGAGGTATAGAATTATTGGATAATCCCTTAGGGTTTGCTTATTTACATTTTATGATGTATTGTATTCGAGAGTTTTCGTGGTGGAAAATTGATATTTCATTAGAATGGATAAAATACCAAAATATGTCTAATCTTTTACTTTTATCACAACAATTTTAATTCCTCGCACTAATTCCGTACCCTGTATATCGCATAAACAAACTTTAATTTTCAAATACATCGGCAGCCCTTGCAACCTATTGGATGAGTTAAAAATGAACACTATTCGTTTCATAATCGGTAGTTCTCTAGCAAGTAAACATGACATCATAAGTTGTGACACGACTCTTTCTCTCTCTTTCACTCATCCCCTCTTCCTCTATTTCCAGCGACCGACAGGTCTCTCTCAAGGTGACCAACAAGAAGTCCCGATGTGGCCTCCTTCTCCTAACTGTCGCTAGTAGCCCCGAGGGTCTTCGTACTGCTAGGGAGTGGTGCCACGGGTCGTCCGATCTATCATCTATTTTTTCTCTTGCTTCCTTATTTGTTTTATTTGATTTTTTTTTGTCTTCTGATGCGTTTAAAACGTTTTTAAGATCGCTTGGATGGGTTTTGTTTATTGAATTTTCGTTTACAGTTATGGTTTAAGTATGTTCCGTGGTATTTCTCGAAAAATTGTTTAAATTAAAGTAGATTCGAAGGTGATTGAGTTAAAGCATTGCAGACGCCGCGTCGTAAAATTTCGGGTAGCGAATATCAGGACAGATGTTTACACCCAGAGGCGCCGAATTAGATATATCTATACACCGTACATACTTAAACTCTGATCATGCACGTTGGCAAGTAAAGTTTAAAAATAAACTTTTCCAGTGCGTATTGTCTTGCACGAAAACAAGTGTGGCGCCTGTGGCGCTACACAGACGCCTCATGCATACAGGGAGATTAAAATATAGATGATTGATTGAATTGATAGTTATAATATAAATTGAAATAATTAAGTTGATATTATTGTATGTATATAACCACCCATATCGCTGATTGATATATAAAACAGACCAATACCACATGTTAGCCCCATCATTCTAATAAAAAAAGCATAGAATTCTCATCATGGTTCTCAAATATTCTGCCCGTTTTAGTATCGAGGAGCTTTGCTTTTCGTAACCCACTGTTTTTGCGAGCCTTTCTTGGTCCATTCCTTAATTATGTAGCATTGATGGAATCTGAAACTCTTCTAGCAAGTGCGTTTGCATTGTGCCTTCAACTGCACTTGATTTTCCAGGATTACTTGTGAGATGATCCAAGGAGTTCAGAGCTACCTGGCTATCAGTGCAAATATATATTTGCTGGTTAGAATGTCGTCTCTTAAAATACTGCTGAACGTTAGCAAATATTTCCGCGTGGAAGACCGTGGCATGCTTCCTAGTGAGAAATAATTTTTTTACCTTCGGATGCATGCGATAGACTCTTGCTCCAGTGCTCTTATCTTTCTTGGACCCATCTGTAAATCAAATCAGTGCATTTCTGATGACCTTAGCTTTTCCTATAGCTTTAACAGACTGTCCGACCGACTGTCACTGATACCTTTTGACATGACCTTGTATTAATCTCACATTAATGCTTTTATTGGCATGATTCCTAGTGAGAAATAGTTTTTTACCTTCGGATGCATGCGATAGACTCTTGCTGCAGTGCTCTTATCTTTCTTGGACCCATCTGTAAATCAAATCAGTGCATTTCTGATGATCTTAGCGTTTCCTGTAGCTTTCACAGACTGTCACTGATACCTTTATACCATGACCTTGTATTAATCTCACATTAATGCTTTTATTGGCATGCTTCCTAGTGAGAAATAGTGTTTTACGTTCGGATGCATGCGATAAACTCTTGCTCCAGTGCCCTTATCTTTCTTGGACCCATCTGGAAATCAAATCAGTGCATTCCTGATGATATTAGCTTTTCCTGTAGCTTTTAACAGACTGTCCGACAGACTGTCACTGATACCTTTATACCATGACCGTGTATTAATCTCACATTAATGCTTTTATTGGCATGCTTTCTAGTGAGAAATAGTTTTTTATATTCGGATGCATGCGATAGACTCTTGCTTCAGTGCCCTTATCTTTCTTGGACCCATCTGTAAATCAAATCAGTGCATTTCTGATGACCTTAGCTTTTCCTGTAGCTTTAACAGACTGTCCGACCGACTGTCACTGATACCTTTTAACATGACCTTGTATTAATCTCACATTAATGCTTTTATTGGCATGCGTCCTAGTGAGAAATAGTTTTTTACCTTCGGATGCATGCGATAGACTCTTGCTCCAGTGCCCTTATCTTTCTTGGACCCATCTGGAAATCAAATCAGTGCATTTCTGATGATCTTAGCTTTTCCTGTAGCTTTAACAGACTGTCACTGATACCTGTATACCATGACCTTGTATTAATCTCACATTAATGCTTTTATTGACATGTTTCCTAGTGAGAAATAGTGTTTTACGTTCGGATGCATGCGATAGACTCTTGCTCCAGTGCCCTTATCTTTCTTGGACCCATCTGTAAATCAAATCACTGCATTTCTGATGATCTTCGCCTCTCCTGTAGCTTTAACAGACTGTCCGACCTACTGTCACTGATACCTTTATACCATGACCTTGTTTTAATCTCACATTAATGCTTTTATTAGTCATCATTACGAAATATATATGAAAAAGTGCAACCTACAATAGTAACAACATATTTTTAAAGGTCGTCTTTATGATAAAAAGTTATGTTTATCTGAGATATATTTTTCAAACGTAATCGTATCTGATAAGAATCACGCTAGGAAAGCACATTTTTTATAATTCTAATTAATTTTTTCTGGGAATTTAAAAATAAATGTTTAGAGTACATAAAATATTACATGATTTAAAATGAATAAAAGATTTAGTGATAAGACAGTTCTACAAATCTTATACAGACAAACAAAACAGTTTTCTAGCAAACTAACATCTTTCATAAAGGGTATATTAATGATGCCCTTGATTTTATCGCCATTTGGGGGTACAAAAATATACTGCCATTTAAAAACTACACCACCCTTGCGACCTTGCGAATCAGATTCAGATAATACTTAAATTACTGTTCACATATACGGGGAGTTTTATCGTAAGTAATATCATGAGAGCATTTATTTTTTCACAGGAAAAATTAGATGCCCGAATGGTATTTGACAAGACTATTTCATGAGTAACAGATTATTCTGCATACACATAGCTGACAAAACATACTACATATTATATATATGCATACATAATAAATATGTAGGTATTAATTTGAAAACTGAAAAAGAGGTAGTTCATTTAATCACAAAAAACTTTTGGTACACAGTAGGAGTATTGTTTGAAATATTTGTTAACTCATTGATAACGTTGGATGTAGGTAAATCATTAATGTTGTTGATGGGTCCAGCTGTAGAGTGAGAAGCTCGAGAAGTGGCTGCAGGATCTTCTGTTTTCTAGCTGGAGGTTCTGAGGCGTCACTTCTAAGGGTGTTTATGATGTTGGAATAATGCTCATTATCCATTTGCAGATAAGGCTTAATTGAGTTGGCTGAACTGTGACCAGTAATTTTAATTAAAAACTACTGACGAGAGCTCTAATACAGTTTTTTCATGTAGAATGTGTGATTGGTAGAAATTAAGACGAGGGAAATAGTCACCCAAATTGACTTCAATGTTCGCTTAGAATAGAAATATCCAATTTTTTTACCAACATACATAAAATCATTTTAGATATATAAGAGGTTATTGTTTTAAGACAGTAAAAACGTCTTATCACTTACCACGCGCCAGCCAAATATTCATGCATGACGTCCATTTATATATTACAGTCGTAAGACATTATTTATAAATGCCGTACGGTAATTATATCTCATAAATTCCTATAAAATGTTTTGTTTTTCATAAAACATCGTTAACAATCTTAAACTATATTGTGTACATGCACGAAAAAAAATATCGTCGTCGTCTGGTCTGAATACCAAGTTTCATTGTAGCACTAACAGCTGTAATTTGTGAAATCCAAAGAAAAACATGTTGGTTTCTAATTCCAGTATCAAAACTGTTGAAAATACTTTTTTAATAGCATCAGTCTTTTTTTTTTTGGGTGGTCGAAACCTTTTATAGGGCATACTCACTAACACATCCACCCCGCACACCGCCTCCCGAGAGCTCGGATATGCCATGTCGACATCAAACCCACGGGAGGGACTCATTCATTCTCTCACTTCAATGCACATCATCATTCACTGCCACCTCACATGTTCCATGCATTTCGTCCATGAGCTAATCTTTCCTCTTCCTCTTTCTCTTTCATCATCTTACATACCGTCCCAAACACTACCTCCATCCTGTTACCACCTCCAGAAAGTAATAGCATCAGTCTATGATCGTTTTGTAGTTTTATCATTAAAATCTGTTAAAGTTGCCTGCCACTTGAGCCCCTATTGTATTGTGCAGTTTTATGGCTTATAGTTTTGTCTGAAAGATAGTGGGAGTTTCACTAAGGAGTTAGCAGTTCGCACTTCATAATTCCTTTCATTTTGAACCCTTAAACTTCTCCACTACGGTAATCAATCATTACAGTTTATATGCATCAAAGAGCCGCTTTTTCTGCACGAAGACCTTCTTAAGAAAGAAGACCTTCTTCAAAGAAATGGGAAAGGCGGTCA
Organism: Crepidodera aurea; assembly: GCA_949320105.2. Taxonomy (NCBI): domain Eukaryota; kingdom Metazoa; phylum Arthropoda; class Insecta; order Coleoptera; family Chrysomelidae; genus Crepidodera; species Crepidodera aurea. The sequence continues at coordinate 9,232,441 of OX439475.1, read as the reverse complement.
TACTGAACACTACAGTATCACTTCCAGAATCGAAATCTTCCCATCTGGCTAGGAATAGTATTTTTATACTTGTGTCTTGTTCGGGATGGGTGAATCCCACGTTTAATTTTGTAATTATGGCACGATAAAGACATATAAAAGACTTGATATAACATAACAGTAATTTGTAAATGTAAATAAAATAAAATTAACGTCTTTTTGTCGCTATAAAATATATTAAATATAAGTACGTGTAAATGTTGGCAAATAGTTGGAATTTGTCAGCAGAATATTGTAGATGTGTTTCTGGAGAACTATAAAACAATGAGATCTAGCATTAAATATCACCTTTACGACAATTATGTTACTTCAAGGAATTTCAAAATTATGATCATTTGTCCCGTTTAATAATAATAATAAATTAATTTTGTCTTGATATGAGCCAACTTTTTATTTATCGTTAAATGTTGTTCAACTTGCGGCTTCTGTTTATATAACCAATTATTCGTTTGCAACGATTGTATTACAAAATTCAATATTCATTTTATATATGAGGTCAAGTTGTCGATTTTATTTCGATTTAAAGAAAAAATATACCGCCCTTGAAATATAATTTTCATACGCAATATATTAATTGAAACAGAAATTTTTATATATAAATGTGTCTACATTCTAATTTATTTTTAATAGCTATTTAGTCTTCGATTTGAATAATCATTTGATGTTTTTGTGATACATTGAATAATAATAATCAATATAAATATCATAGATAATTAAAAATGTGTTTTAAGTTGTCTTTATACTCTTTTATAAAGAAATATGACAACCAAAGGCACCCTTGCGGGATAGTGATCTTCAATTTTGATTCTGTCATTAAAGTAGAGATGGCGCTGTTGTTTTCTTTGTGCTGTATACGTATTTTTTCGTATACAGGTTAATATAACTTGGTGACGAACGATTCCATGTGAGCGGTCCCTCTTTTTTCAGTTTTTTACGTACATTTTTCATCCAAAATTATTTTTTTGTTAGTATTTTTAGTTTCATACGATTTTTATTTCTGTAGTTTGCATTGTAAAAAATGTCAAAAATCCGCTATTTAGACGATGCGACATCTGTATTTGTCTAGATTTTATAAATTTATAATTTCCTACGTGTTTTTTTTTTCAAAAGAATTTTATTTTTGCCAAAATATCAACGGAAACCCAATGAAAACTGACAAAAATATGTAAGGTAAATATAAGACTTAGTAATGTAAATCACTAATAAGATAAGAGTATTATTCTTTGTCACACACTTTTTTAATTGGTCAAATTTTAATAATCCATTGAATTCAAAATAAGATGTTTCGTCATTAAAAAATGCCTTTAAAATTGAAAAATCAAAACCAAAAAACATCATATAATCGTAGCATCAAGTGATTGAAGTCGACATTTAGTGACGTGAGTCATTAACTTTTGAAAGAGTTCCTTCTGTATTCTAAAGAATTCCTACTAAATCCCTGGAACTTACTCCTGGGTTCCTACTGAGTTCATAGGAGTTTCCCGAGTCTGTACAAACATTTTTCCGACGGTTATTCATCTGGAATTTCATTTTTTAATTCCAGAACTCTTCTGGGAGTTTAGAAAACGTGTTAATATGCCGCATCTTCTATACGTATCTCTATCATGTCCTGGAACATCATATAATCGAAGTCATTACAACACGACATTTAGTGACCAGAGTCATTAACTTTTGAAAGAGTTCCTTTTGTATTCTAAAGAATTCCTCCTAAAGTTCTGGAACATACTCCTGGGTTCCTAGTAACTCATCGAAGTTTCTGATGAGTTCATAGCAATTTTCCGAGTGTGTACAAACATTTTTCCGACGGTTATTACTCTGGAATTACATTTTTTTAACTCCAGAACTCTTCTGGGAGTTTAGAAAACGTGTTAATATGCCGGATCTTCTATACGTATCTCTAATATGTTCTGGAACTTCATATAATCATAGATACAATGATAGAAGTTGGTACAGGGCAACATTTAGTGACGAAGAGTTCCTCCTAAACTCCTGGGAGTTACTCATTAGTTCCTAGTGACTCATAGAAGTTTTCCATGAGTTCATAGAAGTTTCCCGAGTGTGTACAAACATTTTTCCGGCGGTTATTCCTCTGGAATTACATTTTTTTATTCCAAGAACTCTTCTGGGAGTTTAAAAAACGTGTTAATATGTCGGATCATCTATACGTATCTCTAATATGTTCTGGAACTTCGTATAATCATAGATACAATGCTAGAAGTTGTTACAGGGCGACATTTAGTGACGAAGAGTTGCTCCTAAATTCCTGGGAGTTACTCATTAGTTCCCAGTAACTCATATAAGTTTCCCCTGAGTTCATAGGAGTTTCCCGAGTGTGTACAAACATTTTTCCGGCGGTTATTCCTCTGGAATTACATTTTTTAACTCCAAAACTCCTCTGGGAGTTTAGAAATCGTGTTAATGTACCTGATATTCTGTACGCATCTCTACTATGTTCTGGAACATCATATAAACATAGCTGTAACCGCAAGCTCCATTTATGAGCTCTTTACTCCTTCAACTCTACGTGTTTGGTTTCAATTGAATCTTTCCTTCTCCATTTGAAATACAACTTGACCATAATCTCGTTTCTAAGCCAGTAACGCTCATTTCTATTTGGTACAGACTCGACTTAAGTCACCTTTTCATCTTTTGCATCTACTTAACCACCGCAGAGAGCGCGAATTGTTTGCGGTCGTGTATGTAGTAAATAGTAGTATTTGTTTGTTCCTCATCCGCACATAACCTCACCTCGAATCGGTCGGTACATAACATTTCGAGTACGTGACGTAACCGGCAGCGATCGGTCGCAATCTTGGCGCCAGCGGTGAACTCGTAATATCTATTTTTAAACGCCGTCGTTCATGCCACGACAAAATCTCGCCGCCAACGTTGTCAAAGCTCCTTCGATTTACAAGGATACGTGGATTCGTTTTTTAAAAAATAAGTATTTTACTTCATCTTTTCCTTCTTCTTCTTCTTCTTCTTTACTTTCTATGGGCTCAATCTCTCGACTATTTATCCAGTACCATTTTTATATTGTTTAACTTAAATAGGAAAAAGCTGCACTTTCATGCGCCTGCCTCTGGGAGACCACTTCTTCCTGAATTTCTATTTATACTAGTATATCGATAATTTATTGTGAATTATTCATTGTATTTCGTTTGCTCGATGTTAGTTCACTTTTTCACTAATTTATTTATTGAAAATGTAGTACGATGTCTTAGATGTTGTAACATTTCAAATTCAAACGGACCAACAACCATCTCGTTTGGACGACATGGCGGAAGTCTTCATCTTTTCCTATTCGTAAGTTCCAATCTTTCATTTCTTCTTCTATTCTTGCACACTCTAATGGCCTTTTCCACCTTTGCTTTTCAGCTTGAAAATATTTTCCAGCTTCTACAAGTTTGGTATTGTTCCTTTGTTTGTTTTTATTATTTTCGAATCTTTCTCTTCTTTAGGAATATCTTTACTCGCATATATTTTTGCGTTTTTAAATTTCCTGGCTTCTTTACTTTCTTCGCCTGGCTCTTACATTCTACTGACCTTTGCTTCTTTGGTTCTTTAGTTTCGTCTGCGTTTTCTGTTACTACTACATTCTTTTTTCATGTGTCTCTTTCTCGAGGGTTTTCATTTTTTCCTCTTGTATGTTAAAATAGGACCAATATATTAGCTATTATTTTTTAATATATCTTTGCCACTTTCCAGATATCTTTCATCGTAATATACGCAGATATACGTCAAAATTGGAACAGTTAGATAAAGATATGATCCAAAACATATAACCTTGTTGCTAATTATTCCGATATAGATAGATATCTTCAGGTTTTTGTTGAAAACATGAGATCAAACAGACATTTCGAAAGAATAATTTTAATATTATATATTGCAGTCTGTCTGTTCCAGGTGATTTAAATAACAATTAAAATTAAACGTATAATTAAAATAGCAAATTGGTCTCTTAGGAAATTTTGACTGACAGTGAATTTGATGGTACCAAATTCTAAAATCGTGTATTTCATCGACTATTTCCCTCGTCTTAATTTCCACTAATCACAAACGCGCAATTTTGAATTACAAATGGTTTTTAGATGAATAAACTGTATGACAGCTCCTGTCAGCAGTTTTTTCGAGTTTACCCGCGGCAAAACTTGACAGCTGGTGTCACCAAAAATTACAATACCTTTGATAACAAGTAATTATGGTCTCCTAGGACACCAGAAAACGGCGCTATGGTTTTATTATGGGCGAAAATTTTACCATAAATCAACTGATAATGAACATTTCTATGTTCGAAAACATGTTCTTGATTGAATTGAATTTTGTATTGAAACAGTTTTTTGCTAAAATTTGTTTGTAACATCCCTACTTTGGGGTTTAAAATTATAAATATATGTTGTGGAGAAGACTTCGAGTTTCATTTAAATTAAATTCATTACACTTAAACTCCACTTTGAGCATGGACTACTACCTTCATATAAATATATGATTCTAACCTAACTTTACTAATTTCGATAAAATTTCAATTTGCACCGAAGTAAGGAATAAAAAATATATATAGTCAATATAGTAATATGTAAAATGTACTTACGAATATACAAATATTAAAATAGCTTCTATAAACACTTTTACAATCTTCCTTATGACACTTTATGCTTGGCTTGGGTTTGGAGACTGATCGTTGACCTGCGCAAACAAAGATGGCCGTGTGACGTCACACTTCTCGCCTTCATTGGCCCATTGCTGGCTGGATCATAGGTATCCCATTACAGTTTGCCACATACTGGGCCATCATTTTGCCGATGTAACTTTGCTGTTGCCAGCATGGCCAAATATTCATTGTTTGCTGAGAAGGTGGGACAGTTATGTATCCACCCAACCCCTAAGTGTTAATATTACTCTACTATCGTAGAAAACTTCTTGCTCTTAAAAATATTTTATTACAGATAACGTTTACATTAATTTGGCAACATTTCTTCAATAATCTCTAAGTTCCATAAACAAAAAAAAACAAAATGATATCCAACACTGTACAGCACACCCATTTAACTGCTATGTACTATAAATATTGCATTGTGATTTTTATTTAAGTCCGTGTAAAAATTTGAACTGTCGTGCAAGACAGACAAGGTCGTCGCATACATATTCAAGAAATATTTATACAGGGAGTTTTAGAATCCACAAAAGAATTTGTCAATATCTCGGAAACCGTTTTTTTAAGTTTAACGACAGATATACTTGTTGATAAACTACGCAAACGTGCCACCATCTATAAGCAAAAAAACAAAGTGAGATTACGAGACGAGAAACAAGATCGGTTTCTGTCTTTCTTCTTCGCCAGCTGGGCCTTTGCAAAACTGTAATCTCAAAAACAATACACCAAACATTTATAAGAAAGCCGGTTAGCCATTCTAGTGACACCCTGTAAATCCTTACTATGTAATAATATTACTGATTAACCACAGAACATTCCAAGAATATCTAGAAAATTTAATAAGCCGATGCGTATAAATCAGACGGTAGTTAAGAGTTAATAAATATCAAAATAATCGAATAAAATGTATTGAGTTTGATAAAGCGAGAATGATGAATAGATACTTTAAAACAAAGAATGCCACTAAAAAGTAATAAAACAAGTCCTAAATCTAATGTCTGCAAGCATTTATAAAATATGCAAATATTATTTTGTTTGGCACTAAAGTTTATCCGATGTTGCCATCGTTAGCGATCTTTTTATTTGTTATTGGGAATTCAAATTAAACGGTTTCATCAGAAAAATAAAATGCTTTAAAAAAAAGGCTTTTTTTGATTATTTTATTCTTCTAGCTCCGTTTCTTCTTTTAAAATCTAGTCTTATTTATCTCCTACTTGTTTGAAATTTAGAAAGAATAAATCGAATAGAGTCAAATAAGGCGATACTGGTAGGCATTCTGTATATCCTTGTTGTCCAATCCATCTTTATAGAAAGTTCAGAAAAATAGTTGCAAAATATTTAAACCGAGCGACACCTTCTTTACATTTCCAAGAAGTTGAAAACACATGAAACAAGTATGGGGAGAAGAGATACAGAAAAATATGGAAGAAACTTACACTATAGATACCATTTTATACCGTATGAATTAAAAAAATAATGTACTGAAAGTCCTATTGTTGTAATTTTATTATTTCTATGACTGCTTTACTTTGCCAACTATTATCAATGATTGTAAAACTGTGCCAACATCAGATATTAAGAATTGTCGCAATTAAATTTTGCTATTATGTTTTACAAAGTAATTTATTGATGACAATACTTCAGCGCATACATTGTACACAAGTATATTTTTGTCGTAAGAAAAATGATATAATTATAATCAAATATGTGTATTTTTAGTAGTTTTTTATATTAATAAATTTTTAGCCAAATTGTGACCTTAGAACGGCGGTATAGTGGGTGTATTTTCGTCATCAATTTTATAGATTAAAATAATCTTTAATTGTTGTTTTTATTTCAGATAAAAATAAATTCGAATATTACTGATTTAAAAAAATGTCTTCATTTTTATTTAATATTGAACTAATTTGTAGTTAATAATATTTTTTATTTTATGTATGTACACCTTTTCTATAATTGCCAGATAATTAATTTGAATTGCATTTAAATTTAAATTTGTTATAAATGAACTGATTTTTTTGCACAACCTTCAAACAATGATGTCAATATACACACGCGTTAATAATACAAGAGTAGAAGAAAGCGATATAAAAATAAGTGTAATGCAGTGTCTATTATTTAGCCCAGTTGTCAGATAGTTTGACCATGCACCAAATGTGATATCGATGAAACTTGGCACTTAAGTACTTAAAAGTGTCTAACTTCACAATTTCGAAAAAATTTGGAAAAACTAATAGCACCACGTGAAAGAGCGGAAAATTTTACTAAAAATTATATTATAAGCTAAAAAGTTGTATTACTATAAAAAATTATTAAAAAATTCTACGCGCGCTGAGCCGTTGAATACAAATATTCAGGCGAGGCGCTCGGAAAAAACTAAAGTATCTTTGCCTAAAATGTACCCAAAGAAAAAAAAGCATTTTAAAGAGGAGACTCTAAGCTTTCTCAGGAAACCATTAGTTTTTAATTTTTTTTTTTGTTTTCTCATAGACAATTTGACCGAAAGTTATAATTTCTAAAATTCTCACTGATTTTTATAAAACTGAAGATATCTATTAATAGAGGTATAACAAAAAAATCCTTGTACATTTATCATCACTATACTTTTACTTTTGATCTAAATATAATTAAAATGATGAACACTATCTCTGTTTAATAAAACTTATGTTTTAAAATTATCATTTTTTTTACAACATTCATTCTACGCAATTTTTATTTTCAAAATAGTATTTTATTTATTTATTTATATAAATCAATTTCTAAATTATTTTTAACTTCATTTAAAAAAATTTATTAATCCAAAGATCAAAGTGTTAAAAAATCACAAATTTCAAATATTTTAAAAGTAAGAAAATTTTATACCTATATTTATCATGATTGCCTCTAAATTTAGAAAATTTCAAAAATTTCAAAATTTTAAATATTTCAAAAAAATTCTAAAGATCAAAATTTTAAAAATTTACAAATTTCAAATATTTTCAAAATTACAAAATTTTATATATTTATCAAGATTGCCTCTAAATTATGAAGATTTCAAAAATTTCAACGATTTCAAAATTTAAAATATTTCAAAAAATTAAAAAAAATTCCAGCTGTAAATTTTTAAAATTTCACAAATTTGAAATATTTAAAATTTTTATATATTTATCATGATTGCCTTTATTTGAAAAATTTTAAAAATTTCAACGATTTAAAAAATTCAAAATTTAAACGATTTCAAAAAATTCAAAATTTTAAGTATTTCAAAAATTTTTAAAAATTCCAAAGATCAAAGTGTTAAACAATTCACAAATTTCAAATATTTTAAAAATTATAAATATGATTGAAAAATTTTGAAAATTTAAATTGTTTTTAAAGATTTCAGATAATTTTCAAAAAAAATCACAAATTTTAAATATGTTAAAAGTAAGAAAATTGTATACCTATATTTATCATGATTGTCTCTAAATTTAGGAAATTTTAAAAATTCCAAAGAACAAAATTTTAAAAAATTTGCAAATTTCAAATATTTTCAGAATTACAAAATTTTATATATTTATTAATCATGATATTTTAAAAATTTCAACGATTTCAAAATTTTAAATATTTCAAAAAATTAAAAAATCCTGCTGTAAATTTTTAAAATTCCACAAATTTGAAATATTTTAAAAATTTTAAAATTTTTCTATATTTATCATGGATTGGCTTTTTTGAAAGATTTCAAAAATTTCAACGATTTAAAATATTCAAAATTTTAAACGATTTCAAAAAATTCAAAATTTTAAATATTTCAAAAAATTAAAAAAATTCCAGCTATGAATTTTTAAAATTTTACAAATTTGAAATATTTTAAAAATTACAAAATTTTATATATTTCGTAAATTTCAACGATTTTAAAAAACTCAAAATTTTAAGTATATCAAAAACTTTAAAAATTCCAAAGATCAAAATTTTAAAAAAATTTACTTTCAAATATTTTCAAAATTACAAAATTTTATATTTGATTGCCTCTAAATTAAAAAAATTAAAAAATTAAAAAAATCTTGCTGTGAATTTTTAAAATTTCACAAATTTGTAATATTTTAAAAATTTTAAATTTTTTATATATTTATCATGATTGCCTTTAAATTTGAAAAATTTCATATCTGTTCATATCATAGTTTTGGACCATGCAGGACTTTTTAGGAAGAATAAATTTATTAATGCATAACGCCTTCCAATTTATGATAATCCGATTGCTTTTGCATTATATTTTTTAACGTATTTTTAAAAATAATATAACACTCCAATGCCGATCAAAGCAACTTATCGGCAGAACTGGGAATTTTGTTTTTATAAAATAAAATAGAAGCATCTACAAAATACCTAATTATTATTTACTGAAACCATCTTTAATTATTTACTATACAAATTGAGCAAATTCCCAGAGTCAGGCGCTAACTATATATCCTGTATTTATACATATGTGTAGGTTATAGATAACAGAGTGCTTTCAATTTGAATATTTTATGCGCACATAAAAAAATAATGCTGGCGCCGTCTACTTACCTGTTAATGTTTACCGGACTTGTTTGGTTACTCATCGTTAATAATCGTTATTATAAAGTTTAAATACAGGGCGATCCTTCCTCGAAAAACGCTTAAAATTCGGAGAGGCGCGCCGATTTGAATGAAACAGATAACGAGAAGTCGATAAACTTGAAATATAAAACGTTGTACAAAAATTTAATTCTAAAATTCGCACTGCTGGTAATTTGAAATAACGTTTTTATATACTTTACATTCACCAGTCGCGATTAATCGACGTGCTTAAGCTCATTTTCTCAGTCATTAATACGTTCTCAACGACTACACTACCGAAACACTGGTTTTCGTAAGGGCATCTAATTTTTTTCAAAGGAAAAATTAGATGCCCGAATGGTATTTGACAAGACTATTTCATGAGACAATAGATTATTCCGCATACACAAAACATACTACCTATTATATACGCATACATAATAAATATGTAGGTATTAGTTTGAAAACTGAAAAACAGGTAATTTATTTAATCACAAAATACTACAAACTTAATTATTTATGGTACAATTAATATATAAATTGCAATTTTGGTACACAGTAGGAGTATTGTTTGAAGTCTTTGTTAACTCATTGATAACGTTGGGTGTAGGTAAATCATTAATGTTGTTGATGGGTCCAGGTGTAGAGTGAGAAGCTCGAGGATTCTTCGTGTTGGGGACCAGCCATTTACCTATCGGCCATTTTTTTTCTCCACTCAGGGCCTTTTTATTGAAGAGAGGAATTCTACTCTTCCTAAAAAGTAGGATTTTTGATCTGTTTTAATCCCAGAATTATCCACTCCCTCTTTAAAATAATGAACTCTGCAATTGACTGCTTCTCCACCTCTCCAGGCAAGTTCTACGGAAGCGATATGGTAAAATTTTCGCTGGAATCCCGCTGAAGTGTCTTCGTCCCATAATAAAACCATTCTTCCCATTTTAATGAAGCAGAGCTGGATTTCCTTTTATTGGTGCACATCTGCAAATTTCGCATTACGAGCTTCCCTACTAGACTTGAAGATAATATTTTTAAATGGATCAAAAATTATTTTCCACTTCATAAAATACATCTCTTGCATTTTTTTTTGCAACGGTGTTCCACATTGTCTTCACAACTAGTTCTTTGTAATTTTCACCGTTTTCTTTCTTCATAGTCCACGCCCAATGTTTCAGGATTAGGTTTAGCTGCTCTAAACTTGTAGTTTCCAAAAGGTCGTATTTCTTTGCCTTGCAGAATTTCGTAAACTGTTTCCATATGACGTATGGGTTTTAACGGTATTGTACGGTACTTACAAAGCGACTCATCAAGAAAATTGCAATTTTTATTGTTTCAACCACTTTTTCGCTCATGTTCTGCTCACTTAAGTTAAAATTTGTAATTTAGGGCATTTCTGTAATGAGCCTTTAATTTTCCATGTATTGATTTTTAATTCTGCTGACTTTGCTTTTCCAGCTTAAGGGACGTGATTAATCGTGTCTCTCAACCAAAAAAAAAATTAAATCAAACGAATTCAATCGACGTATATCAAATTTTGTGTTTATCAAAGTAAATAATTTCGCACTGGATTTTATTGAAAATAATTACAATAAAACGAATATTTTCCAATTAAATTTGTGTTTTTAAAACAATCGCGTCGGTTCTTTTTTGAATTCGACATTTTATCTTAGTTGATAAACTTTTTTAAATTGTAAGATCACAAGTGGTGAACCTTTTAAAATGTTATCGAATAAGTAGAATTATTTCATATGAAAAGTCTATGTTAATGTAATATTTGTTATGGTTTTTTTGAATATGTCTGTATTTGATTTTAAATTGAGCAACGAATCAATTCGAAAATAACCCTCTCTTGTATCAGCAGTTCCCGAACCCCTTTCTATTATAAAACTGACTTTGCACCAATAGAAATTTCTACGTTGTAATCAAGTAGGTTGTTGATAGATATTAGATATTATTGACAGTTCTGTGAAAGCTGATGTCAAAATTATTCTTGTTGTATCGAATGTATCAAATAAATTAATAGTTTTCAGTTACCTAAAGTACCTACTTATTTTTATTTTGTCGTAGAAAAAATAGTGTATCCAACTTTCATGTAATGGCTATTAATACACTCGTTAAATAATAAACATTAAAGGATTGTATGTAAAGTTTAAACATGTAATTCAGACTACCTTTGGCTTATTCGGTTAGAGCTTGACATTATTTGTCAATTTTAAACGGATTTATGGATATTTCCGTGCTTATAGACTGAAATGGAAAAAGTCTTTCTTAATTTAGCTAATTCGAAGTGTTTAGGTATTCAAAAACCGATGTTTAATGAACAAAAGTTGAGTTTTGAAGTGAGCTAAAGCTTTTTAAAATAAACGAATTAGTTGACAGATACATTTTGAAATAAACTTCATTTAAGACGAAGTCTTATAATATGCAAAGAATTGAATCTAATAAAATTGTTTAATTTGGTGGACCCAAGAACTTTGGATTGAAATCTTTCGAGTATTCAGAACATTCAATTAAAATATCTCTTGGGTATAACAGAAGTTTATTGCCGGCGCCGCAAGGTTTTCATTTAGAAAATAAAACGGAAATTTTTAAACTAGATATAATTTCGATTTCACAGCGACAATTTTCTTGGCACTTCCTACACCGGACGCGCCGATTTCTCTCGGGTGGTCGCGCAACCATCGTCGTAAAAACATTTAATTAGAGAAAGTTTTTTCTGGTACAATTTTTTTCCCATTTAATATAATTCGTCTGGCCTGTCGTTAATCTAGCACTAGCATTCCTAGACACAATCGTAATCAAATTATAGGTAAACATCGGTGGCGACAGTCGGCCACGCCACATCGGACACTTTTTGCATTTCGCATATTTCGGCGGAATAAGTAGCAACAGATTTCCTAATTTATAAAAGTTGGCTATCAGTACCGCGTGACATTGAGAGGTGCGGCGCGCGGCGGGGGAGCAGAGGCAGAGTGGCAGAGGCGCCAAATAAACGTTTTATGTTTTTTTTTGTTTGTAAAATAATTAAAAGAAATCACCTGTCACTAAGTAACCGAAATAAGCAGAGAATTAAATAGCATTATGAAACTGAATCATTATCACTTTAATTGAACGTTATTTAAATAATAAAAGTTATAAAAGAAGTAAATTAATCGATTTAAAACTTGATTTATTGGCTGATAGACGCACGGTCAAAAAAATAAGTTCTAAAACATCGTGCGGAGCTGGAATTGCACCACGTGCAGGTTCATGTTCGCTCTGGACCATGGACGCAAATAAATTTGAAGCATCAAACTTCTGATTGAACACGATTCGCTGCAGTGTTCTGCAGATGGCACAGTTGCAGGTTCGTACAAGACTTAAAAATGTAGGAAGCTGCAGATAGTGTGACTGGCTCAATAGCTTTCAATATCATCAGTCAGTAATATTGACACTTTATCTGCCTCTTTATTTTCACCTAGGAGAACTATTATCTTGCTTACTTATAATACCTCTACATCAACGTTTCCCGTGTTCTAAAGCTCATCCACAGTCATATCATCCTCATAAGGAATAAAAGCATTTACTTCTATAATCACCTCTTCTGGTTCTGTCTGAAAACTGTCACCATCTCATGATTCAGAGCTACTTGACAAAATTATCAAAGGTAATACCAAGAGTCCTCCAAATTTTATCGATTAAATTTAATCTATAAAATTTGAGAAGGATTATTTTTTAAATCATTTTGTATTAAAAACAGAGAATATAGTCATTTATGCACAAGACACTTTACACACAAATATTCATTATTTTCTTTATCAAATCAAATTGAAACATCAAAAAATATTGAGCTGTTATAGTTTTAAATACAGGGCCACCAAGGCATACGTGATTGCGTTTGGCTTAATTCGGATATAGAGTTTGACATTTGTCAGTTTTAAAGAGATTTATGGATTTTTAAGTATTTGGTTATTCAAAAACTGATGTTGTGTGTGAATAAACGAATAAACAGGTTAGTTTACAAATTAATTTTGAAATTTGTATATTAACATAGATTTGCAATACATTTTAGTATAATAATAATTGATAATGCTAAATAAAAGTTGTTAAATATTATATTTGACATTTCAAAAAAGGTAAACACAGTTTAATCAAAAAACAATTACGAAGAAGCGGTTTTATCAATATAATACACAATGATTGGTTAGGATCCTGAGCTGTTATAGGCTGAAACCACAAAATCTGACTGTTTTGACAGATGAAAAAAATAATCTTTTAAAATAAAAAAATCGCTGATAAAACTTCTCTTGATCAAAAAGCTTGTTTGGAACGCGGATATTGACCTAGCACGACAGAAACGGCATCTATTAAAAAATTCGTCAAGTAGAAAAATTATCAATAAGCCTCTTAGGACCGTGGTAGCGTGCCGCCCATGCCTCCGAACAACATCAGCATTCAACAACGAACCGAGCGAGCCGGCGGTGACGTCACGCGAGTGCTGGCGCCAGGCGTCCATATGCCGGCGCCCGTAAGGTGCACGTAGATCGATCATATACACCTGGTACCTCTGTTCTCTCTCTCCCCCTACCACTTTACACCTTTATTATTATTTCGTACTTCGCCTGCCGTTTAGGTGGCTGTGGCCGACTCCTCCACTCATCTGCCCTCGTTTGTGGCCGCTGTCGCGACACTGCGATATGTTTTTTTTCGGTATCCGTATCGAAACGTAGGGGATGTAGGAGACAGAATTACAGGATGGCGCTATCCGGATGCGTTTTACGATAGGGGGCCCCCTTCTGTTGCGTACCGGTGGCGCCGACGGGGTCTACCGGATCTTTTATTTATCGTAAAGGTAAATAGTGTCGAACGTTTAAATCATTTTTAACCATCTGTTAGTATTAGTAGATTAAAATGTCTTATTCTTCGTGTGGTAAAAATGCCGTACCCAAAAGTTACAGGGGGATTTTTTGGGTGCACTCGAACCGCGCAAAAAATCCATTAAGAATTTAATCCCGCACTCGAATTGCGCCAAACATTTTTGTTACCTGGACTCGATGGAATAATACACCCCAATTATATACAAAACATTTTATTTTTAACATCTAGACCTTTTCATATAAAACTTAATGAACACCAATCATACATTAAAAACAAACAATTCGAAAAATTAAAAATATCTGAACATGTTTGGGATTTTGGCCATATAAAATTATAACTAAGCATTCACAAATATTTGAAGCCAGCTCTGCGTATTGTGGCTCGAGCGCGTAATGAAGTTGATCTTCAGCACAAACTCTGAAGGATACAGCGCGGAGCCTTAATAGGTCAAACGTTTCAAATTTTGATATTTCTGAACAATTTTCTTTTTTCTTTCAGATTCTGTGAATCCTCTGGAATGGTGCAGGCTAGCATATTGGCAACTTTCGGATCGCGTCGGTCCACTTTTTCCTGTAGAACCTCCGGCTGTGAATGTTTTTGGAAACGTATCCCATCCCGATGGTCTTAGTTTAGAAACTTTAGCTCAACATAGTTTTAGTCCTCCCATGTCAGTGGTTGAAAAAACTAGGTGTAAAATTGGTTTAGGTGAGTTCTAAACATATTAAAAATATGTTAAATCAATTAAATTGTGTTTGGCCCAATTTTTCAACGGTTTTCCATCGTTTACATTACTTGGTTCGTTTAATTTTTAAAGGCGGAATACAAAAAAATTTGCAACTGTTGAGGAGTGGATTTAATCAGATTCTGGTGAACATGAAAAAGAAACTTTACGTATCCTTGCTAGCTACCACACCAATCGTAGGCCTGACAAATGATTTTGGCCTTGTATCTCAACAAGTTTAATAAATTATTAAATTAGAACTTTTTCATAATTACCATTACCCATAGTATACTATTGACCTCTTGATTACTCGCAATTTTACTCACAATTGCCCTTTACTCACAAAATTACTTACAGACTAGTAAAGTACTCACAAATTGGCAACCTTAACAAAGTAAACAAAATATCAAATTAAAACTTAACAGCAACCACCAATGCAAATGCAGGTTGGGAATTCGTTGCTTCATAAAGTTATCAAAACTTATTGGTTCAGATGCGGACAAAATATTTCTCTGGTATAAGCCGAAATCTACAAGAGTAAAAAGGAAAGCAATAATAATATAAGGTCATATAACCGAGGGAGACGGATAATGCTGTACTCCCCTCTGTTGACTTAGCTATTGAAGTGACTTCAACTTCGCACGAAGTCACGGAGACAAATGACAGCGAACACTACCGTCTACGTCCGATCCCTTGTACATCATTTTTTTGAGCTAAGCTTATCTTACCTGACCTTACCCTGTAAATTATTGAACTGTTACATTTTATTAATTTTCTGTTTCGCGCATTAGGTTATGCGATAAGTTTGGTAACAGCGTGGGTACTTAAAAAACGGTTGGGA
Source organism: Crepidodera aurea (assembly GCA_949320105.2). NCBI lineage: Eukaryota > Metazoa > Arthropoda > Insecta > Coleoptera > Chrysomelidae > Crepidodera > Crepidodera aurea. The sequence continues at coordinate 9,216,793 of OX439475.1, read as the reverse complement.
AGTACACTATTCTCATTCTTCCTGATATGAGGGGAGCAAGGTTGCCAATTTGTGAGTAATTACTCACATTTGTTAGTATTTTACTAGTCTGTAAGTAATTTTGTGAGTAAAGGGCAATTGTGAGTAAAATTGCGAGTAATCAAGAGGTCAGTACTATACTATCGGTAATGATGAAAAGTTCTAATTTAATAATTTTTTAAACCCAACGCGCTCTAGTTTATCAAATTTTGAACATTTTTAGATTTACGGCGTACCCTATTGGTTACTTTTAAACTTTCCTGTTCAACCGCAAATGTAGAAAAAATCTTTTCCTAGCTCAATAAAATTAACAGATCGTCGGAACAATTTAAAGACTGAGTCGGTTGTTGCTCTTCTAGCAACAGAAGAAGGGGTAAAAAATAAGGTTGGGTATCTTAAATTTAAACCTACTAGTGATATGCTAAAAGCCAAAATTTGGAATAAAGAGCACCCAAAAAAAAAGTTGGGAGTAATTGTGAGTAATCCACAAAAGTTTCGAAAGTAAATCAGTAAAGGCTAGTTGGCAAGCCTGGCGAGGAGACATTATAATGCTCTCTTAACTTTTAACAAATATTTTTTGTCCGAATCTGTAGGGTTTTATGTTGGTTCTATAAATCTCGTTTACAACAAAATTGAAACATTCTAGCATGTATTAAGATGCCAGGAACAGTTTTTAAATAGATTTTTATTCTAATTTCAGGCGTAACACTATCTCGAGAAGGTGATTGTGTCTGGGTGTACAATCGCTCGGACCACCCCATCTTCGTCAACTCGCTGACTTTAGAAGACTCAGACTATCCTCTACCTACACGTGTACCTGCCGAGCACTGCCTTTGCGTCTACGATCCCGTCAAGGCGGCTCAACACAATTTCGGATGGACCTTTAACCATCCCCAAATAGGCCCCGTCGATCCGAATTCCATTAGAATCAGCTTCGTCAAAGGCTGGGGCCCGAAATATTCCAGACGAGAGATAACGTCATGTCCATGTTGGTTAGAAATCTTACTTGCACCCTGTAGGTGATTGACAACCAAAGGGGCAGGCCATAGGAGAAAAATGGACTTTTTATTTTTTATTATCGAAGGGATGTTACATTCGGACGATAGAGTCGGGCGAAAATTTACAGATGGTTTATACGGATCCTTTTTAATTACTTCTACATTCGATTTAACGTAAAATTGATCTAGTATAGTCGGCACGGACATCGGTTAGAAAATGCACTTCGAAACATTGGAGTATATCTATGTAATGAGTTTCTCGGACTACCTGGAAATTCATGACTCACTCAGTTTACGCATTCTGACCGATGTCCGCGTCGACTATACAGAGGAAGTTTAATATATAAATAAATTTATGCCTTACTCTATTTTTCGGGGATATTGTGTACAAAATATACTTTAATTGTGATTCTAAAGGAAGAAAAATATAAGACTACGTTCAGCACGCGAATGAAAAGATGGTGGTAAAGTTGGTGTAATATGTAACTCATGTTTCCGTCCGATTTTTTTTAAAGAGATTGTCCTAGTGACTATAAATAAACGTCACTATTATTATTAACTTAGTAAGCAAACGAATCTATCAAAAAACTTTGCAACCCCCAATACAAATTGGGTTTGCGACCCCCAATGCAAGATGAATATTATTGACTTTCTGAAACACCTCAAAGAACAAATTACGATTTAATAATTCTACGAAGAACAAGGATGCTCTAGCCAATTTAATACATTTTTATAATTAATAGTTATTTAACGAACAAGTGTATTAATCGCCATTTTAATTCACGAGTTCGTTACAGAACAGAACTTTTTCGTCGACCGTACTTTTCAAAAATAAAGATATCTTACTTTCAGTTTTTAAGAAATTAAATAATGACATACAATGACAGATAGTATTAACACACCTTCTTGATTTCAAATGTATATGTATGTTTGGTTGCCTACACCGTAGGTAACCGTCAATATAAATGTATTTGTATAAATGTACTTTCGGTTGCATGTAATAAAATCGTTGATTAATAGAAAATCATTCATCAATAGGGGTCATTAATCAAAGATTTTGAGTGTGTTAAAATACATCATAAATGGTCGCTCGACGGAAAATAATATTTTAATTAACTTTTTGCATTTTTACAAAATTTATTTTGAGTACTTTTATTACATAATCACTGGGATATCATTAAAAATTAATCATATTTGGGGCCTATGTAAAACAAAAATGTCGTCTATTCTCAAAATCGTTACAGTTTGGCATTTTTTATAAAACGAAAATTTTTCAAAATATACAAAAAATTACAGATTAATTAAAGAGCAGTTTTGAAAACAGACGATACGAATTTTGGTCAGAGGTTTTTGTTTTTTGTGATCTGCAATCCAAGTTAATGAAAAATAATTTTAATAGAATTTCTTAAGCAATCAAAATTGCAATATTACTTGGAGTCAGTTTAAAAATAGTATTGTTCCGCCATTTTGAAATTATTACCCATTTAAATTACGTATAAAAGTGTCACTATAACTTTAAAAATCATCTCTGTTATTACAAATAAACAAATTTAAACATTTTCCATTTTTTTTAGTAAAAAAATCGTTTATTGTTCTTCCAAACTCAATAAGCTGAAAAAAAACCATATAAACATTAATAGATTTGCCGCTTTCCAGACGACTAAATAGCAATAAAAATAATGTACGATGATTTATGATAACAGACGGTCAGTGCAATTACTGATTGGTTTCCACGCAAGCGAACGGTTCGACTCAATCTGGTTTACTGTTTACTTTATATAGGGAATAATATTTATTTAACACACAAAAAAGGACCATGGGAGTGACAGAACTGCACAAAGGATGTGAAATAAAATCACACAAGCTCCTTGGCTCCTTGGACTATATGCCCCACCAGGTATTGAATTACGAAAGTCCAGACGTGGTTTGGTGCCCGACAAAGTCGGGGATTTAACCCGAAAACTTCGATTTTGTCATTAAAGGAGCTTGCCATTCTTAGACCGGTTTCGGCATTATTGTGCCTCATCAGTAAGAAGCAGACAAGCTCGACATCCTGTCTTTAAAGGATGTCTGAAAATGAATTCGACTCGCCTCGTTCTTGATAAATTGGTTGCGTTATAGCAAGTGTATCACGAACGAGGAGAGCCTAACGCCATCTTCAGTGAAGTGGCGTGAAGATGGCGTTGGGCTCGTTTAACTATAAATATTCAACTGGGATTGGAAGAATTATACTCATTATCGATTATTAATTTTTAAAGTTTTGGTGACAGTTATTTTGCAAAAATTTCAGTACCTACTTGCCTTCCGAAATCGAATGTACTTTGCAACTATGCGAGTGATAAAAAATTTAAAAATTTTTATAGTATAGGATTAAAATCGTACTGATAAAAACTGTGGATGTAAATTACATAAAGCATAAATATTTTCTACAATTTGATTGCAAAATAAACTAAACAAATAGTGGGCATGTTTTTTGGATTTTAGTTACGCCATCTAGCGGCCGTTTCTTCGATCCTCTAAATAATTTACAGGGTTTTTGTCGTGGCCACTTTTATTCATTCAATTTTTTCCGTACGGGCATTAAACAAAACAATTCAGATATCTTTACATACAAAAATATTGGCAAAAAAATCCCAAGCCAAGTAATTTTTAACATCTTTGGAATGCATGATACTAAAAGAAAAAAATATGCTTTATGAATAATTGTACAACTCAGTTTAACGAAAAATTAAATGCCTTACTTACATCTTGAGAAACTAAGATGTAGTTTTAAAGGTGAAATTTTTAAAATAATTGATATTTTGGTGCTTCAGGACATTTTCGAAAATGTCTATGTAGTCAGGGACCATAATGTTCAATTTTTTACATTTATCTAAGAAGCATTTTACTTTTTTTAAATATATTTTCATGAGGATTGGCCACCGTATTTGAATCGTAGTCAATTTAAAAAAGTTCTACAATTTTTAAAGCAGCTGTCAATTAGGTTAGATTTTCATAATTTAAACTTTTTATGAAGTCACCTATGTTTTTATTTTATACACTACCTGTCAATTATATCTAATTGACACTTGCTACCTGTCAATTATACCTAATTGACACTTGCTACCTGTCAATTATATCTAATTGACACTTACTACCTGTCAATTGTCCATTATACCTAATTGACACTTACTACTTGCCAGATATGAGTCACTTTGAACGGGTATTAATTGACAGATATGTGTCGGAATTAAATAAAAATATCTGTAGTACTTTTTTAAAGGAATTGACTTACATATTAAAAGATGTGAATTTAAAATTTCCATATTTATTTATAAAAAATGTTCGTCAAAAGATTTTTATGAAGAAATTATCCAAATTTCTAAATGATTTGCATGAGGCCTAAAAATGATTATTTCTACGTATACGTTTAATTAAAAATATATACAGGGTGGTACCACGTTCCTAGGTTATTAAAATAATTACTGGTAAAAATCGTTGACGGACATTTTTCGACAATTTCGCCAAAAAATGAAGAATATAATTTTTGTAACTTAATATTCAATGCGTTACTAGTCATTCGGCCTTTAGGCTAGGTCCAGCCATATTAAACGTATTTTACTACAGAAATTTTTGAATGTGATTTATTTTGAGTTGTAATAGAATTTTGCTATATTAATAATAAATTTCTGTTAAACAGAGGCACTTTTGCAAAAAAATATTAATCCGGTGTAGTTGGCCGAAGGAGTAAACCAGTACTTCTACTGTTCTACTTGGTCTTCTTCTTTTCACATTAAATTCTTCTTCTTTTTACCCATAGCTCATACTATGTAGTGAAGCCAGTCCTTCGATAAGGCGGGTTTCATAACAATTTGCAGCCATCTTCAGATAAATCTCGTAATACTGGTTCATCATCTCTGATAATTGTCTAATAGATTTTCGTTTCCTTGCAGCCTGTTTTGGTTGACTAGACCAAATCTGTTCCTTATATTTTGTTTTATTTTATTGAAATTCTTTTTTTGGTCTTTGATGTGTTCATAATAGTGTACCGACGGGCAACTACCCCGGAATTACCCTACGAGGTCAATTTGAAATTTCTGTAGTGAAATATACCTTAGGTATTTTTTTCTACAGTGTATAGAGTGCCTTTAAAAACGTAAAATAATGCAATGTAAAAAGTCGAGATATATACTGTACCATAATTGTAAAAATTTGTAATTAACTTGTCTATTTATTAATCCATTTTATTATACAATTTTTGTATAGTATCCTAATAAATTTAATAAAAATTTGAGGTATATTTTGTGTATGTTTGGTTAATTAGATTTTCTTTTTGTATATCAATACCTTGAATAATATGAATAAAGTTCATTTTTAACCACTTTTTCTACCAGAAATAGTCACATGTAATAAATATTCATCGTTTTGGTACAATTTTATGTTAAAAGTGAATTTTATTCTATAAAAAATTAATTTATTTTTATGAAAAAAATGCGTATATAATCTTGTTAATACTCAATTTAGACTTCTGTTGTTAAAAATATTAAAAGATAGACAATCAGAATGGGAACCTTCAAAATGTAAGTACTGTACATAAAAAAATCTACAGCACTAAAAAAAGGATATAACCATATCCTTAAATCCTGAATAAAGAAATTAATTTATATACTCGAATGTTTTATTTCTTATTTGGTCCCTTATATATACCAAAATTCTTCCCCAAGATATTTTCAGTTTTATTTAAATCAAACAAAACAATTTTGGGAAATTCTAAATAAATAAGGAACAAAGTAAAAATCTTATTTCTACATCCTTCCAAAAATGAAAGATCTACAGTTACAGTTGCTAGTTTTAAACTTCTCTTAAGCTAGCAGAACAAAGTCAGCAGAATTAAAAATCAATAAATGGACAATTAAAGGCCTAAGGGCTAATTAAATGCCCTAATTTAAAATTTTCTGTTCTGCGAATTTTCTCAATAATTACTGTTCTACTACTAGCTTTATCTTAAATGAGCAGAACATGACCGAAAAAGTGGTTGAAACAATAAAAATTGCAATTTTATTTACACAGTTATTGACGGCCCATTAAGGGCTACTTAAATGCCATAATTTAAAATTTTCTGCTCTGCGAATTTTCGCAATAATTACTGTTCTGCTAGCTTTACCTTAAATGAGCAGAACATGACCGAAAAAGTGGTTGAAACAATAAAAATTGCAATTTTCTTTGCACAGTTATTAACGGCTCATTAAAGGCTCTAGAAATACACTAATCGCGAATTTCAGGCTCGATTTATTTCTTTGCGAAAATGGAAAAGTCACGACGTGGAGGTAAGGTTTGCGGAGCATGGCGCAAAATCGATTTTAACAATGAAAACCAGTGTTTTCGGTAGTATAGCAGAAAATTTGTAATTGCCATTTTTTATCAGCTATTAATAAGTTTTCAATGACTATACTACCAAAACTTTTGCGCCATGCTCCGCAAACCTTACCTCCGCGTCGTGACTTTTTCCATTTTCGCAAAGAAATAAATCGAGTCTGAAATTCGCGATTAGTGTATTCCTAGAGCCTTTAATGAGCCGTTAATAACTGTGCAAAGAAAATTGCAATTTTTATTGTTTCAACCACTTTTTCGGTCATGTTCTGCTCATTTAAGGTAAAGCTAGCAGAACAGTAATTATTGCGAAAATTCGCTGAGCAGAAAATTTTAAATTAGGGCGTTTAATTAGTCTTTAATGAGTCGTTAATAACTGTGCAAAGAAAATTGCAATTTTTATTGTTTCAACCACTTTTTCGGTCATGTTCTGCTCATTTAAGATAAAGCTAGCAGAACAGTATTTATTGTGAAAATTCGCAGAGCACAAAATTTTAAATTAGGACATTTCATTAGCCGCAAAGAAAATTGCAATTTTTATTGTTTCAACCACTTTTTCGGCCATGTTCTGCTCATTTAAGATAAAGCTAGTAGCAGAACAGTAATTATTGCGAAAATTTGCAGAGCAGAAAATATTAAATTATGGCATTTAATTAGCCTTTGTGCTTGTATTGATTTTTAATTCTGCTAGCTTAAGAGACGTTAGTTTTAGAGAAATAACGAAGACTTGAATGTAAAAACCGCGAAAATCAAAACTTCCACTTTGTCGCCTCCTCCTGTCAAACCCAATAGACATTAATAAGCGGTCTTTAACAGAATATTTTCACATCCTTTTTTAACACCTCTTCAGAAAATGAAAGGTCTACAGCTGCTAGTTTTAGAGAAATGGCGAAGGAATGATTAGAATGTAAGAACCGCGAAAATCTAAACCTCCACTTTGTCACCTCTTCTTGTCAAAACCAATAAAGATATTAAAAAGCGGTCTTCAACAAAACATTTCTACATCATTTGTTAACATCTCTTCCAAAAATGAAAGATCTACAGCCGCTAATTTTAGAGGAATGATGAAAGAAAGACTAGAATGTAAAATCCGCGAGAATTCAAACTTCGGACAGAAGAAGCTCGTCAGTTTCACGGAATTCACTGAAATTGGAAGAAAAAAATTGCTTGATATATTTCTGTAAATTCTACAAAGATTCCCGGGAAATTCTGGAAAACGCAAATGCAATAATTAAACCAACTACACTAAGAATAAACATTTATACTTTTATTTCAAACATATTGTACATCAAAAAAATACTATCTTAAGGGAAATATTGTTTTGCAAATTTATGTGCACCACCTTTAACCTTCTTTACACCTTCTCTAAATTTTTTAGGTATATATTTGGGCATCGCTTCGTCCAATCTCTTCTGATAAGGATGTTGTAATAATTCAAACGGTCTCAACTTTTTGTCCATAAATCTCGTCTTATTATCTATTTTATATATTTTCTCCCAACTGTAGATCTCGTAACCCAGTTGGTGTCTGGGGCGATTCGACATTAAATATTTATAAGTATCTTCTAACCAAATTCTTTTATCATCATCAGAGTAATCGGCACATAACTTTTCATCGTTGCTTAAGTAAGGAGTGAGACTGATGCCTAGTCGGGATTCTGGTTGGTTGATGTAGAACTTTATTAAGTTCTTTAGCACTTCGTCATTAAATCCGACCAGCTTTCCATCGTTAAATTCTTCGAAAAAGTTCATTTCTTCAGTTGCCCAGCAAATGTTTTTCTTAGGATTCTCAGTGAAAAACCTGTAAGAAAATAATTTTCCGAAATACTCAGAAATAGGTATACAACTTGGGTACTTACCTATCAAGGAAGAGTATGGTATTCAGCTGATAAGCATAGAAGGACCACGTTTTTCCATTGGTTATAACGGTTTGTGTAACGAGTGGGTAAGTTACGTCATTAAAAGTATTGAATCCTAGATTATTGGCTTGAGCCAGCAGCCAACCGAAAGAGGATAAAATCCCCTGGCGGTGAATGGCTTCTTTATCATCCTGGGCATCTTCGAGATGTTCCCTAAGATGCATATAACCTCTTTTGTGATGGGAAAGGAGGCCGAATTTGTAGGAGTCACCAGGCCAAAATCCTACAACATTCAAATGTGTCTATTTGTAACACTTTAAAAAATCATAAAAACTAAAAAAAAAAAGGTTTTGAATCAAGCAGTTCGCCTATTAACAGTTTGCCTGAAGCATACGCCTCTTCATCAGGTATACTCTCTCGCTGGGATAGCACCGCCTCACATCGGGAGAGAGGTAGTCGCTGAGACAGAAAGGGGGTGACAAGAGATCGACCCAAGGCACCCACTCTGTGGCCACCAACCAGCTAGACACAGACTCCGATCTCGCCACAGCTTTTTGGCAGGACAGCACCTTTGCAAGTCTCTGAGGAAGCCACAAGGCTCCAGAAATGGCGCGCTGAGGTCCAAGACCCAATCATCAAACAAAAAGAGGAGCTGGCACCGGGACATTTCCTCGCATACCCAATCTGGAGAACGCTCAACAGACTTCGCACAGGAGTCTTGAGATGCAGAGAAAACCTGCAAAAATGGGGAATGCTACCAGAGGACGAAAACCCCCACTGTTCCTGCGGAGAAATGCAGAACCCTCCACACCTACTGACCTGCACCGACATGGGACAGAGCTACACAGGGAACAACCTATTATAGCAAATGACAGGACCATCAGAGCCGCAAATTTTTGGAAATACAAAGTGTGATCCGGACACGAATAAATAAATATTTAAAATTATTTTACCTGGTATATTTGTAATATGTCTGTATTCAGTTGTAACGCCTACACTTCTAGGATCAAAACTGAAGGCAGGTACATGTAAATCTGGATTATCAGCTTCGCTGTGTGGCACAATAGACTTTAATGGTAGTTTTGACCTTACTGTCAAAGTGGGACATCCTTGATATACCATTACTCTATCATATGGTTCATTGGCGCGGTCTTTCATCCATTCTTGGCCTTTTTTTGATTTTATAACTGATTCAGGTGGATCTATTCCACCCGCATACCATGTTGACTCTATTCGCGAGTCAGTGTCAACCTGTGCTTCTTTTAAGTGTGGATACATTGAAGACAATTCATTAATAATAATTCTGTTAATTTGTTTACATAAAGAACCACTGATTATATCTTCTATCTGACCTTTTGTCATATCTTCATTTTTAATATCATGCAATCTCCTGAAAGAGGATTTAAATTTTAACTAACTAAACATAAATTAAATAATAATAAGCTTACTGATAACCATCAATCTCCACAGATAGAGCTTCTTCTACCTCCGATTTCAAGTTGTTAGCCAGGTCGTCTACATTCATCTTTTTGTAATAGTCTGGCAAATCTTTATTAACAATGAGATGCGTTCTAGTAACGTGCTGTGTCATTGGTAGATTGTTATAGTCACATTTATTTTCAAGTAACATGTAACTTTTATAACCATAATATTTAGGCATATTCAGTTTAATTTGTTTTTCTTCTACTGTTTTTACTGCTTTAATTTCATCGTACAAATTATCCTTTTCTCTTTCCTTACGCTTCTCCAGTGAAAGATCTTGAATGGGAGGATAATTTGGTGCTGAAGTATATTCTTCTTCATGCCGAGGAAGATTTGATAAGTATCTACAATGTCGTAGCTTTTGACAAAACCCGGTGTTTATACGAATTACACTCATTTTATATTTTAAAATCTAATTTGAAAATAATTTAAACCAATTCTAAAACATTGCAGACATAACATAACCTAATCTATTGTCAGAATATTCTTCTGTCTTTTAAATCTCTTTCGTAACGGCCCATAATAATAACACTCCTTAGTTAAAGGAATGTTGGCTGCAATCATCGTAATTGACAGATGTCAAAAATGACAGTGACGTTTAGAGGTTATACAAAATCATAACAAAGACCAAAATATAAATATTTTTGAATACATTTCAAAATATAAGGATGCAAAGTGAAAAAAGGCTACGTTTTAGGCAAGCATCAAAAGTATTGTTCCATTCTGAAAGCAAAGTAGAAGATTTGGGCAAATATGAAAAATGTGAAAAGGAAAAAGATAATAGCAGAAGTTAGTAATTCTTTATCTATGTTAATTATTTTAAAATTGATAAAAAGCTATTAAATTATATAAACCCCATCAAAAATGTATTGAACCATGAATGACAATTGATTTTGTTATTTTTATATTTATGATAAAGAGAGTAGGTAAATACCAACAATATTGTCAATATTTATTATTAGAATCACCAGTAATTTAAGTAATAATAGTAATTTGAAACAATCTTATTACTCATAATTACATAACTATTGTTTATAATGTTTATATATTCTATGACAAACCAAGTGGAAGTGCTTTGTATGACAATGACTTACAGATAATATTTGATAAGAGTGGATTTTTTAATAATTTTTGATTATTTTTACCTAAATTTCTGAAGTGTTTATTTAGGTAGTTCTTTAGTAAAAATTAATTGGGTGTTCTATCAAATTTTTAAACTGTGTTATTTAAGAAAAAACTGAGAATATGTGTTAAAAATAAAAACAGGTTAATGAAACTGATGTTAACAAACAAATTGTTATTTTGATCCTCTCTAAGAACTCTTTTGCTACTTATTATTATATTTGGAAATATTTTTTATTCTTAGAAAAAATGCCTAGTCTTTGGAACTTCCTCAATGTAGAATTAACTCGTGGCTATGAGTTGGACAACTCAGAGGATAGATTTTCCATCAGGAGAGAAAAGATATACTCTTTTATGAAAATTCCAAAAGAAGTGGAGAGGTTTATGCTATATGGTTTTATGCAATGCGCTGACGCTTTTTTATTTGTTTATACTTTTTTACCTATGAGAGTATTTTTAGCTTTATGGGCTTTAATTACCAGACCTTTCTGTAAATGCTTTGGGTAAATATTTAGCTTAGATATAATTTATTTTTGTTAATTTGTTGTTATATTTTTTTTAGGTTTGGTAAAAAGCCTCCTAAATGTATTCTAACTCCTGCCGAAATCTGTGATCTACTCAAAGCTCTAATTCTTCTTGTTTGTAGTATAATCATGATGTACTTAGATACGAATATGTTGTACCATCTGGTAAAAAGTCAATCGGTCATTAAGCTGTATATGTTTTTTAATATGTTAGAAATAGGCGACCGATTGTTTTCCTCGTTTGGTCAAGATGCTATAGATTCCTTATTTTGGACTGCCACTGAACCTAGAGGAAGAAAAAGGGAACATCTTGGAACAATTCCTCATTTGCTGTTTGCTATTATTTATGTTGGTATCCTTTTTTAATTGCTACAATAAAATACATACCATACATTTAAAAAAACTATATTTCCTTAATATTTTTAAAGTTCTCCATGCTGTTTTGGTTCTGTTTCAAGCAACAGCAATTAATGTTGCTATTAATTCAAGAAATAAGGCTTTACTGACTATAATGATGTCAAATAATGTAAGCATTAAAATGGGTAGTTTTTCTTATTTTGACATTATATTAGCAAGTAAAAATAGTGATTTTTGGTTCATTTTCAGTTCATAGAATTAAAAGGCAGCGTCTTCAAAAAATTCAACAACAACAACCTCTTCCAAGTCTCCTGCAGCGATGTGAGAGAACGATTTCACCTCTGCACTCTGCTCTTCATAGTCATTCTTCAAACTATGCGAGAGTACAGTTGGAAATCTGAGCGTTTCTGGGTGATGATACCCGACTGCTTTTGCATTCTCTTGGCAGAAATGTTCGTTGATTGGATAAAACACGCTTTTATCACCAGATTCAACGAACTCAGTCTCGACGTATATAGAGATTACACCATCAGTCTGGCGTATGACGTTGCGCAAACCCGACAAAAACACGCTTTTTCCGATCATTGCGATCTCGTAGCTAGAAGGATGGGATTCATTCCTTTACCGCTAGGTGTCGTTACTATAAGGGTACTCATGCATTGCGTGAAGATCGAAGATCTAGCATCGGTTGTCATTTTGGTTTTGGTGTTTTTTTTCTTAACCACTCTGAAGATTTTCAATAGCTTGCTGATATTGGCGAGAGCGTGTTATTTGATAGCTCAACATAAGTCTGAAAAAGCAGCTGCTTCTCAGAATTCACCCACTAATAACAGGTAAGGTATTTCTTAACGTTTCCAAGAAAGAATATTTTGTAATACGTAACAAATTTTTATGTTTTTTTTGTTTTTTTATGTTTTTTTATTTCTTTGCTTTTTTCTTTTTTGCTTATTTTTTTTTTATTTTTTGCTTTTGTGCTTTCACATTTGTTCCCATGCTCCTGCCTCACTAGTATTGTTTTTCTTAATGTTGAATAATCACAATTGTATACAATTATTTAAAGAATTTGATATATATACAGTGTGTCCACGGATGGGGTTCACAAGAGGAGAATCTTTTTTATTTTTAGTTTTAACCGAGGGGTAAACCGCCAGGTCCATTTTGGTGTACAGACCTCGTCCATTAGTAAGCCATTACTAGCCAATAGTGTACAAAAATTTAACTCGCGGTTTACCCCTAGGTTTTAACGAAAAATGTCATTCTTGATCAAAGTTTTGCTTGTTCTAAAATCCCAAAAAACTAAATAAAATTCATGTTTTACTAATGCAACAGTAACTTTTAATTATAATCAATAACAAAAATAACCATAAAGAAAAATATACAAAAAAAAATAAAAAAAACATATTTCTTAGAATTTTCATTTTTATTGCAAAAAATATATTTTTATATAATTTGACACCAGTATTTTTCATATTTAAAATTTCCTATATATTATCGAAATTCTGATTTGTTATCGATTTCATGATTTGGTTTAATTTTCCATACCTTTTCAAGACTTTTTTGTTTTTCTGCTTTTTTGTTTTTTTTATTTTTTGTTTTTTTTGTATTTTTTTTGTTTTTTTTTTTTTTTGCTTTTTTGTTTTTTTTTACCTTTTGCTTTTTTTGCTTTCGTACTTTTTGTACTTTTTTTCACTAAATCATTTTTTTTGTAAATTTTGTACTCGGAATATACACTTTATATACACTTTAACTTTCCACACCTTTTAAAGACTTTTTGTTTTTTTTTTTGCTTTATTTGATTTTTTGCTTTTCATTTTTGGCGTTTTTTGCTTATTTCGTTTTTTATTTTTGTGCTTTTTTGCTTTTGTACTTTCACTTTTTTTCCCATGCTCCTGCCTCACCGGTATTGTTTTTACTGATGTTGAATAATCACAATTGATTTTAATTAAAAAAATAATAGGAAAATCCTTAAAGAATTTGATATATAGGTTATTGGACTTTTGTATTTTCCAATTCCATAATTTCCAACATATTTTCGCCGAAGAATTAGGAATTTGACGTAATTTTTCACTAATAATTTGTTTTCGCAAATTTGAATCATGCAAATTGTTTTTCATACGAAATTGTCTGGAATGTATTTATATTTTTTTAGAATTTTCATTTTTATTGCAAAAAATCTCTTTCTAGACAATTTGACGCCAGTATTTTTCATATTTAAAATTATCGAAAATCTGATTTTCCACACATTTTCAAGACTTTTTTGTTTTTTGCTTTTTTTTGCTTTCGTACTTTTTGTACTCTTTTTTTCACTAAATGATTATTTTGTAAATTTTGTACTCGGAATATACACTTTATATACACTTTAATTTTCCACGCCTTTTAAAGACTTTTTATTTTTTTTGATTTTTTGCTTTTTTCTTTTTTATTTATTTTTTTGGTTTTTTGTTTTTCTGCTTTTTTCCTTTTTTTTTGTTTTTTTCCTTTTTTTATTTATTTTTTTGCTTCCGTACTTTTTGTATTTTTTTTCACTAAATCATTATTTTGTAAATTTTGTACTCGGAATATACTCTTTAACACTTTAATTTTCCACACCTTTTAAAGACTTTTTAGTTTTTTTTTGATTTTTTGGGTTTTTGCATTTTTAAGATTTTTTGTTTCTGCTTTTTTGCTGTTTTTTTGTTTTTGCTTTCGTACTTTTTGTATTTTTTTTTTTTCACTAAATCATTATTTTGTAAATTTTGTACTCGGAATATACACTTTAATTTTCCACACATTTTAAAGACTTTTTAGGTTTTTTGATTTTTTGTTTCTTTTATTTTTTTGTTTTTTGATTTTTTGCTTTTTTGCACTTTCAAGACTTTTTTGTTTTCTGCTTTTTTATTTTTTGCTTTTTCCTTTTTTTATTTATTTTTTGCTTTTTTGATTTTTTTGCCTTTTGCTTTTTTTGCTTTTTTGTTTTGTTTTGCTTTTTTTTGCTTTTTTTTGCTTTTTTTTTGCTTTTGTACTTTTTTTTCACTGAATCATTTTATTTTGTAAATTTTATACTCATAATAATGAATAAAATGAACATAGTATCTAAATACAGCCAATAATTATAATTATATTTACTATTTTTTTTAAATAGATGTAATAGTCCTTTACTGACAACCAGATCCAGGACAGACTCAGCGACGAGTCCTTTGCATCCTGTAACCGATCAACCAACACACAAGGCGCTCTTGGTGTTTCAAGATATACCCATAGAAAAATGCGACAATGGAAAAATTGGTCCACCAATTCCCCCAGATTTGGGTAATAATAATTTATATTAAACCATTATATTATTATCAGGGCACTAGCACCTCGATCTCTATGACGGCGAAGCCACACAGATAGTACCAGTACTTAATAGCTGGTACTTACTATAATAATAAAGTTAATAATAAATAAAACTCCTGAAAGTCAGTACTACATATTTAATAATTAAAATTTATAAGAGGGGCAACTAGTTTCGGCACACTGCCATCGTCAGGCCCGTATGGTAATGAAGTTAACATTAAAAAAAAATAAAAAAAATAAAAAAGAATAAAAAAAATAAAAAAAAAATTCTTTCAATGATTGTTTCACATTAATTTAATGTTCAACTTTAGTACCCTATGGGTCTGACGATGGCAGTGTGCCGAAACTAGTGGCCCCTCTTATAAATTTTAATTATTAAATATGTGGTACTGACTTTGAGGAGTTTTATTTATTAAAACATTGGCCACATTTGAGAAAAATGGTTAAATTACTCGGTTTATAAAAGTTAATGTTTATCTTTTGAACTGATCTCCCTTCCCTTTGCATTTCATGGTTTAGCGTACAAATTGCCACATACTTGAGCCTAATTTTCATCAATTTTTTTTCCTTCGCACAGGTTCTGCCGCCATTTTCGCCAATAGTAACGTCGATTTACAAAACGCCACCCTAAACGACGAACTGCTAAAAGTGGAAGGGGACGATATCAAAATAGAAGCGGCCGGCGAAGACGTCACTAGAAGTTTTCCCGATATCAAAAGCGAACTCTCCGAAAAAGGTTTACCACCCGAGAGTGTTATCGAAGAAACGCTGAAGAGATCTGAGTCTGAACCTAATTTAAATAAAATAGAAAGTGAGAGTTAATGTTGATTTATTTTTTGTACAGTGGAATCAAAATAAATGAAGTTTATTTTTAATTGTGTTTTTCTTTATTTCTTCTTCGTTAAGATTTAAATTAAAAATAATCGTAATAGACCAGGGCCGAATCGATTTTAAATACCCGCATTCATAAAAAATGCTTATAGTGAAATCGCAATCGACATATGGGAGTTTTACAGCACAGGCGGCTCAAACAAAATCTGTGATTTTAAATAGCCGGTAGTTAACATTAAGAATTTTGCCTGTGCCGCCCGGTTTTTTGGACATAACAATAGACTATCCTTATTTTAATCCCTAGGAGTATGTGGATGGTCAGAAAATTTAGGGTAAATTATAAGTAAATTAAAAAAAATAAATTAGACAAATTAAAAGTTTCCGAAGTTGGGTGGGGGTAGCAAAATATACAACTTGAGGGTTGGATATTGGTTTTTTTACGATTTATGGTTGAAATATACATCCTATCGAAAAAAGTTTAACGTAAAAGTTGTAGATAATTAAGAAATGTAAAAATTTTGTACTAATTATTTTTCAACATAACCTCAAAATTATCGAAAAAAACGATAAAACAAGTTTTTTTCGTTATTAATTTTTATCTTCCGCAAAAATAATTTTTTTTTCTATGAAATTCGGTGAAAACGTTCTTCTTTGTGTTTTAAATAAGCTGTAATTTTTTCAAAGTAAAATATTTATTTTTCGATTTTATAGGAATTTAAATTAAAAAAAAGCCTAATTCTCAATCGAAAAAGTTCACTAACAAATTTTCAATTTTTTAACTTTATCAGAGCTCCTTTTCCTAGTTGAAACCTCGACTTTAAGATGGTATGAACAAAATATATTGTTCGTATGGAAAAATATCGTTAAAAATGCAGAAAACCAAGAACGGACATTTTCATAATCGATTTTTCAATTAATCTAAACAATTTTTTATTTCTTATTACAACAGCATTGAAGTTGATCAAAAAAATTAATTTTCATGTACTATAATGTCATTTATATTCAATTAACTATTAATGGTTTTGAAATTACCGAAAACATTGTTTAAACAATAATCGAATTCCATAATAATTAGCAACTCTTAAGTTTTCTTTTAAAATTTTACTAGTAGAATGAAATGTGCAGTCTCAAAAACTTTGTATTCCCGTCAAACTTTTTCCGTTCTTTTCGAATATGTAATTTTAAAATTTTGTTATACAGGGTGTTGTTTAAGAGCAAAATCATTTCTATAATTTTTTTGAAGACGGACCTGGATTTTATTTTTTGTCACTATGCCTCTTGATTGTTTTAATGGAGTAGAACAAGCTTGCCAAATATCAAATAAATATACAAGGTGGTCCCAAAAATACGGGGGATAAAAGAAATGAGCAAAATTGATAAAACACCCTGTAACTCAGTAATGAAGCGAGTTAGATATATCAAATATAGGTTTTTCTTATTCGTTTAAGTGTCCCTTATCCACAGTTAGCGTGTATGTTCATTTACCTATGAAACACCCTGTATAATTAATAGAGAGAAGTTTTATGAAGTTTTTAAGTATTCGTTTATTGTTTAAACAATGTTTTCGGTAATTTCAAAACCATTAATAGTTAATTGAATATAAATGACATTATATTACATGAAAATTATCCTTTTTCATCAATTTCAATGCTTATTTGCAATAAAAAATTGTCTAGATTAACTGAAAAATCGATTATGAAAATGTCGTTTTTTGGTTTTCTGCATTTTTAACGATATTTTTCCATACGAACAATGTATTTTTTTCATACCATCTTAAAGTCGAAGTTTCAACGAAGAAAATGATCACTGATAAAGTTAAAAAATTGAAAATTTGTTAGTGAACTTTTTCGATTGAAAATTAGGCATTTTTTTAATTTAAATTCCTATAAAATCGAAAAATAAATATATTGCTGTGAAAAAATTACAGCTTATTTAAAATACAAAGAAGGTTTTCACTGAGTTTCTAAAAAAAAATTATTTTCACGGGAGATAAAAATTAAAAACGAAAAAAACGGTTTCTATCATTTTTCTCGATAATTTTGAGGTTATGTTGAAAAATAATTAATACAATACTTTTACATTTTTTAATTATCTACAACTTTTATATTAAACTTTTTTCGATAGGATGCATATTTTAGCCACAAATCGTAAAAAACCAATATCCAACCCTCAAGTTGTATATTTAGCTACCCCCACCCCACTTCCGGAACTTTTAATTTGTCTAATTTATTTTTTTAATTTACTTATAATTTGTCCTAAATTTTCCGACCATCCACATACTGCTAAGAATGTTTTTGTTACAAAAATGATTGGCTCTGGTCTATAACGATTTCAACAATACTCACAAACAAAAGGAATAAATTAAGTTTTTGACAAATTATTAATTTAAAATGGTTTTAAAACCGACCATGTATGATAAAGAACCGCTCAATAATATTTTTAAGATAAGCTCAACCGAATTTCTGAATCATTATCCTGTTTTAAAAATAAAATAACTTTTTTTTCTCATTGTTATTTTTTAAGTTCCAAGTAAAAGTTTAATGTGCACTTAATAATAAATATTTTGTGTTACCATGCATATTGTGTTGCGCTCGCTCTTGTTTTGGTGTGGGGTTGGTGCATCAAATTTTGATTCTGATAGAAGAATAGAAGTAGAATTGAATAAGAGTGATATTGTTGAAAGATCTTATTTTGGATACACGTTGCTTCTACAAAAAGGACCTAAACCTATGTGAGTTTGTTTACAAATCATTAAGAGCTTGATAATGTTATTGCTGATGTGTTGTCGAGCAACGTAAAAAAATCTTTATAATATAATATATGTAGCAAAATGTTAAAAGACCAGTTTGAAGGACTTTTAAGTGTGACAAAACTTTTGAAAAACTACTAGCTTAAATAAGTGTAGAGTCATTAAAAAGGAAAAATATGATTTGTGCCAATAAACTCGGTATGAAACGGCTATATTGTTATAGCTTCAGCAGTATCACAAAACTAGAATCACATAAAAAATAGCCCTTAAACCTGAGCCAATAGAACTCGTGTCTAAGTGGACAGGCAGGGGAACTAGGAAACTATGGTGACAAAAAAAACTTTAAGATCTATAATTTGTTCTAGGGTGATAGTTGGTTCTCCTAAACAAAGCAATATAACTGGAGGGGCTGTATTTGGATGTAATATTTATTATTTAGAGGGCCCTGGGTGTACCAAATACAACATATCAGTCTGTAAGTCAAACGCAATAGTACATACATTAACTTTTCTCGAAATTTTGGAGGGTATTTTTTAATTACTTTTCAGATAATAATATGAGTTTCAATGGAAATTTTTTGGGATCTGCGCTCGATGGTGGTGAAAATGTTGGCGATTCCTTCATAGTAAGTTTGTACTACTTAGTTGGTGGTCTGAAATATTGTGTTTCAATTTTATAGGTTTGTGCACCTAGAAAGGTATCTCTATACCAAGTTAAAAATGATGCCTCCGTTTACTTAAGAGGAACGTGTTTATATAAGAAAAAATCAACCTTAATTAACGAAATTGTCGCGAGTATTCAACCTTTGCAAAAGCTAGGTGAGTATTGGGGCTGAGGAATGATAAATTTAAACCTAAAAAGTTGGTACGACCCAGCAAACAATGAATCTCTAGCCGTCTTCTGGCAACTTTTGGCCCAATGCTGGCAATATGCAGGCCACGACAAAGCTACATGGGGAAAATGATGGCCCAGTGTATGGCATACTGTAATCGGATACCTATAATCCAGCCAGCAATGGGCAAAGGAATGATCAAAATTGTTTGCTGGGGACCCAACGATATACTATCTGACCACCTAAAGAACCAGAGTACCTTTAATGTCTTTAAGTTCTCAGTTTTGAGGGCTTCTTTGTCATCTGCTTGTCATCTGCTGTGTCATGTGTGGACCTGGTAGGGGCTTCTGCTTGAAATAGCGAGTTGTCCAAGAGGTCTTGGAGGCCATCTGGGAAGTTGATGGTATCTTCTGGAGCGTCATGCGTTGCTGGAGGTCCCGATTGTGATCTTGTTGACTTCTATGGAAATCGCATAGCTAGGGGGAGATATTGAAGGTCATGGCTTATTGGCATCCTGAGTATCTCCTGTGTGCTGCTCTATTGAAGTATCTGAAATCGAGAGGTTAAATTTGTGAGGGTGCGACCATCTCTATAGCAGTCCACTAAGCTTTCCCAGGGATGCTGTCCTTTTTTCCATTATATTGAAGCATTGTTGGAGAGTAGGGGTGAATCGCACTACCAATTCTAACTTGTATTACCTATCCAGGAAGTGTGATGGCTGGTTGTGAAGTTGAAGTGCTTAAATTTGACGGCTTGTGTTTTGTGGGGTGTTTTGGGAAGTTCCAAATAATGCCAAATTTGGAGACCCAAACTTATTAGGCCACACCCTTCAGATGGGCCTGTCCCAACTTATTGTAGATTTAAGTTGGCTGAGAAATTGTGTGTGGACTGTATAGAGGTTGTAGCGAAATTATACACTGATTACTTGAATTTTATATATTAACGATAACTTCGTAAAAAACAAAACATTTTTCAACAAACATAGAATATAACAAAATTCAAAACTGTGTTTGCAATTGCTCAAAAAATAACTGAATGTGAATACGGGTATGTATGTAATATTATGCAATTTATATAAGTTAAAAATTGATGAATTTATTACGTATGAAACAGCCCAATGATTGCGATCTGTTTATACGGAGGTAGAAGTTCTACTGGTTTAAATTTATTACGTGTGGACAGTCCAAAGATTACGACCTGATCCACACAGAGTCTGATGTTGTACTGATTTGATTTTAGATTTATTTGAAACGCTTGCCGTTGGACGAAATCCCTTCGGCCAATTACCGCTAACCATTTGCGGCTTTATTGATGTGTGCTTTTTTTTGTTTTATCTTTCTGGTAGCCTGTAGTCGCGCCAGTGTGTCGCGGTATATGTAAAGGCGGTTGCCGCCAAGGGCGGCTTTTAGCATTGAAGTTTATCTCGTCGGTGAGTTACTTCCGCGTTGATTATCTGCGCGATGGCCTTGATTTACGATGCGTGTTGTACTGTTGCTATGCCGGGCATGCTGGGCACTTAGGCGTGCGGTTTGGTTATTTTTATTTCCTTTGTTGCCATGGGCGTAGGTAAAAATGTTCGATTTCGAACATGGGGGTTTAGTTTAACCTCCCATCTAGTACACCGGAGTGTATACGGAACTAGTAGAAGTTGGGTGGATATTATATCAAGCATTATCATCTCCATTTAGTTGTTTTAGAATAACCTTATCATTAATTTGATTGTACATAGAATCAGAGGGGCATTATTATGCTATTTTTTTAGAAAACCAAAACAATGTTTTCGAACTTTCTTAGTTAAAATTTTATTTTGTAGGAGCGATCGGTAATCACATTGTAAATGGCAAAAGGGTTAATTATTATCATTATGGTTATGGACAGGCTGGATTCGACGTTTCGTATAATAAGGTAAGTAAATGATATATGAAATAGATACATTTAAATCTTTAGAATTGGTGATTAAAGTTGATCAATTTATTAAAGAAATTGGAGTTCTGGTCAAAGAAAAAATAGCCTGAACAATCTAGAGTACCTTTGGACAAAGCTCTGACAAATAGATAATAAAATTTGTTTTTATTTTATAGAATTTATCGTCCGTGTATATGGGAGCAGTCGGGGTTAGAAATTGGCAAGGTATGTACTCTGACAAATTATCATTCGCCTTAAAAAACATTTTATATACTTTGGATTAAAAAAATATATACTTACATATTTACCAACTGAGAAATGTAAATATTCTCTATCTGTGTCCTATCGTTTTCATTTTTGTATGAAATGTGTTTCTTATGCAACAGGTGCCGCTGTGGTACAGTCTTTGAATGATATTTCAAAATATGAAATCATGCCGGACGCCTCTTTGGCTTTAGAGGAATACGGATTTTTGGGTAAGTGTGATTTATATCACCAGCATAAGATATAATAATAATAATAATTCGAAAAGAACGTTTTTCTTGTGGAATTATTCGATAATCTGTATGTATAATAATTTATTATCTTCACAGGATATAAGGTCGAGTATGGCATATTTAACCAGAAATTTTGCGTTATTGCTGGCGCCCCTAGAGGCAATGATCTACGTGGACGAGTAAGATACTTAAAATTAATTTTTTTTGATAGAAAATAGGGACAAAAAATATTTATATCACGATTTGAGAAATTTAAGTGCCCTGAAGATGTCCGCATCCAAAATACGAAACGTTATCGTTTTTTACTAAATTGGATGATTTTCATCGGTGTTTTTTTGCTTTTTTCCTAGGTGGTGGTGTTTTATAATCCAAAGAGTTACCATATTATTCGAGGAGAAGAATTTGGATCCTATTTCGGAGCTGCCATTTTGGCGGAAGATGTTGATAACAACAAATCGGATGATTTATTCATTGGTGCTCCAACTGCTTCCGGAGCCAGTTATGATGAAGGATGCGTTTATTATTATAAAGATGTAAGAAACTGATAAATTATAAGATTTCAAAATTGAAGAATTCATGAAAAAATTGAACACATGTATTTTTAAAAAATTAATAATATGTGGGAAATTGACAATATAATTGAAAATACCGTTGTTTTATATATAAAATATAAATATTTTTGACTCGGTTTATGTAATCACAATCTTATCTATAAACCTCATCCTTCTATAAATAACTTTGCCCAAATATCTATTTTTATTTATAAAAATCCTATCATTTGCTGAAAAATATTCGTAAGTAATACCATAAGAACATCTAATTTTTCCCGAATGGTATTTGATAAGACTATTTCTTGAGTAACAGATTATTCTGCATACACATAGCTTACAAAACATACTACCTATTATATATGCATACATAATAAATATGTAGGTATTAATTTGAAAACTGAAAAAGAGGTAATTTATTTAATCACAAAATACTACAAACTTAATTATTTATGATACAATTAAAATATAAATTGCAATTTTGGTACACAGTAGGAGTATTGTTTGAAATACTCTCATACTCATTGATAACGTTGGGTGTAGGTAAATCATCAATGTTGATGGGTTCAGCTGTAGAGTGAGAAGCTCGAGAAGTGGGTACAGGATCTTCTGTTTTCAGTTTTTTAGCTGGAGGTTCTGAGACGTCACTTCTAAGGGTGTTTATGATGTTGGAATAATGCTCATTATCCATTTGCAGATAAGGCTTAATTGAGTTGGCTGAACTGTGGCCAGTAATTTTAATTAATTGTTGTTCACGCACCCCTCCTTTAGCCAGGTTACTGACTTCTGTCGACCGCATAGAGTGGTTTGTTATTTTTATTTCTTTTGTATTTAATCCTGCCTTCTCTGCTGCTTCTTTAGTCCACTTCGAAAGTTCGTTTTTTCCCACTGGAGTGTTTTTGTACCATCCACTTGATTGTTATTTGTTCCATGATGGGTTTACTGTTAAGAATAATCTATCAGTTGTTATTCTAGATGAACGTTTAACCATTAGAATTTTTAAAAAACCGACTGGATAAAAGGTAGGGTTCTTCGTGTTGGGGACCAGCTATTTACTATCGGCCATTTTTTTTCTCCATCCTGGGCCGTTTTATTGAAGAGAGGATTATATTCTACTCTTCCTAAAAATTAGGATTTTTGAAAATCAGTTATTTTAAAAAATATGTAACTATGTTATCTACCTGTTTCCATAATGACGTATGGGTTTTAACGGTATTGTACGGTACACTTTTCTCAATCGCCAGATCAATATTAGTCATAGAATCACTTCCAAAGCGACTCATTTTCACTAAATAAACAGACTAGCACTGTTTAAAAACAATATTACAAAATGTACTGACAATAAAATCAGAAAAATTGTTTCCTGGTGTCCTAGGAGACCATAATTACTTATTATCAAAGGTATTGTAATTTTTGGTGACAACAGCTGTCAAGTTTTGCCGCGGGTAAACTCGAAAAACTGCTGACATGATTCAAAATTGCGCGTTTGTGATTGGTGGAAATTAAAACGAGGGAAATAGTAAAGCAAAAATTAAAAAAAAGAGAAAACTTTCACTAACTTATCATACACTTTCCATTATACCAACAGGCTTCTATTATGCACTTTATTGGTATAGTTAAAGAATCAGTGGTTCGCTGTTTCATTATTATATTTATAAAACTAAATGTTTTAACTGGAATTGTTACTTTTTAGGTGAAACAACAAGTATATTTAAAGCTTTTTGGAAGTAAAAAACGAGGATCAAGATTTGGAACAAATATTGTTTCCTTAGGAGACATCGACTTAGATTCCTTCAATGGTAAAGTATACAAGAACGATTTCTAATTTTAAATAATAGTTGACTGATAATAATAATAATTCCAAGGGAAATAAATTCCTATTCGCTAGACCACAGAGGCATGCAATCCGGCAATGATCTAGCTGGTTAAGAGGAGATATATTAGGGATGTCCTTCTTCAGATCTTTCACGGTTTCTTTCTTTGTTGAGATTAAAAACCCTTGCACCTGGGAGTGGTGTTTTCTAA
Organism: Crepidodera aurea; assembly: GCA_949320105.2. Lineage (NCBI taxonomy): Eukaryota > Metazoa > Arthropoda > Insecta > Coleoptera > Chrysomelidae > Crepidodera > Crepidodera aurea. Next base: position 9,192,383 of record OX439475.1, on the reverse strand, counting down.
TGCGACGTGCTCCTAATGTGAAAGTACAAGTGAAAAGCTAACGGAAAATATTTCTAGAATGAAATTAAATTCCAAGGGAGCATAACAGAAATAAATTCCTGTACCTACACCAGGGGTGAAAAGTACTGAAGAAAGAAACCGAAAAAATTCTGCCTCAGGCGGGATTCGAACCCGCGTCTCCAATATCCCGTACTGATGACCTAATAATAATAATAATTGTTTTTATCACTTATAGATGTTGCCATATCAGCACCCTTTGAAGACGACGGTGTTGGTGCTGTATACATTTACAAAGGTAATGTAAAAGGCATTAATCCTACGTATAGTCAACGATTATCCCCATCAGAATTTTCTGGCAACTATGGCAACCTTCGAGGATTTGGTATGGGACTTTCCAGAGGAGTTGACGTAGATGGTAACGGATTCAATGGTAAGTTACTTCCTGAATGAAAATTAGTGTGGACAAATATTTTTTGTAATTTTCAGATTTGGCAATCGGTGCATATCGAAGTGGACGAGTATTTATATTTACAACAAGGCCAATAATTGATTTTCGTACAACATTAGAATCTAATGTTACTTCTATACCCAATAATAGTTATATTTCAATAACATATTGTGTAAAATTCGTGCCTAGAGTGACAAAGGCTAAGTTAATACTAAAAGATGTTACATTTCAGCTAAAACTTCGATTGGATTTTAGAGCTATAGGTTTGGATAATTACGTAGAAAATATTACTAGTTATCCTTCGAATAATACTTGCAAAACAGTGAACGTGACTGTACAGGTATGTATTTAGACGAAAAGAGTTCGGGGGGATAAGATTTGACATCATCCAGTTGCTTATCATAATGTCGTACCGCAATATCTACTGGTTGTTTTATTTTTTACTGCAGAGTGGACGAAGTGTCAGCAATCACATTTTCTTGCACAATGTTGCCTACTTTTATACATGCATGAATTTTAAAAAACTTTTCGTGGTCATTAGACCTTCGCGATGTGGGTTTTCTTTCTTTATCTGTATGTTGAAGACCCCTACAGCAATATCCCATATACGAATTTTATTTTTTAGCAATCAACTATGAACTTTTTACCATTCAAATATTCTTTGACAACTCAAGTACTTAGCGATGTTTATGCTGAAGGGACGAATGTGATAGAAAAGTCAATTCCCTACGCACATGGATGTGGTGAAGATAATATTTGTCAGACACAAATCCTACTTAACGTAATGATGAATAGGTAAATTTTAGATATCTAGAAATTAAGCTTAATTCTCACCTCTCGTGATTCTCTATTTACAAATATAACCAAGCAAGCAAAATAAAGTTTTTTCGAGTGTGACACCAATTGATTAAAGGTTTGAATTAAACTTTAATAAATCGAGGAAAGTTGATGATGTATTATCGACAAATAAAATGATATAAGAAACAAAAACAGTAACGGGGCCAAGATAGATCCTTGAGGAACCTCCAAACCCACAGGATCACTGTCAGACCTAGATTTTTTGTATTTTTCCTAATTTTGTACATAATGGGATAATTTTTGTGGAATAAAATAAGGAAAATAATGAAAATCTTTAGAAAATTAAGACAAATTGATGCCAAAATAATTTTTTACGATAGAAAATTATTAATTTAAACAACACACAACGAAAGATGGTTAATATGAGCCAAATCTAATTCAATATTTTCCAATTTTAGTGATACTGTTATTCTAGGACAAACTAAAAGAATAATTGTAACGGTATCGGCAGATAACGTAGGAGAGACAGGTTATCAATGTTATTTAAACATTCAAATACCTAAAGAAATCGAAATAAAATTAGAGAGGCAGTGCAATTTTGAAAACTCGTCGTATATTTGCTTGTTCGCTAATAAGTTAGATACCAATTCTAAGAAACAGGTAAGACATACATTGTTAAAGTGTTGATTTTCAAAAATTTCCACGAATTTTCTAATAATAGCAAATACAGTCCATTTTTAACTTGGCTAGTTATTAGCCAAAATATTAAGGCTATTAGGGTTCGAACAGCACAACTCCCATCTAATCATCGACAAAGAGCATCTCAAAAATATTCGAGTTTTATAAATCAATCAATTATAGCTCTTCCCACGTCATCAAGTTCATCTGTGTATCAATTCTTTATAAAGTCTTGAAACAAGCCATAAATAGTATCTACTCAGGGGATTACTCACTCTACCTCTAAACCTACGTCCCTGTCTATAAATGTATCTGGATAAAACTAGTTATATGTTTTAGATGATGGTACCTTTTGATGTAGTATCCAATGATATAGCTTTGATGAGTATTACCATAAATTTTGAACTAAAATGCCTTGGGATAAATTTGGATCCAGCAAATGACACTGTAGACTTTAAAGTTATTGTTAGAAATTCAGTGTATGTCAGAGGGTGAGTATTTTTGAAATTAAATAACTTAAAAAGTCAGTTTGGTCCCAAAAGTTTACTAAAAAGTTGCACAGTTGGGTCAATATTATAACAGGATCAAAATCAAATGGATCACTAATATTAGAAATGTTTTTAGGAAGTCAGATCCAGAAAACTTCGAATTTTTCGATAATGATAACGTAAACGAAACAAATATTAAAATTGTGCATACTTTTTCCGTCAGTAATTTTGGTCCATCTCCAGCAAAAACTGATATTTACTTTTTGGTACCCATCATTAAACTTGGAGAGCGAGATTTGTTGGAGTTTGTTGAAGTTCGAGTAAGTTTTCAAATTAGTTTAAAATTTCACAATTCAATATAATGAAGTTTAAAAAAAATTATAATTCTTTTTGAATCGCCCTGTATAAATATTTTACACCGTTGACTGATGAAGGAAAACTTCGAGCAAAAACAAAATTAGATAATCGGAGAAAGTCTTCACGTTGTCTTTGCTGTTTGTATCATAACTACACGATTTTGTAGTTTTTCACTATCTAGACACCTTTGACCGTCACTTTGACGTTTTACATAAATTTTCATTAAACGTCATTGTAAATCACAGACTGGAATCAAGAGAACTATACCGTAAAATAATAATACGTTCTGATTCTGAATAATTATGAATCATAGTTATTTTTAACATTATATTAAACAATATTTCACATATGGAAATGGACTTCAAGAACATAACGCCCTCTGTGTTCCAATAGACCAATTATAACAGATCTTATTAGTAAATTACGTTCATTTACTAAGTTAATATTGTTGAATTTGGTTTAAATTCTCTCTATTTTTCATACATGAGATTAATTTTTTTTTAAAATTGCTAAACCTTATATTTTACGGCATTTTCTTCATGCTGGATAAAAAATGGCGGCTAGGTATTACACTCTGGTGTTGATCGTCAATGTGTCGACCTTAGGGATTCAACACACTTTTCAAATCTACTATAGAAAATAAATTTCCATTATTTTAGAGCGGCGTAGACGGCGATCAAGTACAATGTGAACGTACCGATAAAATACAGAAAATAATCTCGAACTACGATGTGACTCCGCTGGTTAAGGCACCTCCAAACAGAACAACAGTTGTGGATTGTTTTCAAGGAACGGAATGTTTAGAAATATTTTGCGGAGGAAATATTATATATAAGTCTGCACAAACCCCATCATACAGTCTGATATTCAATACCAATTCTGATTTGCTAGGTAATAATTTATGTCCCAGGTATAGCATCTTTGAGTTTTTTTGTTAGCGCCCGCCAAATGTGCGAGTTTAGCTCCATATTAACTTTACCACCCCGTATGTTACAGTTAAAATAAAATTTGCGGTAGAGTTTCCGGTAATTTGAGTTGATCGCGAAATCTAAACCAATAAAAACCGATAGTTTGAATAGAGCCCGAAATCTAAACCAATAAAAACCGATAATTTGAATGTATCGCGAAATCTAAACAAATAAATACCGATAATTTGAATATAGCGCGAAATCTAAACCATTAAAAACCGATAATTTGAATAGATCGCGAAATCTAAACCAATAAAAAGCGATAATTTGAATAGAGCGCGAAGACTGAACAAATAAAAATTTATTTCTTAGCACGTGATTTCCATTCTCTCTCCAAAGCGAGCGAGGATGTGGAATAAACGTGGTTCAAAGTCTACAGAACGAACAGGAGATAAAGAGATGTTTAGAAATACCTTTATTTATTAATAATGTTGACTTTTCAGGAGAGTTTTTCCACGAGCAACAAGAATCTAAAAATATTTTGGCTTTCGTTTCTACGGCAATTGTTTCCAATGGAACAACAATGTAAGTTGGATTTTATTAATAGCGGATGGATATTTTATTTCAGAAATTTTTTTGATTTTAGTTTGGAGGCTCATACACCGACGTTGATATTCTTATCGCATTCTAAAAACATTCCAATGTGGGTATACGTCGTCGGAGCGGTTATTGGAGCTTTTTTGTTGTGTTTGATGGTATTATTGCTGTTTAAAGTAAGTTTTTTTTAAGAATTACTATTTAAAATAATAATAATAAATTTAATTGTTGCAGTGTAAATTCTTTGAACGGCAATATCGGGACAAACTGTACACGGAACAATTAATTGGGGTGAGTAGAAATTTTATTTTTTTGATTATAGGAATTGCCCATGCGAAAAACACGGCCATTCAAGATTTATTCCACACACTTCAAATGATTGACCTTGCGATTATTCGCATACTGTTTGCCTTCTAACATGCATATATTTGAATAATTTTAGGTTAATCAAGATAATGAAGAACCTCCATCTCCTACTCCATTAGAAAAGTTAGAAGAGAGTGACGAAGAAGAAGGTGAAGGAACAAAATTTTCTTTGGAATTTGAATAAATGTGACATACTTATTATAAAAACTCCAATAAAATGTACAGTTTAAAACAGTTTATTCTTCTTGAACGTTATAATTTAGGTGTAAAATAAAATTTCGTAATATACAGGGTAACCCACGACTATTTATTTATTTATTTGCAGTAAACAAATCCAAAGTTTTACAAAATTATTATTATTATTCTAAATTTACTAAATTTAATCAGCACAATTGATTTTGAAAATTGTGTGTTGTGCTGATTATTATTAATTTACCTTATTTTAATGAAATATATATTTTTAGTTGTACACTATATATGTACAGGGTGGCCAAAAAAGGTGGAATGCGAGGTACTGTATCTGGGAAACTATTCATCGTAGAGGCTTGCGGAAAAAAAAGTTATAACTAAAACGGCCAAGAGAAAAACCTGGAAAATATTTTCAAGTTTCTAAAATGGCCGATAGGGGGCGTAACTGCAATCTTGAATCTAAGAAAGTGATGTTTCTGTGAATTCCGCTATATTAACCTAACAAAAAAATACATGATCTTTAAAGTAGAGGATAATCTGAATCTTTTTTATTTGACAATTTTTGCTGCATCTCTAAAAATAAAGTGGTGGGGGGTATTCAAAGGTTTCCGTAAAAAACACCCTGTATATTCGAAACGGCTGAGCCCATTTTAACAAACTTGGGCTAGTTGAAAAGAGCTATTCTTGGGCTAAAAATGCTATAATATTTGAAGTTTTGTTAGTTTCAGATGTCGCCGCTAGAGGGCTTTTTTCGACATTTCGACAGAAATGGTTAATTTTCTCAAAAAAATTAAATGCATTGATATGATTTCTTTTTCATGAAAAAGTAGCTAAATGATGCCTAAACAAGCTCGCGAAAACCGCATCTCGGTATCTTGTTCCTAACCTAAAATTTAGGCCAAAGAAAATTTTATACGGAAATCTCTTAAATTTTTATTTTTTAAACTAATTAATTCCTTTTATTATGTAAGTTGTGGCCCTAAAAAGGACTGAATTAAAAAAAAAAGGTTTTTAATGTCCCCGTAAATGCTCGAAATGCTGACCATCACGCTCTATGCATTGCTGAAGCATCTCGCGGGTAGCCAAGACTGCAGGTTCAATTTCGGCTCTCGATATGTTACGTAAATGCATTAAGAAACCAGTTTTTCATATCTTCTCTGGTCGTAGGTTGAGTCTGAAACTCAAGACAAGTTAAGTTTGGTGATCGAGCAATCCCTAAACGGCAATATCTTTCTTGACTTTTTGGCCAATAAATTACCGTTGTTATTGGAAGATGTGCCACTGGAAACACGTCAAAACTTATTTTTGCAGTTGGATGGTTGCCCAGCACATTATGATATTATTGTGCGAGAGCATATTATGCAGTATTACAACAGTGGTGGATTGGAAGAGGCCTGCGCGATCACCAGACTTATTTATTTTTCAAACAGCAAAAATTCACTTAACTTAAATGGACCAACCTGTATTTTTTTTATCCTATATGAAATAACTATTAAAAAATTATTAGCATTTTTCTCTAAAATTTCTGTGAACGTTTCCTATTGTTTCCTATTGTAGTAGGCCATAGTATTAGGCTCAGTTCAAGAGAAATTTCTAGGCAAAGTGGAATTAGTCGATCAAGTGTTTGCAGAATTTTGAAAGAAGTACCATCCTTATCACATACAACTTCAGCAGAATTTATATGGACGAGACTTTCAACGTAGGTTAGACTTTTGTTTATGGAGTCTTGAAAAAGTTGGGGAAGATGATGAATTCTTTAAATATGTTTTATTTACCGACGAATCCACTTTCCACAACAACGGCTTGGTAAACCGACATAACTTTCATTACTATGATACGGAAAACCGTCACTTGTATCGCAATGTTGACTGACAAAATCGGTGGAGCCTCAATGTATTTGGGGGAATTGTAGGAGACCATGTGATTGGTCCATATTTTTTTGATGGAAACTTGAACGGCGTAAAATTTTTACGGTTTTTAAAATAAGAAGGAATTATTTAAATAGACAATTCCCCAATAAATGGATTGGAAGGGCAGGTCCACATGAATTTCCACCTAGATCTCCTGATTTAACCAGCATGGAAAGAAATCCATGCTTTACATTAAAAATTTAGTTTACAACACTCCACCTACCACTGCTGATGACATGAAGATTAAAATAAAGGATGCGTTTGCTACTATAACACCAGATATTGTCACGCTAAACAAAAGAACACTCAGTACATCGAGTTTGCATTTTTGTGTTTAATATAAGTTAAATAAATTATATAATCAAACCAGCGATTCGAATAAACAGTAATAGTATTTTTTAATAACATAACATTGAGCTGGTCACGTCAGACCCAATTCGCGAGATATAAATATCCGCCGAGTTAGCAATCAAGGTACTCTTGTCTGGGAGTCGTAGTAGACTCTTGTCTTGGAGTCTTAGTAGACTCTTGTCTTGGAGTCTTAGCAGACCCTTGTCCTAGAGTCGTATAGTAGACTCTTGTCTAGGGGTCATTTTGTGTACAAAATCGTACAGCCCTATCTCCAAGCCAGCGTGACGTACCTAACGAAGAGATATGTGTAGCCTATGGTAAGGCCCTTTTATTTTATAAGTGTATATTTTTTATAGTTATTAATAAACTTGTTTACTGTTTAACCTGGTTTTATTTCATAAAGAAAGGTAGCAAATAATTAGAAGGTAGTAAGTCTCACAACCATTAGGGTCGTGACAATATCCTGAGAAACCTTTTGAGTATTTTTTTTCATAAATGTTTACGTCTTGATTTTAGTTTCATTTCTGATTAAGTTTTGACCCCATACCTATTTATCAATTACAATAAAAAAATCATTGCCTACTAGAATGTAAACAAAAAAATAGAAATTTTAGAGAAAAGTCCTAATAACTTTGTAATCGTAAGTTTTATAGATATGCATTACTCTTAGTTTTTGATAGAAAATTAAAAGTTATTTCACATAGGATACAAAAATACAGGGTGATCCATTTAACTTAAGTGAGTTTTTGCGGTTTGAAAAATATAAAATTAGAATCCTTTTCCTAAACACCCTGTGCAAAATATCGAAATCTTACACAGTGCAAATGAAAGTCCTAAAAGGCAGAATAAATCGATATAACTGAAAGTAAAAGGTTTCCGTGTTATTAGGTCTTGTTTAAATATAATATTTTTCTTAAAATCACGATTTTCTCAAAATTGGTAAGAGATAGAGATAGGGAACGTTGAATAAAGTTACAGGGTGTTGCATTTAAAAAACCTAACTTTGGTAGATTACAATTTTCTGGATCAGCCTGTATAATTGCAAATAATTTAAACAAATAGATCATATCAATTTACATATGTCACCAAAAAATTAAGCTGATATCTTATACCGTTTAGGCACAAGAGAATAAGGGAATAGTCGTGGGTCACCCTGTAATAATTTTATGTTACTATAAACAAAGTCTAATCAATAAAATAGTATATTATCTAACAGGCTGAGAAATCTTTTATTATTGTTGAGCCCAGAGTTCGCAATCGAGGCGAATTGCCGAAGGTAATTGCCCTGTTGTATATATTATTTTTTTCAAGCGTAATCAATTTCATTAGAAAGAGCATTTTAGGTTAACTTGAACTGTCAAAAAATAAAACAATTTTTTCGTTACTTTCTTAATTTTCTTAAACAGAAATTAAATATACAATTTGTTATTCTTCTATTGGTTGCGACATTTTTCAATCAGGACTTCTTCAATAAGCGAACTCTTTTAATTCAATTCAGGTTAAGGTTAAGTTAGGTTAAATTGTCAGGTTAAATGAAGGCATAAGGCGACTCGATGGACAAGTCAATGTGTTTACACTGGAATGCGATAGATGGAGACACCTAGACAATGTAAATTCAGAATTTTTTACGCGTGGTACAATAGATTCCTTCTAAATAATTTGAAAAAAAAATGTTTTCTTTAAAGCCTCATTACAAAAATATGTTTTTACTAATTAGCGAACCGATTGTTTTTTCGATTATTACTAATTTGCATTTTTAATTTCTTATAATCGCAATGATTCACTTGCTCATACTTTGGAAAACCATTATCCTTATCTGATAAAAAGCAGAATTACGATTAAAAAAATTCTGACCTTACTCATCGAATATAACTTGAAATTATGTTTACAATTATTATTATTATGGTAAAGATTGTCAATACATATGACTAAGTAAATATAAAATAATTTTAAGGCGTCAGAGGCGGGAAGAAATGGGGCTTTGATAACTTTTAAGTATTTACAAATTATTAATGAAATATTTACCAAATGAAAATTAGTCGGTTAATTAAAAATAAGACCTAGATCAAGGACAGTACCTTGAGAGACTCCACATTGTCAAATTCCAGTTCACCCCTTCACTTTTATACGTGTAACTTTTGTTGTAAGGTTGAAAAATGAAAATGCTAGTTGTGCAGGGCTTTCCTTTCTTTCATTTGATTTCCCACAAGTTTTTCTTCGTCCAGAGAGAAGACGGGCTCTTCCTGTAGGCGTGGGGAATTTCCATGTCTCGGAAATAGATCTTTTGCTATTAATAAAATAATTGTAACTTATAACAGATTTTCTTTTGCTTTGAGAAGTTCAATAAGCTTTCGGGATAGAATTTTAATTTTTCGTTTAATCACTTATTTGACTTTGATCTAAAAGACTCAGGATCTTAGGAATATTAGGAATGGTGAAAAAAATGACCAGAGAGAGTTCATTAAAGACATTCGTCAAAAATAACAACGTAAGGACTAAAAGAATTATTCTAGACAGAGAATTAAAGACTCAATATATGTATAGTTAGTTTAGCTGTAAAAAATAATCTAAAAATTCCCCTTTTTAATCTCTATTTGTATCCGCCTCTGCATTAAATCAGAAATTAATAAATTGGCGTTCTTATCAGTTTCCTCTGATTCAATGTATCCATCACCATCCCATCATTTGTCGGAGAATAGATACACAGCACCGGATAGTGGAGTTCCAATAGTTTTATTTTATTTTTAGTTTTTTTTTAGTCGTTAGAAAATATGTATTTTCAATTATTTTTATTAATACTTTTGATTCATCGTAATGTTAATGGAATGAACTTTGATGTGAACAAAGCGATTCAAATAAACTTAAGTGACAGTTACAAAGTGGATGGGTCTTATTTTGGATACTCTTTGTTGTTGCAGAGGGGATCAAATCCTATGTAAGTTTAAACAGTTTTTATTATTGCAAAATTCGAATTATTACTTATACAAAACAACGAAAACTCAAACAAAAATGTTAAATTACAAATAATATTTATTTCACTAATTTTAACTCCTAAGGTTGTGAAATAAATCACACTTGTTCCCAAGAACCAAGACATTAAATGTACTGCACCAGCGTCTGGACTTCAACAACTACTCCTTGGGCTATATACCCCCTCAGGTATCAAATTAAGAAAATGCAGACTTGGTTTGGCGCCCGACCAAGTCGGGGCTTTAAACCAAAAACTTTGATTTTATTATTGCATAACGGTTTGGGGTGGAACATTCACAACTACACTACAGATCCTACAAGCTACACAAAATACTCTTTTAAAAATCATATTTCGTAAAGACAAATTTTTTTCAACCCAATTATTGTATGAAGAAATAAATGTATTAAAAGTAAGACAAATATACACCTATCAATGCCTTGTAAGGATGTATCTCAAACAAGCAAATTTCCCAAGAAAAACCTCAAACACAAGGGCGGCAACTAATTTAAATATTAATATTGACTTTTTCTACAAATCAGTAACTCAAAGAACCTTTTTTTATTTTGTACCTAAGCTGTTTAATTTAGTTCCCTCACATTTAAAAGAAATAAAAAATACGCGTCTTTTAAAAATCCCCATTAAAATAATGATTTTATCAAATCCTCTGATATTTGAAATATTCTAAATATTTTCTATACTAGTTTGCTCTTTACCACTTTAACCATGCCCAGTTTACACCCCATTTGTCTGAATCTGCCTACCTTTCGCCGTTAATATATTCATTTTACAGTAACCTAATCATATATTTATATTTATATTTGAACTTTTAACTAATAATCCTTTAAGTTGGCTTCTTTAATGAGGAGTTAGGTAAAACAGGCACTAGTGTCTAGGCATCTCCTAAAAAAAGGAGCTAACCAAATTAATAACAATGTAAATGTACAATCGTTGTATAGGTGATACTTAAATAAATAATAAAATAATAATAATAAAAATTATTAAAGGAGCTTGCCATTCTTATACCGGTTTCGGCATTATTGTGCCTCGTTAGTAAGAAGTAGACTAGCTCGAATTTCTATCTCTAAAGAAATTCTGAAGATCGCTTTGAACCCACCACCTCTTAGTACAAACGGTTAAGTCGAGAAAGAGGAGGTGAGTGCAACGCCATCTTCACTTTTATAACACTTTGCTGAACTGGAAATGTTTCGTGGATTTTACAAATACAGCAAAAGAGGTCATTCTACTTGTCTTCTTTCTGAATTCGTTCTTCTAAAGCATTAAATAATTTCAAACTTATTTCAGTGTTTAATTTTTTTTTAAATAAATAAATTCAAATATACCCTCACTTGTTAATAAATTGGCATATCGTCGCCCTAAGCCTAAGAATGAATAGCAAATCCAATAACTAAGTTAAAAATTAATTTTTACATAATAATTTTAATTCTTTTAAACTGGTTTTCCTAAATGTGTTTCTCAGCTAACCGAAAGTAATAGATGATATAGATAAGTCCAAACTAAATTCCCAGTTCAAAAAAAATTCAGTGAAAACTGCATGTTTCTATCTTTATTCATTTAAAAGTTAAAAATACTAGAAAATATATTCTTCGGACGCCTGATATTCAACTCCTAATTCGTTACCTGCCGCACATGCATTTTTCCTTGATCCAAGAGCTATTGTCTTTCTGGTTGAAACCACAGAGAAAAATACTATATCAAACAAACCAAAGACCTAAAATGAGTTAGACTTAAGGAACATATATTTAAAAATGCAGCAAAAATAAATAACTATAAAAATCTTAAAATCAAAAATGGTGGTTTTATTAAATTCCTATTTTGATTACTGTGTAAACAACGATTGATTTTTTTAATTAGGGTTATAGTGGGCGCTCCGAAGCAAAATAATAAAACTGGAGGAGCTGTTTTTGCCTGTGATATTTTTAATGGTACTGGATGTATTAAATATAGTATACTAACATGTAAGTTCGATTTTTTATTGTAAATAAAAATGTATGACTGACTCCCTTCAAGAAAAACTAAAACAAATATTAATTAAAAATATGGCGAGGTAGAGATCTAATACATTTTTTCTCTTACTCTAGCTAATCATGGTACCTTTAATGGAAATTTTCTTGGAGCTGCAATTGATGGTGATGATAATACTGGCAATCCTTTTATTGTAAGTATTTATCTATTTATACTATATGTTGATATGGCTTATTAATTTATTATTCGCAAGGTATAAAATTAAAATTTTGTATTTTGGGGATATCACATAGTTTGGGGTGACATATCAATTTTTTTCAATTTTTCTTTACACGTTTTTCGATTTTTTGAATGATCCAAAGCAACTTCATTTGTGATTACTCGGAAAATTATGATTGCATTATCATATTGCTGGTTATTTGCCTTTCAAAGACAATCGAACATATCCAAAATGACTTGTTGAGTTTGTATTTATAAGTCTTTATTATCGAATTCATACATGTCGAAATTTCTCAGCCAGTCGAATGCCTCTCCAAGCGACGAACTTTGCTCTAATTGGTTAATTCTGCATATTGACACCTGTCAATCAAATTTGCCATAAAGTTTGGTAGAGTGACATGGGGAAGATGTACAAATATTTTTCTTCTAGCCAAGTAATTAATATCTGCATTGTTATCCAATTGATGTGGTGTCAAAGTTGAAATTGGCAATTTTTAGGATTTGAGTATCTTGTATTGTCATTTTAATTTTCTTTTATAGTCTTTTTTTTTATTTATTTTTGCAAAAATTGCTTCTGAAACACTTGCTTATACCACTGCAGTTGACATAATCACTTTTACCTCCTTTTTTGGAAATGTGCAGTAGGAATTTTACTTTTTTGGAATTTTCAGTAAATAGATATATATCGATTTTAGTTTTCTCTTTATTTTAGGCATGTGCTCCAAGAAAAGTTACACAACAGGGTACAGGAAATAACATTAATTATTTTCTAAAAGGGGCGTGCTATTATAGCAGAAATTCTTCTAATTTTGTATCAAGAAATATCGAGTTGATTCCCTTAAAAAATGAAGGTAAGAATTTTGATATTAATAAATATTTGTTACATGTTAAAATTAAACGATTGTGTTGAATAATAATTTATCAATACGCCCTCTTTTATAAATGTTTGATATGGTTTATCTTTTTATTTCAATGTGTTAAAAACTTTGCAATAAAGTATTTTTTCTATAATTGTCCGGTCAATAATTAGTTACAACTTTAATTTTAATATATTTTTTAAATTTGACATTTCGTTGACACTTTATTTAAAGTATTATATTTTAATATTTAAGCTTTTTAAAGTAATAAAAAAATAATTATTTGCTCATTGTATTGAAGATTCTTCAGGATATTGACAACAAAAAGTAAAACAAAATTTTATATTGACATTAAAATTGGCTTAGGATATATTGGAAATAAATTACTGATGCAAAATATGGTAAATAATAATGTTTAAATTAAGGGGAAGTGATACATTACAAACTAAAACACCTGCGGGGAACGGGTGAGGCAGAGGCAGAACTTTTAAGGTTCATTTTTCATTATTAGTGGGATGAACAAATTTGTACTGGTTGGTAAAGATCTATGTTCCTATGTTCTCACTTTTTCGAAATTTGCTTTGATTCTTTTCTAAAAGAAATGGGAAAATCATCAGAAAACATGGAATTTTTGGATTTTTTTTAGAAAAAACTAAATCAAATTTTGAAAAAGTGAGAACATAGGAACATAGATTAGACCTTTGCCAGTATGTACTTATTTTTTCATTGTCTCAAAACTACGAAACCCTTGCATACAATGTTTTATAGTATAGTACATGTTTCTCTTAATATTATTACAGTCCCCATAAACAATCTAGATGGTAATTATTATTATGATTATGCATTTGGTCAAGCTGGTATTGACGCGGTTTACGATGGGGTAAGAAAATATTTTCCTAATTACATCGATTTTCTTCTAATAATAATAATTTCCATGTAGGAATCATCGTCCGTAATCTTAGGAGGTACAGGTATCAAAAATTGGAATGGTAAGTACAAACTAATATTTTTTGACATCCCAGTGTCGCAAAAAAACTCTAATATACAGCATGTTTCAAAATGAATTCCACCATTTTTGCTACTAAAGCAAAAAGGGTGTATAATGAATGTATTAATTAATAAATTTATTTATTTACAGGAAGTATAGTAATTCAGTCGCTGAAAACACTAACAGACCATAAAATTATACCAAAAACGGATGCCCCAGTTGTTTCAGAAGGTTACGAATATCTAGGTAAGTGTACAAGAATATTATTAATAATTCTCACTTATTGTTAAAAATCTATTGATATCGATTTGTAGGTTACAAGGTAGGCTATGGCGTTTTATTGGATACTCCATTTGTTTTTGGTGGAGCACCTCGAGCGGAGAACTTGTTGGGAAAGGTAAGAATAGTTTATAAAATTCCTTTATCTACTTTAAATGATTTCGGACTAATTCAATTGATTGATGGCGTTCTGAAGCTCCAAAAGCACAGTTTATAGGAACTGTTTACTCTATTTTTGTATATTCTACATGCCCTAAAAATCTGTAACAAGTATTCCTTAACAACCTGTATAAAATAAAATTCCAGCCCCCTTTAGAATAATAAAATTTCTTTGTAATACTTTAGGTGAAATTATATAACGATAACGGGCTATACCAAAGTTTCAAAGGAGATGAAATTGGTTCTTTCTTTGGGTCATCTGTTTTAGCATCAGATGTAAACGATGATGATTATGATGACTTGTTTATTGGTGCTCCTATGTCAGCTGGTTCTAGTTATGATGAAGGATGTGTTTATTACTACAAAAACGTACGTAACAACCTTAGTAGTCTCGATTTTAGGACGTTGTAGAATAATCTTGCGCTCTTTTCAAGTTTTTAAATAGTTTTTGTGAAGTTTTTGTATTTTAGGCACTGTCATCTAGTGTAAAATTGACAGGACGTGGTAAAAAAGGAGCTAGATTTGGTTCTAATATTGTTTCTCTTGGAGATATCGATTTAGATTCATATAATGGTAAGTTACTTCAACAAATATTATTTGTGGCGTTATTATCCCCTGCTGTGTTTTGTTTTATCATCCCAACTTGGCGGGAATTGTTTTGTAGTTTTAAAACAAATTTTAGATGTTGCAATTTCTGCCCCATACGAAGATGACGGAGTAGGAGCTGTTTACATTTTTATGGGTGGAAGTAATGGTATCAAAACCAGTTACAGTCAAAGATTATCTCCATTATCATTCCTTGGAAGCGACACAAACGTTAGAGGTTTTGGAATGGGATTATCCAGAGGGAACGATATCGATAAGAACGGGCATAATGGTGAGAAATTAGTGGAGAATCCTTTATGTACTTATTTATATTCATAACTTTGTAGATTTGGCTATTGGAGCATACAAAAGTGGACACGTTATGGTTATCCCAACGAAGTCTGTAGTCAGTTTTCGTACAACTCTGGAATCTAACGTGACTTCTATAACCCCGAGTGCTTACCAAATGACTATAAAATATTGCATTTACTACAAACCTAGGAGCCAAACTGGATTTCTGAAAAGTGTTAATTTTACGATGAAATTATTGTTGGATTATAGAGTCAAAGGACCAAACATTATTACAGAGAACATTACTGCTCTTCCGGAGACTAATAAATGCAACCAAATGGAGATAAAAATTGAGGTAACACCCTTACCTTTGGTCTCAAAGCCAATAAATTTAATTTTTAATTCCGCAGCAAGCCATAATTGACATC
Organism: Crepidodera aurea; assembly: GCA_949320105.2. NCBI lineage: Eukaryota > Metazoa > Arthropoda > Insecta > Coleoptera > Chrysomelidae > Crepidodera > Crepidodera aurea. Next base: position 9,176,533 of record OX439475.1, on the reverse strand, counting down.
GAACCCTTTCGGTTTGTTTTAAACACCGAGGTAACTGGAGATATAACTGGAGATGGCACTGATGCGATAGAAATAACAATTCCCTACGCTCATGGTTGCGGGGATGACAATATTTGTCAAACGCAAATACTGCTTAATGTTTTGACGGATATGTAAGTTTAAAATGTTTGTAAAATATGTAATTTATTTGTTTACTTGGTTTCGGAGAATTTGTCGGGATTTTCCTTGTGATTACTAATAAAATCATTTTTTGTTTTCTCGTCAGACACAGTAACTAATATTTTTAGAATCTAGCCCACTAATTTTTCCTAACATGCGACAATTACAGTCGCATTTTCTCTTGCATAACATCTGTCAAAAAATCAGGTATCTACTATAAACTTATTTATAGATTTATTAAAATTTCTTCTCCTGAGGGGGTACCTCAGTGATCTGTCCTTGGCCCCATTTTGTTTAATATTTATATTAATACTATTTTCGTTAAAGAGTTAAGAGACAATGGTAGGATTTGATGATGATACTGCCATTTTATAGACAGGAGAACATTGAAATGATTTAAGATCTAAAACAATTTCCTATATTTATTTGTTTTGACGGACAGCGATACATAAGATATCACAAAAAAATGCACATTTAATTTATTTACTAATTTAATTTCAGAGACAACATTGTATGGGGATTAAACAGAGTGGTAGATGTCAAAATATCTGCCGAAAATGTCGGTGAACCGGGATATCAGTGTCAACTGCTAATGGAAATACCGAAACAGTTAGAATTGAGGCAAGAAAGAAAATGTACTTTGGAAAATTCAACTTATATTTGCCCATTTGCAACTAAGCTGGACATTGAACAGGAAAAAGGGGTAAAAATATTCTATATTTTCAGAGAAATTACCGCTATTATTGAGCTGTGAAAAGCTGCAGATTTCTGATGCAATTGTAGCAGTTCAGTATGGTTTACAATTTCTTCTTTTACATTATTATTGCATATATCTTTGATATTTTCTCTAAATCTCAATTTTCATACGTCTAATGCTTTCCCACTTTCTCTTGGTCTAGGATTGTTTGGATTGTATTTCGAAATCTTCATTCTTTTGAACTTTTTCACTTTTATTATATTCTTCTTCTGTTTTCTTTACTTTCTTTAGTCCACATCTTTTTCTTTCAATTGTTCTTCTTTATTCGGCAAATATGTTCTTCTTTCACCACTACTGCAAGTCTTATGTTTCTAACACTTTGTTTTGTTTTACTTCCTAGGGTGTTCAAGTATATTTCGAAATGCAGTGTTGCCAATGTGCTTGTAATATCGGCGTATCTTCTTAATTTATAAATGTTTTTTATGTTTTAGATGATAATTAATTTCGACGTAGGCGCCATCAACGAAAATGTGGTATCTTTAGAAATCTCGTTCGAAATTAAATGTTTGGGAGAAAATTTTGAAAATAAGGAAACTCTTCGGATTGGCGTTGTAGTACGAAATTCTCCATATATCGAAGGGTAAACTTTTACTGTTTTAGTAAAACTGAATTCCTACTAAAATTAGAAAATTGGCGACATATTCCTGTGATCAAAAATATCTGCTAATACTTTATTTCACATATTAATTTTTAGACAATCAGTACCTGAAGATTACGAATATAACGACGATAATATAGATGAAAGTGAAGTTGAGATTTATCATACTTTTACCTTGGGAAATTTTGGACCTTCTCCAGTAAAATCAGACGTTTATCTTTTATTTCCGATAATTACAATTGATAATAATGACCTATTCCACTTTGTTGAAGCAGGCGTAAGTATCTTTCTTTCTTTTTACAGTAGATTTGCTAGTGTTTCGTATTTTTCGCTTCCTTCATGTTGGATAAAAAATGGCGGCTAGGCATTACATTCTGACGTTGGTCGTCAATGTGTTAGCCAATCAGAAGAGAGTTCTGGATAAGGATTCAAGACATTTTGATATTATTAATGTTATTACTAGCTACGTTTATGTTTTTAGGGTAATCTCAGGGGCATCCACGTTCCATGCCATCTTACAAACTCGACTAAAAAATTCGACAGGTCGTACGAAGTTTCGTCAGTAGTTAAAGCTTCTTTAAGCAGAACTGTCGTTCTAGATTGTTTTGGGGGACAATTTAATTGTATGCATTTGTTGTGCAAAGGGAATTATTTGTATAAATCATCAGAAAATGCTAAATATACTTTAAAGTTTACAACAAATCCGAATTTATTAGGTAAGTAATGAATTAGTTCTGAAATGTGCTTAATTGGTGTATAATATACTTTTTCTACGACCACAGTTATTACTACTAGATTTGTCAAAGTAATAACTTACATTTGCGTAAGTCAAAACTGTTTTATAAATATAAATTTTTTTCAGCTAAGTTTTTTCGAAATCAAGAACAATCCAAGAATATTATAGCGTTTGTAACATCAGCTTACCTGTTTACTGATACACGGTAAGGGCCTTTCTTATTATTTTTTTTTTCAAATTTTTATCTCAAGACTTATACTGCCAACTTTGAAATTTTTAATTACAATACTGACCACGAAGTTGTTTAAACTAAAGTATCTTTGCCTAAAATGTAAGCAAAGAAGAAAAAAAAGAAAAGCATTTTAAAGAAGAGACTAAGCTTTCTCAGGAAGCCATTAGCTTTTAATTTTTGTTTGTTTTCTCATAGAAAATTTGGCCGGAAGTTATAATTTCTAAAATTGTACATTTATCATCATTATACTTTTACTTTTGATGTAAAAATAATTAAAACGATGAACATTATCTCTGTTTAATGGAACTTATGTTTTACAATTATCATTTTTTTATATAAATCAGAAATTAAAGTTAAAAATACACTTTATATAAGTAAATAAGCTTTCAATTCTCGATATATTAGAGTGTGAAAATTACAGCAGCATAACATAAGACTTTCAAAGTTGTCTTTGATATTTCTTGATTGAACTTTCCAAGCCTCCATCTTAGATCGAGAGCGGGATTTTAAATGATAATTTTTTCAGCATTAACGAACATACATCTACATTGGTATTTTCTTCTTACTCTACGCGTGTTCCACTTTGGGTATATATAGTGTCATCCGTTTTGGGGGTGCTACTACTAGCTTTACTTATTTTCATCTTTTATAAGGTAAATAAATTATCTACAGTTTTATACAGGGCGGAAAAAGTTCCGAATTCAAAGTTCTATATGTCAGGCACCAAATTTTTTTTCGGTTACTTTGATGGCAGACATTGATTTTGATTTTAAGAATTTTTTCGCAGTTGATATTTATTGTAATTTAAGCTTTCCAACTTCAGTGAGCCTCCAAGTGACTCGCTAGTCTGTACTATACGACGAACCATGTAGTGGATCAGATAATAATTATTAATTTTTATTTTTAGTGCCACTTTTTCGACAGGCGATACAGAGACAAAATGAATGACGAGCTTCTAATGGTAAGAAATTTTTATTTGACGATAATAATTTGCAAGTGTTCTTTTTTATCGATAATAAAACCATTTTTTTTATATAAAAAATTTTGTCTTTTCTCACTAAGAGAACAGATTATTTGTACAGGGTGTGTCACGAAGGTGGCTCATTAGCCATATATAGAGAACTACAGATATTTGAAACTTGAAAATTGGGTTAGGGGGGTTTGTCAGTACGACCTATTTAATGAAAATATTTTCAACTTCTGGTAACTTCCGGTTATACCGGAAGTAGACATCAACTTTGTTATTTCAAATGCCATGTACCATTTTTCTTTTTATTTTTGGATTCAGCATCAAATTTCGAACAAAAAATTATTAACATACCACAGGTTTATGTTTAACAGTTTCTGAGATATTTGAGATTTTTGTAATTTTGTTTGAAAAACACGCATTTACTTTATTTTCCGTATCCGGCTTAGTTGCTAACTTATTAATTTCAAATTTTATACAGATATTGTGGGAATATCCTTCTAGCATATGGTGAAACGTCAAATGCGATATTTTATACAGGGTGTCTAGAATGGAGCGTCCAATGTTCATATTTTCAATTCTCAGTAAGTCGATAATTTCAAATGATACACCCTATATTTTATTATCACGGCTGAAGCAGTCTTTTATTCTCTTTCGATCTGTATTAGCATTCCCTATACCTAAAGTTACGCATTTCTGAGTTATTGCTAGATTTATTATAATTTGGAGATATCTTACATAAATGGGTGGGTAATATAATCTAGCATGCCATGAAAATTGAAAAGACAGTTGTAATAAACAAACTACTGGACAATTATATTATTTTATTTTCTAACTTCGTTCAATTTGTAAGTGAAAATGGCTCTTCTGGGTTACAGTAATGAAGATGCTATGAATTGTTTTAAAAGATTCTCTAAAACTAACTTTTGTATCACTCATTTGGAAAAGCACGAAAATAAGCTGAGACTGTTATTTCCAATTCTTCATCAACTTTTGATTTGGTCTTTTTAACTTTTGGTTTAATCGATCCGTGCAATAAAAGATTGTCTATAATATTCCTGACCATTTCCCTATTGGGTCTGCGTTTTCTGAGTATCTGCGAATAATTGGCACGTACCTACGACTAATTATGCGATTGCGTTTACCACAAATCATTACCAGATTTAATAAATCTTCATTCAACCTAGAAAAGCCATTTTCACTACAAATTGAACGAAGTTAGAAAATAAAATAATCTAATTGTCCAGTAGTTTGTTTATTACAACTGTCTTTTCAATTTTCATGGCACGCTAGATTATATTAGACACCAATTTATGTAAAAAATCTCCAAATTATAATAAATCTAGCAATAACTCAGAAATACATAACTTTAGGTATAGGGAATGCTAATGCAGATCGAAAGAGAATAAAAAACTGATTCAGGCATGATAATAAAATACAGGGTGTTTCATTATCGACTTATTGAGAATTAAAAATATGAATATTGGACACCCTGTATAAAATATCGCATTTGGTGTTTCACCGCAAGCTAGAAGGATATTCTCACAATCTCTGTGTAAACTTTGAAATTAATAGCTTAACAACTAAGCCAGATACGGAAATTTACGTAAATGCGTGTTTTTCAAAAAATTTTACAAAAATCTCAATTATCTCGGAAACTGTTAAACTTAGAACTGTGGTATGTTGATAATTTTTTGTTCAAAATTTGATGCTGAATCCAAAAATAAAAAGCCATGCCATTTGAAATAACAAAGTTTATGTCTACTTCCGGTATAACCGGAAGTAACCGGAAGTTGAAAATATTTTCATTGAATAGATCGTAATGATAAAGCCCCGTAACCCAATTTTCAAATTTCAAATATCTATAGCACATTATAAAAAAAAATCATCTTCACTAATAACCTCCAATGCCCATAAACAAAAATCTATCCCTAACAAATAGTTACCTGATATCCAGACAAGATCCCTCTATCTGTGAAACGTGCAACACCATCCAAACCATCAAACACTTAATAGAAGACTGTCCAAAGTATCAAGAAGAAAGGGAAAAACACCGTATATCAAACTTAAAAGAATCACTCGGACAACTCGAACAAGTTGAAAGGACACTGAATTTCCTAAATGATATAAACTTTTTAAACCAAATTTAAACATCTTACTCCATATGATGGTGTTGTGTGGTTTTATGATGGTTTTTCTGGGTTTTCCCACAACTGTAAAGCAAATGCGCCATCAAGCATCAGTAAGTCGCCCCAGAGCGCCACGGCAAATAATAATAATAGCCGTCCCTCCCCCCCCCCCCCCCACAAGCTGCAGAGCTTCTCGTAAGAGAGTGAATTTCAGCGCGTATATTATTATTATTATTATTATTATTATTATTATTAGTTTCAAGTCCCCACTGTAATTTTTTTTTTGTAAAAGTACAATAATGTAAAATAATTTAAAAATGCTAATGACCCTTAGCGGTCGAACATTAATTAAAAAAAAAAAAATCTATCCGTCTTTGAAAATCTGTTCCATATATCCATGAAAAAACGAAAATATAATGTATATTTTGAGTAAACATTTTATGTTTTATTTTTTTATCTTAGAACCAACAAATTGAAATGAATTCGGATATGCCAACTAGATCTGAAGAAGCAATGGACGAAGAACTACATTAAATAGTATTTATTTTGCAGACAAAGTGAGATAATTTAAAAAACTAAAATTCGATTAGTATACATTAAATTTTATTTAATTTCCAGTTTATTGGAAAACGCTATTTATTTTTAATATTTTTATGTATGTACTATTTATTAAAAAAATAATAAATCTAGTATTTTTTCATTTTTAATTGTCATAGAAGTATGTGAGCGTGTAAACAGCTCGTGACATTCAGTGTCATGACAGCAAGTGTCATGCAATGTCGCGATATTTTTGTCTCCGTCTGAATTGAGAATACTTACGAGAAATAGAATTGAGGATGGAAAAAGGTAAAAGAAAGAAAAGAAGAATTGAAATAAAACAAGTATAAAGTTATTTTTGCTTTGTCGGCTTCAAGAATTGGCATAAATATTTGTTAATATAATCTCAAACGTTACATAAAGTCATTTTCACACATATGTTTAATTAAATCAATGACAGGTCCATCAGCTTTACCTTGATTAATTTTACTTCTGGATGTATCAAGTTTTTTCTCGTTCATCATTTTAGATATATCAGGAACATTTCCCTCTTCAATAAACTTGCCGTGCCATACTAAGAATCCCATTATAAATCCAAATGGACAGTATTTCTTCCATTCTTCTTTGAGTACTTGAAATGGATAAATGTTTTCCGCGCTGAATCCGTATTTCTTCAAATTTTCGCCGAGGCTGTTGTGATATATCTCCAAAAATTGATCTAATTTGTCTAAAGACTCTTTGTTTGCTCCGGAGTACAAGCTGTAACTTAGATCGTACACAGGAGATCCAATATTAGACATTTGAAAATCAATTAGTTTAATATCATCGACTTCTTTCAATGCCTAAAAAATTAAAATGTTCAGTTACTTTATGAAAGTACATATTTCTTCGAACCCAAAGATGTTGGAGAAGTTTACGCTTTAGGCTTGGCTCAAATTAAGTCGGAAAATGACAGATTAACTGCGAAATTGACCGAAAATTCAGTTATACATTCAGCATTTCTTTACATGAGCACAAAAATAATTGGAAATGCTGATTATGTTGGTCTTAATAATTATTTCGCTAGTATCACTTGGAAAATCATTTAAACTTATCAAACATTGATGAAGCAGTAGTAGAATTTTATAATATACTAAATATCGGTGTACTTTTATGGAGGCAATATATACGGACTTTTCCAAAGCATTTGATAGAGTGGATCATAACATTCTTTTAAAAAAATTAAGAATTTTTGGTTTTTCTGATCAGTCTTTGCAATTGTTCCAGAGTTTTTTAACTGGCCGCATGCAACAGGTGAGAATAGGATGTTTTAAATCAAATACGATTTATGTATCATCTGGTGTACCGCAAGGCGCTCATTGCTCACCTTTGTTGTTTAATATATTTGTTAACGACATTGCAGAATGTTTCCAAAATTGTGTAAAATCGTTGGAAGATATAATTTTAATTCAGAATGATTTAAACAATTTAAGTACTTGGTGTAAGGAAAACAAGTTGCCCTTAAATGTTAAAAAATTTACTCAGTAAACGGCGATCAGCTGACCAGTGGCGGATCTAGGGAGTTTTTCAGGGGAGGGCCTTCAGTTAATGTAAATTTGTAACCAAAGTGATTAAGTGATAAAAATTTAGGATGTTTGAGTCTTTGAGAAAATATTCAGTACAACGAATAATTTTGGTTTGTATAACATGCGTTTTCTTCTTGTTGAAAACCAATCAAAAGGTTTTCTTGCATATCCAGACTCTAGTTGTTGAACCAATATCAACTATTCAGAACTCTAGGGGGGGGGCATGTCCCCCATGACCCCCTCCCCCTCAGATCCGCCAGTGCAGCTAACATGTGTAACCTCTGTGAAAGACTTAGGAGTCATGTTTGATGAGCAATTACATTTTGTACAACATATAAATAATGTTACAGTAAACTCCTCAAAGGCTTTATTCTCCGCAACAGCTTTCTGTTTGGACCATTCGAACAGTGTATTTTGCTCCAGTTGGAATATGCATTGTAATATTATTTTTGATTATTATTTATAATTTTTTATTTAATTTTTTAATTTAATTTATCTCAGGGATTTTATAGTGGTGGGTTCATTAATTGTGTTATGCCTCTCATAAACAATATCATAAAAATGCTTATTATTTCCCAAAAATTGTTAATATCACCTATGAAATAAATTCCTGAAAGTTATGCAACCAATTTAACGTTTATTTAATTTTAAAATTAACACAACTTATTTAAGGATGAATTCATACTGGTGATAAAATTATAATAAGATTAATTAAATTTTGTTAAAAACTAAAAACTAATAAACTTTTACTAAAAAACTAGAAAAATTTTTATTTGACTATTGGTCACTCTGAGCTAATTCCAATTTGTCATTTGTCAATTTAACAGTTCTGGATTATTCAATGAGTTTTATAGTAAAAATATTTATACTTTACTTATGTTTAAGTCGAAAAGGGTAAGTCACGAATTATTGGATACCTTCAGAGTTCATCAATACTTTGTTTTTCTTTCTTTCTTCTTATTAGTCTGGAATTTCGGAAATGCATTCTCCATTTACCACATGGCACATGTTCCAGAATTAAACAGAATCTTTATTTTTCTTCTTTTAAAGTTCTTGGACACTTTTTTCTTTAACATTAACTGGTAAGTTATATTTTATTATTTATAACTTGATGGTCATTGTACATACTTAATTACTAATTATACAATTTATTTTTTTACTTTTCAGGTATTTAAATCAATAAGTTTTAATTTAAAATTCAATTCGTTCAACAATAAGCATTTTCTTCCCTGATCTTTTCTCAACCAATCTCGATCTGCTTTTTTTTTATCAACAAACTTTTTTCTTTCAGTTAAATCCCAGGTCCTTTGCCAAATTGATAACCAATAAAATTCATGAAAGTCTTTGACTTTGACAGAAACTGATTAAATTATTATAAATTTTGATATAAAGCAAGTTTATCTTGTCTTATGATTTTTAAATTATTTAAATGTATTTCTTTTAATGTATATCGGTACAATTTGTTTCCCTGTTATGAATTTTGATTTATTATTGATTTTCCCTAAAAAATTGTTTTATGTTTGTAAGTTGGCATACCTTTTATACGATTGAGTGTTTTTTTATTTCAGGTTTTGCTTAGTTATTTTAAGTTAGCCTTGAAAGAGTTCAGAACAAATTTCTGAGGTATTGTGCATATTCAAATTAATAATCACAATTATCCAGATATTTTGAAAGCACTTAATATTGACTTGCTGAGTAAAAGGCGGGAAAATTGTGATTTGATAATTGTTTTTAAGATTCTGAATGGTTTGATAAGTTGTCCTGAGCTTCTTGAGAGTACCTATACGCTTTTACGTGCCAACTAGAAATTTTCCGATACTCTGAATTGTTTTACATTCCTTATTTATATTTACTATAGTTTAAAAATCTTGCATATTTTGTTTTATTAAACTTGCATATATTTTAATGCATATTTTACTTTCTTTCTTTCAAATTTTCTTCTTTTGTTATCAAGACTTTTATATTGTATATTTTTGTAAAGGGGGTGAACCCATAAATAAATAAATAAATAAAAATTAGAGTCATATTAACTAAACATTTTTGGGATGCATTTCATGTAGCCATTATTTTAAATTAATTTACATGTTGTTAAGGGGATTAAGTCGAAAATAATTTTGAATACCGCCATCGTGATCCGCATCCTCGAAAACAGGGGGTAGAAAATATTTTACCGATGGAATATGCGGAATACGCGATTCCCCTTTTTTGGGGGTGGTTTTTGGCGTTTGGGGGGTGGGGTCAAGTCCAAAAGAATTCAGCATCCTCGAAAATGCGGGGGAGAGGTGGTTTGAGGTGTTTTTCCGACCCACAGAATGTACTATACCCCCACCCCCCTTGCGGAACTTTTGCTCAGTCATTACTGCTAAGAATTTTCCATGAATTCGTGTATTTAAAATCGGTTTGGCCTTGATCTATATTTGTACGACAATTATTAAATAATCTTATCAATTTATATTTGGTTGTTTTTTTCAATCCTAATTAAACAGGTAAATTAATTCGTCAAAGTGTAAGATAAAAAAGCACTTACATTGTATTTAAACATCATATTATTACTCCAAGCATCTCCATGTGTAATAATCCCATAAGAATCCTTGTAGTCGATAGAATTTTCGAATATATTAGAAGAGTTCTCTACATAATTTTGTAACCGCTCTACTAGTTTATCTTCATTTTTGTTTTCCAACTCGGTTTTCATTCTGTTCATTCCATGTTTCGTTACCATTGATAAAACTCCTTTGAATAAAGGCAGCCAGTTGTCTTTAAAAGAAGAAGCTAATTCAAGAAATTCCTCAGGATGGAGTTCTTTAAAGGCGAAACAGAGGGCGTGGTATTCGCCGTATACACTGAATATCTTTTCGTACATTTTATCGTTAACCGGCTCTCTTTTAGGATGTAGCTTAAAATCGTCGAACTTCACATTTTCTAGTACTAGTTTTTCTTTACCCCTTTCAGAGTCAGTGCCGTAGCATTTTGGGATTTTATTGAATAGTTTAACGTCGGGAAAGCTTTTTTGGAAATTATGAAATTTGGGTACGAGTTTAGTGTAAAAGCCAATTTCATTCATGAAGGAATCAGACATAAAATCAACCGTATGTTTTGATTCACTTGGTAGTACTTGTTTTATAACCAAATGATGCTCGTCGCCGGTTTTTTTGTTTTTCAAAGAAAGAAACAACATGTTACCCAAGAATCCTTCACCTTTTTTGTTACCTTCATGTTGTTTTAATTCAAAATTTTGAATTTTTTCATCGAAAGCTTTTTCGAGCAGTTCACTTAAGTCCTTTGGTAATATTTCTGCCATTTTAGTGAACAAACACTTCCAAAAATCACTTTATAACTACAATTTTATAATTAGTAGTTAGCTTATTACGTAAATATTTGACGAGAACAAGGTCAGCACACTATGATTTAGCATAAAATGAAATTATATGTTATATTACTATATTGTTGAACTTCTTTAATGATCTCTGTATTATTACTAAGTGTTTGTTACATTTTTATTTATACATTTATCGTTCGACAAATAAACTAATTGTTTAACAGATAAGTAAATTATCATCTCACTTTTATTAAACAGAACTAAAATATACTGCGTTAATTGATATCAATAAGTTTGATTATCAGATAACCAGAATTTAAATTTAAAAATTTTATTGATACGTTCAGTAAAGATTGGTTTGTTAACAACATCACTTGTAATGGCTACAAATTTGGAAAAAGGCATTCTCGATTGTTTAGAAAGTGCTGTAGAGGATAAACTTGAAAATTATGAAGTACAAGTACACGAAGGAAATCAAAAAGGTGCGGGATATCTCGGCGAGATGACTTTTGTTTCTTTGAAAAACAAAAAAACTGGTAAAGATTTGAATATTGTGGTCAAAATGGTTCGACCTGGTCAAACTGAAGCTTCTAGGAATCTTATGTCGTCCACTTATTTCAACGAAATACATTATTACACGAAAGTGATTCCAGCTTTGTTGGAGTTTCAAAAATTATATCCAGAAGTTAAAACTTTGGATAATTTCGCTAAATGTTATGCCACTTGTTCGGACAGAGGATTCGAAAAATTAGCATTGGAAAATCTGAAATTTAAAAACTACGAAATACATCCATCGTCAGTGCCCTTGGATACGAAATCGTTTGAAATGATTTTTAAAATGTATGCCGATTACCACGCTCTTGGTTTTGCCTTCAAACATCACCAACCAGAATTGTTTTTCGAAACAACCAAAGATTTATATAATAACTGGTTAGAAATGCAAACGAAAATAGACATGATGATGGATTACTTGAAACATTTTGCCAAGAAAGTATTAGGATATTTAGAAGAAGAAAGCGAAGATGAAATTTTTAAAAAGGTTGAAAAATATGTAAAAGATTTACCAAATATCTTTAGAAATAGTGTTACGTATAATGGTTTATATGGCACTATTATACACGGTGACTGTTGGAGCAATAATATGATGATTAAATATAATGTAAGTATTTATTAATAAGTGGCGTATCAAAAAAAAGGAATTATTTTTTAATGGTTATTTAACAAACAAGTGTATTAATAAGGCCGATTAACAATCGAGAGAATTTAATGCGCGAGCAGAGCGAGGTCAGCAGGTGTGGAGGCTTCTGGATTTCTCCGCAGGAACACTTGGGGTTTTCGTCCTCTGGTAGCATTCCCCATTTTTGCAGCTTTTCTCTGCACCTCGAAACTCCTGTGCGAAGTCTATTGAGCGTTCTCCACATTGGGTATGGGAGAAAATGTCCCGGTGCTCCTCTTTTTGTTGGATGATTAAGTCTTGGACCTCAGCGCGCCATTTCTGGAGCCTTCTGGCTTCCTGAGAGACTTAAAAAGGTGCTATCCTGGCCAAAAAGATGTGGCGGGATCGGAGTCTGGGTCTAACTGGTTGGTGGCCATAGAGCGGGTGCCTTGGGTCGGTCTCTTGTCGCCCCCTTTCTGTCTCAGCGGCTACCTCTCTCCTGATGTGAGGAGCAAGGTCATTTTGGGGTCAAAAAGTAGCTCAAAAATTCTGGATCGGTCTGGAGTTGTTCTTCAATAGAACGACGCTCTTCTTGCTTGTCAGCAAGAACCCGAGGCAAAAATTTGGCAGCGAGGCAGTAATTTTTTAAATAAAATAATTGTTATCTTTCTTAACGATGCAGGAAAAGTAAATAATAATTAATATGTTTTTTTTCAGTCATCAAGAGAAATCGAACACATAAAAATGATAGATTTACAAGTCGGTTATGTCGCATCACCAGTTCTCGACCTAATGTACAGTTTCTACTCTGGAGCTGGTAAAGAAAGTCTGGACAATTCAGAAAAACTTTTAAAATTATATCACGATAACCTTAGTAAAAATCTCGAAAAATATGGCTGCGATCCAGAAAAAATCTACCCTTTCGATATACTTAAAAAAGAATGGAAAAAACACTGTCCATTCGGTTTTTTAATGTCCGTAATGCTTTGGGTTAACAAATTAGCAACGGATCTTACAGATATGCCAACAACCAATGAAATGATCGATGGAAAAGTTGACGCAACACAATTGCAAGATTTTGGGATAAAATATGATCAGAAAAAATATAAAAAAATAGTTTTAGATCTTATTAAGCATTTAAACGATCATGATTATTTGTAACTGTTTTTAGTAATAAAAAGTATTATTTTATTGTTGTCAAAACTCACTTCTAAGATTCATTTATCAGTTTTACTAATAGATGGTACCACATTTGCGAATTTCATTCTTTTTTACCCTTAGTTTTTGTCATTTTAAAGTTTTCAACAATAATTTGGTAATCCATTTTTTGTTTTATTTTTCACAGTAGATAATGACTTCACTTTATGAAGTAGGTAAATAACTGGGAAAAGTTAGTATAACATTTATAAACAAATTTTATTATCTCTGTACGTTTAAATGGAATTACATTTTTATTTACTTTACTATGGAAAAATGTAATCAGCTTTCAAGATATCCTTCAAATGGAATCATTAATTTATAATTGTAGAGATAAGATACACGGTCAAAATAATATACGTTGAGTCAGTAAGAAATTTGCTGAAATATTTTTGTATCAAAAGATTCAGATTTTGACAGAGCATCAAAAAGTAAACTTAGGATTTGATGTGCCTCTCCGTACCTCCTCGGGAACACCTTCAAAATGGTAGTGTATTAGTGTACTCGCTTCGGCGGTACATATACTAAACTTAGAACGATACAGAGAAGATTGGCATGGCCCCTGCGCAAGGATGACACGCAAAATCGTGAAGTGTTCCACATTTTTTTGAAATTTTATTTTGAAACTGAATTTTGAGCCATAATTTGTCCATTATGCTCTGGTATATATTGTAACGGGTAACATCCCTGAAGATGTTGGGAATCAGTTAATGGTGTAAATAAGTAAAATAACAAATGTTTCTATCAGTTTTATCAATAAGTAATTAAATTTCAAAAATACAATCAAGAATAACAGGGATAAGTGAAACGGGAAATGTCAAGTTGGAAATTTTAGATTCATGTATTTTTTTAATGAGTAAAAATGTTATTTTTCAAAAACTTTTTCGATAATTCATTAGAATAGGGTATCACGTTCAGTTACTGATATAATTTGGATTTTAGTAATTAGATTTAAAATCACTAGTAGTGATTAGAAATGTCAGTACCATTTATACCTCTAACCATAAAATTTTATCTATTTCTGAAACTTGTGGATGAAATTAATCATCTACAGAATGTTAATTATGGTTAGAGGAATAGTTATACAAATTTTTAAAATAACAAATGGTCTAATTCTATAAAAAAATAATATATAATAACTATAAGAAATGTCGAAATTAAAAATATAAATAAAATTGTATTTGGAAATTTAGGTTGAGTAAAATAGTTCTTATGGTGTTTTTAAAAAAGTTAATAGTGAAAGTGATATTAGAAAAGAGTGAAATTAATAATGAAAAACATTTCAAAAATATAAAATTTTATCCATGTAGGTACCAAATTGGTGCGTTTTGCAGGGTATCTCGTAAACTAGAAGAGATAGAAGAAAAGCAGTTAAGATGTTATGACTTCTTTTTTTGTTAAAGTAACGATAGCCTAATTAAATCTTTAGTAACTCCCTGCAGTTGGAAGATACAGGGCGATTATTGAAAACTGTCGAAAACTACAAGGTACTATAACTTCTTAATTAAGAAAAATATAAAAAAACCTTATAAAAACTTTTGATAGATATAATATTAAAGAGTTCAGTGGCGCACAGATTATTTTTTTAGGGGGCTCACTAAGGAAATATAATTCAAACTTATGTTTTTTTTAAATGGGACACCCTGTATATTTTGACGTTTTTCGTTTTCTTTTTTAATTCTCATTCACCTGATATGACATACTCTATATCTATTTTCAATGGTTGGAGCTACAGTGCAAATAAACCATTTATGGATGTTATCAGGTGAAACACCCTTAAAAAATTGAACACGCAGTAACGAAATTTAACATTTTATTATAAGGATACTGATGTGTGACAATTTTATTTATCAAAATTATAATTAATAAAAAATAAAACCAGATTAAAAAAATAAAAACAATAAACTTATGAAACAACAAGAAACATTGTAAGAACTAATCTTATTAGAATGTGAAAATTACATTAAATGTTCAAAATGTCCTCCATTTTGTTGTAGTAATAATTGACACCTTTTTCTTACTGATCTTACACAATTGAGTATGTGCACTGGCTTTATTTTTCTAAATATTTTGTAATAAATCTTCCCTACTCTCGAAGTTAGTCTTGTAAATATTATTTTATGATTTTATTTTTGGTAATGCTGAATTGGTTGGAGATTATTTAAACGAAAAACTTTTTAATCGATGAAAACGGAGAGCATTTTGAACATTTAATGTAATTTTTACATTCTAATAAAATTAGTTATAGGTAGATTAGTTGTTACAACGTTTCTTGTTGATTCATAAGTTTATTGTTTTTATTTTTTTAATCTGGTTTCATTTTTTATTAATTATAATTTTGATAAATAAAATTGTCACACATCAGTATCCTTATAATAAAATGTTAAATTTCGTTACTGAGTGTTCAATTTTTTAAGGGTGTTTCACCTGATAACATCCATAAATGGTTTATTTGCACTGTAGCTCCAACCATTGAAAATAGATATATAGTATGTCATATCAGGTGAATGAGAATTAAAAAAGAAAACGAAAAACGTCAAAATATACAGGGTGTCCCATTTAAAAAAACATAAGTTTGCATTATATTTCCTTAGTGAGCCCCCTAAAAAAAATAATCTGTGCGCCACTGAACTCTTTAATATTATATCTATCAAAAGTTTTTATAAGGTTTTTTTATATTTTTCTTAATTAAGAAGTTATAGTACCTTGTAGTTTTCGACAGTTTTCAATAATCGCCCTGTATCTTCCAACTGCAGGGAGTTACTAAAGATTTAATTAGGCTATCGTTACTTTAACAAAAAAATCGCATCTCAGCAAGCCGTGAGATGACGGTTTATAAAAACCAAATTTCGACAGTACATTATTACCTGTTGTTAGAATAACATCTATCCTTTATTTTTGAAGCCGATAAAACAGATTCCTGTTTTTCCTGACGAGTGGAGTTTCCATGTTGACAATCCCAAAATGGCGGATTAACCTGACACTGAACAGATTTCAGTATTATTTAAATATTAACACCCTTACAGCATTCACATGCAATAAATGCAAATTAATTCAAATGGGTTTAACTTGCAATGACATGGTGGAACGCTCTTGTGTCTTGCAAGTGCGTCCACTACATAATTTTTTATATTTTGGTTTATTTTATTGTAACTGACTGTGAGTAGATGAAAATTAAAAAAATATTGTTCAAAAACTACCTATTTTAAGTAAAGCGTTATTTAAAAAAAATACTTTTGGAGCTTCTTAAAGTTAATAATGTAACCACCCTGTATAATATTACAATTACTCTTACGAGATAAAGAAAACTGCAATATCACTAAAAAACATAAAATAACTATTTGTTTATCACAATCAGATAAATAGAAATTAAATTTAGAAATTTTATTGATACGTTCTTTAAAGATTTGTTTGTTAACAACATCGCTTGTAATGGCTTCAAATTTGAAACAAGGCATTGCCGATTTTCTAGAAAGTGTTCTAGATGATAAACTTGAAAATTATGAAGTGAAAATACACGAGGGAAATCAAAAAGGTGCGGGATTTCACGGCGAGATGACTTTTGTTTCTTTGAAAAACAAAAAAACTGGTAAATATTTTAATATTGTGGTCAAAATGGTTGGACCTAGTGAAACTGAAGCTTCTAGGGATCTTATGTCGTCCAATTATTTCAATGAAATACATTATTACACGAAAGTGATTCCAGCTTTGCTGGAGTTTCAAAAATTATATCCAGAAGTTAAAACTTTGGATAATTTCGCTAAATGTTATGCCACTTGTTCGGACAGAGGATTCGAAAAATTAGCATTGGAAAATCTGAAATTTAAAAACTACGAAATACATCCATCATCAGTGCCATTGGATACGAAATCGTTTGAAAAGATTTTTAAAATGTATGCCGATTACCACGCTCTTGGGTTTGGCTTCAAACATCACCAACCAGAATTGTTTTTCGAAACAACCAAAGATTTATATAATAATTGGTTAGAAATGCAAACAAAAGTAGACATGATGATGGTTTACATGAAATATTTTGCCAACAAGGTATTAGGATATTTAGAAGAAGAAAGCGAAGATGAAATTTTTGAAAAGGTTGAAAAATATGTGGAAGATTTACCAAATATCTTTAGAAATAGTGTTACCTATAATGGTTCATATGGTACTGTTATACACGGTGACTGTTGGAGCAATAATTTGATGATTAAATATAATGTAAGTATTTATTAGTAAGTGGCGTATCCAAAAAAAACACGGATTTAGTTTTTAAACGCTTTTTGTTTAGTTTTTTTACAAAATAACCTTATCAATTTGAAAGTAATCTCCATTATACTTAATACATTTATCCATTCGGTGATTCCATTCTGCAGTGATGATTGACAGCTTCTCCCTTGTTTTCTTTCTTGACCGCCTCCGCATTGTCAGATCGATGTCCTTTCATGTCCCTCTTTATGGGCAAAAGTAAAAATAAATCGCACGGAGATGGGTCATTTTGGAGTCAAGCATTGGCTCTTTGAGATGGCTGTGTATGCAGCTGGATTGTCATGGCGGGAAAACCGGGCGTGTACGAACTCTGTCACAAAATCGAGGTAATCTGATTTACGCAAGGATTAGTACTTCTAGTCTTCCTAATCCTATAATTACGGTAGTACCTTTTATAACGGCGGGTGTAAATCGGGCGCCAAACTGACCCATGTACCTGCTCCTCTCAAAGGGTTCGATAATCTTGTATACATTTCGGACACCAGCGTTAAAGATAAAAGGATTAAGTTTAATACCGTAGATAAATAAGTAGGTAGATCATTAAAAATTACAATTCATAAAAACGTATTTAACTTGTCAGTTACAAATCTAAAATACCGAATTAAACCACATACTATTAAAAATAGGGAATTAATAAAAAAAAGTAAAGTACCTTTATTTTGGACAATATCGAAAATTGTACTTTCTAATATGTAACCATGTTTATTTACATTTAAAAACGTTTTTATTTACAAAATGAATGGATGCCATTTCCATCTACAACAAGCCTGGTACCTAAAAATTCTGAATTTATTACTTTAAGACGAATTTAAAAACAAAGATTCGGAAGTTGGTAATTGGTTGAAACATTTTTTTGAATTGACATATTTAAATCCACACGAGGTAGGCGATTGTTTTGCATTCGACTTATTGGCAGAAAAATCAACTTCTGGATACTTATGTAGACGATAATGCAGATTTTCCACCACAAATATGGGCTAAGGCAAGTGCATTAAGAGCAAACCGAACCCCTTGAAATATTTTAAAATAATTCTCAGCCTTTAGTTTTAGTCTAAATCGATTTTTAATCTGAAAAAATATCTGATCAACTTAAAAATGACTTCCACTATCAAGTAACCTTAGTAGTGCCCGAAATACACAAGCAATTTAGAAACTATAAATACCTACTACTTGCGCCCGAAATGGTTATGGGATTAAACGGACAGGTAGCTTGGCGCCCGAATTATATCCGTCCTTTTACATATAATAAAATTAGAAACATTATAGTAGGAAAGGAATAAGATAAACAAAGAAAAAGTTATTTTAAACATTACATTTTTTATTTATTCCTAAATGCTAAGTTCTTCACTAGCGTCCATCTCCTTATTTCTTTATTATGATACATATTAATATTATTTTCAATAAAACATTGCCTTCTTTATCTTTGGGCATCTTTTCTAAAAACTTCTATAAATTTATATATATATATATATATTATTTTAATTATTAAGAAGGCCTTTTTATATTTTTTAACTTTTATTCAAAACAAATATCAGGGTATTTGGTAGGTTCATAATAATCTGACATTTCTAAAATTAAAAACATTGACAACCTCCTTTTTTTCTACTGTCAAACAAAAAACTCCCTATTACATTATAAAAAACTATAACCTAACTTACACACACTACATAACCCCCCCAACATTTCAAAAAATTTTTAAACAGTAAAAATATTTTTAAATGTTATTGAACATTATTTTTTTTTCATTTTTACTTTCTTCCAGTTTCTTTTCTTTTTCTTTACTGTTTTTGTTTTCTTCCTTCTTCTAATTCTTTTTGTTTGGTATCCTATTATTTTATATTTACAACTTTTTTTAATTTTAGGTTTGTACGCCCCCCAGCGACGATTACCTAAATTTTGTACATTTCTTTTTTCAATTACTTTATTTGTTAATGTTAATTTTCTCCTTTCTCTTCTCCTTCTTCTTCTTCTTCTTCTTCTTTTTCTTCTTCTTCATAAATTGTAAATAATTTTGTTTTCTTTACCATTACGTTTCTTTTATGACTCACATATTGTTCTGTTTTTAGATTTCTAGCATTTTTCTTTAAATTTTCTTCTAATTGCTTTAAAGCTACTTTACACTCTTCTTTGTTTTCTTGTATGTCCTTATTTTCCTGAATATCTTTTTTTAATTCTTCCTGATTTTTATCTACTCTATTAGCCACTGCATTAATAGCAAATTCTACTTCTTCTCTAATTTCTTCTATTTTTTTATCTGTTTCCTTTTCTTGTTTCTCTAATCTCACTTCAACTCTTTAAAATTCTCTTATTAAAATTATCATCTCTTCATTATTTCTTTTGAATTGATTTTCCATCTCCATTCTATTCTTTTCTAGATTTCTTTCTATGATATTCTCCATCTTTTCTTGATTTCTGTTCATAGTAATTAACATTTGCATAATTGTATCTGATCTTCTTCCATCCATCTTTTTGTTTCCACTTCTTAAGTACATTTTTTTACACGTTTTTATTATTTTCTTTTACATAAAAGCCCCACGTTGGGCGCCATATATTTTAATTATTAAGAAGGCCTTTTTATATTTTTTAACTTTTATTCAAAACAAATATCAGGTTATGCTTTAGGTTTCCACGGGCATTATATGAATCTGCTCCGTGTTGTCACTGGTTGATTCTCACGTCAGTTGAACGATTCTATTGAGAATCAACCAGTGACAACACGGAGCAGATCCCGGAAGCCCAGCTATTCATATATATATATATATATATATATTTCAGATTGGAAATCTAATAAAATATTTATAAAATTAAAAATATCTGGATGATGATGGTAAAATGAATCTTGCATGAAACGATTCACGTGCATTTGTCGTTGTATATATTTTATAGAACTAGAATTTTGTGGCAAAGTTCGTATAGGCCCTTAAGTTATTATTTCAAAGAATTTTGTTTACAAATTGTAGTAATGACTTTAACATGATCAATTATTAGGTACCTGTATTTGGGCGGATGTAATTTCGGCCGGAAAAAGGGCAGGTACTAAAAGCCGGTAGGTAAATTCGGCCGGAGGTTTTAAGTTGCTTCCTTATCTCATAGGTATTTTCGGCCGCAAATCAAAATCAAAGTGACGTAGAAAGTGAAAACGAAGATAATACGGAGGCTCCGCCTCAGACATCAAAACAACAACAGCCTGCGGCTATTGATAAAAAAATTATACCTCAGCGGGCTACGCAGTCCTTTGCTCCGGCTACGCAGTCCGGCGTTGAAGCTGACGGCATTGAGGGCCCAAGTCCTAGTTACTCCCCAATGATTGACGAAGGAATTGATACAGTAGACGCCTCGGCCGAAATTACCCCTGTCATAAATGGTACCCCTTGATTTATGCAGGTAGGCCAAGGGATTACCGGCCGAAATTACGCCCGCCGCTGTATTTGATATAGCCCTTTTCTACCTACCTGCAATTTGTGGCATAAATAATCCCTTACTTAATCCGTGGCAGAGTTCGACGTTTCCCGGAAAACCAGTAACCTGTTTGCCAAAAATTGGGAATTTTACGTAGTCTTTTCAGAACCTCCAAACAGAAATTGGCTTGATTATTTCCCTTGCCTGTCAAATATCAATGTTTAACCAATCACGTGCTTGGAACCTGATTTGACGCAGCCAATCAAAACAAAATAAAGCGACTATTCACCTTGGTGGTAAATATTCGGCTATTTGATCATCGTCCTCAATATTCACCTGAAGGACGGTATCCAACAATAACGAAGCCGCCCGTAAATTTCAAATTTTTCAAATAAAACCTATACTAATCGTATTATAAAATTGCTTATAGTTAATAAATTATCGATCTTTAGTAGCAAATACACAAATCCAACTGATTTCGCACTTTTTCTGAAACTATAAATATATTCATTCATTCCTTTCTATGTAATACCGTCCATTTTACGACAAACATAGTAGGCGCGCGTCATCTGAATTTTGACAGTTTGTCATTAAAGTTTATTACAGAATTAAATTTGACACATTTTGTTAAAAAGTATTAACAATGAGTAGATTCGGGAGGAAAAATCTTCAAGAAATTGATAATATAATTAAATTAAACGTACCTGCCAATACAGTAAAGAGCAAAACTAGTATAATTTATACGTACGTACAGAATTTTTTGTGACTCGGGAAATAATCTTATTAAATATAACGCGACCTTGACAAACTAGCTACTATTTTTATTGCTACTAAATTTCTCGTATATTTTATAATTTGTCTCGACAATTTCGGCATTAATAATCAAAGAATAACTCTCTCGAGCTAAAGCTCTCGGGAGTTATTCAGATTATTAATGCCAAAATTAAGTCTCGACGAATTGATTCTAAAATAAACTCGAAATTTAGATACAATAAAAATAGTCGGCTATTTGTCAAGGTCTTGGGATATTACTGTCACTGTCACCATCGATAAAAATTCTGGATCGGGCTGGAGTTGTTCTTCAATAACAAGACGCTTTCCTTGCTTGTCAGTAAGAACCCGATGCACAAATTTCTTGTTCTTAACGGTACGGGAAAAGTAAATAATAATTGATATGTTTTTTTTCAGTCATCAAGAGAAATCGAACACATAAAAATGATAGATTTACAAATCGGTTATGTTGCATCACCATCACTCGATTTACTCTACAGTTTCTACTCTGGAGCGAGTAAAGAAAGTCTGGACGATTTAGAAAAACTTCTAAAATTATATCACGACAACCTTAGTAAAAACCTCAAAAAATATGGCTGTGATCCAGAAAAAATCTATCCCTTCGATATACTTAAAAAAGAATGGAAAAAACACTGTCCATTCGGTTTTCTAATGGCCGTAATGCTTTGGGTTAACAAACTGGCAACGGATCTTACAGATATGCCAACAATAAATGAAATGATTGAAGGAACAATTGACGTAACAGAATTGCAAGATTTGGGGATAAAATTTGACCAGAAAAAATATAAAAGAATAGTTTTAGATCTTACTAAGCATTTGAACGATTATGACTATTTGTAACTATTTTTAGTAATAAAAAGTATTATTTTTGTAGACCGTTTTTGTAGTTTTTCACTATCTAGACACCTTTGAATGTTGTAGTGACGTTTTCACTTCTTTCATGTCTCTACATTTATGACACATAATGACAGTTGATCAGTCTTTATTTATAACCTCACTTACAAATTTCTGGCATAGAACATGACCCAAAGTTCATCTCTCCGTTTCCCTCGTCCCAAGATCCAAGTTCATCACCCAGCGACGAGGGAACAAATGAATTGTTGATGGTCATTAGTATTCATTCATTAATTTTATTTTTATATACACATGACATGTCTTTTTGTTAAATTTATATTATACAGCAAAAATAAATTGTTTTTTCTGGATTCCTCATTATATCTACAAGTAGCTAAATAATCTACTGATTGTTATAACTGTCACCTGCGTACTTTGACGTTTTTTTTTCGTTCACTTACAGATAAAATTGTGACAGTGCTCTTTTTTTCCTAGCTTAAATATAAGTGGATCTAATGTGCTATCAACTTTAAAGTGATATGAATTAAGTTATAACTTGATTGAAGATTGGAATGGATGTAAAAAAGAACTGCTTAGTCTATAGAACAATAAAATCTTACCTATAAAGCCTTTTCAATATTAAGAAAAGTGGACAATGCCCAGTCTTTAAAATTTTTCAATATGCGGAAACGGTGAATGATTATGAATTGCAATTAATGTTATAGTTTGCAATTATTAATTATTTATTTTCTCTCTCTCTCTTTCCACTGGATTAAAACCACTTAGTTGTTAATCCAGTGGAAAGAGAGAGAGAAATTAAAATACAAACCACTATGAGCTTCCGAAATTAATTAATTATTTATGAATTCTATCTGGTAGACAAATGTGAAATTTTTAACAGTTTGTGCAGTTTACGATATTTTGACAGATTGAGCAATGGCTAGATATTTTGCGTAGTTCTTAAAATTTACACCGGTTGGCGCACTAGTCAATGTAGACCTGTCAAATCATTGTTTTCATAGTTTCAAATACAAATAAACATTAGTCTCATGGGTTCAGTGATTATAATTAATAAGTCTTCACGTAATCAACCATAAAAGCATGCCTTCGCTGTGTGTTGTACCATATTGCTCTTCAAGAACAACAGGACATCGATTTCCTAGCGATACAAATAGGAGAAAGATGTGGCTCGTTAAAATACGTCGAGATAAATTCAAACCCACACCATATTCTCGCATATGCAAAAACCACTTCCTGAAATCCGATTATATGATGCCCTTGGACCCTACAAGTGAAAACCGTAAGATTGTGATTTTAATAACATTTAGGGGACTTGGTTACTTAAGTTATTTGCTCATTACTGATGTTTCCAATCTTCTTTATATATAAAAATTAAGGTATGTATGTATGTATGTTTGTATCGTATGCATTCCTAAATAGTTCGACCGATTTTGATGAAATTTTGAGGGGTTGTTATATGGACCCCAGGGAATGTTTACCACCCTTTTTTACACCATTCCCTATGGGGAAAACAGTGACACTGCGCGAGATCTCAAACAACATAAAAGATAGAGATAAACGGTCAACGGCAATGAAATCTGGGGGTGGGGCGGAGGTCATAGGCGTATTTTTACACCATTCCCTATGGTGTGACACTGCGTGTGATCTCAAACAATGTATAGATGTGAGTGAAGAAAAAGGTGTATATATATAAGGACATCCATCTATCTATCTATCTGTCTATCTATCTATCTATCTGTCTATCTATCTATCTATCTATCTATCTATCTATCTATCTATCTATCTATCTTTCTATCTATCTATCTACTACCAACACTCTTTACAATTCTTCTCCACCCAATCCTGTCCTTATATACACCTTTTTCTTCTCTCACATCTATACATTGTTTGAGATCTCACGCAGTGTCACTATTTTCCCCGAAGGGAATGGTGTAAAAAAGGGTGGTAAACATTCCCTGGGGTCCATATAACAACCCCTCAAAATTTTATCAAAATCGGTCGAACAGTTTAGGAATGCATAAGATACAAACATACATACATACATACATACATTAATTTTTATATATAAAGAAGATGAGGTTAAATTCTACCACTTACCTCTCAATTAGAGCTTCCTTCTTGCCTACGCATTTCGCATTTCGATTCTTTAATTCAATTTTCAGCTGATTAACGGTCCAGCTACCGTATTTATCGACCATTTTCAAAATATATTTTAGAAACCAGAATAAATCCACACAAAACAGTTCACGGATGATTTTTGACAGGTCTACATCTACAACAGCGCCACCGTGCGGGAGAAATTTTTAGAATATCCTGCCATTGAACGGACATGAACTCAGCACTTTATTACACTCAGCTAAACTATTGGACCACTCGTAGATATATGAGTTCAGCACTTAATAACTTAATACTTCCTTTCATTCTTGTTAATTTGAATCCGAGTTGTTGGAGAACTTTTAGGATTATAGGAAAGGAAAATATAATTATAAAAGAATTACGATAAATGGTTTGTACAAAATTTGTCACAGTTCAGTTAAAAATCTTAGGTGTCGAAAATAATATCAAGGATCTTTAGACAATGTTTCTAAAAGTAGCTTCCTGTTTTAATAATTGATTCGGGCTCAGTTGAGAGTAATAAATCAACATAAACCCTTTTTACCCCGAAAATCTAATAAAATAGTATATTGTGTTGCAAGGGCAGAAAATGAGCTTCAGCAGCCCGCGGCTATTAATTGCTAAGGGCTGCTAAAGCGTTTTCTGCATGTGTGACACAAAAACTTTTTTTCGCCTACCAAAAATAAAACAAAAAATTGCAAAATATAATAACCCAGCTAGAAATTTAACTTTTATAATGGTTGTGAGAACTGCTATACAACTGATATTATAGAAACATGAAAATCGTATAACGCACTTTAAAACTATTATACAATGTCTATACAACCAAAAAGGGCCCACTTTTATAAAACAAATTACTATTATAGATGTTCTATTAGCTGGTTATACAACCCTTGTAATATTACTATAACTATATTAAGTGATACTTATAAAACTTTCGTATACAATCCTTATACAACAAATTTACATGTGCACTTCGGAATTGCTATACAATCATTGTATAGTGATTGTATACGGCAGCCTCGCACAATAATAGAAGTTCAAAAAAAATATATATTTTATAAGTGTATTATTATGCAGCCTGTATTGCAATACGACAAAAATACAATCATTATGTTATACAGTGATGAAATTAAGAACAGAATAATGGCTTTCAAGATTCATTAAAGATGGCAGCGTAAAAAGAAATAATGAAAAATCGCAGGTAACCCGAAAATTTCATTGCGCAGTGAAGTTTTCTGATGAAATATATATGTATTTCTACCTAAAAAATTGATGGGCCTCAGTTTAAATTACACGGATGGTTTATTAAAAATTAAAAAAATATATTGTTTTTATTGACATAGTTAGATAATTAAATTAAAAAAAATTTATTGTTTTATATATAAAATTGTATCAAAGGGTTGTCTCTACATTTCTGAAAACTTACTTTTTAAGTTTTAAGGGAAGTAATATTACAAACCTCGTCTAATCCGACTGTCGGCCAGAAACGCCGCTTATTTTGTGTTAGGGTTATTTAAGTATATGTAAACCGAATATTGACCAAAAAATAATCAATTCTTCCTCTAATCGGCACAACATGACAACCCTGTATTTTAAACCTTTGATAATGTCCTGTAGAGCGAAGAAACATTCCGTATTAGAACAAAATTGTCGTTTAAACATAATATAAGTATTGTATAAGGATATACAATGATAATAATAATAATAATAATAAAAATAATTTATTCATTAAAAAAAAATACAATATATAAGTACAATTTGTTAATATTCTAAAAATAGATGAAATGAAAAAATTTGTTCTCGATAAGTGAGTACTCACTTGTTTCGAGTTAGAAATTACAGCTGAATGATGAATGATGAATTGCATTTAGTAATATATAAAAATAACAATAACAATATTAAAAATTATAATAATAATAATAATAGATTATTCTTAAAAAGTAAAAATACATATTGCATATCCAAAGACAAAATAAAATACAGAAAGGATAAAAGAATTAGTTACCCAAATAGTAACAAATGCTTGTTTCGGGAAATAAATTAAAACATTCTATTTTAAAATGACAAATAAAAAATATATATTAAGTACAATAATTTGTTAATAATTTTAGTTTGAAATCTTATTCGTAAAAAGAAACAAACAAAACAAGAGAAAAAAAAACAGTTTAATCCGAAACGTGACACATCTAGGAGACTTTTTCATCAATATATTTGTGAACTATATGTCTGGGTCTTTGTGTAATAAATTGTTTTAACTTAATTTTAAATATAGGAAAATATGTTATTAATCTAAAGAATTCCGGTATTGTATTATAAAATTTTGGAGCAAGATAATCATATGAGTGTTGAGTGATGGATTTTATCATATGAGGGATTGGATGCTCTGTTTTGTGGCGTGTATTATACGAGTGAGTGGGCCTTATTGTTAAGTGTTTGTTGGTATGATATTTAATAAGTACACAGTAATAGTACAATTGTCTTATGTCCATAATTTTTGTTTCCAGGTACAGTTGATCTGAAGGATATCGAAAACTCTTATCAAAAATAAGTTTTAGAAAACGTTTTTGTGTAATTTCTAATAATTGTATATGGGTTTTCATTGCAGCTCCCCATCCAACTATTCCATACCGTAAATGACTCTGAACCAATGCGTAATATAAAGACTTCAGGTGGTGAGTGGATAGGACCTTTTTTAAGTATCTAAATCTATATAATATTACTTGAAGTTTCTTTATTACAAATTTTATATGCAAATCCCACCTGAGATGTTTGTCTATAATAACACCTAGATATTTAATGTGATTTACAGAGGTAATTTGATATGGAGCATTTCCTATTTCTATTGTTAAATT
This sequence comes from Crepidodera aurea, assembly GCA_949320105.2. Lineage (NCBI taxonomy): Eukaryota > Metazoa > Arthropoda > Insecta > Coleoptera > Chrysomelidae > Crepidodera > Crepidodera aurea. The sequence goes on along the minus strand of OX439475.1, from coordinate 9,148,905 downwards.
ATCAAAATTTGGTAAGCAAGATTTGTTACAGCTGAATGGGATATAATTTGTTTTTTCTAGATTTACTGTAAGTAACTTGTAATCCAACCATTTTTTTATATTTTTAAAATCAATTTCAGTTTTTGTTTTAAGATTGTCCCAAGTTTCAGCTGTGTAAAGGATAGCTGTGTCATCAGCGAAACCTATAACGTGACCTTGACTTGGTAATGAGAATAAACCATTCATGTAAATATTAAACAAAACAGGCCCCAGGACCGTACCTTGCGGTATCCCAAATTGAATTGTTCTAGTTTCGCTGATGACACTATCCACTTTTACACATTGTTGTCTGTTTGTTAAATATTCTTTGAAAAGGTTTAAACACTGTCCTCTAATACCTATATCCTCTAATGATTTCAACAAAAATTCATGATGGATAGTATCAAAAGCTTTGGATAAATCAATGAAAACACAAAGGCATGATTGGTTTTTATTTAAGGCGCTATTTATATTTGAAGTAAGAGTTAAAATTGCATCCTCAGTTGACGTATTTTCCCGGAAACCAAATTGTTGATTGGAAATTATTTTGTATTTATCTAAATATGCAACTAATCGTTTTTTAAGTGCTTTTTCAAATATCTTAGATAAGTGAGGTATTAATGAAATTGGTCGATAGTTCATGATATTGGTTCGGCTTCCTTTCTTGTATAAAGGGATTATAACTGATTTTTTAAAAGCGGAAGGCCATTTACCAGAATCAAAACAATTATTTATTAAAAATTTTAATGGTTCAGTTATAAAATAAGCAACTGTCTTAATGGTTTCTGCCTTAATGTTGTCTATACCAACTGCTTTTTTACTTTTTAGATCATTTATTATACTACATAATTCCTTATTGTCTAGCGGTGTTAGAAAAAAAGAGTTGCAAGTAGTTTGCCTAACTGGCGAATAGTTTTCATCTTTTTTTATATTGTTTGCTAGTGTCTGCCCTATACTTGCAAACATGTTATTAAAATTATTAGCTATATTATTTTTATTTGTAATTATTTGACCTGTTTCGTCTTGTATAGCATTTATGGAATGTTTAATTTTATTGGATTTACTTAAATCTTTCACCACATTCCACAAATTTTTTGGATTATCGTTATTGTTTTCTATTTGCTTTGCATAAAAATTATATTTTGTTTTTGTTATCAAAGAATTAAGTTTATTTTTGTAAGCTTTATATTGTGTTTTAAGTTGTAAATTATTTGGAGTTTTTCGTACATTTTTAAACATTTTATTTTTTGTGTTAATAGATTTAAGCAATGCGTTAGTCATCCAAGGGGTGATTTTAGTGTGTTTTCTTTTAATGAGCCGTTTTTCGCTACACTCGTTGATAGCTTTAGAAAATATTGATAAAAAATTATTAGTTGCGATATCTGGATCAGGCTCACTGTATATAGAATCCCATGATATGTTTGCTAACAAGTTGCTCAGTCTATTTGTATCAATAACTTCTATAAAATGTTTTTTTTGTTTTTGCCTTTTAATTTGTGTATCTAATATTGTTTGTAATATAGTAGTTGAATGGTCAGTGATATCAGTTTGTAGAACATACTGTATTGTATTTTGATCGTAATTTAAAATATTTATATTCAGGTCGCCGATAAAAATGTAAAAATATTCATTGTTAGTTTCATGTGTTTCTAAAAAATCTTGCAAATATGTTATAAATGTTCTGGTATCTGTGTCCGGTGACCTATAAACTGCATATACAATTGCATTATCAGTTTCATTTAGCTGGATCTTAAGTTGTAAAATATTTATATTGGGAAATATTTCTGTTATTGTATAACTGTAATTTAAATTGTTTTTGATATATACTACAACACCGTGATATAAGTATAACAACACTATACAACCATTTTGTTCTGTTGTGTTGAAATTCGCTACGCTATAAAATACGTTAGAAATATAACCTAGAAATTTCAATGATATTACGATATTACAGTTACTAGTTGAATGGTTAAATGTTTAAAATTATAGAAACAATCGAAAATGGCAAGAGGGGGTTGACAATCCTGCCCAGACTGCGAAAAAAAAACACTTTAGATTTATATTTAGCACACAATTTTGTTAAGTAATTTTCAAAATTTCCATCCTTGAGTAATCTACTCATTACCCCTAGATCAATAATCAAAACTTTAATTTTTTTCCATTGGGATGCTGAATCCATTTTTGCAAATTGACTCATTGAGATTATGTATAATCAGATTTTATAACGCAGAATTTGGAAGACTTTTATCTTTGTAAACTATATTTTTGTTCTATAAACAATTTATAATAGGGTCAACGGATGTAGTTACAGATTAATTATAAACGGTTTTTATACTTGTTGTATAATGCTGCCGAACAGAATGGTACTATTATATTTATCATATAAACTTTAATACAACTTGTTATATAATCTTTATAGCAATATTGCATAACGCAGATATTAAAGGTTATATGATTTTCTTTTAAAATATTTTTATAAAGATTGTATATAGCTTTGTAGACTTGTTATAAAATGTTTAAGTTTAAAAAAGATTTTATTCTATAATATAATTTGTAAGAACATTTATACAACAATATTATTATTTTTTTTTTTTTTCGTAGCAAAACACTCTGGGAATGTTTTCTATAATTACAATCTGATCATGAAGATCAATAAGCAATTTTGTTCCAACCTAACTTAACTAGAATTCTTAAATACTAAGGTCCTACTCACTAGTGTACCTTAGGGTCTGATAATTTTAGTAACACTACCGGTAACGTGTAACACAAATCCACACAATACTCTGTTTGTAACTAGCACTGTCACTGAACTAGTTCAAAAGGTTTGGTCCTCTTGAGCCTTCTTACTAAATTGGTATTATCGAGGAGCTGGATGACCTCAACGTTCCCATGTTGGAGCAGCCGTTGTTCATGGCTGCTGGCAGATTTAGATATAGTCTTGTCAACAGTTTCTACATCCAGGTCCCTATGAAGATCACTGTTGCGACAGTACCAGGGTGCATCGACGATGTTCCTTAATACTTTATTTTGAAAACGTTGGATAACTTGGATGTTACTTTTACTGGCGCAGCCCCAAAGCTGACTACCATACGTCCAAACGGGTTTCAATATCTGCTTGTAGAGGAGCAGTTTGTTATGTGTGGACAACTTGGAGTTTCTTCCTAATAACCAATACATCTTTTTATATTTTATACCAAGCACTTCACGTTTCTTTTTAATGTGGACTTTCCAGCGAAGTCTAGCATCGAGTGTCATTCCAAGATATTTTGCTGTATTAGCATAGGGAATACAACAATATTATAGAAACATTTTCTTACAAAACACAATTGTCGTAATCAAACACACTAAGAAATAAAACAATTCTTTAAATGGCACTATAGGATACTTTATTTCGTCTAGAGTTCTATTTTGCTAGTGGGGAAAAATCTTAAATTTTATAAATACAGACAGAATTTAATAAGAAACTTAAGTATTAAAAATGTAGGAATTTATTTATTATATATTATTTCCACTTGTACCGGTACATGTACCAACCGATTTGCGTTTTTCGAATTTATTTTTATTGTGCTATAGACAAACATTTTTGTAATTTTGTCCCCGAGAACTACATTGGGGTGTACCGCTGATGCTAGCCATTATTCACTACTTGACAGACGATTAAACATCAGGTAAGCGTTTTGAGACACGTTATCTTGGATTTTTTTTAAATTGTTGATCCAACCCCTTTTAAGGTAATATAACGTTTAATCTATTACATTTTTTTGGTAAACTCTTAATAATTGTCTGAATTACTATTCATTTTCACTAATTCACACAATCACAAACAATTATTCAGAATCAGAACGTATTATTGTTTTACAGTTTTGTTCTTTTGATTCCTGAGATTTAAAGTTCACAAGTGACAGTCAAAGGTGTCTAGATAATAAAAAGCTAAGTAAACCAGTAAGGAATTTTAATTTATTAGATTCGACATCCTAAGACCGGTTTCTGTCTTTCGACTTCATCAGTTAGGCTTTTCGAATCCAATAAATAACATTCCAAACTCGTACAAGACAATAGCTATGAACTCGAAAGACAGAAACCGGTCTTAGGATGTCGAATCTAATAAATTAAAATTCCTTACTGGTTTACTCACTTTGTATTAATCTCTGAAAGGGATAAAAAAGAAGAGAGTGACATCTTGACTAGATTCAGTCAAAATTTAAAGTCAATACTCTCTTCTTACCATAGATGGTAGCACATCTAAATAAAAAGCTACATAAACAGTCAACAAAAATAATACTTTTATTACTAAAAACAGTTACAAATAGTCGTGATCGTTCAAATGCTTAATAAGATCTAAAACTATTTTTTTATATTTTTTCTGATCATATTTTATTCCGAAATCTTGCAATTGTGATCCGTCAATTGTTCCATCAACCATCTCATTGATTGTTGGCATATCTGTAAGATCCGTTGCTAGTTTGTTAACCCAAAGCATTACGGCCATCAGAAAACCGAATGGACAGTGTTTTTTCCATTCTTTTTTAAGTATCTCGAATGGGTAGATTTTCTCTGGATCACAGCCATATTTTTTGAGATTTTTACTAAGGTTGTCGTGATATAATTTTAGAAGTTTTTCTAAATTGTCCAGACTTTCTTTACCCGCTCCAGAGTAGAAACTGTACATTAGGTCGAGGACTGGTGATGCTACGTAACCAATTTGCAGATCTATCATTTTTATGTGTTCGATTTCTCTTAATGACTGAAAAATAAAAATATCAATTATTATTTACTTTTGGGTAGGTATTTGGTAAGAGCGTTATTCTTAGAAAAGCATGGTAAGATGGTACAATGGCTACTGTATATAGAACAATATAAAAACAATCAAAAAAATAAATTGGCAATTGTTAAAGGAGAACAAATTAGAAAAGCTCTTGTGGCAACATGAAAACATAAATGAACTTCAAAATAATTGAATTAGAAATAAATATTAACACTGTAAGTCTTGAAAAACTAAATAAATAAAACATTAAGATTAAGAATTAATAAACATTAGCTATCGAATACGATAAAGATCCTTCTCCTTAAATATAAAGAGCCTATAAATTATAATAATAATCTTTATTTGCAGCTATATATAATAAAAACAACAAAAAATAAAAATATATAAATATCGTACCCACAATAACTGCATAATAGAGCCGTCAAACAGTAAAAACTGATTGTCGGCCAAACAAGACAAAACAAAAATTAACAAGATAAACAAGATTTAGGATAAACAATAATTTATCTAAAGGCACTATATAGTAGTTTTAGAGAGAGAAAAAATGTTTAGAGAGTTAAAAGCTGTCACTAGAGCAATGGAGGTGATCCTTGGTCTCACCCCCTCTTGATATATTTATTAAGGAGGCTGTGGTGATGATAAAGACACAGTTACGCTCTACTGGTATACAACTTGACGTAGGATCTGGTAAGTCGAGGTGTAACTTGTGGCACGAGGTCCCACTGCTACAAGCCAATACAGATTCGACTTCACCAAGATATGCCTTTCACAGGCCCTACAGGGTAATAATAAAAAACGTACAAGAGGCTACATTGGCAGCAAGTGCCTTGTGCATCTACACCGATGGGTCTAAAACAAATGAGGGGGTCAGGCTGTGGAATTTATTCCAGATCCCTGAATCTCAATATAAAATGGGCAATAGATTCTAATGCCAGTTTAGCTCAAACAGAGCTCACTGCTATCTCCATCGCCACAAAAGAGACTAACAGAAGAAACATTACTGGTAATAATATTTACATCTTCACGGACAGCAGACAGGCACTACTAGCTCTGGGTAGACCACGCATTACGTCACCAGGCCCTGACCGAAGCTTGCAACAACAACGTGGCCACTTTAGCTTGGATCAGAGGTCATGGAAAATAAAAGGCAACCGTACAGCTGTCTCATTAGCTAAGAAAGCAGCCTCCCATAAACTTTTGGGACCTGGCACTTTCATAAGCTCATCGGTATCAGCTGTGGCTGACCTACTAAAGAAGCACTCCCTTGACAAGTTTAAGGGTAGATGGGACGACGAAACAGGCTGCAAGCTAGCCAAGGAACTATTACAGTATCCAAACAGCGAAACAGCCAAAAAATACATGACTATGAACAGACAGAACCTGCGCACAGCCACTAGTATCCTGACTGGCCACTATCATCTACGAAAACACCTCTACAGGATGGGGTTATCTGACACTCCACTGTGAAGAGGATGTGAACAGGACTGTTGAACACATTCTCTCACAAATAAGACATTTTCTTTTCGGCGAGCAGTGACGAACACACGCTAACATAAGGCAGCTACCTTCAGGCGACGTCATCACCTACTTTAAACAAGTAGGCTGGCTGACGAGCTAGAAGGAAGGCTCAACCTCAGAAGGATGCATAATGGACCAAATGTTGTGGCCTACGTGCTGTGGGGTGACCCACCCTTCTAGATTTACAGATACAGATTCCCGCACTTGTTTGGACCCTATATTTATACACACAAAAGATTATATCAACGATACGGTACTACCCATGACAATTTCAGCATCTGTAACTGACCATTACACCACTTTGAGTGTTTTCTATAATTTAGCAAATTCTGATTTTGTTATTATTGTGAAGATGGCGTTGCACTCACCTCCTCTTTTTCGACTTAACCGTTTGTACTAAGAGTTGGTGGGTTCAAAGCGATCTTCAGAATTTCTTTAGAGATAGAAATTCGAGCTAGTCTACTTCTTACTGCCGAGGCACAATAATGCCGAAACCGGTATAAGAATGACAGGCTCCTTTAATAAAAAAATCAGAAGTTTTGGGTATAAGTCTCGATTATTCGGGTTCCAAAACGGCGTCTGCATTCACGTAATTCAATACCTGTTGGGGCATATTGCCCAAGGAGTAGTTGTTGGGGTGCAGACGTCGGTTGCATGTATTGACAATTTAAAGATTTTCAGTCGATTTTGGGAGATTGTGTGATCTTAATTTATTTTATTTTCACATCTCTTTTGTGCAGTTTAAAAAATAATACTTACATTATACTTAATCATCATATTATTGCTCCAACAGTCACCGTGTAAAATAGTACCATATGAACCATTATAGGTAACACTATTTCTAAAAATAGTTAGTTGATTTTCTACATATTTCTCAACCTTTTTAAAAATTTCATCTTCTCCTTCTTCTTCTAAATATCCTAATACTTTGTTGGTAAAATGTTTCATGTAACCCATCATAACGTCTGCTTTCTTTTGCAATTCTATCCAGTTATTATATAAATCTTTGGTCGTTTCCAAAAACAATTCTGGTTGGTGATGTTTAAAGGCAAAACCAAGAGCGTGGTAATCAGCATACATTTTAAAAATCTTTTCAAACGATTTCGTATCCAAGGGTACTGATGATGGATGTATTTCGTAGTTTTTAACTTTCAGATTTTCCAATGCTAATTTTTCGAATCCTCTGTCCGAACAAGTGGCATAACATTTAGCGAAATTATCCAAAGTTTTAACTTCTGGATATAATTTCTGAAACTCCAACAAAGCTGGAATCACTTTCGTATAATAATGGATTTCATTGAAATAAGTGGACGACATAAGATCCGTAGAAGCTTCAGTTTCACTAGGTCGAACCATTTTGATCACAATATTAACATCTTTACCAGTTTTTTTGTTTTTCAAAGAAACAAAAGTCATCTCGCCGAGGAATCCCGCACCTTTTTGATTTCCTTCAAGTACTTGCACTTCATAATTTTCAAGTTTATCTTCTACAGCACGTTCTAAACAATCGACGATGCCTTGATCAAAATTTTTAGCCATTGCAAATGAACGTTGTTGACAAACAAATCTTTACTGAGCGTAATAATAAAATTTTTGATTTTAATTTCTATTTATCTGATTGTGAAGGACAAATGGCTATTATGTATTTTTTAGTGATATCGTTTTCTTTATCTCGTCGAAGAAAATTATAAGGTTAGCAACGCACAATTTTCAATTTACTAACAATAGTTTGTTTTAATATTATACAGAGTGGTTGCATTAACAACAATTTAAATATTGTTTTAGCATCTACTGAACTAGGAAATATAAAAATTCCGGTTTGTAGAATTTATTTACCGCTCATCATACTAATATCTTTTAAATTGCCGTCACCTATTAAATAATCAAAAATTATGTGGTTGTTGTTTTGCGAAAGATAGAGAGATCTCTAAAGATTTAAATCTTAAATCAGAAAAACTGTTTTTAAAAACTTTAATATTTTTAAGAACTTATACAAATACAAAATATGATAACTAACTACAAATGTGGCTAAGCAAGGAATGAATTTATTTTATTAAAACGAAAAGAAAGATTGCAAGCTGGAGATAAGGCTTCCTAGGAATCTCCTTGGCCGTTCTCGTCTATTCAGCACTATTCCTAGAATTTGAATATATAACTCCTCCATCCTTAGGTTGAAAAAATACGGATGTATTTTTGGAACTCGAACAAGGGGTGGTTTCTTCTGTGTTTTGGTTTCCTTCTTCATTTCTTGTAATTGGTTTGCGGTGTCGATTACAGAATATGAAGAGGGCGATTAGGGTGATGCAAATGATAACCGTTACTGTAGATAGGGCCACTATTGGTACTATATGCCGAGTACTGGTTATTTCTTGGATTGGTTTCAGTTGCCTGGCAATCTTATTGATTTCGTAGAGATCTTCGAAATTGAGCCTGGTGATGTTGGAGGCTTGATACGGTTCTTGTGACTCATAAAATCCATCAGCGAATTTTGGCAGTATTAAAGCTTTTCCATCTCTTATTTGCGGATTGTTGATGAACGTCAATCCGTTAATTGATATTGAACATCCTTTTGGGATTCTTAGCAATGTAGGCAGTTTGATCTCTAGGAAACGGTCCGTCCGGCATTTTGAAAGTATTTTTTCTGGTCTTGAAGGTATTACAAGGACTTCGTTTTCGGTAACTTGTTGGATTATCGATTCTTCAATATTGATTTCGGTGACTTGACAGTTTTTCGGAGTGTATCCGTCGAGGAGGTGTAGAGTGCAGTTATCCCTGGTTACAAAATTCTGTTGGCAATAATATGTATTTTCCAACATTGGACATTCTTCTTTTTGGGGTTGAGAATCCTTTTTTGTTCGAGCTAAGTAGGGGTAAGTAGGTATAAACATTCTACGGTGTTGGATTAATGGGTAGATGTGATAAAAGTCTAGAATTTCTTGTTTTAGGATTGGAATGTGTATGGCGAAAATAAGTTTTGATTTCGAAAAGGTTACTTGGGTTCCTAAGAATAGATAGTAAGTCAAAATATTTTTGAATTTTGGTATTTTTTCCGGATTATAAATTCGTTTGAGATAATTTATCATGTCAACAATTTCATGGCTGGATACTATGGAATTATGAAGTGAATTCAATTTCAAAAATACAATAGCATTTCTATGTTATCGATAAACATAGTCTGAATATCTATATTAATTTGACTTATTGTACCTTGAAAAGTTATATAATTCTCTAAGCTTATGATTTGGTTTTTTTTTTTTTTTTTATTGATGCCTGGAATCTTTTTAAATTATTCTGCAATTTTTGTTGGTTTTGCCACAGTACAGTTAAAGATTTGTTGTAATGGTCAATTAATTTTTTATAAAGTGTTGGATATTCGGAATACATCGATATGTATGTGATCGAAAGGTTTAGCAGCGGTTGGTGTTAAATTAAATTTTATACAGGCGGGTTTCTATCGTATTTTTTTTTTTTTTTTTTTTTTTTTTTTAACATACTTCGCAATTGCTTATATATTTTTCTATGTCTTCCGACATTTTGGGCCAATAGTATCTAGACCCTAAAGAGGCTTTGACTTCGTTGATTCCGCGATGACCGTTTTTATAGTTATGGTAGTAATTCAGTTTTTCTTTTTGTTCTTCACATGTCAGTACGTCATCCAAGATTTTTATACAATGAACAAAGTTAAAAGCGGAATTTTTGAAAAATTTTTGAACTGTAACAACAAAAGTTTCGGGTTTAAGTGGGTTTCTGAAGAATAGAGCATATTTGCGCTTTGGGTCTATGAAATCCTTAATGAAGTTTACTATGCTTTGTTCTAAATTTCTTTGTGGTAAAATAACCAAAAGTCTAGTGTTTTCGAAAACTTGCTCTCGTTTTGTTTTGATTTCGTTAATTTCTCCGCAAGACAAAAGTATTTGATTTTTGTAGAGATTTAGGGCTCTTTCCGTTATTGGTATATTAAAAATGGGGTTTTCTACAGATGTATGTACTGTTTCTAAGTCGGTTTGATTATTTTGGACTGGGGATTCATTTCGAAGTTCAACCGGGGGTTGAATTTGAACATTGGATATTACTTGAATTTTTTCTGGGGTTTCCCTTAAAATCTCAGATATTTCCGTTCCGGACAAAAATGGTAAGTCGTCAATATCGTTTTGAATTATCGCGTCGAGGTCGTCGATGTTGACGTCTAATGAATCGGTTTCGATGGCATTTAAATCACAATCAGGGTTTATTCGCGATAAAGCGTCAGCTGCTTGGTTGTTTTTGCCTTTTTGATATTTAATCGTATAATTGAATTCCTCTAATTTTAATCGCCATCTGACAAGACGCGAATTTGGCTCTTTCAAAGAGAATAGCCATTGCAACGGTTTATGGTCCGTGAAGATACAAAATTCACGACCAAAAAGGTAAGGTCTGAAGTATTTGCAGCCCCAAACGACGGCCAACAATTCTTTTTCAATTGTCGAATAATTGATTTCCGCCGAATTAAGAGTACGTGACGCATATGAGATAGGGTGACCTTCTTGAGATAATATGGCACCAATCGCAAAGTTAGAGGCGTCGGTTGTTAATTCGAAAGGTTTTTCAAAATTTGGGTATGCCAAAATAGGTTCCGATATCAGTAAATCTTTACATGTGTTAAAACAATTTATAAATTCCTTTGTATGTTCTACTTTTTGGTCCTTTTTTAAACAAGTTGTCATTGGTTTAGTGATCTTCGCGAAGTTCTTAATGAACTTCCGATAATACCCGAGTAGACCGAGAAATGATTTTATTTGTTTTTGTGTACAAGGGATTGGAAATTTTCTTATTGCCTTGATTTTATTTTGGTTTGGTTTTATACCTTCAGGTGTAACCACATGACCCAAAAACTCCACTTCTTTGCGTAAGAATTCGCATTTATCAAGTTGAATTTTTAGACATGCTTCTCTTAATTTGAAAAATATTGCTTTTAAATTCTGTATGTGTTCTTGCAGACTCGTACTAAATATGATGATATCGTCCATGTATACTAAGCAGCATTTATTCTGAAGGTCTTTTAATATTTCATCCATAGCCCTCTGAAACGTTGAGGGCGAATTTTTGAGGCCGAAAGGCATCCTCAAAAATTCGTAGTGCCCATTGTCGACACTAAAGGCGGTTTTGTCAATGGAACATGGGCTCATTTCGATCTGGTGGAAACCACTAGCCAGATCTAAAGTCGTGAAGTATTGAGCTCTGCCCAATTTATCCAAGATATCGTTAATATTGGGTATCGGATATCTGTCTGAAATTGTTTTTTCGTTAAGTTTCCGATAATCAATGACCAGACGCCATTTTTGGCGTCCCGACGCATCTATTTTCTTCCCTACTATCCAAATAGGGGAACTCCAGGGCGAACACGATGGTCGAATAATTCCTTTATCTAACATCTCGTTTATTTGTCGGCGTACCTCCTCTTTATGGACATATGGGTATCTATAAGATTTGACATGAACGGGGGTTTCATCCGTCGTTTTTATTTTATGTTTTACTTTAGAAGTGAATGTTAAGGGATCTCCCGGTTTTAAGAGAATGTCGGAGAATTGTCGACATAATTTAAGTATCTTTTCTTTTTCTTCCGTATTCATATGTTGAGTGCGTATTAGATTATCAATGTCAATTCTTTCGTTGTTATTTGGTTTTGTCCTTTGTCCCTTAAAATAATTAAAATTGTGTACTTCGTATAAAGTAGATTCGAAAGATTCCGCTTGTATGGGTTTATTTAAATTTACCGAAATAGTTTTATTACTTTCGTTAATTATTTCAACTATAGCGTACCCGTTTCTTGCCATTGTTAGAGTCTCAGGAATGCAAACCTCACTTAAATGGGTTTCATTGATTAATATTTCTCCTTCAAGAATACTAACTGGAAGTGCTTTAAGAATTTTTTCCGAGGGACCGACTGAAAATTCGAATTTTACATCAGAAGGTTTCCTAAATTTTATAGGAATTTCTACTCGATTACTAATTAAACTATTATTCGTAAAATCTATATTTAAATTCATTTTTATGAGGTCTTCTACACCTACAATTCCATCAAAAAATTCGTGGAAATCATAAAGTATAAAGTTAATGTTGTTATCGTAATTGAATTCCCTGAACGCGGGGATATCTGCTTGATACATGATACGTTTACTAGTAAGAGACGTTTTAATGTCTACATTTGAATGATAAATACAGTGTGGGTAAAATTTTTCGGCAATTGTTGGCCTAATTATTGATTTGGTACTACCGGTATCGATGAGCAATTTTAATTTTGGTTGTTCGATTTCGATATACGGTAGGGGATTGGTCGAAGTTATATTTAGTTCAATTATGTCGGGTTTGGACCGGAGGCTTGTTCCGAAAAAATTTGGGTCATCCGTACCCGATTCTTGATTCGCAATTTGGACTGAATTCCCGAATTTATGTACAATTTCGTCGGTATCGTAATCATGGTCTTCGGAGTTGATATAATTGTTATCACCAGAATAGTTATTTGCATATAACTCTTCTACTACGAAATTTGGTTTTTGACCATAATTTTGGAAATAATTGTTAGGTCTATTATAATTGCCATTATTATTATTTGGATTAAAAGATCTTTTTGTATTATAGGAATTGCTTGAAATTCCAGACATCGGTTCTGGTTTAGGCAATCGATGTGGGGGAATTTGATTGCGTTTAAAAACATTTATTTTGGGTCCAAAAACTTGAGAGTTTGTTGGATAATTACGGGGAGGTTGAGGCCGTGGTTTGACATTAACAGGCTGACTTGACCACACCGGTTTCTGAGCACTTTGGTACTGATTTTGATTAAAATGATTTGAATATTCTTGATTTGGAGAATACAATTGTTGATCTTGTTGATTAAATGTAGTAAATGACCTTGTTGCATTTTGCTGTTTAAAATTATTATTTTTAGAAAAATGACCTCGAGGTTCATCGGGCTGACCATAAAGTCTCCCAAAATTTTCGAATTCGTTTACATACGCGATTGCGTCTTCAAGAGACGCCGGTTTTTTTAGATGCATGTTATTTTTTAATATACCTGTGCAGCCGGCAATGAACGTGTTTAATGCCGTTTTGTCACAATGGTTAATTTGACATAGTTTATCATTATTTCTTAATGTTTGATCATTACTTATTCTTTGAGCAATGCTGCTCCTTAATAATTGCAATCTAGTACCAAAGTCTATCAGATTTTCATTTTTGTACGGTTTGGTTCTAGTCAGTTCTTGAATTAAGCAACTTAAATCCCTGCGGTCTGAAAAACATTGCTTTAGGGCGTTTTTTAGTGAATCCCAATCATTTAACTCTACGCGATTTCCAACCATAGTCTCTGCTTTCCCTATTAATTTCTCTTGTATGCATTCAAAGATATGTTTATTTAATTCGGCATCGTTATATTCCTGATAAGTAGCAATTAGACTTTCACAACGTGTTATAAATTTATTTAAAGTGTTGCTATCGCCATCATATGGCCTAATAATATCTAGTTTTGATTTAAAAAGATTCCAGTTTATTGCTGGACGAGCCATTTCTTCGCGAGAATCTGAGTTTAAATTGTTTTCTAAATTATTTCCAGATTTATCTGCCTCAGAGAAGGCTATTGCTAATTTTTTCGCGATTTCGTCTATATCGGTCATGAGAAATCAAATTGTATTATTAAAATAATTATTATTATTTAAGAAGAATTGTTTGACTTATCTATCTATCCCGAATATTTAGAAAATGTTAGGAATAGGCAAAAAGGAACTTAGCACTTACAATGTAGCTGTGGTACCAGTTTCTTTTTCGATTCCTGCTGTAGTCCAACGTCAGGTGCTCCAGGGCCCACTTTTCGAAAAAATAATCCAATGGTTTTTTCTCTCGAACCTCACTGCACAGAACGGAAAGTTACATTAATCCACTAAAGGGAAATGTAAGTTCGTAGATACGCGCTCTGATGTTAAGACACCAAAATCGTGAAAAAGTTTTTACGCACGATGCGAAAAGCTCTTTTCTTTAACGACCGCACGTATCCTACTGACTGCGCCAGATTTAAATCTTAAATCAGAAAAACTGTTTTTAAAAACTTTAATATTTTTAAGAACTTATACAAATACAAAATATGATAACTAACTACAAATGTGGCTAAGCAAGGAATGAATTTATTTTATTAAAACGAAAAGAAAGATTGCAAGCTGGAGATAAGGCTTCCTAGGAATCTCCTTGGCCGTTCTCGTCTATTCAGCACTATTCCTAGAATTTGAATATATAACTCTAATTCATTTTTTTAAACATTTTTAAATCATGTACAAATAGTAAATATTCTAAAAAACTATTATACGAGGGGAGGTCGCTTATTCACAAAATGATTAGTGGTACTTTATTTCCACTATCAATTATTATTATACTAAAATGTATTGCAAAATGTATCTGTAAACTAACCTGTTTTTATTCGTTTAATTCAATTTCAACACTCAACTTCTGTTCATTAAACATCAGTTTTTGAATACCTAAACGCTTCAAATTAGATAAATTAAGAAATACTTTTTCCATTTCAGTCTTCAAACACGGAAATATCACCAAATGCAAACGCGCATGCCCTGGTTTTTAAAATGTACTAGTTAATTAAGTATGTATGGGTACTAGATTACATAAATTGTTGGATTTAGAATTTAGAATAAGTTAAAAAATTCTGAAGACATACACAAATTATTGCTTCAATAAAATTACCTGTTTGAACTCTACATACAATCCTTTAATGTTTATTATTTTGATACCATTATATAAATAATCTTAAATAATAATTCTAGATAGGCAACTTGTAGTACGATCAATTACATCAAGTGGTCCCTGTATTTAAATCTGTAACACCTCAATATTTGACGTTTAAATTTAAAGAATAGAGGCAAATAGTTTTGTGTGACATATTGAACAATTGTGTGTGAGGTGTCTTTTATAAATGCATATGATAAGTTCAGAAGATCTACTAGGGCTTTTCTTCAAGAAAGATCATTTTACACATTGTAATGTCTCTCTCTCTCTCCCTCTCTCCTTTAAATTTAAAAAATGGCTTATAGACTTAGTCTATTCGATTTCAAATATAAGTACTACATTAAAAATTCAAGCATGCACGGTCTTTTCTGAATTAAAAAAAAACATTTGAAAGAAATGTTAAAAGAGAAGGTAAACATGTTTTTATCAAAAACTTTTTTTGATACTAAAAATAATTCATTTTCCAGTACCCCAAATCAATGGGCAATCACTTTTGTTTGTGCTATGTGGATAACTCTAATACTCAACTATACAGAACGAGCAATCATTATGTTATATTCCACAAAGAGTTACTTATACTTTGAGGTTGTCCAAAGGCGGCATCTGGCCAACGTTAGAGGGATTAACTTTTTTTTTAATTTCGGCATTTTACTTTGATCACAAAGTGTTGGGGTCGACTAAAAAAATGATGTATATTTTATTTTTAAAACGTTAAAAATTCCAAGAATCATCACCTGATGAATTAATAAGGGTACAGAGAAAACACGCAAGGATACCATAAATGTTTTTTTTGCGGTTAACAATTAATGAATGTAATAAAATGTCATCAAGAATCGTATTCAAGTACCATATTAAAGAAACAAACAAATTATTTTGACCTTCACCTATAATTTTGAATGTAAAATAACTGGTTTCTCATCTTTAAATTACGTAAGAATCAATAGCGCCTTTATTTATTTAAAAAATTGACGTTAGAGTGAAGAAATAATGTTATCATAAGCAAGAGCGAGGTAATTAAAGGCTACAAAAACAGGTTATATTGCACAGGGCTAAAGGGAAAGTTGAGACTAGCTCTAATGGGCACGAGCTTAAGCAAACATGCAACAGTATTACTGGTAAATATAATCCAAAAACACTACTGCCTAAAAGAGTGATTAAGGAAAGAGTTTATTCAATAGACTATTGCCCTACTCGGTCTACCAACTGTCTTCTGAAGATTAATTCGAAACTTTCAGCGCAGGAGTGGATACCAGGATAGAAAATACAACTGCAATGAGGAGGATGATTATATTGCATGAGAAGAAGCCTCAATGGTCAACGCAAGGAAAGCTAAAAATCCCACAAAAAATTCAAGTCACTGGTACTAGTGACAATGTAACAGTAAATAATATAAATTAATTTTTAAGGATAGAACTACCTATACAATACATTTTTATTTAGTATGGCAATTAAGTAGCTTCCGACAAAACTACTTATTGAAATTTTGAAACAATGCGTTTAAATACCCCTGTACGTTCTTACAGTTAGTGCTAAATATATATGCTTAAATAATTTGTTATTGTTAATTCTCAACTCAACAAAAAAACCAAAGTAAATATGATACAATGAAATTAATGAACGGGTATAATTTCAAAATAATGGCCAGTTGAAGTTCGTGATTAACTTGTAACCTTGATAATAATAACAAAATAGCACCGTAATTTGATCGATTCAAGATTTTTGTTTAAACCAATAATTAAAAGAGTATTTTGTAAATTATCAACTAAGACACTACTTTATTAACCTGTTTTTCGGTTAATTATTAAAATTTAACCGGTTAAGTCATTTCGACCAAGGAGCAAACATCTCTATATACAGATCTAGCAAAATTTTAACGGAACATAGGATTTTCAATGTATTTTGTTCATGTAGAAGTCGACTAGCACAATGTATCAGAAATCTGCGCGACGACGTATCAACTGTTCAATTGAACCACTCTACATTGTTATATCCCTACTCTCCGCTAGCAGAGCACGTATCTGCGTTACCTTACTAGTACTGACCGGCAGCAGTATGAAAATGTTAGGAAAGGAGGTGTGTATGTGAGACATTCAGGAACAGATTTTGCGACGCCGATGTTCCATTGTATGTGAGAAATTAATTGCTGCAATAAATGTAACAAAAAAAAGTGCGAAATTTTAATCTCGTTTGATGTAAGTTCATTGTGTCCTAGTGTACCGATTCCGCAAACCTTAGAATATCTTGAAGAATTACTCAAATCAAACGACGATATTAAGAATATTTACTTTTGGCTAAACTTTGCATGGATCAAAATTATTTTCAATTCAGAAATGAATTTTTTAAACAACATGAAAGAACTGCTATGGGCAATTGTCTATCACCTTTCATGGCAAATCTCTTTATGAGTAAATTCGAAACCAAGATTAGTCAAGAATATGAGTACTTCCCAAGGATATGGTACAGATATGTGGATGATGTATTTGCTGTTTTCGATACTAAGACAACTAACTTAGTTGACTTCGTGACAAAATTAAACTCTCAATTTCCATCCATAAAGTTTACCTATGAAATAGAAAACAATGTACAACTACCATTTTTAGACACTTTGGTTATCAGGAACGAGAATAGAGAGTTATTGCAAACTGGCAGAATGTATACCGTATACGTTATACCTTAGCGCTATTATATAAAATCAAATTTCCGATTTGAAAGAGAACATTGTATTCTTAGCAGAACGTCTTATGTTACCAGCTATAATTAGAACAAGAACAAGGAATGTTATATCAGGTAAACTATTGACTTTCTCCTAATGAAAGTAAGTAAAGGACTTGAAGGATTTTGCTTAGAAGATTAGCTTATACGAATAGGTTGAAGGATTTTGATGAAATTTCAACAATCAAAACCAGGAACCAGGAAGTTCACACAAGAAAATACTCTTAAGATCCATGCCGAGCAAAAAACAATGCAAGAAATAGAAATAAATTAACACATATGTTCTAGAATTAAGTTTAAATTACTCTGAAATAAAATATTTTTAACTTTCTTACCTTTATTAACAAATAAATTAAGACTAATAGTTTTTTAGTTTTATTTAAAACCTAAAATGCAACTATCAGATATCAAAACTAATGGAAAATTTCATTTTTTTGTTTTAAATAACTAGCATCTTTTCAATAATATATATTTAAATACATATAGACAAAGCATTACAATTTAGCACAGAATTTTGGAAAATTATTCCTTTTAATCTGTTGTAATCCAAACAGATTGTTTTGAGGGTTGGATATTAGATTTTCAGAATTTGTAGCTGAAATATATCGTAAACAGTTTAATATAAAATGTTATAGATAATTAAAAAATCTAAAACTTTTGTATTAATTTGTATTATTTTTCAACATAAACTCAAAATTATCGAGAATAACCGTTTTTATAAAAGCCTAATTTTCAGTCGAAAAAGTTTGTTTACAAATTTTCAATTTTTTAACTTTAACAGTGCTCTTCTTCTGTTATTTAATTCTAAAATCGATCGCGAAAAAGCCGCTTATTGGTTTTAGAACACCAAACACGCATAAGGCATAAGGTTTAAGGCTCTCCTTATGCCTTAGACATAGCGCACGACGTTATACCTTAAAAATGTTTGTTTACTGGTGCGCACGCGTAACTGTCACTGTAAGGTGTATGGTGTGCAATAACTGTCTAATAAGTTAGAATTTGACATTTTTAGGAAAGATACCGCCACAAGCAGGTATATCCCATCAGATTCTTTTCATTGTAATCAACACAAGATTGCTAGCTTACATTTCCTAGAGATTTAATTTGATTAAGTATATAGCTGCAAGAAACGGTTATGACGAAGACTTAGTTGACAAACATAAATTTAAGAAAAACCTATGTGACACCACGTTTTTCCAACACGAAAAACAGACTGAAAAATTCGTTTTAATACCGTATAATCCCACTTACACCAAAGGACTTACCGGCGTGTTAAAAAAAGCAGGTTTAAGTTTAGTTTTTCAGTCTAACAACACTTTAAAACAGTTATTAGGTAATCCCAAGGATAAAAACAGTAATTTGGAAACAAGTGGTATTTACGAAATTAGTTGTGGGGATTGTGATAGAAAGTATGTTGGGCAGACTAGACGCTCCGTACAGGTCAGATTTAAAGAGCACTTGGCTCACTTAAAATATGGGCGTACGGAAAAATCTAGTATAGCCAATGTAAAATTACTTAAAAATGTATCCAATAATAAATTGTTGGACGCATTTGAAAGCATAGAAATAGGTAAATGTAAAACTAGTTTAAACAGAGATAAAGAACCAATTACTCTTTAATCCATTAGGTACGGGCGGGTTAGTCATCCTTGGCTGATTGGTCACCCCCCACACAGCACACGACATCCAATGGACGTCCGTTTTACGTCCAGTTCAAGTCCAAACGTCCATGGACGTTGAATGGACATCCACTGTACGTAAGGACATGGACGTACAATGGACATCCAGTTTTGTACATCCATTGTACGTACATATAATGTACAAAAAAATACTTTCGTACTGATATTATTATGATGAAATATCTGTTTCGTACTATTTCGTTTTCATTCCAAATCAAAATATATTCTATAGGTAAAACATACCAAATCACAAACTCAGCCGATGTATTGTGTTATGATGAGCCAATTGATGTACATATCTGGACATTACCTGTACGTAAACGTCCGCGTCGAGAAAAAGAAGAATATCTGAGGTTAGGTATTGTTACATGGCGTCAGTTTCGCTGTCGAATCTTTTCAATTGTGAATTGTGAGGTTGTGTTTTACGGGTTATACGTGTATATCAGTATAAAACTCTTGTGTAGTGTAGTAGTGGGTAAAACTTTATATTTTGGTGAATCTTCTATATCTGTTTCAAATGCATGAACAGGAGGCAGCAATGTATATGAGTTTGTAAAGAGGTGCATGTGCCAACTCTTCACTAATTCACTGGCATCTGCCTACAGCTATCTTGGAAGGCGAAACAAACAGAAATTCGTCGGTTTAAAAATAGCTGAGCTTCTGTTGTGTAAGTAAAATAATACATACATTCTCCAGTGTGTCGGTTTTTATAGTAAGAGTACTTTTTTACAACTGTAAAAAATTCCAATGTACAATTATCTATTTATTTTATTCCACAGGTGCTGCAGAGAAGGCATATCCGAATAACTCAAAAAAAGAAATAGAGGACTGCTAGACGAAATGGCTGAGGAGAGCCGGTGAAAGAAAATAATTATTTTTAATTAATTTCTATAACTCATAGTCGCATTGTACTTTAAATACTCTTCTTTATGGAAATTAAAACCACTTATTTTTTAAAAACGTTTTTTAATTTTGTTGCTGTCATATTTTTGTAAGTAATCCCAACGGATGTACAAGTACGTCCAATGGACGTTCTGAAAGGACGTCCACTGTTCCTCTTTTGGACATAACATGGACGTACATTGGTCGTCCAAAGTAATCCCAATGGACGTACAAAGTGGAGCCGTCTGTACGTACATATAATGTACATTGTACGTCCATTGGATGTTTTACGTACAATAAGGGACGTCCAATGGAAGTCTTGAATATCTGAAACGTACATGTGCTGTGTGGGCCTTGGCTGATTAGGTCACCAGGGATGACGGTGCTCGGCACCGCCGGGGGGAAGTGGTGTTAGTCATTTAGTATAAATAGCTGTTAGAAATAGTTAATTGTTTAGTCTATCATCAACTCCTGATGATGCCAACATAGTTGGCGAAACGCGCGTATAGTATGTTAAAATTGTGTTTTGGTTGAGTGGTCGAATTTTTGGTTTAGTTATCAAAGCACCCAAAGTTATCTTTATGCGCAGAAGTATTAATTGAGTGAAAGATGAACCAATGGAATTTAGATTCTACTTCTAGATTTACACAAGTTGTCTAATTGTTAGATTTGTGAAACAAAACATTTGAGAACAAGTGAATTGTTCAGTAATGTTTCTCTAATGCTTTAATTTTTTTAGGGTCAATTAAATATTTCATTCTTGCCTGGGAAAATGCAGGAATTCACAGAACAGAAATTATTCACTAAAACTGTAAAGCGTAAAGTACTTATATATACTACATTTTGGCCATGGGAAATCTCCGTGCAAAATTATTAAAGAAAATGTTTTGGGTAGATGCAATATCTCATTTTCAACTATGAGGTGTGATTTTGAATCTACTCGTCGTGCTCTGCAGGATGGAATATAAGAAAAGAAAATGGTAAAATCCTAATATTTCCTATTTTGAGGGTAATTTTTGAAGATTTTAAAAGCGTTTTTGAGCAATATAAAAAACCTTACATTTATGAAATCTACGCGTCAAGGACTGTAAGATGGCATAAAAAATAGACATAGGAATTTTCCAACTTTGACAGCTTTTTTGTGACACTTCCATTAGAGCTAGACCAAATAACTCGACATATTTGAAATCTACGGACCAAAATCTATAAGGTAACATCAAAAACTAACAGACAATTTTTTTCGAATTTTGATTGAAAACAAAGGAATAGTGGCTGGAAGCTTCTGATTCTCTATATCTTCTGAATATTTGGGAAGCTTTTCAACTATATTTCATGAAAGTATTAAACATTTTGTCAATAGTGTAAGAACGATTTGGGCCATTTTATCATCTCCGATATCTCAACTATTCGGAGAGATAACTCAAAAATTAAAAAATATTCGGAATTTGTAAAATTTTTGAGAAATTGGGAAAAAAATGGTGTAAAAAAATTAAACCCAAAGTAAATATTTTATTTTCAGTAATAAATTAAAATGTATGATACAATATTTTATACATATAAATTACATAATACGTATAATACTATAATACTAAGCTTAAAAAAAGAAAATATTAGATTTTGTACAACAAAACTAAATAATAATTAAGTATATTCTGCAATAAAATTCTTTTACGATTTTGGTTTTAAAAAAAATTAAATCTAATCAGCCTCATATAAGTGAAAAGAATATAATTTAAAATTACTAACGAAAACCATGGACTTTATTTTTTATAAGTTTCTTTTTTCTTTTGTTGCGAATTATTAAATTATAAACGAATAAAGAGAAGATCCAATTGTCGCCATTTAGGTCAAAAATTAAATGTATACTTAAAATCAGAACCACACAAACCATTGAAAAATCAAGGTTGCATCGAGTTTGAAAATAGAACAACTCCTCCACTTCAAGCCACGCCCCTTCTGACATCTAATAGCTGACATGTGACAATTGGCATGTGACAGCTAACATGTGACAATTGGCATATGGCAGAGGGAGCGCGTTCATATTGAAAAGGAGGCGTGGCTCATCACAAAAGCAGTTAACAAAATTTTCCCACGCTCAGGTGGCCGATACTCTACTAATCAGTTGTTGGACTATATAATTCCAGACTTGTGTTGTTTATAACTTTTTTATTTTCATCAAATATAATTGCTATGCGGTAAATTACTCGAACTAACGGTACTTTTACTTTTTCTCAACTTAATCTTATCTTTAATATTCGACAGTCTCGAAGCTGAAGAATCTTTATGCACCAGTGCAACGCTTTTACGTTCTTTCTCCGTAACGTTCATTTTTTCAATTTGCACTACCGACTTCAGATCGTAGCAAAAATCACCTTTGCAGACCATGGGGCTTTGCAATGCCGCCAGAGGAGTCTTCACCAATGACGATTCGTTTTGGTTGTATTCTGGCGTGTCCAGGAAGAATTTTGGAACTGAGCTTTGCCTTATTATCGGGATTTCCTTGGGCGAATCGATTTTTATGTGAAGACTTCGAGATTGTCTTCTTTCCATTAGAGATTTCTTTCTGAGTTCAACGTTGGGCGGTGGTTCTAGGAACGTGGTTTCTGATTTGGCTGATATATCGCTGAGGTTGTTTTCTAACTTTAGTTTTTCGTTAGAAATGTCACCGAAGCTCACGGTTTTCTTTACTGGTAACAAGTACTCCTGCGAAAAATGGAAGAAAGTTACATAACTAACGAAAGTCTCTCTAATCCTAATAAATTTTCTTTCGCATATCTATCTATCTAACAGATCTACAGGGTGGGGCAGATAAACGGTCAATTAGAAATATCTCGAGAACTAAAGGTATCTGAATTATGAAAATTGGCGTGAAGGGGTTTTGAATAATGAGCTATTTAATGAAAATATTGCCGTCACCATTCTACTTCCGGTTATACCGGAAGTTGCACATAACTTTGTAAAATTTGAAAAGAAGGAATTACGCGAAGATTGTGGATTCCGTTTTTATTCCAATTTTGACAGCACCCTGTATAATAAAAAAGGTAACTTCACAGTGTAAACGATAAAGCGGTATGTGGTAAATAGTTCCTAAGAAATTTAAACTTTTATTCAAATTACATTAGAGGATATTGAATTTTATGTACATGGTAAAAAAGTGTAATTTTCATATAAAAAACATTACAACTCAAAAACGGTTCAAAATAGGTATAGGGAACAAAAAATGTTCAGAATAACGTAAATATTTCTAAAATTGAAAAATATACAGGGTCTTTAATTAAAAATTACAAAGTTTTGTGCAACTTCCGGTATAACCGGAAGTAGAATGGCGACGGTAATATTTTCATTAAATAGCTCATTATTCAAAACCCCTTCATGCCAATTTTCACAATTCAGATACCTTCAGTTCTCGAGATATTTCTAATTGACCGTTTATCTGCCGCACCCTGTATATAAGGTGAATTTTTAATTCATGATTAACACTATTATCCATAGAATTTAACTTTTACTACTTAAAAACATCTCTTAGCGGAGTTAGTGTGACGCTTATGAGTTTCAAATCTAAACTAGTTAAATATATTGAAATTTTAAGACGACATTTTGTACGGCAAGCGTTGATCTGGTTAATAGCAAAGAAACAGATCTCATTAATGTTAGGGATTTTCAGGATGCTTTTCTAAATTTGTATTGGGGTGAAATTGCTCGGGGAGAAATTAGGGAAAAATTATATTTTGGACGTTATGATGAAAAGAGGGGAACAACAATGTAGCTACATGCTTTACAAATTTATGCATAGGCTCAACATTTAGAACCTGTGATAAGGGAAGAAGAAATAATGTTTTTATCCAGACATTTTAAATCCCAAATTTCAGAAACTATAGCTATACAAAATATCAAATCTTTTGAATCTTGATCTTCGTATTTGATGAGGTTAGAAAGGAGCGTCAAAAATAATAATAATAGGAATCACGATGGGAACTGTGGAAATGGAAGAACAAATAACTGGAATCAAGGAAATTATGTCAATAATAGATATAACAACAATCTCAAAAATTTCGACAATGGCAGCAATTTTAATAGAAATAACTATAATAATAATAGTTATAGAAATTATCAAAATGATAATAATACTAATAAAAATAATCAAAGATTCAATGGTCGTGATTATAGAAATAGTAATGAAAGAAGAAATTGAGAAGATAACATGAGAAGAGATAATTTTGAAAATAGAAGACAAGTAAATTTTCAAAGAATAAATCGAACAGAAAATGAAGATAGTGCAAGAGAAGAAAGACAAGATCAAGACAGAATAATAGAAAGAGAAAGAAGTAGATCAGTTGATAGAGAACCTTTTACCAGTTCAAATTGTTAAAATCGCAGAACCCATTTAATAAAAATCTGTATATTTGTGAATTCGGGAATTCATTCATATAAATAATGATAAAATTGAAAACAATTTAGGTCTAATAATAAATTATATATATATATACCTCATTTGTTTCTGCCTCATGACCTAACGATTCATACAGACGATCGTTCGGCAAATTCAGTACCACATCAGGAATATTATGTATCGAAGATTGACTTTTACTCTTCGTGACTATCGTGTGTCGTTTTCGGGGCTGCAGGATAATTGGAGATTTATCTTTTTTCTCTGGAAGAGGATCGATGGTAACGACGGCTCTTCCAGCTATCACAGAAACGCTATCGTAGAACGCCATGTTATCGCTGAAATTATTGTTTTTTTCTTCTTTTACGATTGGTTCTTGATAGTTGGCTATGGTTTCGTCGAAGCAAAACCGCTCTTCGATGAGGTTCCACCAGCATGATTCAAAACAACTGAAACAGATTTATTCTTTATAAATTGTACTCCTCATTTAAAAAATTGAAGGTATGATTGTCGCGTGAAGGGGAATTGTACAAGTTTCGAAACATTTTGTCACAAAATTGACAAATGGTTCTGAGGTACAGAAATATGCGATCTAAAAACATAAATTTTCAGTTGGAATCTCCCAAGTGCTTGGATTATTACAAGAAATTTTTTTCGTGCACGGTCATCAACGATCAGAATTCAACAAAAATGTTTTTAGTTTACTTTTAAATAACGAAAAATTAAATTGTTTATATTCCCGCGGAATGTTATTATAAATGAAGCATATCTGGTAACTAAAGCAACGTCTAAAAAATTCTGTTCTAAATGCTGGTGGAGTTCCTTTGTATCTGATGTTAATATTGTGAACATCTGTACGAAATAAAATTTTTCTGTGTAGATAAGCTGGCGTCTTACTAGATATTATTTTAAAGTAGAGAACAGCAGAGTGTAGTGTAATAAAAAAAAACGTCAAAATTTTAAAGTATCTAAATATTCCACTATAATAATTTCCCGAAATATTTAGGGTTTCCATGGTAACCAAACAAAAAATAGACTCTGATTGGCTTAAAAGTTAATCAACATGCACAAAATTGACCTACTTTAGTATAAGGAGAAAATATAGTAACAGATATATGATATGCAAAAAATGAATCAGACCTTGTTGCAATATAGCCAGTTTATTTTCAAGGTACTGTAATTTTTATTGAATTCTACGACCGGCTGCTTTTATTAATATTTTAGAATTTAAAATTTTCTAGCGTAAAAGTTAATGTTAAACGGAAGTGCACAATAAATAATAAATAAATTATATCCCTTCTTTTTATTTTTCTATTAATATAACAATTATTATTGTGTACCTATTATACCAAGGCCAAACCGATTTTAAATACCCGAATTCATGGAAAATTCTTAGCAGTATATGTGAACTCGGAAAATTCAAGACAACTAAGTAAAAGTTCCGGAATGGGGGTGGGGGTGGGGTTAGGTAAATATAAGTTTTGAGGGTTGGATATTCGTTTTTTACGATTTGAGGCTGAAATATGCATCCCATCGAAAAAAGTTTAATATAAAAGTTGTAGATTATTAAAAAATCTAAAACTATTATATAAATCATTTTTCAACATAACCTCAAAATTATTGATGAAATTGCTAAAAACCGGTTTTTTTCATTTTTTATTTTTATCTCCCGCAAAAATATTTTTTTTATGAAACTTGACGAAAACGTTCTTTCTTGAATTTTAAATAAGCTGAAATTTTCTCATAGCAAAATATTTATTTTTTGATTTTATAGGAATTTAAATTAAAAAAACCCAATTTTCAATCTAAAAAGTTGATTTACAATTTTTTTCTTTTTCCTTTTCGAAAATTAGGCTTTTTTTAATTAAATTTATCTATATACGTACTAAAAAAATGTTAATCATCGTAATATTTTTATATTATCTATTCTACATATATTTATTTGTTGTTTAAATTGAAATTAAAAACTCGAAGGTTAAATATGCTTAGTAATAAAAAAAATAATTGAAAATATTTGTTTGTTTGTTCATCCTTTATTTTTGACTATGCATTATATTTTATAGTTGCCTTTAAGCTATAATAGAGGAGCCACATTGTCCGTTTGATTTGGAACTAATTCATGAAATGAATATAGCATAAACACCAATGAATAATGATTTAATAATGGTACGTCAGGCTCCTCCAATAGTTTTTTAAATAATATCCTAGAAATTATCTATTAGTCTGATACAATGTGTAATAAAATCTTGCATGCTACCATATCATAAAGATTTGAGCAAATTTTCAACGTTGAGAGTGATTATCGATATCTGTTAAGAAAACCACAAGCTCGGATTCAAACCTTTGCTTTAAAATGTTTGAAATATCATTTCTTATTAGATAAAGATCTTCAATCACTACATTCTTTTAGCCATGACCCAACAAAAGGACATATCAATACAATTTGACTGAAAGATCAACAAATAATGCAGCAGACAATCAATCAAAACTACATTTTAGAATAAATAAAAAGATTTGACATAAATGCTTTGACGAAACATAAATACCAGTGTATCTGCAGAGTACAAAAATTGTATATTTATAAATCATTTTCTTACCTAGTAAATAGCATTTTTTTCAAATTGCATCAAAATTAAAATAAATATCTTGTGCTATGACGATGTATATTGGAAGATGTTTTCTGTTTGGAAAGGAAAAGAAGTAACAGTAAACATCTTGGATGATGGATACAATGATGTCTACAACAATTACCTCACCAGGAAACACTTTTGATTGTGTTTGCGGGATTTGTTCATAGCAAGTACTAAACGAAATATTTGTAACTCAGGTATTATAAACAACCTACAGTTGACCAGCTCGAATGAACCCATTCGAACGATAACAAATTATAATCATTAAATCTTTGAACTTCTGTATTGTAAATTATTCCCATTGTGAGTAGTTGATAAGAGTGATAAGTTTTCTTTAGTTAATGGCGTTGTTAGTTAATAAATAAACAAAAATTGCTTGAAATTGTTAAAAAACAGTTTTAAGAATAGTCCGTAAAAAAATTGATGGTGTTTGTCATGTTTTAACTCCAATTAAGTGGAATTCCTAAAAATACATTTTCTAATAGTTTATATCATTAACGCGAGAACGTAGACTATCAACAAACATACAAAAATTTGGTAATCAAACATGTGCGAGCGTGGCACATGTACGAGTCGTTTTTAGGTTATTTCACCAATTAACCGTGAAATTATCTTTTTGTACAAGAATACTTTTATTTTAGAATAGCAGGTGACTCGATGAAAAGTGACGAATTCCAAAAGTAAATTTTAATTTACGTTTATATAAAAACATCATTACTATTTTCAAAGGAACACTCTGTAAGATTAGAGCTTAAGTTTGATACCATGATTAAGTAATTTATGATTTATACTTCTAGGACTACTTGATGTGGTATTTTTTGCGACCCACTTCCTGATTCTTATCTTTTGACAGTTTAATTAAAACTTTATTATGTCAAACAACAATTTTTTTATTAACAAAAGCATGAATAGTACTGAGACTTATCTTATATTCTTTTCTAGAAGTGTATCACATTTTTTAAATTGTTTATACAACACTAAAACCCTTGCACGTCAGATGTCAGATGTCAGATGGGAACCCTCTCTCCTGAATCCTTTACAATAGGAAACTAATATTAACTACGTCACCAGAGACTTGTCCTGTATCGGCTCTCGGCCCCATGGTATCCGACAATTGAAGTCGTGTGCCTGTTAATACTAATTTCTTCAACTACAATTTGACACAATATCAAAAATTTAATCTGATAATTAGTAAAAGGCTATTAAACATGGAGGAGGAAAAGTTCTGGAAACTCGATTTGTTAATAGAAAATATAATAGAGCCAATTATTATTTTTTAGAAAATGAGAAATCATATAATGATGCTTCTATATCTGAATAGAACGACCAATTTATTTACTTATATTAATTATGGACGTTTAAGTAGAGCTAGAACGAAAATAATACATTTTGAAAAAAATATTAAAAACAGCATCGACGCGTTTATAGAATTCACATCTCCGCTACTGATAAGTTTGTGATACGGGGTTTCTTCTGACTGATGTAAGAACGTCTTAATATTTTGAACCTAGAAACAATGCTATCATGTTTTTGCAAAGGAATTTCTTAGGATATAGATTTGTAAATTAATAAACAAGAACTTATTTGACAATAAAACATTCAGGAAAAATACCTCTTACAAATTACAACAAGTAATAAATCTTTCACGCTATGATCACTCAGCAGTAAAAATTTATTTATACGTCATTGTAAAGTTTAAACAAAAAAAAATACCATAATCATTAGATCCTCCTCTAAGATATAAATTATTTACAATGCGCTGTTGTTTTTGCGGAGAACAAAGTGGATCACTCTATCAGCTTCTGATTATTTTGATATATGGCTTGAAAGTGCAACGTTGAAATTGTCAGTATTTTTTACCCATCGCTTGATTAATAGCCAATAAAATTTTTTTCAAGCGTATCATCAAAATATAAATGTTAAATATCATATACATTTATTGAGAAGGAATCTATTATATAACGCGTAAAAATTTCTGAATTTTATTCTGCATGTAATAATGAAAGTACATTATCAAGGTGCCTCCATCTACCGCATTCCAATGTAAACATCCATCGAGTCGCCTTATGTCTTCATTGTTTGACAGTTTAAAAAGAAATTTAAGAATATAACATAAAAATTGTTTTATTTTTTTTACAATTCAAGTTAACCTAAAATGCTCTTTATAATGAAATTGTTTACGCTTGAAAAAAAAATACATACATACAAATTATATTAATTGCATTGCCCAAAGTTCTACAGCCTTGGGCTCAGCTATAATAAGAGATTCCTCAGCCTATTAGATAATAAACAATTATTAAAAATGTTTGATATTGATAAAAAATTGATAATGCTTAAGATTAAGTAATAAGTAAAGTGTATTATCTCAATATATCTTAAAAACGCTCTACTTTAGGGGACTGTATTTGAAACAAAATTTCATTATTCATACTGATGAGGCACAATAATGCTGAAACCGGTCGAAGAAGGGCAAGCTCTTTTAATGACAAAAGTTTTTCGGTTAAAGCCCCGACTTGGTCGGGCACCAAACCACGTCTGGACTTTCGTAATTCAATACCTGGTGGGGCATATAGCCCAAGGAGTAGTTGTTGAAGTCCAGACGCTGGTGCAGTGTAGGACATTTTTAATGTCCTTGTTCTTGGGAGCTTGTGTGATTTTATTTCATATCCTTTGTGCAGTTTTGGTCCTTTTTTGGAATTTTTATGGTTCAAAAAATTCAACCTTCGTGATACTTTCATTTATTAGTTATTAGCTGATTCCAAGAGATGTGGAAGAAGACCTATTACAAGATCAAGAAAGAATATGGACCAAAGAGTGAAAAATATAGCTCAAAAAAGAGGGAAAGGAATCAGGAAAAGGAAAAATAGGTCATCCAGGCTCCAAGACGGACGACGCCGTGAGACATAAGGCTATTAACATAAACAAGAAGAAGAAGAAAAACAACAAATGGAAGAAAAAGTAGTAGAAGAAGAAGATGAAGAAGAAGAAGAAGAAGAAGAGGAAGAAGTTGTTACAAAACGAGACTAAATTTATTTAAAATTCTGATTATCGTTTTAATTATGAAATCCAAAAATGTTTCGAGTGTGTTAGATAATGAGGTGGTAGGAAAAATGTCATTTCATTGATTTATTTTCTTTTAAATATTGTGAAATTATTTAGTTCTTTTAGCAATAATTCTAAATAAAGGTTTTTTTTTCAGTTAATGGTTTATTTTTAAGAAGAATTAGATATTTATTTTACAAAATTCTAACTGCGGTATTTATCTTTTATCAAATTTGTTAAAAACTGTTTCATTCATTTAACAAAATTTAACAGAACGATAACGCATAATGATAACAAAAGTGCTATATACTGAGTGTCTAAATATGTCAATATACTCATTATCATTTATTTGTTTAATTTTTTTTTCGGAAAATCGAGTGAAGAATAGATTAAAAAATAAAATCAAGGATTTTTTTTTGACTCTTAGTGAATAGCGAATACAAAATTACTTACTGTTGGCAGCATTTGCACATTGTCGAAGTAACAATTCCACCAGCACTCTGGATGTATACCTGACGGCGTTTTCACCTCTTTCCATCAAAACGGATCCATTGTTTTAAAGATAAGATTCGTCACATGTCGATTTGATAATAATTTAGATATAATTAATGCTCGTTTCATTCGAATACGCTTTTGTTTCATGCAAAACGTACGCTGGTCCGTCTCTCTAGTAATTTTCTCACGTACTGTATATTTTTATCGCTGTTACATATCATCGGGCTGTCAACTAGTGAACTAGTGGTTTTCTATAGGTGGATTCTAGGTATTTTTAGCTGAAAAATTAGTGAAAATATTAGAAACGTTGGCGTTTTGGGTTTATGAATAGCTTTCAAGTTTTACTTTTGTATGATAAAGAACTAAAATTGAATTTATTGAACCGATAGCCCGGCTGATGCGTTCTGATAGTCAGAAAAGGCCGAAGCGAGTTTAATTTATCTTCCAAAATGGTCTACTGTCTGTGTTTTGTTTTTGTACCTTCTAATACGAGGACGAAACGTAGTTTATTGTATATTTTGGTTTTTTAACATCAGAATTAAAATTATTAGACAAATTTTATACTAAAAAAACAGTAAAAAATAACGAAAATTAAATAAATTTGCATAGAAAATTATATATAAGCGATAATATAATTAAGCGTTTAATGAGATGCAAATTAAAACTGACTTAACCTTAACTTGGGTCAATTGTCAAATTCATTAATTCAGAACATTAAGATAAGACTAAGGAGTTTTAGATAATGAGTTAATGCAAATTAGACGTGACAATTATTTATTGTAACGGTCTTTTGTCTCTATATATAATTTTTCATTTGCTGCAGAATTCACAGAACAGAAATAAATTTCCTGAGGAAGATTGACAAAACCAAAAGAGACAAAATAAGAAATAAAAGTATGTGGCAAGATTTTAAACAAAAATATAATAGGGGGCATTCAGATGGAACAGCTATACAAGGACTAGTTTTACCTTTGAGTAAGACAAAGACACTGGCCTAAATGAGGATAACGAGTGAGGAAAATGAAGTAATAAACATGACTGATATGATAAAAAAGGCAACGAGTTTAGATATTAAAGATTCTAATGCATTAGGTGTTAATAATAAACGAAAAAAAGAAATGGGAAGGACCTAATTTACTCTAGCCTTGTACTCACAAGGCTTTAAGTAACTAATATTGTATCTACATTTTGTTAAAAATTTTTAATGATTGAACCTTAAACCGCCATTTTGAATCTCTTTTGCGATCTCTGCAAATGGCGAAATGTGAAATTTATCGTATTTCAAAATTTTAAAAAGTGTTTGAGGAATTTATCCTACAGATAGTCAAACAAGATAATTTTTCGTGTATATGCGTATAGTCTAGGAACAATTATTTTCAAATGTTTTATATTAATTGCAAAGACATTTTAGAATTTATGGAATTTAATTTTCATATATATTGGTCAAAACAAATCAATTTTAACAAAGCATAATTCACACGATTAGACGTGGTCGTTAAATTTTTGTTTTCGGACATAATCGTAAAATTTTAGGTAATCAAAAAACAATCTAAACTTCAATAAATGTTTTTATTATGCATTTTTGATAGTTTCAGTTGAAAATTTAAATGATTTTCTTTAATAAACAAGGTGAATTTGCATTTGTAATAACTATTATTTTGAACAAACAAGTAAAAATGAGTTTATTGATAACTAGATGGTTTTATCACAATTTTCTTTTTGTCAAACTATTAACTAGAAAGTAGATCTGAAGCTATATGTATAGTAGATAGTATGAAAAAAAAAGAAAATTCTTGCCCACTTTAAACAAATTAATTTATTTCGTGAAATATAATTTGCTGCTAAGCATTATACGCAATTTACCTATCCTGTTGAAAATTTCAATGTTATATTCATTATAATAGTTAACAAGGAAAGACCGAAAAAAATATTATTTAATGAACCATATCTCTCTAATTACTTCGTAAATTTAATGACTGTTTTTCTAAGACTTGTAACCGACAAAGGGATATCCGCAAAATAGAAAAAATATGTGTGTTTTTGTATTTATAATTTAGCCATTATTAATGAAAATATTCATTGGAGATTTATAAAGTTTGATTTACGAAAAAGTTTTTTAAGATATTTAAAAGAAAAGAAAACATTTTGTTGTCCTTAAAAAGGACGGAGGATGTCCAAAAACCAATTAACTGATTAACTACCGCGTTTGATAATTCTTGGCCGAGACGCAATCGAGGCTAGAAAACCATCACTTCATTCTGGTATAGTGCAGCTAAACGAACTAGTGCAGGGTCTATCCGCATGCAAAGAAGTGTTCCCCTTTAGTTTATAGTTCGGGAGCCAGAGTAGAAAGAGTATAAATAAAAAAAATTACGGGACCAAATGCATTTCACGGTGCGGTGAACTTATCTTTGCGATCCTATTCGCTAGTCGTTTGTCAAAATTAAATGTCATAAATTATCAAACTTCATAATTGAATACCAACATAAGGTCAAGGAATTTTGAATGTAACTGAAATTTTGTAACTTGACTTTTTTTTTGAAAAAAATGGTTGTTGAAAAAATTGAAATTGGGGAGAAAAAAGATTTTGAAAAATAGTTCATTGGAATTTTTCTAGAAATTATAATTTAATTATATGTCACAGAAGTAAGAAATGAAATGTAATAAAATGTTTTAATGTAAAACAAAATTTTGAAGAGAGGAGGAAATTTGGAAAAAAGACATTTGTGGAGTAGAAAAGGACAATGTTATTCAAGAAAAGTTAAAGAAAGAAAACAGGTTTTCTTTTGGACTGTGAAGTGATGAAATAGTTTTAATTTGTTAAATTGGGGTTTTGAAACATTTTACGAAGATTTCATTGTGAATATTTTTTTGGAAATATTTTTTGACAGCTCGATGACAATTTTTTTTTAGCAATAAGGAATGAGTGTGGATTTTTTGAAAGAAATTTTTAATTAGAATTAGATAGTATTTTTTCAGAATTGTTCAAATAAATTCTTTGTTATTATTCCAGTTTTTGTTTATCTATAAATACTGGGAAAAAGGTTAAACAATAATTTTTCTTTAAGGGGAGTTAAAATTAGGAAATTATTACGAGGGTGGTTAATTTTTTTAAATTCAGCAATAAAGTTTAGATAATCAAAATTATGGAGGGAATTTTGTGTAAAAACAAGTTACAAGATTTTTTTTTATTTTAAAATAAAACTGTACTTTGGCAGAACCCAGGCAAAGTACTGATAACGAACTTGATCCCTGAGGAATAAAATTAAAAAAAAATTTTTGGCTCTCAACTAAATTAAATAAATTATTTATGACAATTAATATATTAAAAAATATATATTATAAAATAACAATATTTATGACAATATATTAAAAATTTCTTCTTGACAGATAATAAAACTGTTTGAAAATCATAAATTTATTTTTAAATAAAACAAGAAATCATGCGCCTTTGATGTATTTTTAAATATTTGGCAAACCTCACTGTCTGAAAGTGCCTCTACCTCTACCTCAACCTTATGACTGTCAAACAATCACCCAGAGTAGTGATGCAAATTTCCAATAGTAATAATTAATTAATGAATGTGGTAAAAGAACATATTACACGATTGTTTACTTGCTTGCTTATGGCGGAGGTACATCTTTTTTCCCTTTTATACAAGCTAAGCGTTTCGAGAACTAATTTATAGTCAGTCGTTATGATGAGTTCATAAATGACAGACGTCTCTCTAAGACATACCTGTCAAATATCTGTCAAATGCTCTTAAAAAAAATAAATCATACACTAAGGAATAAGAACTTTATGTTTTTGAGGACGCTGAATTCAAATCGATAATATTGACAGTTGACAGATGTCAAATGCTCTTAAAAAAATAAATCTTACATTAAGGAATAGGAACTTATGTTTTTGAAAACGCTGAATTCAAACGTGATTTTAAAATACGTTTGTTGAAACCAATGAAATTGACAGTTGGCAGATGTCACCTTACAGTCAAATAATTTTTTCCAACTGACAATTTTTCAGTATCATATTATATTTGAATTTTTCCTCAAAATCATAAGTTTCTTTTTCTTAATGTAAGATTTCTTTATTTTAAGAGCATTTGACAACTATTTGACAGCTGTCAATTGTCAATATTATTGATTTGACATTACATTTGAATTCAGTGTCCTCAAAAACATATAATTATATTCTTTAATATAATTTTCCTTCTTACTAAAAAGTATTTGACAGCTATTTGACCGCTGTCAACTGTCAATATTATCGATTTGACATTACATTTGAATTCAGCGTACTCAAAAACATAAAGTTTTTATTTCTTAGTGTAAGATTTATTTTTTTAAGAGCATTTGACAGCTGCCAACTGTCGATATTATCGATTTGACATCTTATTTGAATTCAGCGTCCTCAAAAACCTATGATAACATTCTTTAATATAATTTCTTTTTTCTTTAAAGCATTTGACAGCTGTCAACTGTCAATATTATCGATTTGACATCATATTTAAAATTAGCATCCTCAAAAACTTAAGGACATGCATTAAAATAATTAAAATATGATTTTTAAAAAGGTGATATGCGTTTTATAGGTTTCTATACTATGGTGGAGTCACGGAGCTTCGGAGCTTCGGAGCTCCATAGCAGCCAAACCATGGACTTTGGAGCTTAGTGCCCATTGAGACTTTTGTTCAGAATGACAAAATGTATAACATATCAAAAATTCAGACAATTTAACCGAGCGGCCATTTCCTATCTTTTTGTGCGGGGTCCTTTAAAATGAAGTAAAATTCATTACATTTACACATCGATCCAGCTAACTCCAGGTAAACTTCTGAGTTTCACGGCAAAAAGTTTGTAAGTTAAAAAGTGACAATATGGTTGGTTTCTTTTTTAGATATACAAATATCTGGATTTAAGAATGCACGTCCGTTTCAAATTTATTTTTGTTAGATTATAGATTACATTCTAAATTAATCGTATATATCGCGGTATATAGAACACATCCTAATGCAATTCCGTAATGATTTGTGATCGAACGTCATTACTAATTTACTGTGAAACAAATCGTTTCTTGAAATTAAACAAATTCTTAAAATGTTGCCGTCACTGTGGTTTACGTTCAATGTCATTTCAAAAATCGGTTTAAAAATGATGCTAATTCTATTTACTTAGATGATACGCTAAATATAGTATTGAATAAACTCCTTATTAAATCGTATAAAAAAATTAAATTTTTCCAGAATTTTCCAGCAAGTTTTCAAAATCGTTCGTCACGAAAACAATTTTTTCTAACACCTCCTTTGAAAATGGACTTTTCCTCCCTATTTTTTAGGGTTGAAAGTGGCACTTTTCCTCCCTATTTGTCCATATTTATATATGGATTTATTAAACTCAGTATCAAATTGATGTAGGCGTCAAAATTACTGTCAAAATGTTTATTATTGGTGGTTGGAAGTGTTAGAAAAAAATCATGTTTTACACTGAAGCAAAGTGTCTTTCCCTCCCTTTGCGTTTGCTGCCTTATGCCCTACGGGCCCTCGGCAGCAAACCTGGCATGCGGAAGGAAAAGTGACACTTTCCTCCCTAGTCACGCGACCGAAAATTAGTGTTTAGTGTTTAGCAGGTCTCTCCAAGCTTTCAGGACTATACAAAAAATTGTTCCCATAACATGAAAACACTACAATAACTTTCCCTTATAAGAAAGCCCCTTTTTGATAATACTTGGTGCTACAATCTTTCATTATAAAATGTAAAATTATTATTAAAATCCATATTTACTGGAATAACAACAAAATTAGTCACTCACCTTTTAACAAACATTACCATAACACTAAATAAAATAAATCCAACGAAATTCTAGAACATTATTAACTTCCCGCACCGGTTGTCATTGATATACTGTACAGCATTATCCTCCTCGAGTTGGGCGAGGGTCTAACAAGGGCCTTTCTACTCCGCTCGAGTTCCTTTTCTACAGGTAAAAATTGTGATGGATGTGGCCGCGTTCGAAATGAAACAGACAAAACAAAAATTGATACAGCGACCTCGTGATGCTGAGAAGGACGATTAATAAATTATTGTTCGTGGTAATATCAACAGGTGCACTTGGGTCTCGCTTCATGTACTCACGCGGTCTTGTGATTTGCTCGTATATGGCATTGAACTCGAATTTGATTTGTTTTGGGTTTGGATTTGATAATTCGGATAGTGACGGAAGTAATTGTTTATTGGTCGGTTTGTTATTGTTATTGTTATTTTAATGTATATTTGTTAAAGCATTTCTCAAACGGTGGTCCACGGACGCTAAATAAATGATGAAATTTAGGCGTGCACACATTCAGGGTATCCGTTGTCCGTTAGTCTCTATCGGTTCTGGAAGCTGAGTTATAAATGCGTACAGACCACATCCCCAACAAGTCATTCCTAAGTTTCAAATATTCCGTGCCCAAGGATGAAGTGAGATAGATATATAAAAGGCTAGAACATGGCGACGAATTTATGCTGCGATGCATGGGCGTACCGTTACAGAGGGAAATGGGATGTGACACAATATATTTATTTTTTTTTAACGATTTCAATTTTACCACGTCGGTTACATGGGAAAATTAAAATACTAATGTAAATATATTTATTTAATCAAATGAGTAATCGTAAAAAAATTGACGATCAGTTATTTCGCTAGTCCGCTCAGAACACCTAGTATTCGTCAATGCAGAATCAAGGGAAAATTGTGTGTCTATGTTGTTTTTATTAGGCTGTTCTGTGACAAGAACATTCGGGAGTGAGGTAGGAATAGGAAACTAACTACAAATTAAACACTGATGAATTATTAGTTGTATCATCCTGAAATAAAAAAAATAATGTTGGTGTAGTAGGAACCTTCTACGTTTAGATAAATCCTGAAAAATATATAAACCGTTTAATCTTATCGAACCTACAACAGAAAAAATTGATAGTAAATACCAACTAACGAAAACGTTGGCAGCAGTAACAAATTTCTACATCTACTATTTTTTTGTAAGACAAGCCTCGTTTTTTTTTTCTACACTACGCTACATTAAAATTATATACATTCCTAATCCACGAAGCAGGCGAGAAGGCATTGACAGTGAAACGACATACAAATCGAATCAAATAAGTAATTAGTTAAAACTACAATTACAGAA
Source organism: Crepidodera aurea (assembly GCA_949320105.2). Lineage (NCBI taxonomy): Eukaryota > Metazoa > Arthropoda > Insecta > Coleoptera > Chrysomelidae > Crepidodera > Crepidodera aurea. The sequence goes on along the minus strand of OX439475.1, from coordinate 9,110,848 downwards.
CACAAGAATACAAAACTAAAATTTCAATAAAAGTTCAGATTAATGGGAAATCACTAGAGTTTAAGCAGTCGGCATTATGGAAATGTTTTTGATTGCTTAAAATATGCAACATATTCTCAAAAGATTGGTTTGACCTTTTACATTACATAAATTTAAGCCATACTATTTAAACAATATTACTGGAAGTAACTTATATTTTAAGTGAAAAATGTTTGTATTCTAGTAAAGCTTCGCCAAAGTATTTTTAAATCTTATAGCGTAAATTTATTAAAAAAACAAATAAATATACGTATATTACCTCGATATTAGTTTTGCATCTTTTTTCAAATATTTTCACTTGGTTTATATTCAAAGTCATTGTTACGGAAATGACTTGAACAAATAAAAGCATTTTTAGGTAGGACCTTCACTTCCTCAAATCCTAGCAAGGACTACTAAATATTTCTCCTTTCAACATATGCAGGAAACCTAAAAGTCATGTCTACGTATAACTGTTTAAATGAAAAATTAATATTACCTAAGTACTTAGGTAGTTTGGCAGAAAAACAAAATGTGATTTAATTTTTAACATAATATATGAAACCTACATAATTATAAGTTAAAACAATACTTTAGGCATTATGAAAGAGTTTATACAGTCGATAAAATACTAATTCTACGCCCCTGAGCTTTCTTTATAATGGTACATGTAACTTACCGATTAAATGATTTAAATAAACTATTTTGCTGCATTCAACACACTGTTAAACCATATTTATCTAATAAATCAATTTAAACCAATAAATTATAATACTATAACCTATAAAACACAATAATAAACAACAAATTTGGTAGAAAATGGCATCACTATTTTACTACGAAACATTCTAATTGCAGGTTTCATTGAGAAAGATATAGCGCTTAGTTGCCGCTTCTAACATTATTTCCGTAGAAATGGTTTAAACTTAAATCGTGGTAAAGTATCTTTGTCAATATTTATCTATCAATATGATTTGTTGTGTTATTAGTTACGAAAATTAGTGTTCGTAGATGTAGAATTATTTTAGCGAATCAAAATATATAATTTTTCAAGATAATTTTTACATAGATTTAGGATTTTGGTAATGACGGAAAAAATTATGATAACTTTGACAAAATTGAACTTATAATATAAATTCAATAACACAGCGCTTAGACTGTTACTTATTCTTGCCCACGGCCGAAATGTAAACAAACTCGATCTTATTCTTCTATATCTATGGTACAGACAGACGGACAGACAAACAAAAGCATTCCATAAGACTTTTCTAAACTTTAAGGTTTAGAAGTCTAAAATTACAGCTAAAGTTTTTCTGGGATAGCCGGTAATCCCAGAAAAAGCGTCAATTTACAGTGTGATTTTTAGAAAAGCGCAGTCAGAACAGGCTATGAGAAAATAGTATATTGTACACTCAAAGAAATTTACCAGTATATCCAACAGGAATTCGACGAATTCTATAGGAAATTCCTCCTATATAAGCGACAGCAGGAATATTTGTGAATTTTACGTGACGATTCCGGTCTTTTAATTCCTCTAAAAACAACCGGAATATGCTGTACTACTATTTACAGTATCTTTACATTGATTTAACTGGAATATTCTAGTTATTTTAACGAACTACCTTACTTTTACCGGAACATCCTGTTTAATAAACAAACTAGATAGTTTCGAACTTCAGTTTTTACAGGAATTTCCAGTAATTAATCGGAACTGTGTATCGATTTAACAGGAATTTTCCATTAAATTAAAGATCTTTAATTCATACATTACAGTACTAGTTAGTTGTATTCGAAGCTCATAACCTGAGCTTTTACAGGAATTTCCTGTAGTTACTTGGTATTTAACTGGAATTTCTTTCATTTCCTATTGTAGAAAGTATATTTATTTCAATACACAAATCCAAAAGTATCTAATTCATAACAAATAACAATGGAAGTTCTCAGAACGGTTTTTTCTTGTTATAATAACAATAGTTGCGTTTAAACAACAGGAATTCCCGGGATTTATTCAGTGTACAACAAGCGCGAGTAAAGTATTGAGGAGTTTGTAGCACGACCGAAGGGATTGCTACAAATTTTAATGAGGACTTTAGTGGGGAATGCGTGTTTCGCATGAGACGTACACTATACTTTTTCTACTTTATCAGTTGGACATTTGATTTGGTTTAATAAATGTTAAAACGTTTTTATCTATACCATAGCTGGTGGAGAGGATAAAACTAAAGCAGAATGTTTTGCTTGTTGAATATTTACATAAAATTTAACCATGAATTTAAAAAATGTATATAAATGAGTGTCTTGAGATAAGAAAAAAATTAATTAAAACGAGGCTCGACTGAATAACTCAGCGATATCTCAGAATATATAAAAAATTGCAAATTTTCTTTAAAAGCTTGTTTCAAAATATTGTTGGTTATTTAGATAAAATTAAAGAGTGAATTTGAAAAATGGCCCCAGAAAAAGAAAAAAATCAGTAAAATTGATGCTTGATAATTTAGCGATATCACTTAATCTACAAAAAAGTTCTTATCAGATATTAGTATGTTTTAAAAAAACATTATAAAATTTATTGATAAGATTAAAACCGTAACCAAAATATTATGAACAACAAAAGGAACATTTTTATTAAAAATTCATAGTTACCAGCTATAGCGGAGTTTTCTATATAATAAAATTTTTAATATCCCAGAAACATGACTGTATTTAGATAATTTTATCTGGGATTATAAAAATAAGATTTTTTGATTGAGCCATTTGTGCTGTCGTTTCCATAAAAAATTAGGTTTTATCTTCGGATAGTGAATAGAGTATAAAGTGTACATGAGTGTACATGAGTGGATTCAATACACTTCCCTGTGGTATCCTTGTTCTTATTTGAATTCTAAAAACTGTCGTTATGAAGGTCTATAAAAAAATATACGTGTATAAATGCTTGTACTTCAAAAAATATATTTCTTTAAAAGTTGGGTGATTTTTTCAAGAAAACAAAGGAGCAAAACAGTTATTTATTTGTCTTATATACTATTTATACTAAATTTATATACAATTTTCTTTATAAAGTAAGAAGAATGATAAAAAATAACCAGTAAATATGAGATACTTAAATTAAAAATTTTAAAGAACTTCAAAACAAAATAATTAGACGCATTATTTTTTTACTAGTTATAAAAGAGTAAAAAAAAACAAAATTTGTGCGTAAACGTTAAAAAAAAGTTCCTGCTCTTTTAAATATCAATTGAAGATCCAAAAAAATATTTCTTAAACAAAAAGTTTTGGGTTGCAATGCAGAAACTTTCTATCTCACCTTAAATGCTCCATTACACAGTCGACAGTTGTAAGCGTACAGTCGGCAGTTTTAAGCGTACAGCCGACAGTTATATGCGTACAGTCGACAGTTTTAAGCGTACAGTCGACAGTTTAAAGCATACAGTCGACAGTTTAAAGCGTACAGTCGACAGTTTTATGCGTACAATCGACATCGACGCCGATTAGACGATCGAAGCGTACGTGGTCACGATTGTCGCTTACCTGCAGCGCTGTACGCTCTCATAGATATTAAATTGTGGACGTCGACCGAACGCTCAATCTTGATAGTATAAACCAACATAAAATTTTGTAATTTATGTATATCACTAGTTTAATAACAGAATTTTATATTCATTTCATTCCAAACTGTTATTATTTTTTTTCTATATAATTAAAAATATTTTGGCTATTTAATTTTAAAGTTGCTACGTGGTAATGGTATAAGGCGGAGGGGGAGATAAATGTACTACTCTTGCAGGATCTGCAGGAGCTGTTGGTACCACTCTAATAATGATATCGTCTTCGGTTTTTATTATGTCTTCGTATTTTGGTGGATCGTCGTCCATCTCTGCAAACAAAACCAATATATTTCATTATATTGTGTATACAGGATATCCCCAAAGTATAGGGTGTCCTACGACGTACTGTACACAGTCCAACCATAAGTACTATGGATCGAGGCCATTTCATATCTGGTATTAAAAAATGCCTTGTTGCGTTTTTGACGGATGTACAGGGTGATATTTGAAAATATGTTAATTATTCTACGTTAAGTATATCTAAAAGTAAAAATCTCAGACCAATCAAATTTGGCACACTGAGTGTGCTCCCTGAGCTCAATAAAATAGGTTTTAAAAAAATTTTAATTTCAGGTCCGGACTTAGTTTTTTTTTAGATTTTTATTGGTTTCTTGAAAGCAACACCCTGTAAGCCAGATCAGACAATTTTTATTTTTCTCACTTTAAAGCTTAAGGATGATACTAAGCAACAGTTAAAAAAAATTGAACGCGCAACTTTTTGTTTTCTGCAGAAAAAAATAAAACTTTGAAAAATAGTATAATTTTAATGGATTCACATTCTTCATACAGTGCGGATCATAAGTGTTACCCCCCTATCTAACTCGTTACTGGACACTTGTTAGGAAAAACGCCGAGAGAGGTCGATTTTTGATTTCTACAATGTATATTGTTGTATGAATAGTTTACCCCTAATTTCATCCCTTACTGGAGGGGAGCAACCCTTTCGAAAAATTTAAATAGCATGGGGTGGTGAGTGACAGCTCATTTGAAAGGGGGGTTGATTCTCCATTCAACCGTGCAAAAAAATTTAAAAGTGTCCAGTAACGAGTTAGATAGGGGGGGTAACACTTATGTTCCGCACTGTATGAATGATGCGGCACTACATTGATAGCATATTATCATTTTTCAACAAAAATCATAAGCACAGTTCATTTTACTCGATATAAAGTATTATTCAATCAACCGTTGAAATTCCAGGGCCGTATTTATTTTTTTAAAGTTTTTATTGATACTGTAAAAACAACACCCTGTAAAGCGAGTTGTACACATTTTCTTTCTGTGACGTCAAAGAAAAAACTATTACTTTTGATAATTGTGAAAATGCAAGTAGGCTTTGAATTCGCTTTGACGTCCATTTTGACAGTTTGTGACAGAACGTGGTGAGCGACTGACAAGACCAAAAAGAGGGTATTTTGGAAATGGTAAATCAAAATGAGAAGCTAAGTACCCGGCGAATATCCAGTATTTTGAATATTTTTAAGTCCACAGTTTTCAGGACGTTAAAGAAAGATCTCGTCCATCCATATCACCCCCAACTGGTACAGAGACTGCAAAAAATAAATACGGCCCTGGAAATTCAAGGGTTGATTGAATAATACTTTATAATCGAGTAAAATGAACTTTCCTTATGATTTTTGTTGAAAAATGATGATGTGCTATCAACCTAGTGCCGCATCAGTCATAAGAAGAATGTGAATCCATTAAAATTATACTATTTTTCAAAGTTTTATTTTTTTCTGCAGAAAACAAAAAGTTGCGCGTTCAATTTTTTTTAACTGTTGCTTAGTATCATCCTTAAGCTTTAAAGTGAGAAAAATAAAAATTGTCTGATCTGGCTTACAGGGTGTTGTTTTCAAAAAACCAATAAAAATCTAAAAAAAACTAAGTCCGGACCTGAAATTAAAATGTTTTTAAAACCTATTTTATTGAGCTTAGGGAGCACACTCAGTGTGCCAAATTTGATTGGTCTGAGATTTTTACTTTTAGATATACTTAACGTAGAATAATTCACATATTTTCAAATATCACCCTGTATATCCGTGAAAAACGCAACAAGGCATTTTTTAATACCAGATATGAAATAGCCTTGGTCCATAGTACTTATGGTTGGACTGTGTACAGTACGTCGTGGGACACCCTGTATACGCATATACTGATCATTTCTCCATTTTGTCTCTAAACGCTTATTTGACCAATAGCCTAGTTAAATGGTATTTTTTTCGAAAACATAAGAACGGTAGAAAATTTTTCAACGGAAGTATATGTTTTTTGGAGTGCTGAACACGAATCTGAAGTTTGCTGCCTCGTAGCAGGACCGGCTTAGGTCGAAAAACGTAAAAAACCTCGAAATCTTCGGAGTTTTTCCGGTTTTCCATTCATTTCTTGCAGACGACGCACCGTACGGAAAATGTCGCGGTATTCAAAGTTGAAGAGTATAAAATTCTGCGTCGAATGACGTCCCTACTTTCTAACTTACAAATTTATAAGGTCATTCGAAAAACGCTAATTTTTTGAAAACTACAATATACTCACTCACTCACTCACAACTTAGTTGTTAAAAAAAGTTTTTTTAACAACTAAGTGGTTTTAATCCAGTGGAAAGAGAGAGAGAAATTAAAATACAAACCACTATGAGCTTCCGAAATGAATATACTCACTGTTAGACAACTTTAATTTAAAAACTGCCACTCTACATGACAAAGTGGTAGAATAAAAGCTACAAAGCATCAAATTTTAAGTTCAGTGAGTACAAAAATTTTAAAATTGGATCAATATATACGCATAAACTTTCTCCCTTCTTTTTTTGTAAGCCTGACTTGAGGATTTATAAGTATTAAGTATGCAGATGTAATAAGAAGTAATTAGTACCCATTTACAAAAAATATTTACTCATTTATTACATTTAAATTTATAAGAAAAGAAGTCATTCTTCAATCCTACGCTCGGATCTTCCTTAGTCCCATAGTGCAGTAAACGAAGATATCTACCTGGGCATCAGGTTGCACAAGAATAATTTTTTTTTAATTTGCAGCTATTCATGGTTACATTGAACTGTGAAAAACTCAACTCCTTTAAATTTGTGGAAGGGTGGGAAAATCGTCCCAGAGTTCTGGAAAATCCGTTTTTGGCCGATATCTCCCAAAATATGACTCTCAGAGAATTTTTGTTCAGACAACAAATAGAGAGCAGTTTATTGCCTACAAAAATGATCCTTATCATTTTTCTCGAAAATGTAATGGTTTTCGACATAATCGATGATCAGGACCAATTTTGTAGGTAATAGACTGCTCTTTATTTCTTGTCTGAACAATAATTCTCTGAGAGTCATATTTTGGGAGATATCGGCGAAAAACGGATTTTCCAGAACTCTAGGGCCATTTTCCCACCCTTCCACACATTCAATGTACCCATGAATAGCTACAAATTAAAAAAAAATTATTCTTGTGCAACCTGATGCCCAGGTTGATACCTTTTCCGGCCTTCATTTACTGGACTACCAGCCAAACGAAGGAGAGTAAAATAAAATGGATATTGCTATCGGGTATTTTCCATACATCGCATCTTCACACTATACTACAACTTACTTGCCCTTTTTTTTCAGCAGCCTGGTATTTCCATGATTTTTTCCTCCAATATATATTGAAAAATTACTTCTTTTACCTTGTAAATCTAAATGTAATAAATAATATTTTTTTGTAAATGGGTACTAATTACTTCTTATTACATCTACATAATACGTCCTCAAGTCAGGCTTACAAAAGAGGAGGGGAAGTAACTTAGGGTTGGGATGGGGGTTTGAGAGAGGGAAGGAGGTTGGTACTTCAATTAACAGTTGGGAAGAGGAGTTTGAGAGGTAGGGGGTTCATATTGACAGGCGCAGACTTGTTATTATTGGACCCCTTCCTATTGGTTCAATAAGCGGTTAGAGTGGTAATGGAGAAACGATCAGTATATGCGTATATATTGATCCAAGTTTAAAATTTCGGCGCTCAATGAACTCAAAATTTATGCTTTACAACTTTTATTTTACCAGTTTTTCACATAGAGCAGCTGTTTTTAAATCACAGTCGTCTAACTGTGAGCATATTGCAGTTTTCACAATAGTTGGTAAAAATTGGCTTTTTTCGATTGACGATGGCGACCTTATAAATTTTGCGGTTAGGACGTTAGGGACGTCATTCTACGTAGAATTTTATACTCTTCAACTTTGAATACCGTGACATTTTCCGTACGATGCGCCTTTTGCAAGAAATGAACGGAAAACCGGAAAAACTCAGAAAATTTCGAGGTTTTTTGCGTTTTTGGGCCTGTTCCGGTCCTGCTACGAGGCAGCAAACTTCAGATTCGTTTCAGCACCCCGAAAAACATATAATTTCCATTGAAAAATTTTCTACCGCTCTTATGTTTCCAAACATGCACTTTTGTACACAATTTGACTAGACTAATAAGACCTTTCTAAACTTTAAGGTTTAGAAGTCTAAAATTACTGCTAAAGTTTTTCTGGGATAGCCGGTAAATCCCAGAAAAAGCGTCAATTTGCAGTGTTTAGAAAAGCGCAGTCAGAACAGGCTATGAGAAAATAGTATATTGTACACTCAGAGAAATTTACCAGTATATCCAACAGGAAATCGGCGAATTCTACAGGAAATTCCACCTATATAAGCGACAGCAGGAATATTTGTGAATTTTACGTGACGATTCTGGTCTTTTGATTCCTCTAAAAACAACCGGAATATGCTGTACTACTATTTACAGTATCGTTACATTGATTTAACTGGAATATTCTAGTTATTTTAACGAACTACCTTACTTTTACCGGAACATCCTGTTTAATAAACAAACTAGATAGTTTCGAACTTCGAACTTCAGTTTTTACAGGAATTTCCAGTAATTAATCGGAACTGTGTATCGATTTAACAGGAATTTTCCGTTGAATTAAAGATCTTTCATTCATACATTACAGTACTAGTTAGTTGTATTCGAAGCTCGTAACCTGACCTTTTACAGGAATTTCCTTTTTTTTTTTTTTTTATTATTTATTTTCATTTGGTATATATTACATTTTCTAGGACATTTCATTTTCCTAATTCCCTGCTATAGGAGTTTTCCTCCTTTTCAGGGTGAGGCCCTGATTACAATATTTGTAACCTAGCTAGCTAATTTTTCCTAAGGTTTCTGTGCGCGTTGGTGTGTTATGTTTTGTGTGTGTTGGTTGGGGCCTGTGTGGGCAGGAGCTGTTTCCCAGTTTTTTATCTAAGAATCGCCAATTTTGCTATTTCCACCCTTATGTTTGGGGAAAACGGTGCCCTGTAGTTGCCTTGTATTTAACTGGACTTTCTTGCCTTTCCTATTGTTCGAAGTGTATTTATTTCAATACACAAATCCAAAAGTATCTAATTCATAACAAATAACAATGGAAGTTCTCAGAACGGTTTTTTCTTGTTATAATAACAATAGATGCGTTTAAACAACAGGAATTCATTTGACTGGAAATTCCCGTGATTTATTCAGTGTACAACAAGCGCGAGTAAAGTATTGAAGAGTTTGTAGCACGACCGAAGGGATTGCTACAAACTTTAATAAGGACTTTAGTGGGGAATGCGTATTTCGAGTGAGATGTACACTATACTTTTTCTACTTTATCAGTTGGGCAATTGATTTGGTTTAATAAATGTTAAAACGTTTTTATCTCTACCATAGCTGGTGGAGAGGATAAAACTAAAAAATAATGTTTTGCTTGTTGAATATTTACATAAAATTTAACCATGAATTTAAAAAATGTCTATAAATGAGTGTCGTGAGATAAGAAAAAAATTAATTAAAACGAGGCGCGACTGAATAACTCAGCGATATCTCAGAATATATAAAAAATTGCAAATTTTCTTTAAAAGCTTGTTTGGTAGCGTTTTTCAAAACATTGTTGATTATTTACATAAAATTAAAGAGTGAATTTGAAAAATGGCCCCAGAAAAAGAAAAAATCAGTTAAATTGAGGCTTGATAATTTAGCGATATCACTTAATCTACAAAAAAGTTCTTATCAGATATTAGTATGTTTTAAAAAACATTATAAAATTTATTGATAAGATTAAAACCGTAACAAAAATATTATGAACAACAAAAGGAACATTTTTATTAAAAATTCATAGTTACCAGCTATAGCGGAGTTTTCTATATAATAAAATTTTTAATATCCCAGAAACATGACTATGCACTGTATTTAGATAATTTTATCTGGGATTATAAAAATACGATTTTTTGATTGAGCCATTTGTGCTGTCGTTTCCATAAAAAATTAGGTTTTATCTTCGGATAGCGAATAGAGTATAAAGTGTATAAATCGTTAGTGTACATGAGTGGATTCAATACACTTCCCTGTGGTATCCTTGTTCTTATTTGAATTCTAAAAACTGTCGTTATGAAGGTCTATAAAAAAATATACGTGTATAAATGCTTGTACTTCAAAAAATATATTTCTTTAAAAGTTGGGTGATTTTTTCAAGAAAACAAAGGAGCAAAACAGTTATTTATTTGTCTTATATACTATTTATACTAAATTTATATACAATTTTCTTTATAAAGTAAGAAGAATGATAAAAAATAACCAGTAAATATGAGATACTTAAATTAAAAATTTTAAAGAACTTCAAAACAAAATAATTAGACGCATTATTTTTTTACTAGTTATAAAAGAGTAAAAAAAACAAAATTTGTGCGTAAACGTTAAAAAAAAGTTCCTGCTATTTTAAATATCAATTGAAGATCCAAAAAAATATTTCTTAAACAAAAAGTTTTGGGTTGCAATGCTGAAACTTTCTATCTCATGTCGAGTAAGAATACGAAAACATTTTTTTAAGGCGGGATTCAACGGCAAATGGAGTGGCGCTCCTTGCGCCAAATTTGCAACTCCACGTGCCGTTAAATCCCGCCTTAAATGCTCCATTACACAGTCGACAGTTGTAAGCGTACAGTCGGCAGTTTTAAGCGTACAGCCGACAGTTATAAGCGTACAGTCGACAGTTTTAAGTGTACAGTCGATAGTTTAAAGCGTACAGTCGACAGTTTAAAGCGTACAGTCGACAGTTTTATGCGTACAATCGACATCGACGTCGATTAGATGATCGAAGCGTACGTGGTCACGATTGTCGCTTACCTGCAGCGCTGTACGCTCTCATCGATATTAAATTGTGGACGTCGACCGAACGCTCAATCTTGATAGTATAAACCAACATAAAATTTTGTAATTTATGTATATCACTAGTTTAATAACAGAATTTTATATTCATTTCATTCCAAACTGTTATTATTTTTTTTCTATATAATTAAAAATATTTTGGCTATTTAATTTTAAAGTTGCTACGTGGTAATGGTATAAGGCGGAGGGGGAGATAAATGTACTACTCTTGCAGGATCTGCAGGAGCTGTTGGTACCACTCTAATAATGATATCGTCTTCGGTTTTTATTATGTCTTCGTATTTTGGTGGATCGTCGTCCATCTCTGCAAACAAAACCAATATATTATTTCATTATATTGTGTATACAGGATATCCAAAAAGTCTATGGATCAAGGAGTACGAGCTACAATAACACTATAGTTTGTCCAACCTTAAGAAAAGGAGTGTAAACAAACTTGCAAACTGGAGACAACGTGACTGGTCTATTACATAGGGTCGCTTTAAGGGTTTTATAAAATACTGACAACTACTTCTGGCTTGGATCTCTTGTACAAATAAAAAGGCATAGACGAGCCAAAGGTTTTTTATAATAATATAAAATTACTGAACGTTTCTTACAAGTTAGGGTCAACTCATCACTAACAAACTACCACCTCGTAAAATCCGTAGTTCCCCAAGGAAGCATCCTGGTATCTTTCCTCTACCGTGTATATATCTCTCACAAACGCTATTACGATAGGTACATTTCCTGATGACCAGCAATCCTGATGACAGGTACAGTTCCCGACATAGCCCAAAAATTTTTATGAATTCACTACAAATCTGGATACAAAAATGGAAAATAAAATCTAATAATAAGTCAGTGCAGGACTATTTCACAACAGGAAGGACATAATAGAGTTGTACCACTTTCAATTTATAGGGATGTATTTTTAAACGTTAAATTCAAAAAAACTTACGTGTATAAGGAGGAGGTGCTCCAGGAAAGATTCCAGATCCAGTTTCAAAATCTTCTACGAAAGTGGTGTTCACGAAAGAATCCGAATTTGCATCTATGCGAGAGGTATGTCGCCGAGCCATTCTGTCTGCATAAAATTGAGCTTAAAGGTATAATTACATTACCAGATATCAAAGCTGTCAAGCAAAGACCATTTACGTTCAGTATACATTGATTTTTTACTACCAAAATAACGCACAAAATAAAATATATATATTTTTTGTTCCAAGTTCCTCGAAGTTCCACAGAGTTATATAAAGTTGTTTGGAGTTCCGCCTGAATTCTCCTTGAATTTCTCAGGAGTTCCTCTGACATTCCTTAAAGGTTCGTTAGAGTTCCCCGCAATTTTTCAGACTTTCTTGAAGATGTTTCGATTTTTTTTACAAAACTTGAATTGAAAATTTGTTTACAATCGATATATTAATCAGCAATAATATGGTCATGATAAAGCAAATTATTTTATATCAATCAATGTAAAATAATCAATGGTGAATTTATTTTTGCAGGAACTGAAATGCTCTGTGCTTGATAGAATGTCTTATATTTTGGAATTCATAATATTTCATATTTAAAATTACAAAACCACGATACATAAGTAAAAAATGGGACAATATGCCAGTGTACAAGAACATATTGTACAGTGTGGAAACTATTTATGGACTACTGTATGTAACAAACAAAGCTGATACAGGATAATTAATAATAATGATTTATATGGAACCAGAATTAAAATAAAACAATGCTTATCTTATGCAAATGTGCTTTTATTTATCTTATTTATTTATTCACTTAAAAGAAAAGTATAATTATTAAATGTACTTTTATGGTGTATAAATTTACTAATTTGAAGAAATATCAATAAACTCTTCTGACATGTATCAGCTCATCTATTTTAACAATCGATTTAAATTTCAACTCACCTGCTATGATTCTCTCCCTCTCATACGATTGTTTGATCTTCTGTAGAAGTCCACAAAAAGAAACGATAAAGATAAAAATCAAAGAACACAAGAGAAGCAGTTCAAGCGTCATTCTGAAATATTTACTTTTTAGATACTTCAAGAGACTAATAAGTCTTAAGACTTTATAGCTACATGATGAATTGTATGTGATGTCTTCATAATTGGATGGATATTGATTTTTCCTTAATCAGGTTCTCGATTAGATAAAACTGATAACGGCTAATAAACGCAAATTATCGTGTATATCATAAATGCGTAAGTGAAATTTACCTGAAACAAGAGATTTTGTTTTTAAATGATTAAATACAGTACCACACAAAGTTTGACGATCAAAACTCCTGATTTGATCCTTTAGATAAATATTTCTTGACTATTTAATTCCTCAATATGTTGGCATGATAGCACGTCCCTAACCACGAAGAAATACGGACGGTCTATAATCTAGTCCTTATTTTATCCTTAACTGAAAATGTATCTTTGTTTTCAGTGGTAGGAAAACGTCAAAAAGTTCGATGTATTTCAACACGATAATTCTTTATGTATTAAATATCAATTTTTGAACCAGATATATCTGCAATAGATGTATTGGAGGAATTCTATATTTGTAACTTTTTTTTATGAAGCTATTTTACGTATAAGATTCTCGTTGAAGGATCTGGTAAATCTGGAATTAATTCCTGCAATATAAATAAAGTTTTCAGTGGTCATTAGTGGTAGGAAAATGTCAAAAAAGTTTGATGTATTTCAACAGGATAGTTCTTTATGTATAACTTTGAAGAAAATATCAATTTTTGGACCAGATATATCTGCAATAGATGTATTGGAGGAATTCTATATTTGTAACCACTTTTTATGAAGCTATTTTACGTATTTATTTCTCGTTGAAGGATCTGGTAAATCTGGAATTAATTCCTGCTGTTTTTCATGTTTGCGACATAAATAAAGTTTTCAGTAGTCATTAGTGGTAGGAAAATGTCAAAAAAGTTTGATGTATTTCAACAGGATAGTTCTTTATGTATAAATTTGAAGAAAATATCAATTTTTGGACCAGATATATCTGCAATAGATGTATCGGAGGAATTCTATATTTGTAAACACTTTTTATGAAGCCATTTTACGTATTTATTTCTCGTTGAAGGATCTAGTAAGTCTGGAATTAATTCCTGCTGTTTTTCATGTTTGCAACATAAATAAAGTTGAATATAAAGCAAAGTTGGGATCGAAGTAAAAAAATGTAAACTTTCGCCAATAAAATTGTTAGTGTAGAGCTCTCTAAATTTATGTTACACCTTTGTAAGCGTTCGTTTCGATCTAAATCTGAAATCTCTGTTTGTTTTTTACTTACGTGGAGATTTTTTACATTTTCTTCATCGAAATATTTGGGCCGTTTTGCTATCAGCGCTACCACACTAAACAATATTTAACCCATACCAAATAAAATGAAATGGCTGTATGGCGCGACGATAAGTATGCGAGGTATCTATTAGAACTATACACAGTACCACCTGATGGTACCCAGAATGAATAACAAGTCGCAATTTAGATAAACCTTAATCAAATACATTTAATACATTTTACACAGATACGGCCTTATAATGACATTTCATACCGATGATGTTACTTTACATATTAAATTTCTTATGTTAGGTATACACAAAATTGTTTACCCAAGACGGTTTTTTTTTACTTATTATACCGTGAATTTTTTGATAAGGATGTTAATGCAATGCACTTGGGGGAGATTCAATAAGAAAACGTGGACAAATAACTTTTTATATAGTGTGAACATAAAACTTTGAAAATGATGAATATACAAGCTTCAAAAAACAATGAATTAGCTGATCCATATAAAATCAACGATGCTTTTATTTAAGTTTTTCAAAACAGTAATCAAAACTGCTTTGAAAAAATTGCGTATTACAGAACAAATAAATATAATAATAATAGAACATTTGAATTTAATCTTGTTAATGTTGACACCATTTCCAAAACTATAGGTGCAATAAAATCGAATGCCAGTGGGGAAGATAATATATCTTTAGAAATTCTTCAACTTTGTATGCCAGTGATATCTGTTTATGTCACGCACATTGTAAACTGTTGCCTTGAAACTGAATATTTTCCAGATCAGTAGAAAAGAGCAGTCGTGGTACCTCTTCCAAAAAAAAAACGAATCCAACGACTTTAATTGAATTGCGTCCTATAAGTTTGCTTCCTATTCTCTCTAAAGTTTTGGAGAGAATAGTACATTAGCAAATGTATGATTTCTTCTCATCTAATAATATACTTCCGTTGCATCAATCGGGATTTCGAAAAGGCTACAGTACCACCACAGCTCTTTGTCACTTAACTGATTCTACATGCTGCAGCAGTTTTACTTGACTATACTAAAGCATTTGATACTTTGAATGACCTTTTACTAGTTCTAATAAATAATCAATCATCAGATTTCCTATCAATTCAATCAGGAGTACCGCAGGGTTCGATTCTAGGGCCTCTACTTTTCCTCATTTATACATCTGACTTAAACAAACAAATAGAAACGTGCAAGATCCAATTTTTTGGATTTTACAAGAAGTAATTAACGCGGATTTAACACGAATAAATAAGTACATATTCTGTAAACAGTGTAAACCATAACTTGCATTTGAATGCTCCTAAATCTAAACTAATTTTATTTTCGAATACCAACAAACGTGTATATGTTAAAAGTAATTTCTCAATTAAGATTGATGATGAGACAATCACACTTTTAGATGAGAACTTGCGATTTATTATCCTTGTTTAGATTTAATCACGGCGAATAGCTGCAAAAAATTCAAAATACTTGCTGTCGCTTTATTTATGGCAACTACAATGGTTAAATATCAACGGTTTATTCAAATATCATCTTCTCCCTTTTGTGCGTAATATATTAGCAGCAAATTAATTTCACACAATCCGCAATATCCGCAGGCAATTTACATTAACAATGCCGCAACACACATCTGCTGTTTTTCTAGAAGTTTTACATATAATGCTATTAAACTTTATAATGAACCAGACATTGATCTGAAAACAGCAACTAAAAAAACTCCTACTCCAACAGCAAGCCAATAATCAATAAATGTTTCCGTAAATGTATTTTATTTCTTTCTACTACTTTATTAAGAATATAGAAAAATGCACATTTTTGGTTGAATTATCAGGGAGGTCTACTACAAAGAATGTTTCTTCTTCACCTTCAATTTCTTTTATTATATCTATATAATCTTAACCATGCTATTTCCCTAACGGTGTTAGGCTGTCTTTTATTTACTTATGTACATATTTTATCCATTTTTTTTTGTTTTGTAAAGCTTAACGCACTTCTTCCAAGTAACTTTTTGAACTGAAAAATCAGGTTCAGTTTTTTTAATAACATTATTTTTTCCATTTTCAGGTCATTAGTTCCTTTAGCATCACCTTATCTTGTTTATTTTATTTATGGCCCAAATCGTCACATTAATTTTGACTGATGTTTTTCTCCTTCCGAGCCACAGTGCGGTATATGTTAAAGCTTATCTTTAAGGTAGTAGATAGCAGTTAAACATTTCCACTAAATGTTTTGCTGTCTTTTCAATTCTCTATGTATTCAATTACACAGTGAACTAATATTTCTAATTCATCTTACGAACAATTGTTTCGTTCAAAACAATTACCTTGCAAAAAACCATTTTGATAAATTGAAATAATAGAATTTTATGTTTATTTCGATACGAAAAATTTTTATTTTAAAAGTGGATCGAAGTCTAGGGAAAATAATAATATTTATTACTAGTTAAAATAACAACTATTTTGTTATCAGTTCATTTAATTTAATTTAATTTAATTTAAACCGAAAAAATGAATATTTTTTAAAAGCAACATAAACAGATATTTAAATGTGCGTAACTTGACAACACTACTCCGCTATTTACTACAAGAATGTTTTTTCTTTCACGCTGGAATGTGGGATTACTCGGTAGATTTATTTGTTTTATTAGATTTGTGTGATTAATTAATAAGTGATTTAAAATGTATTCAGTGCGTATTCAATGCTTTTATTGCACGGAGAAGCAAGGTGCAATTGTCAAGAAGCAAGATGCATTTATGCACTACGTTTTCCGGAAAATTTTGGCACCACCTATTAACCATGTTGAGTAATTAGAAAACCAATTTTTTTATCACATACTAAACAAATTTTTATTTTATTAAAAATACATTTAATGGATTCACAGAACTTAATCTATCGTATTGATTTGTGCAAGGGCGTCTCCAGCCGGTAAGCTAGGGGGGGGGGACACCATAAAAGAACTAAAGAGAAAAATCAAAAAAGAAAAGTTTTAACAAAAAAATTAGAAAAAGGAACAAAATATCTATATCGAAAATCAATTGAAACATAATCTTCTAGGATTCTTTGCGAATTCGTTAGTCGCTTTGTTGACGAAATCGTTCAAGTTTTTGAAAATGTGTTGCCTGTGTACACTCATTATTGCGAGGCCATTGAGTCGAGCTTCAGACATGGTTTTGATTCTCCTAAGACCACTAAATGACCTTTCAACTGTATAAGCCGTACAAGGTAAAGCAACAAGGATTTTCAAAGCTTTCTTAATTTCAGGAAAAAATCGTCAGTTTCCTTGAGGATTTCCATAGAAATTTTTGAATTCCTCGCAAGTTTCTTCCAGTTCTTCCAAAGAAATATTTTCATTTGCGCAGGATGTAGTTTTGTTAAAGTAAATGATGGTCTATTTTCTTCAGAAAACCTTATTTCTAGGGAATGTATAATTGACTTTCAGAAGTTCTTGGCTCAAAGTGAAAGAAACAATTAGCAGAGTGGCTGGAGAGCGTTAACTTGTAGGGGTGGGGGGAGGTGCAGGTGCAGGGCTATTGCCGGATTGTGAAAAACATTTTTAGATGATTTTCTGCATAACGGCTACTTTTAGGACCTATGTTGTAATACAATTTTTTGCAAGTCATAAGACATAGTTTCACCGATTGAAGTTACGAGACTTATTTACCTAACACCCTGTATAACTTGTATATGGACTGAAATAATAAGTAAACATTTGAAATAATTAAAATTTCCTCTGTTTTCGTCAAAATACGACCAATAAAAATTGTTTCAATGCGGCTGCACCTTGTCTTGTAAATTTCAAAATTAGTTTGCCAATATATACCCAATAATATTTCTTAAAGCAAATTTTATCAATACATAGACATTATCAAAAAATAAAGAACAAATAAAATATAAAAGTTTAACAACGTATTCTAAATTTTAAACTATATATACACGGTTAAAACTACAGGGTGTTGTGTTATCGACCGTGAAATATTAAAATTTTATATGAATATAAAATAAATTATTTGCCATAAATCAAAAAGGGTTTAAATATTATTTTTAATTTTATGAATAATTTGCTCTGAATTCTGAGAGCGACGCCACCTCTCCCTAACTGTCAAGGTTTATTTTTCATTATTAGTGGATGAAATGAAAATTGTATTTATTGGTAAAGATCTAATATATGTTCCTATGTTGTCGCTTTTTCGAAACTTGCTTTGGTTCTTTTCTAAAAAAAAAAATATGAAAAATCATCAAAAAACATGGAATTTTGCGATTTTTTTAGAAAAACGAAATCAAATTTTGAAAAAGTGAGAACATAGGAAAATAGATTATACCTTTACCAATATGTACTTATTGTTTCATTCTCTCAAAATGAAAAATGAACCTAAAAAGTTAGGAACTACGAAGCCCTTGCACACATTGCTTTAAAGTATATTATACAACTTTCTCTTAAGAAAGTGACATTTTGACAAAAACCACAATTCGGCTCGCAATCTGGGTTAGTGTTAACTTTTACACCGTATTTTTTATATCATTGTGAATTTAAATAATACAGATATACAAAATGAAACCTACTGAAATATTTTCTAATTTTTTCTATAGAAGTATAGCGTCTGCTACAAAATAGTTTTTCTCTGTATTGTTTAACACAATTTTTACTTCAATCAATAAGTTTTTTATCAACAATGTTAGATTTTGTGAAATTATCGAGCTATAACGCGAATTGCTCCTTTTATACTATCTAAATCTTTTTATTATTCAATAAATAAAACATATTTTTTATGACTTGTTTCTATGTACCTATTAAATAGTTAATTAGAAGATAATCTCAGTCATTATAGTTTAAAAAAGTACTAATTTTAAAGTCAGCCATAAAGTAAATTGCTTCTTGACACTTTTGTAAACCAATACATTTTGTTATAAACGTGATTTCATGACTAATTTATATTCGTGTATACTTCTTTATTTAATCTGTATACTGTATGAGCCACAGATCAATCAAACAAGCTAGCTTGAATAAAAACAAAAAAATAGCATAAATAAAATAAAATTAAAGTGAAAAAAAAAGTAAATCAGACAACTCACGTATCTGATCACTTGCCACAATTTAAAAAGTGAATCTGTATAAGGGATCTTAATAAATATCATTTTAAGTACCAATATTGTAAGAAATTTCAAATATTATTTAAAAAACATTACGATCTCTTTGAAATTACAATTTTTACATAAATAAAATTCATAAATAATGAATAGAATTTGCGATTAGGTTCTCCGAAAGTCGTTAATTAATTTACGATGCCTCTATACATATTTTGCATGGTTTTATCAAATATATTCAATCTCAAAGTTTATATTCGTCTCTGACTAGCGAATTAAAAAAAATGCGTTTTTAATTGAGTGTAATGAAGGAACTTTCTGACTTATTTTCATTTCTATTCGAAATTTAACTTGTAGTTTACTATCAGAGGGTTATAAGAAAAAACAAAAAAACTTTTAATAGGTTTAATACTTTTGAGAAAGCTGACACATTTGAGAATCAACGTGTAAAATACAGTTAAATTTTAAAAATCAGAATCACTTTTTTTTGGTAGTTTAAGAGGGAATATGCTTACAAATCAAATTATTTACATGGTCAAAAAAATCTAAAGGACCCCCGCACTTCTATTATGTAAAGTGGCGACAGGTCAAATTTTCTGAAAGTTTGGAATTATGTTGTTTTTCGGATTTATTTTTTTTAAATTAAAAGTTAGATTGGATTTCTGTTGCATACAGACGTTCACTACATGTTCTAGTAATAAATAGTAATAAATAAAATATTTATATTTACAGGGTAATTCACAAAAATGTATGACTCAAAAGTCACTAAAAAATGCAAGTTCTCATTTTAGTAATTTCAAAGCATTAATTATTTTTAGTATGGTTGGCTGTTTGGCTCACCCTGTATGAAAAATAATCATAGCGAAATCTTTTAGCCTCAAAATTGTAAACGACGAATTAACTTCATCGAATAATTTCTCTGTGACGGAACTGTAGAATTATTGAGTGTTTGCAAAAACCTATTGTGATTAATTCGTGAGTAACCCTGTAACAGTAAATATTTTTAGCTGAACCTTTCCATGTGCCTCTAATCAAAACTTATATTCAGGGCCGGTTTAAGGCATACGCGAAGGATGCGGCCGGAGGCGGGCGCCGAGGCAAGGGGGCGCCACAGCTTGAAATTTTTTTCTGAATGTAATGTACAGGGTGGTTCATAACTATTGGGACAGAGGCTAAAGGCAGGTTATTTGGACCAAAATATGGCGATAGGACCAAGTATACCTTAATAAAATATTGCTGTGGAATAAGATACAGGGCGTTAAAGTTGAAATTTTTTTTTCGTTTTTTTTTCTGATGATGTCCCTGTATATTTATCAATTGTTATCAAAATCGGCACAGAGCCATAACTTTGGACAAGGAATATTATTTTATGTATTATTTCACATTTTGGTATAGGGGGCGCCACGTGAATGATGAAATTAAGTGGTATCTTTTTTTGACGAAACTTTTTAGTGATTTTGATTAGAAAATCTGACGTAATTCTACGTAATATTGGTACTCTTGTTTAAACAAGATAATTTCAACCATTTTCGAGAAAAACGCGATTGAACAGTTCTGAGAAGGGGATTTCAAATAACAGACAATAAAAAACTTATGACATAAGGCTTCTATTTCACCGGTTTATAAAGCAGAATTAAAAATAATTTTTGCATAAAAAGAGCACAAACTTAAATTAAAAGTTCTATGTGGCCTCCTCCGACCTCTATACCTTTTCTAATTCTTGTAATAAAAGATATCAAAGAAAACATTATAAAATTACCTGTTCAATTGTTTTTCTCGAAAACGGGTTAAATTATCGTGTATAAACAAGAGTACTAATATTATGTAGAAATGATGTTTACGTTATATTTTCTAATCAAAATCACTAAAAAATTTCGTCAAAAAAAGATACCACTTAATTTCATCATCAGGAATCATTCACGTGGCGCCCCCTATAACAAAATGTGAAATAATACATAACATAATATTCCTTGTCTAAAGTTATGCCTCTGTGCCGATTTTGATAACAATTGATAAATATACAGGGACATTATCAGAAAAAACGAAAAAAAAATTCAAATTTAACGCCCTGTATCTTATTCCACAGCAATATTTTATTAAGGTATATTTGGTCCTATTGCAATATTTTAGTCCCAATAACTTGCCCTTAGCCTTTGTCCTAATAGTTATGAACCACCCTGTACAGTCCAAAACAGCGTTTTAGGCTACCCAAATTTTAAAAATTTTCCCTGACCCCCCCGTATTACGCCCCCCAAGCTACGCCACTGTTATGAGAGGCGCCAGTGAATTGTTCGCATCCACTAGAAAAATGTGTAGGACCGGCACTGCTTATATTAAACTCATAAGCGCAACATAAAATCAATCCAGCTTTTCAATTTGAAGAAAAAACTGATAAAATCTGTAATTCTCCACTTTAACGCCCTGTATCTCGAAAACTGTTCATAGCATCGGATGTAGAATACATACCTCTCGAGATGTTATAAAAATCATTATATAGTGAGAAAATAGTTAGATTTGACCTGTGAAATTTTAGAATACAGTGTGTTCATGGTTTTTGTACTTTTCTCAAAATAGAATACCTTCCTATATAAATAAACCACCCTGTATATTTTGGAGGTTATGGACACACGTATGTTTGTGGTATTGCCTTTCCCAAAAATCAATATGTAACTACAGGGTTTTGAATTAATGCTAAGAAAAAATAATTTTGTCTAGTGGTTCTCTCTATGAAACAACCTGTATAAGAAACGTGTTCAGTGCAATATTTTCTCGTCAAAATACTCTATCGGATATAGAATAGAATACATACCTCTCGAGATGTTATAAAAATCATTATATAGTGAGAAAATAGTTAGATTTGACCTGTGAAATTTTAGAATACAGTGTGTTCATGGTTTTTGTACTTTTCTCAAAATAGAATACCTTCCTATATAAATAAACCACCCTGTATATTTTGGAGGTTATGGACACACGTATGTTTGTGGTATTGCCTTTCCCAAAAATCAATATGTAACTACAGGGTTTTGAATTAATGCTAAGAAAAAATAATTTTGTCTAGTGGTTCTCTCTATGAAACAACCTGTATAAGAAACGTGTTCAGTGCAATATTTTCTCGTCAAAATACTCTATCGGATATAGAATAGAATACATACCTCTCGAGATGTTATAAAAATCATTATATAGTGAGAAAATAGTTAGATTTGACCTGTGAAATTTTAGAATACAGTGTGTTCATGGTTTTTGTACTTTTCTCAAAATAGAATACCTTCCTATATAAATAAACCACCCTGTATATTTTGGAGGTTATGGACACACGTATGTTTGTGGTATTGCCTTTCCCAAAAATCAATATGTAACTACAGGGTTTTGAATTAATGCTAAGAAAAAATAATTTTGTCTAGTGGTTCTCTCTATGAAACAACCTGTATAAGAAACGTGTTCTGTGCAATATTTTCTCGTCAAAATACTCTATCGAGGAGAACCTTTCAAGAATATGCTTCCCTGACCTCACAGTAGAAAAAGTGAACAGAAATCCAATCTAACTTTTAATTAAAAAAAAATAAATCCGAGAAACTGGGCATTTTTCAACTTTAACACCTCGTATCTAGAAAACTAGCCATAGAAATGGGTTGGGCCCATTTACACTTCTAGTTCAACAACATACCAAACTTTCAGAAAATTTAATCAGGCGCCACTTTACATAATAAAATGAATTAAATTGTTTTTAGATGTGCTACCATCTATGGTAAGAAGATAGTATTGACATGAAATTTTGACTGAATCTAGTCAAGATGTCACTCTCTTCTTTTTTATCCCTTTCAGAGATTAATACAAAGTGAGTAAACCAGTATATTTTATTTATTGGATTCGAAAAGCCTAACGGATGAAGTCGAAAGACAGAAACCGGTCTTAGGATGTCGAATCTAATAAATTAAAATTCCTTACTGGTTTACTCAATTAAATTGTTGTTATTTATACAAAACATTCTTAAAAAACTTCCTGAAATCGCGCAATTCCAAATCACGTTTTAAATGCTACAATCAACGAGAAAGTTACTGATGGCATATCCTCCCTTAAATTATATTTGTCATCACATCACAATAGGGGGTTATATCCTACATTTCTACATCTTATAGCCTAACTTACAAAATCACAGTTTGTATATTTACAAAATAATTTAAATTACAGTTTCGTGGACGCCTTCCATAGTCAGTCTATGGATATGAGCGGTTCCAAAATAGGACGATTTTCGCGAAAATTTATCTTCGATTTTTTTTCTCACTGCTGCCTTGTCGCTGTCGTCTTTGGGGCTTCCACCACTACTTGAGTTGGTTCAGAGCCTTCTCCGTTCATTTGTACAGATGTTTTCATTACTTCTTCGTATGAAGGTGGAGCTGAAAAAAGTACAAAGTAAATTATAAAAATTCGAATTGAAATTTAATATGTTATGGTTGTTGTTTTTATACTCCATGTACAATAATCAAAGTACATTTAATTTACATTATCAAGATATCTCCATCTATCGCGTTTCAGTGTAAACACATCTTACCCATCGGGTCGCCTTATGCCTTCATTGTTTGACAGTTTAACCTAACTTAACCTTAGCAAGTGAATTGAAAAAGTTCGCTGTTGGATAATATACTAACTATTAGTTAAGAGTTGTGTGGAATGAATTAAACCTTCTTTTAAATGTTTTATATTATATATCTAAAATTTCGCATCGTTTACCCTCTGAAATGATTAAAAATCTCCCCTAAAACTTCATGTTTCCCGCCGGTCAAGTCGTCATATATGTCTGGATTACCGTTATTTTCCCAAATTCCATAAAACAAGTATTTTAAATATAATTTTGTTATCTGGAACATTTACGTCAATGATAATAGTTTATGTTGTAAATGTGTCTATAAATAGAAGCAACCGTATAAGTACTTTATGAGATCTGATGAGTATTTTTTATTATTTATTAAATGATTGACAAATAAGGACTTCTATTGTTGAAACACTTGATCAATTTCCGGGTTGGTTTTCAGAACAATGAATAAAAAATACAAATATGATTCATTTTTGTAGTTCATAGTCGTTTTTTCATTTAAATGTTCTTCTATCTGGATAATAAATAATAGCTATTTATATTACAAGTACAGGGTGGCCAAATAAGAATGCGAGGTACTGTATCTGGGAAACCATCCATCGTAGAGGATTGCGGAAAAAAAAACTTATAACTATAACGGCCCTTGAGAAAAACCTAGAAAATATTTTCAAGTTTCTGAAATGGCCGCTAGGGGGCGTAACTGCAATCTTGAATCTAAGAAAGTGATGTTTCTGTGAATTCCGCTATATTAACCTAACAAAAAAATACACGATCTTTACAATAGAGGATAATCTGAACCTTTTTTGTTTGACAATTTTTACTGTATCTCTAAAAATAAAGTGGTGGGGGGTATTCAAAGGTTTCAGTAAAACACACCCTGTATATTCGAAACGGCTGAGCCGATTTTAACAAACTTAGGCTAGTTGAAAAGAGATATTCTTGTGCTACAAACGTTACAATATATGAAGTTTTTTTAGTTACACATGTCGCCGCTAGAGGGCTTTTTTCGACATTTCGATAGAAATGGTTAATTTTCTCAAAAAAATTAAATACATTGGTATGATTTCTTTTTCATGAAAAAGTAGCTAAATGATGCCTAAACAAGCTCCCGAAAACCGCATCTCGATATCTTGTTCCTAACCTAAAATTTAGCCCAAAGAAAATTTTATACGGAAATCCCTTAAATTTTTATTTTTTAAACTAATTAATGCCCCCGTAAATGCTCTAAATGCTGATCATCACGCTCTATGCATTGCTGAAGCCTCTCATGGGTAGACAAACCTGCACCTTCAATTTCGGCTCTGGGTATGTTACGTAATGCATTAACGAATCCGGTTTTTCATATGTATCTGGTCGTATGTTGAGTCTGAAAATCAAAACAAGTTAAGTCTGGTGATCGCGCAGGCCATAGAAACAGACTTCCTCTTCCAATCTACCACTGTTGGAATACTGCATTAATATGCTCTCGCACAATAATAGCATAATGTGCTGGGCAAGCATTCAACTACAAAAACAAGTTTTGACGTGTTTCCAGTGAAACATCTTCCAACACCAACGGTAATTTATTGGCCAAAAAGTCAACTGCCTCCCAGTATGCCACACCACACATTTAAACTCCAACGTCCTTGGTGCTGAACTTCACGCAACCAATGCGGATTTTCTGCAGACCAATAATGCATATTGTGCAGATTTTAAAGGTGGCTTCATCGGTCCAAAGAATTAGAAATAGAAATTCTCCATTATTGTGTGAGAGCATATTAATGCAGTATTACAACAGCGTTGGATTGGAAGAGGAAGTCTGTTTCCATGGCCTGCGCGTTCACCAGACTTAACTTGTCTTGAATTTTCAGACTCAACCTACGACCAGAGAGATACGAAAAATCGGATTCGTAATGCGAGAGCCGAAATTGATGCTGCAGTTTTGTCTACCCATGAGAGGCTTCAGCATTTCTTTTTTAATTCGGTCCTTTTTAGGGCCACAACTTACATAATAAAAGGAATTAATTAGTTTAAAAAATAAAAATTTAAGAGATTTCCGTATAAAATTTTCTTTGGCCTAAATTTTAGGTTAGGAACAAGAGATGCGGTTTTCGCGAGCTTGTTTAGGCATCAATTAGCTACTTTTTCATGAAAAAGAAATCATACCAATGCATTTAATTTTTTTGAGAAAATTAACCATTTCTGTCGAATTGTCGAAAAAAGCCCTCTAGCGGCGACATCTGAAACTAACAAAACTTCAAATATTATAGCATTTTTAGCCCAAGAATAGCTCTTTTCAACTAGCCCAAGTTTGTTAAAATCGGCTCAGCCGTTTCGAATATACAGGGTGTTTTTTACTGAAACCTTTGAATACCCCCCACCACTTTATTTTTAGAGATGCAGCAAAAATTGTTAAACAAAAAAGATTCAGATTATCCTCTACTTTAAAGATCATGTATTTTTTTGTTAGGTTAATATAGCGGAATTCACAGAAACATCACTTTCTTAGATTCAAGATTGCAGTTACGCCCCCTAGCGGCCATTTTAGAAACTTGAAAATATTTTCTAGGTTTTTCTCTTGGCCGTTTTAGTTATAATTTTTTTTCCGCAAGCCTCTACGATGGATAGTTTCCCAGATACAGTACCTTGCATTCTTATTTGGCCACCCTGTACATAAAGCAGGGGTTGTCGTTTTATGGCCGAGCGAGATTGCGACTTTTTTTTAATTTAAAAAGCTGGAGGTCTTCGCTTATTTGAGGGAATGCTTAAAAAGGTGCTTACCATCATCGTATGCTGGTTTATTCATTTGATTCATTATGGAAATATGGTCTATTGACAAATGAGCATCGTGTGTTGGCCACTGTTCTTGGTTTTGTACTCTACAACTAATGTTGTAAATATCGTCTTGCTGGTGAGCTGTAACAAAAATAAAAAAAATAAAACAATCTGTATTATTGACTGATAAGAACTTTTATAATAAAAGGTGTAACATATTTTTGTTAGTTTTATTTATATACATAGTTTTTTTTTCTATAAATATCAGGCTTGAAATAAACCTTGAGGTACAAATAGATTTTTTTTACTTATATGTTATTAAGATTGTAAGTATTGATACTTGCACTTCAAGGCTAAATTTTATATTGTACAATATGCAGCTGTAGATTACTTAACCAGTGCTTTAATTTAAAAATGACGTGGTTAAAGGTTTCCCCCTTTTTATCATATAAAATACATATCATATGAACTAGTTGCTTCCTCAAATATGTATGGGAACTTAGCAAGTAATATCTCTTTATCAAGTCTTGTGATTTGCGGTATTTAATTTGCCATTGTAAGTTTGATTTGTTAAGCCACTGACCTCATTAATCTATGGAACGCCGTTTTACTTTTTATTCATAAATGTCTTTTTTTCAATTTGAAACATAAATCCATTTTATTCAACTCAGTTTTATGTTTATCCATTTATTTCAGCACTATTAAACTGTTTCTTCAAAAAACTTTGACGATTTAAAATGTTTGATGAATAAAATTGTATCTTGATAAAATTGGGTAAGTCAAATATATTTGATAGATATATTTAAACACTTTAATTTTTAGGATGCAATTAAAATTATCAACAGTCATTTTAATTCATGTAACATTTTAATTCAACCAACATAAAAATAACAAACATTTTAAATAAGTTATTTAAATGTTTGTTGATATTTTTTTGGAAACATATAGTTACATAAACCAAAGCATTGAGGAATAAAAATGACCAACAATCGTTTTAATTCTTTATTTAAAATGTTTGTTATTTTTATGTTGGTTGAATTAAAATGTTACATGAATTAAAATGACTGTTGATCATTTTAATTGTATCCTAAAAATTAAAGGGTTTAAATATATCTATCAAATATATTTTTATCAAGATACAATTTTATTCATCAAACATTTTAAATAGTTAAAATTTTTTGAAGAAACAGATTAATAGTACTTAAAATATTATAGAAACAGGTAAATTAGTTACATACAACTGCTAGTTATTTAAAAAGTAAATAAAGAAAACAATTCAAAAAGTACCTAAATATTTTAAAACTACATTATTTACATTTCTATTTTTAAACATTTTATAATTTATCCTATTGACCTATTTAAAATATAACTTGAAATAATTTAGAATATTTAAATTGTTTACTGAATAAAAATGCAACTTCCTAAAATTAATCTGACTAAATATTTTCATTAGTTACCTTTTACATCTAATATTTAAATGTAGGTTCTTAACATCAACAGTCATTTTATTTCATGTAACATTTTAATTCAACCAACAAAAGAAAAACAAACATTTGTAATACGGTATTTAGATGATTGTTTAAAATTTTAATATCTACATTAAATATATTCTCATTTATTTGTCCCTTGAATTAAAATGTTTGTTGAATAAAAATGACACTCGTTTTAAAATGACTGTTGATAATTTTTATTCGGGATTGTAATGTTGGTTGCTGGAGTCATCGAGCACCACGAAATAAGTAATTTGGCAACGTTGGATTTGAAACAAGTAACCCGTAGATATCGTACTTGTTCTGAGGTAAATAGGACAAAGAACGGTACAAAATATGAGATTACGAGAAACTTAAAAATAGTGGTAGTAAAACACGTAATAAAAATAAAACCAAAACAAATTTGACTGACGCCTGACACTTTCCACAAACATTTGACGTTAAACAGAGTTCATCCCCTACGTGGCCAAATTCATTTGGTAGTTCTAGTAGCACCCGCTGACTACAACGCCCAATTAAAATTATCAACAAACATTTTTATTCAACAATCATTTTAATTCATGTAACATTTTAATTCAACAAATAAATAAATACCTATAATTTTAATGTAGGTACTAAAATTGTAGGAAATCATTTAAAACATTATTTAGAACTTATTTAAAATGTTTGTTATTTTTTTGTTGATTGAATTAAAATGTTACATGAATTAAAATGACTGTTGATAATTTTAATTACATCATAAAAATTAAAAGCTATAAAATATATTCGACTTACGTAATTTTATTCATCAAACATTTTTGAAGAAACAGTTTAATAGTGCTGAAATAAATGGATAAACATAAAACTGAGTTGAATAAAATGGTTTTATGTTTAAAATGGAAAACAAAAACATTTATGAATAAAAAGTAAAACGGCGTTCCATATTAATCGCTATAAACATTGAGCTTACAGGTTCCTGTAGCCTGGAAAGACGTAGAAAGACATTTTCGATATCCCTGTATACAAGCAATAAGCATTTGTTTAAAAAATTCTGGGTACAAAAAATAAAAAGTAAACATATTAAATCTTGTTTTTAGTATTTTTTTGTCTGTATCCCCACATTTTTCACTAATTATTTTAGTTTTTACCCCCCTTGTCTGTAGTATTAAGAGCGTACGATGTTTATATGGTAATTTCATTTTATAGGAAAATTCCTTAAAAAATACTAGAAAATTAAACATCTACATTTTTAAAATTAACAATTAAAAACATTATTTTATTTCGGTGGTCAAAATTTAGTTTTTTTTGCTTAAAATTGCGTGTAAAAAATTTCGAGAAAGTTTACATGAAAATCTAAAAACTCACCAAACCTTAAAGCAGTTTTCCTAACCCGCCACTGTATAAAAACATTAAATAAAAAAAATCCAGCGAATATTATGATCACGAATAGGATTGAGTACCACATTTTGAAGTTACATCTCTTACAAGACGGACTAAAACTGAATAAAAAATTCTTATAACGCGCAAAAGTAAAATGGCGTTATTGTTTAACACCAAAAACATTACTATCTTATAGTTTGATCAAGGATTAATATCGTATTTGATAATTATAAATTATATTGTTATGTTCTAACTGCGGTTGACATTTTAATAAA
This sequence comes from Crepidodera aurea, assembly GCA_949320105.2. Lineage (NCBI taxonomy): Eukaryota > Metazoa > Arthropoda > Insecta > Coleoptera > Chrysomelidae > Crepidodera > Crepidodera aurea. The sequence continues at coordinate 9,081,183 of OX439475.1, read as the reverse complement.
AATGATAAGTGAATTTTCAAGGATGAATATATTTGTGAAGGAATAAAAATCATCCGATTAGGTGATTATTTTATATAGAAATGTGCGCAAGTAAAGTAAAATTGGATAAAATAGTATAATTATCCTGACAATTCAAAGTATTTTCTTGGAGTCTTCTTTTACAGATAGGTTTAACCAAGGGAAACATATAAAGAAATGTGTAAAAAGTGTGAAAATATGCCTTTAAAAAGTTCCAAAATGGTTGGAGGAAACTTGGTACGATACACATGATGTAGAAAATAATGGTTGGTCAAATGGAACTTTGACAACAGTCGGTTTATTGCCTCATCCGCGTGATGTAGTATATGTGATGATGTGGAAAATAGGTCATTACATTACATTAAAATATAACAAAAATCTTTAATTTTATAAATACAGACAGAATTTAATAAGATACTCAAGTAATAACCAGTTGAGAATGCTTTTCTAGCATTGCCATAGACCGAACAAATTATAATGAAAGAACAAACATTAAATTTTTTCGAGAAAAGTTTTTATTAAGTAAATATTTTTCTGTAATTTAAATTTTATCGTTTTACTTGATTTACTCGCAAAATATTGTTATGATGTTAAAATGGGGCAAAATTTGGAAGTGTATTTTAAAATAAATTATAAAAAAATTATGTGAAAAATACTTTAAAAAAAAGTGATAGGAGGGTTGGCATGTTTTGAGTGGGAAGTTTATGTTAATTTTTGAATATGGCAGATGTTAAAAAAAGTTAAATAAAGATTATTAAAAGTATTTAGAAGAATTTCATTAGCATAACAAATGGCGCCCAACGTGGGGCTCTTTGAAAACAGGGCCTAAAACATAATTTATAAATTAAAATGGATTTAAGAAAACGTACATTGCCTGAATCTCAGGAGGTTCATAGTTCGGATGGATCACAGGATGGTTTGGTAAATTTGGAAGAAACATTAAGGATTGCTGAACTGGGGGAGACATCATTCCAAATGGGAGAAAGAGGAGACACTGGCACACAGAAGAGGCAAGAACAACAATGCAACTTCCAGGAAATGATGAGATGTTTTATGGAGAAGATGGAAAATATGGGTCAGAATATAAAACAAGACATGGGGAAAATAGAAAATAAAATGGAAAGTATGGACCAAAAAATGGGAAATATGAGGCAAGACATCAAAGAAAATATGAGTCTTATGAGACAGGACATAATGGAAAATATAAAACAAGAAATAGAAATATATATTAAGAAGAACAGAGAAGAATTTATGGAAAGAGTAAATAAAATTGAAGAAAATTGCATGAAAGAAAGTAGACAGATACAAGAAGAAGTTGTAAGCATCAGAAAAGAAGTGGACACAATCGGATTGAGAGTTCACCAGGAATATGATGAAGTTGTCAAAAGATTCGAAGAGGTGAAACAAGATGTGGGAACTATGGCTGTTGCAATACAGGGGGAACTCAAAGAATACGATAAAGAACTTAAAGTTGATGTTGAGAAAATAAGTAAAGACAATCAAGAAAAATTGAGAAAACTGAAACAAGAAATAGATGAGAATGGAAAACAAATAAGAAATATAAAAAGAAATATTAAAGAAGGAAATATGACAGAAGAAATGCAAGAAATAACACAAAACAGAATCAAACAGATGGAAGAAAATTTAAGAAGGGAAATGGACAGCCGAGTCAGGGAGAGAGTTATTATTACTACAGGAACAACTCAAGGATCAACTAAATTTGACATATATATTAACAGATTGCATCCTAAAATATTTCTAAACATACTAAGAAATAAAATTGACCAAAATTTAAAAATACAGAATTTGAGGGAAGCAATAAGGGAAAATTTGAGTGGTTCTATGGTTTGCCAGCAGGGAATTGAGCATGAGGAATTTTGAGGACTTCCAACAACAATTTTTAAATTATTATTGGGGTGAAAATGCTCAGACGATGGCCAGAGAAAAATTATACTTTGGAAAATTTGATTTTAGAAGGGGAACATCCTTTAATGATTATGCATTGATGTTATATACTCTAGTAGGTACAACATAAAAAAAAATATAAACAAAATACAAGGACATAAGTTGAAGATTAAAATGGGGCAAAATTTGTAAAATTCTTTGAAGTTTTCTTATTCATTACTTTGCAAGAAAAGTTCAACTAAATTTTAGGGAATGTGTATTTTAAAATAAATTATAAAAAAATTATGTGAAAAAGGCTTAAAAAAAAGTGATAGGAGGGTTGACATGTTTTTAGTGGGAAGTTTATGTTAATTTTTTAATATGTCAGATGTTAAAAAAAAGTTAAATAAAGATTATTAAAAGTATCTAGAAGAATTTCATTAGCATAACAATATATTACAAACCGATAAGATAAAATAATATTGTAATATGCCAAACCCTTCCTGTAAAAAAAGTAATAAATTTTATTTGTTGAATACTTGAATCACAATAATAGTCATTATAAATTAACTCGTATAACCACAACATATTTTCCTAAATACTAAAAAACCTTTAATTTCTTAATATCCCCAAAGAGTTGACGCAAGGAAACTTCAATTAAGACATACAATAAATTATTTGCGTACAAATAAAAAAAAACAAATTGTACCAGAGCCAAACCGATTCTGGATATTGACTTTGTGGCTGAAACATGCATCCTATCGAAAAAAGTTTAATATAAAAGTTGTAAATAATTAAAAAATATAAAACTTTTGTATTAATCATTTTTCCACATAACCTCAAAATTATCGAGAAAAACGCTAAAAACCTGAGTGAAAAATTATCAATTCAACACAAATTAATTATCATTTCATAAAAAAATAGCGCCCTCTGTAGGTCCCCTCATTACAAATATATATTTGAAAACATAAACAGAATAATTCATAATCACAACAAAAAATGTAGTTTAAGTATTTTTGAAACACACAAGTTTATAGACATAATGAATAATAACAGGACAACTTTTGAAAATGGTTACAACAAGTTGCAGCTTAAAAATTTGATGAATATATGAAATATTTTACAAAAACGAATTATTACACGTAATGTTTTAGAATCAGCTTGGTCTCCCTCTAGAATATATTACGAGTATTGCAGTAAAAATAAAATTCAATAAATAAGATTTTATGTTTATAATTTTTTATTGCTTTCCAGAATAAGGCACAAATACTATCTAGCAAATATACCGTCATTTTAAAAAGTTTATTCACAGGACATATCACACAATAATAATTATCGGCTTATCAGTGTCTATAAATGTATACAATTAATGCAAGTTTTTATCATTATCTGTCTCTGAAGTGGTTTTGGGATAAAATTAGATCATATGTCTTGAAAATGTCGCAAAAAAGATTCTTGATTAATTTACAAATAGCACGAAATATATTTTGTGAATAATTTTGAAAGGTTGGGGCAAATTTTTGAAAATATCAGAATCGATTATTTAAGAAAGTTTGTTTCATCATAAAAAGGCTTGTTGAACCACTTTAGGTAATTATAGCAGTTGTATTTTTAAAAAATACTCAATAATCAAGCGGGGTAAGATCTGGTGGTCTAGCTGACCTTCTAGAGTGTCCCTTCTTCCAATTCACCCGAAAAATTATCTCTATATTCATTTAAAAGTTGTGTAATATTATTATTTAATAGTTGAAAGATGTCTTTAATATCTACGAAAATGTATTAATTTATAAAGTTGACGGAGAAACTTTTAAAATACAGGGTAGTGCACAAAACACAGCTTTTCTAATTTTTAAAGTTTTTGCAATCAGTTTAACACACTGTATGAGAGAGATCATACATTTGTCATACATTTTTCAAGCATAAATTCCAGATGTATATCCATGCAACTATTGCAAAATTACATGTTTGTCATAACGCTATAAAACTTCTTTGATTTTTTAAAAGTTTGTTGAAAGTTGGCGAAGTTTATAATCGTTTTTGTGCAAATTTTTTATTGTTTTCAGTAAATTGGATAATAATCAAGAAATTTATGTTTCATAAAAGCGTGAAAATGTTCTTGGAACTTTGTAAGAAAATTTATCAAGTGTGTCATTTTTTGTTTTCTTTTCTTTAACTTATGAAACACATTTGTCCATGTCTTATCATGGATATAAATCGTGTAATATTTTGAGTTGACATACTCTGACGGGTGATCTAGAAATTCCATTTTAAATTCATTTACTTTATTATATTAAACTGAAAATAAATCTCCTATAGTATAATTGATTTTATTTTTGATGATTTTATTTAACTAATTTAACTAAGCACGAAATTATATAAAATTAAAAAAAAATCGATATTAATAAATAATACGAATATTTTGAAATTTCATTTAATATTGCGTAATCTACGTTTGAATATAGTGGGTACTGGGGACTGGAAAATTCAGACACTATTTCATTATTGCTTACGTTTGGAAATTTATTTAAAAAATAAAATTGGCAATGAATCATACCTTCTCCTTCCTTATTATGCTGGCAATGTTCCATCGTTTTACAACACAAAACGCACCCGAGGTAAGCCAAACCAGCACCTATACCAGCCGCCAAAGCTGCCGCCATTTTAATAAATTTCGAAAGTTTTATAAGAAAAAATCTTCACACACTAAAAGTTATTGAGAGAGAAAGAGTCCACAAAAGTATCCAAGTGATTCACAAGTGGACGGAAATGGTACTGAAACTTCACTGATTCGATCACAACGCATTTCTACATATATTTGTGCAATTCTCCATTCGACAATCTCGATTTATACTGCTTAATTAGACGTCTTTTATCACTATCTTATCGGTGTTTTTTTGGAATAAATGAAAAATTATTTGTGTTCGTTATTTAATAATAAATAGATTTGAGAAAATGTATGGAGGATCGATGAAGACTGTAACACACCTTAGTAGTCTTAAATTGGAAATGATAAAACGCTTTGTTAATGTTATTAATTGCAATTGTGGTAGTCCTGGCGGTATGATCCAAATAAAATTGTTTTACACACAAAATGTGTTTATTATTTTTAAGATTTATTTTTTCGTTAAAAATTTTTTCAACAAAATATTCCATCAGAAAATATTTGAATTTATTTTTCTCTCACAAATTTTTTTACTCAAAATAATTTTTCAACAAAATTATTAATTTTGTAGCAACTTTATCACCCTGTAGAGTGTAGAATTTTAAAACTTAACCCTAAAAATATTGTGTCAAATAAATACCAGGGGATTTTTCAACAGTACACAAAATATTTATCTTGCCATTTAGTGGAGTGAAATTAGAATTTTATATGGATATAAGAGCTAAGTCAATTTTTTTTTAATTTTTTCGATTTTAAACATAAAGAGAAGCTTGCAAAAAATTTTTCAATAAATTTGGGCTGGAGCTTCGCGAGATATGGCCCATTTTTGGAAAAACAATAGTAAAGAAAAATTTTTTATCTCAAAAAGAATGATTTTGTGTGTACTTTTGTCTAAGAAAATCCAACATTTTATTTCTTTATTTAAAGTGCCCAATTTAGGGAATAATAAAAGAAATCGATTTTCATTTTTTATATTGATTTATATTGATTCGTTCCCTCACAAAAATCTTACTTTAGAACCTGAAATATTTTTTGGACTGAAATACAGTTTTTTTAAGAGAATCAAGCATATATATCGCGATAAAAAAATTGGAAAAAAATGAAAATCGAATTTTTATTTTTTTATTATTCCCTAAATTGGGCACTTTAAATAAATAAATAAAATGTTGGATTTTCTTAGACAAAAGTACTCACAAAATCCTTCTTTTTAAGATAAAAAATTTGGTTTTCCAAAAAATGGCGGCCAATTCAATTTTTTTTCGAAAAATGCCCATTTTGGCTGGACAAAAACATTTTTTTTTTAATTTTTACCATGTCTTCCCGACATAAAATACATATTTTCTCCAATTTTCAAGAAAATTGCACAAATTCGTTTTTTGAGGTTAGGATGCATTTTTAAAAACCATACTATACGGATCGATACTCTACTTCAGCACGGTCATTTTAATTTTTTTTTAATTTTTCCACGACTCTTAGAGCCGGAGATATTTAAAAAATAGTGAAGCAAACCCCTTGGAAAATACCAAAAATGCCGTTTTTGGCACATATCTCATGAAAATTCTGCCAGAATTTATTGAAAAATTCTTTACAAGCTTCTCTTTATGTATAAAATCGAAAAAATTTAAAAAAATTGACTTAGCTCTGACATCCATTTTCAGAATATTTTCGTCTAATTTCACTCACTAAAATAGGCTGAATTTGAAGCTATACACTTGTGCCAACAATTAAACCCTTTTTGACCAATATTTTTTTGTTCTAATTTTTTTGAACAATGCTTTTTTGTCCAAATTTTTTTGACAAATTGATTTTTTGTCCGAATTAGTTTTTGAGTGTACCGCAGCTACTAATAATTTTCTGGAAACCGCGGATTTGCATTAGAGTCCACGTTTCTGACTTATTTAGAGGAAATGTTCACTAAATATTGACTCTAATATTATAGAAATTTGCGTAACTATGAGAATTTATTATTCAAAGTCAAATTATAAATAAAATGGTTGAATTTCGATCGAGTTAATACAAAATTGTCTCTGTAATTATTAATTAATCCTTATAACTAATTCATTTTTTTTAAAATTCAGGTAGACAAGTCGACTGTTTTATCGGCTGGGTTTTTCCACTCCTTTTCAATTTTTCCAACAATAAAATTAATTCAACGTTATTTTTAACTTTCTCACAGCGTTTTTATAAAAGGTCATCCCCTCTTTTATCTTTCGAACGGAATGAAATATCCACATGTGGTAAAAACAAGTTAAAACAACATTCAGCATAATGTTTTTACTTGGAAAGTGCATCGCAATCTCTTTATTGATGTCAAAAATCACAAATGTCAATCAACCCTCATTTTGAAAGGATTCGCACGTCCCATGCATTAAAAAATTAAATTTGGTTGACCAACAATAAAGTTGCGAGAATGAGATGAACGTAAACAGCTCTTGAATGGCCCACATGTTCACCAGATCTGTTGCCTCTTGAATTTTTATGACTTTTTAAAGATTGTCTTTTACAGAAGTGCATATACAGTTCAAATGATTGAAAAAATTCGTAAAAAAACTATACTTTCACTTAAAATAATTATGTACAATATTTTTAATTCAAATTATATAGTGTCATCCCCAAAGTACATATGGGAAACTTTTTTATTTAAGTATTTTTCGACAAAAAGTTATTCTTGATAAAAGCTTATGCATCCCTTAAAACTAAACACGCACTAACAAAATATAGTAAAACACTCGTAATATACGAGGAGCATTCAAAAATTTGATTTTGAGACAAGAGTAAAGTATCCTTATTTTGAAAATGGGTAAAAGAAAATAAAACTTCACTGAGATGGCCACGACTTCAAATCTAAATGTATTTTTTAATGCTGAACAACAAAATAAGGGTACTTACTTTACTGTTGTCTCAAAATCGAATTTTTGAAGGCTTCTCGTATATTACGAGTGTTTTACTATATTTTGTTGGTGCATGTTTAGTTTTAGGGGATGCAAAAACTTTTATCAAGAATAACTTTTTGTCGAAAAACCCTTAAAATCGTTCCCATATGGTACGTACTTTGGGGATGCCACTGTATAAATTTCGAATTTTTAACTTTTACGATAACTTAGGAATTTTTATGTAGGTACTCACACAGATCAACAAATCTAATTTTGTTTTCTTCACGTCAGATTAAAATTTGGAAAAAAATTATTTACGTCAATAGACACACGATTGCAATATTGCAAAAATTGTATTAGTTACAAGATAATGAATACTTTTTTACATGCACAGATCACGTGATTGGTAACCTTTATAATATTGATAAAACTTTAAAATGTATGTTTTTTCTTGGAAAAGTTTATATATCTTAAAATATCAACAAAAAAAACAAAACATAGATTTAAAAAAATTGGAATCAGTTCTTAAGCCTGAAGATGTTTTTTTTCTTTAGAATTTTTTTCCTCTTCAAGGCCCCTGATGATCGTCCAGGAGAACGAAACGAGCAGCCATTTCAAAATGTTTAAACGTTTTTGTATAGAATTGATTTTATCCAGACCAAGTTTCATAAAAAAAATTATTTTGGTGTTAGGATTAAATTGGGAAATTGGCTTTAGATAAAAATTAAAAACGAAAAAAAAAACAGTTTTTAGCGTTTTCCTCGATAATTTTGAGGTTATGTTGAAAAATGATTAATAAAAAAGTTTTAGATTTTTTAATTATCTACATCTTTTATATTACACTTTTTTCGATAGGATGCATATTTATCTTTCTTAATTGCTTTTTTTTTGTTTCAAAAATGATTGTGGTCGACTATAAAACACCTTATATAAAATTTCATTCATTAAAAATGACTCACAATATCATCATTAATTGTGTGTAATCCACAAACACTAATCGCTGTACGCGATGACTGATAAATGATACTTTTGGCCTCTTTGAACTTGATCCTTTGACTTATTTTAGTTATATATTACGTAATATATAACAGCAGTAACTGAACAACCTAAAAAAATTATGTCGAACATTTGTATTTGATTCTATTTAAAATTAAACAGGTAAAGTAAAAATTTCATGGATGCATTCACTAATTCGAAAGTAGACATTCTTCATAGTCTGATCGAGTGGGAATTTGCAATTTCAAAACTACATTTCTAGATAAATTATTCAACGAAATACTTACAAATTAAATCCATTCCGTATGCACCGTACAAAATATCGATGGATGTTAATCCGGCACATCTTTGAGTGTAACAGTCCTCGCTAAGTTTTATCTTTTTTTGTATAAATGAATAAAAAATCAAAAGGATAATTAGCACTGTTAAAAAGAACACAATATTTTCTTGAGACACGGTCATACCAATAAAAATATCCGAAACGCGAAACAAAAATTTTTTTAATGAAATCTATCTTCACACTGTGATTCTGAAAAGGACAATCGGCACAGTAAATTTTAGTATTTAAAGGATCCCGCACCATTTAAATGTAAACCCGGTCAAATTTTCTGAAACGTTGGTATGTTATAAAACTAGATGCACTGACAAAAAGTGTCCATTGGCCCAAACTAATCCTACGGATAGTTTTCGAAGTACAGGGTGTTAAACATCGAAAATACCACTTTTTTGTAACCAGATTTCTCATAACAGACCTGTTTTATTGACGATTATTGTAGAAAATATGAATTATAGATTATTTAGCATTAATATTTTAAAAAAAATTACCGTAGAATTTGGTTAGTTACAGGGTGGTTCGAAAATAAATAATATGGTTTTTTTGAAGAAATCATTTTAATAATTATAGCAGTTGTATTTTTAAAAAATACTCAAGCGGGGTAAGATCTGGTGGTCTAGATGACCATTCTAGAGTGTCCCTTCTTCCAACTCATCTGAAAACTTATCTCTATATTCATTTAAAAGTTGTGTAATATTATTATTTACTAGTTGAAAGAAGTTTTTAAAATCTATGGGTACACATTTTAGGCAAACTGGTCATAGGATTACAACAAAATTTTGCTAAGTTAAATACTAAACTTTTGTTAATGTGAAAATGTATTAATTTATAAAGTTGACGGAGAAACTTTTAAAATACAGGGTAGTGCACAAAACACAGCTTTTCTAATTTTTAAAGTTTTTGCAATCAGTTTAACACCCTGTATGACATAAAGTGGCAGATCGTACATTTGTTTAATATAATACAACCATTTTATAACACATAATTTATACGGGGTGACTCATTAAAGCTAAAAACATTATATTCCCTATGTAATCACGTTTTGTGAGTCACCCTGTATAAAATATAACACATCATTTATACGGGGTGACTCATTAAAGATAGAAACACTATATGCCCTCTGTAACCACATTTTGTGAGTCTCCCTGTATAAAATATGATTCATCACCAAGAAGTAATTACTTAAACTATATATTCATAATGCAATGACATTTGCTCGTATTTTTAAAGCTGTCACAAAAAAATAATTTCTTCAAAAAAACCCTATTACTTATTTTCGAACCACCCTGTAACTAACCAAATTCTACGGTGATTATTTATAAAATTTTAATGCTAAATAATCTATAATTAATGTTTCCTACAATAGACGCCAATAAAACAGGTCTGTTATGAGAAATCTGGTTACAAAAAAGTGGTATTCCCGATGTTTAACACTCTCTACTTCGAAAACTAGCCATAGGATTGGGTTGGACCAATGGACACTTTTTGTCAGTGCATCGAGTTTTATAACATACCAATGTTTCAGAAAATTTGACCGGGGTCCTTTTAGTATTTTGAAATTGTATTTAAATTTGTAACAAAAAATTAAGGTATGTTTAAATAATTTCCAAAATGGCGAATGTTTAGACAGAAAACAGAATTTTTATTTTTTATTTTTAATAATGAGAATAAAAAGTGATTTTAGAACTTCAAAAATATACCTATAATGTGGCTATAGGAAAAACCTATAATATAAAGTGTATTAATTTTGTTTGAAATTTTCCTTTTAATGAAAAAGGGGGTACGAACCATCTGCGATAATCTACGTTAACCTTTAACATCCAAGAAATAAAACTTTGTTTTTAATAATTTATACGAGACTCTTGACAATAAACATCCTATTTGTCTTGATTATTTATACAGTTTAGATAAGTAAATCTTATGTACTTTTTAAATATTTTTAAGTCAATTTGAGAAAAAACAACAACAAAGCAATATTTATCTATTCATTTTGGGAAAAAGAATTGTTTAAATGACTTAGATCTAGCAGATAGCTCCACAGAGAGAGATATCCTCCAAACTTTTTCATGATTGAAGACATATGACATACCATGAGATCCAACGGTATTTGGGTATTGATATGAAACAAGTCAATGAAATTTTAATTATTTCAATGTGAGAAAGTTGCAGGAAAAGTTGCAAAGAAGTAACTTGGTAATAAGAGAGATCTGATAAATCTACCACCAATAGTTTTCTCTCGGAATAAATCTGTCCCTAGTAAACTGTGGTTTATCTGTGAATGATAAAGAAGATACTTTTAATTTGACTCGTATTCAGCAGTTCATGGGTTCGATTCCCATGGCAGCCTGACCTGCTAAAGATTTTATCAGCGGTTTTTTCGTATGCAATAAGCAAATGCTGGGCCAGAAATATCCCCTCAGATAGGTATTCACCTCTATCCCCTCAGACCTAATCCCCAGATCATTCTACGCTGCTGAAGAAACAAAATTTATTAAAAAAAAGTTTATCTATTAAAAAAAATCAAATAAAAAATCTGTCACGATCCAAACAAAAATTAAACATACCTTAATACAAATTATTCAATTCTGCACCAATTTTAGATTGAACTTAATAATGGAAAATTAGATACTGAATTTAAAAATAAAGCACAATTTGAATTTTTTTGAAATATGCATCAATTACAATTTTTAGAGCACTCGTTGCGTACGGTTGTGACAACTGACAGTCTACTGTAGGATCTCCAGGAAATAAAGACGCTGCTAGTGGGTGAATTATCTACCTAAATGAATAATAACAGCAATGTCATTTAACTCAACGTACATTGAAAGTAATTGCTCGTGATAAGTGTTGTTTTGTGTATTTTTATCTTGCGAGGAACGATTTGTTTTTGAATTTAAAATCGTTTAGTTCGAGAAATAACACGAATGTTCAACAACTGGATTTTTTTGAGAAATATTCCAATTTTTTTGCAAGTAACATAATTAAATAATTTACAAATAAAATAGTGCAATTTAAAAATCTACAAAGTTTTAATGAAAAATCGATAGGCAATTAGTAAATTTACGAAAAAAACAGGAGATAGTATAAAAAAAGTGTCAAAAACATAAGGAAATTTGGCAAATTAAGAAAAATATTGGTGAAAAGAAAAATTGAGAAAAATTAATTCCAAAATACACAGAAAATTATGAATTTCAAAAAATACAGGTATCCAACAATCCATACAGAGGATTTTTCGAGGATTTTTTTAATGTTTTTGTAAGAAAAACAAACATTCTCAAAACAAATAGATGTAACAACCAAATATATGGATATAACAAGACGCCACCAACCTTCCTGATAACCTACAAGACCTTTGAACCCTTGCAATTAGATGACCCAAGAAGTTGAAGACCCACAACAATCAACACTAGTAACCCCACCCTTTAAGACGCCCTCGAAAGAAAGAAGAAAGAATCAACTTAACAACTGTAGAAAATTGTTTCCCATCCACTCGACACTCGACACAAAATGGCGAATTTTTTAACGGAATTTTCCATTTTTTTGCAAAAAACAAAAATCGGTATTTTATTTCATATACACAATAACTTTAGGAAAATAAAATACAACAATACTCAACCAATCCAAACATAAAATTTGTCGTATAATTGACAACATCTTTATTAATTATTATTTTAAGATTCTATTTCGGTAATCTTTGGTTAAATTTAATTATGCACTTAAATGTTATTGACCACGTCGTCAAATAAAATATTTATGGTGTTGTTTTTTATCAAAACTTGTAAGTAAAGTACCTGTCACCAATAAAGATTAGTTAATTCAACATGGTGACAGAAAAATGAATGTTTTTTTTCGGAAAATATTTATGAGTTAATAACTAAATATTGTATAGGGTCTTCCAATCCTACAGGAACCTGTAAACATCTCAACGACACTTAAAATCAGACACTACCACTCAGCGGTCAAACCCTTTGTACTGTATGCTGCCAAATATTTACTACTCGACAAGGCGGTTCTCTAAGAGAACTCAAAATACAGGAAAGCCGCTTCCAGAGGAGGATTGTAAGCCCCAAAGTCTTAAGAATTGAATCGAACTGGACTTTTATTTTAGTTTTTTCGCAGTACTAGTGTTTATCGAATTATCTACGCACGAATATTACCGGTGGTTTTTTGGAGAAATGGTTCAGCAATGACCTTTTTCCAAAACTATGATGTACTACTGAAAAATCCTCACAAAAGAGGAAATTCACAAAACGTTGCGGATAAATATTCCAAGAAAGAGAGGCTGGGAAAATTAGTAAAACGAATAGCACCGTTAAATTTGACAAAATAACTGTCAACTTTGTAAAAGAAGAGGCTTCCAAATTCTATCGATATTTTTTAATAATTTTATTGATAATATCGTGATTTAAAAATATAATTCAGCCGCTAGTTAAGTATATAAAACCCTGTCGAATTAAGTTTTGGTTAAATACTTGTCCCATTTTTCTCTAGATTATTTTGGAGTGACACCTGTCAATGTAAAAATTTTAGTCAATGTTTAAAGTAGGCTGATGATTTGACATTGTATAAATTACAAGTAACAAAACAAAGCGCACAGACTTATAGGGTGTTGGTAATAAATTTGTTTGTATATTATCCTAATCTGCGATCCTAAGTAGGCGCTAAAATTTTCTTTTCAGCTCTAATACTTCGATGAATGACACTGAAGCACGTACTTACTTCTTCCTACGTTACTTGCGTTTCTGGATCGTTCTGAAGTAATGACACGTTCAACCTTCTTTTGATTTTTAAATCTAATCCTTATTAATACACCCACTAATATTAAAAAACCAATTACAGCAACTAAATATATTAGAAAACCTGCATCCATAGCAACAAATAACACTCTAAATTTATGTATATAGTGGATGGTAATATATAAAATCAATAGCTACATCAAGGTAACAACTGCAAACCAAAACTACACTCAAATTTCGTAAACAAGTTTTAATAATAACCATCATTAGCGGGTTCTGACTTAGCGATAAGATAAAAAACGTATTATCAGATTAAACGCTTAATCGAGAAATATATGAGGATCAGGGGGTTACAGTATATTTCATAAAAATACCTTTATAAGAACCTATAAATCTAACAACCAGATATACATCATCCGATTTTACATCAGTCACTTCAGGGGTACCTCAAGGTTCTGTGTTTGGACCCCTTCTGTTCCCAATATATATTTCTGACTTTTATAAATCTTTGGGTAGTTTAAAATTACACTCATTTGCAGACTATATACAGCTGTATTTTTCATTTGTACCTGAATCTGTAAATCTAACATCTCATTTAAGAAATGAGGATTTAGAAGATATTTGTACTACTAATCATAATCTTAAACTAAATGCTAAAAAATGTAATTCTCTGCTATATTGTCCTCATACCTCCAAACTCAAAGGCCACACCGAGATATCCAAGATATAGGTTATCAATTTTTAAACGGTCATTTACTTATAATTCAGTTTTAGTTTTTAACAGTAGGTATTTCTCAAAGTTTAAGAGTTAAGTCTCTCAATTTTGTAAAACAAAATTATAAACAAATATTACTACAACGTCAGTAATTTTGTATCATTTGTTGATATTTGTGATGTCAAATTTAGTGAATATTTTAAATGCGTTTATTAATTTTGTATATTTATTATCTGTAAACTTACCAGATTAAGTAGAGCTAGACTTCAATGATTGTATTTTTTACAGCCAAATAAAGGCAATTTATTATTATTAAATACAGTAGGGATCTATGTTAGCTCGCTCGTCCAGGAGAAAAAGACGCCTTTATATTTAAATATTTCGGAAAAAAATTAAAAGAATAATTAAATTATCTTTTTTTAAATTGGTTCAATAAAACACATCTGGTAAGATGATAAGTTATTTATCATAGATATGAAAAAATGCGTCAAAATATGGATTAAATTGTATAATTAAAATATAAAATTAAGAGACTTTTATACCATTAAGAAAATTAATAGTATATGAGATACCACCCATACGTGATATTTGCCGCCACCAGCCACCCCCGGTCCAAAAATTTAAATGATTCTCTGTATTTTCTTTGACATATTCTGCAAAAGAGTAGTTTTTTTAATATCTCTATGTGAAAAAACGACTTAATTACATAATGAACTTTGTAAGATATTTGCAGCTAAAAGTTCAGATACCAGATATTCAATATCGAAAGCAAAAAATAATAGCAGGCCATGAACTGTCAAATAATATTGCTTTTGACACTTCCGTTTACTAGTTAGTACAAAAGATTACGAGAAATTTTGACTTGGTTTAAATTAAAATTAATGTATGGGCTGGAAATGTTAATAATTTTCTACCAGGAAAATTTAAATGGATCTAGATGTATAGATTTTTTGGAAGAATTAATACATCCTCTTATCATTCACTGCTTGGAAGAAAACTTAGATCGATGTAAGTGGATCAGTTATAAAAAGGGACCTTCCCTCATTTCAATTTAAAAGTAAGGAAATATTTGGATACTTTTATTCCAGGACATTGGATAGGTCTTAGGAGTGCTATTGAATGGCCAGCTCGCTCCCCAGGCTTAACCCCAGTGGATTTCTTTGTATGGGGACATTTGAAGTCTGTTGTTTACAGAACACCACGACTATCCATTGATGATTTGCGTAATAGAGGAATGTATAGAAATTTAATACCACAAAAGAGAGGTCTTAGGGGTGCTATTGAATGGCCAGCTCGCTCCCCAGGCTTAACGCCACTGGATTTTTTTGTATGGGGACATTTGAAGTCTGTTGTTTACAGAACACCACGACTATCCATTGATGATTTGCGTAATAGAATCATAGAGGAATGTATAGAAATTTAATACCACAGAAAGAAATATTATACAGGGCTGCGGTTCTCAAACTGTGGTGCATGTACCACTGGTGGTGCGTTACAATATTCCTAGTGGTACAATTTTTACAGAAAAAAATTAAATGAATGTAAAATTGCGCCCAGAAACACATATATTTTCAAGTAATATAAATTTAAAGAGTTTTATTCTTTGATTATAAACGCTCCATTTAGGATACATTGATTTTTAATGGAGAATAGTATATTCTGTAACAAGGTTGGAATGAGAATTCGACACGAGTGGAGGATTCCGAACGCGAGCGAATGCGAGCGTGAGGAACCACGAGTGTCGGATTTTCATTCCAACAGAGTAACAGACTGTACTTTCTCCACGGACACAGAAAGTAGAAATTAAATATAGTAAAATGAAACCTCAATCTCTCAACATTGTGTAGGTAGTATTTTTATATTCAAGCTTGGATTTTTGCGGTAGCAAATTTTTAGCTATATTATCAGCAATTTTTTTATTTCTGGAGGAGTATTTTCAAATTCTACATCTGAATCGTTTGATTTTCTTCTCCTTTTTAATAAATTAAAAGTTTTTACAAACCAATATTAATACCACGTCAACTATTACTGACAGTTAATTTGACATTCATGGCAAACCTTATTTTTGTAAACAATCACGGAATACAGATTCTAGCTCTAGAGATAGAATGTAATACATATAATAAAATACATAAGGGACAAAAGTTTCAGAATTTTCTTTCAATCTCAAGAGCGAGAATGTTTCTTTTCTGTTATTATAAGTGGTTTCAGAATAACTACATTCAGTAGTGGAAAAATGATTTTATGGTGGTACATATATATTTTTGTTTCGTATTTATGTAGTACAAAATTTGAAAAGTTTGAAACCTCTGATACAAGGCGATGTTTTAGTATTATTCAAAGCAGAAAGTCGAAAATTAAATTTTTTGCAAGAAAAGTTATATTTTTTAAAATCTATGGTTCATATATGGATATAAATTTCAGTCAAAATTCACAACTTCCCTGTATGTTATTAAAAAATGTGGGGAGACACTTTTTATGGTCATTTGATATTCCCATAGGGTCCTGAATACGACTAGAAATAGCACATATAATTTATTATCAAATTGGTAGATAGACGAAAAGTTTTGGCTTAAAACGCCATCTTCAGATCCTAGCATGATATTGATTATATTATTATAACTCACTTTTCTCTTCTAATAAACCATAATAGAGGGTTTTATTTATCAACTTTTTTAAAACAAGCTAGCCTGGAAATTTTTATTTTTGCGATGATTTTAGGTAAAAATAATAATAAAAAACTAAATGGACATATTTTCGATGCAAAATTTTCACACTTTCTGATGTAGTGAAATAAACGAATAATCGATATAATTAATTAGATAAAATAAATGACTTACCCATTTTTTTACACTTTTTTAAAAACAAATAAAAGAAGGATAATAATATAACGCACAATACAGCAGACCAAAGAGATACATTTTCAGACAACATTTCATTCATTTCGTGTCTACACTAGCACAAAACTTTACGTTTAAAGTGAATAATGGAATTTACAATTTATAAAAATCGGTTTTTTTGCATCTAAATGATAAGATTAGTCCAATTATCAGATGATTTTAAGAGCCCTCGACATTTGTTAAAATGTATAGAAATTTTATTGAATTATACCAAAAAGAAATTTATTGGTTCATACAAAAAATTTAAAGCCAATCTTACATATGATTCTTAGACATTTATTAATAAATAATTGAACTTTTTTGGAATAAACATTATATTGCAGAAATAGAAATGCATTTTCAGTTAGGAATCCTCAAACGACAAGATTTCAAGATTTTCAATTACTCAATAGTAAAAATACTTTTGGACAACATTGATGTAGTATAAAAACATTTTAGTATGATCCCTCCTTTAGAACACTGACTCAAACACAACCCCCAGTTAGTGGCAAAGCGGCTGGAGCCCATAATAATTATGATTATGTATTTCATTAATTTTTAAACGTCCCTGATAAAGAACAAGCTTTAGCAACCATGCGTCTGCAAACTAGCCAAATACATTGTAAAATAACATTAAAAATATTTCATCCAACGTGAGTGCGAATGAGACAAATTCGCATACTGAGATGGAGAATAGAAACGGATTTCCGGCTCACGCCATCGTATTTTCGCATACTTGAACGTCCACACGCTTTCGGTTCAATATAACGGACACAAATACTCTCACTTACGGCATGGTAGGCGTGACTTAGCAGTCGACACAAAAATTCATACGCTAGCAAGCCAAAGTTGGCAAATTTTTAATTAGTGTGCTATTCAATCTCCATCGAGACATAACTCCGTTCAACGAACGTTAAAGATTTTATTTCATTTTTCTCAATAAGTTATTTACATAACGTATTACATACAGCATTTCAAGAGGCAGCAAGTAACAAAATTCCAACGGCTGACCTTGTAAATGGCTGCATAAACGTAATCTTCACTGATTTACGACACAATTTATGAAGCATTTTCTGATCAAAAGAATCACACACTGCAGAAGGGTTTGAAAGTAAGTATTATCATACTTACTTTCTCACCATATATGTTACATAAACTATAATTACTTGATATTGTTTGTAAGGATCAAGATTGGATTAAACCTTCGCATAGTCGTGAAACAATCTCCTAAATTGGTTTAGCTTATTTAGTTTTCCGTGCACAAATGCCGGCTTTTTAGAAAATATTGCATACAATTTATATCTAACTTTATGAATAACATTTAAAAGGTTTCCTCATATTCGAAAAGAATAATACTTGTGGAAGTGTGATATGAAAAATATGAATTTCACTTCAACAAAGATATCGAAAGGTGCTGACGCATATCAGAAGTACATGCTTAGCATTGTCACTTGTATAGATATCTGAAATATTCAAATATTTTACCAGGTTAGAAGGTCAAAAATCTATTAATTGTCCAACTGCCATCAAGATTCGAATATTTTCATGCGTCATCTATCATTTTTTTGACAAGTAGAAGTTTAATTTGCCATTAAACTTATGGCTTTGCTTTATATAATTTTAAATAATACATTTTAGATAAATAATTTTAAGTGTTTTTTGTCATTAATACTGGAAAACACCGAGGACGATGAAAAAACAAGATAATAGATAGATAAAAATTTATTTATAGATTTTTTTAAATAAAATATATTACCCCAATTAATTTTTATAATACAAAAATTAATCCCTCGATATGCTATTTGTATTTTATGAAAAAATAAATATGTTATCCCTTATTTGAAAAGTGCTTCTTCAGCTCTTCTGATTGCTCGACACATTGACGACCAACACCAGAGTGTAATAACAAGCCGCCATTTTTTATCCATCTTGAAGGAAACGCCGTAAAAAGTTTTAGGCATTTTTATTCAATTTTAATATCATATATGAAAAACAGAGAAAATTTAAACCAAATTCAATAATATTTCGCAAGTGACAGTCAAAGGTGTCTAGATAATGAAAAAACAAAAACAAAATCGTGTTGTTATGATACGGACAGCACAGACGATGTGAAAACTTTCGCCGATTATATGATTTTGATTTTTCTCCATGTGTTTCCTCAGTATAAAATTATTCACACAGTCAACGCTAGTTAATATATAAATAAAAATATCACTTACGTGCTTTTCTACATTTTTCCTTTGCCCATGTAAAGACGATAAGGAATAGGATTAATCCCAATGCAATAAAAGAAAAACACAAACTATCGTTCTCATCAAAATATCCCATTTTTACTTATTTACACTCACTTGTTTAATTCGGTTCTAGAAAGTTTTATTATTTAAAAGTCTACTATTTCCATTGTCGTAAAGATTAGATAAATCTGAACAACTAGTACCGATCACGTGATTTTTTTAAAATTATTTTAGTAGGTGTCATAAGTGATTTTTTTTTGTAGACACGTGGATTTTCAATTTCGGAAAACAATGATGAAGTACAATAATATCATTTTTTAAATAAGGAGCAAGCGTAAACATTACAGTTATCAACGAAATATTTTTGTTTCTTATGTTTAAAAACAAATTGTTGCAAAACAAAATATTTAAACTCTTCCGCTTAGATAAGTTCGCATTTTTTCCACCAGAGTTTATTTTTCTTAAAAGTAAAAAAAGCAATCGAGATGCGAGTAATTAAATAATATTTTTTATATTTCATAAATAAAAAATAATCTAAAACTAGAACTCACATTGTGATTGTGATGTCTCTCTTCGGAATTTTCTTTGGCACATCTTTATTGAGGCAAATAAATAAGTTTTGAAGAAAATTATAATTAGAATGACACTCATTAATATGTAAAATCCAATTATTTTCCAAACATCCAACACAGTAACATTATAGCTGTAGAGGTATATCATTTTGCGGAAAACTCACTGACAATGCCACTCTCAAACTAACACAGCAGAATTTGTTAAAGATAATGATCACAAAAATAAACATTAACTAAAGTACAAATCAAATATTCCGAAACAACTATTTATGAAAGTTTTCTCGTTTTTTTTTGTGATATATTTGTTAGTACCTAATTGTAGTCTCACATCAGGTTTAGCAACCATTAATGATGGAGATTCCCCACTTTTAATTAACTAGACATTTTTTGAGCCACTGATGTTGTTGGTATCATACATACTTTTTATTTATTAATTTGACATTTCTAAATTACTTTGTTCCGAGGTATGGCGGCTTCGCGATATTATGAATCTCTTGATTGTCTCGGAAATCACAGCCGTCACCTCGTTGAGAAGCGAGATGATGAACTATGACACCCATATCGACAATATTTATAAGGAAGTACTTTGGAAAAAGTTATCATAAGCATAAAATACAGAATCTATTTATCTCCAACCAAGCAAAAATGTGGATGAGACATGTAACCTCATATACACAAACCAGACGGAGCAAAAGTCCCTAAAAGCAGACATCAACAACACTCCAATAAATACCAAACTGAATAACAACTCTTTTACAGCATTATCAAGTAATACCTATACCCCAGGAAGCAGTGAATTTTTCATGACATGCTAGATTATATTACCCTCCAATTTATGTAGAATATCTCCAAATTATTATTATAAGGGCAGAGGAGCAGGGTCCTATTATGCCCAAAAATAGAAATTAAACATTGGGAAAGTTAAGGTCAGAAATTGTTAAATATGTTGCACTGATCTAGTCTGTTTTTGAAGGTGTTGACACTTGATGCTGAGATGATCTCGTGGTCTAAATTATTCCAGGTATAAAAAATTCTGTTGGGTAAAAAGATTTGCTTTTATCTAGCTGTTAAATTTTCCTTCTTCAATTTGAACTGGTGTCCTCTAAGTTTTGTATCTGCGTTTAGGATGAAAGTTGTTTTTAGATCACCAAAATTATATTTTAGAATTCGGAAAGCTGCAATTAGATCGCCTCGAAACCGACGTAGTTCAAATGTGGTAAGATTGGCAATAGAGAATCTTTCTTCATATGAAGGTCTAACGCGTCCAAACAAAACTCTGGAGGACCACTACTGATGTATCGAAGATAAGTCATTTTGGATAGACTGATGACTTGTAATTGGATCGTCGTATATTTTGGAATCATCTGCATATAGCGATATTTTACTGGATACGTGGAACTGTAGATCACTAGTGTATATTGTAAACAGTAGTGGGCCCAGTACTGAGCCCTGTGGAACACCACTTTTAACAGGTCTTTTTTGAGAAAAGGCATCACCAACGCGAACCTTGTAGAAACGATCCGTAAGAAAGCTTTCGATCCATTGATTTAAGTTTTCTCGAATGCCAAAATGTTCTAACTTGTACAGGAGTCTTCGCTTGGAAACTCGGTCAAAAGCCTTGGAGAAATCCAAATATACTATATCTATGGGTTCTCGATTATTCAAGAACGATGTCCAGTCACTCACGCAATGAAGTAAGTTGGTAAGTGTTGACCGCAATTGTGCGTAGGCTTAATAGATGTTTCTTGATTTTATCATTTGTGAAAACAATATTGTCAAGAGTGTCTAATAGGCTGGGGCAAATGATATTAGGCATATTAACGTTAGGAGCTTCGTTTGTGAAAACTTTTGAAAACGTCAGTGAGAGTGTTTCTGAACTTTCTCGATTTGAAGAGCAAAGATTGCCATCATCTTTTAAAAGCAGGGGAATTGCGACTTTTGATGATAGTGAAGTACGTATGTATTTAAAAAACCCTTTTAGTATTTCCACTAGCGATAATTGATTCTTCAAAGTTGTGTCTGAGATTTTCAAGAAGTAGTTTGATCCGATTAGAGAAATTGCGATGGTTACTAAAGTCTATAGCAAGCCTCGTTTGTTTATATCGCCGCCAGAGCTGTCGTTTATGTTTGCCTCATTATTTATCCAAGGTTTTAGGTTATTTTTAACTTGGTTGTGTTCTCAGGAATTGCGTTAGTGGTGATTTCAAAGAAGGTATTCCACATCGTTTGATAAATCTAGCAATAACTCAGAAATACGTAACTTTAGGTATAGAGAATGCTAATACAGATCAAAAGAGAATAAAAAACTGATTCGGGCGTGATAATAAAACACAGGGTGTTTCATTTGAAATTATCGGCTTATTCAGAATTGAAAATATGGTAACTGGCTTCCGGACTATTGGGATCTTTACTCTATTGTTTTTTTTAACACAAGCAGACCAATAATCTTTGGAAAATACCCAAACAGATTACGTAGATTTGATCTAATATTGATATTCCAACACCTTCTTGCTTCTGATTATTAAAAATAATGTAAATATTGATTACAAAAATAAAATACTTGATGAGTTCCGCTTACTAAAGTTCGATTTTTTTCCACCAGAGTTTAACCTTACAAGGTATCGCTAATTTTAAAAATAATCAAAATAATTGAGATGTGACTATTTATAGAATATTTTTTACCGTATTTGATCCATTTCATCCTTTAAAAAAAAATAACTTAAAACTAGAACTCACATTGTGACGTCCGTCTTCCAAATTTTTTTTTGCATAATTTTATCGGTGCAAGTAAATAAGTTTTAAAGAAAATTATAATGAAAATCACACTTAATAATACGTAAAATCCAACTATTCTCCAAATATCATCCATCATGGTAAATATCATTCTCCAAGCTCACCAACAACCAATAACAAAATTAACACTGAACAGAATTAACCAAAAAACGTTTTAATATTAAAGATAAAGATAAGATGTAAATTAAATAAATCGTAAAAATAAATAAGCACTAAATTACAAATTTTGTGTTTCCGAACAAATATTTATGAAAAATTATTTGCGATGTAAGTAGCTGAAACGTCTGTAGCTTTTTATACCGTGTTTTCTAATCATTAATGACAAAATTTCCCAGTTTGCGGTGAAATTTTTGCAGAAATAATTTATGTACCTCCATTCGTCGAAATCTGATCTGATAGAATAAACGTTCACCAGCCTATTTAGACCAAGACCAAACATTTTAAAGACATGTTTTGAGTGTTGGTTTTTTACGATTTGTGGCTCAAATATGCATCCTATAGAAAAAGGCTAATGTAAAAGTTGTAGATAATTAAAAAATCTAAAACTTTTATATTTACCATTTTTCAATATAACCTCAAAATTATCGATAAAACCGTTAATAACCTTTTTTGTCATAATTTTCATCGAACAAATTTGTTCGGTATTTGAACTCGTTCTGTGACTGTGTCGATTCTTTGTGTTTATGAAGTCAGATTTTGATAGAGCATCAAAAAGTAAGCTTAGGGTACATCTTCAAAATGGAGTCCAAAATATGAAAATGATATTGAATTTAAAGTAGACACACAGTGAATGACGATTTTGGTAAAAGTGAGTGTGTTGATTAGAATAAGAACTGTCAATCTAAAATTTTATTAATACTTTCACTAGTAATCGATTTTTTTTTTAAATTTTGGCGATTACAACCCCAAAGGACTAGTTTTTGAAAAAACTTTCTTATGACGTTTTTAAAGAAGGCTAAATTTGCCACAATATGATACTAGAATGGTCTCTGTAGACTTAATAGTTTCCGAGATTAAGCCTTTTAAAGTTTATCGTTTTATTCGAACTTCGCAATTTTTTGCATTATTGTAGGCTTCACTCGAATAACTCTGTGTGCTAGTATTGCTCGTGTGAAGTCACGAATGCGACCCACCTGTAGCCACAAGAACCACGAGATCAGTCCCTGAACAGTTCAATTTCAGAGAACAGTATATGTGGAGACAAAATTACTGAAGAGTTCCTCGTGGCAGAAAGGAAGAAGACGCCATAAAAACGGAACAGTCATTACTGCGGAAAAGTTGTCTCTCAGTGCAACAATCTTGAAAGCAGCTGAGAAACGTGGTGATCAATGGGCTCTTAAAATAAAAGAACGTATATCTGAGAACACAGATTTGGTAGCCCTTGATGCCAGATATCATCGGTTTTGCCAAACAAAGCTCTACCAGCATCCGCCAGTTGATGAGGCCATGGAAAAGATTTATTCATATCTGGAAGAGAACGCTGAAGAGTGTCAGTTCTCTCTAGATGAACTCATGGACCAGATAGAAGGAGAACGACCTCAACTACGAACAGTCAAAATCGCTTGTTTGCAAAGTATAGGGAGGAAATTTTGATCGTTGAGAGACCCTTTAAAAACACAGGTCACGCATGCAGCTGCAGGAAGGCAGGATTAAAATGCTCATCAGTCTGCAGGCACTGAAGCGGGGCCTCTTGTGACAATATACCTGATGAAGTAGATATCCCAGAAGGCGACGATCTGCCCGATGTCGAAATGGAGGATGACTTGTGGGCACAAGACGTCGACGATTCATCACCATTCCTTGATGGGTATATGCCTTCCCAATACGTCGATCCAGATACGGACGAACCTCAACCGGGACCTTCCAAGAGGGCTAAATTATTTTAATTTTTTTATTTTGAATATTACTCAATTTCCTAACAAATAAAGTTACTAACTTTTGTTGTACTTATCTTTTTTACTTCGTTATTCGTAGCTTAGCTTAAACATCATCGTTCACACTTCTCATTTTCTTTTTAGAGACAGTTCTAGTATCATATTATAGCAAATTTAGTCTACTTTAAAAACGTCCTAAAAAAGTTTTTTCAAAAACTAGTCCTTTAGGGTTATAATCGCCAAAATTTGAAAAAAAAACCGATTTTTTCGCGGTTTTTTCGATTTTTGACAAAGTTGCGTTCGGCGCTCGAGGTCAAAAACTTGGATTATTCATTAGGCCAACATCATAAACAAGCCTGCAAAAAATCAGAACTACCGGATTCAAGATCGTGGGAGATTCGGTAAGAAAATTTCACACCAAAGTAATATAATTATAACATGACATTTTCGTAAGACCGGTGTATTTTTATAATTTGACACTTGACAGAAATACTATCGCTGTGGTACAGCCCAGGGTAGGAAAATACTATCGCCAAGTATTTTGGTTGCTACAGTAACGAGCTGAAACAAACGCTTCTTATTGGTTAAAAAATGTTGGTGTGAAATTTTCACTAGTAATCTCCCTAGAGCTTGAATTACTATCGGAAATATTTCCGAAAGCATGAATTTTTTAAAAGTTTTTCCGAGTCAAATACAAGGGAAACTTTTTTAAAAAAAATCATGCTTGAGATATTTCCAGATAGATAGATTCGGTAAGAAAATTTCACACCAAAGTAATTTAAAAAATTATAACATGACATTTTCGTAAG
The DNA here is from genome assembly GCA_949320105.2 of Crepidodera aurea. Classification (NCBI taxonomy): domain Eukaryota; kingdom Metazoa; phylum Arthropoda; class Insecta; order Coleoptera; family Chrysomelidae; genus Crepidodera; species Crepidodera aurea. The sequence continues at coordinate 9,055,804 of OX439475.1, read as the reverse complement.
ATACCTTCTCTGTCTCTGTATCTGTAAATCTAGAAGGGTGGGTCACCCCACAGCACGTAGGCCACATTTGGCCCATTGTGCGTCCTTCTGAGGTTGAGCCTTCCTTCTAGCTCGTCAGCCAGCCTACTTGTTTAAAGTAGGCGATGACGTCGCCTGAAGGTAGCTCCCTCATGTTGGCATGTGTTAGCCACCGCTCGCCGAAAAGAAAATGTCTCATTTGTGAGAGTGTCGGGCATTCGCAAAGAATGTGTTCGACAGTCTCGTCTTCCTGTTCACATCCTCTACACAGTGGAGTGTCAGATAACCCCATCCTGTAGAGGTGTTTTCGTAGATGACAGTGGCCAGTCAGGATACCTGTGGCTGTGCGCAGGTTCTGTCTGTTCATAGTCATGTATTTTTTGGCTGTTTCGCTGTTCGGATACTGTAATAGTTCCTTGGCTAGCTTGCAACCTGTTTCGTCGTCCCATCTACCCTTAAACTTGTCAAGGGAGTGTTTCTTCAGTAGGTCAGCCACAGCTGATGCCGATAAGCTTATGAAAGTGCCAGGTCCCAAAAGTTTTTGGGAGGCTGCTTTCTTAGCTAGAGAGTCAGCTGCACGGTTGCCTTTTGATTTTCCATGACCTTTGATCCAAGCTAACGTGACCACGTTGTTGTTGCAAGCTTCGATCAGGATCTGGTGACATTCTAGACCTGATGTAATCCGCGGTCTATCCAGAGCTAGTAGTGCCTGTCTGCTGTCCGTGAGGATGTAAATATTATTACCAGTAATGTCCCTACTGGTAGTCTCTTTTGCGGCGATTGAGATAGCAGTGAGCTCTTCATATATACCAAAAGAATATGTTCCTAGGATTTTAGTAGTATGAAATAAACATTTGTTGGTCTAAAATAATGTATTCTAGTAGCTAGCTTTTTTGTGGTTACTACAGTAACGAGCTGAAACGAAAGTTTCTTATTGGTTAAAAAAATGTTGGTGTGAAATTTTCATTACAATTTGTCAATGCTATCTAATTAGAATCTCGTTTAATCTCAGCACAATTTAAAATCATTACACTTGTATTTAAAGATATTTAAGATTAGAAAATGTTATCTAGGCTTACAGTACCTAAAAATAGCATTTTAATGCAACCAGTTATGGCTGCATCATGAAAAATAATAGAAAGAGTGCTTTACATAACTGATTTTAAGATTTAAGAAACGTTTTTAAAAGCTTTCCAAACGCGTTTTTGCAGAATATATTTACGCCGAATAAATATATTTTTCATTGTATCTTTGATTGGAAAGAAATATATTTTTAGTTATAAAAATATCGAATTGAAATATGGAAATATATATAAAAACAGTGTTTTATGTTTTACTAAATTACGTCATCGTACGAGTCATAAATTTGCACAAAAATTCTAAAAAAAATGCGGATTTAACTAAAAATATCTTTAAACTCACATTCCTGTTCTCTCCTCTCGACTTCTCGCCTGAACTGTGCCCTTTTAACCTTAATAAATTTCCTCAATAGCAAAACAAGAAATACTATTAATCCCAATAATACGAAAAATCCAATTTGGTCCCTAATATCCACCATATTAAAATTTAAATCTTGGTATATTACGATCATTTAAACGGGCTTGCCTGTTAATATTTTTTTTTAATTCACCACTTTCTTAAACTTAGCACTACTTGCAAATCACTGAAAACTCTGTTTGAGCTGTTGACGAAAAGATAAGATAACATTTTAATGCGAAAATAAATATGTCTAAGGTTCTGGAGGATAACAACAGCAAAAATAAATCTTTTTTTTTTGTAAAAATAACTCAGATAAATAATTTAATATGTTTATGCATGGAAATTTAAAATAATTAAAAGATATCCATATAATAATTACTTTTTTCTACAACTGCTATGAAAAGTAGCGAATTTCTCATAGCTTACTTAATTTCAAAACCATGTATTGCCCACACTGTACGGGAATACTTTTCCTCACGGCACTTTGCCCACACCACATATATTTATATGGAAAATCAACAAAAATCGACAAAAACTTAATAGGCTGCTGTTCAGCTTTAAATAGTTGTCACAACTGTCAGATTGTAGAAGTTTTTTAAATTCTTACGGTAGTTTTCATTCGTGCTTTGATAAAAATCGCAATTTCCATTAAATATTATTGTAATAAGACATACCTATTTATAATAAATAATATGGGTAATGAATGACAGTAGTGACGATTTTGATAATACTAGGTCAGAGATATTGGAAAGAGCCGCAAAAATAACGTTAGATTTGTTGCCGGTAATTTTCCAGAAAAAAGTTTGAATTGGCATACGAAAAATGTATGAAATGGAGGAGAAATACAAAAATAAAATTAAAAAATTATTCAACTGTTAAGAGGTACGATACTTTCATGTTATTTTAGTTTTTTTTTTTTAATTTTAATTAAGCTTCGACCGCTAAGGGTCATTTTTTAAATTATTTTACATTATTCTACTTCTACAAAAAAAAAATTTACAGTGGTGACTTGAAACTAATTGGGTAAAATGTTTAAATTTGGTTTAAAAAGTTTATATCATTTAGGAAATTCAGTGTCTTTTCAACTTGTTCGAGTTGTCCGAGTGATTCTTGTAAATTTGATATATGGTGTTTTTCCCTTTCTTCTTGATACTTTGGACAGTCTTCTATTAAGTGTTTGATGGTTTGGATGGTGTTGCACGTTTCACAAATAGTGGGATCTTGTCTGGATATCAGGTAACTATTGGTTAGACGGGTGTGTCCTAGTCTTAATCTTGAGGTTTTTATTTGTTGTTGTCTGTTGGATGGTAGTGGCAATGGTGTATTCACGTCTGGTTTAATCATTTTGAGTTTCGATTTTCTGTTGTTCCACTCGGATTGCCATTTGTCTTTAATAGATTTTTTTAGGAAATTTTCTATATCAGATTGAATATATAATTGGGATATCGGGGTATCTTCGGATGAAGCTGCTTCATATGCTGCTTTGTCTGCGGTCTCATTTCCTGCAATTCCTATATGTGAGGGAACGAAGATCAAAACCAGTTTTACATTGAGTAAATAGAGTTGATGTATTAACTGTTGGATTTGTTGCACTAGTGGTTGTCTTGCGTATAGTTGTTTGATAGATACGAGCGAGCTGAGTGAGTCCGAGCAGATTACATATTGGGGATGTGGGTTACTTAAGGCATATAGGAGTGCTTGATGAATAGCATATAGTTCTCCTGTATATATACAGATTCTTCTGAAAGATGGAATTTTAATATACTTTGTGGTGTGACTACTGATGCTCCTACAGTGCGTTTTTCGTTATTAATCGAAGCATCGGTGTAGATATACTCCGATTTTCCATATTTTTCACACAGGTTGGAGAAAGCACTTTTTATTATTTGTGGTTGAGTCTCGTTTTTATTATATTTAGAGAGGTCCGTGTCTACGTTGGTGTGTGAGAGAATCCAAGGAGCTGTGTTGTGATTTTGTGTGGGGAGAATATTTGGGAGATTATAATTTAATTGTGATAAGTATCTATTTATTCTTTCGTAAAAAGGGGGGATCGTATTTTGATTTTGATAGAGTGATGTTGGGAAAGGGATTGAGCGGGTTTTTCGATAGTTTAGGTTGGATGGGAGTGTTTTAGTTTTGCTAACCATAAAAATAAATATTAAGTTACAAGTTACATTACTTGTATTCTTTAAATTTGTGCAGTTGTAGAGAAAGTATAGTGTGCAACACGTGGGGAAAGTACTTTTCCCACTTGTTGCACAATATACTATTTTCTACAACTGCTATGAAAAGAAGCGAATTTCTCATAGCTTACCTAATTTTAAAACCATGTATTGCCTACACTGTACGGGAATACTTTTCCTCACGGCTCTTTGCCCACACCACATACATTTATATGGAGAATCAACAAAAATCGACAAAAACTTAGTAGGCTGCTGTTCAGCCTCCAATAGTTGTCACAACTGTCAGATTGTAGAAGTTTTTTAAATTCTTAAGGTAATTTTCATTCGTGCTTTGATAAAAATCGCAATTGCCATTAAATATTATTTTAATAATAATAAGATTTATAATAAATAATATGGATACTGACAGTAGTGACGATTTTGATAATACTCCACCAAAGATATTGGAAAGGGCCGCAAAAGTAACATTCGATTTGTTGCCGGTAATTTCAAGAAAAAAATATGAATTGGCATACGAAAAATTTATGGAATGGAGAATAAATACAAAAAAAATTATATAACTGTTAAGGGGTAGGATACTTTCATGTTATTTTAGTTTTGCTAACCATAAAAATAAATATTAAGTTACATTACTTGTATTCTTTAAATTTGTGCAGTTGTAGAAAAAGTATAGTGTGCAACACGTGGAGAAAGTACTCGTGTGTTTGCGGCACTCGCCCTTCAGGCTCGTGCCCCAAACTTTCGCACAGAAAACTTGAACTTTCCCCACTTGTTGCACAATATACTATTTTCTACGATTATACAGAAAAGTACACCTAGGAAATGATTAATTTCCTACATATAGACTTTACCGGTAGAAAATGCGAATCATTTCGCGTTTAATGTACAATATATTATTCCCTCACACATTTAAAACAGTGTAATGAACTACAACTTTTTGTGCAACCACCAATATGTGTTTTATTTTTTATAATTTAGATATTGGAGAATAGTCTGAGTTCCAATAATGCTTCGGGCCATTGTTTAAAAAAGGTTTAAAACATATCTTCCCTAAATAAAAACTTAATTCCCTTGCTATAAAAGTATGCTTAATTTCCAGGACACAAAAAGATTTGATATACAAATTTAAGGCTAGCATTAATAGAGCATGGTATCTAGATCGATTACAACTCTTTGGGTATACTGGAAAATCGCATTGTTCATTAGAGCAAATAAATCCCAATGTAGCATTTGGAAAATATTGTAATTACCGAAAAACGTTAGTGTTAGTCATTATTTAGACTACTTAATAACCCAATAACACTAAAACATGAATTATTAGATACAACACGGGGCATCTTATAAAACTGTCACAATATACACGAGTTATATGGCACAAAATTCAAACAACTGTAAAAATGGGAGGTCCATAAAACAAAGAATAAGATTTACTTACGTAAACTAAACCCATGACCTCCTAATCAGCGTAATGATAGTTGTTATAAAAAATCAAAATCAATGCTTTCCCCCGATATCTGAACGTCAAACAACTACTCTTCGGCCTACCTGCCATGACAGGCACTGCAGAGACGTGTTGAAACTCGACCATGTCGACGCAATCCGACGTTTTGATTGTATAGTGAATCTGTATAGATTTAATTGGGGAAAAGGAATGGAAAATTGCTTCAAGAATTTAAAATGGCTGCTTTAATTGTTTTTTTTACCCACCCATTTTAATTTGTTGTTAATATTTTTTAAGAAAATGTAATATAGTTTTATTTTAACTTTTTGAAATACTCAGAATCAGCAAACGGATCGCAGAAATCACTAAATAGTACTCAGTCACTGAAGGTTTTCACCTCCAATTTCGTTGAACCTCCATCGATTTTCATGAAAATTGGTGAGTAGTTAGAGGATACCTCAAGAAACAAAAGTGACATGGTGCCAACATGCGCTTTTGCCCTAGGGGTGGATGCCACCCCTTCTCGGGAGTGGAAGTTATTTTATTGATAACCCCAGGAATCGATACAGGTACCAATTCTAAGCAAAATTTGTTATATAAAGTTATTAAAATAAATCAATACTTTTTAAGCTATTAAACATCGAAGATTTTGATTTTGCATGTTTTAAAGAGGTTTTTCATAAATAACTCAAAAACTTTAAGTTTTTACAAAAAAGTTGTCATTACTAAAATTGAAGCTAATAAAAAATCGAATAAATTCCTTACTTGACAAACCTTTTAATATTAATTCGTAGTGAGTTATATGTAATTGAATGAATATTTTTTTCGGCGAGTACTCAAATCTAAGTATTCAAGCTTAAATAACGGGAAAACGATGCATTTTATAAAATATACTTACTGAAAACTTTTTAAAGTACTCAGAAATACCTATAAAATGAGCTCTAGAAGAAGTTAATAGCATTAAAATTAAGAAAGTTATGATGAAAATAATAGGACCCTTTCGAATTTTTTGGGAAAAAGACTTTCTTTATTATAGCATAAGTAATGACCTCAAAAGTTTTGACCGGTTTAGAATGCATATTTTTGAAAAAAAAAATGTGATTTAAAAAAATCAGAATTTTTCAAATTTTCGTAAATCTCATTTTCTTTTGATAATAACTCCAAAAATACTCGACATACGTAAAAAATGATAGTGAACGAAATTTGAGTTTTTTTTTAACAAAGATTTTACTTTTTTTTATTTTTGTAGGATAAAAAATAACCGAGATAGAAACGTTTAAAGCCTAAATTTTACTGCGAGAACCATGTAACCGGGGCCATTTAACCTTTTATCTTTTAAAAAATAAGGGATTTAAAAGATTAAGTTTAGCCCTTGAAATTACATTTCAAATGGTTTTTGGATGAACCTGATATCATAAAAATTAACGGAGTTATTGTAAAAAAACCAATAACATTTTTTTGAAAAAAATTTTGGAGCAGATAGATAGTAAGAAGTAGACGTGTCGATAGGTACATGCTCACAAAATATACATGTGTGGGTGTGTGTATGTATATTTTGAAGATAGAAAAAGGGAAAGGAATTCTGTACATCACAGTTTCCATTATTTTTATGACAAGGGGTAGTTTTTAAGGGTGGAAAATTTCGCAATAAATAAATAAAGATTTTAATAAATGACATTTCAAGTCAGTAATGTATTATTCAAATGATTAAAGATTCTTGAAACCAATCTTGTCAATGATTCTGCTTTAAGGGATGAAATTTCACAGCCAACCAAAAATTATATCATAAACATTAAAAAAACTGTTTGTGTAATGTTAATATGCGATTTCCTATTTCAAAAATATAAAAAATGATTTTTTCATGATTTTCGATTTAAGGGGTGGTTGCTAAAAGGGTTGAAAAATTAATTAAAACATAAATCATGCATATAAATGTGGAAAAATATTTATTTTATTTAATTAAACGAGATTATTTACGCCAGAATGCTTAAATCTGCATTTTTTGCCATTTTTAACAAAAGGGGTGGATTTCACCCCTAAAATTCAAAAAGCGCAAGTCGAGCATATGTCATTTTTGAAGTTGAGGGTAAAATATACTCAATTCCAAATTTTCATGCAAATCGATGGAGGTTCATCGAAATCGGAGGTAATAGTCACTGTAGTAAAAAAAAATCAAGAAATTCATTTTTTTTTAAATTTGTAAATTTTTTACCACAAATATTGACAGAGCATAACCTTAAAGTCGTGACGTAGAGGGTGAAAGTCAATATTCTAGCACAGCCTTCCGGGATGCAATTTTTAGACGCACATTTGTATCTTTCTACTATCTACTTTTGAAGTAATTTCATTAATTTTAGTTCACTTACCTGGCACATTTTGATGCAAAAACAACATCTCTCGATCATAAATACTTTTTCTTCTGAGGGCATAAAATAACAGAGCGATCATGATGAACAAAAATGACAGTCCGATCATATCCAATACGTCTATCATCTTGGAAAATTTATTTAAGAAAAATTTTACCAATAATTTACTTGCATAGAAAATTTACCACATCACTTATACCTAGTGTTACTTTTTTGTGACACTTTTAGTTCATTTCGCAATATTTAATTAAATCATGCAACTGATAAAACTGAAGATTAGATAACACTTTCTGGTAGATCGTTCAAGAGAACTAAGTGTGGCTTTGTTAAACAAGACCTAATTAAATAAACAAGATTTAAGGTATTTAACACTTGAAAATTTTGGAAATTAACACTTTTGTACGAAATAAAACGTTTGTTGAACTATTTAAGATGACGGGTGTTTGTTGGTATATGTAAACTATCGCTTAAATAACCATTAAAAGTCCATTTTTTAAATAGAAAACATAATTTAGTAAATTCAGGTTTGAATAGGTGGTCCGTACAACAGATAATTTGCCCTAAATATCACTGAATATTTTCCCAATTTTGTCGCGTTTTACCACATTTTATTCATCAATAATTGCCCCATTGCGTGGATGTTTAAGTTTACGATTATGATTTTATCCCTAATTAACCTTTTGTGTGACATTTTTGGAAGTCATCCTGAACCTACCACCATCAGACATATACCGCGAGAGCTGTCACCTATAGATTCATGCCAGGGTCACCACCCATCACCAAACTCCACGGGTCGGAATACCAAAGGTTAGAAGAAGAGCTAAGGGCCAATCCAACTACAGGATTGCCCAGCGATACCATGGTAACCAAATACAACACTAGAAGGGAGGAGCACCCAACAGTGCAGCAACAATCTGGTACCCAGACGATTCGAAGACCGAAGAAGGAGTCGGACCTGGAATATACAGGCAAAAACCAAGGATAATGATCCCAGTGAGTTTGTCAAAAGACACAGTATTTCAAGCGGAAGTAACTGCAATACACCTCTGGATAAAAGAAATAAACAGGATAAGATAGGTCAGTGCATTGACACATTCTCCTAAAGCCAGGCAACACTAAACGCACTGAAGGCGATCCACGTAAACTCAAAACTTGTGTGGGACTGTACCTGTGTCCTAAATGAACTATCAAATCGCAAGAAAGTGATTGTATCATGAGTTCCAGGATACAAAGGATACCAAGGGAATAAAAAAGCCGACAATCTGACCAGGCAAGGCTCGTCAATGGCATTCTATGGCCCTGAACCCTTCTGCACTCAGCAAATGGGTGAAAAAACATGCCAAAGCTGGTGGGAACAATCCCCAAGACAGACGCAGGCAAAATGGTATCTCAAGAAACCATCACCTACACTCACAGCAGACCTACTGAGCAAGGACAGAAGGTCCGTAAAAGCAATAGTAGGTACGCTTACAGGACACTGTAAACAAATACATGGCGAGTTAGGGATTCAATATAATTATAAACTACTAAAATCGGTCAGAATCTTTGCAACCACCAATACAAATTCGGTATTTTTGCTTTAAGTTGTCAGAGGTAGAGGTTCTTCAGCTCTCCGTCTCATAACAAATAATAATGAAAAACTTCCTTTCAAAAAGCCTAATTATTTATTTTTAGGTTCAAAATATTTTATATGTAGTTTGTTTTAAACCGAAACTACGGTTTAAAGCAGATCTGATGGTGGTAAAGTGTAAATATAACTACAAAATTAAAAAAAAAACACGAAACATACCTTGTCTTTCCAGATATCTAACCTCGCGTCTCTGATACTGCAAATACTTTAACAAAAACAAAATCAACATCATAACAAACGAAACGCCCAAGAAAAAAATTGTTTCAACCCAGTCGTCGATCATCTTTTTCTATTGTTTTAATGTTAAAATCGCGTAGGCGCCTCAGATTTACATACTTACTTTATACTTATTGGCGGGTGTTATGCAAAAGTAAATGTTTTTTGTACTTGGTAAATGTTGTATAAATAGATTAGATAAAGAGATTTGTCCAGACGTAAAATTACTAAAGTTTGAAAGAAACGTAAATATTAGCGGCTCAAAATTATTGTAATGTTGGAATTTGTCAGCGTCATATGAAATTGTACCTACTAAAAAGCGAACTGTAATATTTTATTATTTTTTTTAATCTTATTTCCTAAACGATACGAGATATAACAATAAAACTGGTTGAAACCAGATCGCCGCTGCGTCAAATATAAATCTTAAACTTCACGCATCTGGACCGATGAAATTCAATACCTGTGGGGGTATAAGTAGCTCCAGGAGTAGTTTAAACCACTATATATTTATATAAAAAAAATTGTTGACGTTGTAGAGACAATTGCAATTTTTATTATAGTTAAAACCTCGCATTTGAGTTTGGTATAGTTTTTCTAAATATTGTAATAAAATATGTAATTATAAGCTTTAATTTTAATATATATTTGTGTATTCATCTTACTAGCCCAGCTGATGAAGCCCGATAGGCAAAGACAGAGCTTTCTTGGGATGTAAGTTGAATAAACAAAAATCTCTGCCTAATATTTTATAACAACAGTTTTTGACTTTTTTTTTGTTTTATTTAACTAACATTGGACTATTTTGAGTTAATGGATAATATTCCTTAAATATAATGAATAATAATCCAAAATCTAGCCTCAACAAGATTTAATACAAATCAAATTAAAATTTTCATTTTTATTTAAGCATGCTTGACACTATGAATAATTTTTTCTTCACCGTTGAACACCAACTAGTTAAACCACATTTCTAACATGCAGTGCAACTCTCAGTGGCCTCTGCCGTACGAAAGCTTAAATATAACTAACTGACCAACTTACTCCACGTCCCAACTAACCCCCTATATAAAATAGTCCGAAGCAGGAAGCAGTCTGAAGATCAAAATGGTTACTGAGATTTACTTATTTGTGATTTTGCCTATTAGATCGCATTTTAGGTATAACTATCAAATTTTAGACATGACTGTTGGTTTAAAAATAAGTTAAAAGTACCTTATACAACAATAAAAAACTTGACGTTATTTTCGCGGATGTTACCAAGGCATTTGACCTAATTAAAGGACACTTTTGAAAAAGGTATCTGCCTTGTGACTTTCCATTTCTAAATATAATTAACTCATATCCGTCTATATTGCTTCGATATGTATTTCTTTACAGCATAATGCATTCAATATCTGTCCCTCATCAGGCGTCCCTCAAGGAGGTAAACTTGATCCCCTCCTTAAACTCAGGAAGTGTTTCTATTGACTGCGTGATTGTAGAAATTCATAATAACGACTCAGTAAAAATATGTAAACATTTATTAATATTCAAAATAAATAACGGTTAACCTTTTATTTTATGTGAAAGAGTTGTTTGCCAGAATAAGGTAAGCGTAATATTTTTCTTACTTACAAAATCAACAATTAGCACAAATCTTATGATTACTCTCTTACCTTACTCCAATGTTATATTCTAATCTAAGTAATTTAGTTATAGTTTTTTTTTTAAATCTAACCTAATTAATTGTAAAACTTGTGGCCTTTTTTATTTTTAAACGTTTTTAAATATCGAAATATAATATAGTAAATTGGTACCTTTAATATGACTTAGACTTTTTTATTCTGATTATTTTCTTAGTCAATTCAAGATGGGATTTAGTACAATATCTTCTAGGAAACCAAAAACAGAAAAGATAAATTAATACAGGATACAACTGGATCTGGATAGTATAGTCAGGATACAACAGGATCTGGATTATTTAACAGGAACAACGATAGGATAATTAATTGGACTCTCCTCTTGATTTTTCTTTAAGTTTTCTGGTTTTACAAAAATATAACCTCACTTATTTTGACAGGTAAATTTCTTTGAATTTCTTTATCTTCAATCAGTACTGCTTTGATTTGATTTTCTTTTGTTTTTATTACAAAGATCGATGTGAACGCTTCAAAGGATTTTGGTGAAAAGCCCCGCTTGACAGCGCGAAATAGTTTTTATAAACCATCAAATCACAGTTTACTTGATTGGAATTTGACAGTTTTTTAATGTAAATTTTTATAAAATTCAAAGATTATTAATTTTTTTACTACTTTTAATTAACACCAAATTATTCTAGAGGCAAAAAGAATAATTTTGATATAATTTTCTCACAATTTCTACTTATATTAAATTTATGCACAGACTTTTAATGTTTGTTATTATCGATTCCTTAAATTCCATGAAACTTCATTATTATTCCCCTTTTTTACTATATTTCTTTAATTTTAGAAATTTTAACTAATTACTTTGATATACCATAATATTGAATTTTGAGGTTATCTTGAAATTTTCTTTTTCTCCTGACGATTAATACAGTGTCATTACGAAAGTTTCCCATATGGTGCAACTTTTTTATTAAGGGTTTTTCGACAAAAAGTTATTCTTGATAAAAGTTTATGCATCCCCTAAAACTAAACATGCACCAACAAAATATAGTAAAACACTCATAATATACGAGGAGCCTTCAAAAATTTGAATTTGAGACAAGAGTAAAGTACCCTTATTTTGAAAAATGTCGGGAAATCTTATTTCGAAAAGTTGTTCAGTATTAAAAAATACATCTAGATTTGAAATCATGGCCATCTAAGTGAAGTTTTATTTTTTTACCCATTTTTTTTACGAAAAGAAAAATTTGCTAAAACGATAAATAGACAACATCCTGTATACGCCGGTTTATTTAAAAAGCCTGTAATATTACAAATTACACAACTATTGTGTTAGCAACGGTCAATTTTTTTGAAGAGTAAAATAATTTTTAAACTTTTTGGTGCAAAGTTATTTTTATTTTTTGTTAACACCCAAAAAGGCTTAAAATTATACAGTATTGTAACAAGGACTTAATATTCAATAATATCAAATCATAAAACATCAAAATAAAATAAGTATTTCGGCACACTCGTTGATTTTCTGGAGATTTTCTTGTTTAAAGGGTAAAAAATAAAACTTCACTTAGATGGCCATGATTTCAAATCTAGATGTATTTTTTAATGTTGAACAACTTTTCTAAATAAGATTTCCCGAAATTTTTCAAAATAAGGGTACTTTAATCTTGTCTCAAATTCAAATTTTTGAAGGCTCCTCGTATATTATGAGTGTTTTACTATATTTTGTTGGTGCATGTTTAGTTTTAGTGGATGCACAAACTTTTATCAAGAATAACTTTTAGTCGAAAGACCCTTAATAAAAAAGTTTCCCATATGGTGCGTACTTACGTAATGACACTGTATAATAACATTCTCATTGTTATTATAGTCGCAGACTTATCTGAGACTATATTGAATTTATTGATTCAGTTCTTTGTTAAATTTTACGTAAATACCTTAAAACTGTTAGTAAAAATCTCTTATGGGCTTTCAATATTAAATTTTGATATGTCAAATTTTATAGATTCTTTTACAATTACCATGCTAGAACTAGTTTAAAACATTGTTTTTAAATTACATTCTGTCCTGTGATTACTCAAAATACAATAAGCAATGATTTTATTCATATTAATAAACTTATTCGTTTCTTTTTAATTCTTTGTGCTAGATATTAAATTTTTTATTCTCTTTTCGAGCTATTGGAATTAGTTAATCGTTACAATACAGAGAGAAGTGTATTTGAAGTACCAAAAGCCACTATGAACTACAGAAATGATTGCTTAATGGTATTTTTTTTATTGCATATCATTGCCGCTTCTATAACTTTGCGTTTATAATTATTAGGTTCTTTAAATAATCTAGTTGAAGAATTTCATTGTACTTCATGGCCAAAATCACACCTATTTTTGACTTTTTGAATGTTTACTATGTTCGAACCACCAACATAACCTTAAACTAGACGGCTAATATCCATATTCCCACCACACAAGAAACTCATCCAATTAAACATTCCGAAAACGTCTCTGCGCAATGCGCAATGGACACCAGTACGTCTAACATCTGGGCCCCGATGTTTGAAATGTGTGAGTACAACTCGTCTGCGAGAATGTACCACGTGACCATCTCGAAATCGGTCAACGTTGCCAAATTTAAATTTAGACACTTCAACAAAAAGTAGAGCAAAACATATATTTTAGTTCACTTGAAACCTTCGTACAAGAAGAAATAGAAGAAGTGATTAGGACAGACAGCCAAATTATTGGATTCAGACCAATTATAAGCTCTTTAGATCCGTTATGGAAATATTAATTCAAAATATAAAACATTTTTCAGAAAAATTATCAAAGATTAAAATGATAATTTTTCAAAGGAAAACATTTATTTTTCAGTTATACGAATTTAAATTAAGAAAAAGCTTAATTTTCAATCGAAAAAATTAGTTTATACATTTTCAATTTATAATTTTATCCAGAGCTCATTTGTTAATTATCTAATGGTATATGTCTACGTAACTGCCTATCCTTAAAAATCAAATAACTCACTTATTTTTCATCTAAACTTCAACATTATACATTTTCGTAAAGGGAAAGAGTTCACCTTTCAGATAGTATAAAAATATATAGGGTGTGTCGTTAAAAAAATCGACGTTATTTGCATTTTAAAAAGACCGCTTTTTTAAAACACCCTATGTAAGATTTTACTAAATAAACATTTATACTGAAAAAAAACTTTATATAAAAAAAGAAACTGTTCAGTGAAAACCGCACCTTCCTATCGTTTCTGAGTTCCGAGATATTTGCAGTTAAAATGGGTCAGAAACTTCTGGGACACCCGGTATTTCAAAAATAAAGGTACTTTATTCCTGAGTAAATTTCATATTTTTTGGCAAATCTCGTATACGACTGAAAAAATTTGATATGAGATAGTTGCATTTTAGGTTTTTAAATAAAAAACTGTTATAAAAGTCTTTTTAATATAATAATAATATAAGAGTATTTTTTTGTATGAACTTTCGGTTACCTGTTTTGATATCTGAAATTTCATCAGAATTGATCATGAAAGTATATTACAGGAAATCTTTGAATATGTTGGCAATAAAGTACATTCAAATCTGTTTAGGATTATAATAAATAGGACCTTTTGAAATTTGTTTTAGAGTCTAGGCTTAATATGGCTTATCTGTATACACGGAAATTAGTATAATAAAAATAGTCCTGGTTTCCCCTACTTTAAGGGAAAGAAATCTGTAAATTCTGTTTTCCAATAAATATTTTATTTATTCCTAAAACAAATAGTGTTTAGTGAAGTTCGCAGTCAATATAAATATATTTTTTTGTGTTTACCAATATTTTTCCAGTTTTGTAGATTCAGTCTGGTAAGTTTTAATATATTTTTTATTTGGTGTTTGTTTTTCAAATAGAACTTTTTCATTTTATAGATTTTATTAATTTTAAATATTAATTAATATTTTCAAACAACAATAAGCAAATCAGCAAAATAAACAGTTAATGATTGAAACGAGTCCTAACGAAATATACACAAACACTCTAAACAGAAAACTATAAATCACATACCAAACTATTAATATCAAAGATATAGGTTATAATTAAATTAAATTTGACTTGACAGTCTCGACACTTAACCAGCGTTGCCAAACTGCGGGGAATCTCAAGATGATTGGGGATTTATTGGGGATTGGCATTATGCGGGGAAAATGCGGGGATTTTGAAATCTCATCGTTAAACAATATAATAAATAATAAGCAGGAATTAAAATAAAAAACAGTTCAGATTGGGCATAGAACTCAAGACCATTTGCACAGCAGCAAATCATTTGTCCATTGTACCTACTTTTGTTATAATAAATCATATTATAATCGGGTAAGTTCGTTTATCTCCGCGCGGTGCGAACGCGAACACATAGAGAAAACCTTTCTGTGATTCCCTTAGTTTTAGACGCTTCTAATTTGCTAGCTTTGCTTTAGATAAGTTAATTTTGTATTCTGTCGCGAAATAACGATACGATTTTGTGCAAATATGGATAAATGGTTAATAAAAGGTCAAAACAAAGAAGATAATCCTAAGGTAAGGCACTTAACCTATTGAGGGGAATTTTTGGGGAATCAGCAGATTTTTGTCCCCAAATTTTGGGAATTTGACTTGGGATATTGGGGAATATGATAAATTGGCATCGGCAACACTGCACTTAACGCCTTCACGGCACTATTGCGCATGTTTCCTCTCAACTCAACTCTACTGGTACAACCCAGTAGAGCACTTCTATGCGAACTTGTAGATGATTTCTCTTGGTTTCAAACATACCGATTTTGTGACGCTGAGAGAGTGAGGAGTGATCACGTGGTACATTCTAGCACACGAATTGAAAATTTATAAACTAACTTTTTCGATTGAAAATTAGGCTTGTTCTTAATTTAAATTCGTATAAATTTGAAAATTAAATATTTTGCTTTGAAAAAATAACTACTTTAATACACAAAAAAGAACGTTTTCACCAGAGGTTTCATAAAAAAATTATTTTTGCAAAGAGATAAAAATTAAAAACGAAAAACATGGTTTTATCGTATTTGTATTTTATCTTCTAAAGGCTGATGTTTTAAAACAAATTGTTATTGATGTTTATTAGTACATCAAGAAACGGTAATTTTTTTATATTTTCAATTTCAATTATAATTTTAATGTTATAACTTGTCTACTTTTTTCTGATAAGATTAAGAGACTTATTTATCGACAGCAACATTTGGAAATTTCTTTTTTGTGTTTTAAATAACCTGTAATTTTGCCAAGACAAAACATTGAATTTTCGATTTTATATTAAAAAAAATATAATTATTATACTTTTTTTAAACAATATATATTGTTAATTATTAATTATTATTTAATTAAATTATTAATTATTATAAACTAACTTTTTTTTCGATTGAAAATTAGGCTTTTTCTTCGTATAACTGAAAAATAGATATTTTGTTTTGAAAAATTGTCATTTTAAATTTTGATAATTTTTCTAAAAAATGTTTTGTATTTTTAATAAAAGAATTAAGATTTCCATAACGGAAAGGCAGTTACGTAGACATATACCATTAGATAATTAAAAATGTATAAACTAATTTTTTCGATTGAAAATTAAGCTTTTTCTTAATTTAAATTCGTATAACTGAAAAATAAATGTTTTCCTTTGAAAAATTGTCATTTTAATTTTTGATAATTTTTCTGAAAAATGTTTTATATTTTGAATTAATATTTCCATAACGGATCTAAAGAGCTTATAATTGGTCTGAATCCAATAATTTGGCTGTCTGTCTTAATCACTTCTTCTATTTCTTCTTGTACGAAGGTTTCAAGTGAACTAAAATAGATGTTTTGCTCTACTTTTTGTTGAACTGTCTAAATTTAAATTTGGCAACGTTGACCGATTTCGAGATGGTCACGTGGTACATTCTCGCAGACGAGTTGTACTCACACATTTCAAACATCGGGGCCCTGGGTTTCGGTTCTCGAGCTTTGCCGATTCGAGGAGACGAGACATATTCTTTTCTGTTCATAGGCGTCCACTGTTCTGTTTGGTGTTTAACCGATATTCGATAGAGAAATAGTGAATTTATTGTAAAAATGAACTGTTTTGTACTTTGGTGTAAGAACCGTTCAACAAACCATCCCAAAGGTGTTATGTTTCATAGGTAAGTCAATATAAGAAACACAATAAAATTGTTATATACCATGCATCTATTCAACAACTTTGAATCACACACATTTATTATACCAAAAAGTAATTATTTTACGCGAACAAATGTATATTTGCTTCACAATGATATTTTAGAATACCTGAGGACCAACGTAATGAATGGTTGAAAGCAATCGGAAGACCTTTAGAACCGCTTCCGCAGTCGTCAACAAGAATATGTTCAGAGCATTTTGCTTCAGAAAGTTATTTCAATGATATAAATTGAGGATACTATATGTCTTACTCGAACGATACAGCTATTTATATCTATACTATACTATTTTATAAAAAACATCCTGTTCTCACAAATAATAATATTTCCAATCAGTAAATGAAAACTCCAACCTAAGTTGTTTTCATCATTCCACTTATTTTCGTTCTAGACCCAATCATTTTACCTAAGGTACGCCAATGTCGGAACATAGACTTTAAGGTTATGTCGGTGAATATGACAAACACAATGCGCATGCATTATGGACACCAGTCATCCTCGTAATTGATCAATTTTTATCATATGGCATTAGCCGGCTAGTTTAAGGTTATGTCGGTGGTTCGAACGAAGCAATGTGCGATTTAAATTTTCTTCTTTGTAAATTTTTTGAAAACGACTTTAGATTACAAGTAGAAACAATTTAATATAAAAAAGTATTTTATTATCCAAACAGAAGAGCATTTAAAAGAACAAACCACTATAAATTAAAGAAATTAATTTGTTTATTTAATGATTCTTCTTCTGTTTGTGTGTTATCAGTTATCTATATTATTTATCTCTTATTTAACATTTTACTGAATCTCAAAAAAATCTTCTAATTTTTTAGTAAACTTCAAGATAAAACAACTTCGTTTGATGGAACTCCTCTTACACCCAAGTTGGTAATAGTGAATACACTTCCGGCCAATGGTTCATCAGCCGCTCTTTTACGTTGCAGCTTGAGTCTAGAAGTTGTTACATATAGAACATCCAAGTTCGGCCCACCAAATACCACTGAAGTTACGTATGTAGCGGGCATTTTTATCTTTTGCAAAATCTGTTTAGATTCCGGATTAACTTGGATTACCTGAAAATAAAGAATTTAAATAAATGAAGGACTAAACACACCACTAGTTTCGGTTAAAGCACCCCCTTCAGGTCTGGAAGTGTTGATTATTAAAATTATAAAGATTTTTTTGATACTAACATGTCCTCCTCCAAATAAAGCTATCCATAAATGTCCGTTTTCATCCACAGTCATTCCATCTGCTATAGAATCAAATTCTTGATATTCTTTGAGGTCAAATACAATTTTTTGATTGGCTGTAATTAAAATTTAAAAAAGGATAAGCATAAGGAAACCACTCAAAGGAATTAGCAGCTAGATGGACTAAGAAATACTGGATTAAATTTGAATAGAAACATATATACTTACAAATACTACCAGTGTCTTCATTGAAAGTGTATTCGTCTATAACTTTAGTCTCACTATCGATGTAGTAAAACTTTGAACCTTCTTTGCTCCATCCCAGACCATTGCTAATACAGGTTTTTGGTATTTTTTCTTCAACGTTGGTTAAACTGTTATCGAACATGTACAAGCTACCGCCGCATTTGGATACAGACAGGTCTTTGTTCCTAGTCAGTGTTCCTAAAATAAATACGTATATAGGCCGGTTCTAACTCAAAATGGTGCAGATTATACGTCAAATATGTGTGTCAAAACTTTAAAAACATGCGTTAAAATGTTCGTTTCGACGTTTTGATTAACATTTTCAACGTTTCAAAGTTTGTTGTGTATGATAATGTTAGCCTAGATGTTTTTTACTCTTTTTCGATTTATTAATATTTAATATATTTAATTAAATAGTATTTAATATTTGCTTAAACTTCATTTTGTATACTGTTCAGAAAATAACAATAAAAACAGTATTACCTCCCCAAACTCGTCCTTTACAATCAACTTTCCCATCGTTGAATTGGTTATTTGGTTTGTCATTTTCAATAACGCTTAGTTGCTCCAGTTTTGTATCTTTTGTTTGGTCTAAAGGCCAACTCAATTTGTATACCACACGATCTGCGAAGACCAGAAATGTATCATCTGTACCATTTACAGGAAGGACAAATCCTACGGAATCTCTTTCTTCTGTAAATAAATTGTTACATAAAATAGTTTTTTAAATTAATACTTAAGAGTTCGTCACCTGCACACTGCTCAGATGAAAGATGAAAGATGAAAGATGAAAGATGAAAGATGAAAGATGAAAGATGAAAGATGAAAGATGAAAGATGAAAGATGAAAGATGAAAGATGAAAGATGAAAGATGAAAGATGAAAGATGAAAGATGAAAGATGAAAGATGAAAGATGAAAGATGAAAGATGAAAGATGAAAGATGAAAGATGAAAGATGAAAGATGAAAGATGAAAGATGAAAGATGAAAGATGAAAGATGAAAGATGAAAGATGAAAGATGAAAGATGAAAGATGAAAGATGAAAGATGAAAGATGAAAGATGAAAGATGAAAGATGAAAGATGAAAGATGAAAGATGAAAGATGAAAGATGAAAGATGAAAGATGAAAGCTGAAAGATGAAAGATGAAAGATGAAAGATGAAAGAAGTCCTAGTATTCCAGAAACTAAAAAATGTTCAAGAATTCTTTATCTTCATGCCTAAGTTTACGTTATTTTTTAGCACTGTGCAAGCACACAAATTTTGGCCAGGGTACGGGTTTGATCTTTACGGGAAACTCTATGGGTTTGTGAGATGTAATAAATTTTCCAAACGAGCCAATTTTGACCGATAACTTTGCTTCTGCAATCAAGGATGTAGACAAAAAATTTTTTGAGATGGGCAAGGATTTGTATTCAACAGTTTTTAATCCAAAATTACTGTGTTGTAATGATTTTTGGTTTTATAAGATATTTATTGTGAAAATTTCATTTTTTTTTTGTAAAACATCAACAGTATTTATATTTTTAAATAAATTTTAAAATCAGCAAGCATAAAATTAGCAGTAATGTGACATCTTTAGCAACGTTTAAATTCACTAGAAGTTACTTTTAGATAGGCAACCAAAAATACCAAAAAAATTAAAATTTTGTTTACGCAGAATGAATTTTGTCTAAAAAACGATTGGCAATGCCGAAATTATCGAAAAAAAATGTTTGGGCCATTTTTGAGGGAAAAAGTGAGTTTTTAAGGATATATATGGACCTGGAACCTACAAAAAAAAATAAAAAAAATTAAAATTTGATTTATGCAGAATGAATTTTGTATAAGAACCGATTGGCAATATCAATATTACCGAAAAAAAATGGTTGGGCCACTTTTGAGGGAAAAAGTGAGTTTTTTAAGATATAAATGGACCTACAATCTACAAAAAAAATTAAAAAAAAAATTAAAATTTGGTTTACGCAAAATGAATTTTGTCTAAGAAACGATTGACAATGTCAAAATTACCGAAATTTCCGCTACTGCCCCCCCTTGGAGCCGCCGTTGGTTAAAAACGAGTAAAAAAAACTCCTTGGTAAATAAATTTTTTTTTGAAAAATATCGAACATATTTTGAGGCCTTTCAACTACATTTTTTTGGGTCCTATAAACTTTTATTTTAATTCTAATTTTATTTTTATTTAAAATATAAAATTTTGAGTCGAAAAAACTACAATTTTGTGGCCCACCACTAAACGAAATTTTTGCTTGATATTCGCGATAAAAAATTAAATCTGATGTATTAAAGGATTGTGAGCAAGCTACAGTGCGTTTAAAAAAATTAAGATTTTATTTTTTTTGTGGCAATCAAAACCCGGTATACCTATTAAAACTTCATTACGAACTATTAGATATAATCGAAAATATAATATCAATATATACCATCAAGGAAGCAAGTGAAAAAAATATATATTTACCTAGTTTAAAAGTCTGCACATCTCCACCTTCTGGTAATCGATATATGGTAGCAGTGAAAGTATCCACCCAGTAGAAAGTATTAGTCTTAGGATGAAATAAAGGTCCTTCGGCATGCTGGACTGGTGGAGTCACTTGTTGAATTTCGTATCCGCAACTTAAAAAGAAAATTTTAATATATTAAAACTACAGGGTGTCCCATTGGTGAGTCATTGTTCGACATTGTCTCAGATAGAAAAACTCTCTAGTAAGGCCCCTTACTTACAAATATTTTAAACAGATAGGTGTGAAAATTCAAAAATTAAATCATCTATTTTTCATTGTTTATTATACTGTCAGTTTAACGCTATATAATTGCCCTTTAAAGTTCATTGAGCATTCCCTACAGCTAAATGCAATTTTTATAAAATAATAAAGTAGAATTTTGGAACAAAAATGAGCCTACATTTGATGATCCTTTTAAAGGGGTGTTATCTCAAAGGGCTTTTGTTGAATCTTCACTAAAAATTACGTACCTACAGATAATAATAATTGAAAAAACAATAAGGTACTTCATTTTTCGATGAGCTAATGACACTGTTTTTTTAAACTTATTATCTGCGTTGGCGCAATTATATACTTTTTTTTACTATGTACTTAAACCTGGCGATAATAAAACTAACTCCTTAGGTTACAGGTCGATTCATTAATTTAGTTGATGTATGAGTTAAAAAATTAAAAAATATCTACCTGTACAACTAACATTAGGTTTGAACTACGCCGATGACGTAGCCACTACGTGACAATCGACACATCGAGGAGATTGAAAGAAAGCTCATAGAGTCCCTATCCAGACTGTTTGAGTACTATAAGACAAACCAGCTTCGCCCAAACCCCTGGGAAAACTCAGATATGCTTATTCCACCTCAACAACAGGCAAGCCAACAGGGAATTACAAGTGGATAGGAACTCTACCAGGTTACAGCACTGCCCAAACCCAGTCTACCAAGGGGTCACTTTAGGTAAAACTCTATCCTAAAAGAAACATGTGGAGAAGACTAGAGCAAAAGTAAATACAAGGAATGGTGTCTTCCGCAAGCTTGTCAATTCCCATTGGGGAGCCCACCCAGATGTGATACGGTCCACATCCCTTGCCATGTGTTATGCCCCGGCTGAATACGCATGTCCTGTATGGGCCAGATCAACACATATCAACAAACTAGAGCCCACCCTAAACGACTCTTGTAGGCTGATCACGGGCTGCCTAAAACCAACCAATCTGGATCTCCTGTACAAGTCAGCGGGAATAGCCCCCCGACAAATCAGGCGACAAGCCTTATGTATGGCAGAACGAAGTAGCCAGTCATTGGATGAAAGACACCTCCTATACGGACAAGAACCCCCTGCCTCCAGACTTAAATCCAGGAACAACTGCATAAAGTCAACAAACCCACTAACAGACTCTCTAAACCGGCAACCAAAGAAAGAATGTGGAAGCAGAGGCTAACAGACAACAACACCCCAACCTGGAACCCGACAGAAAGCCTCCCTGAGGGATCACAACTGGACTGGCAAACCTGAAAAAACCTCAATAGGATCAGATGTCAAATGGGAAGGTCCGGGGAAAATTTGTTAAGATGGGGATACGCTGAGGACGACTCATGCGCCTACAGACCCCCTGCACAATTCGGGACCTGTGGAAGGCGAATGACACGGTGGTGCAGTGTGCCAGACACTGGAAGGAGATATGAAATCAAACAAACCAATCCTGACTGGCGACGCATGCGAACGTCGCATACATAAATTTATCCTATTATTGTAACGAATAAATGTACCTCAGACACGATAAATAAATTAGGTTTGAACTAGACCACACTGAGAAACAAAAAGAAATACCGGAAGAAGTAGAAGAAAACAACGTCAGTCTCCGATTGCGAAAGCTAGAAGGAGGCCAGAATTAAATACACATGGATTGTTGTTGTTTTCATTTTCTAGATCTAGATCAAGTAGTTTCATTTTTAAAGTGACAAGAGTAAGTAGTCCCAGAAAAAATCAAAAACTGTCACACAAACACGATATATAAAGAGCATTCGAAATAAAGTATTAAAAATGATATAGGTAATAGACAAAACGCCACAAATCAATTACCCATTGTTAAAAAAAATTAAGTTCATCTATACATACCTAATAAATCTCACCATTATGAATAATAACGTGTTGTTAATATTAATATGTCTACTGAAATGATTTTTTTTATTTGTTGGTTTTATATGTATTTCAAATTTACTGTAATGGGAATTACTAATGATATTTTAAACGGAAAAAAATCCTATTGCACAATACATTGAGAGAATTTACTACATAACTTTGTGGTAAAAGTCACGTTAAAAAAAATTTGATCAATAATATTCGTACTATAACAATACAGGATATAAAAAATTGTGAATACAAAATTGCATGCGAATGTGACAAATTTTATATAGGAGAAACATCCAAACCTTTTCAAATACGACTTAATGAACATTAAAACCAAATAATTCGAAAAATGAAAAATAGGTGAACGTGCTTGGGATTTCGTCCATAAAATGCAATGGAATTTTTCGACTAGATTATTAAAAAACTTCATAATTATAAAAGCAAAGTTAAAGAAGCCGCATTGATATTCGTAAATGGTAATGAATGTGTTTCTAATTGTTCGGTAGATATTTTAAAAATGTGGATGACTAAAAACGAGTTAATTGACTAAATAAAGGATTTCTCCTATATCGGAATAGTATCATGAGTTTTTCTCTGTATTTTTCCTTCTGATTATAAAAAAATTCATTTATGACGAAGTATCAATTCTTTTCATAATAGAAACGCCACAAAAAATATTTTAAATTTCAAAATCTAATTTTTTGTCCCATATTATAATCAATTGTTGTAGTAAATTGTCATTATCAATTTTTTGAAATCGACTTATGAAGGATAAGTCAAAAATTAAAAACATTTTAATAGAAAAAGTTCTTTTAGTATACATAAAGACAGGCGAGGACTGGGGGGGGGGGGGGGCATGTTAATATTAATATTACAGCAACAGATGGGAGAGTTGTATTAGCTTACCATGTGATTAACGACATTTGCACTTCATAAATAATTTAAAATAGATTACGAACTTGATACATTTGAAATCAGTAAAATACCTTCGTGACCCCCCCCCCCCCCCCCCTGGATCCGCCTCTGCATAAAGAAGAGTATATAATGTAAATATCTATTTATAAATATACGTTTATTTTTTGTTTAGATAATCCTTAACGTAAAAAGCTTTTCGATTCAGGATCAGATTGTAGTTCAAGGACTACTTGTAATAAATCTAATTGTATTTTATCTGAAAATATGATTTTTTGCATCGGTTTTATGATTTGACGTAATTTTCTGGAATTTTCATTTTTTTTTTCTCATTTTCCACTTTTGTTGTTCGTTTTTGCCATCAACTTTAGGATTTTTGGTAATTTCTCAGCCATTTTTATTAGTGTTTCGCTTTTCACACAC
The DNA here is from genome assembly GCA_949320105.2 of Crepidodera aurea. NCBI lineage: Eukaryota > Metazoa > Arthropoda > Insecta > Coleoptera > Chrysomelidae > Crepidodera > Crepidodera aurea. Next base: position 9,031,238 of record OX439475.1, on the reverse strand, counting down.
ATTTTCATCTCTTTTCCTACAATTTTTTTGAAAATTTGTCCTGGATTTACATGTTTGTACGATTTTTATACTTAGTTTGATTTTTATTTTATTTTAAACAAAAAAAAAATGAAAAAAATCGTAGAAAATTCCGTATTTTTTAAATTAACAATTTTCTAACGATTTTTATTCACGTTTTTCACACTTTTTTGTTCTTTTTCTAAATTTTGATATTGTAAATCGATTTTTTTAATAAAATTACAGATTGGCGTAAATTTACTCGTTCCTAAAATTTTTTTTGTGTGCTTTTCATTTTTTTTTAAAGAAATTGGTAAAATTATGGAAAATACTATTTAAATTATATATTTTTCAAATTATAAATTTCATCTATATTTTCATCTGGAAAATGGCATTCATTTTGAGATTTTACATATTTTTTCCCCCGTTTTATCATTATTTTTTTGGCATTTTCCTATACATCATTTCCCAAAATATTTTTTGTTTGCAAATTTCGTTATGGTCAATCGATTTTTTAACAAAAAATGGATCCTTATCGTGGATTTTCATGTTCTTTTGATTAATATTGTGGGAATTTTTAAATAAATGCAATTTTTTTAAATCGCAATTTCCTAAAAATTTTTTCTAAAAAAAATAACTTTTTAAACTTTTTTTTTTGTTTCTGGATCCTCCTCCATCCTTGGCAACTGCTTTATCAACATCTCCTCCTTAAAAATCAACAGATAAATTTTTCACTACTGTTTACGTGTAATAATGATGGTTTTAATAAAATGGACTGTACACATAGACTTGTTTAATTAATAATTGTTATCGTACAACGGACATCTACATACATATCTGTTCTTAACGTAACATAACGTCATTGACAACTGACAACTTCCGCATTGCGGTGGTGCCACATTTGTAAATTAAGCTGCAAAATCTAAACTAAAATATATAAACTGAAATAATTTTAAACAAGTACTTTAAATATGCCATAAACGTCACCTACGGTTATCAAATAATGGAAGTAGATAACGGTTTTTTAAAACGACCTATTTTTGACCTTTCATTCCGACACAAAACATGCAATTTGCATTATGATAATTTTTTGCAAAACTATAATTATGAACAGCCTATTAAATTTTAGATAAAGCTTTCAATTTTCTTTTTTTTCAAAATTAATTTTTTAGATGATTTAAACAAATAAAAGATATAAGAAAACAGAAAACAGAATTTGAAGTTAAATTCAACAGTGAAAAATAAAGAGAAAGCAGAAGTGAGGCCAAGGATTTATTAGAAATATGATATAGACAACATTTTACTACAATTTTATTTTTAATTTTGAAAACAAAAACTAAAATGAATGAAAATTTACGTAATATATAGTTCAGAGAAGAAATGAAACCAGTAATTTAATTTTATTTTTATCTGATCCTTCAATGCTTATTTGTAGTTAAAATTAAACTTTTAATACATTTGATCGGCCTAATAAAAGATTTCGTTTGATTTAATCATGTTTCCATAGTTTTTACAGTAATAAACCTGTTCTTTTGACAGATAAGTCAGACTTTATTTATTCATAGCCGTATCTTATGTATTTTAATTGATTCGGAATTTTGTATTAATATATAATTGGCTTCATTCTAAAAATATTATCAGTCCTCCTAAATCCTTGAAGGCAGAATTACTCGTAAAAGCAAAGCAACATAAAAACAAATTCAAAAAATATATTATAGATGAGAAAAAGGAATTGCCTCTTTACCATGCAGAGTTAAATCCCATTGAACTGATTTGGTCACAATTAAAAGGTTATGTTTCTCAAAACAATACAACATTTAAATTACCTGATGTGCGAAATTTGTTTATGAAGGCAGTTTCAGATGTAAATGGAGAAAAGTGGAAAATTTATTTTGGAAAGTGGATATAGCAATAGAAATCTTAATAGACCCTATAATAATACACCTCAGAAAAGACAATGATAATGATACCAGTAGTTATAGTGAAGACAGTGACTTTTAAAGATAGTTTTTGAACTTTTTATTTTTTTTAATCATTCATTTTAGATACTGAAGTGTTTTAATGCCAAGAGATTAAAAAAAGTTTAATCCCATTAACAACATATAATCCTCCGTGTTATTTATTGGTTTATTTTGATTTTTATTTTGAAAAGTACGCCTATATAATGTGACGTTATATCCCCACTTTTACTGTACTCCTCTTTTATTTAGAGTATAGACTGCTGAAATATATCGTTTAACTATTTAAGTACCTCAAAAAATATCTGCCTAAGTTTAGTAAACTATTTGATTCTGTCGAGTAAAGAAATACATCCTGATATAGAAAATCGTAGTGAAAAAAGATGAAAATATAAAATAATAATTAGTTGTACCTGTGAGAGAATTAAAGGAAAGATATTGTGCAAATTAGAAACGTTTTTCTAAAAATGTTACGACCTATTTAGTCTTCAATGGATAAAATTTGGACATTTCAGTACTACAAAAAAAATTAAACTCTATTATATAATAAAAGTTTTAACCGTACTAAAAAAAATCAATAGAACTTACCTCATACTATTCCCGATTGACTTATCTGATTCAGATTCAACAACCAAACAAACATTGTTTGGAATTCTAAAAAGATTATTCTTTTATACATAAATTACTAATGGCTGTGTTATCAGAAACTTTTATGGAATTTCTCTATCCGCTGAATTAAACTTTTATCGTAGGTTGCGCATAGAATTGACCTTCAAACAATACGTAACTATAATTTTTACGTTTTATGAATCGATCCTATGAAATAAAACTACTTAGTCCAGTTCCGCTGGAGAATATAACGTCGGTGATAGAAATGGACTCTCCATAGTAGAGTTGCATCTAATGATTTTTGACTTCCGATTACAAAACAATCAGTTTTAAATTAAGTTAAGTTATCGAGAAAATTTTAAAAAAACGGCTGGTGAAATTCACAAGGAAATACAAACTGATAGCCGACCAGCAATATGGATTCCAATAAGAGGGAAAATCGACAGAAGATGCAATACAAGCCTTAACACCTTACATATATGAAGCTCTAGACAAAAAATTCCAATAATGTGCATCTTTGTCAATCTCTCCAAAGCATTTGACACGGTTAGTCACTATAAACTCCTGAAAAAATTGGAAAATTGTGGAATAAGGGGAAGAACATATGATCAATTCAAAAGTTATTTGAGTAATCGTGAACAGAGAGTAAATATCGGCAATAATTTAAGTAGACCTGAGTCTGGATTTGGAGTTCCTCAGGGAACCATATTGGGACACATCCTGTTTACTATTTATCTAAATGAACTCCTGCTTCTTCAAACAGAGGGAAAAGTATTGAGTTTTGCTGACGATACTGCCAATCTATGTAGAGGCTCAAACTGACAGCAATTGAAGGCATCAGCTGAAGACGACTTTTCGAAAATCGAGAGATGCTTCATATTCCAATGGATTACCAAATATGGGTCCTCTGAAGATTGGCGATACAGATTGTATTCCTGAAAGTCAATCCATTAAATATTTAGGAATCACTTCTGTCTATTGCTTTTTTTACCTGCTGTCTTTCCTTTTCGCTTTCCTGCTATCCATTTATATGCCCCAACCACCTTAATAATTCTAATTTATTGAGGTTATTCTGTGGATTTTAACTTCTTTTTAATCAATGTTCAACGAAGATATTATTTCGTTTATTTTCAAAAATGTTTTTTTAATATTGGTTATTCGCTCTCTGATTTTCTCGTGGATTTTTCATCCTTGGGTTATCAGCAATTTGTCTATTTTATATTTTATTGTTGTGACAAAACCCTGTTTGATACATTTGCATCAATTGGGGCAATAAAGAATTATAATGCATACAAAAATTTATAACCTAGATAGTAAAAAGTGACAAAGATAAAATGACAATTTAAAACAAATTTAGATTATCTTAATCTTAAAAAGAAGGAAAATAAACTTAAGGAATATAGACCAGGGCCAAACCGATTGTAAATATCCGAATTCTTAAAAAAATTCTGGGTCGGAAAATTTAGGGTAAATCATCCGGAAGGGGGGTAATTTTTCTTTCAATTATTTTTTTATGTAAAAAATATTATAACAAATACTCACCAACGAAATGTCAACAAACGAATTAATAGATCAAGTAGAACCATTGCAATTAAAAAACTTTATAATTTTAACAAATTTTAAATATAGAATAAATTAATATGGTACCCTTTATCTATATAATTATTTTGTAATATAAAAATAAACATTAAAGAATATGAAAAATAAATTTTGTAATTAAACTATTTTCAGACGTCATTTTTGATATTGAAATTTTTGTTTATTACCATTAACTGTAATGTATGACATAATGGGGTGTATTTCTGTAAAACATCGTTTAATATTTACAGGTCTTTCCAAGGGCGGCTCCAGTGCAGAGGGGGAGGGGAGGCAATGTCGTCGGCTGTAAAAAAAAATGTTTGGGCCATTTTTGAGGTAAAAAGTGAGTTTTTTAGGATATAAATGGACCTAGTATCTACAATAAAATTCAAAAAAATAACAATTTGGATTACGCCGAATGAATTTTGTCTGCGAAACGATTAGCAATGTCAAAATTACCGAAAAAAAATGTTTGGGCCATTTTTTAGGGACACAATGAGTTTTTTGGGATATAAATGGACCTAGAATCTAAAAAAAAATTCAAAAAAATTAAAATTTGGTTTACGCCGAATGAATTTTGGATAAGAAACGAGTGGCGATGTCAAAATTACCGAAAAAAAATGTTTGGTTCGTTTTTAAGGAAAAAAGTGAGTTTTTAGGATATAAATGAACTTAGATTCTACAAAAAAATTCACAAAAAATAAAAATTTGTTTTACGCAGAATGAATTTTGTATAAGAAACGATTATCAATGTCAAAATTACCGAAAAAAAAAATTTGGGCCATTTTTGAGGGATAAAATGCGTTTTTTGGGATATAAATGGACCTAGAATCTAAAAAAAAAAATCAAAATTTGGTTTACGCAGAATCAATTTTGTATAAGAAACGATTGGCGATGTGAAAATTACCGAAAAAAAATGTTTGGGCCATTTTTGGGGAAAAAGGGGGGGGGGGGGGAATTACCCCTACTGCCCCTCCTTGGAGCCGCCGTTGCGTTAGAATGACGTAACTGTGCATTCGTTAGACAAAAACATTTACATTTCATAAAAAAAATTTAACTTAAAAATGTCCCAAGAAAATCCCCGTGAAATATTTGCATTCAATTATGAAACACCCTGTATAGAATATTATTATTGACGTTCATTACCATATATACTTATTGGTCTCTATTTTTCTAGTTGTTCCGCTATCATTTCTCTTCTTTTTCGATTTTGTTTTATCGTTAATAATTTTATAAACTTTGGATTTAGGGGCTTTAGTTAAATACCACACGTATAATGTAACTTTCAAAGTTGATATACATCAATAACTATAAAAATTTAATCTCTCTTAACGACATGTTTCGTTTTATTCGACATTATATCATTGCAATAAAAGATTATGTTGAACAGGAGATAAAACCAGTTTAATATTCAAACATTATTATAAGGTAATATTAAATTGCACTTGTGTAATTTATGAATTACTTTCTAATTAAAATACACTTAAGAAATTTTAAAAATAAAATAAAAATTACGCCTCTACACTTTAGGATAATTGAGGAATAAAATAATAAAAGCAAAATGTAATAATATACAATTTATTCAATAAAATAGGTATACATAAAACTACAAAATAAAATAAAAATGCTGCTTTTGTGAATCTTACAAAAACATCTCTAGAAATCTATAATTACCATATTTGTTCGAACAAAACAGACGTTTATATGTATAAAAATGTATCATATATTCTAAAAATTAAAATCTAGAATTACTTAACCATTAATATCACAAAAACTTAAGACAAATAAACAATCAAAATCCAAATGTAACGCTAAAACGCGGATAGGAAATCGCGCAATTTTAAAATAAAATTTCCCCACACTTTATTTAAAAAAAATATTTAATGAATTGCTCCTTAAAATTATTACATTCTCCACATATCACAAAAAAAATAAATTAAAGTATCTAACTAAAAATGCACCATAAAAGGATATTTTATAATATTCTATAATTGAGGTATATTTTTGAGTAGACCTTGATTATTTTAAGGAGAATACACTACATCACAATGTGCAGAAATCAAATTGAGTTTGTAGGCGGGGTCATACAGCTTGAAGAGTCTGTGGTGTACGATTTCTGAATATCTCATCACACAAGCTGTGACATGTTGCGCGAAGTGTGACGAAATGTTTCACGCGGAGTCACACACAGCTTCAAGAGTCTGTGGTATTCGATTTCTGAATATCTCATCAAACAAGCTGTGACGTGTTGCGGAAGTGTGAAGAAATGTTTCACGCGTCGTCTCAGACAGCTTCAAGAGTCTGTGGTGTACGATTTCTGAATATCTCATGAAACAAGCTGTGACGTGTTGCGCGAAGTGTGGCGAACTGTTTCACGCGGAGTCACACACAGCTTCAAGAGTCTGTGGTGTACGATTTCTGAATATCTCATCAAACAAGCTGTGACGTGTTGCGCGAAGTGTGACGAAATGTTTCACGCGGAGTCACACACAGCTTCAAGAGTCTGTGGTATTCGATTTCTGAATATCTCATCAAACAAGTTGTGACGTGTTGCGCGAAGTGTGACGAAATGTTTCACGCGTCGTCTCAGACAGCTTCAAGAGTCTGTGGTGTACGATTTCTGAATATCTCATCAAACAAGCTGTGACGTGTGGCGCGAAGTGTGACGAAATGTTTCACACGGAGTCACACACAGCTTCAAGAGTCTGTGGTATTCGATTTCTGAATATCTCATCAAACAAGCTGTGACGTGTTGCGCGAAGTGTGACGAAATGTTTCACGCGTCGTCTCAGACAGCTTCAAGAGTCTGTGGTGTACGATTTCTGAATATCTCATCAAACAAGCTGTGACGTGTTGCGCGAAGTGTGACGAAATGTTTCACGCGGAGTCACACACAGCTTCAAGAGTCTGTGGTATTCGATTTCTGAATATCTCATCAAACAAGCTGTGACGTGTTGCGCGAAGTGTGACGAAATGTTTCACGCGTCGTCTCAGACAGCTTCAAGAGTCTGTGGTGTACGATTTCTGAATATCTCATCAAACAAGCTGTGACGTGTTGCGCGAAGTGTGACGAAATGTTTCACGCGGAGTCACACACAGCTTCAAGAGTCTGTGGTATTCGATTTCTGAATATCTCATCAAACAAGCTGTGACGAGTTGCGCGAAGTGTGACGAAATGTTTCACGCGTCGTCTCAGACAGCTTCAAGAGTCTGTGGTGTACGATTTCTGAATATCTCATGAAACAAGCTGTGACGCGTTCCGCGAAGTGTGGCGAACTGTTTCACGCGGAGTCACACACAGCTTCAAGAGTCTATGGTGTACGATTTCTGAATATCTCATTAAACAAGCTGTGACGTGTTGCGCGAAGTGTGACGAAATGTTTCACGCGGAGTCACACACAGCTTCAAGAGTCTGTGGTATTCGATTTCTGAATATCTCGTCAAACAAGCTGTGACGTGTTGCGCGAAGTGTGACGAAATGTTTCACGCGTCGTCTCAGACAGCTTCAAGAGTCTGTGGTGTACGATTTCTGAATATCTCATCAAACAAGCTGTGACGTGTTGCGCGAAGTGTGACGAAATGTTTCACGCGGAGTCACACACAGCTTCAAGAGTCTGTGGTATTCGATTTCTGAATATCTCATCAAACAAGCTGTGACGTGTTGCGCGAAGTGTGACGAAATGTTTCACGCGTCGTCTCAGACAGCTTCAAGAGTCTGTGGTGTACGATTTCTGAATATCCCATCAAACAAGCTGTGACGTGTTGCGCGAAGTGTGACGAAATGTTTCACGCGGAGTCACACACAGCTTCAAGAGTCTGTGGTATTCGATTTCTGAATATCTCATCAAACAAGCTGTGACGTGTTGCGCGAAGTGTGACGAAATGTTTCACGCGAGGTCACTCACAGCTTCAGGTGTCTGTGGTGTACGATTTCTGGAATATCTCATCAAACAAGCTGTGACGTGTTGCGCGAAGTGTGACGAAATGTTTCACGAGGGGTCACACACAGCCTTAAGAGTCTGTGGTGTACTATTTCTGAATATCTCATCAAACAAGCTGTGACGTGTTGCACGAAGTGTGACGAAATGTTTCAAGCGTCGTCTCACACAGCTTCAAGCGTCTGTGGTGTACGATTTCTGAATATCTCATCAAACAAGCTGTGACGTGTTGCGCGAAGTGTGACGAAATCTTTCACGTGGGGTCACACACAGCTTGAAGAGTCTGTGATGTACGATTTCTGAATATCTCATCAAACAAGCTGTGACGTGTTACGCGAAGTGTGACGAAATGTTTCACGCGAGGTCACTCACAGCTTCAAGAGTCTGTGGTGTACGATTTCTGCAATATCTCATCAAACAAGCTGTGACGTGTTGCGCGAAGTGTGACGAAATGTTTCACGCGGGGTCACACACAGCTTCAAGAGTCTGTGGTGTACGATTTCTGGAATATCTCATTAAACAAGCTGTGACGAGTTGCGCGAAGTGTGACGTCAGCTACGACGAAATGTTTCTCCGTAAAATAATCAAGCCCTAGTTCCATTGGTTACATCTGTTAAAAAAACTAAGCATTATATGTACATCAAATTATTTGTAACTGTATTTAGTCATTAAATTAGGTCCAAGAAATCTTATATTTGGTTTAACGAACAACAATCCTTAATAAATTAAAACAAATAGAAATAAAAAGCATATTATTTGACGTATAACCTTTTTTTTCTTGCTTAAACTAAAATTAAGTACCAAAAGCATCAAATAGGGTTTTATGGTATTAAAAATTACGGATATCAACGATGCCCAACGAGTTTGTAATATGCGCGATGTTGCCAGATTCTATAATAACTATTGAGTTTGGGGAAAATTAAATTTCCCTACACTTTTTATATCCAAATGTTTTACTTAATGAAATTATTTATAGAATTATATAAAATAATGTAGCAATTCGTTTAAATGGCTCCTCTACTATAATAAACTTATACATTTATCCCAATAAATTAAAAATAAAATTATGATTTCTCGAGATCTAGAACACACTTTTTATCTATTTGATAATACAAGGCTTAAAACAAATATTTGTTTATTTATAAAGACGAATTCTAAAAATTTGGTTTTATATAAATTGGTTTTAATAAGAAACTATCAAATTTAAACGTTTTTAGCAATTTTGAATAATTTTTCGCCTATGGAGTTGGACGTTAATATTAATTTTTGCTTTGCAATAAAAAAATAGTTTACGTAGAACAAAACTTTGATATTAATGACTGAGGTGTTGTTTTTGGTATTTAGGTCTTGGATTAAAGAAAACAATATTTCTTGAAAGACAACGTTTCGTCAATTTATTTTGACATCTTCAGGACACTCTAAGAAGATTTTTCCGTGTTATGTAAGTAGAAATACCAATTCAAAGTATACAAAAAATAAAAAGGGATGAAATTGTTTTATGTATGTATTTTTATTTATAAATTGTAGCACCCCTTTCATCTTACAGTGCTCTGAAGATGTCAAAATAAAGTGATTTCGTTGAACCTCCATCGATTTTCATGAAAATGATGCCGACTTGCGCTTTTATCATAGGAGTGGATGACACCCCTTTTTGGGGGTGGATATTATTTTACTAAAAATAACCCCAGGACTCGATAGAGGTACCAATTCTAAGCAAAATTTGCTATATAAAGTTATTAAAATAAATCAATACTTTTTGAGTTATTAAAGATCAAAGATTTTGATGTTTTAAAACGGTTTTTCATAAATAACTCAAAAACCATAAGTTTTTTCAAAAAAGTTGTCATTACCAAAATTGAAGCTCATAAAAAATCTAATAAATTCCTTACTTGAAAAATCTTTTAATATTAATTCAAAGACCCTAAAATGCGCAAGTCGAGCATATGTCATTTTTGAAGTTGAGGGGAAAATATACACAATCCCAAATCGGAGGTAATAGTTGATTTTTACTTTCATTGACTGTACTATTACTCTCACTCCAATTTTATCATATAGCGAATATAGATATTGACTTACGCGTGCTTGGTATACACAAATTCACATTTTTATTTTCTATGCTTTGCAATTCTTTGGCGAAATCATAATTTTATCAACTATAATATTCTACAAAAATCTCAAGTTAATTTTTTTAATATGTACACGAACATTCGTCCAATCAAAAGTTAAAACATTTTGGTAAACATTCGTTTATTCGCCAAAAAATTTTTACTTTGATATATAATAAAACACACCTGCACGTACCCTGAAAATTCGATATCAATGGCAGGTTATTTGAGAGATACCAGTCTATTCTTCGTTCAATACAGTTCATTTCTCACTGGATGAGAAAAAATATTATCGTTCCAAACTGCTTTTTTTTTAAATTATCATTTTACGCTTCTTCGTGGTCCATGTCTCTAGCCAAAGGCACCATACTGTCAATGTACACCTCGAAATCTTTCGCACTTATGGAGGATTTCTTTTCGGGAATGTAGCTGCTCAATTTCCTATCGATATTGTAAACTAATTCATCTTCTATCCAGGGATCTTCGAAATTTATCGATTTGCCTCTTGTCACTTTAATAAATTTGTACAGGGAGACCAAGAAGAACGTAACACCACCTGCTAGGAAGATGATCATCATGCATTTTTCCATCAGAGGAAGGATGTTGAGGTACAGCCTGAAGCGGACTCCTAAGTAATCAGGAAGTTTGTCCATTCTCTGTAATAATTTTTTTATTAGAGATTCAATGAAGCCACTTTTAGCTACACAAATAACTATTTACTTACAATTTCAGTCCACAGCAACGGCAGCACCATACTATCAAACTTTTCGCAGTTGGCAATAGATTTGATGTTTCCCAAGTCCATATTGATTTGATATCTTACAGCCAACTCGATGGGAAGACCAGATTCCTAAAATAAACAATATTAACTAACGAAGGTTCTGGAAAGAACGAGCATAAATACCAGTCTAATAAAGGCTATAAAAGAACTATACAGAGACACAACAGCAAAAATAAAAATAGGTAATAAGGTGACAGACGGCTTCAAAACAACCAAAGGCTTAAGACAAGGGTGTTGTTTATCCCCAATTCTGTTCAACATATACATAGATGAAGCCCTAAGAGTTTGGGAGAAAACTATGCCGATGACCAGGTAGGGTAGCACAAGAAAAAGAAGATCTGGAGTACATGTCTAGAAAACTTATAGAAGAATACCAAAAATGGGGTCTACAGGTTAACACTGAGAAGACACAATACATACGTATAGGATCAGAAGATTCACCTGGGGATTTAGACCTAGAGGGAAAAATAATTAAAAACTGTAAGGAATGCGTATACCTAGGTGTAAAACTAACAACAACAGGACGAAACGAGGAAACAATTAGGGACAGAATAACCAAAGGAAGAAAAGTAATAGGAGCCCTGAACTCAGTGCTGTGGCAAAAGAATATTAGACCAGAAACAAAAAAGAGAATATACAACGCCATTTTACAACCAGTAATTACATATAGCTCCGAGGTTTGGCAACTTACAGAAAAGCAAAAAAATAACTTAAATGCAGTGGAAATGGATTTCTGGAGGAGAGCAGCAAGAATATCTAGAACGGAACATATAAGAAACGAGGAAATAAGAAGACAAATGAAAGTAGAAAGAACTTTAGTAGAAGATATAGAAAAGAAACAGTTAATTTGGTACGGACACGTTAAGAGAATGGGAAGAGAACGACTACCAAGAAGAATATTAGAATGGACCCCCACAGAAAAAAGAAAGAGGGGAAGACCACCTAGAACATGGCTACAAGGAATCACTAAAGCAATGTCCGAAAGGAACCTAGCAGTCTACGACTGGCAAGATAGACAGGCCTGGAGATTAGGAACCCAAAGGCGTATAACGCTATAAAAGGGAAAAAAAAAAAACTAACGAAGTTCTATTTTGTTTTATCGTTTTATAAAAGTTTGTTACTTTGGCAACCGCACAAACTTACCGGTTGTATAATAAAGAAACTCTTGTGCTTCGCTGGATCCGGATTGACACCCTCCACTTTAGCTGACAAGCTTTTATCTCCATCCAGAAAATGCGGATAACTCAGAGCAATAGGAAAGCCATAATAGCAACCACGCACGTCTAGGAGACCTTTTGGTTTGCATTTGGTACCTTCTCGGCAAAAGCATTTGTTGTGTTCGTGAATTCTACCATTGTCATCTGCTTCAGAATCTAAATTGTAGACGTAGGCCTTGAGTCCGTTGGCGATAGTCTCGTTTACTCTTATCTGGAAAATAAAAACGATGTCGATTAAGTTAATTAATTATTATACCCTCCGCCATATTGGAAATGCTAATATTAAAATTGCGGGCTTAATACTCAACAAAAAAAATATATTTGGTGCTGCCCCCCAACGGTCCTCTTTTAAGTTATTAAAAATTAAAATTTTACCAGAAGATTTATATTTCGAAAAGTTTGTCTTGTGTTTAGCGGCTCCCGGGACCTCTCGCATTGCGCTCGTGTTCTGTTGGAGTTTTACAGAATCCTGGCCAATCAGAAAAGACGAAACCCGAATTCGAGTTTCGTTAACGCAAACGAGGAAGTTAATTGAAGACGACAGTTACTCTGATTGCTGCATTTATTTTCAAGATGACGTAGGTCACAGGTCGGCCATATTTGCCGGGAGGCACACAACTTTATGACACAATGTTAGTTTCATATGTAAACACCAGAAAGATTTTTTAAAGTTCTTTAATCAGAAGAAATAAATAGAAAATGCCACATTTTTGTAGTGTTATTAAATGCTCAATGCGTTCTGAAAGAGATAATGTATCATTTTTCCGGTTTCCTGCTGTTTTGACAAACGGATTGTCTAGTGAATGAAGAAATGCTTGGATTAAAGCTTTGAAACGAGGTACATTTTCTGAAAGCCAAGTGACTAATAGACGTGTTTGTTTTACGCATTTTATAACAGGTACTTATGGCGATCTTTTAAATGTATTTTTTTATTATTACTTGTGTACATTTTCGGTAAACCTGCTCTGTTAAAACACACAAATTTTTGACAGAAAACTGTGGTTTTTTAAAATTAATTTTACCAGATGATATTGTTTTAGCCGACAGAAGTTTTTTAATTCAAGATTCTCTACAAATATTAGGTGCGAATTTAAATATACCAGCCTTTACAAAGAGAAAAATCAACTCTACATCCCACTGATTTGGAAAATACACGTATAATAATGCCACTGTACGAATTCATGTAGAACGAATTATTGGTCTTTTAAAAAATTAAGATTTTTCATGAAACAATACCAATGAGTATGTTGTCTAAAAAAAAGATGGATATATACTGCATTGGACAAAATTGTGGTAGTGTGTAGTACATTTATAAATATGTGTCCCTCGCAAATACCATTGAAATAATTTTTTTTTCATAATTTATTTTATTTTATGAATATAAGATTTAAAATTTGTTTTATTTGTATTATTTCTGTATATTAAACACAATTTGGCTAAAACACTATGAACGGCCCTGGCCTCATACTGCTTATAGGCTTGCAAACTTTTGTAAGCCGAATAAAAATTGTGAGTTAGTATGCAAAATTTATAGAAAGGAGGTTTCTATACAAGTTACTCATATTAATTTCGTTCGCGCTCAAATTCAAATGCTCAAATGTCAAACTGCAGATAAACAAACAAACATTACGCGTTTCGGGCAGTTCAAATTAATACCGCTAGATCGCATAAAGTTGTGTTCATGTCAATAGAAATCTAATTTCCATCCACGACTGAAAATGCTTAGATGTCGTCCTTATCCGAGAATTGGTAACTATGCAACCGCAAATACACAGATGTATTTCATGCTGCCTAACAATTTCTTTAGATGGGGGTTCCGGGAAGACGTAAGGGGCGAGGATTTCGAGGTTATCTATGAAATTGACAGAGTTGATGGGTATAGAACACTCTTAAATGAAAAAGCTATACAAAAATAAAGATTTTTGTCATGCCTATCGAAATCGCCAAATTGAAAAGCAAAATTAATACAAAACGATGTTATTAAAACAAATAAAAAATAAATTATTCTGTCATTTAAATGTAAAATTATTTTACGACACATCGGCAGTGGCATGGCGAAGCTTGTAGTCAAAAATAGTCCAGGAGCCAGTGAATATCTTTCACACAAGCCAGGTAATTAAACGAGGAGAGGAATAGCCGAATTTAGCGCCACAAACGATCATTAGACGAGTCAGGCAAGGCTTTCGAGGTGTCCCACATTAGCCAGATTTTATTTTAAGCTGTTATCATAATATAGGGCATCATCTGATAAATTTTCATGACAGCGAACATGAGATACATTTTTTGATGAAAATTTTCTATTTACTGGACTATAAATGCAAATAAACCAAATGAAAACTTACCAGTTTTTTAGCACGGCACATACTCTTTCTGAAAAATAACAGAGTGTCATTGGGCTCTATGTATCCTTGGAATTTCGTACCATCAGAAGCACCTGTGATGTCTCCACATGGGCTGTCCCATTGGGGGATTTTTGTTGATCCTCTATACTTTTCAATCAGACCTATATTATTCAATCCATGTTTTTGCCCGTTATAAACTGTCTCGTAATCTCCCTCAAAATCGTACATCTGAAAATTAAAAACATAATAAAAGATTGTATTAAACTTCCTTTAAGGTTGCCTATATCCAAGGGAGCATACAGAAATAAATTCCTGTACACCAGGGGTGAAAACTACTGAAGAAAAATTTCTGCCTCATGCCTTAGGGCATCAGTACGGAATACTGGAGACGCGGGTTCGATCCCCGCATGAGACAGAAATTTTTCAGTTTCTTTCTTCAGTAGTTTTCACACCTAGTGTACAGAAATTTTTTTCTGTGTGCTCTCTTGGAATTTAAATTCATTCTAGGAAGATTTTCTGTTAGTATAATTTGATTATACCAGCTTTTCAGTTGCCTATATCGTTACATTATAAAAAAAGCCCACTTAGGTACTTACCCTATCAATCAGCCCCAATTTTTCGAAAGTAATCCAATTAGGCATAAAATTGTTTCCCAACGTCATAAGGGTACTTGAGTAACCAAACATAAACTCTCTAGCTGTCATTTGAACGAGCGGTTCTGATTCAGTTTGCCTGATGACTAAGTTGAGCCCCACCCGCGTGAAGTACGATGCATCTGCCACTACATCTGCTATACTCTGAAAAAAGAAATTGTCTATGTAGGTTTAAAAACGTTACAAGCTTTCATATTGCTGACAGTGACAGCTGACAAGTTTGAATATGATTACTGACAGTTTGGCACGTGACAGCTGACATTTTGGAAAGCATCAGTTGCCACAGTTTTAAAGTGATGTTTATTTGTAAGTAACTTAATATGTAGGTTTAAAAACGTTACAAGCTTTCATATTGCTGACAGTGACAGCTGACAAGTTTGAATATGATTACTGACAGTTTGGCACGTGACAGCTGACATTTTGGAAAGCGTCAGTTGCCACAGTTTTAAAGTGATGTTTATTTGTAAGTAACTTAATATGTAATTATCGTATCGAGAATAATTAGAGGGTCGTTAAATCACTTGCTGGGGTCTAAATTACCGTAAAAAATTGAGATGATTTAGGAATTCTGGGATTCATGTATCTCAATATATATCTAATTAACCTTAACTTGCAATAACTTGTCATACCCGAATACAAACTCTTATATAATATCAGTAAGAATGGCACTTGCTAAATAATACAAGAAAATGTAACCTACTTTCTTTATTACTAATTTTTCAAGATCATTCGGTCAAAGACGTACGTCGATTACTATCTCTAAGTGATAAACGTGAGATTTAGAAGATTGGTATTTGATACGTTTGTCTTTTATTGACATACCACAAAACGCGTTACGCGTAATTTTTGCTCTTTTTAGTTAATTTGTACGACTTTTACTTTCCAAGTTACCGATTTGTTATTATTATTTACTTTATTTGCTTATTGACAAAATTCTGTAAAATTGTGACACGAATTTCAGTGCAAATACACGTGAAAACGAAATAGAAGGAGATGGTTGCGTATATGTAAAATAAAATGTTCGTAAACTTATTATATAAATTGATACATAATACAGGAAAATATTAAACCTATTATTAAGATATAACCAACTGAGGTTTATTTATTTTCTTTAATTTCGTTCTATTTTCTTGTTAATAATGAATAATTTCGATATCAGAAGTCATAAACAAAACTAGTGGAGCTTAATTGCTAAATTTCAGGCCCCAGACTTATCATAATTCTTACATTGTCTTAAAAATGACACTAAAACAAGAAATATACTTCCAAATTATCATCTCCCTGCAATCAGTCTTTCGATCTCACCATATTACCACGATTACACTTCTATCTATCTCTGATGATGTATAGTGCAACTAAACGAAATAGTGCATGCCTGAAGAAGTGTTCTTCTGTATTTTATGGCTGGGGAGCCAGAGTTGAAAGAGTACAAACCAAGCACTCCGTACGCCACATTGCCTTATCACATTGTTGCATTTAAATATCCAACCAATAGATCTACGTGGACTAAGATTTCATTGAAGTTGTCGCTTATAAGGTCAGGTTTTGGTAGCATCAAAGGTGCCGCGTTTTAAAGTTGATAAATATATAATAATAGTAATAATGTAATTATTAGATGGTCTTCAAATTTATATACTATTAATCTATTAAAAAAATGTTATCAAACCCTAAAGTAAATCATCGATAAGATATACATATACATATTTATTTAATTTTATCAAATCTAGGACATAATAGGTCCTTTATCTTTGATTACACCTTGTCATATTCTAGCATATACGGAATATAGCAACTATCATTGAATTGACTTATATTTAGTATTTAAAAAAAGAAGATTTGTATAATGTTTTAGTGAACATTTTAATTATGTCTTCTTGAAGTAGCTCCAGGGAAACCATGGACGAACTAACCTGTCGCTGATCACTATCTTTTAAAATATAATGCTTGAGGACCAGGTCTGATAATAATATATAGAAAAAATCCTTTTTAAATTTTTAAATTCACAATCTCTTGGATTATTCACAACCTTTTTTACACCATTTCCACCTCACAATCCTTTAGGTATGACTAGTTTTCATATTTTATAAATAATTTTCAAATTCAATCACCTCTCAAACCCTCATTGGATCAAATGCTTTTTCTTTTTTCTTGGAAACCAATCTCTTCTCGTCCCTGGCTTATTATATTTATCATCGTTAACTTTATTTCGATATGTAAATTTTCAAGTAAACATTTTTTTAATTTTACAGCACTCTTCTCTGTATTTAAAATAATTAATAATTATTTTAGCGGAAAAATGAATAAATCACAAATATAAAAACAGAAATAAAACAGGTATTCAAGGAAAACAGTTGACCTGTCAAATCTCTAACCACTAACACATTGCTGTAGTTTTAATTGAATCAATTAATTAAATACATTGCAGAAATCGTCGATTTAAAATACAGTGACGTAGATTATTTTAGGTCGATTAAAAAAATAACGTTAACATAGAAACCCATAATTTAAATGATGAATACAAACTTTAGATGCTTTGTCATTACGTCTGCATAGTGATATTTTAGATTTTAGGATTAGGATCTGCATAATCCTGCTCTATTCTATATATTTAATCTCTAATTCTAGAGCCTATGAATATTGATTTGATTCCCAATTTTGCTCAGGGCTTACCCTATTTCGGTTGATATCTTCCAGGAGTTTTAAACAATTCAGAATCTCTAACACAAAGTTCTTTGACTTCTAAAAGGTACTAGCGAATGTACTTTAAAGGTAACTCTAGGGCTAATTTCTCCTACATTATTGGTTGGTTAGTGAAAATTTCTCTCTCGTATCCTTTTCGATATCTATGAATTCTACGCTACTGATTTAAATATATTTGCAGAAAACGCCAATTTATTATTAGAATTTGTTCTGCCTTGACTCGCGATTTTTTGAAGGATTCTATAATTCTAAAAAGACAAGGCCATTTCCAGTTTTATAAGACCCAGTTTGTCTTCTTACAAGGTGCGGTGTATGCAATTAGTATCACCTTTTTCGGTAAATTAAAAATTAAATTATTAAATATTGTTTTTCTTTACTAAAACTTTGTCAGATGAAAGTAGAACATAATCGATTATCAATATTGAAATTCAAAATACAAGTAAGAATGAGGGTCACAAAGCCAGGGAAAAATCAGCAAAAAAATTAAGTCAAATCGGTAGAAAAACCACACGAAGGTATATTAAAGTGGTTTATTTAAATCCCAAGGGACTCAAATGTATTACAGCAATGAATTGAAGAAACAAACTTATAAATGTCAAATTTGACACGTCAAAATTTAAGAAGTGAGATTTGACAACTGACAACGAGTTGTCCAATAAACGAAGGTGCCAACACAGGCACCTTTTTTTTAATTTGCATGTACATTCACCCCCGAAAATCTCAGCTGTCTGAAATTTGTGGAAGGGCAGGAAAATGGCCCATTGGTCTCAAAAATGTGTTTTTTTTTTGGCCAATTTTCGCCGATATTTCCGAAAATATGACACTTAGAGAATTTTTGTTTGGACGAAAATGAAGACTAGTTCATTACCTACAAAAATGATCCTTATCATTTTTGTCAAAAATATGATACTTTTCGACATAACCGGCTCCAAAACGCACCCCCATTTTTAGCTCCTGCCCTGCATTTAGAGAGCACGCTCTAAAGGATTACAAATTTTTCAATAAATCACGTAAAAATTAATATTTTTTCATGATTCAAAGTTCAGATGAAAGAAGGAACCTGTAGCTATAATATCATGTCACTTGTTCCTTTTATCTATTTCTCTAGATTACTGAAAAACCGGGCCAAAGTTGGTTTTTGTTCGATATTTTGACCCTCCTATAAATTTATTCATATTTTTTTTATCAAGACTAATTTCACCGAAACCTTTTGGACAATGGGGCTTTGCAAGGTGTTAAATATATTCAGAAAGATTCAATAATTTATTTTTGTGTATTTTTACAATTTTTTTGATTGGAAATTGCAAATTTTTTGAAACGCCGTTTTTGCAAAAAATATTAGTGTAGCGAAAAAAATCATAGGGACAACTTTTGTAGGTAATGAACTGCTCTTCATTTTTTGTCTAAAAATGCTCTAAGGGTCATATTTCGGCAGGTATCGTCGAAAAACTGATTTTCGGGAACTCTAGAGCCATTTTCGGAGGTAAATGTACCTATGAATACCTGCAAAAATTTTGACGGACAGACTTGATGCCCAGGTTTGGGGTCTTTGTGGCGTTAATTTACTGGACTAATATTTGTACAAATATTTATTCTACATTTTATGTTATATTAACTTATACGGGTTGGTCTGATCGCTCAACATTAATTACAACACAAACGTAAGATGATAAATTCATTAAAACCAGTATCTGAGACATGGTAATCACATTTACTCGAATCTTGGTAACATTGACTTTGCTCGACCATATCAGAGTGAAGGTAAGTCCCATTATAATTAGAAAAGTTTTCATAATCGTTCGATTATAAACGGATACAATAATTTTGTTCTTATACAGGGCGTTATCGAAATATGAAACCGGTTGAGCTGTACAATTTTCGAATAATCGAATAATAATAAAATGTAGGTCAGAATGATAGCACGCCACTGATTCAGCTAGCACTAGTCTTTTACAACTAGCTGCATCTGCAGATACAGTGTTGTAACATTGCCAAACATATCTACATTTCTATAAATACTTAAGAGTATCCCATTACGTCATCGTATGTAAAAAAATGAAAAAAAAAAATATTAACAGATCTTATCAACTGTTTTTAACAATTTTATAGTTTTTCACCATTACATAACGTTTCAATGTCACCAAATCAATTCTAATCTACGGTTTTTTTAAATTTAATAAATCGACTGCAGGAATGCCGCAGGGTACTGTATCGGGGCGAATTCTATATCTCATTTATATTCGGGATATTTTCCAAATAGAATGCAACAATTGTCACCTTTCTTGCTATCCTACAGTATTAAATTTCCATCTAATATCTACACCATTCTACCTTGGATTATTTCCGCAAACATTTCTTTCTTAGACAAATATGTTTTATTTGCGCTGCTGCTATTTCTTGAAGCGGTTTACGATGGTCAAATTAAATCATGTTCTGTGGCTGATAGGACAAAAGATACAAGTTTACGCACCGTGAAATGCATTTGGTCGCGTAACCGACCAATTATTCGATTACCACTAAGCGATTGTACATGTGCTTGGTTTATACTCTTCCAACTCTGACTCCCTAGCTATAAATTAAAGGAGAAAACTTCTTTGCAGCCAGATAGACCCTGCACTATTTCGTTTAGCTGCACTATATCTAGCTTTACAAATAACGAGTAGAATTGCAATTATTTATCGAATTATTTGATTAACTACATTGCGTCATAAAAAAATTTAATTGGCAGAACCACCTTGTAAAACAACAATTTTATTCATAATGTAAACCAACTTAGTAGACAATGTTGATAATTGTTAGATAAAAAAACTCATTGCGTTCGGTGTATACACCTCTTTAGCTCACTGACACGTTTTGCAATAATTGAATTTGAAATTGCATAAATAATTGATCTCGATATATATGGGCTAATAAAATACATTCTCTTTTTCTTCGAATGAAGAGTATATAGATTAAGGGTTTAATTTGCAAGCCACTTATCTCAAACGCTAATTTCTTATTCTTAGTGTTGAAGACATTTCAAATTACAGAAAAAGTCTGTAAGGATACTAACTTCTGCCTTGTTACTTAATCTTTGAATAGTATTACTTGACAGATGAATCGTTTTTAACTTTACAGTCTCTCTCGGTAGTGGTTGCTGATGTAAAAATGGCTTGTTCCTTATCGAGCCAGTTTAGGTTTCTATCAAAGTATTCCACGGACTCAATCTGGGTGTGAGCTATGTAAACGTCAACGCAGCATTGACGTCTTCAAACTTTTTTTGACAAACACACTTACAAATAACGATAAAACTATATTTGAGATATTCGTCACTCTGCATTCTATTTTTCTTTTTGTCACTGTCAGAGGTCATCAAATTTAGATGCATTAGTTAACAAAAGAAATTATTGATATAAAAAAATGTTTTACGTTGTATTATATAATCAAAGTTTTTTTAACTTACCAATAACGCAATGTTGGGCAAAACTACAATGTCATCTTCTCTTCTTCCATCGGATAGTTCTGGTACCCAAACTAGAGGGTGCACTGGCACAGCTGTCAAGGTTCCGTTATCGTTGAATGTTACGTTTTCGTGACTCAAAAGTTCCCTAAAATAACAGATAAAACTTATAGACTCAAAACAATTTTTAATTCGAGAAAAAAATACTACAACATTTTTTAGTACAAATGGACATATTATTTATTTGAAAGTACTATAAAGAACCCACCTGTACACGTAAGGTCCAACTTCTACTAGTTTTAATTTATCATCTATACCGCTCATGTATTCCTCCTTGTTGGTGACGTTCCAGAGATAAACTTTTAGATATAATTCTACGGGAGGCGATCTCCATAGCTCATAAATTTCACCTCCTTTTTCAAATACCAATTTCTGTAAACAAGATTTTTATTTATTTATCGTCCTAGTGCATGGTAATTTACAGTAACTGTCGGAAGCAACAGACTATTATGTCAAAAACAATTAAAGATATAACAAAAGTAACACAACAAATTAATATACATATACAAATATGCATATACAAACTAGTAGGTAAGTGAGTGTAAACAAGATAAATTTTTAGTATAAATTTATTAACCAAGAATAAATATATACTTGAAAAAAAATAGTATATACAACATGGCGAATTTCCTTCGGTAAATCGCCTCGGCTGCAAACTCTGGGCTCAGCTGTAATAAGCTTTTTATCCAACTCCTTTGTGTAGATTTTAAATTTATTTTTTTAAACTAATTAGACTGATTGGAGAGTGGGAAAGGGCTGTAGAAGAAGTAGCAGACACCAAAGAAACTTTCCATCCTACTCCTTTTAAAATTTTTAAGATTTTTTAAGGATTAATTTTTGAAATTTAGACTTACCCATCTGTAGATCAAATCGTAAGGATTAACTACGTGTATGAAAGTTCCTAAAAGTACCCCAATTAATCCTATACTGGCGACTAAAATGGCACCTGAAACAAAAAAAAACAAATGTTATAAATAGATGAATGAATATTGTAAGAGAGTAATAAGTAAGGCAATATACGTGTTTTATTTTTAATATTTAATGTATTACTGCAACGTTTCGATCATGGTAGCCTTCAGGTAAATAAAAAACAAATTTGGGGAACTTAAATTCATTTTTTTAATAGTTAAAATTACAGAAAAATAATAATAAATATACTCATCCTGTTAAAACAAGGTAGGTAGAAGAGCCTAACTTTTGCACAACTTCAATAAAAATATACAGTGTGACTAAGAAAGTTGTCACTATTTTGTCACTGTCAATTTCAAAAATGCAAATTAAAATACACGTACAAGTTTAAAAATATATATATATAAAATTTTTGTAATAATTATTAGAGCAAAAATGATCGCCTTTTTAGAAGAAATTAGAAGTTTTATTCCTAAAATTCATGTAAAGGTGAAACTTTTTACAAAAATCACTTCTAACCCATCGAAAATACCTAGAACACAAGCCAAAGTTCATTTGAAAAACAATTAAATCTCACGCGATCCAACTTTCTTAAATACACTGTATATTAATGATTTTTTAATGACTTGAACTGAATTTTTATTCTTTAAAATGATTTTTGTATAAACCCTTTTGTTATTCGCAAAAAATTCAGTTCGTTTAGTCTATTTTGTAGTCTACAACACTTTATCGACTATTTGTTTGGTAAAAAGTTGCGTGGTTTAATTATAAATTTTTTAATTATTATTTTTAATTTTTAAACACGCATTCAAAATATTTAGAACGATAATAAACATATATTAAAATAATAACAATGAATTAAGAACAAATGAACATAAATAAACAATTGGTATGAGGACAATTTTAAGTGGACTAGAATTTTTCAAATATTGAGAATAATTCAAATGTTATTTTTGTCAAACTTGTACGTAATCAATTTTCTTTTTTGGTAGACATTTTAAGTCATTACACACATATTTTCAGCAATTGGAAGGGGTCTAAAATTATCGAGAAAGTTTGATATATAACCAAATTGTAACTTCACTTTCTACTCACAAAAAATTGCCAAAAAACGCCTATTTTTTCTTTTAAAAACAAAACATAATCTTTTTAAGAAGGTTTCTGTAGTTTATCATCAGTGTAGCCAACATAACCAACAAGAAAAAACTTTGTGCGGAGAAAAGTCCTCATTTTAGCCTGAAAACACTATATGTGGATGGTTGAACCCGTCATGGAGAAAATGGGTCAAATGTGTCAAAATTTAGGATTTTTTTAAATTTTTAATTAATAATATTCATGTTCAAAATTTCATTAAAATATCTTCAGGGACTGGGGAGATATCAAGAAATAAAGTAAGAAGTAAGACGAAAAATGTGTGCTTTGTACAATTCAAATATAAAAAACCACATGATTCGATCTACTTAATATTTCAAAATAATTATCTAACAATGACGGAGATATGAGAAAATTCTAAGCTTGTACAAATATCCAAATTTTAATGATGTAATTTGGATTTATATAATACTTCATTTGTTTGTGAAGTAAAATATAGAAAATATTATAAAAACTGTCCTAAATTTCGGCTTCATACATACTTACAAATATTTATTATAAAATTATCAACACAAATAACTGAAATTTAAAAGTGTCTTATACAGGGTGCGCCAATTATTTCCACTCGATCTCTAGCACCGAAACTAAAAGAGATAACAACAAGATTTTTTGTAGAGGTAGACAGTGTCACTCGAACTACAATTTTAAAATATTTTGATGTATACAGGGTGGCTAATTTTTGTGGAATGAAAATTAATTTGGTTTTTTTAAATTGAACACCCTGTATACGATTATGTCTTCTGATTTTACTTAATATTAGATTTACGGTAGTTTTTTGTATTTGTAAATCCGACGCGGCGTTGACAAGTTATTCCTATTTTAAGCAGATTTAATGAAAAAACAGCACTTCAGAAATATTAGCACAAAAACCACATTTTTTAAAAAATTCCTCAAAAAAACTACTATGATGTAAATGAAACATGCACCTATCACAATAATCACACAACATCTTCACCTGTTGCACATAACTTAATTTTTTCAAATGGGACACCCTGTATATTTTTCTTCAGTTAAAAGCTCTCCCTAGGTGATTATGTAATTGGTCCCTACATGATTTTCGCAACTTATTGCTAAATGTGCCTCAAAATTATCGCAACGGAATGTGGTTTCAATTAGATGGTGCCACACCACATTACCTATTAGATGTTCGCAATTGGTTAAATAGGGAATTTCAGGATCGTTGGATAGGAAGGGGAGGACCTATAAATTGGCCTACTAGATCGCCTTGCCTTACACCTTGCGATTTTTTCTTGTGGGGTTTTATTAAAAATATTGTTTACAAAGAAGATGTTACCACAAAAGAAAATATGAAAGAAAGAATTACTGCAGCATTTAGACAGGTGACCCCTGCAATGCTAACAGATGTGCGTAAATCAATGAAAAAAAGGGCAAGAAAATGTATAAATGAAAATGGAAGACATTTTGAACACCTACTATAAATTTTAACTTTCACTATTGTAGTTTTCTTACGATTAAACTTTGTAAAATTTTGTACTTATTAAAAATTGTGTAAAATATGTTGTTTGTCACTTAACGTCAATTATTAAAGTAAATAGTAAAGTTAGATGTGCAAAACCCTATATTTTTTTAATGCGTATTAGGGAGAGCTTCTAACTGAATAAAAATATACAGGGTGTCCCATTTGAAAAAATTAAGTTATTGCAATTTGAAAACTAGTCTATTGGCACGCCATCGGCAAACACCCTGTGCAACAGGTGAAGATGTTGTGTGATTATTGTGATAGGTGCATGTTTCATTTACATCATAGTAGCTTTTTTGAGGAATTTTTTAAAAAATGTGGTTTTTGTGCTAATATTTCTGAAGTGCTGCTTTTTCATTAAATCTGCTTAAAATAGGAATAACTTGTCAACGCCGCGTCGGATTTACAAATACAAAAAACTACCGTAAATCTAATATTAAGTAGAATCAGAAGACATAATCGTATACAGGGTGTTCAATTTAAAAAAACCAAATTAATTTTCATTCCACAAAAATTAGCCACCCTGTATACATAAAAATATTTTAAAATTGTAGTCCGAGTGACACTGTCTACCCCTACAAAAAATCTTGTTGATATCCCTTTTAGTTTCGGTGCTAGAGATCGAGTGGAAATAATTGGCGCACCCTGTATAACATAAGATTTGACCCACGGTTATAAACTCTTTGATATTTTTAGGGTACCATGTGTTCTGCAATATTTTGATCAATTTAGTTTACCATCTTCAAAAGTCTCTACTTATTGGATGCTTTCCAGCTTCAACTGTATAAACTTTAACACTATATATAGAAAAATTTTTTTTAGCAAATCGTAGAATATTTTTGTTGCTACATATAAACTGTGTCACTGTATCTCGATTCCTTGATAAAATTTTGAAATTATTATTATTTTTTTCGTTTTCATGTTTTCAGCTGAGCCTATTATATTTCAGTTTTGTTCCATCTAACCTTTAACACTCTGTATCTTGCACCATAGATATATTGCTATAAATGAATTTCGATTTCTTGTTAAAATTTTGAAATTAGTATTTATTTTTTTCGTTTATACACCATATTTACAAATTTTCATGTTTTAGCTGTGCGTATTATATTTCAGTTTCGTTCCATATAACCTTTAACACCCTGTATCTTGCACCATAGATATATTTTGGAGATTTCTCCATTAGCGCGCTGTAAGGGTTAGTGGCAACTTTTACCCCCTAGTTTCTACGCCATCGGAGGAATTATTCTACTATTGAGAAATTGGATAATGTTTTTGTTGTTTTGAACCAAAATCAACACCTAATTTAAAATGTTTAATTACTTTCCCGTAATTGGCTAAATTTATAAAAAATACATGCTATTTTACTTGTGCCAAAGCAATAATATGTTTACATCAATTCTGATTGACAATAACACAAAAAAAAATACGAGTTTTCGAATTTACATGGAAAGTTAAAACACAGTTATTTAACTATTACATACAAATTACAATGCCCACTATAATAAAAACAGTCATTAATTGTAAATAAACAATACGCGCGTATTTTTAACAAAATTTTACACTTCTAGGAAATTAAACAAAAACTGTACAATCAGTAAACAAGAAATAAAAGCTTATTTTCCGGTTTAAAAATCTATAGATCTGCTTTGATCTCTATATAAATAAAAATCAATTGCCGCATGTATGTAAGCGCTTTAGAATGGCTGTGCCTATTTGGCTAATTCTTTTTTGTGGAATAAATCTTGAATTGCCTGTTTTTCGCATGGGCAGTTGTACATTGCATGCTCGAGAGTCGGTAAACCATCGGTGATGTTTTCTCTTCGGATGGAAAGATATAAAATATTGTACATTACAAAGCATGGCAATAAATTTTGGAAAGTATGTAATTGTCATTTTATTTCAGTACATGGTACTGTAAAGGGAAAATTTTGTCTCGTTTCCTTCCAAATAAAACAATGTAGAAAATACCGTTCATAAAAATAACTCAAAAGCAATATATTCATTGATGAATTTAAATGGGATTCCCCGCATTGACATTGAAGATGTAATAAACATGTAAGATTTATTGGATGCTTGTGAATTTAGATTTTTTGTTCCTACCTCAACAGATTTAACCTTTTGTTATGAATGCCGAAAAAAATTATCCATTCAACCTGTTTTTGTATTGGAAAAAAAAATTTATTTATACGAGATATTTTATGGGTTAATTCTTAAGATTGTATAAATGAAGGTTGTAATTTTAATTCGATAATTGCACAATATGATTTAAATCTTTTAAAACAGTTTTATGGCTTTTAAATTTATTGACATAATGTTTTCCCAAAATTAGCATTGCTCTTGGGCAATTGTGTAACATATATTTTTTTTGTAAAATAATTTATTAGGCGGAATGAATTAAGTGATAATTATGTTTTGTTTGTTTTTTAAAGTAAATATTGTTATTTTTGAGGTAATTTTTCAGACTTTTTATTTTCACACACTAAAAAAGTTTCAAAGAAATTATTTTTTCGGAAATTCTGTTCCCTGTATGAATTATTTATACGTTTCTGTTTCTAAAAATAATTAAAATAAATCAGAAAAATTCGCTGTTCATATTCTTACATCTATTATAGGATTTGAATTAATTTTCCAATCATTTTTTGGTGAATTTTCGCACCCTTTACTTACTTAAGAATTTTTTTCGTAAATTTCGATTATGCCAATTGATTTTTGGTTTGGTACAATTTTTATCCAACGAGGGGCGCATACCAATTTTTCCGGAATGTTTTTTTCATTAAAACTTTTATTTTTTACATTTTCGCGTGAGCCTTTGAGCCCTTTCGGCTACTGTGGATTGCATGCATTTAATTATTACAGCTTGAATTTGGGTTAACTACCTTATGTTACAAAGGCAGGCAGTATAATAACACGGAAACATGCTAAAATATCCTTTCATCTTTATTATCTTAGGGTTAATTATCAACGCTTAAAAAGGCATTATAACAGCAGTCTATATTATTATATCTATGCGCAAGATCTCAGGGATCCTTTGATGCATCGATCTCCTCCATTTTGTGCTAATTTATTTTCATCTTCTCCATATCTCCTGTTATGTCGAAACTATTTGAGAAACTCCTACTCAAAAGACTGAAACCACTTATCGAAGAAAGAGAAATTATTCCTGATCACGATTGACCAAGTTCATAGAGAAATCATTAGAAGAGAAAAACATTTGTGCTTTTATCTTTCTTGATGTAGCACAAGCGTTTGATAAGGTTTGGCATGAAGGCTTAATGCACAAGCTCAGGCTTTTGCTTACAAAACAATATACATATATCATCCATTCATTTATATATCGGAAAGATACTTTAGAATTAGGCAAGAAGAAGCCTATTCCGATCTTAAAGAAAAGCTGGAGTACCACAAGGAAGTGTCCTAGGACCTGTCTTATACTTACTGTACACATGTGATATTCCAGAGTTAGAAAACAATACCACAGCCACCTTCGCCGACGACACTGCCATTCTAACAGTAGGAAAGAGCAATCAAGAAGCAACCCACAAGCTGCAAACAACTGTCCACCTTATCTATGACTGGACGAAGAGATGGAAAATTAATCTTAATGAAACTAAATCACTCCACATTAACTTTACAAACAAAAGGATAGATCATATTCCAGTCATAATAAACAATAACCTGATTCCATATTCAAACACAGCAAAATACTTAGATGCCAAACTCCGATGAAAAGTGCATGTTAAAAATAAAAGAGAAGTACTTGGACTGAAATATAGAAAAATGTACTGGCTAATTGAAAGAAACTCCACTCTGTCTCTACATAATAAGATTATGCTTTATAAGCAGATACTTAAGCCTATATGGACCTATGGTATCCAACCATGGGGTGCACCAAAGCAAGCAACTTAGCAATCACCAAAGATTTCAAAACAAAGCACTGAGGAACATAGTAGATGCCCCTTGGTAGGGATCTGGAAATGGACACTGTTGACCAGACCATCAAGAAATTAGCCAAGAGTCATGAGGAAAGACTTCATCATCATGTCAATGTTGAGGATATCCAGCTCCTTGACAATACTGGGTTAGAAAGAAGACTTAAGAGGATCAAGCCCTTTGAGTTAGTTTAGTGTTTTTAGTGCAAAAGCAGAACTTGTGTGTGCACGTTAAAGTTTAGTGCAATCCATTCTACAGAACCTAAGGAACGCTGATGAGTATACCTTAGTTTTAAGCTTCAAACTCTATTAGATTAAATTGCTCATTGGTCACTGTTGACCAGATTGTAATATACTAAATGCCTTTATGGGTGTTTATTTCCAATCTATTATTATATTTAGTCTTTACCAATTTCCATATGCGAGAACAATGCTGCCAGATCAGATTATTTACTATGTATCACAAGATTTTCTCATGTAACACTGTAGCCATTTTTGACAAATACTTTTTTAATGCAAAACAATTATCTAACCATATTTTACAACGCTTACTGTTAACTTTAACTATTAATTCAATCTTCTATTTATAAAAACGTGGTAATGAACTATTCATAATAGGACAATTACCTTCACTTCGAGTATAATCGTACAAAGTCAATGCTACGACTAGTTAAAAATAATTATAATATTGTTACTTTTACTGTTACTTTAGTTGGATTATATGAAGCTATAAGTCTTAACAATGGATTTATAATTATTAGAAGATTTATTGAATGAATTTAAAATAATAAATTATTGTGAATAATATGGATAAATGGATCCGCTGCATTTTTTAGACCAGATTTACTAAATATGGATGTTTAAAAAGCCTCATAATATCAAAGTTCGTATGGAGAAATGCCAAAGAAAGAATTCACACTACACTCATAAGACCTACAACTACATACGCCTGTGAGACCTGTGTGTTTTAAATAAAGCAGAAGAAGAAAAGATGAAAAGATGGTAAAGAAAGTTGCTAAGAGCTATTTACGGAGGAATAAGGACTGACGAGGGGTGGAGTTGAAGAAAAACAAACCAGGAATTGGAAGAACTGAATAAAAATCCTATTACCATAACTGTTATCAAGGCTCAACGAATAAGGTGGCTGAGACATGTAGAAAGGTTAAATAGGGAAAGACTACCAAAGTTAGGGCTAAAAAGAAAACCAATAGGCAGAAAAAGAAAGGGTAGACTAAGACAGAACAATACAGAAGAAGATCTAAAGACAGTAAAAGCTAGAAACAGGATAGAAAAAACGGGAGACAGAAAGGAATGGCGTGGAATAGAGCAAGAGATACTCGATGAAACAAAATGAAATGCTGATTTACAAATAGCCCTGCCATTTTAAATGCTCATTTTCATAAACACGAAATTTATTTAAAATTCGTGTCATAAAATCCTTTCAAAGACCAAGTTTCTGCTTTGTAAAAATTCTTTTTTCAACAATCTATTTACAGAATTATTTTGTGTTATTAATCTTACACTCGGCTCGTGTTTAATTTCAGGTTTTTCGGGTAGTATTTAAATATGTTAATGTCTCCATCCTTTGTTGTGGCTTTCTTGTTTAAAATCTTTATCTTTATCTGCGTTACTCGATTTTGGTTTATTTGTAACTTCTTCTGAATTTTTATTTGTACTTTTTAAGCGATATCAACGGCGAAATGTCTGAAGGAGGTATTAGATTTATTATTTGCGTCATTTTTAATCTTGAAATTTATACAGGATCGGCCGCGGGCTAATCGAAGTCGAAGTTCATTAATAAAACTAGACAGGGGATTCCCTAAGTGGGATATTTAGAAAAGTTCTCGTATGGTTTTTTTTTAATTTAACAGTTATCGAGAAATTAGTTTATCGATGATTTTAATAGAAATAACGGTACATTAATGAATAGTTCCCGTTTTTTAGATTATTAGCAAATAGTAATATTTTGTTATAAAAATTAGCATTTTTTTTGGTTAAATACAGATATCGCTTATTCAGCCTTCGTAAACGGTCGAATATTGAATAAAAGAAATCGTAAAATATCAAATCGACGTTGCCAAAACGTACAACTACTTTTCATATCAGAATTATAGACCAAAAAACAATTTTTCTATAAGAAACTAATAACGATCTAAATCTTTCTAAAATGTTCTACATAAGACGTCTAAAATATATCTGTTAGATAGTTTTCTTAACCATAAATATTTTTTAATTTGTTTTTAAGGCTTCACATAGTTGCATTTGTATCTAGAAGTTTAAAAATGCATACAGATCTAAATAATGAGCAATTCTTATAAATACAACCTTAAATTACACCTTATGTTCCCCAAATCTACGGCTCTGGTGTACGGTCAATCAATATTTCTCTCGAGAAAGGTAAAAATGAATTGTAAACTTTCATTCATACACTGAATTATGTTATATAACCTTTATGTGGTATACGGCAGATGTATTTTTATTTTACAACTCTATATACATCATCAAATCACCGACGATTATTATATAAATGTTAAATTAAAGCAGGAAGATATACGAGAGTATTGAAACGAAATGTAATACCTAAAATGCAGGGGCGTATCGAGCCTCATAAGTTGGGGGGGACAAGGGGGGGTCAAGGAAAATTTGCCGAATGTACAATTCGACTAGCCGACTTCCCAGTCATATTTCTCGAGCACGATGACTACGGCATGAAAATGCCGACTTGGTACAACACCCCCGCCTCGGTACGCCCCTGCTAAAATGTATTGTTTTTGTCACATGGCATACTTGGATCGGACCATTTGTCATTATGCCATATACGCTGTCATAAGTTAAAGCTATATAGTCCTTTTTAGGACATTAAAGTCTTGCCAACCACAAACGAAGATACCCATGGTGTTGACGAAAACAAATCCTGGAAAATCTACTAATCTGTCGACCCATGTCATAGATTTTATTACCAAAAGATCAAAAAGGGGTAGTAATAAAAATGTGGCAAGTAAAATTTAAAGCGGTACAGTGGCGTTACAAATGGGGTTTAAAAATAGATCAACCCTTCTTACACAAAATCATTGTAGAAATTTTTAAAGTTTATTTTGCATCGTACTATACTTATCATGCCATATATTTTTGTTTTTATGAAAATTTCAAGTATTTTAAAGTCAAATTCATGTTTTTTACTTCGCGCGTAAATTTTAAAATTTGTTTGCGGTTTATATCCTTTATAAATTGGATGAATGGTGCAGACTTCTTGTGACTTACTGTATAAAAATTTAAATAATTATCATCAATTCATCATTAAATCAAAAACTCTCCCTTATGGTAAATCTATTTCTTTTGTCTCTATTGAATAAAATATATAAATACATTTTGGTATTAATTCTTAGCATAAAAAATGAAAGATATATTTTTCTTTTTTTTTATACTTTTGTTATTAGACCGATGCTCGTCTATTATTTAGTTTAAGTACAGCAGAGCTGCCTAGGCATATTTAGATTTGGTTGCTTGTCTCACATAATAATGTTAAAATAAAAAACTGTTTTATTAATCCTTTAATGTACACATAATAATTCGAATAAACTTTGAAACTTTGAATTATCGTTCTTTTGTTTTACCATGACATAAAACCGCATTAAATTACTCTGGATTACCTTCTCAAAATATCTGAACGTGTTTTTACCAATTAGACTCTTGATATCGAGAATGTATTTTTCTAAATACCTCCAATTACTAGACTCGAATAAAAAGAGAGAATCAAGGACAGGATGAGTAGCACGCACTTGTGAATCCTTGAAAGTAAAAAAATTCAACTGCCTTTATTCACTCTTATCTCTTTCATTTATAGCTAAGTATTTGAGATGACAACTGGGGCTATAAAAACTAAGAAAGGTATTTAAATAGTTATTAATGAAACGAGACTTTTTGTAGACGGTTACATTCCATATTTACAAAAAAACTAAAATGAGTTGCGTTTAATATTAATATTGTGATCTGACATCCAGCGATACGCCATCTGGCGCTTTGTTTTCGAACACAAAGTAGGGCGAAGATTCTATAAGAAAAGTACGCCTTGCCATCACGTAATTTGCCAAATGTGGATCCAGTTAAACATGAGAATAAAATCGAGAAAAAAGACTGATAAGAAGAGCAAGAAGAGAAGAAAGAAATCAGAATATTGAAGCAAAGAAAATCAAATTTGATGAATTCAGCGAGCAAAGAAAGGAAGAAGTACCTGCAGAATCAGCAGAATTTAAAGACCGTTATTGATATAGAAGCCTTTGCACGAACAAACAACACACATCACTTGTCCATCTCTTGCAATTTTCCTACGTCCACACAGCCACTGTCACTTTTATTAATTTTTTTCCGCATTTATTTAGGAGAAGTCTGTAAAAACAAAAAGTACAACATACAAATACCAAAACATAAAAATGTCTTAGATGTATATAAGGAAAAATAGAAACAAAAATGAAAAAAAATATATCGAAAAAGGATGACACGAGAAGATTAAGTTTATATAATTCACATGCATCGATTTCTTACACGAGTTTGGGATTAACTAGGTCTTTATGATATCTTGTAAAAATAAAAATATTATCTGGCCATTAAAAATATAATTTCATAACAACAACATAAAGTTCGTTACCCGTATGAACCTGCAACATTATATCAGACATTCCTCACTGATTCATCTTAAAATTTCTGTATTTTTTATTTTATTTTGATTCGTCAATACTAAAGGATTAGTGAAGCCACCGTGAATGAAGGTTGTAGGTTGTAGAAAATCTTTTCGATATTTTTTAGTGGTCGTAAACTAGGTAGAATTTCGGTCTAAATATATGCACATAACTTTTTGTTTTTTTCTTATAGAATAAATTGGTTTGGGATCAGATCTATTTAAAGGTAATGTTGCATTTTCAACATAACCTCAAAGTTATCGAGAAAATCGTTAAAACCCTTTTTTTTCGTTTTTAATTTTTATCTCCAGCAAAAATATATTTTCTATTAAACTTGGTGAAAATGTTCTTTTTTGTGTTTTAAATAAGCTGTAATTTTTCGGTTTTATACGAATTTAAATAAAAAGGTTTCAGCGAAGAAAATGAGCACTAATAAAGTTAAAAAATTGAAAATTTGTAATCCAACTTTTTCGATTGAAAATTAGGCTTTTTTAAATTTAAATTCGTATTATTTTTGAGGGATAAAAAAATCAAAAATAAAAAAACTGTTTTTAGCGATTTTTTCGATAATTTTGAGGTTATGTTGAAAAATGATTAATACAAAAGTTTTAGATTTTTTAATTATCTACAACTTTTATATTAGACTTTTTTCGATAGGATGCATATTTCAGCCACAAATCGTAAAAACCAACATTCAATCCTCATACCGTATATGTACCCTAAATACTGCTAAGAATTTTCCATAATTCGGGTATTTAAAATCGGTTTGGCCATGGTCTTTAATTCTATAAAATATTTGTTGTTTTTAGAGTAAATCACCGCGACAAAACACATTCCTCAAAGTCATGATATGTCTCGTACCTATAAAAATATCCAAATATATTTTTAACATTTTTAATGATGGTATATAACAGACATGATATGTAGAATTATTCTAATTTATTATTATTATTATGGAATTAATATATAAACGTAAATATATTAAAAATACATTACCATCGATAATTACGAATATATTGGAATTTCCGATTATTTTTAAAGATTTGCATAAATGATTTTTAAAAGTATTTTTGACTTTAAAAACATCTGCGTCAAAAAAAAATTAGGTTTTTGATTTTTATTTCGATAATAATTGATTCGTTGATGACACCGATAATTTTCAATCACTTGGTTTGACGTAAGAACTTTCGTAATTGTTTTTAACATTTTGTTCAATGATTAAAACTATTTAATCATTTATTTAAATATTTCTTTTGCATAATTATACATTTTATTGGCTAGAAAAAGTATAAATTTCAAATTGAGAGCCCGACAAGTCTCTGACAATTGTCATGTACGAGGGACATGCTGATATTTTAGAGAAAATGTTACAGCTCGAATATTTGAAACAGTTTTTTAAGAGTCTATATAATTTTCAGAAATTTCACGAATAATAACGCCCCATACATTCACGATTATTTGCGCTGTTCGGGATCTAAAGAAAGATCTTGGATCTCACGACATAATCATTTTTCAATAGCTTTTAAATTTTCACACCTAAAGTTTGTCTGCCCAGTTTAACCGTCTTTAAAATCTGTAGTAGATTATTTCAGCATATTAACTTTGAATTATGGAGCGTACATGATGCATGGTTTTTGAGGATCTAAAAAAATACTGCACAGCCCTCGTATAGCATTAAAAGTTTTGTAACCGCTTTTTTCAGGGTTTGATCTTCTCGTACTTCATTCTAACATTTAAAATATATTTTTGTAAAACCTCATTGACCTTAATACATACTGAAAATTTTATTTTATTATTTATATTATGAATAATTTTACATCCATAAACATATCAGGCGTTAATGTAAACATTATACGTTTTATAATAAAGGAAGGTAAAAATTAATACCTGCATGCCTTACAAGCGCCTTTAACGTTTAATGGAGCTTGGAGGAAATTTCCATTTTGTTCAATAAATGCTTATTACATCGTCTACGACCTAGACCAGAAAATTTATTTCCGTAGGAAGCTTCCTCTAGTTTATAAATTTTCTGTTTGATAAAAAATACCCTAATTTGCATGGAATCAAGGAAATTTATTTCCATTTAAAAAAACACGGGTTTGAATAAATATATGTAATTATTTAATGAGTATAATTAATAGCATATAATTTATAGTTTTCTGTATATCATTTATAACATATACGTAAATCGGTATAGAAGTTCGACTAACTATTGACGGCATTATTTTGAACCAATTGTGTCGATATGAAATTAGAGGAAAATATGGAAAACATTTCTACTATTTTAATTATTAAAATTTAAGTACCACAGAGCTTTGTTTTAAGTCCCTTGTTGTTTATTTTATATGAGGAAGTGTAGGCTCTAAATTTTTAGGTTCATTTTTGATTTTGAGAGAATGAAAAAATTAGTACATATTGGTAAAGGTTTAATCTATAGTCCTATGTTGTCTCTTTTTTAAAATTTGATTTAGTTTTTTTGAAAGTATATTAAGAAACAAAAATACTTTTACTGTCTTTTTTTACAATCAAAGTCAGAAAGAATAAACAAAAAAATAAAACGAAGTAAAGTTAGTAAAACCACAGAGAAATATGGGGAAAAACTAACTTTTTGCCGAAAAAAAATAACAACTGGGATTCTAAAATACGATAATTTAAAATAGTTTTCTTTCTCAGTAGGAGAAGCAGTTTTTCACGGATTTTCTATGCAAAATGTGTTTCTAAATCATCAGGGATTTATTACAGCTTTCATTAACAAACATGTTTGAAATATTAATTTGTTTAATGTACGATGGGGAATTACAAATTCAAATTTACTTGTTTTTCAATAAAATGTGATATATCCGTGTTTTTGATAATATGACGTAGATAAATAAATAATTTTTACCGGGTAGCTCACGGCGACAAATGTCATGAAAAGACAAAGACAACAATAAACAATCGAGCTTCGGTGAAGCTGGGCGTGCAGTGGGTTGAGGGCTAAGGGGTCACTCGCCCTTTGATTCAACGATCCCATGGAACCTTATTTAAGATCAAATGCATTCCTGACATAACCTAACTTTTATCTACTGTTCACGACTGATTTGTATTTTTTAGACCTTTTTAGATATTTTCTCAACATTTACGATTATTTACAACTATTTTTGAGCTTTCCTCTTAGTTTAACCTGCACTTTTTTGGGTTCCTTAACATATTTCGAGGTTATTAGAACTTTTAACCAGCACAAATTTCCTGGCGAGCAATTATGTGGCGAGGAACTTCCTGCAACTTTCCTCACACTCTAAATACCACCGCCAGGCCTCATCTGAGACTAAAGACAAAGATAGAGAAATAAAGAAGAATATAGAGAAGACATTTAATAAGGAAATCGATATTTAACATTGAATTATAATGTTATGCTGAACTTTCTTATCAATAAAACGGGCCAATTATGGGGTCAACCTTTCTCGTGCATTTTCCTTGTACCCAAATATCTAACTGCAAATTTATCATCTCTTCTGCTGCATAACTGCATACTAATACAAATTTTTCAAAAGAAATTGCACAAGATCTGCCTCGTAGAGATATCACAATAATTGAAAAATCAATTTGTTATTCCATACCATCCAACATTCGTCGATTCGATCGTTACGAAAAACTTCAGTTGAATGTAAATGCGAAAATTACACTTGATTCGAATTTTCTTTTGTCATAGGTATCTTCATTCGTTTAATGTCAGCTTAGGTCATTTTTGCGAAATAAAAAATGCATACAGTGAATTATTATTGTCTATTAATACATTTCCATTATAATTTTTATATAGGAAAACACTGTGAATCATTATTTGTCATTTAGTTGTTACAGAAAACAATAGCAGCCTTAAAAGAAAAGGCGGAGCTAAAGGGATTGGAGATAAACGAGGAGAAAACGAAATATATGACGTGGACAGACAGAGTTTTCAGCAAAGGGCAGAAGCTAATAGTGGACTGAAAAAGCCACAAAATTGTTTAAAAAATGTTGTTTAAGTTATAACTAAATAGGGCCTTCACAGATCGACAGAATAGGCCCGTCGTCATCCAAAATGGCCAATTACGACATTTTTTTGTAGGTCAGACAATTCTTGTACGGAAAAATGTCATCAATATGTCAAAATTCAGTTTTCATACTTTTTCACACATACATCGCAATATCTCCGAAACTAATGGAGATAATTACGAACTTTTTTTTTAATCGATAGGAGAGAGATTGCCGCTGATAACTGAGTTAACTACACTTTTGAGAAATTTTTTGTTTTGTCGTTGAAGTAGGCAAAACTTCAAATTATACTTTTTTGGTAGTACTTTTTTAGGTAAGCGAGAATAGTATATTGTGCAACAAGTGGGAAAAGTTCAACTTTTCTCGCGCAAACTTTCACACTCGCGAGAAAAGTACTTTCCCCACGTGTTGCACACTATACTTTTTCTACAACTGCACAAATTTAAAGAATACAAGTAATGTAACTTAATTAGAAAACGAGTAAGGAATTTAATTTATCAGATTCGACATCCTAAGACCGGTTTCTGCCTTTCGGCTTCGTCAGTTAGGCTTTTCGAATCCAATAAATAAAATTCCAAAATCGTACAAGTCAATAGCTATATCCGCTATAAGATAAAATTTTTAGATGTGCTGCCATCTATGATTAGAAGAGAGTATTGACAATTATTAAAAGCAAAAAATTCCCGGTGTATTGGGGTTGCATACACAATTTGCATTGTGTGTTGCAAAGCTTTTATTTGACTGATTCTAATCATAGATGGCA
This sequence comes from Crepidodera aurea, assembly GCA_949320105.2. Classification (NCBI taxonomy): domain Eukaryota; kingdom Metazoa; phylum Arthropoda; class Insecta; order Coleoptera; family Chrysomelidae; genus Crepidodera; species Crepidodera aurea. Next base: position 8,992,941 of record OX439475.1, on the reverse strand, counting down.
GCACATCTAAAAATTTTATCTTATAGCGGATATAGCTATTGACTTGTACAAGTTTGGAATTTTATTTATTGGATTCGAAAAGCCTAACTGACGAAGCCGAAAGGCAGAAACCGGTCTTAGGATGTCGAATCTGATAAATTAAATTCCTTACTCGTTTTCTAACTTTGTATTAATCTCTGAAAGGGATACGAAAGAAGAAAGTGACATTTTGACTAGAATCAGTCAAATAAAAGCTTTGCAACACACAATGCAAATTGTGTATGCAACCCCAATACACCGGGAATTTTTTGCTTTTAATAATTGTCAATACTCTCTTCTAATCATAGATGGCAGCACATCTAAAAATTTTATCTTATAGCGGATATAGCTATTGACTTGTACGAGTTTCGAATTTTATTTATTGGATTCGAAAAGCCTAACTGACGAAGCCGAAAGGCAGAAACCGGTCTTAGGATGTCGAATCTGATAAATTAAATTCCTTACTCGTTTTCTAACTTTGTATTAATCTCTGAAAGGGATACGAAAGAAGAGAGTGACATTTTGACTAGAATCAGTCAAATAAAAGCTTTGCAAGACACAATGGAAATTGTGTATGCAACCCCAATACACCGGGAATTTTTTGCTTTTAATAATTGTCAATACTCTTCTAATCATAGATGGCAGCACATCTAAAAATTGTAACTTAATATTTATTTTTATGGTTAGCAAAACTAAAATAACATGAAAGTAACCTACCTCTTAACAGTTGAATAATTTTTTTAATTTTATTTTTGTATTTCTTCTCCATTTCATAAATTTTTCGTATGCCAGTTCTTTAAATTATCGACAACAAATCTAACGTTATTTTTGCGGCTCTTTCCAATATCTCCGACCTAGTATTATCAAAATCGTCACTACTGTCATTCATTACCCATATTACTTATTATTAAATATTAAATATGTCTTATTACAATAATATTTAATGGAAATTGCGATTTTTATCAAAGCACGAATGAAAACTACCTTAAGAATTTAAAACACTTCTACAATCTGACAGTTATGACAACTATTTAAAGCTGAACAGCAGCCTACTAAGTTTTTGTCGATTTTTGTTGATTCTCCATATAAATGTATGTGGTGTGAGGCAAAGTGCCGTGAGGAAAAGTATTCCCGCACGGTGTGGGCAATACATGGTTTTGAAATTAAGTAAGCTATGAGAAATTCGCTACTTTTCATAGCAATTGTAGAAAAAAGCATTTACCATCACCATAATATCTTTTTAATCTTGTAAAACTTACTTCTGTATTGGGAGGAAGCTTTCCGCGCGCGATGTTCTCCATAATTTTCTTTCAACTTTTTCTGACGCTCGGCAGTTGCGTTCGTATTGACGGCATCGTAGGTGGTTCCCAAAATTCTATTCCACAAGCTAAAGAGTTCCTTCATTATTCCGATTTAATTTCTGTAGACGTTTAAGTTCAAGTTCAGATTTATTTTGACGCCGATTAAACGAGTTTCGGCAGTCAAGATCACTGTCGAAATATTTTCAGTAAACGATTATTCGTACCTGTAGATTAAAATTGTGTTATATACGAATTGTTTGTAATTTTTATTGCTACATTTTAGATTTTGCTTTATCTTTCTTTGAATAGGTGGATTCGTTATTTAACAATCAAAAAAAACATTCCTAAAAAAATATTGATTAAAATTAGGTTAAAGAAAAAGGGTTTATTGATTGATTTAATTTATTTTTTATTGGATAATGCAAAGTTTATAATTAAAAACGATAACTGTTATCTTTCTATGTACAGGGCGTCCTTTAAATAAGTAGATATCACGAATATAAAAATGTTTTCTATTGGAGAAAGTATTACAAATATCGTTAAAAATATCTGGAGATATACAGAGTAATCCAAAAAAGCGATGCATATCAAAATACGTATATTTTTTCACATATATAATGCATCAAAAACTAGATCTATTTAAGGTGAGATACCAACGAATTGATTTGATAGCGTGAAAAACGTTTCCAAGGTGTGCAGGACAATAAATATCCTTACAAGTCCCCGATTATATTGCTGACATTTTAAAAAGATAATGTAAGAATTTCTGTTTTAGAACTAATGTTTGAAACACCCTGTAATGACAAAAAATCTTATAATCCATTCTTTAAAAAGATAAAAAGCAATGGATCTCTGTTGGCATATTAGAATCTTCTTCTCAAACAACTTTCCTGTTGCTCTATTGTTTAACTACTTCTTAGAACATATTGTTAATATACAGGGTGATTCATTAGTGTAAAAAAGTCTAGAATTTTCTATATCTTTTGACTTGTATGTTATATTACTATCAGAAAGTACTACTGGGACATTAATTACCTGTATTTTATACATGTATTAAGTGGCGTCAGTGTACTTGTCAAAAACTGACAGTTTACCATTTCTAAGCACATTTGCGCATTGATAAAATGTTTAGAATCGGGTTACTTACATCTAGAGTTTCCTGATTAGCCATACCCTACTAAAAATGATTTACACATGAAGACCGGATTATTATTTATGACTCACTTTGTATAATTAACGCAAAAATTGTTTTTGACTTTCATTTTTTAAACATATAAACGTTATTGTGTTTGATACTTGTGAAAAACTATTTACAAACTGTACGAAAATATATTGTAAAAAAATAATATTTTTTTACAAGGTCTAAATGTTCTAAATATTAAACAATATGCAATTAAAGAGCCTTTTAAATTATAATTATATTATTTATTTCTATAGCGAAATATTTAATAATAAAGTTTGTTTGACATTGCATTGATTGTTTCAAATAAATTATTTACAAAATATTCCTAATATTTAGCAACAATCTTATAGTTTGTGATATAACAATTTGATGCAATTGCAAAAAGTAATTCATTTTTTTTTTGTATTTTTAAGAAACGTGGAAATTATCTGCACGATATCTATTAATTTGATGATCCATGTTTTATAATGAAGTTAATTTATATATATTTACTATTTCTGACCTCAGCAGGAGAAATGTTATTTTTAATATAAAGAATTTGGAGAAGAACAGAGCAATGAAGCTGTGAGAGAGAATAATTATAGAAAAAAAGAACAAATGGAGCATAGCAATGAAGCTGTGAGAGAGAATAATTGAGATGGGTAGAGTTTTAGTCCTAAAAATTATCACTCATGGTTGAAAATAATCTGGAGGAGCCGGGTTGTCTCCGCTTAGGCTGGAATCTTATTAAAAGGGTGTATTTATTCGCACAATTAAGTTTTTTGGAAGCAGTTTTATTGATCCTGCTCCTTTGGAATTGATTTGATATCTCGAGGCCACCCTCATCAGATATCAGGGAGAGGATAATTAATTATTTAGATCAAGATTATAAAACATAACAATTCAATAATAATAATTCAAACGTCTGATTAAAATAGCAGAACATTAAGTGAAAAGAGTTAAAATACAGGGTGTCTCAAACTGAATGTCTCAGAAATTAATTTGTATATCGTTTGATGATTATTTAAAAGGATTTTAAATTAATATGTTTAAAAAATGTAAAATGTTGTTAATTCACAAACATTTTTGCTCAAAATATTTCAGGAATTTTAAGAAAATTGTAAAAAATGACTGGAAAAAATAATTCGGAATAAAAATTTCTTAATTTTCTCTGTGATTTATTTACATATTTAAAATCATTTGTTTTGGTTTTATTAGTTTGAAATTTTGAAGTCAATGATTTCAATGATTTAGTGAAATATACTTTCTTTATTATTGTTATGTATTTTTGTTTATTTTAAAAATAAGAGTTCATTTGGAAGTTATCAGAATTATGAAAGGATCAATTAATAAAAGCCGTATATCTGGCTTGTATTTTTAATTTAACAAACTTATATAATAACTGATATAATTTATTTTTACAGAGAGATTAAAATTGTTTCCAATTAAATAAATAAGGTATTTATTAATTTTTTTAATCTGGAAAATATTGTAATTGGTATGAAAAAATGTGCGAAACAATCCAAAAAATATTCTACAAATGAAATATTGGAAGAAAAAATTGCACAAACCCTTTAGGCTGTAATTTAAAAAACAGATAATTTAAAAATGATGTTAATTTGTAGTGTCAAACCAAAAATAGAATTTTTTTAAATTTAATAAATAAGAAAACAAAAATTAGTTAAAATAAATTTATAAATTTAAGCAAAATGTGTATTATCAAAAGAAAATTAATTTTATATATTAATGTGTTCATTTAGAGACAAAATTTAATTATAGTTTTAAAATAAAATAAATAATTAAATTAAATATTCAACAATTAAATGCCTTTGGAAAATTGTAATAAAAATGGCTTCTTTGAAATTTTCTAGAAGAGCCAAATTTGTTTTTGAAATCATTTTAAAACTAATAATTTTTCGAAAGTTGAAAGTTTTTTTTGATTTCTTAATATTAATTCCAAATGTACCTTCATAAACAAAAACAAAAATTAACAAATAAAAACATTTATAATAATATTAAACTTTTCCGCAACTTTATAATGATTGGAAATTTTAGTGATTTTCATTTTTAAAAAAATTTTGGGTACTGATTCATAATTGCTAATAAATTATAGGAATTAATTAACATATTTCTTTCAAATTACAAAATTTTGGGAAAATTTTTGAGGTTTTTTTTTCTAGAAAAATTTTGAGTAATGATTCATAATTGCTAATGAAGTATAGAAATTAATTAACCTATTTTTTCCATTTAAATTTCAAAAATCTGTCCATCAGCGGTTTTTTTGGAAAAATTTTTGGGTGCCTATTGATTCATAACCTTTAGTGAATTACAGAACGAAATTTTGGAAATTTTAGTGGTTTTTATTTCCAGAAAAATTAGTAATTGTTAATAAAATAAGTAAGAAAATAAAATTAAATAAAAACCATTTTTTTGCACTGCTAAATTTGAAAATTAATGTTATTTTACTTACAAGATGGTTCAAAAATCAAAAAACACCCTCAAATTTTTTTAAAATAATAATATAAAATAACTCCACCATTCAATAAACGATAAAACAAAATAAAAACAAAAAAACTCAGGTCAGGTCAGGTCTAGAAAAATTTTGAGTAATGATTCATAATTGCTAATGAAGTATAGAAATTAATTAACGTATTTTTCCCATTTAAATTTAAAAAATGTTTCCTTTGGGGGTTTTTTGGAAAAACTTTTGAGTGCCTATTGATTCATAATCTTTAATGAATTACAGAACGAAATTTTGGAAATTTTAGTGGTTATTTCCAGAAAAATTAGTAATTGTTAATAAATTAATTAAGAAAATAAAAATAAATAAAAAAACCATTTTTTGTACTGCTAAATTTGAAACTTAATGTTATTTTACTTACAAGATGGTTCAATAACCAAAAAACACCCTTAAAATGTTTTTAAATAATAATAAAATAACTCCACCATTCAATAAACGATAAAACAAAATAAAAACCAAAAAACTCACTCTAACAATCCAATAGAAATAACCAAAAAAAAAATCGTGTCTCAAAAATCACAAAAATCACAAAAATAAACAAATAATGCGGACCCCGCAAAACTCCCGATTCAAAGTAATCACAATAAACTTAAGAGCGCTTAACTTGACATATATATATATTTATGATAAAATTTCAGCAAAGTCCGTTTAATATATACACATTGTCTCTGATACTTTCACTGACCAATCAGACGCAATCTAATCCCCTCTCTGGTATAAAATCTAACGTGCTTTTCTGTTTACATGAACGCCGGTAGAAATGCATTCAATCAATTGGTAAGGTGAGAGAAGAAGTTGAAGAAAACCTGTCCGAGAATTTTCAAGGTCTAGTTTCGGTTTGCTATCGGTTTAAAGCTATACTTTGACCGTAATTTCAAAATGCGAAACGGTGTTTCGTTTTTCCATGACTTGGAGTTTTTTTTTCTCGAACTGGAAAATATGTGGAATAACAGTGGAAAATTTAGAGAAAAACTGGTATAATTTTTGCAAATGGCATAGTCTAGAGTGATGTTAGATCAACTAAAACAAAGAAAACTTCGTATTTTTTAAAGCAAAGTGTGTAAAATTTTTATTAAATCAATTTAGCTAAGTAAAATAAACAGAAATCGTTATTAACGCCCTAAAAAATAAAAAAGATGAAACACTAAAAACAATTACCACCTATTGCAGAATTAATAAATAAATCCCTTCAAAAAAGTTATTGTCCTTCTGCTTTTAAACTAGCAATAGTCACCCCAATTTTCAAGCAAGGAGAAAAAATTGAAAAATCAAACTACTGTCCAATCTATGTATGAAGCAGTCTGTCAAAAATATTTGAGGTTATACAGTGAAAACTAAATTCGTTTCTAGACAGACACAAATTACTGGCACCCTTACAATTTGGATTTATACAAAATAAATCAACTCAAGATGCCATTAATTTATTAACAGAAGGAATCTACAACAGTTTTAATAAACCAATACCTTTAATTGGTGTGTTTGTAGATCTAGCCAAAGCCTTCGACACTGTTAACCATTGTATCCTCTTAGAAACTCTTAACAATATAGGTATAAGAGGGATTCCACATGAACTAAAATTCGCAGCACCTCAAGCCAAGAACAAACTATCACATGTGGAGTACCCCATAGGACAGTGTTGGGCTCTACATTATTTAATATATATTTGAATAATCTATTCCTTCTAGATACAAAATGTAAAATGATTGTTTTGCAGATGACACAGTGTTGTTCTCTGAAAGCGATAATTGGTACGACCTAAAATTACAATTTGAAACAGATCTCAAAAAAATCAAATCATGGTTTGACCATAGGTTGTTGAGTATAAACTTTAAAAAAACAGTTTATGTACCCTTCAGCTCTTATAGCAACGCCCTTCCTAGCTACACTCTCATAGTAGATAATGAAATAAGTATTTTACCTACAAATAAAGTATTTGGGTATTATACTGGACCATAACCTACGATGGGATCAACATATAGAGTATTTAATAAAAAAATTACCTAGTATACTGTTTAAATTCAAACAAATATGCTATATACTGACCCTTTTCTAAACTTTAGGGTTTAGAAGTCGAAAAAGTAAAAATATTAATGTCTAACATCTAGAAGAAGAGGGAATTGAGGAAAGCATCTTTGAAGGAAGGACCTGAAAAGACATAGGTTGCTGTCGTTTTAATTTTAAAGGGCACCTCCAGGTCATTTTATTAAATTGAAGTTTTACACTTTCAATACCGCATAATAAATTTTGGAATATCAAAAACAGAGTAAATTTTGGAAATTTTGTAGTATAATCTTAAATATAATTATAATTCATTAGTACAAGCAAAATTTACTGAAAATGACGATGATACAGTGTCGTATGCACGAAACATGCATAACCTAATTTTCGATTTAACTATACCTTTTTGAAAAGATTCCAGCCTAAACGAAGATCTTTCGGGACCTCCAGGTCATTTTAAAACCTTCCCACTTACTGTTACGTCTCTAACAAGCAGCAGAGTGATAAAAAAGGCTAGGACGTGTGCTAAAGGGGCAGAAAAGTTAGGAGCCAACATAGAAGCCTAGACGCCTAGGCTAGAATCTTTTTAAAAATGTATACGTATGTCATTGATTCTCATCCTTTGCTCATGTCTGTTCTTCGAACACTCTTTACGCCTCCAGTTTCTTCTTTCCTCGTAATATTCGATAAGTTTGACTGTTAATGGTATGTAATACAAGATACACTGTGGAGAAGATTCATTCATATATTGGGAGGGTTGTGGTTTTTCCTCCCCTGTTGTCGAAAACCTTAGCCCTGTCTGAGGTGTGCCCTGTCAGGAAACCACCCAAGATCCTGGTTGATCGCCTATTCTGGCTTAGTAGGTACTCCGTGAATTTTGGCGATGGTTCTTTAATGAACTATTTGGCCTGTCTCATTTCCGGCGCCTTGTTCCACCATTCTCGAGATTGCTTTTTCATACAGGTACTGTTATATGTTTTTCTCAGTGCTTCCGCTATACCAATCGGGGCACATCTTGCCCCTTTTCGGGCTAGTCAGTCAGCCTCTTCATTGTCCTTGTCACCTGTGTGGCCAGGTACCCATGTTAAAGACAGTCTGTATTGACTGCCCAACTCTTGTAGGATTTTTAGGCACTCCCATACAAGTTTGGAATTAACTTGCATGGAGCTGATTGCTTTTATAGCCACTTGGCTGTCAGAGTAAATGGCAATGGTCTTTTTCTTAAACTCTTGCCGTACTAACTCTTCTGCACAGTGACGTATTACTGCAACTTCTGCCTGGAATATCGTCATTTGTTTTCCTAAGCTCAGCGAAACTATTGTCTTTGGCTTGTCTATGTAAATTCCTGCTCCTACATCTTCATCGGTTTTTGAGCCATCTGTGTAACAGGCTATTTCGGCATTTATTGGAGGTCCATTACTACTTCAACTGGGTTAGTTTGATAAGATCCTAATAAAATAATAATAATACGTAGTAAACACCGTTCATCAATTTTTTCTAATACTAATTCTATTTATACTTTAATATAGTGGAAACAAATTGTTTTTATTTTATGGACATTAATCGTTTTTATTATTGATGTGTTTAAATATCTAAGAACATAGAAAACTATGTAAGGTATAATGTAGAAATACTATACACTTAATAACTATATAATTAAAACTTTTTCGTAGACTTTAAACCATTCGTTACATATGTTTTTAATGAATTTTTGTGACTTAGTCGTTGAGTTAGTTTCAGCTCATATCAAGTCTTCCATTAAAACAAGTAAAACTGTTTTTTAACGACTATTTCCCTCGTCTTAATTTTCACCAATCACAAACGCGCAATTTTGAATTACAGATGGTTTCTAGATGAAAAAACTGTATGACAGCTCCTGTCAGCAGTTTTTTCGAGTTTACCAGCGGCAAAACTTGACAGCTGTTGTCCAAAAATTACAATACCCTTGATAACAAGTAATTATGGTCTCCTAGGACACCAGAAAACGACGCTTAACAATTTTTCTAATTTTATTGTCAATAATAGTATATTCTTCAACTAGTGTAGAATAGTGAATAATAGCCATCATTCTACACAAGTAAAAGACTATACTTTCTCCACGACTATGTATAAAAATCTTTCATTGGGAATCGAACCTCGATCGCCCGCGAAAGAGTCAAGTATCTCTACCAGCTTTCGACCACATTTATTTATGAAAATTTAAAGAACATAGATATAGGTAACTCAATTTTTAGTAGAAACCTTTACATTTTTAAATGAAATTATAACATTATTAGGAATAATAATAGAAATAACATAAATATAGGTACTTAATTTAGACTCATTCTTTTGCAAAATTTATGGTAAAGTTATTACAATTGCTTATATTTAACGTGGTTGGAATTGAATTATGTCTAAAACTAGCAGTAGCCCTCAGCTGCGGATGTACTTTTCCAGCCACCGTGTCGTTTGAGAGCCGTAATATCTCGTATAATATAATAATATAATATCTCTAATTTATAGTCTTGATTTGAACTCTCCGGTAGCAAATTCATTGTGGATGATTGAGCAATTTGTTTAATTTCGGGAGGCGTACATATTAACTCTTCGCTATGCTACTGTTGTCCATTTTGTTCTCTATATATACGTAAAATTATGATTATATGATTATTTTGACGTTTCAAACGACGCTCTGTCAGAAGCGATTTACGTAGTTATGTATTTGACGTTTTAAAAGAGACGATTTGATTTATTCATTTTAGCGTGATTTCTGATAATCATAGAATGTGATTGGTTAACGAGAGTGAATTCTTTTTCATTCTTCACTGGTGTGAAGAATTTATGTCATTATTCAGCTAAATATGTAAAAATAATTTGTGCATTATTATATAGTCGTGGAGAAATTTTGTTATATTGTTTTAGAACAGTGCTAGTCAGCTTATGTAGTGAAAATGAGTCGCTTTGGAAGTGATTCTATGGCTAATATTGATCTGGCGATTGAGAAAAGTATACCGTACAATACCGTTAAAACCCATACTTCAATATGGAAACAGTTTACGGAAGAAAGAAAACGGTGAAAATTACAAATAACTAGCTGTGAAGACAATGTGGAAGACCGTTGCAAAAAAAAATGCAAGAGATGTATTTTATGAAGTGGAAAATAATTTTTGATCCATTTAAAGATATTATCTTCAAGTCTAATAGGGAAGCTCGTAATGCGAAACGAAGGAATTTGCAGATGTGCGCCAATAAAGGAAAGACACTCCGGCGGGACTCCAGCGAAAATTTTGCTAACACGAAAAACCCTACCTTTTGTCCAGTATGTCTTTTTAAAATTCTAATGGTTAAACGTTCATCTGGAATAACAACTGATATATTTCTCTCTCTTTCTACTGGATTAAAACCACTTAGTTGTTAAAAAAGTTTTTTTATTGACGTTTCGGCTTTCCAGATCGAAAGCCGTTATCAAAATGACATAAAATAAATAAATTTACTAGAAACAGAACACTTGATAATCTTGCAAAAATATGACATCAACATAGTATACATAGAATAAGATTTTGAGATTGAAGATGTCAAAATCTGTTTCAATCATATTTTTGTGACGTTTCTGGGAACGAATTTTTTGAAAGGATAGCGCATTTGCATATTATAAGAGAATTTATACTTCGTCATAAATGAAGTTTTCTTATTAATATTATCATAAGAAAAAACCAGATAAAAACTTATGATACTATCCCGATATAGAGATCTTAATCACACAGAAAATTTATTATTGGCCAAAGGTTTAAATTATTCGGTAACTCCAAAATATGTATAGTTCTATAGAAAACGCTTCTCAAAATTTACCAACTGACTTAAGCAACGAATACAAGGTACATTGCAAAATTGAATTAGAAAAATTTTACAAAATTAATCAAAATTTAACCTCCGCAGAATTTAAATCAATTAAAAATTTAAAAAATGACAATACAATTAAGATTTTACCGGCAGATAAAGGTAACGCGACGGTTGTCATGAACAAAACAGATTATGATAACAAAATTAACGAAATTATTGAAAACGGTAGCTATTCAAAATTAAATAAAGATCCAACTACTAGTATTGAAAACAAAATTTACAAAACTTTATATAAAAATAAAAAATTCCTAAGTGATAAAGAACGAAGATCTCTTACTTCTCATTATAGTAAACCTCCACATTTTTATGGTTTACCCAAAATTCATAAACAACAAATACCATTAAGACCAATAATAAGTTCTATAAATTCACCTTGTCAAAATTTAGCAAGATTTCTACTTAAAATAATAGATCCGTTATCAGGAAATACTAATTCCTTTATCAAAAATTCAAAACATTTTTTAGAAAAATTATCAAAAATCAAAATTACAAATTCAGATATAATGGTTAGTTTTGATGTAGTCAGTTTATTTCCAAATGTTCCTGTCGATAAAACTCTTAATCTTGTGAGAAAAAAGTTGACAAGTGATAATACATTAATAAATAGAACTAAATTAAGCGTCTCAGCAATTCTAGAATTATTGGAACTATGTATTAAAACTACATATTTTCAATTAAATAGTGATTTTTATCAGCAAAATTTTGGCATGGCAATGGGTTCTCCTTTATCACCAAAATTGTGTGATATTTTCATGGAGAATTTTGAAATGGAAATTGTAAACAAACAAAATTTAAGACCTTCTGTCTGGTTTAGATATGTAGATGATATCTTTGCAATTTGGCAACACGATAGGGAAAATATTGATACATTTTTATATACTATTAATAATTCGGAACCTACTATTAAATTTACAATTGAAATTGAAAATAATAAAAAATTACCGTTTCTTGATGTACTAATACACAATAACAACAATTGTTTTGATACATCAGTTTTTAGAAAAGAAACACATACAAATAGATATCTAAATTTTAATTCAAACCACTCAATTTGTGTTAAACGAGGTATTGTCAAATCTCTTTCCGATAGAGCAAAAACAATTTGTTCAAATGACAATATCTTAAATAATGAATTATCACTTGTTAAATCTGTCTTGATTAAGAACAACTACCCAAGTAAATTTATAAATCGTGAACTTTACCGAGACATCAAAACTAAAGATCAAAATTTAAACCCCCCAATAATTCTTTCAAATATAGTAAAAATCCCTTATATTCCAAAATTATCCGAAAAAATTAGAAGGATTGGCAATAAATTTAATTTAAAAACAGTTTTTCAAACTAATAATACATTAAAATCTTTAATAGTAAATACAAAACCTTTTAATGAAATTCAAAACACAAAAAATTGTATTTACAAAATTCCATGCGAATGTAATACATTTTATATAGGAGAAACATCTAGACCTTTTCATATTAGACTTAATGAACACCAATCATACATTAAAAATAAACAATTCGAAAAATCCAAAATATGTGAACACGCATGGGATTCTGGTCATAAAATACAATGGAATTTTTCAACTAGATTATTAAAAGAACCGAATAATTATAACCGCAAAGTTAAAGAAGCAGCATTGATATGCTTAAATAATAACGAATGTGTTTCTAATTGTTCGGTTGATATTTCAAAAATTTGGATACCTATTTTACAAAAAGAATTAATTGCAAAAAGGATACCCTCTATATCGGGATAGTATCATAAGTTTTTATCTGGTTTTTTCTTATGATAATATTAATAAGAAAACTTCATTTATGACGAAGTATAAATTCTCTTATAATATGCAAATGCGCTATCCTTTCAAAAAATTCGTTCCCAGAAACGTCACAAAAATATGATTGAAACAGATTTTGACATCTTCAATCTCAAAATCTTATTCTATGTATACTATGTTGATGTCATATTTTTGCAAGATTATCAAGTGTTCTGTTTCTAGTAAATTTATTTATTTTATGTCATTTTGATAACGGCTTTCGATCTGGAAAGCCGAAACGTCAATAAAAAAACTTTTTTAACAACTAAGTGGTTTTAATCCAGTAGAAAGAGAGAGAAATTAAAATACAAACCACAATGAGCTTCCGAAATGAATAACTGATATATTATTCTTAACAGTAAACCCATCATGGAACAAAGAACAATCAAGTGGATGGTACAAAAACACTCCAGTGGGAAAAAATGAACTTTCGAAATGGACTAAAGAAGCAGCAGAAAATGCAGAATTAAATACAAAAGAAATAAAAATAACAAACCACTCTATGCGGTCGACAGCAATGAGTAACCTGGCTAAAGAAGGGGGTGGATGAACAATTAATTAAAATTACTGGCCACAGTTCAGCCAACTCAATTAAGCCTTATCTGCAAATGGATAATGAGCATTATTTCAACATCATAAACACCCTTAGAAGTGACTCTTTAGAATCTCCAATTAAAAAACAGAGCTTCTCACTCTGCAGCTGGACCCATCAACAACATTAATGATTTACCTACACCCAACCTTATCAATGAGTTAACAAAGATAATTAAGTTTGTAGTATTTTATGATTAAATAAATTACCTGTTTTTCAGTTTTCAAATTAATACCTACATATTTATTATGTATGCATATATAAGAGGTAGTACTGTTACTCATGAAATGGTCTTGTCAAATACCATTCGGGCATCTAATTTTTCCTGTAAAAAAAATCGAAAAAATTAGATGCCCTTATGATATTACTTACGATGAAGAAGGAACAATATCAATTTCACTCAAATGTGGCCATTTCATTCACAGATTAATGTAATAATTAAATTCGAAATCAGGATCCTTCGAAACATCGCCAGTCGTTTTTTTTTTCTACCGAATTTCAACTTTCAAAAATTTTTCTTGTCGATTTTAATTTTTTTTGATCACCAGATCTTAAGAATTCCATTAACTTCATTCTATGTCCGAACTATACATTAATATTATGAATTCATGTTTGTTATTTGTTGACTTTGTCCTCAATACATTAGACCTAGTGATACTTAAGATTTTTATTAAATTTTATCGGAATTACAATAATAAATATATTTTTATATCAAACAATCAAAATTGTTTCAAAATATATAAATAATGTTAGAACAAATAATGTTTGTGATTGTTGTTGTTTTTGATTATCAGTTTTCCGACCTACATTTAAACCAATTTTTATAATTTATAATATTTAATTGACGGGCTTGGTCATATCGCGAAAATTCCAACTTTATTTAACAATATTAAATTCTATAAATCTGGATAAAATTACGACAATTTTGATTAGGCTCCCACCGCTTCAACTGTGTCTAAATTTATGGTTAAGGTTTTCGTAGTCCTAACTTTTTAGGTTCATTTTTCATTTTTAGAAAATAAAAAAATAAGTACATATTGGTAAAAGTCTAATCTATGTTCCTATGTTGTCACTTTTTTAAAATTTGATTTAGTTTTTCTAAAAAAAATGCAAAATTCCATGTTTTTTAGTGATTTAAAGTTTTTAATCAATTTGCAATTGTAATAATGATTCATTGACCGATGCTAATAATAAAAATTCCAAAAAAATTAAAGAGAATTTGATTATCGTTTAAATAATTTATATTTTTAATTCCCCGCAAATATTACATCATATTTAGCATCATTGAGGTAGAAAATTAATGAAGCATTAGTTAAATTTATTCGACAAACATAAATTTATTATTATTCGAAATGTTTAGACCAAAAAAATCTGTCGCGAGTTGGAAATTCCCAAAGGCATATCATAAAGAAGACATTCTTCATCTTGATTCATCACTCCATATCTCTGATAATCGATATATCAAAAATTAAAAAATATGACTTACTGCTTATCATCCAAAACACAATAAAGATCAAGATTGCTTTAAAGCAATAAAAAACATAACTTTCTTTCAAATATGATTTCTACTACATGCGAATGTAAATGAATAGCAGGCATTCGGGTATCAAAACCAGGGGTTGTTTTGTTTCTTGACCCACCTAAATGTAAAATAATTTAATTTCATCTGAAAACAAGTTTGCTTGATTCCAGTGTGTCTTCACTTTTCTGGTTTTGTTTCTAAGAAGGTAAACGGAGAGGTCACCGCTTTTAAAAAAGTTCCATCGAAGAGTTAGAAACCAAATATACAGTGTGTTCTTGCAGGACACATAGTTGAAGAGCTGGTGAGGTTTTATAGATCGAGTTATTTTAAAATAAGGAATATGGTTGGGGTATATGTGTCACCTTTCTATCAGAACTTTCTATTAGTCATTAATTTTGTTTAGTATTAATTATTTATTAAACAATGAAATATTGGGAACGGGGAATCACTGATAAATCCAGTTTGTATATATAAGCAATCACGATAGTTCTTTAGTGATTTAGGAACTTAAAGAAAACGCAGAAAACGTCTGGAGAGTAACATGACGTCATGTTGAAGAGCGAAAAACGGTTTGCTAATGGATTTGGCGTTAAAAGTTTAGTTTAGGCCTCTTTTTTCGTTTAAAAATACTCTCTAATTATTAGGGGGGTTGACTTATTTTGCCAACAACAGTCCCGTACTATCTATATAAAAAATTCCGGAAATAATTATTGTTGACCTTTTTATTAATTCAAATTTTCTCACAGAAAAAATCCATTAAGATATGTCAATAAATTTTGTTTTATTATCATAAACATTTTCATTGACAATAAAAAACAAGATTTTAATTTTACGCACGTTATAGTGGTTTTTTTTATAATATTCTATATTGTTGTAATGAAGAAGTGTGACATCAATTGAGGATTAAAAAAATATCAATATGTCCATGGATTAACCTGACATAAACAAAACCTAATTATACTGATCTCAATTTAAACGTTTTTAACATCTACGTCAACGGATTTGTTTACTTGTAAAAATAAATAAATAAATAACAATTTTTTTACGAATATTAGAGTTATTTAGTTAGGTTAAATTTATTCTCTGTGAAATATTTTATTTCTTCAAATTAATGTGAAAACTACGAAATTATAAAATTATTTTCGCAGGTCTACAAAATAAAGATTTTTATTCACAACCCTCTGATGAAGAAAAGTATCAACAAGTCTTTAAAGAAGTATACCTTTTTAGTTCAAATTTATTTATTTATTATAAAGACTTGAAAAAAAAATAAAAAAAGGACAGGAATAAAAAAAATTGATACTTTTCTTCATCCAGTAAAGTGTAGGTGGCGCCCTCTTTATCTAATCTCAAAATTGATAAGACGCTTATGATTTACTGAAATTATTGCAAAAAAAAGAAAAATAAATTATCTTCAACACCCTATATCCCTGTATTCCTCATGATACATTCTGTATACAAATGTATACAGCTGTCAAAATTCCTGGAAAATCGAAAAATAATAATAATAATAATAATAATATACGCCCTGCAATTCACTCCCTTACGAGTGAACCCCAGAAGCTCTGCAGTATGAAAATGAAATGGAAAAACGGAATAGTAATTCTGAAGTCAAATTCCCACTTTTTATATTTACCTATGTTATCCCCTTTTTCCAGGAATTTTGACAAAAAAAAATTGGTAAAAAAAAAATTTAAATTTAATTTTAAGAATTGTTATAAAGAAAATTAATATTATTCGTTTAAAACAAAAAACTATTTAGGATGCAAGTTTTTTTATAACTTATAGACAATTTCAGCATATTTTAAAATTTTTAACCTCAATCCTACTCCTAATTATCACATTTAGCCGGTAAAAGATTGGCAAAATTTATTATAGACATTATATAAATTATTATTAAAGCAGAAGCATTATTCTTAAGAAAATCTATCTTTGTCATAATCCTGAAAAAACTAACGACACCCGAATAACCCATTATAATGATTAATTTGAATACTTTATATTTTTTTTATTAACTACGTCATTAGAATACAGTTTTTTATGATGTGCTTTAAAAGTAACAGACGTCGTACTCCTTGATCTTTTGACCAAACTTTTTTGAAAGAAACGTACATACTTATATAATAAATAGTAAAGAGCTAATAACTGAACCTTTGGGAATTCCAAGTTTAAAGTAATACGTTCTGATGAAGAAAAAGTATGTTAAATTAGGAAAAAACTGTAAAAAAATTAAATCAGACGCTAAAATCGATGGCAAAATAACTGTTTTAATAAAAATACATAACGAACCTAAATTTGAAAAATTCACATGTCCATTTTCTAAAAATTTGTCCAAATTTTTTACCAGAAAAATTAAAATCCCACCTTAAAAATCATAGAAACTTAAAGAAATCAACAAAGGGAACAAATAATTAATGAGCCGCTATAGAAATTAAAAAAACAATTTATTGGAAAAAGGGTGAAAAGATGTAGATGAAGGAAAGATGTTAAGAATTTGTGACAAAAAAAGATAATTGTAGATCTCAATAAATCTTAGTAGTCGTTTAGGTGTGTCATATTGTTAAAGGTTGTCTATTTTGAAAACAAAGTACGTACATCAATTCAGTAGCAATTAGAGAAAGGTACAAAATTATCCAATTTTTTTTAGAATTATTCAAATCCCCGTACTTGAAAACAAAACATGTATAAATGAATACGAAGGAAATACTGACATCTTGGTAAGATTCAGTCAAAATATTGCAACCCATTTATGTTATTTACGTGTATAAACAATTTCATCACTGGAAATATTGTTGCTATTGGGCCTATGTTATCACAGTTAAGAAGACAAGCAGTACTGTTAACTCTTGCCATTTGTCTTCACAATAACTGTGAAAAAAGCATATATCATACACGCCCAAATTGTAAAATTAACTGCAAAAATTATGTTATCACCTAAGATTAGAATTGTTGTACTCCTAACCTAAATTCTCTTGCGCGAATTATAAAAAATCTTACTTCCTGTATCTGTATCTTCGCATCCTTTAATGCAACAACCGATTACAGTAATCAGTAATTTTTTAAGAAAATTGAAAGCTTTTAAAACATTAGTTCCTCGTCTGAATGCATAACAACTCCCACTGAATACGACAGTATATTTCTACAACTGATAAAGAATTATGGTGCTTGCAGACTATCATCATTATGCGAAATATATTTACCAAATAAAACCTCAATATAGCCACAGTAGAAAATTTCATAAAGGCGTTCTTCGGAAACAATTCATAGTATAAGTTTTTGAGATTTGACAATTTCCGATATTTCGCGATTAAACTATGCATTTCTCCAATTACCAATTACTTGGTTACTGCATTTTTTATACTGATGTTTTAAAAAGAAAAGTCGGGTAATAAAAATGTCACGATCAAGAGCTGCATACGTTCAGGAAAAACTCAGTATATTTCAAATCAACATACAAAGCACACAGAACTTCTACAGGATCTTAAAAAACTTTTAATGGCCCTCATCTATGGATGGTATCAAAACTCTTGGAACTGATTTTCTAGCAGTAATATTAGCAGTAATATTTATACTATTAAAATCAAAATCTGTCTGGGACAGAATGATATTTAATATTCCCTTCGCAAGTGAGAATTCACGCATTCATTCCTTCTAGTTTGACAAAATGGCAGGATTAGACATTTTCATGTGGATGAGCATAGAAAGGATTACACATCACGTTACAAGACAGCAGGATGGAATAAGCGGATTGTCTCGCAGGAAAATTATTGTGTGTATGGTGACGAACATGATTATCAATCATGTTTTCTTTCACGATCAGTTAAGGGGATAATTTTTCAGAAAAGAAACTGATTATAGAGGAAAAATAATAGATCTGGAATCCATATAACTTTTTAACCAATATATTTATGTTAAAATATGGTGTTATCGTTTCCATTTAGATTTTTAACTCTGCTAAAAATAATTTTGTCTAGATAGTTTAAAATATTTTCCATTATTAAGTGTTCACCTGTTGTAACTCACATCCTCATTTGATACTAATGACAGTAAATTTTCCATAGACTAAAGAAGTGTGAGCACATCTAGACAAGTATTACGAACGAATGTCACTATTTTATATACTTGAATACAACAAATGAAATAGTATTATAGCATCTTGGATGTCTTTTAACTTTATGTATTTACAACATAAAAAAATGAAAATTATTTATCGCTGTGAAATATTATTCAACGCTTTAAAATATTCTAGGTAGATCATTAGATTATAATTATAATTATAAAATGTTTTTGCTAGTTCGTTGTGCAAATTTTCATACAGTTTGTATTTGTAGGTTATGTCAAATGTGATCGTTTTTTCTATTGGACCACTAAAGAATTTCTAGGGTGAAGTTAGAAGCCTTTTCCCATAGCTTTATTCATAAGGTTTTAGGATAGCTTGATACACAAATAGTTCATTATATATGAAAGTCCAAATGGTAAAGATGCGTTTTCTCTGTTATTTTTTTTCTGGGTCTTGTTGTGATTATTCAGTAACACTGCATTTACAAATGTTTTTCGTTGTCTTTCTTTCAGCCAGATTTGCATATATTGTTCAGATTCTTCTGTAACCCCTCAGAAGCTTCATTTGAGTATCGGAGAGTTGATTGAGATGTTATCAGCAGGTATCTGTAGCTGTGGTGAAACGCAGCAAAATGGTTAAGAAAATAATTCGAAAAAAAAAATATTATTTTACTTTAGATAACATCAAGACGACGAGGTACAAAATAAAACCATAAAATTAATTTATTAGTGTTAGTAATTGGTTGACAAATATTTATAATAAATTAATAGGTTATTAAATGTGACCGGGTCTTGAATTTGGAAAATGAAATATTAAGTGTTATTTAATCGATTGAATAATTAATTTATAATTGTCAACAAGTTCTAGAAACGACATATATTTTCCAAAATGTTACAGAGGATACAACAATTTAAAATCAAATAGTTTTTATGTAGGATTGTCTGAATCAAAATGACAAATAATCAAATATGATGACCCAGGACCAATCCTGGACGTTTTAAGTATGTCCAGTTTAGAACATCCTCGGGATGTCCACAAATGGATGTCTTTAGGACGTCCATTTTCTCGAAAAACGTAGTGGAGATACAATATATTTCTAGTAACTTATCATCAATTATTTATTAACTCAATGTCGTTAATAATTATCACGAATTCGTGTGTTTAGTCGACATCGCATATTTTAAATATTTTTAACAACTTTTAAATTTGACATTTGAAATATTGTCTATAATTAAGTTTTGCATAAGTCATAATTTATTTTTTTAATTTTTGTGCTCATAAATAAACAATCTTGATAAGATGTGATGGTTTCTAGCAAAAAAGAGAATTTATCAATAGAAAAAGTTGTTGTAATCTTGTAAGGTCAGATATTAAACTTCAATTTTGACTGATTGACACCAGTGACGTAAATAAGTTTTCTGAATATCTTGGTTTTTAATTGTGTTTGTGTTTAGTTTTTATTATATTTATTTCAAGATCAAATTTATTAAGTAAGACAACGATAATTTTTATTACGTCTGGTGATCTAGCTGGCCATTTTATCAGTCTATTTCATCCTATCAATCTGCAAGGAATTCTTCGTCCTTTATTTAACGTAAATAATGAGCTCCTCTTCCATCACACTTATTGAGATATTTTCTAAGAGTCCTGATAGATTATTGCCGAAAAACTTTAGATGTATTATCAAAATTATGCCGATTCTCAAATCTTTACATCCCATTAGTTACAGAAGAAATCAAAAGGGATAGTTAACTCTGTAGTACTGTTAAAACTTCATGTTTATCGTCGCTTGTGCTGCTAAAATCATTATAATTTGTAGTTTCTCACTATCTAGACACCTTTGACTTTGACGTTTCTCATAAATTTTCATTAAACGTCAAAGTCTGGAATCAAGAGAACAAACCTGTAAAATAATAATACGTTCTGATTCGGAATAACTGTGATTGTGTGAATTAATGAAAATTAATAGTAATTCAGACAGTGATGAAGAATTTGCGAATACTCCAACAGACTTGCAAGAAGAAGATTGCAATGTTTCTCTAAATTTGTTACCTACAAAGTCAACACAACGCTCGTGCACAATAGCCGCGGGCTGCTATCATTTTCTGCCCTTGTGGCGTAATATACTATTGCAGGAATAGATTTTAAGTTTCGCCACATTATGCAGAGCGATCCATAAGTAAGCTGTTCTCTTAATTTATAAATGTATCCGTTGTTTATGGACCTGTTTTATGTGATAAAAAAAACTTTTAGTTTGTTTAAAAATATCCTGTTATCGATTTGTGTCAAAAAAAAATCGCGTGGTAGGTCGTTATTTTGAAAATAGACACTTGCACGAGGATTCAAGAAGCTGGGTCAATTTGATTCAACATTTTAATGTAATGTAAAACAATCAAATGGTTTTATAAAAATATTTTGGATATAAATTATGTAATGCTATTCTTAGACGACCTCTTAATCTGGTAAATAAAAATTAAAACAATTTTTTATAATTGATATAGTTGTTTTCTTTGCGATAAAAATTATTTAACGGAAAACTTTTATTATAGCCGACGAAAAGCAACCTGTTTTACATAAACATATTATGTTTTTATTTACCAATTACCTGTTGTATATTAACTCAGTAATTGAATATTGTAAATGGCTGTTTTTCCTACAGTTTTTAATAAAAAAAACCGAGGTAGTTTCCACAAAATAAAAAAGAAGTATATATAGTATCATTACACGTATGTTTCGGAGAAATAAACAAACTAGACAGCATAGGTCAGTCCGTTGTGGTAGCCAGGCGTCATTAAAAGCATTGAAGGCCACCCAAGTAAACTCCAAACTAATGTGGGACTGTGACTGTGCCCTAAATGAACTAGCAAACCGCAAGAAAATGACCCTGGCATGGGTTCCAGGATACAAAGGACACCAAGATATAGCAAAAGCAACAATTGAGAAAGCAAATGGGTGGACAAACAGGCCTAAAGGTGGTGGAAACAATCCCCAGGACAGAGGCAGGTAAAAAGGTTTATCAAAGAACCATCACTGAGCAAGGACAGAAGGAAGTATGCATGTAGCTCGATTGGCAACCTTATTGGTTGGAATAATTAATCAGGGCTATCAAATATTTCATCCAAAATTATTTGTACCCCGGTTTTCTTCATTTGTCCTTTTTTTGAACGAATAATACAATTTATTATATAACTATATCTCTAGGGAGAAGATTTGTATGATAATATTAAATCGAAGGTCAACTAAAATATACCGAAACAAAATGGCAACTCGTTTTCTGAGTCGACTAGATTTTTTTTTTAATTTTATTTATGTAGACTGTAAGTTTATTAATAAAATATATCGTTGCATGAATTTCTAGCGTGTCACCTTTGGAAGAAGCAAACGACATTTTTTATTAATAAATGATGTAATGATTCGTTTTTTTGCTGAATATATTGAATTCTCGAATCTTTTGTCAAGTTTTAATCAGCTCCAAAAATTCATCTGCTCAATGACATAGCCGCAATGTTATGAAAAAACATTCAAAACTTCTGGTGTAAGAAATTCCAATTCAACACATTCCTCAACGCAAAATCTGATTCGTCAGAACGAATTAACGTCTAGAACAATCCACCCCCTAACAGTGGACACAGAGACAAAAACGTTTTTTATGCACAATTACTAAAATCAATATAAATATAAATTCTTTATTTTAATTGCTGTCTTTAAAAATGTAACATCTATTTAATTTATTTACCTTATTAAACATATATTTAACACGCTAAAAAAATTTCTAATAACAAATTTAATAATTTATTTTATATTGCAGCTATTTTCATATAATTATCGCCCGTAATTTTCTTAAATAGAAAAAATGTATATAATTTTCACTCATTTTTTTTAATGTATGAACCGCGTACCTGGTATAATAATATAAACCTGTTTTATGGTATAAAAAGAAGGTGCTATTATGGAAGATGATAAAACTAATAAAGATATCTTAATTGATCAATATAAAAAAATATAATTTCAGAGTACTAATGATACCTATATCGATAATGATAATGATATTTTTATTTTAATTAAACAAGCTGTTTTTTGTGTCTAATATCTATTTTCGGGTCCAACAAGCAATAAATCAAATGTCATATACAGAAAATCCGAAAAATATAACCCTGAAATACCGAAATTCACAAACGTTTTGTTTATATCTCCATTACATTATTTAAAGGACAAGACGGATATTTTATCAAAAATCTAGGTAAGGTAGTCTATATAATAAAGGTGTTATTATTAATGCAAAAAGTGATTTGCTATTTTTAAACTATATGAGCATAAGCCAAAGAATTGGTAATAATAAATTTACTAAAATGGGCAAAGACTTTCTTATACCAACATACAAAACGATCAGTCTACAAGTCATCAAAATATAAAGTTAGATGTAAATTCCATACCAGAAATTAATTTAACAAACTGTTTTCTAAATGTTCTTAATATTTTCCTAAGCCATAAAAGCAGTCGTGGAAAAAGTATATAATGCATATAATGGCTATATATGCTCATATACAATTTTTTTCAATTTAATAATCTAATTTACCAATTTAAATGAAAAAATTAATAATAATCCTTGTAAACATCGATTATATTGTTGGTTTTTTCGTGATGTTAGTAAAAATTTGTACTCAGAATCTACGACAGGATGTTTTCTTGGAACTAACAATATTAAAAAAAATTAATTATTACCTGAATTTTGAGTTAAATGTTATTGAAACACTCATTAAGGATTTTTCACTTATGAGTAATAATCACTATACAGAATATCTAATAAAAAAGAATAAATACAATTTTGTATTAGTTTTTAATATAGAGAAAAGGGGAAATCAAAAATGGAAGTTGAGGTGGTTTATACGAAAAACCATTTAGTACTTATATTTACTACATTTTGGTACAAGCAAATGTCGGGGCAATAATTATTATATAATATAATATTCTATACAATGTAAAACGATATACTGCATGGGTGACAAAGTCTCACTTTAATTATGAAATATTATGAGATTTTAACACCCAATTAATATATTATTGAATATAATTAGTCAATATTCTACCACGTTCTATCATTAACCAATATTATTTTTTATTAAAATCAACCGTATTGGCAGTAAATACCTGTCAAATTTGTTCATCGATTTTTACACTAATGACAGTCATAAACTTCAAGTCGATTCCTATGATAATTTTCCATAATCAGTTACTGGAAAATTTTAGGACTTCCTTGAATTGTAGGATGACAAGTAGTATAAATAATAAGAAATTAATCAAATCATTACGTAAGGAGAGATGCTGATTTAAATGGTACAGTAGTTGCAAATGGCTTAGTCCAAAGAGTGCCCTTTATAACAAAAATTCTATTTTTTGATCGCGTTCATGTTAAATATAAGTATTAAATTAAAGTATTTAATGTTCCGATGAAAAAAAAAGAAGCAGAAAAAGAAGAAGAAGAAGAAGAAGAAAAAGAAGAAGAAGAAGAAGAAGAAGAAGAAAAAAGATGAAGGAACACCTTAAAAAAGGCGTCCAAAATATGAAAATCTTGAATTTTAAAATGTTGATTTTATATTCACATAGAGCATCAAAATGTAGTCTCTAATTTCACTATTTCATAAAAATTTAATGTTTGTTCTTTCATTACAATTTGTTCGGTCTATGGCAATGCTAGAAGAGTATTTATTCTCAACTAGTTTTTAGTTCTGAATAGATAAATATGGAAATATAAATATTTATATATCAGGAAAAAGTCGCGTGTAACCGATTCAGTTTGATTTTTTTTTTAGACTAGTGACGGTGGATAGAATGATTCTATGACGTGATAAAAAGCATATTTGTAGAATTTATTCATCGTAAGAAATTACAAGAAACGATATAAAATTTATTATGACATTTTTTAATAAATTAACTAATATAAATAATTAATGATACCTTCCGCTGAAATTTGGAAGATATAAACTCAAGGATTTTACTGAAAATGTCTCGCCAGTGTCTTTGATTTTGATGGTTCTTTTTGATATATCGAAGTTTTCCTTTTGATAGTTTTAAAACTGGTAATTAGTATTTTTCCTAATATGATTAGAATCTTTCGATGAGGTGTTTTAAAATCCGGTAAATTTGGATCTCTCTTAGTTTTTCTTATTAAAATTTTTGACTTTCCTCATTGAATAACTTTGCAAATAGATTTTTGATAGACCTTTTCGTCGAACAAATTGTTAAATATTAAAAATTAAATATTCTCTGTTTTTTATAAAAAATCGATATTTTTACTTCAACCTTAACCATCTCGAACAGGTGTTTTTTAATTTGTTTGCATTATGTAATATAATTATAATAAAATATGTTTGATTTGTAATTTATGAAAAATTTGGGAAGTAAAATTAACATAATTAATCTTTTGTATTATTCTTGTTAGTTTAATTTAAAATTCCTTGGATAATTACTAACATACATAGAAATTTATAAAAAAAAACGTTTTTTCTTATATTATGTTATAAAAATAGTCGTGCTAAAGTATAAATTCTCATAATATGCAAATGCGTTATCATTTTTCTATATAAAAAGGGACTGAAACACCATTTCTGGGACCTGAACCCTTCTGCGTAATCAGCACCAGTACAATACTTGATGAAGTTGGAAAAGAAGTAAATAACAATACTGGATAGGACAAGGAATGACGAAAATATTGATACATTTTTATATACTATTAATAATTCGGAACGTACTATTAAATTTACAATTGAAATTGAAAATAATAAAAAATTACCGTTTCTTGATGTACTAATACACAATAACAACAATTGTTTTGATACATCAGTTTTTAGAAAAGAAACACATACAAATAGATATCTAAATTTTAATTCAAACCACTCAATTTGTGTTAAACGAGGTATTGTCAAATCTCTTTCCGATAGAGCAAAAACAATTTGTTCAAATGACAATATCTTAAATAATCAATTATCACTTGTTAAATCTGTCTTGATTAAGAACAACTACCCAAGTAAATTTATAAATCGTGAACTTTACCGAGACATCAAAACTAAAGATCAAAATTTAAACCCCCCAATAATTCTTTCAAATATAGTAAAAATCCCTTATATTCCAAAATTATCGGAAAAAAATCAGGATTGGCAATAAATTTAATTTAAAAACAGTTTTTCAAACTAATAATACATTAAAATCTTTAATAGTAAATACAAAACCTTTTAATGAAATTCAAACCACAAAAAATTGTATTTACAAAATTCCATGCGAATGTAATAAATTTTATATAGGAGAAACATCTAGACCTTTTCATATTAGACTTAATGAACACCAATCGTACATTAAAAATAAACAATTCGAAAAATCCAAAATATGTGAACATGCATGGGATTCTGGTCATTAAATACAATGGAATTTTTCAACTAGATTATTAAAAGAACCGAATAATTATAATCGCAAAGTTAAAGAAGCAGCATTGATTTGCTTAAATAATAACGAATGTGTTTCTAATTGTTCGGTTGATATTTCAAAAATTTGGATACCTATTTTACAAAAAGAGTTAATTGCAAAAAGGATACCATCTATATCGGGATAGTATCATAAGTTTTTATCTGGTTTTTTCTTTTGATAATATTAATAAGAAAACTTCATTTATGTCGAAGTATAAATTCTCTTATAATATGCAAATGCGCTATCCTTTAAAAATTCGTTCCCAGAAACGTCACAAAAATATGATTGAAACAGATTTTGACATCTTCAATCTCAAAATCTTATTCTATGTATACTATGTTGATGTCATATTTTTGCAAGATTATCAAGTGTTCTGTTTCTAGTAAATTTATTTATTTTATGTCATTTTGATAACGGCTTTCGATATAGAAAGCCGAAACGTCAAAAAAAAACTTTTTTAACAACTAAGTGGTTTTAATCCAGTGGAAAGAGAGATAGAAACTACTGGGAAACTATAACCAGAAGAGATCAGACGACTGCATCAGTGTATGATCTGACACCCCCATCGACAGATATGTAGATGGTTTTACTTTCTTAAAGAAAGAAGAAGAAGAAGGAAACTGACCCGTATAAACAAATTATTTTTAAACATTTTTTATCTTTTATTAGAACAATTTGCTTTGACTTAACCAGTTATATGCGTACGTCGTTAAATGTTTAATACATAAAATATCCATTACTCGGTTATTCGACCCTCCATTAATAATTTGTTATAAGATTTACAACGCAATACAAGGTTATAAATTCGCAAATATCCGCAAAATTTCTCGATTCTCGAAGAATCGGCTGCAAGGTTAGACTGAGGTCGGTTTTTGATCTTTCATCTGTACATAAAATGTGTAACAAATTTTCCAATACCGGATCTTAAATGATAATCTTTTTAGTTTCCGATTATTTTATAATTTATCATCATTTTTAGTGTTCGTGTTTTTGACAACCCTCAATATGATTTCGTTGTACGTAAATATCGGAAAAATGCAATGTAGTTTTTAATGCATAAATTTTAATAAAATTGTCCGTGACTGCCGCATTCGTGGAAATGTGCGTTCTTATGACTATAATTTTGTGACTTGCATGAACATTTACATGTAAATTATAGTGTTTTAAAAAAAAATTCCTTTTAGATCCAATATCGATGCGAATCAATTAAAAAATTAATTTTTGACGCGTTTTCAATTATCGCTAAAGTGCTCAAAAACATGGAAAATTACAGTACATTTATTACTATCAATAATCGAAGTATATATAATTATTTTTAAAAGTCTAAAAATCAACTAAAGTGTATATAATTAATTTAAAAGATGGTCGCATTTGTCTTGTTCAAGGTCTATAGATTTTCAACCAGAATTTATTGAAAATCGGTTGATACTACATCTGAACAAGTACAGAGGAACTTTGGTACGGTTTAGTTTATACATTTTCAATTGCAGAAATGTAAAAACAAAATTCCCAGATGTGCCGATAAGTTGCTTTGAAATATATAATATATATACAATTTTAGAAATCCAGAAGCCCTTGATGACACCGCCATAATATTTCAAACTTTGCACTCTATAAAACGTCGGATAGCCAATCAGCCAACTATTTTTTAGCACCAGCGACTACACAGGTTTTAACCTCAAAAAATTATCCACCATAATCATAAAATTTTACAAATTTGGGTGAAATTTAACACTCTAATAGTCACATTTTTCGTGACAAAAAATAATAACAATTTACTATAACTATAGAAATAGATCACTGGATAATGAAAATAGTTGGTAAGACATCTCTGATTTTATGTAAAGCAGAAGGAGATGGATAATTGACAATATCCCGTAACAATCTGGTAGATGTATTTATAAAGTATTCATTAAATGAATTTGCTATTATAGGACAGCAGATATAGACATGATTTTTACAAAATTTAACAATAATTACAAAAGTTTTAAAACTTCAGTTGAATGAAGAGTAAGTTCCAATGATATTGTGTCTGATTTTGCAACCTTTTTTTCTGAACGGAAGATATTGAAAATCAGGATTTAATGAATTTTCGCATTAATAGCGCGAAAAAAATTTCAAAAGTTCTGCAAACTTTCGAAGTTTTGTAAAATAGCATTTTACATCCTCTGTTAAATTTGCAACCATTCAAACAATACGGAAAGATTTCTTTTATCGAAATCAAATTGTTGATGTTCATTCCAATTTTTCGAAGAAAATTCCAAAAGTTCTGCAAATTTGAAAAAATAACTAAAATAATGTTCTTGAGAAGTGCTGTAATTTGCAACCTCTTGCGACAAACGGAAAACATAATTTTTCATGAAATTGTTTTTTTCTATCAAAATAAACATCGAAGTTTTTACAAAAGTTTTGAATAATGGTTGCAAATGAAGATGTCCTAACGTACAATGCTTTCATTAATTTGCAACCTCGCCCGTAATACGGAAATAGAGGTAAAACTAAAAAAAAACATATTTTCGTATTTGTACTCTATCAAAAAAGCAACTTGGCAACATGGCAGCGACTAAGGCAGACGTGTGTGAAAATACAATCAACCAGTACAGCGTATAAGAAATGTACTCTATGGATAATCAAGTATTTAACTGGACCACTGTCGCTTTTTTTTGTGTTGCACTAATTTATTCAGCTGTACACCCAAATCAATGAGTAATCTTAAAACTATTTGCAAATAGTTTCCAATTTATGGTCATATGGCGGACAAAAAACAAAACAATTGAATAAAAAAATGTTTCGTTGAAAATAGACGGTTTCAAATCTCTCTAAAAATATTAGTCGTTGTTATAATAGTACGTGAGCGAACGTGCAAAAACGGAGCGTAGGAGGTGCGAGGGCTGCAGGGGGCACAGAGAAGGTAACTTTTTTCGGCTTTTCGCTTATATCTCGAAAAATATGCACCATAGCAAAAAAGTCACTCAATATCATAAAATTTACTACAAGATCGTTTAAATTCATCTCTTTTGGTTCTAAAGATATTGGCCCCCCCTAGAGTTCTAAATAGTTGATATTGGTTTAACAACTAGAGTCTGGATATGCAAGTAAACCTTTTGATTGGTTTTCAACAAGAAGAAAACACGTTATGCAAACCAAAATTATTCGTTGTATTGAATATTTTCTCAAAGACTCAAATTTCCCAAATGTTTATCACTTAATCACTTTGGTTACAAATTTCCATTAACTGATGGCCCCCCTGAAAACTCCCTAGATCCGCCACTGAATACAGACCTGAAGTCCATTTTGGCATGTTCGCATTCATTGACTAGACTGCAATTGGCAGAACTAATAGAGAGTTATTAGAGAGTTATTGCAAACTGGCAGAATGTATACCGTATACGTTATACCTTAGCGCTATGACGATGTAAGGTATGCGTAAAATAGTGAGTTATTGCAGTTGCTTTTCTCAAGGTAGTGACGTTTGACATGCTAATAGTGGGGTGTCAATGGTGTCGAAATATAAATATTGGATATTGTGCTTGAGTTGATGGTAGAAAAGTATTAACGAAATTACGGAAGAACTTTTGAATATTTTTGTTGAGGAAGAACATGAAGATGAACACATAGATGAAGCCATATTATTTCACCTTATCAATAATAGGGAAGGTCGAGGAAGAAATATCAATGATCGCCTCAATTTAGAGTTAATGTTAACCCATTACATAAAATCAAATTTCCGATTTGAAAGAGAACACATTGTATTCTTAGCAGAACGTCTTATGTTACCAGCTGTAATTAGAACAAGAAGAAGTAATGTTAAATCAGGTATAAACTATTGACTTTCTCCTAATGAAAGTAAAAACCTATTACCCCTAATTTTGTGTTGCAGAACTTAAAGGATTGTGCATTTTGCTTAGAAGATTAGATTATACGAATAGGTTGAAGGGTTTTGATGAAATTTCAACAATCAAAACCGGGAACCAGGAAGTTCATACAAGAAAAGACTCTTAAGATCCATCGGAGCAAAAAACAAACCAAGAAATAGAAATATGTTGTAGAATTAAGTTTAAATTACTTTGAAATAAAATATTTTTAACTTTCTTACCTTTATTAAGCAATAAATTAAGACTGATAGTTTTTTAGTTTTATTTAAAACCTAAAATGCAAATATCAGATATCAAAACTAATGGAAAATTTCATTTTTTGTATTTTAAATAATTAACATCTTTTCAATAATATATATTTTAGGTTTTAAATAAAACTAAAAAACTATCAGTCTTAATTTATTGCTTAATAAAGGTAAGAAAGTTAAAAATATTTTATTTCAAAGTAATTTAAACTTAATTCTACAACATATTTCTATTTCTTGGTTTGTTTTTTGCTCCGATGGATCTTAAGAGTCTTTTCTTGTATGAACTTCCTGGTTCCCGGTTTTGATTGTTGAAATTTCATCAAAACCCTTCAACCTATTCGTATAATCTAATCTTCTAAGCAAAATGCACAATCCTTTAAGTTCTGCAACACAAAATTAGGGGTAATAGGTTTTTACTTTCATTAGGAGAAAGTCAATAGTTTATACCTGATTTAACATTACTTCTTCTTGTTCTAATTACAGCTGGTAACATAAGACGTTCTGCTAAGAATACAATGTGTTCTCTTTCAAATCGGAAATTTGATTTTATGTAATGGGTTAACATTAACTCTAAATTGAGGCGATCATTGATATTTCTTCCTCGACCTTCCCTATTATTGATAAGGTGAAATAATATGGCTTCATCTATGTGTTCATCTTCATGTTCTTCCTCAACAAAAATATTCAAAAGTTCTTCCGTAATTTCGTTAATACTTTTCTACCATCAACTCAAGCACAATATCCAATATTTATATTTCGACACCATTGACACCCCACTATTAGCATGTCAAACGTCACTACCTTGAGAAAAGCAACTGCAATAACTCACTATTTTACGCATACCTTACATCGTCATAGCGCTAAGGTATAACGTATACGGTATACATTCTGCCAGTGTGCAATAACTCTCTATTATTAGTAAAAGAATTAAGGTTCCGGTTTTCGTATGGGGTTGCAAAGTTACATATCCACTGAGACTGATATTCTCTTTATTTGCAACCATGATAAAAAACTTTTGTAATTAGTTCGAGGCTTGTGTGTATTGAAAATGGCCACGCCGAGAAAAAAGGTTTCATAAATAAATGATCCGTTTTTCAGAAATTGTTGCAAATGTACCAGTATATAGTATATGTTACAGTTTTTTTCCGTTTACTTACCCAATTTGCATATCTTTTGTAATTTTTTTAAACAAATTACAATAAAAAACTTATACAAATGAGAAAAAAACAAGGTTCCGTAGCTGTTGAAAGGTTGCAAACTTAATGCATGTTGTAAAACATTATTACTAGCGATATTCCTAGTTTGCAGAACTTTTGCAATTTTCGGTGTAAAAATAAAAAAATAAAGCGTTTTTTGTAATTTAAACAATGTTCCGTTCATCGCAGACTTCTGCAAAATTTTATAGTTTGTTTTCATTAATGGACTAATATACCATCGAAGTTTCAAAACTTTTGGAATTAATGTTAATTGATTGTCTATATCTACTGGCCTATTAGAGAGGGATCGTTATTAACGAACATTTCTGATATTTCAGCAGAATTTCGTGTTTTGTAATTTAAATCGTGATTAATTTATTGACCAAACCCCCTTTGATTTATTAGAATAAAACAGTATACTCCGTCATTCTCTAATTTTTTGGCAGCGGCGCAGATTTTCTATAAATCTTTTTCTATCTTCTGTAATAATTTCTACTTTAATGCGATATAGAAGTTTTAGTTTTTCGGAAGATATACGTATACCAGTTGTAATCCTGTTACACTTTTAGATTAGAATATTATTTTAATTTTATTAAAATCAATCGGAAGAACTGAATTCATTTCTCGATTATTATTGCGAATATAGATTGACAGTCACGTTTTATTCAACTAAAATTATCGTAAAACGCCATTAAATAAATAATTGTTTGATATTTTTTTGTGATTGCACTGGCAAATACTAATACTACTTAATAGTATTATTATTTACTATACGTTTTAACATAAGTGGCTGTAGTCAAACTATGTCAACAACATTTTTTTTGACACAACTTATAATTTTGAAAAGTTGCAAACATTATGCATTAAATAATAGTTCGAAGTGTAATTTACAACCTTTATACGTTATTTTTTTTTTCGTTTATTTCCATGCAGTTTTTAAATTATGTTTGTATCTACAAAGCGAATCATAAGAAGGCGTAAAATAATAATTGTTTTTGGTTATTGAGAATTTTTTTTGGTTATTAATTTATGAATTTACTTAAACACATTCCTTAACTTCCCACGCGGATTTCAAAGCGCAAATCGACTACCTGATTCGTCAGAACGAATTAATTTCCAGAATAATCTACCCCCAACCCGTGGGCAAAGAGAGATACATCATGATAATTTGAATCTCTGGCTGACGAACGAAGTATCTCTAAACACGTCAGACACAAAAAATATCAGAATTTTGTAATAATTGTAGACCTTATCTATACGGGATATTAAACAAAAATATATTTTTTAAAATTGACATTAAGATAAAGTTGGTTACTTAATCCAGGAACAGGATTTTCAGGGACACCAGATGCATTAGTTTATCGTTTATTACCATATATTGCATAATAAATATAAAATAACATACATTAAATAAAAGATAAAAACATCAAGGTTTTATTTTTTATTTTTTTATTTCATTTAGAATTTCTAGTAAAATATATCTGTTCTTTGAAGGATCTATGAAACTAAATATCTGTTTTTTTTCTATAATCTCTATATTAGATTTCAGGAAACTCCAGAAAAAGAAATCCAACGGAGTCAAATGTGGCGAACTTGGTGTTACTTGTCTGACATGAAAATAGAGAACGAGAGAATAATATTTTTAAAAAATTTGTTTTCCTACGACCACCTAGAAATATATCACACAGTCGTGTGATATATTTTACTTTCGCGCACGACATCTGTCAAAGTGTTGTCAATCGTTATGAATAATTAGTAGTGAAAATGGAAAGTGATGAGTTTTTGATGAGTGATGAGTTTTTGATGGAAAGGTAGGTACTCCTATTCATACAACTAATTCATGGACTGAAGAAATATAAAAGGCATTAAAGCTTCTTTTTCTGAAGATTGTATTTATATTAAGTTAATAAATATATTAGAATTTTCTTAAAAGCACAATAAAAGATTATTTTAAAAATTTTAAATCAGCTCCTAAAATTAATATACCCAATGATTAATATTTTTTTTAAAAAACAAAATTAGATTATTAAAAATGTTGGGGTCGTAGGAAAAATAGTGTACATAACTCGTTCGAAAGTGCATTTCTTGCACTCGTTACGTTTCCGCACTCGCCGCTAAGCGGCTCGTGCTAAACGCTACTCGTGCGTAATTGGTCACTTTCCACACTTGTTACGTAATATACTATTTAAATTGCCTTTCATTCAGACTTTAAAATTTTTTATTTGATTTTCGAGCCTCTGCATTCTTATGTACGCTTTAGATTTTTAGGGAACCCCAGAAGAAGAAATCCAGCAGTGTTAAATCTGGCGAATTTGGTGGTACTTGTTACTTATATAAGAAACTATAGTTTGCGTATAAGTTGGCGACATTTTTTTATTAAATTTTTATTGATTATTTTATTATTTGATTTTCGAGCCTCTGCATTCCTAATTACGCTTTAGATTGTTTAGAAACCCCAGAAGAAGAAATCCAACAGTGTTAAATCTGGCGAACTTGGTGTTATTTCTTACTTATAAGAAACTGTAGTTTGTGTATAAGTCAGCGACATATATTTAATACATTTTTATTGATTGAGAAATTATTTAATAACAAACCTATTTTCATACCGTATGTTTTTTTTCTAATTAACAAAGTAGCTTTATTTCTTTATCTGGACGATAATTTATGTTAAAGTTCAAACTAAAGTGCAATGACTTTTACGTTTAAAAAAAGAACGATCTAGATAAATAAAAAATAAAAAGTAGGATATTAGCTAGAGTTGAATAAAAATTCAGGACAACCATTTGGTGCTTCTTCTTTTATGTTCGAAATCCAGGAGCCTCTTTTGGTAAAAACAGCCCTCTAATCAAATACTATTAAACGAGCAAGGTTTGTATGTGTGTATGTGTGTATGCATGTATGTGTGTCAGAATTGTTATATATTTTGTTATGTCATTTTGAAAACGACTTTCATTCAAGAAAGACAAAACGTCAATTAAAGTAACGTAGTCGCGATACATAATGTTGGTCTAACAGTGGCCTGCGAAAACGTTGGTCGAGTGATGATGGAAAATCGTCATAAGAAAATAACCTATTTTTGTAAATATCAACGTCAAGGTTTGACTTTATTTAATTTCGCCATAATAACCTACAAATTTTGACAACTACTGACACGCACATCTCTGGGTAAATGTTAAGAATATGGGGCCGGCTGGGATTTTCATGAAATTTTCACAAATGCTATAAAACATGATAAATCAATATAGCAATAGAAAAAAATATATATATTGGGATATTCACTCCCAAGGCAAACAAATTCAGTGCGTTAAAACGATTATTATTTAACATATTTTTCCAATACAATAACATAACTTTTCTACAAATGCCCAAGTAGCAATTTATAACCAGAATAAGCCTGAAAAGTATTAAAAAAGGAAAAAATGTTCATTTGACGGATATAAATAATTTGCTTGTCAAATGACAGCCATCTCATAAATACAAAGTTGAAAATACAACGTTGCCAATTCAATTTCAGAAATCATGGATTTAGGTAAATATTTAATGGAACGTTGAGTAACACTATTAAAATGGACACTTGTCAAAATGTGCTAAAAATATGTGGAATAGTTTTGGTTTTAATCATCTTTTTCCGAGTCTATGCTAGACTTTAATATTGAAACTCGGTTTGTTAAATTTAATAAATTTTCGGGCAAATATCGTTTTGGCGAAGAACATCGTGACTTTTTTTTTTAAATGAAAAATGTAAATGTTTCTTATCGTTATACAAAATGCATGATAGAATCAAAAAATTTTGTAGGTCCAGATATTTTATTATATGAGTTGAGGGAATATTAGAAAGAAGACTGGAAAGACGTACACTTTATTTTAAAACTGCCGAAAGTGTTCTGAAATATTAGAGAAATTTTTAAATACAAATTAGTTACCTTTCAGATGAACTAATGCCTCCAAAACTTTAACAGTAGTCGCCACAATGGCACTACAAATAGTAAGAAATCGTTGCACTAAAATCATTTTTTTTTGTATTATTTTTATTTAATAATAATCCTGTAGTCTATAAATTTACAACACTTGACCCACTGTGAAACCGTTTTACTATTTAATTTTTCTGAGCAGTTTTAATATTACGATAAGTCTTGTTCTGATTTACAAAAATTGTAACGCTCTATATGTAGATTATAGATAGTCAGTGGGTCAGATAAACTTATCAAATCAAAGTGCAACAAATAAATTTCTTTAAACATTCACTATTAGGTTCTAATTAACAGTCTTGTTATTAAAGTGGCACTGGAAAACAGTAACAAAGCCTACACAGAATACGAAGAGAAAAAAAAATAATAATAATAAAGGAAAGGATCTGGGGATTAAGGCTCCGCTCTGTATCCTTCAGAGTTTCTCCTGAAGGGCAGCGGTAAGGTGCGAGGCAGACATTTTATTACGCGTTCGAGCGGAAACACGCAGGGCTGGCTTAAAATATTTGAGAGATGAGAGTAAAAGGAATTGTGGTATATCTCTGAAGGGATATTACTGACCCACCATTTGTCTATTGAAAATGAGAAAAGCCACCTAGCTCAGTTTCCTTTTGGTAATGATTATTTTGGCTTATATACTAACAGCCCGATATGAAAGGGGATGACCTCTTGCTGTTTATAATATCATAATGATGTTTATAACATCACCAATTAAAAATTAGAAGTCACGTTTTCGAGATTAGTTACACTTGACATGGTATTCCGAAAACCCAACCATTGATGTTCTTAATACATCGAGAAAACCGTTGAAAAACGTGATCTATTTAGTTCAAGGACCAAATGAGTTTGTTCTTACATTATCTGAAGAATAATCAAGCACAGGGGGCTAAAAAGAAGTTCTGGAATTGAAGTTGAGGTTAAAATAACTCTTTAATTTAATGCATGGGGTTTATTATTAAAAAAAATACATTAAAACAAGCATTTAAACTTTGCGTTATTCATTGTGTTAACTTTGGCACCGTGGAAATACCTTGCAACTGAAGAAAGTTTGAACTTTGTCAGACTTCATCTGAAATAAAAATATTTTTTTATGGATTCGTCTGAGAAAAAAAAAATCAAGTTCAAGGTAAAATGTTAATGAAGTTGTGCAAAAAATTTTGGAGGGATCGGACAAACCGTTTTTCCCCCAATTAAAAAAATGTTTCCAGTAAATAGTAATTTATGTACCAATGGAATTAATTCCCGAAGGCAAAGTTGCCCCGCCCCCCAAAGTCCGGCATTAAAAGGATATTTCTCATATCTGCGTAAACCAAATTTTAATTTGAATTTTTTTGTAGATTCTAGGTCCATTTATATCCTAAAAAAACTCACTTTTTCGCCCAAACATTTTTTTTCGGTAATTTAGATATTGCAAATCGTTTCTTATATAAAATTCATTCTGCTTAAACAAAATTTTAATTTTTTTGAATTTTTTTTGTAGATTCTAGCTCCATTTATATCCTAAAAAACTTACTTTTTTTCTCAAAAATGGCCCAAACATCTTTTTTCGGTAATTTTGACATTGCCAATCGTTTCTTATACAAAATTAATTTTGCGTAAACCAGATTTTAATTTTTTTGAAATTGTTTTGTAGCTTCTTGGTCCATTTATATCGCAAAAAACTCACTTTTTTCCTCAAAACTGCCCCAAGCATTTTTCTTGGGTAATTTTTGCATTGCCAATCGTTTCTTGTACAAAATTTATTCTGCGTAAACCAAATTTTAATTTTTTGATTTTTTTTTGTAGATTCTAGGTCCATTTATATCGTAAAAAACTCACTTTTTTCCTCAAAAATGGACCAAACATTTTTTTTTTCGGTAATTTTGACATTGCCAATCGTTTCTTAGACAAAATTCTTTCGGCGTAATCCAAATTTTAATTTTTTTGAATTTTTTTTGTAGATTCTAGGTCCATTTATATCCCATAAAACTCACCTTTTTCCTCAAAAATGGCCCAAACATTTTTTTTCGGTAATTTTGATATTGCCAATCGTTTCTTATACAAAATTCATTCTGGGTAAACCAAATTTTAATTTTTTTAAATTTTTTTTGAAGATTCTAGGTCCATTTATATCCTAAAAAACTCAATTGTTCCCCTCAAAAATGGACCAAACATTTTTTTTCGGTAATTTTGACATGGCCCATCGTTTCTTATACTAAATGCATTCTGCGTAAACCAAATTTTAATTTTTTGAATTTTTTTTGTAGATTCTAGGTCCATTTATATCCTAATAAATTCACTTTTTTCCTTAAAAATGGGCCAAACATTTTTTTTTTCGGTAATTTTGACAATGCCAATCGTTTATTATACAAAATTCATTTTGCGTAAACCAAATTTTAATTTTTTTGTAGATTCTAGGTCCATTTATATCCCAAAAACTCACTTTTCCCCTCAAAAATGGCCCAAATATTTTTTTTCGGTAATTTTGACATTGCCAATCGTTTCTTAGACAAAATTCTTTCGGCGTAATCCAAATTTTAATTTTTTTGAATTTTTTTTGTAGATTCTAGGTCCATTTATATCCCATAAAACTCACCTTTTTCCTCAAAAATGGCCCAAACATTTTTTTTCGGTAATTTTGATATTGCCAATCGTTTCTTATACAAAATTCATTGTGCGTAAACCAAATTTTAATTTTTTTAAATTTTTTTTGAAGATTCTAGGTCCATTTATATCCTAAAAAACTCAATTGTTCCCCTCAAAAATGGACCAAACATTTTTTTTCGGTAATTTTGACATGGCCCATCGTTTCTTATACTAAATGCATTCTGCGTAAAACAAATTTTAATTTTTTGAATTTTTTTTGTAGATTCTAGGTCCATTTATATCCTAATAAACTCACTTTTTTCCTCAAAAATGGGCCAAACATTTTTTTTTCGGTAATTTTGACAATGCCAATTATTATACAAAATTCATTTTGCGTAAACCAAATTTTAATTTTTGTAATTTTTTTTGTAGATTCTAGGTCCATTTATATCCTAATAAACTCACTTTTTTCCTCAAAAATAGCTCAAACATTTTTTTTCGGTAATTTTGACACTGCCAATCGTTTCTTATACAAAATTCATTTTGCGTAAACCAAATTTTAATTTTTGTAATTTTTTTTGTAGATTCTAGGTCTATTTATATCCTAATAAACTCACTTTTTTCCTCAAAAATGGCCCAAACATCTTTTTTCGGTAATTTTGACATTGCCAATCGTTTCTTATACAAAATTCATTCTGCGTAAACCAAATTTTAATTATTTTGAATTTTTTGTTATAAATGGACCTAGAATCTAGGTCCATTTATAACCTAAAAAACTTTTTTCCTCAAAAATGGCCCAAATATTTTTTTCGGTAATTTTGATATCTTATGTGACATAATTTGGCTTGAAATTTCGTACAAGACCCCGTCCTTAAAACGATCAAAACAATTTGTCCAACTTATTTTGAATGCAACTATAGGTATACTTCAGTCTCATTGTTTTAAATATTTTGATACATCATTTTAACTTTGTTTTTCATAAATTTAAGTGATTTGTTCACATCCGGTAATAATGAAACCCCAGCTGGAATTTCCCAAATAGATTCCCGCTGTGTTGTCAAAACATTTTTATGGACCGATTCAGAAATTTGTTGAATTTATTGGCCAATTCACACCTATATTTGAATTGTTTTTATTTTTAGAGAAAACTAGCTGCCCGTCCACGGCTTGGCAGGGGTGTACTAATGATGAAAATCTTCCCTTTACAGCGACGTACAACTGCCCATGCGAAAAACACGGCAATTCAAGATTTATTCCACACACCTCCATTATACGATTGAACGACCAAAAAGTAAGTGATGCAGAATCCAAACATCCAAAAAAATGAGTAAATCGTTAAAAAAACTTCCTAAAAGAAACATTTCTAAGAATTACCGCAGTTTTATTTGAAAAATAAAAAGAATGACGTAAATGTATAAGACCACTTCGATTAAAAATAACTTTTGATATTTTATGTAAAATGTATTCTTTATATAGTAACAGAGAACAAACCCAATCAGGTAAATGGTCCTTTATAAATACATTTCCAAATTGTAACAACAATCCTCAGAAGGTGAACGCTAATTTTAGAACACCCCGAACGTAGGTAAAAATTTGACAATACATTTCAAAATAATATTTTTAATATTTCTCACTATATCAATTAATTATTTTCAATTTATAAAGGGTTGTCCCTGAATTAGACAGCAAAAATTTAGCAGTGAGTAAAACAGCTCAAAATGACATTGCAAATGGTCCTTTTATTTTTTTTTCGGAAATTATCGGTCAGACCATAAAACGGAATTTTTTCTACACAAATGTGCTACTATCTATGAGTAAAACTGATAAGATGTCAATTTCTCTCTCTTTCTACTGGAATAATTAATCCAGTAGAAAGAGAGAGAAATTAAAATACAAACCACAATGAGCTTCCGAAATGAATGATAAGATGTCACTCTCTTCTTCGTTTGCTTACTTTGTGTTTTTCCCTTAAAGGGATACGAAGAAGAGAGTGACATCTGGACCAGAATCGGTCAAAAAAACTTTGCAACCAACAATTCAAATTGGGTTTGCAACCAACAATGCAAGCTGGTCAAATCCCGGCAGTTGGAGTTTCACCTCTGGTATGGTTAAGGGGGTTCTATATACCCTCCGCCATATTGGAAATGCTAATGTTAAAATTGAGGGCTTAGTACCCAACAAAAAAAAATCTTTTTGTATCCGAGCTTATTATTCATCGTAGAATAGCGGATGATCACTTTTTTTATATACATAAAAGAAATAACATGAAAAAAATATTAAAAAAGTCATATAAGTATATAAGTTATCATCCGCCGTTCTTCATTTGCCACTGAACAACTTTTGTATTTACCATTTTTGAAAAAATTGAACATTGCTTCCAAATCTCAGAGGGTACCGGGAGGTGCTGCCCCCGACGGTCCTCTTTTAAAGCAATTAAAAATTAAAATTTTACCAGATTTATATTTCGAAAGGTTTGTCTTGTGTGTAGTGGCTCCCGGGACCTCTCGCATTGCGCTCGTGCTCTGTCGGAGTTTTATAGAATCCTGGCCAATCAGAAAAGGTCATTGTATGGCCAAACCCGAATTCGAGTTTCGTTAACGCAAACGAGGAAGTTAATTGAAGACAACAGTTAGTCTGATTGTATTTATTTACATTGGATTGTTGTGTTGACTTGAATACAGACCATTCCAGGATGACGTAGGTGACAGGTCGGCAATATTTGCTGGGAGGCACACAACTTTATGACAGAACGTTAGTTTTATATGTAAACATCAGAATTTTTTTTAAAGTTCTCTATTCAGAAGAAATAAATAGAAAATGTCACATTTTTGTAGTGTTATTAAATGCTCAAAGCGTTCTGAAAGAGATAATGTATCATTTTTCCGGTTTATATCTCCAGTTCGCGCGAAACGTATCCTCATTTAAATGTGTCCCAAAACTCCCAAACGCTATTATCTACAACACTAAATTTCCATGCATTTTAAATTTTCAGACTAACAAAAGAAACGTATCCGACATTCTGACAGCTGTCAATTAGATGTCAAAGTGCAAATCTTGTTTTTATGTTATGACTTTACGCTGTTTAGGTAACTCAGTTCATGTATAGAGAGTTTTAGCAAATTTACGTATATCTCCGCTAACGTTAACGCTAGGCGTTAAAGTAACGTTGCGTAGATTTTAACGGCAAGTGCAAAATATAGTTTTAGCAAAGTTCAGGAACTTTAACTTTTACCGTGATTTTACCTTGGTCTGTTAACGGTCACAGTCAACTATTGTTTATTTCTGAATTTCATGGTATACTTATTTGTTGATGGCAATACCTTTTAATTATTGAAGTCGTTCTATTATCTCATATATCAAATTAATTTTTTTTACTCCGAAATGTCAAATGCAAATGTCAGGAAGGTCCTCACTTTAAAACACCCACTATTTTTGCCAATCTAACGTGTTCCGCTAGATTTGAGACACGTAACATTACACTTAGGCATGCGCAGATTGGTAATAGACAGTATAACGTTAACGTTAGCGGTAGCGGAAAAGTGCTAAAACTCTCTTATAACGTGAATACAATAATTCGCCAATTGGCAGCTGTCAAAGTGCAATAACATCATATCTAAATTCAGTGACCTAAAAAACTGAAGATTTTTGTTTTATAACTGCTATTTGACAGCATGTTGACAGCTGCCAATTGTCAAATTATTGTATTCACATCATGTATAAATTGAGTTACCTAAAAAGCATAAAGGCATAACAAAAAAAAATAAGATTTGCACTTTGACAGCTGCCAATTGTCGAATTATTGTATTCACATCATGTATAAACTTAGTTACCTAAAAAGCATAGTCATAACAAAAAAATAAGATTTGCACTTTGTTATAGCACTTTGACAGCTGTCAAGTGTCAATTTTGACAATTTGACATCGGATTTGATATTAACAACCCCAAAAACATAAACCTAGACATTAAAATCGAAAGAATAAGTTATTTAAAAATCAATAAAGGCTGCACGAATAAATCTGTGGTGCTCCGAAGCAGCCAAAGTATTGATTTTCGAGTTTTGTGCCCATTGAGACTTTTGCTTGGGATCCATAAGATTATTGCGGGGTCCTTTTAGGATGGGACGTAGTCAAGTTTTTTCGTCCTCGATTAAGGTATGGTCTCAAATCGGGTATAATAAAGAAAGGTATTTTCAGAAATTTAGTCACTCGAGGGATTCCCGTGATTAAAAGGCCTTCTAGTGGAAATTCGAGTAACGTTATTTGCTTTTGGGGGAAAGATATGAGGATATACACTTAGGTATATAAAAAATTAGTACTTATATTCAAGAAAAATCCTGTAAATAAACGAATTAATCGACCACCGTAATTATTAATATCGAAACTCATGTTTCTAAGTAATTTTTACCTGCATCACTTTTACATATTTCAAAAATAAATGATTAAGCAAGATTTATATAACAAAACAATTTTATTATAGCACTTTAACACTTAGATATAATTATAAACTCACAAAATTCAACAAGAGCGCCGATGCGGTGTAAAAATATTTGTTAAAATCTCTGCAAAAAAAGCTTCATAAAAAAATAAAAAATAAAAAACGAATTAAACTTTAAGAAATTTAAACTTCGAAGACGATTTAACGTTTAGTATAAACGGTCCATCTTGATTAGGCATAAAAGTGGAGGGAATTATCCTTAGAGTACCCGCTGGTATAGCCGGTAGGTCGAGGACCACGTATCCAGAACTAAAAAGAAGAAAAAATGAGGTTATTTCAACCTTTAAGTATAGAAAACACAGCCTCGATACCTACCGATAAGATCCAGACGACGTTGACCTAAAAGGAGCTGTCAAAGTGTCATCTTTCAATTGCTGTATCGTAACTTCCATTCCCATTTGATACTGCTTGGGTCCTTTCAATTCTATCAATATATGATTATTATTCGAACCCGAATCTATGTCGATTACGAACTTGGGATTGTTCGGAAATGTCAGTGGGTGATTTGGACAGCCTCCTGCCGAAGCACCCGCCCATTCTCCTGTAAGCTAGAAAAAACACGATTTTCCGTCACTTTTTTATGTCACTTGTCATTTTTACTGTCA
Source organism: Crepidodera aurea (assembly GCA_949320105.2). NCBI lineage: Eukaryota > Metazoa > Arthropoda > Insecta > Coleoptera > Chrysomelidae > Crepidodera > Crepidodera aurea. The sequence continues at coordinate 8,949,665 of OX439475.1, read as the reverse complement.
CTTGTCATTTTTACATGTCACTTGTCATTTTTACATGTCACTTGTCATTTTTTAGTGTTGAAATTTATTCTCCATTCTCTTGTAAGCAAGAATTAACACGATTTGCGTCGCTTTTTTATGTGTCACTTGTTATTTTTAGTGTCACTTGTCATTGTACATATCACTTGTCATTTTTTAGTGTTGAAATTTATTCCCCATTCTCCTGTAAGCTAGAATTAACACGATTTGCGTCACTTTTTTATATGTCACTTGTCATTTTACATGTCACTTGTCATTTTTTAGTGTTGAAATTTATTCTCCATTCTCCTGTAAGCTAGAATTAACACGATTTGCGTCACTTTTTTTATATGTCACTTGTCATGTTTACATGTCACTTGTCATTTTTACATGTCACTTGTCATTTTTTAGTGTTGAAATTTATTCCCCATTCTCCTGTAAGCTAGAATTAACACGATTTGCGTCACTTTTTTATATATCACTTGTCATTTTTAGTGTCACTTGTCATTTATAGTCACTTGTCATTTTTTAGTGTTGAAATTTATTCTCCATTCTCCTGTAAGCTAGAATTAACACGATTTGCGTCACTTTCTTATATGTCACTTGTCATTTTTACATGTCACTTGTCATTTTTTAGTGTTGAAATTTATTCTCCATTCTCCTGTAAGCTAGAATTAACACGATTTGCGTCACTTTCTTATATGCCACTTGTCATTTTTACTGTCACTTGTCATTTTTACACTCACTTGTCATTTTTACATGTCACTTGTCATTTTTTAGTGTTTAAATTTATTCTCCATTCTCCTGTAAGCTAGAATTAACACGTTTTGCGTCACTTTTTTATATGTCGCTTGTCATGTTTACATGTCACTTGTCATTTTTTAGTGTTGAAATTTATTCTCCATTCTCCTGTAAGCTAGAATTAACACGATTTTCCGTCACTTGTCATGTTTACATGTCACTTGTCATTTTTACTGTAACTTGTCATTCTTTAGTGTTGAAATTTATTCTCCATTCTCCTGTAAGCTAGAACTAACACGATTTGAGTAACTTTTTATATGTCACTTGTCATGTTTACAAGTCACTTGTCATTTTTACCGTCACTTGTCATTTTTACATGTCACTTCTCATTTTTACTGTCACTTATCATTTTTTTAGTGTTGAATTTTATTCTTGATTCTCCTGTAAGCTAGAATTAACACGATTTGCGTTACTTTTTTATGTCACTTGTCATTTTTACTGTAACTTGTCATTCTTTAGTGTTGAAATTTATTCTCCATTCTCCTGTAAGCTAGAACTAACACGATTTGAGTAACTTTTTATATGTCACTTGTCATGTTTACAAGTCACTTGTCATTTTTACCGTCACTTGTCATTTTTACATGTCACTTCTCATTTTTACTGTCACTTATCATTTTTTTAGTGTTGAATTTTATTCTTGATTCTCCTGTAAGCTAGAATTAACACGATTTGCGTTACTTTTTTATGTCACTTGTCATGTTTACATGTCACTTGTCATTTTTACTGTCACTTGTCATTTTTACATGTCACTTGTCATTTTCTAGTGTTGAAATTCAATCTAAGTGCCTCAATAACGGGACGAAACTTACCTGTTGTTCGTATTTAAAGGAATCGACGATTTTCGTTAGAACGAAAGGTAGAGTTGCGTAAGCTCTTAAAGTGTAATAAATCGTCGTAGCTTTTTCATACTGCGATACGACCACAGTGTATTTTCTACAAGAATCGGGTTTCAAGATAATTTTGCACAAGTAGTGAGGACTGTTAATTTTAACGCCGTCGATGTAAGGAGGAGGATCAACTAAAAAAAGCGAAGTAGAAAAATAATTGTCAGTTAAAAGTTGATGTAACTTACATGGATAATAAACCTTCCTTCCACCTCTATACACGAATAAAGTGATATACTCTTTGTTATCTCTGAAGTCATCGATATCCGTGATATGCCTCGTCAATAGTAACCAGACTGCTCCCACAGCATCGCCCGGTATATCAAGAGAAAATTGGGGATTCGCCGAAATGGTATAAAGGTCTTTTACTGGGCCTGTACCGGCGTGCCAAGACCTTAAAACAACAATAACCAGTCTAGAATATGTCGTGTAGGTTTTTAACAGAGGCACTTCAGCAGGTATATCAGAAAAAAATAAATTTCATAGTAACTTATAGGTCTAAAATGTACGCTGAATTTGCAAGAGGTCCAACTTCGCCTGCTTCCCTTGTCACCGCATTTTTAATGTAGGTAGAGGCCGGATAGGATGCCTAGCTTGGTATTAGACAGAAGAGTTGAACGAAAAAAAAGAAGGGAAAGATGGTTACAACAAGTGGAAAGAACATCGAAACATTACAAGTGAGGAACTGGAGGAAAAGGGCGAAGGATAGAGGAAGATGTAGGGAGATAAATCACTGCTACATACAAAAAGTGACACTTGACGTTTGGGCTAAGACAGTTCGACACACTGAGGATGTAATACAATTCTGGTAGGAGAGGGAACTAGGGGTTTAGAAGATGGTTTATACAAAAATTGAGTATTATAAGAATGACGCTGGATAGGATGCCTAGCTTGGTACTAGACAGAAGAGTTGGAGAGAAAAAAAGGGGCCGACCCAGGGAAAGATGTTTACAAGTGGAAAGGGACATCGAAACATTACAAGTGAGGAAATGGAGGAAGAGGGCGAACGGTAAAGGAAGATGTCACTGCTACGTATAAAAAGTGGCACTTGACGTTTGGGCTAAGACAGTTCGACACACTGAGGATGTAATACAATTCTGGTGGGAGAGGGAACTAGAGGTTTAGAAGATGGTTTATACAAAAAATTATACATTAATGCAAACTTACTGATGAATACAATAGGTATGTTTGAAGAGTTCAGGATTCCAGTTCATGTAGAACACATCAAAAAATCCACACAAACTATCGTAATCTATCCAAAATACTCCGTTGTCAAATTGGGCCGCGCTGTAAGGATCAAAATTGAGCCTGCTTTGAAGTTCCGGGGTCCACCGCCTGGTGTCTAGCTCCGAATAATTTCCACGCCATCTTAGATGCGACCACGGATTTTTGAGCTTGAATAATCTAACCTAAAAATACATTAATAAACAAAGTGACTGATCCACTAATAAAATACCTACGCCGTCTACAGTTTGAACGTCCATAACGGCATAAGCGTGAGTGGATACCAATCCACTACGTTCCGCTTCCAAATCTGACAATTCTCCAGTTGCAACTGTCACTAAAACGTCACCTTTTGCCAATCGCGATTCGATTTTTTGAAAGAGAGCGTCTTTATTGAATTCTTGATTATTTTTAATAGATGCTCTTTCCGGAATCCAGCCAGTGAGGGCGTGAAGATCGATGTTCTAGAAATTACAAAAACTAGAACGAAAATAAATACAGTTGAGAATAAAAATAAAAATTCACCGTTCACAAATCATTCTAAAGATACTCAATTGTATTAAATTTAAAAATGTAGGCAAGAAGATAAATAATAATAAATATTTTTATTTGTAATTCTCAATGATGTAGTAGTCACCTAGTGTATTTATAGTTTTTCAATTGTCACTTTTTGAGTAGTTATGTCAGTTGTCACTTTTTGAGTAGTTGTCAGTTGTCACTTTTTGAGTAGTTATATCATTTGTCACTTTTTAATAGTTAATTTAGTTGTCAGAAATGTAAATAAACCAAGAGTGTCCCACTTATTTACATTTAAAACCACAAATTTTCAAAACAAGAAGTACTTACACTATTGCTACCTGGAAAATCATAACCTCCCATAACTTTCATATAAGCTTTTTCTAGAAGTGAAATCCAAAATTCGTTTTTATTAGCAGAATATGAACATAATAACCTTCCGTACCTATCTATTGGTAAACTGTCATCTATTATAACCTTCCTAGGTATACCATTGATATGTAATTTGATCATGTATTTGCCGAACGGATTGTACAACGGTTTTTTGTCCTTGGTTTGTGGATAAATTATGGCCGTCACTAATTTTCTTCCAAATCTACCACAAGGAATATTTTTGATAGTAAGTCTATTACAAATTGTTACATGAAAAATTAAAAAGCATAATCTCCTAAATAAGAATTATTGGCAGGCATAAAATAATCCCACACACTAGAACATAACACCTGAATTGTATTTTCACTCAGCTAATTTGTGCGTATGAATACAAATGATGTGAAATAAAATTACAAGCTCCCAAGAAATACGATATAACTACTCCTTGGGCTATATGTCCCAACAGGTATTGAATTACAGAAGTCCAGACGTGGTGAAACCCGAATCTTCTTATTAAAGGAGCCTGTCATTCTTAGACCGGTCTCGGCATTATTGTGCCTCATCAGTAAGAAGTAAACAAGCTCGAAGCTCGACATCGTATCTCTAAACGATGCCTGAAGACTGCATTGGACCCACCAGATACTTAAAACAACTGGTTGAGTCGAAGTAAGTGGAAGAGAGCCCAACGACATCTTCACTTTAATAACAAAATCAAATTTTGCAATTATATAGAAAACTGTATCGCACGAAGAAAAGAAATATTTTGGGACGAAAATATTTTAAAATTCGGAGTAATAAATCTATACAAATGATGTGAAATAAAATCACAAGCTACCAAGACATACGACATTAGAAAATGTCACACACTGCACCAACATCTAGACTTCAAACAACTACTCCTGGGCTATATGCCCCAACAGGTATTGAATTACAGAGTTACAATAAGATAACTATAAAAATAAAGTTTGGAAAGCATCTCTTAATTTTATACCTCAACTAATCGTACTTAACAGTAGGTTTAATTTATTTATAACAACTTACCTACTTTCATATGAAGCACTAACTGCAAGACTAGCAACAAACGAACAATCCGATATCACAGTTTGCTTTATACTCAAATAATTTGGATACGAACCATATACTATACACGGTTCTGTACCCAATTCTTCAGGTCTAACAAACTTATAAAAATCTCTTCTTTGTTTAGGGGATAACATTAAGTTACCGTGTTTATCTGAGAAAGGTATCGAGTACTGAAACCTTTCGGATAAATCTACAGACATGAATGGAACATAGTCTCTTCCGTTTATTTTTGAGGTATGTAAAAGGACTAGCTTTTCTTCATCGGTGTAACCACTTCCATCTGTAGAAGATACGTTTTGCACTTTCCTTGGTACTGATGTAAAACTGGTGTTAGATATTTGGTGAATGGGCTTTGTAGGGGAAATATCTGGACTCGAAACAGGAGGGGATGTTTTCTTCTTTATCCCTTAAACATAAAAATCTAAAATGCTTACTTCAGAAGTATTTTTTATGACTAATATGGTCACAGAAAAATTGTAGTTATAGATATATAAAATGTGCTTGTTAGAAGTGCCCAGAAAGAATTTTGTATAAGCAATGTCAAAATTACCGAAAAAAATGTTTGGGCCATTTTTGAGGGAAAAATTGAGTTTTTTAGGATATAAATGGACCTAGAATCTACAAAAAAAGTTCAAAAAAATTAAAATTTGGTTTACGCAGATATGAGAAATATCCTCTCATTGCCGAACTTTTTTTAGGGGGAGGCAATTGCCCCTACTGCCCCCCCCCCCATCCCCTTGGAGCCGCCGTTGGTTACAATTTTATACTTACCACTGCATGGTTATGAACAGACCCATAAAAATGTTTTATTAGACAATTTAAATACAATCAAGAATAAAAAAAAACACAAATACCTTCCTTTATTAGTATTTTAACATTCACAAAAACTAGAATACCTTTTAGTTCTTCAGCTCTTTCTAAAGCCTGCAGGGCAAAAGACTTTAAATCTCCTTGCATCAAATCAGGAAACTGGGTAATATATTCAATGGCTTTAGCATACAACTCAACAGCGTCTTCCTTATCTCCAGCTTCATCTTCTTCGATTGCTTGATTCAACAAAAAATAACACTGTTTCAACTTAGAGGTATTCGAGTCTTCATCAATAATTTTACTTTCCTCAGGCACTTTATTCCTTAATTCGTCGGCTCTACTTTTGTATTGGTTAGCTTTTTCTTTTAGAGATTCCGATTTATCTGGATCTTCGATTAATAATGTTACTTGTTGTAAGAGACGTGCTGCTGCTTCATAATAATAGGAAGAAATGTTGGATTCACCTTGTTGGTCAAATTGTACGGCTTTTTTAGCTGCTTCTATTGCATTATCTAATAAAGTATCTGGACTAGCCATTTCTTACCTTAAAATTTGCTAAAAAAATACTTTATCAAAGGCTTTTGTGAGGTGTAATGTTAGGATTTTCTGATCGAATTTTCTCCATACAGCTAATATGATTTTTAAAAGACACTGCAAAGTTAAATAGATATAATTTTAAAATTTCGTTTTGTGTTTTCTACTAGTTTCTTATTTGTTCATTTACTTTTTCGTGGTGGTATAAAATAACAGTATTTTTAGGTGTGGTAATAATAATTTGTAGATTTTTGACAGTGACATTTGTTCAGCTTTGACAGGTAAAATAATTTTGAATGAAATCTATAATACAAATTTCCTGTCACTTCTATTATACGGCAGGTGGCAGCACAGATTAATTTTAGAAAACTGTAGACGTTGAAGTTTTTTTTTGAAAAACTGTAATAGAATTATTGAAGTGAATCTTCTAGATATTAGATGGCCGCGACCTAAATTTTCAACAAATTAAAATGTTTTTTTGTTTATTCAATTTTACATTTAATGATCAGCTAGATACTAGGTATATTAATTTTTCTTTCATTAAGAAACCTTTAAATATTTGTAATACCTTAACCATAAATAATTGATAATTAATATAATCAGTATATGTAATTTTATCAAAAATCAATTAAAATTATGACATATTATATTGATTAATTTACTCAATGTGATTTAAAATAAAAATAAAATGCTAAAATGATGATAATTGAAAATAGAAATAATAGAAACATTAATGATCACGTATGTAGGGAGAAAAATATTTTTAAATGTTATTTCAGAAATGCGTTTTATTTTTCTAGTGACAAAAATATAACAACAAACTGACACGATAATTTAATTTTATTTGCTCGATAATAAATCAAGAAAAAACAAAGCGATAATTATCATAATTGTTTTACTGTGTGGTCCTAATAACACATTATAAGTATACCCCCCAAAATACAGTTTTTGTTATAAAAATTTATATTATATACAGGGTGAGTCACGGTAGACGCGACGGTCCATTATGGCTAAACGGTTAATATTTTGAAAATTTTGTTTGTTCATGGATATGTGGGTTGATAAAGGCTACATTTTAAAATTATTTTGAATTATACAGGTTATCCCAAAAAAGCGTGGCGTATCAAAGTTATATTATTTCCCTATATTTTGATGCATTTATAGATTATACGTTAAAAATAAGATAAACTTTCTATACCTAAGCTTTTTACTTTTCGAGATATTTTGATATTTCTAAAAATGGAAGCACTTGCAAGAAAACTAATAACTTCGAAACCTATTAAACCAGCCAAATCCAATTTTAACTGAAAAAAATTAGACTAATAATTGAAAGCAATAATCTATTTAGATTTGTTTAAAATTATACAGGGCGTCTAAAATGGGGAGATTCTCTAAGGACATATTCAAACGACAATATCCTTCTTATTTTAAATAGGACACCCTGTATTTTATAGTCCTATTATGTAGCAAATTAAAAATTATAAAGGTCTACTATGCCTAAATCTATTTTGGAGTTATTTTTATTTTTGTTAAATTTTACATTATTTTTCCACCGTGTAATGCCTAAATATAACACACTGTATATATAAAAAAAAGTTTGCCGTATATTAGATGCTTGAGAACAAGTGATGGGTATAAGAATGTGCCTTTAAAATATAAATACAAGTAGTTTAAATTTATGTACCTTAATTATATTTATAAACCATTTAATCTGAATGTGTGTCTTGTACAAATGTTTTAAAACCATTTATCAGAACACATGTCTTAAACAATTGAAATGCAGATTAAAATCTTTTGTTTTTATCACTAAAAATGCAAAATTTTGTATATGCTATACCTACTCAATTGTATTGATCACGAATTTAAAATGAAACTTACGATTAGGAATCAAGGACAATTTGTTTTGATACCGCGCCGATATAAAAAGGCAATATAAACGTACGTGTGTCGTATTTATAGGCGATTAGTTAATTGATCATACAAGGTGGTCGTATGATTTGTTTTCGTATTACAAGCGGAATATTCGCACTCATTGTTGAATATTCAAATCCAAAACGGGACAAATCAATGAATAGATATAATTCTGATCAGATGGGCCTATTTTTTTCAGCACTAGCTGGATTTTTAAAAACATCCTGTATTGTCAAAGTAGATTATTATAAGATAAGGAAGTATTACCAGGTAAATAACGTAATGGGGACGTTAACGACCCCTATTACGATGGTAGGTATATAATTTTGACAAAACATAAATTTGTTTATTGTAAATACACAGTTTATTACCCATAATTTAACCTAATGGTTCAATTTGAGAAGCAATATCGATCACTTGAAAAACTATTAACAGGGCCAAATGATATTTCTATTTCCTGCCTACAATCTTTTTTGATTTTGGTACTTAAATAATTTTTATTCCGGAGCAATATGTTTTTCTATATCTGAGATATAAGAGCAAAACATTGTTAAAACGTGTAAGGTTTAAACTGCTTTTAAAAAACAAAAGATATGGGTGAATAAACTGAATAAAGTAAAACAAATATTTGCTTATTAAAAATTGTTATTCGGTAAAAAATCATATTGCTGAGTTAGACAGTAACAGCATTATGACCAGAATCCCATGCATAAAATAAAATAAAATGGAATTCTTCAACTAGATTATTAAAAAAACCGAATAATTATAACCGCAAAGTTAAAGAAGCAGCATTGATATGCTTAAATAATAACGAATGTGTTTCTAATTGTTCGGTTGATATTTCAAAAATTTGGATACCTATTTTACAAAAAGAGTTAATTGCAAAAAGGATACCCTCTATATCGGGATAGTATCATAAGTTTTTATCTGGTTTTTTCTTATGATAATATTAATAAGAAAACTTCATTTATGACGAAGTATAAATTCTCTTATAATATGCAAATGCGCTATCCTTTCAAAAATTCGTTCCCAGAAACGTCACAAAAATATGATTGAAACAGATTTTGACATCTTCAATCTCAAAATCTTATTCTATGTATACTATGTTGATGTCATATTTTTGCAAGATTATCAAGTGTTCTGTTTCTAGTAAATTTATTTATTTTATGTCATTTTGATAACGGCTTTCGATCTGGAAAGCCGAAACGTCAATAAAAAAACTTTTTTAACAACTAAGTGGTTTTAATCCAGTAGAAAGAGAGAGAAATTAAAATACAAACCACAATGAGCTTCCGAAATGAATTATAAATAAACTTTATTTTTCGAACATTGACTCACCATGTATTTGTCAATTTTAAAAATCTTTGGTTTAGGAATTGGTTTTGATAAAACTAGAAGTGGTCCCCAGAATCTGAATATGCAAATGATTTTTTAAGGAAACGTCCCTTTAAATTATAGCTTATGGAGAAATATCCAATTTTCACTTTTTTGCACTTTTTATGAATTTTTACAAATAATTTAGAAACGGCATAATTTTGACATTTCATGCAAAATTTTGTAGGTTATGAGCATTTGTTTTTTAATATCAATTTTACCACCACAATAAAGAATAAAGTGTCTGTACTTATATAAGCATTCAACAACAAAAAATACAAAAATTTAAATAAAAATAAAAATCTACCGCTTTTAGTCAAAGGATAGATTTTATCAAAAACATGTAAAGTGGGACCCCTAAAAATATTTGTTTTGCTAAAATTAACTTTACAACACATACATTTTTTAAGGTGGAATAATTCGAGCCCCCGTGTGGGAAGGATTCAAAATATTTGTTTGAATTATATAAAAGTTCTTATTTGTCCTCAAACAGAAAATGAAAAAATATAGAAGTCGCCAAGCAGGTTATTAACCCCTTTCATTAAATCCGACTGTATCTTTAATTAAAAGATAAAAAAAATTGAGATAGGTATATACCTACCCACCCAATCAAAATTTTATTACATTATATTTCCCAATCAATTTACATTTGTATTTTAACAATTATCTCCACCTACATGCCATAATTACTTTTTAAAAATCCCTAATTACTTTCCCAGATTTTCTTAAGTAGCTATATACTCTAATCTTAAAGATTAAGTAAAATTGACCAGGTAATTTCCAATATTACATCAGTTAAAAAGGACTTATCTGCAGTTAATGATACTATGATGACTAAATGAATGCTACGTCACTTTTCTTTACAGGAACTGGTTATTACAAATGATAATTGTTAAATCCAAAATTAGTCATTCACAGCCAGACATACCCACGTTCAGGTTGTTTTCTTATTTATCACGATTTTCTTATCAAATGCGGTTATAATTTTTCTTCGGTGCGTAGTTATGTGTAAAATATTAAATATAGTAGTGAGATTTTCGACAAAAAAATAGCAGATTTCATCCATGTGCAAGATGAGATGTGTCAGCACGCTGTAATCGAAGAGAGGGGGACCCACTCGTAATACTTAGGTAATAAAAAGAATTTTATATAAAATCGATTTAGTCTATTGGATATACGTGTACCCTAAGGTAGTCTGACGTGTACCTCCTATTTTACTACGATCAGCGAAGTAGAAAGTTTGGTAGTTTAGGAAAATGATGAATACATTGAGATACACCACAGACAAAAATTCAAGTTTGGCGCGTTTCTCTCATAAAATTTCTACGATCATTCAGTTGTCAGTCTTTACGAAAGTACAGTCGTGTGAGGTGTTAAATCGGACCTCGTGGTTATCGTGTGAGTCACAGATTCGCTGAACTTTATTTTTTTCTCTATAAAAATGGAAAGTGTTAAATACGATTTTCTTACGAACCCGTTATTCATTTTCACGGTGCTTATTGGTGGTAGTGTTTTATTATTAATTTATTTCATCAATTTGTTCAGACATCAAGAAGTGGCGGAGAAATCCAAAAGTAAGATTTTTTTATAACTAAATTTAGTTATAAACCCGCCTTTACGAATAGTTTTCTGCTTACTATAAGCGGAATTATTTACGCGTAACTGTAATCTTATCTAGCGGTCTTATAAGCTAAATTACATAATGAGTTCACTTTTTACCCGATTTTCAAATTCTGTTGCTCGATTTTTTATAGAATAGAATACTTCAATGTGACAGTTACAAACTGCCAGCTATGAAATGATTACGATAATATTTTTAACAGTGTTTTCTTTTTTATTCTTAGTTGATAAATCTTCTGCCCATTCTGAAAAGAAGAAAGACCCTCCAGTTAGTGGAAAACGCAAGAAAAAAGTGCCTGAGAGTAGATGGACTGGAAAGCATGAAAAACATACATTTGCCAATCCATGGCTTTTAGTATCCCTAAAGGGACATACCGGGAATATCCTGGATATGGATTTTAGCAGCAATGGCAAATATCTGACTTCTTGTGATGACGGTTAGTAAATTATTTTTTTCCTTAAGTTTAACAAAGTATTGCTACGCAAGAATTTAACCTCAACTTACAACAGAATAACTTAAAAGTGCTCAACAATGTTACTATTGTTACTATGTTGGTATGTAAATGACAAGTACCAAAAACAGTTTTGAATGATAAATTATGTGTATCTTAACAGGAATTCTATTAAATATTTCAGAGATGTTTTTTATTTGGTTTAATTTAAAAAAAAAATCTCCTTCACTGAAAACGATTAGAAATCTTTAAAACGTTAGAAAATTAAGACATTTTATTAATCAAAATAACAAGTAACCTTAATTTGGCTTATTTGCTTTAAAATTTCGCTTAACCAGCAATTTAAAACGTAACCAACAACACAGATAACCAAACATAACCTCTCTTTTATCATATCATTTTTTACGTTTTTCACATTGTTAAAGGTTAAAAAAACTGGCGGTATAAACAATGGATTTTTAATAAATTATGATAATTCATTATTAATCATATTTGCAAATAAGTAACTGGCCTCAATGGTTGAAGGTGATAACCTTGTTTCAAAACTTATCATTTATTTATTTATATAAATAATATAAAGACCTCATAGTATCTACCTGCTTGGTGCTTGGGTTAATGACTTCTTTTCTGAGTGACAAATATCCAAAACAATTTTTATTTTATACAAAAATGATCTTGGTAGGCAAATTAGTTGAGTGAATAACCTCTAAATTTCTTTATATTTAAAGATAAATATTTAAAGGGAAGGGAGTCTTGAGCATTTCATGTTTTTCTAGTATCTATTTAGTTATCAAGTGACCATGCCTAGTAAAGGTGTAATGTTTTTTATTACTGAAATTGTTCAATCTGAAAACACCCGCCAGAGTAAGTTCTTTTATTTATTTATCTACTAATGTCAAATAATAAACCAAAAATCAAACCGGAATTTGACCTTCATTATTCAATAGTGTTTTTAAAATTGATTTGATTGGTTAAAAAGCGTTGAATAATGAAAATGCAACACTTTTAATAACTGATAATCATAAAGCAACAAAATTTAAGATCAAGAACGCACATAAATTTACTATGTAGCACGACGTCAATGTCAAATTAAATTAATGCCAGTAAAAGTCATTCACTAAAAACTTTATCAAATTTGTTGAAATGGATATTTTATTAATAGAATTTTACATCAAATCTATAAAAATAATACTAACAATCCAACAACATATGCTAGATCTAGTAATTTCATATCAAATACAGATCACAATATGAATTTTGGTGTTGCGGATGCAACAATTAATTTCTCGAATTGCAGCAACATAACTTTAAATTTTAATAACAACAAGTAATAATTAATTTAATATAAATAAGCATTTATATTCGTATAATAGTTTCTTTAGCATTTAAAAATGTTTTGTTCTTGATTTGATTTAATAGATATTTTTAAGGTATAAATAATCTATTCAACTCATGTGGTTATTTTATTACACTCGGATGATTACACTCACCCAAACTCATTGAATAATATACTATCATTTATCTCTCAACTTCTGTATAAAAATTATATTCACTAGGGCAGTGCTTCATGAACTATACATTTGTTTTGCCAAATTTTGCACATTAATTGAATACCATAAATATTCATTAAATAGCTGTTGTTTAAGCAATTATAAACTAACAAAAATTTGAATTAACTAAACGATTTACAAAGGAGAAAAGTACATTAAAAAAAAAATTCTGTATACTATTTTTTTTATTTTCTATAAAACATTAACACATAAACAAAAATAGATTTAAAAATAATCACTGACGTATAGTATTATTGTTTTTAAATCAGAGTGGTTGTTGTAAGCACAACAATTAAAATTTTAAACACATTAAAATGGCAATTTTTAGTGCACTATTATTACCTTTACACACATGTAAACAAACAACAAACAAAATTTACTATCATTTTTAGTAGAAAAACAAAAATAAAAATTTATGCTTAGATATAAAAATATAAACAACTAAAGTCAGATAAAAGCAAGTGGGTGGGAGTGAATAAATTCCTGCTCATTCTTTTGTTTTGTTTAGTTAAGATAAAGTGAAAAAATCGAACAGATTAAAATTAGTATAAACGTGATAATCCAACTCTTTCAAAGTATTATCGCTGCTTTAACCACGTTTTTCTTTGTTTGTCTTCCTTAAAGTTAAAATATTTAAAAAAACGTGGCCTAGAAACGTTGTTTGAATTCAATCACTTTCTTTATTTAGCGCTACAGCGACGCTACTGACATGCATATGCTTATCTTTGTTCATTTACATATATAAAGTTGTCTGTGAATATTTGCTTGAATTTTTTCGCTAATCAAGTGAAAAAAAGGTGTTAAGTGAACAAAGAGTCTGACTCATGAAGCAATATTGTGTACAAGGTGTTGAAATAATATTTTTGTGTGCAGAAGATCCTGATCCAGGGGGAGATACAACGCAGCAAACCATTGCCAGTGAATCAAACACAGAGAACATACCAATAGAGCCAAGCCCTAGTCCCAAAGGGTTATCTAGAAGACAAAGGAAGAACCGAAGAAGAGAGGATACTTCTCCATCGGACTCGCAAAAACTCAGGAAACCCAAATCCAAAAAAACTGCAGAAGGTAGTCCAGTCCTAACCAAGAAACAAGTCATGTCGACGGTACCGTTAAAGCAGTACCGAAAGCTGAACGTTTCAGAAAATGTATTTATGGAACTCCTCCATAATTACTTGTTGACCTTGGACCAAATGATGGTCATGGGTTATCCAATTCAGTCATCCTTGGAGCCCACTTTAGTAGTACTCTACAAAAGCCCCGGAGTGCCTATATTCCCAGTTCGTAAGACTGTATTCGATGTGAACGCCAGAGAATTTGTGCCTAAAAACGATTGGAGTTCTAATGACAGTGGCCAAGGTTCTGGTAGTTCTAGTGACAGCGGTGAAAACTTCGATGGCGAAGAATCAAGTAGTAGTTCAGATCAAGATTCTACAGCTAGCTATCCAGAAAATCCCGTCGATGAACCACCCTCAGAACTGGAAGGTTCTTTTTATGCCAGAACTTGCTCGAGATGCTCAAGAAATTTCTATACCACTGCCGACAAGTATATAACTCAAGAAAAGTGTTACTATCATTATGGTCGTTTGACGAACTTAGCCTATGATTGTTGCACGGGTAAAATAGGCTCCAAAGGTTGCACGGAATCTAAATTACATGTGTGGAGCGGTCTACATGTCGGAATGAACGGTTTGTACGATGATTTTATCCTCACGAAGCAAAGAAAAAACCCACCACCAGACGGCAATTACGGAGTTTACTCTCTGGATTGTGAAATGTGTTATACAGTGCGCGGGTTGGAACTTACGAAAATTACTGTCGTCGGTACGGACGGTCGATTAGTGTACGACAGTTTTGTGAAGCCGGACGACGAAATCGTGGACTACAACACCAGATTTTCGGGAATTACGGCCAAAGACTTAAAACGCAACCCTACGAAATCGTTGAAAGAAGTGCAAAACGATTTGATGGGTTTCATTAACGCGGACACTATTTTAATCGGACACGGACTCGAAAACGACTTGCGAGCTTTGAGAATAGTGCATTATATTAATGTAGATACCGCATACTCGTTTCCACATTTTAACGGGCTGCCATACAGGAGATCTTTGAAAAGCTTGACTGCGTCGTATTTGAGAAGGGAAATACAAAATAATAAAAACGGACATAACAGTTACGAAGACGCTAGTGCTTGTATGGAACTGATGTTGTGGCGCGTTAGACGAGATTTTCGAAGACACCATCACCATCACGCGCAATTTTAATTGAGATTGTGTCGAATCATTTCATCATGCTTTTATTTATTAAAATGCCTTCATTTTGTCATTATCTGTTTTCATCTTCAACTTATAATCAAAACTCGATTGTGATTTTTGAAAATGTAAGGAATTTCTATTTTA
The DNA here is from genome assembly GCA_949320105.2 of Crepidodera aurea. NCBI lineage: Eukaryota > Metazoa > Arthropoda > Insecta > Coleoptera > Chrysomelidae > Crepidodera > Crepidodera aurea. The sequence continues at coordinate 8,934,138 of OX439475.1, read as the reverse complement.
GCCCAGTTGCCAGAGAAGGATATTGATGAAACTTGGCACTTAGGTACTTGAAAGGGTGTAGAAAACGATGAAAAATCTTTGCTGCTCTAAATTGTATATCATAATTTCGGAAACAAAATTAATACCACCACGTGAAAGAGCGGAAATTTTTATTAAAAATTATATTCTAAGTTATTTAAAAAAAAATGTGTTACTATAAAAAATTATTAAAAATAAGCATTCGAAATACAAATAATCAAGCGAAGCGTTCGGGGGAAAAACTAAAGTATCTTTGCCTAAAATGTACGCAAAAAGAACCATTTTCAGGAGGAGACACTAAGGTTTCTAAGGAAGCCATTAGTTTTTATTTATTTTTTGTTTTCTTATAGAAACTTTGACTGGAAGTTATAATTTCTAAAATTCTCACTGTTTTTTATCAAATTGAAGATATCTATTGATAGAGGCATAACAAAAAAAAATCCTTGTACATTTATCATCATTATACTTTTACTTTTGATGTAAAATGATAATTTTAAAACAAAAGTTTTATTAAACAGACAATGTTCATCATTTTAATTATTTTTACATCAAAAGTAAAAGTATAATGATGATAAATGTACAAGGATTTTTTTTTGTTTTGGCTCTATTAATGTATATCTTCAGTTTTTTAAAAATCAGTGAGAATTTTAGAAATTATAACTTCCGGTCAAATTTTCTATGAGAAAACAAAAAAAAATAAAAACTACTGGCTTCCTTATAAAGAGGCAGATACTTCTCAAGCAGATGAAACAGAAGTTGAAAATGTCACAAGTCAGATTGTAGAAGAATCTCCAATTATTGATTCACCGATAGAAATAACATCTAGTGAGGTATGTGCAAAATTAGAAATCCAAGAAGAAAAAAACTCATCAATTCAACAAGGCACAGAGTCAAATGCTGAAAAAGTACAAAATTTAGAAAACAAGTCAATAGAAGATACAGAACAAATAAAAAATGAAACCGAAGATCAAGTTCCTGTTTCTTCAGAAGTTGAAGAAATAAAAGCAGTTGAAGACAATACCGGATTAAAAGATAATCCTGCTGAAAATGTAGAAAACGTTTCAGAGGTTGCAGAAACCACAAAAAAACTAAAACTGAAGAACAGGAAGAAGTATATTTGACTGATCTATCAAAATATTCAGTTTCAAATGACCATCTCTTAGAATCTTCTGAAGTAATAAGTTCTGAACCTGCAAAAAATGCTTCTTTTTTGCGTACTTTAGTATTTTCCCGAACGCCTCGCTTGCATATTTATAGGATTTTTGACTTCGCTTTCTTATTTTTAATAATTTTTTTATAGTATTTTTTTTAATAACTTATAATATATTTTTTGGTAAAATTTTCCGCTCTTTCACGTGGTGCTATTAGTTTTTCAAAAAAAATTCAAGATTTCGATTTTGTTTTCGAAATTGTGAACTGCGCATACACTTTAGAGCAGCAAAGATTTTTTTATCGTTTTCTACACCCTTTTCGAGTACCTAAGTGCCAAGTTTCATCGATATCACATTTTGTGAGAGGTCAAAATCTCTGACAACTGGTCTATTTGGCGGAAATAGTTTTCTTAACTCGGTAGTATTTGTATAGTGATAAAGAAAAAGCGAATCTCATTTTTTTTTATTTTTAGATTATAGTAAGGATGTTTTATGTGAGAAACAAAATCGAAGGGTATTTCAATCTATTCTTTTTTCTATCTAAACGTGTTTTTTAAACTGCTCTTTCAAATTTTTTATGTAGAGTATTTAAGAAAAAAATATTTATCGTAGATTTGAGGTTGAATATGTGGCAGCTGCACTGTGATATTTTTAAAATAAAAAACTGAATTGCTCAAAAAAAATGTTTGATGTCACAGTAGTTCAAATGATACATTTCACGTTTTTAGAAAATTAAGTAATATTTAAACGAGTACTTAAGTTAAAATGATTTTTAAAGATTTATTGGGAGTTTTACTTAAGAAATTAAGTATTCATTTTGGTTAAAAACAAATTTATTCAATTCGACATTCGAAGACTGGTTTCTGCCTTTCGGCTTCGTCAGTTGGGCTTTAAGTTTAAAATTCACATTCATATTAGTTGGGAACCTCGTTTTTGCGGGTCAAAATTTTCAAATTTGTTGTCGCAAATATAGTGCCTAGACCACGAAACTAAGCAATAACTATTTCATAGACTGCAATACCCTTCTTAATTCTTTTGGTTAAGATTTGAGGTTTCTTTTTTTAAGTTACAGGGTGTTTCAAAATTTTTACCTTTTTAACGAAATTTTATTCGCATTCTCAGAATTTTTTCTGGGCAGTTTTGTTTTATTTATTATCAATTTTGAAGTACCCGGTAGACAGTTTGTTCTGGTAAAAAAAAAACGTATGTAAATATATTGAAAAATGACTTTTTAAGACTTTGTGATAAAAATCTTCAAATTAGAAATTATTTTGATAAAATGCCTACAAAATGTGAATTATCACTTTTTTGTGATATTATTTTTTAGGGAAACAGATGCTTAAATCGAAAATTTCGATAATTATTTTGGAATTCTTGATGTTTAATGTTGCAATTCTGTATGTCGAAATGGATTTTTTTCACAAAAACATACAATTTTTTTTGTATCCTTTATTGTTGAAATAAACAAATAATTATTTTAATTACATGTATTATTTAAATTTCCCTTTACTACCCAGCGGAATAAAAAAATATATATTATTATCCTACACAATGGCAGTATTCGATAACTTATTCAAAAATTACCATACAATAAATTTTTTTTGTTCTAACGATTTTTATAATTGCTCTGCCGTCAGCCATGACTGATTATTAATTAATTTTTGTGTCGGTTTCGTCACTTATTTCAAGACTATCAAAATTATATCCCAAAGTAAAATTCTCAACCCACAAAAAAAGTTCTTCCATATCCGGCCTCCCATTTCATAGACGTACGTCGACTTTTTTGTTTTACCAAAAATAATTGCTAATGTAAAAATAGTCCCATTCATGGGTACATTCACCCCCGAAAATCTCAGCTGTCTGAAATTTGTGGAAGGGGGAAAATGGTCTCAAAAATGTGTTTTTATTTTCGCCGATATTTCCGAAAATATGACACTTAGAGAATTTATGTTTGGACGAAAATGAAGATCAGTTCATTACCTACAAAAACGATCCTCATCATTTTTGTCAAAAATATGATACTTTTCGACATAACCGGCTCCAAAACGCACCCCCATTTTTAGCCCCTGCCCTGCATCTAAAGGAACGACACTCCCAAGCGGATTACAAATTTTTCAATAAAACACGTTAAAATTAATATTTTTTCATGATTCAAAGTTCAGAGACGTACCTACTCTAGCCATTAAGTTCTGTTCTATAAGTATAATGATCAGAAGATATTTTAATTCGGTCTTGAGAATCTTTTAAGAGACATGCGATTTTATTGCTTATCTACATCTCGAACAATAGGTAATAATGATGTTCGTTGGCTAATATTGATTTATATGAGCTCAATATATTTCTGGTTATACTATACAAATATTTTTCCATATATCTATTTTTAAAATGCAATGGGCGGGTTGATTAATATGCTTGAAAATGTGTTTATTTTCGCCGATATTTCCGAAAATATGACACTTAGAGAATTTATGTTTGGACGAAAATGAAGATCAGTTCATTACCTACAAAAACGATCCTCATCATTTTTGTCAAAAATATGATACTTTTCGACATAACTGGCTCCAAAACGCACCCCCATTTTTAGCCCCTGCCCTGCATTTAGAGAGCACGTTCTAAAGGAATGACACTCCCAAGCGGATTACAAATTTTTCAATAAAACACGTTAAAATTAATATTTTTTCATGATTCAAAGTTCAGAGACGTACCTACTCTAGCCATTAAGTTCTGTTCTATAAATATAATGATCAGAAGATATTTTAATTCGGTCTTGAGAATCCTTTTAAGAGACATGCGATTTTATTGCTTATCTACATCTCGAACAATAGGTAATAATGGTGTTCGTCGGCTAATATTGATTTATATGAGCTCAATATATTTCTGGTTATACTATACAAATATTTTTCCATATATCTATTTTTAAAATGCAGTGGGCGGGTTCCGAAAATATGACACTTAGAGAATTTATGTTTGGACGAAAATGAAGATCAATTCATTACCTACAAAAACGATCCTCATCATTTTTATCAAAAATATGATACTTTTCGACGTAACCGGCTCCAAAACGCACCCCCATTTTTAGCTCCTGCCCTGCATTTAGAGAGCACGTTCTAAAGGAATGACACTCCCAAACGGATTACAAATTTTTCAATAAAACACGTAAAAATTAATATTTGTTCATGATTAAAAGTTCAGAGACGTACCTACTCTAGCCATTAAGTTCTGTTCTATAGGTATAATGATCAGAAGATATTTTAATCCTGACCTGGGAATCTTCTCAGAGATATGCGATTTTATTGCTTGTCTACATCTCGAACAATAGGTAATAATGAGGTTCGTCGGCTAATATTGATTTATATGAGCTTAATATATTTCTGGTTGTGCTATACAAATATTTTTCCACGGGCGGGTTGATTAATATGCTTGACTGCATTTTTATGATCAAAGGTAAGTAGTTATTAATTTCCGATTACAAAACTCATATGTCATTTTATAATTGTAAGTTTGTCTGGTCTTTTTCACTCCATTGCTGATTTAAATAATATAAGAGGAACAATTAAAAAAAATATAAGTGTATAACAAAATTTTAAAGTATGTTAAATTGAGCTACTTACATTATAAAATCCAAAAATTACTGCATGTAAATATATTTAAAATTAACAACTGAAATAATATGCAAAAAAACAAATAAAGTTCCAAGTATTAGCCATCATGGTAACTGCTTTCAGTTTTGTTCGAGGAAACAAAACTGGAAGAATGAATGCTTAAAATGAAATTTGAAAACAAAAATTTATTATATACAAAGACAATTTATTGAATAACAAATATATTGTTATGAACTTCCTATCTTCCTAATATCCAAATAGCTCTTTAGGATATTATAAAAAAAAACTATTGTCGGAGCACGACGTTACATATTGTGAGTAAACATTTATTTACATAAATTCGTTTAGTAAAAAACTCCACTAGTAATGAAAACATCTTTAGAAGTTAGATACCGTGTGTTCCGTAAATATTTTAAAACGTGGCAACGTTGCTTATTCATATAAAAGAGTAAGGCATTATTAGTATTTTGTACGGAGAGCACGTGGAATGAATTTTTAGTTTTAATAAAAGTAACCAGTGATTTTAAGATTTTTCGGTGTCGGATCGTGATAAGTTCTTGATTATTAAAAACAGGCATTTTTTCCTTCTCCTTTTCATCCCCTCCTATGCAACCTAGCCAGACGAATCAACGATTACAAATTTGGGGTAAGTTGAAAATTCTTTAACCTTTTTTTTTTGGTAATATTTTCAACACCGTGTTTTGTGTTAACATTCTGTATATTATTCCAAAATTAGCTATATGGCCCTGTACATAGAATAATTTTCTTGGTTGTGGTAAATATACGACCTACTTAAAAATACCGCAAGTTCTCATTTTGGTATCAAAACATCTGCTTACTTTGATGGTACTCAACAGTTAATAGACTAGTCAATAACGGACATATTTTATTGCTCAACGTATATACTCTGTCTAGGTTCTAAACAAGGGAATTTAGAAGGGAGTAGTTGGAAATATATCATTCGAATTATGAGCTATATCAGATGAAAAATTTGTCACATTTTTTTAATGAGTATAGAATCTAATGAGAGATTCATTTTGATGTAAGTAAGTTTTATTTTCTGGACTATATACATTTTCTGTAATGTAGAGAAGAATGTTGCTTGGTCGTTTAATAGCTTTAAATATCGAAAAGTATGCTTGAAGATGCAATAGGTCAGAAAAAAACGAGATGTTTTATAAAGTTGGCTATCGTTGGGCAATTTTTCCTTAATTATTGTCATTTCACAAGCTACAATGGTCTTATAATCTGTTTTTTTTGCATGCCAGATGGTTGTTGCATTTATTTTGTCATATTTTGTTAAACGTTAGAAACGTAAATTTCGACTTTGATTCCTTACCACTCGAAAAACAATTAAGTTATTTAAATTTTGCTTGTAAGATAACATTTCTACATCATTTCTGCATATCTCTTCCCAATTTTAACCAATGACATCAAATAGTTTTAGAGTTATAGTTACAGTTTAGGGTCGCAATTTTGAGAATCTGAAAATACGCAAAATTATTGTGGTGAAAACGGAAAATTTGAATTCCCAATAGACCCAAGCATTTTCGAAAACGCCGGAAATAAAAAAAACGCCCTAAAAAGCATGTTGTTTATGAAAAGACACAAAAATAATTTATTGAATCTTTCTGAATATATTTAACATCTTGCAAAGCCACATTATCCAAAAGGATTCGGTGAAATTACTCTTGATAAAAAAAATATGAATAAATTTATAGGAGGGTCAAAATATCGAGCAAAAATAAACTTTGGCCAGGTTGAACTTTGAATCATGAAAAAATATTAATTTTTACGTGATTTATTGAAAAATTTTTAATCCGCTTGGGAGTGTCATTCCCTTAGAGCGTATTCTCTAAATGCAGGGCAGGAGCTAAAAATGGGGGTGCGGTTTGGAGCCGCTTATGCCGAAAAGTATCATATTTTTGACAAAAATGATCTTCATTTTCATCCAAGACCAACGGGCCATTTTCCCGCCCTTCCACAAATTTTAGACAGCTGACATTTTCGGGGGTGAATGTACCCATGAATGCCTGCAAATTAAAAAAAAAATGGTGCCACACTAATTATCAATATTCGTAATTCGTTATACAATAAGAGTAATGCGAAGTACTTAATTAATATCAGTTAATCAGAGGAGCTGATAACATTGATTATTACATAATAAATGTATTGTTAGAAACACACGTGTTTTTTTACTCATTATATGTCACCATCGTCCTTTACTACGTCCACGTTATCGCTTTTTTTTTTCTTGAATATTGAGATAAATAACGAAAATATTTGCTTACTATTACCTAGTACGTAAGAATTTTTTTTAGATGAATAACGAGAATTGTTATATTAGTATGTGCACTACGTTTATTAATTTTTATATACCATGATCAATCAATTCCATTGTTCTGATTTTTGCGGTAACAGGATGGCGGCGACATCGATGAAAATAACTGTATATATGCTGTGAGAAAATGTGTTAAAATTTTTAGAATTTTACAAATTGTTTGTTAAGTCTCGAACAAAAAATTGAATTCGTATAAAATCGAAAAGTAAATATTTTGCATTGTAAAAAATTACAGCTTATTTAAAACATCTAAAGAGCATTTTCATCAAGTTTCATAAAAAAATTATTTTTACGGGAGATAAAAATTAAAAACGAAAAAAAAAACCGGGTTTAGCGTTTTTCTCGAAAATTTTGAGGTTATGTTGAAAAATAATCACTACAAAAGCTTTAGCTTTTTTAATTATCTATAACTTTTACATTAAACTTTTTTCGATAGGATGCATAATTCAGCCACAAATCGTAAAAAACAATATCCAACCCTCAGAACGTATATTTAGCTTCCCCCACCCCCCGTACGGAACTTTTACTCAATTGTTTTGATTTTTCTTAATTGACTTATAATTTTTAATTTTATTTTGCGTTATGAAAACATTTAAATATAACCGATTTTGAATAGAAATATAAAAGATCAAAATATTGACCTTTCTATTAAATATTCCTTCTTAAAACGTTTGTATGCAGATAATTTATTGCAAATAAATCTTTCAGAATTTATCATTACAAATTTCTCTAAAAGTAAACAGTGGTTTTCGAAGTTTTAAAGTGCTGTTTGAATTTCTGAATAAATTTAACTTCCGTTGAAATCTAAAAATAATATCCGCGAGTAGCAGATGTTTGGTTATTATGCAAATATAAGTTTTACAAATCTAAAAATTGCAAAAGGAGAAAACAATTTTCATATCCAGTTCAATTATTTTATCTGTTTTAAAATTATCAAAACAAACATTTTACAGAAAAATATATTAAATTAACATATATTTTGTTTATTGAATTTTTCGAAAACTCAATTTTAGATACAGTGAATCTTAAATTCTTTGCCATATTTTGGTTTTAACAATTATAAGAAAATAATAAATACGATTTAGTCAAACCCACTAAAAATTTTATAAATTATTTTCTTGTATACAGGGTGACGCAATGTTTTTTTCTTTTTTGAAACTTGGTACGAGGTTTACAGGGTCTCTGATTTGTTTTTATCTTTTTTCTCGCTCAAGTTGGCATCTGCGAATTTTTTGTTCTCGCTTCTATACACCATCTTGGATAATAACGTATTAAATAAAATATTTTACTATCGAATAGAAGGAACAGCAATTTATTTTTTGGCTGAGATATCAAAGTTTTGGGAAAACAAAGACGTGAAAAGCTTTCATCATGCATTTATTTAAGGACTGTTACGGATTTAAATAATATTCCGATTGGAAACATCGCTGAATAATTATCACTTATATTGGAAATAAATTTTATTTTCATCTGAAAAATTCAAGATTTCGATTTTCTCCTAGTTACCGATTTAGGATTTTCGCAAAAATATTAACCACTCGGTACAGCGAAATCCAAATGACGATCTATTTGAAAAATTTAAAACTCGCAGATTCCATAAAATTCTGATGATGCAATGCGATATCATTCTGACTAATAACTTGGTTATCTTTTAAGAATATATTACTCATTCATTCTCCAAATTAATATTTAAAAGTGTGTTTCTCACAAAATCAAGTATCATATGATGCCTCGGTAAATCCTATGATAAAAGTATGCGATCATTATTAACATTTTATAGCTAAAAATATATTTAATCCTTCGGCTGTGGAAAGCGCGCTTGTGCGGCCTGTTGATGTTTGGCAAAATGCGGCCTGTGCACCTATTGAAACAATGGCAATAAAAATAGTGCGGCATTTTCAGAACCTTTTCAAAAATTTGCCGCAGCGAAAGGGTTAAGGGTTAAATATACTGATTTTTTTTAAATTTTAATTGATACACAGACTACAAACTATCTTTACTTAATATCTCAATCCGTTTGGGAGATCAAAATGGAAAGCTAGAACACATTGTATTGTTGTAATCCAGATGTAGGAAATTTTCCAACTATTTTTCCCTCTCAACGCGTCCGATTTTCCCCCATTTTCCACAAGGATCTAAAAAATTCTTGGTCAAAGTATATATTTTTTTCTTTCAAGAAATGCATAAAAAATAAGTATTATTTCAAAAAAACGCAGGTAAAAACCATATTCCAATAATAAATGGAGCGGAAATACCAATTAATAAGAACAATTCCAGTTACTAATATTAATAGGAATTTCCATATATTGTGTCATATTAAAATTGATAAAAAATATACGTAAGTTGTCCGTAAATAGAAATTGATTGATGAGAATTTTTCGTAAGTAATATCATAAGGGCATCTAATTTTTCCGAAAAAAATCAAAAAAACACGTTGCTAAGTAATATTTTAACAAGAATCATGAGTGCACCTGCAGGAATGCATTTTGTTAAAAAAATATTACTGCATTGTGTTTTTTCGATTTTTTTCACAGGAAAAATTAGATGCCCGAATGGTATTTGACAAGACTATTTCATGAGTAACAGATTAGTTCGTTTTTTCAACTGGAGTGTTTTTGTACTGGGTGGCCCATTAAGCGAGGTAACCGGCTGTATCTTGGAAAGTATTTGTCCCAGGTTGTGGGGAAAAAATATCGATAGTAAAAGTGGCCAAGAGAAATTGCTGGAAATTACTTTTAAGATCTAAATTTCGCCCCTAGGGGGCGTTACTGCTATGTGCAAATCTAAAATTACTATTATCTCAGAAAATCGCAGAATGAGCTATTACTTTGATATCATCATTTGAAAGCTCATTTAATATTAGATAATTTTTTCTAGTGACATTTCATTGTATCTGTCATAATAAGCGAGAAGGAAGACCATCTATTTTTTAAATTTTAATATTTCGTTAACTATTCAACCTAACCGACTGTTTCTGTTTCTGGATTAGCTAATCATAAGCAGGCTTTGGAATATATCGTATGTTTTTAATGACAGTATTACAAAGAAGCGTCAAATTATTTATTTTGTCTTGGGTTAAGCATTCAAAATGCCTTTGCCTTTTACAAATGATGAAGCCGTCGATATGATTCAAGTTTACTTTGAGTGCTTTCAGAATGCTACAATAACTGCAAGTCATTTCAGGAGCAGATTCTTTCCACGCACTCAAAGTAAACTTGAATCATATCGACGGCTTCATCATTTGTAAAAGGCAAAGGCATTTTGAATGCTTAACCGAAGACAAAATAAATAATTTGACGCTTCTTTGTAATACTGTCATTAAAAACATACGATATATTCCAAAGCCTGCTTATGATTTTACATTTACATTATAGTTTTTCACATTTCTTACGATAAGTCAAAAACGAATAGGGATATCGAGATGCGGTTTTCACTAAAATATAAGAAATTTAAAGCTGCTTCAGAATATTTTACTAAAATAGTAACGTTTCATTTAATTTTTTTAATATAATCGTAAAAATAAGTAATCGCTGAATAAAGCGACCTCTAGTTTATCTGTTTCAAAGTAATCGATAAGGTATATGAACGGTCTTCAAAGTCCACACAATTCTCTTTCATATGAGTCCAGGAACAGTCGGTTAGGTTGAATAGTTAACGAAATATTAAAATTTAAAAAAATGAAAAATAGATGGTCTTCTTTCTCGCTTATTATGACAGATACAATGAAATGTCACTAGAAAAAAGTATCTAATATTAAATGAGCTTTCAAATGATGATATCAAAGTAATAGCTCATTCTGCGATTTTCTGAGGTAATAGTAATTTTAAATTTGCACATAGCAGTAACGCCCCCTAGAGCGAAATTTAGATCTTAAAAGTAATTTCCAGCAATTTCTCTTGGCCACTTTTACTATCGATATTTTTTCCCCACAACCTGGGACAAATACTTTCCAAGATACAGCCGGTTACCTCGCTTAATGGGCCACCCTGTACCATCCACTTGATTGTCCTTTGTTCCATGATGGGTTTACTGTTAATAATAATCTATCAGTTGTTATTCTAGATGAACGTTTAACCATTAGAATTTTAAAATGACGACCTGGACAAAAGGTATGGTTCTTCGTGTTGGGGACCAGCCATTTAATATCGGCCATTTTTTTTTTCGACACCCTGGGCCTTTTATTGAAGAGATGATTATATTCTACTCTTCCTAAAAAGTAGGATTTTTGAAAAACAATTATTTAAAAAAATAGGTAATTAAGTTGTCTACCTGTTTTAATCCCAGAATTATCCACTTCCTCTTTAAAATAAGGCAAGTTCAACTGAAGTGATATGGTAAAATTTTCGCTGGAGTCCCGCCGGAGTGTCTTCGTCCCATAATAAAATCATTGCGTAGTATTCTTCCAATGTTAATGAAGCAGATTTCCTTTTATTGGCGCACATTTGCAAATTCCTTCGTTTCGCATTAAGAGCTTCCCTACTAGATTTGAAGATAATATCTTTAAATGGATCAAAAATTATTTTCCACTTCATAAAATACATTTTTTTTGCAACGGTGTTCTACATTATCTTCACAACTAGTTCTTTGTAATTTTCACCGTTTTCTTTCTTCATATTCCACGCTCAATCTTTCACGATTAGGTTTAGTTACTCTACTTGTAGTTTCCAAAAGCTTGCAGAATTCCGTAAACTGTTTCCATATTGACATATGGGTTTTAACGGTATTGTACGGTACACTTTTCTCTGTCAAAGCGACTCATTTTCACTACATAAGCTGACTAGCACAGTTTAAAAACAGCTGACAAGTGTTTTTTTTGTCTCATCATTCCTTTTTTGGGTAATATGGATAGTACTTTGTCATTTGTCACTTTCGTTCAAGCATTATGAACTAAAGAAACTATTTGTAGTACAAACTTTTGCGTCGCACTATAGAGGACATTAAACTTGCTTAATCCATGTGAGATTCCACAAAAATAAACGAATAAAAGATCCATGAACTACAAAGTATACCATATCATAAAATAAGTTGTTTGAGACGCATTTCAAGCACGAGGATTTTATATTTGGTTAATTTATCGATAAAATTTCCGTTGATTAAGTAGATATCAGTGAACTATAAAAGAGCCATTCATTGACCTCATATACTGATCTTGCGAACTTTATCTAATATTCAAAATGCGCCGAAAAAAAAACGTGCCAGATTTAAACCATCCAAGGTTACAAGTCAAGGGGACATCTTGAGCGATTTAATAGAATCAGTCGATTTAATTGACAACTGAGAATTGTGGGTCAATTAAGTACCTCATAAACACGTGGTTTTGATTAATCGATTGTGAAATATTTGCGAACGTGTGGGCGAAGTGTAATCATCTGCCTGAATCTGGTACTTCCAAAAATGATTTTTTTTGTACTTTGGTATAATTTCGGTGACAGATTTATGCTTACCTGAATCGTCAAATATAAAGCAATTTTCTCTTCAAATGATGAAATGTTATTTAAAAAAAACCATTCACCTTCTTTATTGCTTTCATTATTAATTAAATCAATAAAAAATGTTTAAAAGTTCAGTTTATTGGACTGTAAGTTAGACATTTTCTATGATAATTTGGCTTAAAATTTTTATAGAAACAGAAAATGTATAACATGTTTTGATGGTCTATAATAAAAATCATATCTCTTAACCTAAGTTCGGGCTAATAATGAAATTTGGGGGTCTTACAGTCCTTGGTAAGAACTAAGTACAGTTAAAGTTTGGTGGCATTTGAACTTCTAGCCTGTCAAAGTTGGCCTACTTTGGAGTTTAATTTTTCCAGCCCTGTCAAAATAAATATACAAGAAAAAGAGAGACCTTATGTTAGATTACAATTTAGGTTTCCATTCGGGTTTGCCGTATTTATCTTGAATGTTTGTTATTTTACCTTGCAGAAAAAATTATATATATTTTTAGATATAAAAAATAATTTTTAACCACAGATACTTGGAGTAGACATCCTGTATTATTACTTAGTTCAACGTACTCATAAGGTGAAACGGTATAAGTACTCACTGTACTATTAATTAATCGTTATTGTTGTTATCGAACAGTACATTATTTTCGTTAGGATAAATAATTATACATCAAAGTGCGTCGGCATCGTTACATTGACTTGTTGGTTGCGAAATTGTTACAAACAAATCAAGTTTGTAAATATTTTTGTTAGAAGCAAGTACAGAAATAGACAAATAAAAAACACACTAACGAGCATTTTAGAAATTTTAATCCTTGCATAAGTGCATAAGGATACTTGTGTTAAGGATTAGGATTTCAGATATATACTTCAAAATTATTACCAGAAGAAAACTTTAACAAAATGTATGGATTATTACACAATCTAAAATGATATGAAGAAATTGGTGAATATTTATAAATTTCTAAAAAGCACCGTCAAATTGTCTGAATTTTTGATATGTGATAGTGCTTGATGTCCTGATCAATAGTGTCCATGGGCCCAATCCTATCCTATGGCTAGATTTCGATATACAGGACGTTAAAGTTCAAGATCCCGAAATTTTAAAATGTGTACCAAAAAGTGCCAGCAAAATATTTTTAAAAGTTTCTGGCGGATATATGTAGTCAAAATACATACGTAATAAATAAAATCAAAATATATTTCCTTACAGGGCGATTCATGTTTCCACAGTCCTTTTTGTTCAAAGTGCGTATTTTTAATTAAATAGCCTGAAATATCGATAAAAAAGTCACCGTCAAAGTTTCTGAGTGTTGGATATAATGTAGATCTTGACGTCCTCGTTCAAAATTGTAATTGGTTAAATTGGATCATATGGCTTGTTTTCGAGAAATTAAACGATTAATCTGTAAAAATATCAATTTTTACCAATAGCAACTTTTAGTATTAAAACATACACAAAATATTGTAAACTAAATATTTTTACACGCTGTATTAGATTATATTGCACCGTTATATTAATTGGAGGCGGGCTAAAAATTCATCCTTACAGGGTGATCTCACTTGAGGTTGTAAGATTACAAAATCAACAAATCTAAAACAGCTGCCAAACAATTAATAATTAATTGTTACTTTTTACTTATTTTTTAATAAGTTAATCTTACAGCTACAACAGCCACCAGAATTTACAAAAATGTGATTTTTGAGTAGCTGTAGATCCTTTACCATGTACCTTAGAAATCAGCTCATTGGGGAGATTTTAAAAATGTTAAAATACATAGGGCGTTCCATTAAAAACTTTGATCTGGCAGGGCGTTATGAAACACCCTGTAACATTGTAAGTAATTTTAAAATGTAAAACTTAAAGCTGCCTACAATTTTTGTAAGTAATTATATTATTATATATATTATAAGAGATCTACTGAGCTTTGTCACAATAATCAATCACCCTGTATATATACAGGGTTGCTCAGTATATTTTTTTTATACTTTGATAATTAAAAAAATGAAATAATGATCTTAGAAACAGCTTTAATATCATAATAAAGCTTTAAACTCATATCGCATACATAGTGGATTGTTTAATTATTTACACTGTATTTTTTTCAGATTATTCAATTATTTATTGGACTTAATAAACTACATAGGAAAAATATAATTTTTATATGAAGAATCTCTCGTAAAAATTAAGAAACGCTATTAAATAAATGTATAGGGTGGTGCAATAGGGGGTATTTCAAAGCGCGATGGAATAATCGATTTTCCACAATTGCATATGATTCTCCAAAAATATCAGTGAAATATTCCTAAAAAGGGATAACAAGTAAACCAAAACGCTAGGGCTCTAACGCATTGGTGTTGTAGAAACCAGATTAAAATATGAATTAGGGGTTCGATAAAAATAACTCAATTGTACCTACCTATTTTTTTATTTATTGGAACAATAAACCTTTTAATTGATTGGCAAATGTTTTAGATTTGTTGATTTTGCCATATTACAAGCTCAAGTGAGATCACCCTGTAAGTATGAATTTTTAGCATGCCTCCAATTAATATAACGGTTCAATACAATCTAATACAGTGTGTAAAAATATTTAGTTTACAATATTTCGTTTATTTTTTATTACTAAAAGTTGCTATTGGTAAAAATTGATATTTTTACAGTTTAATTTCTCGAAAACAAGCTATAGGATCCAATTTAACCTATTACAATTTTGAACGAGGACGTCAAGATCTACATTATATCCAATATTCAGAAACGTTGACGATGACTTTTTTATCGATATTTCAGGCTATTTCTGCATGTTAAAAATATATTTTGATTTTATTTATTACATATATATTTTGACTACATATATCCGCCAGAAACTTTTAAAAATATTTTGCAGGGACTTTTTGGTACACATTTTAAAATGTCGGGTTCT
Source organism: Crepidodera aurea (assembly GCA_949320105.2). Taxonomy (NCBI): domain Eukaryota; kingdom Metazoa; phylum Arthropoda; class Insecta; order Coleoptera; family Chrysomelidae; genus Crepidodera; species Crepidodera aurea. The sequence continues at coordinate 8,918,656 of OX439475.1, read as the reverse complement.
TGAACTTTAACTCACTGTATATCTAAATCACGCCATAGGATAGGTTTGGGCCCATGGACACTATTGATCAGGACATCCACATATCGTCCCTGTAATTGCAAAATGTCGTATGTCAAAAATCCGTATGTGCGTATAACACACAAACACGTTAAGTTAACGCCTTAAATGCCATATAACATGATCTTTTTGACATACGACATTTTGCAATTACAGGGACGATATCAAGAATTCAGACAATTTGACGGTGCTCCCGTTTCCATAAGATTGGTGCGGGGTCCTTTATATGTGAGAGATTGTACCTTCGTGCATTGAATTATTTTTATCTTTTTGTAGTTTCATTACGTATGTTGTATTTATATAAAAAATCTATAAATAAACTTCGTACGAGCGTCGAGCAAACTGTTTTGAAAATATGTTTTCATTGAAAAAATCTTTCTGGTTATTTTTGTTATTGATGAATGAAATATGGTTCGCACATTCTTTACCAGCGTTATGAAAAATAGTTTTTTTTAATTTATTTTCGAAGCGTTTTACAGATATACGGATTATTTCTAAATTTTCTTTGCTACTAAATAGTGTTTATTTAAAAAAAAATAATGCACAATTTTTTAAATTTACATTTCTTATCAATTTAAATTTGTCTATCCGAAAGTTAGTCCAATAAACGAAGATTTCAACACAGGCATCAGGTTTGTCCGACACCATTTTTTTTTTAATTTGCAGTTATTCATGGGTACATTCCCCCCGAAAATCTCAGCTGTTTCAAATTTGTGCAAGGGCGGGAAATTGGCCCATTGGTCTCAAAAATGTGTTTTTTTGTCTATTTTCACCGATATTTCCGAAAATATGTCACTTAGAGAATTTTTGTTTGGACGAAAATGAAGATCAGTTCATTACCTACAAAAATGATCTTCATCATTTTTGTCAAAAATTTGATACTTTTCGACATAACCGGCTCCAAAACGCACCCCCATTTTTAGCTCCTGCCCTGCATTTAGAGAGCACGCTCTAAAGGAATGACACTCCCAAGCGGATTACAAATTTTCGGGAACTCTAGAGCCATTTTCCCACCCTTCCACAAATTCCACGTAACTGAGATTTGACGGGCAGACTTGATGCCCAGCTTTGGGGTTTATCTGGGGTTAATTTACTGGATTAAGTCTAATTGTTAAATGTTATTTCCCTTTGAAAATCGCCAAATTACCAAGAAGGCCACTGTTTATTAAACCCTAAATTAAAAACTGATTTTGACGTTGTTGACATGTTTATAAATGAAATTTAGTAAAGTAATTGATGTTTGGCGCCTTTAGGACAATGAAGTCCTGTAAAACCAATTTATGTGCCAGACATGGATTACCCAATCGACTAGACTACGAGAGTATTTTGTTTTGAAATGTAATGACTTGATTTTATTCTGTCACTTTGACAACTTTTTGTTTAATCTAATTTATAGCCAATTTGCGAATAAACAGTAAACGGAAAAATTTCAAATTTAGTATAAAGAAATAAAAACAAAAAATAAAAATTGAAATAAATCAAGGATAACCGGACAAAAAATATTAAGACAACAATCATAGTGAGCGTAATGTCTGGCAAACAGGTTGACAGGTTTTCTAAAATAAAACACTTTTACAATCTTTATGTTATTTATGACATATAAATGATTAGTGCAATAAACAATTGCCATGTAGATAATCAACACTTTTGCGCATCCAATTTGTGAGTGTAAATATTTGAGAATAAAAAAAAATCGTCAGTAAATTTGTATTGAGGTTGAGATAAAACGATTCATTTCTAATGATCACCTCTTCAACTCATCAGAAATTATACCTCTTTCATCTATGCCTTATGAGTATCTGATGACAAGAAATAATCTGCTTTTTCTATAACACACAATTTCGAAAACTTCCCTTGTCTAAACGCCTACATAATCAAACTTCAATTTTCAAATGACCTATTAATTTTTTTCATTGTCTCCTCCTTGGCTAATCAATATCACTAATATTAACACGTCCCTTTCTAATACAAAAAGAAATATTTAATTTTAAAATTTATTCCACATTTTCCCACATGTTAATATTTTTAAATTAAAATGTAAATGTTTTTATATGCAATTTTTATTTTTATATCGCTAATGATCCCAGAGTATGATGCGTAAATAAATAAATAAATTAAAAACAAATCTGTACTTATTTGTAATTCGTTTGGGTAAAATGGCACATAATGATAAAAAATGTTAATTTTATTTATTGTGATAACATGTACACCTAAGTGCACTTTGATATATTTAAATGAGTCTCATTATTTGCTAATAAAATGTTATCAAACTTTATTATTATTGTAAATATTACAAATCCGCACATATTATTAAGGTTGGTCAACATTCGTATAATTAAAATAAATATTCCTGTACTCGTCAAGGTCAGGGACATTTGTCAATATTTTTTTTACAAATTAATACCCTGATAGACCAGTGCAGATAATTTTTGAAACCAAATAAAATAATAGTAGGATGAAACTCATTGGAAAAGGAAGAGAATATGACAAAAATGATAGGAAAAATAATTTACCGGTGCTCTGGGGTCGGGAAGTGGAAGGGGGGAGTTTTTAAGGGTAGAAAAATTTATCTCGATTTCCGGCAAAACTACAAGTCCTATGGAAAAAAGTTAAATGGCAAAGTTGTAGGTAATAAAAAGATCTACAACTTTTGTATTTACACTTTTTTCACATAACCTCAAAATTTATGTGAAAAATTCAAATAACCAAGTTTTTGGTTATTTATTTTTATCTTTTACAAAAAAAAAATTTTTTTTCACAAAATTTGATGTAAACTTACCTTTTTATGTCCCAAACACTCTGTAATTTTTTTGTTTTAAAATATTTATTTTTTTAACCTTATTTTGACTTAATATCGAAAAAGCAGTCTAATTTTCAATCGAAAATTCTCACGTCAAAATATCTGCTTTTTTAAAAAATTCTGTGGGCTTTTTGTTCCTTGAAATCTCTACTTTTTGATGGTGTAAAATATACATTACTATGGTAAATGTTCTCAAAAAATGCAAATAAGAAACGAAGAAAACTCCGAATTTCTTTTTTTTTAAATCATCATGTACAATTTTGAGCTATTTATTTAAATTTATACTTTAATTACTCGAAAAACGTAAGATTCCGTGTTAGATTGATAAACAAAAGAGTAGGACTTGTAGTTTTGCCGGAAATCGAGATAAACAGTTTTCTACCCTTAAAAATCCCCCCCCCCCCTTCTACTTCCCGACCCCAGAGCGCCTGTAAATTATTTTTCCTTTCATGTTTGTTATATTCTCTTCCTTTTCCAGTGGGTTTCATCCTACTATTATTTTATTTCACTTTTTACCATTTTCAAAGCTATCTGCACTGGTCTATGAAGCGCTGTGGCTGATAGCGAATAAGATCGCAAAGATAAGTTCACCGCACCCTGAAATGCATTTGGTCGATTACCACTTAGCGATTGCAGATGTTTTTATTTTTTAAAATTTATACCCTTTCCACTCTGGCTCCCGAGCTATAAACTAACGGAGAACATTAGTAGTTAGTAGTCCAATCAACCTGTCACGGCCCAATGTTAAATTTGACAAGAAAACAAGCAAGATTTTCGCAAGCGCCTTTTTTTCGAAAAATCGAAATATCTCGAAAACTAATAAATATTTTTAAAAATTTGAAATACGTACCAATTCTAAATGCCACGAGCTATATTTATGTCAAGTATCAAATAAATTTATTTAGATTTGATGAAGTTATAGCAAAAACAAAAAAATCCGATTTTGGACGGTTTTTTCGATATATCTCGATAAGTTACATCTCGATCGAGACTTGTAAAAAATGAATCGAAAGATATTTTTATTATCTACAACTTTCTCGTTTACTTTTTTTATTAGAGTTACGAAATACCGTTTTTGGGAACCTATTGATTGGACTATACTTCCAGCAAATGGTAATCCATTTCTCAGATTAATAAAAATGTGTTTTGTCATCAATGTATATTAGATATGTTGCAAAAAAAGTAAGAAGCACATTCTCCGTAGAATTCCCATCATTTTTGTCGGCTCATCTTTCTCTGAATCGGTTGTAGATTATATCATATTATTTTCTAGATTTAGAATAAATTTAGCGTTCTTTTTTGTGTTTTAAACAAGCTGTAATTTTTTCAAAGCTTACTTAAAACATCTAAAGAGCATTTTCACCAAATTTCACAAAAAAAAACGGTTTTTAGCGTTTTTCTCGATAATTTTGAGGTTATGTTGAAAAACAATCAATACAGATTTTTTAATTATCTACAACTCTTACGTTAAACTTTTTTCGATAGGATGAATATTTCAGCCACAAATCGTAAATTTTCCGACCATCCACATACAGCTAAGAATTTTTTTGTTTCAAAAATGATTGGCCCTGGTCTAATTGAACAATAACGCTCTAATTGCGATAATCCATCGTCACTTTTAAAATCAGTGAGTGAGTCATTTGTGGCTTCGTAGGTAGGCAATAGCTCTTTGTGTCTTTGTATGATTTTGCTCATGCTATTTTTTTATGTTTCAAGGTTTGTCTTTTTTGTTGATGTCTACAAAGGCAAAATATGAAATACAATATCGTTTGTTTACCGTATGAACCATGAACCAAGAACGAGTACATCTATTGATATCTATATTTTTTTAAAATATGCAAGGTCTGAAGAATGGGTCACCGCCGTCATTTTACATTTCCTGTTTTGAATAAATGCATGTGACAGAGTTATAGACCAGGGACAATCATTTTTTAAACTAAATTTTTTTTTTGTAGATTCTTGGTCCATTTATACCCTAAAAAACTCACTTTTTCTCTCAAAAATGGCCCAAACATTTTTCTTGGGTAATTTTTGCATTGTCAATCGTTTCTTGTACAAAATTCATTCTGCGTAAACCAAATTTTAATTTCTTTGAATTTTTTTTGTAGATTCTAGGTCCATTTTTACCCTAAAAACCAAATTTTAATTTTTTTGAATTTTTTTTATAGATTCTAGCAGATTTTCTTGGTGTTTTTGACAATACTTTTAGGGATAGATGCGATTTGATATGATCCTTTATTAGGCTGATCTACGTAATATCTTTTTCGAATTCGCTGTATAAATAATACATGTATTTATACCAGCTATGTTTACAAAACAATTAAAAATTACCATAGCCATCGGCTACAAACTCTAGCACAATTGTAAGTTTGTTAACAACGACAACTCTTTTGCTTTTGTTATAATTGATAACAATTTCCGGTTTGTCAGTTGCTACTTCAAAGTTATCTTCTTCTTTTACGGTATGTACGACACGAATCTACAGAGTGTCCCGTTGGTAAACGGCTGTTAGGGTTATATATATATATATATATATATATATATATATATATATATATATATATATAAGTTTAATATTTTGAGTTTGTTGAGTTATTGGGGGGGGGGGAGCAATTGCCCATACTGCCCCCCTTTGGAGCCACCGTTGGGTGGGGGCAGCTAAAAATACTTTTTTTAAACTTTGTAGCTGAAATATGCATCCCATCGAAAAAAGTTTATTGTAAAAGTTGTAGACAATTAAAAAATATAAAACTTTTGTATTAATCATTTTTCAACATAACATCGAAATTACCGGGAAAACCGTCAGAAATAGTTTTTTCGTTTTGAATTTTTATCTCTCGTAGAAATAATTCTCTTTTTATGAAACTTGGTAAAAACGTTCTTTTTTATGTTTCAAATAAGCAGTAATTTTTTCAAAACAAAATATTTACTTTTCGATTTTATACGAATTTAAATTAAAAATATTCTTTTACAAGAAAATTAGAGGTTATTTAACTTCTCGGATACAATTACCACAATTAAATCACTTCCTACCAATTATAACAGTAATAAACTTTATTTTTTAAATAACATTCTAAAGAAAGTGCGTATTATAGTCGATGTAAGAATCGACGTTTGCCGAGTGTTATGTCATTGTAAATTTCTTCATACTTCATACCTCATTTATATTTGTTTTTGGAGCTTCCTCTTTATGTAGGTACACCTATATTTAAATACAATAAAAGTTCCACCTTATGTAATATTATAACATACACCAAATAGGCTATTGTTTTGCCGAAACAACTGCACGTACCGCGAAAAGCGTAGGTATACGAAAAAATCGTTGCCCAGTTTTAAAATTTTACAGGGCCGGCCTCAAAATTTATAATCAAATGTACTTATCTATGTGAGTCTGGAGGATCTCAAAATCCACTAGTCAGAATTCAATGGTAGACTAATTCCTATCTAAGCCGGCAAAAAATCCGAGATATTTATAAGAAAAGTTAAGCTTTTAGTTTATTTCCTAGCAACGACAAATAACACAGAGATAATATAACCTGATAAATATTAGTTTAATTTGTCAGTTTTTTGGCATTGTCAAAAGTAGTTAATTCATAAATCATATCATATTTTTGTTCCAGAGCAACGTTCAGTAACGTAGTCGCGATATAATGTTGGTCTAACAGTGGCCGGCGAAAACGTTGGTGGAGTGATGAATGGCGAGGACAAGGCGGCAAATTAATAAAAATGAGCTTTTCTCCTCTTCGAAAAAGTGCAAAAACTCAAATAACAACTTCCGTTAAGAATACGATTGTAAATATATGCAAATATAGCTGCTCAGTTTACTCTAAAATGGAGAATTGTCATAAGAAAATAACCTATTTTTGTAAATATCTACGTCAAGGTTTGACTTTATTTAATTTTTGGCGTTTCAATCTGAAAGAATTCAATTTTAAATTTGCCGCTTTTTACAATGCAATAGAAGATTCCATAATAACCTACAAATTTTGACAACTGCCCTCAGAGATGTGCGTGTCAGTTTCTGATTGGTTAACATACGCGACATTTCAGCTCAAGCGTAAAAGGGTGAAGTCTCCAGAAACTAGGCAACTTTTAATGCATTTAACTAACCTCTGTGACAAGCAGTTGATAAACGTCAACAACAGCTGTAGCCAATTGAAAATTAACACTGACAGCTTTTTTAATTTTTCCGCCTACTTTCCAGCCAATCAAATTTTTATTTATCTCCCTTTCAGTAGTTCAAGTAGACGTCGCCCACTCCGTGATTTTCGCGAATTAATAATTTGTCAGGTTATAAACATACTTAAATTATATACTCATTGGGCTGCTTCAAAAGGTAAATTTGAATATTAAGAGCGAAGCTCGGTGGACCAGATATTATCTCTTAAATATCAATAAATCTTTGAGGGGATAAACGCTGGGGTGACTTGTGAGGCTTTTTTATGAATTTCTAAAGAACATGCGACAACTGCGCAGTACCCAGAAGGACCACTAGATGTCGCCATGGTGAACGATAAAAATCGGCGCTAAATTCAAAATTTAAAAGCACCGACTCTCGTCAGTAGATGTCATTAAAGTTCTTGTCCAAATTGGTACTAAAAATGTTCCTTTATTGTCGTCATTATCTCTCTTTTTTTCGTCGAATGTACTCTCTAACCTACTAGAGACTATTTAAATATTTTCTTATGTAATAATATATACTAAATATGACCTCTCAAGGGCTACGAGCTATAATTAATGTTACTACACGCCTAAAAAGCGAGAGTAATGCATAAATATATCTCAGCAAGTCTATAATTAACTCGAAACTAGTTTGTCAAAAAAGCGACAAACGGAAACAATCTAGGAAGTTGGTGTGTTACGTACTGACCTACTACAATTAAAGTCGCGCCGCGCCGACCCTGTACCCGCACACTTGAAATGTGTGAAAGTAGAAAGTCGGCGAATACGTAACGAAGTAACACTGACATAAAAAAAAATCATAAAGCCGTATATTTTTTCGAACAAACACAGAACACACATGTGTCGGCAATATTAGAAAGTGGATTCGATCGTGAAATAAATGAGAGAGGGAAATAGGAGTTTGCCAAAGTGTTCAATTGTTTTCATAATTTTTCCCAACAGTATAAGGGAAATACTGGAAACTGCAAAGTTTCCTCGCATGCCCTAAATCGAATAATTATGTATTGGGATCTGACTTCCAGTGATACGCCATCTGGCGCTTTGTTTTCGAACTATCAAGGTTTATTTTTCATTATAGTGGATGAAAACATTTGTACTTGTTGGTAAAGATCTAATCTATGTTCCTATGTTCCCACTTTATCGAAATTTGTTTTTGTTCTTTTCCTAAAACAGTGGGAAAAATCATCAAAAAACATGGAATTTTGCGATTTTTTTCAGAAAAAACTAAATCAAATTTTGAAAAAGTGAAAACATAGGAACGTAGATTAGACCTTTACCAATACGTACTTATTTTTTCATTCTCTCAAAATGAAAAATGAACCTAAAAATTTAGCGACTACATACACTGTTTCATAGTACAGTACAACTTCCTCTTGAAGAAAGAAAAATGAAACAAAAATGGTAATTACAGTCAACTTATTTCATCGGCACGTTTCCTACATAAGTTCATCAATTTAAAAAGTGGTTATCGAATAATCGGAATAAATAATTTAATTTAAAATACATTGCATGACATAATTTGCATCGAGCGTTCATTAAAATCACTATTAGTAAAATCGTTGAGGCGTGATTGTCACAACATTGACCTCCAAATAAATAATTTAATTTTTGGACACATTTCAATATCATCATCGATATACAAATTTTATCTCGAAATTATGTAAGTAATATTTAGAATTTCGCACTTGAATTGACATTCTTGTCGTTCGTATTCTATGGATGTATTTCAACACGTGTCGAGTGACATAAAAATCGTCCTTAGAATTTTTAAATAGTCGGTTACTAATTGTGTGATTTTAATAATTAACGCGTAACAAATGAATTCGAGAATAATGGCTTCGGGGCGTAAATATCACAGCGTTATTGCTGTATTACAATTAACTCTTTTTGCAAGATTGACACACACATCTGCGACTATTTCCACCAATCACAAACGCGCAATTTTGACAGCTCCTGTCAGAAATTTTTCCAGTTTACCCGCGGCAAAACTTGACAGCTGTTGTCACCAAAAATTGTAATACATTTGATAACAAGTAATTACGGTCTCCTAGGACACCAGAAACGCTAAACAATTTTTCTGATTTTATTGTCAATAAATTTTGTAATATTGTTTTTAAACAGTGCTAGTCAGCTTATGTAGTGAAAATGAGTTGCTTTGGAAGTGATTCTATGACTAATATTGATCTGGCGATTGAGAAAAGTGTACCGTACAATACCGTTAAAACCCAGGAGATTAAAATTACTGGCCACAGTTCAGCCAACTCAATTAAGCCTTATCTGCAAACGGATAATGAGCATATTTCCAAGTGACGCCTCAGAACATCCAGCTAAAAAACAGAAAACAGAAGATCCTGCAGCCACTCTTCGAGCTTCTCACTCTACAGCTGGACACATCAACAACATTAATGATTTACCTACACCCAACGTTATCAATGAGTTAACAACAATTTATATTTTAATTGTACCATAAATAATTAAGTTTGTAGTATTTTGTGATTAAAAAATTACCTTTTTTTCAGTTTTCAAATTAATACCTACATATTTATTATGTATGCATATTGTTATGATATAAATAAATCAATTAAAATAAGGTATTAACAATATAATAAATAAACAGGTCAGGTCAGTACCTTTCAATAAAATAGCTTAATGACAAAAACACTGACTAAACATAACCTATAAAATTAGAAAGTGTCAAAATATAAACAGTATTGCCAATAGGCCTCATGCAGACTACTAAGTGGGGGTAACACTGTGGAACACCAGCGAAACAGGTGGCGTATTTTGAAAACTTTTTGAGGCCGCTCTCCATTAACTTAACATAAGGATTTATGTGAAATTTGTAACTAAACGGATTTAGAATAATGATTGACTGTTAAAATATCTATATCAAATAGTAAATTTAATATTGTTCTATTCACATATATTTTTTTTAATAATATTACGTGAATATTATATTATTTCTCTAAAAATACAACTGAAATGAGGTTATGTTATTAAAAACTAAAAATTACGAAAATATTATGATGTAAACTTACTACTTTTATGCATGAACATTATGGCAAATCACTTCATTCAACTTTCAACAAAATTATTTTAACGTTTTATTTATTATTTTTTTAAAAAATTTCGTTTTGCAGTTCTCAGCCCACTAAAATATAAAAAAGCGGCCTCAAAAATGGTGATGCGCGCGCATCTGCACGAGGCCTATTGAAAATATAATGAAAAATTATCTAACTAGATTTAAAAAAAAATTGTTGATTGGTTACGAGAAAAAAATTTAAAAAGCTAGAAAATTAAAAATTGTTGTAAGACTAAAATAAAAAAGGTATTTAAAAATTTATTTTAAGGAGTGACATTTTTGTAAAGTGTTAATTTTAATTGTTAAAATTTGAATTTAGCAACAGTAAAGTGTGCATGTGTATGAATGGTCTTCTTTAGTAGTTAATAATTAAAAAAAAATAATCGTTCTATGTTTTCTTTATTCAATGTTTAATATTATAATACATAAAATTAAAGAATTTAAAATTTTATATTGCATATAATTTTGGTAAAAATATAAAATATATAAAATAAAGTATAGAAATCAAAATTTTTAAAGTGATAGTATATGCAAGTCTAATTATAAAGAATTTATTTGTATCTGGCAGAACCTACAAGGTACAAATAAAAGATTAAAACCCTGAGAGAACAAATTGATAATCATAAAAAATTCAAATTAATATAACAAGTTAAAAATAAATTAAATTAAAATCATAAATAACATAACAAAAATAATAGGTAGTATGTTTTGTAAGCTATGTGTATGCAGAATAATCTGTTACTCATGAAATAGTCTTGTCAAATACCATTCGGGTATCTAATTTTTCCTGTGAAAAAAATCGAAAAACCACAATGCAAAGTAATATTTTTTTAACAAAATGCATTCGCGCAGGTGCAAAAATCCTCGTTTTCGTCTCGGATTTTTGTTCTTCTTATTAAAATATTACTTAGCAACGTGTTTTTTCGATTTTTTTTCGGAAAAATTAGATGCCCTTACTTACGAAACAATTAGAAACACATTCATTTAAAAAAAATGTATGTCTGGTTAAAATGTCACATCATCTATCACACCACTTATGCGAAACAAAAATATAAAAATCATTTTCATTTAAAAATTTAAATACGATCAAATAGATTTTAATCGCACCTCGCATTATCTCAAACAATAATATAAAATATAATTTCTAATTTAAAGATTAAACTTTGATCATAATATAGACTTTTAGACTTTATTAATTCGTTTGCGCAATTTCTTGTGATATAAATTTTGCAATTTCAAGAGATCACAAACCCGATATCGGGACGATACGTCATTGCAGAGTTGGATATATGTTGTAATTATGTTTTAAAATAATATTAGCAATAACATTTATTACGCACTATTTCGGATATCGATGTTATTTCCAATACAAACGTTTAATTTAAATAATATTTATATTTGCCCTAATAATCAGTTGTATTTATCAAATCTAAATATAAATAGCTATAAATGGTTCTATGTAAGTCGTAGCCACTAAATCAGCTGCTTAGAAGTCCTACTTAAACTTACATACAGGATGTTCTATAAGTATACATGCGGAAACTGCACGTAAAATGTATGAGTGAAAATGTTTTCCAAATAGTAAACAAACGAATAGTCCACAACCATTGATGTTAAATAATATTTTTCTTTTTTATAAAATATGGAAACACAAAAAAAATTTACATTTAATAAATTTTTGAGTACCTAACCAGTAATTAAACTGTCAACACTCCAGGAAATTGCTTTTTAGCCGTAAAAATGTAAAAAGACAGTTATCAGATTCTTCTTTTCTCTTCTTTTCATTTTTTTTTGATACACGCTGTATATTTATGGGAATTTTTAAAAATATATTCCATTTTGTTACAGCTGGAGCGGTATTTCTCTGGGATACCAAAGATTTAGCTCAAAAGGACAGAAAATCCCTTCGAGTAAACGTCGAATTCGATCACGCAACATTCGTTAAATGGAGTCCAGATTCCAAAGCTTTTATCATACACAAGTTCAACGAAAATGCCGTGGAAGTGTACAAAGTTGAAAAGAAAAAAGACGGTTGGTTAACTGCATCGAAAGCTTTTACTTTTCCAAAGGTAAGGGTTTTTTTTTATTAAAATTTGGTTTTAAATGAAATAAATGCCATCTATAGTGAGATTTATCGAATCCACTTTGGATGCCGGTTAAACCATAGTGAAGAAGGGTCGTGGGTGCAGTCAAATAGAATAATAAAATGATTGGCGCTGGTCTAACATGTTCAGAGATTTTTGTTTCTCAAATTTCAGTCAGTTTGGCCCTTATCTATATCGAAATTAGGTCGTTTTTTTTATTAAGCATCGTTTTAATTATATAGACAGGGTGTTGAAACATTTATAGACGGTGCCGAAGTAGGAAAAAAGTAAAATTAAAGTATCTCCGACTATGACGCAAGAATCTTTATGTGTAAATTGATTTAATAAAAGTAAATTAGCACATCGTTAGTTTACATGTGATAAAAACAAATAAACCGCGTATTTCGACTCTAATCTTAGGTATTAATTTTTTTTCTTCTCAAACACGACCGTGAGTGTACTATTATCATCTTGATCATTATTATTTAGGATTAAAATGCTGTTTACTTAGGTAAGTGATAATTTTTTTTTCAACACCGGTGAGGTTATGAATGCTTAAGGATGATTTACGCACCTGTTTGTTTATACGATATACTAGCTTGCTTGCTTTACAGGTTCACCCTTAGGTAAACATCGTGGAACTTTGTACAATAACAAAGTTGTTGTTTAAAATAGGTGATGTCACTTGTCACTTGTCGACACTACAATCAATACCTGTCTGTGAATCACTCAATAAAGATGTAGAAATACATCCTCGCAGGTGGCATTGTCACCAGGAGTTTTTGTTTCATTGGTAAAAATGTCTGAAGGCACTATCTCGCTTTATAATTTTGATTGGTCAGATTAAGTGAGAATTTTAAAATGTGGACATAATAGTTGGGAATCTGAGGCCTTCTAGGAAGCGTTTTAAAGATGCTCTATACATCTCGCGAACATCCACCTAAAAACATGAAATCCTATGTAAAATGTGTGTTTTATGCTTGTAAAAAAATTATTATTATTATTCCTATCATTTCTCAATCTCATAAATCGCACTATACCTCCTATAGTGTCATAATAATATTGTAATGCGCGTCGTCTTTGTTGCGCGTATGAAGAAGGCTGTCGTGTTTACTCTCTTTGACACACTGATCGCTTTATTCGCATCCACAGCATCTCACAGTGGTAATGCGACTGTTTTAAAAAAGTACACAACCCAAACTAAACGTCGTATTGTTATGACACTATGTCAGGGAAGCACTGAAAAATATCATATCCAAAATTCATAACGATCGGACACCAATCAACAAAGTTAAGCACTAGTTTGAAATAAATATTATTTAAAGCAAAATTTTTCAAAAATGTCATGTTTTGACACATTTCGCAATTCCGGATCAAAGGGCGAACAAAAAATTCGAACCGGTAGATCATTTTACATAGGATTTCATGTTTTTTACCACCAATGTATAATGATCCCAAACCGATACTTTGTTTACAAATTACATTTACATGCAAATGGGTGAAATCTAGACCAGTTTCTAGACATGACATACATTTGCATTAGCAGTGAACGTGTTAATCATCACGACGACAGATTTCTAAGATCGACGCTGTACAAAAAACCGTTTGTAGCAATATTTACAATAAATTGCATCACTCTTTATATTTTATTAAATACTGTTAATTATTTGAAAAGCCTTGGTTTCGTTTATTTACTTTTTGACATAATTATTCATTAGATCATTGATTTTATCCATCGGTGGTTTCATATGGATTATAAGGAAATAGATGGCGATTGAAGGAAAGGACAAATCAATAAATTAATATCAATTTTACTCGTTTACAGGATAATGTTTCTGAAGTTAATTGAAAAACTACATAATTAAATAAATAGTTAATTAGTTAATATACAATTATATACACTGGCTATTGTTTCTCTATCTCTATTTTTTTCTATTGGTAGTACTAAAGTAAATATAATATACTTTTCGAGGCAAAATATAGCATGTAGAATTTATAAACACAACGTTTCGAGTTATGATAAACTACACCAGTGTTATTAGAATTTTTTCATTGAATTTAAGGGTTGCGAATAGCTGATCGGTTCTGTCAGTGCAATATACACGCATATAAACATTTTTGACAGTAATTTTGACGTCTATATCCATTTGATACTGAGTTTAATAAATTTATATATAAATATGGAAGATAAAGTAACTTTTCCTCCCTAAGTGGAAAAAGTGCCACTTTCAATCCTAAAAATAGGGAGCAAAAGTCGGTTTTCAAAGGAGGTGTTAGAAAAAAGTACTTTGTCGGATATGGACTGAAAAGTTCTTCTTCTTGTTATTGTGAAGTGTCCGGAGTTTTTTGACATATTCGAATACAAACCTTATTTTTAAATCTTCCACAATTTTATTTCCTATGACTTAACTAGGTTGTTTTAAATCTCCCACAATTTTATTTAACTAGGTATGACTTAACTAGGTTGTTTTGTTGGGTACGTAATAACTTCTCATTTATAATGGATTAAGGTATTATCTACCTATTTATAGATATTTGATAAATAATATCTATCACGGAAAGACAAAACGCCATTAGGAATATTGATGACGTTCTCGTGCTATTTTTAGTTTATCGTTTGAAATAATTTTAATTGTTCCACGTCAACACTAACAAAAAATTATTATTTTATATTGCTGTCTTATAACTGAATATACGGAATTTTATGAAAGTTCATGACGTTTTTTGAGTATTTGACAAGGAGCCTTCTTGGTAAATAATACGAAAACAATTCAAGACAGGAATGTTGGAACCACGAAAATCTAAACTTCAACTTTGACGCCTCCTCCAGTAAAATCCAATAAAAATATTAAAATGCAGTCTTCAAGGGAATATTTCTACATTCTTTGTTAACATCTCTACCAAAAACTAAACATCTAAAGCTGTTAGTTTTAGAGTAATGGCCTACCAAAAACGGAATTTTAGTGCCACGAAAATTTAAACTTCAACTTTGAAGCCTGCTCCAGTAAAATTCAATAAAAATATTGAAATGCGGCCTTCCAGGGAACATTTCCACATCCTTTGTTAACATCTCTACCAAAAACTAAACATCTAAAGCTGTTAGTTTTAGAGTAATGGCCTAACAAAGAAGGAATGTTAGTGCCACGAAAATCTAAACTTCAACTTTGAGGCCTCCTCCAATAAAAACCAATAAAAATATTGAAATTCGGTCTTCAAGGAAACATTTCTACATTCTTTGTTAACATCTCTACCAAAAACTAAACATCTAAAGCTGTTAGTGTTAGAGTAATGGCCTAACAAAGACGGAATATTAGTGCCACGAAAATCTAAACTTCAACTTTCAAGCCTCCTCCAGTAAAAACCAATAAAAATATTGAAATGCGGTCTTCAAGGGAACATTTCTACATCCTTTGTTAACATCTCTACCAAAAATTAAACATCTAAAGCTGTTATTTTTAGATTAATGACGTAACAAAGACGGTTATTGTTAGAACCACGAAATCTAAACTTCAATTTTTTTTGTAACAAAAATATAAAAAGAAGTACAAACGTTAAATGGGAATTTTTAGAAAAAAAATTGTTCTTAAGCATTACACTAAACCTCATTATTTCTAGATTGGTTTTTAAATAATCGCAAAAATGACTTAAACATTACATTTAATCTCAAACTAATTCAGAGTTGCCAAATGAGGCGCAAAAATCCAAAAAAATATTTACAAATAATTCTGATGTACTAGACACAACATCCTGCCCGAATTATGAATATCTATAAAAAAATAAAAATTTAAATCATATAAATAATAAACAGCGCTTGTGTATATATCTACATTTAATTTTTTTTTGTTTAACCGTGTTAGTTTATTTTTAGGCTGCAATTATACGTAGTTCGTTGACCATTTGTAAAGCTGTTTTTAAGTACATCGGATATGAGACATTTTAGTTTATAGTAAAATGGAGCGATAAACCTTTAAATATTACTAATTGTTCGATAAGTAAATAAAATGCGTAGTAATTTAATAATAAGATTTTTAATATGGAAAATTACTTCCTGTATATTGTCGCTAATGAGGAATTTATACGGTAGTTCTTTGTCGATTTGTTTGATATATTTTTTTATGATTGACTTTTTTAATTTCCCATTTTTTTTATATTAAAATACCACTTACGGGGCATTTGTTAATATTACAATCTGATCACGTAATGATCAATTTTTGTCCAACTTAAATTAATACGTGAAGATTGGATAACTAAAGTGTACTCTACACTAGTGTACCTTAGGTTCTAATAAATTTTTTTACACCTTACTTAACGTGTATTCACTACTTCGCACTATGCTCTGCTTTTTTCTGTCACTTTCACTTACAATAACTCAAGGGGCTTCTTCCTCTTTAGTCTTCTTACTAGATCACTGTTGTCCAGGAGCTGGATGGCCTCGATATTCACGTGGTCACTATTTCTGGAATCTCTGTATTACGAGTAAATTACTCTGACTGGCACAGCCCCAAAGCTGGATACCATATGTCCGTACCGGTTTCTGAATTTGTTTATATAACAATATTTTGTTATATAATGACAGGGTAGAATTTCTTCCAAGCAGCCAATACATTTTTCTGAATTTTATGTTGAGTTCTTCACGTTTCTTCTTGACGTGGACCTTCCAGCGTAGTGTCGCATCTAAAGTAATACCTAGATACTTTGCTGAATTAGCATAATAGTCCAGTCGGCAGGTAGTTTCAGGTGGAAAAAGGTCGGAAGTTATTGAAACTTTGGGATGTTGTTCAGGGATGGTTAATTAACATTTTCGACCTCGAGGACCCTGTGCTAAAAGAGGAGGGGGGGCAAAACTGCAAAATTTTTGACCTTCCTCCGGTTTTTTCGCAATAGAGCGTAGAGCTTCTTTCACACGGCAAAAGCATCCCTATACTTTGTTTGTACAGCGTTAAATTTCCTACAATTTTGATTATTCAAACATGTTTGTATGTTAATTCGTTACCGAGATATGGCGCTTCGAAGAAAAGGTCATTTTATTGCGACAAAATGTAAATTTAGATTTTCGCGGTTCGTACATTCCAGTCTTTGTCTGGTTATTTCTCTAAAACTAACAACTCTACACCTTTCACTTTTGGAAGAAGAGATATTGAAAAAGGTTGTAGAAATATTTTGTTGAAGACCGCTTTTTAATATCTCTATTGGTTTTGGCGCAAGAAGGCGACAAAGTGTAAATTTAGATTTTCGCGGTTCGAACATTCCAGTCTTTGTCTGGTTATTTCTCTAAAACTAACAACTCTACATCTTTCACTTTTGGAAGAAGAGATATTAAAAAGGATGTACAAATATTTTGTTGAAGACCGCTTTTTAATATCTCTATTGGTTTTGGCGGCAGAAGGCCACAAAGTATAAGTTTAGATTTTCGCGGTTCGAACATTCCAGTCTTTGTCTGGTTATTTCTCTAAAACTAACAACTCTACATCTTTCACTTTTGGAAGAAGAGATATTAAAAAGGATGTACAAATATTTTGTTGAAGACCGCTTTTTAATATCTCTATTGGTTTTGGCGGCAAAAGGCGACAAAGTGTAAGTTTAGATTTTCGCGGTTCGAACATTCCAGTCTTTGTCTGGTTATTTCTCTAAAACTAACAACTCTACATCTTTTACTTTTGGAAGAAGAGATATTGAAAAAGGATGTACAAATATTTTGTTGAAGACCGCTTTTTAATATCTCTATTTGTTTAGCGCGAGAAGGCGACAAAGTGTAAATTTAGATTTTCGCGGTTCGTACATTCCAGTTTTTGTCTGGCTATTTCTCTAAAACTAACCACTCCACATCTTTCATTTTTGGAAGAGATGTTCAAATAGGACGTAGAAATGTATTAAATATAATAATTATGTAGTGGTGGGAGGGAGGGGGGATATCGACCCGAAAAGTAACTAATATCAATACCAACATGATGTGAATATGGATTGGCTTTCAACATAGAAGAAAATTAGCTTTTTTGAAATTGGGTGGGGGGAAGGGGGGAGCGGGGATGGGGCGTCTAAAATTTGTGATTTTAATCAGGAACCATAATTACAACAACATTTCATCATAATTCTGGTGTAACAGAAGAAATACGTTGGAATTCTGAATTTTTTGGCATTTTTTAGCGAAATTTGAAAAATAAACTTTTCTTCGAAGCGCCATATCTCGGTAAAGAATTGATATACAAACATGTTTGAATCGTCATAATTGTAGAGAATTTAACGCTTTACAACAAAGTATAGTGATGCCTTTGCCGTAGGACGTAAGGGAAAACAGCAATTGAGGAAAAACCGGAGGAAGGTCGAAAATTTTGCAGTTTTCCCCCTCTCCTCTTTTAGCACAGGGTCCTCGAGGTCGAAAACTTGAGAAAATGTTAATTAACCATCCCTAAACAGCATCCCAAACTTTCATTCACTTCCGACCTTTTTCCACGTAACTCCACATATGCCGACCTGCCGACTGGACTATAAGGGATCTGGGTATTATTTATTCTGACTGGTGTATACTCATTGTTTTTGTTAGTATAATTAACATGTACCGATTTATTTTCATTTAATTTGATTCTCCAACGATTGGTCCAATTATTAATTCTATCTAATGATGTTTGTAGTTTTCTTGCAGCCTCTTCGTGTGTTTTCCTTACTGTCATGATAGCGGTGTCATCTGCAAAGGTGGCAATTGTATTTTGCTTTAATTCACTAGTGTATAATAGGTATAGGACTGGCCCTAATACACTTCCTTGTGGTACTCCTGCTTTAATTTCTTTAATTTTAGAGTAATTTTAGAGTATGCTAATAATTCTGAATACTGTTTTGGCAATAATTGATTCATATTGTGTTTGAGTCCTTCATGTCAAACTCTATCGAAAGGTTGCGTTACATCAAGGAAGACAGTAGAGCTAACTTTTTATCGATGATTTTATTTATTCTATGGGCTTGGTCTATAGTTGAATGGTTTTCTCTAAATCCAAACAAATTCCCAATTTGGTATGTATTTTCGTCAGACATTTTTATTATCAGTTTCCAAAACACCAGCATTCATGGCCATACATGATTATTATTTATTTCAAATGACGCGTACCATTTTTCTTTTTATTTTTGGATTCAGGTCTAAGTTTAACAGTTTCCCAGATATTTTCCGATATTTTTCGAGCCATTTTCACTTACAAATTGAATGAAGAAAATAAAATAATATAATTGTCCAGTAGTTTGTTTATTAAAACTACCATTTTCAATTTTCATGACATGCTAGATTATATTACCCACCAATGTATGTAAAATATCTCCAAATTATAATAAATCTAGCAATAACTCAGAAATACCTAACTTTAGGTATAGGGAATGCTAATGCAGATCGAAAGAGAATAAAAAACTGATTCAGGCGTGATAATAAAATACAGGGTGTTTCATTTGAAATTATTGACTTATTGAGAATTGAAAATATGGACATTGGACGCTCCATTCTGGACACCCTGCATAAAATATCGCATTTGACGTTTCACCGTATGCTAGAGGGATATTCTCACAATCTCTGTATAAAATTTGAAATTAATAGCTTAACAACTAAGCCAGATATCTCGGAAAATGTTAAACTTAGACCTGTGGTATGTTAATAATTTTTTGTTCAAAATTTGATCCTGAATCCAAAAAGTAAAAGAAACATGGAAGTAACCGGGGCTTTACCGAAAGTGTACAGTTTTTCGTCGTAACCAAATAAAGTGATTTTTTCGTTCTTAATCTCTTGAAGGTTTTTCATAAGTAATTAATGAGCATCAACAAAAATATTTTAAAATATCTACATATAATAGATAATTAGTTTTGCATTTATATTTTTCTCAAACGCAAAAAATCCTTGATGGCCAATTTCGGTCAAGCTAAATGGTTTCCTTCAAAAAAATTTAACTATCATTTAAGCTCACGCACCACTTCAGCTCCCCTTGAAATTAAAATTAGGAAAACAAAAAACGTATTCTTGAACGTAAATCGTTAAATTAACGAAAAGGTTACAGATTAAAAAAAAGTTTGATAAAACATATAAATGAGTATTTTACACACTGATAAATCATAATTCATTCCCGTGCTTTTTTTAGAAAATTATCGAGTTTACTCATTGAGACTAATTTTAACCACATACTGTATAAAATAAATATTATTTAAGTGTTTATTGTCTATAGTTAACCTCCTTGTCAACTTTGTAATAAGGTTGTTCCGGGAACAGATATCAAATAAATTCATTATTGATAAATAGTCGCGATTTTTTTTTAGTACCTCAATCGTTTAACTATTTTCAATTGCAGAACAAAATATATTTATTTTAGCGAAAATTGCGCTTGGTATATTATGAAGAGGATGTTTTGCCTAAAAAAACGGTTCAAATCACCAACAGACTTGTACTGGGTGTCCCAAATTGGGGCGTTTTGCAGGGTATCTCGTAAACTAGAAGAGATAGAAGAAAAGCAGTTAAGATGTTATGACTTCTTTTTTTGTTAAAGTAACGATAGCCTAATTAAACCTTTATTAACTCCCTGCAGTTGGAAGATACAGGGCGATTATTGAAAACTGTCGAAAACTACAAGGTACTATAACTTCTTAATTAAGAAAAATATAAAAAAACGTTATAAAAACTTTTGATAGATATAATATTAAAAAGTTCAGTGGCGCACAGATTATTTTTTTTAGGGGGCTCACTAAGGAAATATAATGCAAACTTGTTTTTTTAAATGGGACACCCTGTATATTTTGACGTTTTTCGTTTTCTTTTTTAATTCTCATTCACCTGATATGCCATACTATATATCTATTTTCAATGGTTGGAGCTACAGTGCAAATAAACCATTTATTTATCAGGTGAAACACCCTTAAAAAATTGAACACTCAGTAACGAAATTTAACATTTTATTATAAGGATACTGATGTGTGACAATTTTATTTATCAAAATTATAATTAATAAAAAATAAAACCAGATTAAAAAAATAAAAACAATAAACTTATGAAACAACAAGAAACATTGTAACAACTAATCCACCTATAAATAATTTTATTAGAATGTGAAAATTACATTAAATGTTCAAAATGTCCTCCGTTTTGTTGTAGTAATAATTTTCTCACTGATCTTACACAATTGAGTATGTGCACTGGCTTTATTTTTCTAAATGCGGCATGAATATTTTGTAATAAATCTTCCCTACTCTCGAAGTTAGTCTTGTAAATATTATTTTATGATTTTATTTTTGGTAATGCTGAATTGGTTGGAGATTATTTAAACGAAAAACTTTTTAATCGATGAAAACGGAGAGCATTTTAAACATTTAATGTAATTTTTACATTCTAATAAAATTAGTTATAGGTAGATTAGTTGTTACAATGTTTCTTGTTGTTTCATAAGTTTATTGTTTTTATTTTTTTAATCTGGTTTTATTTTTTATTAATTATAATTTTGATAAATAAAATTGTCACACATCAGTATCCTTATAATAAAATGTTAAATTTCGTTACTGAGTGTTCAATTTTTTAAGGGTGTTTCACCTGATAACATCCATAAATGGTTTATTTGCACTGTAGCTCCAACCATTGAAAATAGATATATAGTATGTCATATCAGGTGAATGAGAATTAAAAAAGAAAACGAACAACGTCAAAATATACAGGGTGTCCCATTTAAAAAACATAAATTTGCATTATATTTCCTTAGTGAGCCCCCTAAAAAAATAATCTGTGCGCCACTGAACTCTTTAATATTATATCTATCAAAAGTTTTTATAACGTTTTTTTATATTTTTCTTAATTAAGAAGTTATAGTACCTTGTAGTTTTCGACAGTTTTCAATAATCGCCCTGTATCTTCCAACTGCAGTGAGTTACTAAAGATTTAATTAGGCTATCGTTACTTTAACAAAAAAAGAAGTTATAACATCTTAACTGCTTTTCTTCTATCTCTTCTAGTTTACGAGATACCCTGCAAAACTCACCAATTTGGGACACCCTGTACAAACTTATACATAATGGTTTGATGTAACTTTCCCAAATGTTAAAACAATTTTGCACATTTGCATGATTCTACCCATTTCAAATGCCTATGGAAAAAGATCTTTCAGCTCCCTTAAACGAGTTAAATCATTTTTAAGGTCGTCTTTAAACCAAGAACATTTAAGTGCCTTAGCAATTTTGTACACAGAGAAAGAAACATTGAGTGAAATAAACTGTGCTAGAGTGATTGATAACTTTGTAAAGAATAAGGCTAGAAAAAAGTTCATTTAGTTTTTGAAAACTATTGCAGGATTTTGTGTATTTTATATTGGAACTCATTGCAGAAATTTCACTCTATTTATAGTATCACTAATAAAATATTCGTGCAATGCTTAACATCGTTTCTTTTGCTCCTTGATTCCTAGTTTGTTTGGTATTTTTCTATACCCCCAAACAGGAATTGGGTGCTTAACTAATTTTCAGATTCTATTTAAAACCTTATAAATAACAAGTACTATATGAATAAATAACAACACAATATGTTTTTTTAATTTTAGTTGCATACATAATTTTTACCAGCAATTTGTTAATTTTTATAATGTGCCTTTTGAATATTGCGCAATTGTTGAAATTACGTCACTGGTTGCGTAACTGAAGTTAGATATAAGCCGAATCGAAAGTTTAACGAATTCACTCGACATCAAAGTTAAAATTGTTAAATATCACTGTCAATAATGTCATTTTTTGATTTTTGTTGAAGCGTGGGTTTTTGATTTTGCATTTATTTTTGATTTATTAATATTTTTTAGTTAGTATATAGTATTTTCTTTGTTTCTAAGTTAGTGTATTTGTGTTTTCCCGACTTTAAAATCGTTATTCGATATTCTTCTTCTTCTTCGTCTTCGTTATTCTATATTCTTCTTCTTCTTCGTCTTCGTTTTTCGAAACTAGTGATGGTCTTGGTCTGTTATGTTTCTTCTTTTTTAATCGTTTACCGTAAAGCAAATCAGTACCGTACCAGTGACGTATCTGTATTAAAAGTTGCATAAAATCTCAAATCTTTTCTTATTAGTTTTTATCTATTTTAAGCAAAAAAAACATAAAAAAACATGCAATTATGTAGAAAGTAATTAAGTATGAGTAATTAGAAATACAAAACAAATGAGGTTAGATTTGGAGTTAAACACCTAATTATTTTTGGGAAGGATTGAGGATATTTAGGGCCAACCTTTTATGCATTGGTTATGACTGCCAGGTTTACTGTTTGAAAGTGTTTTTAGTGTAATTATTAAAAAACATTCATTTATATTTTCAATAAGTACATCTATTTAATTGCTATTACGTAATTTAATTATGCTGCTAAAGGGAGTAAAAAATAAAACTTGCTGTTTTGAAATCCATATTTTAAGTTCCTAAATACCTAGAAAAATAGTCTAAAACGGAGTTTAAGACCACTGAAATATACAAAATTTCCTGCAATTGATAATGGACAAACTATACAAAACGTAAAACGGATGTACCTCGGCAAAGGTAGGATGTCCGGAAAAATTAATTATAGGATTTGACTTAATTTTATAGATTTTTCACTTATTTTTTGCATTTCCCACACTTTTTCCTGGCTAATATTTTTTTTTCGATAATGTTACTCAAGTTTTTATCAAACTTTTCATTTTTTTTAATGGACAAATTGTCAAAAAATCTGCTTTATGGCATCGTCATTTTCTCACTCAAAATTCTCTGTTTTCTGTGTATTTTCTCCCGGAAAAAACAATTTTGGAATCGAGTTAAGGATTTTATGTAATCTTTCAAATATTTTTACAACTTTTTTCGCAATTTACCCCACTCAATACACAAGTAACAATTTTAAATCTACATTCTCTAAATATTCCTTTTAAAACAATTTAAAAATTGTTTTATTTATTTTTTGCAGATCCACGAAACCGACGTCATCGGTATGGGTATAGAAAGAAACGGAAAATTCATAATCACCTGCTCTAATAAGACTGATCTAGTAATTTGGGACCTCAAAGGGCAGAAATTGGCACAAATCGATACCTACCTCATGAACAACACTCGTGCAAAAATTTCCCCCTGCGGAAGATTTATTGTTGCAACAGGTAAATATTTTCCAAGGGATTCCCCTGATTTAAAAGCCTTTTGATAGACATTTGAGTAGCACTTTGACACATGCCAATATAATTTTAAAATTAAAACAATTCGATCTGACAAATATGTTTCAGTCTTAATTATCGTTAATGACTCTTATTATCCTGTATTAAATAACCGTTTAAGATGCAGACGAGTGCTTTTTGATATGACGTTTTTTATTTACGGCAATTTGATTGTTTAATGACTTTAGGTATTATTATTACATCATTCTAAATTTTTACACTCCTTTATAATATATCTAAATAGATCTTTAGTCATTCATACTATTCAATTGCCAGTCAGACTTAAACCGATCGCGCTGCTCACTCATAAATTCATTTATTGAGTTTATTTATTGTTATTATTTGTCCACAATGTCGACTATGCTGAGATGTGGGTTCAAGCCAGTCAATTTAACAATTTTCCTACAGAAAAGCCTCACTAAAGGCAAAAAAACTCGTCAAAAGCCATCATGTTTCCGACGTACACGACATGAACATTGACGGATCGTCTAAGATCAAAGTGACTGGTATATTTTCAGGTTTTAGTCCTGAAGCTAAGGTGTGGGAGGCAATTTTCAACAAATCTGGAGAATTTCAAGAAGCGAAGCCCATCAAAGAACTCACACTAGGGGGACATAGTTCCGGAGTATACGATGTAGCTTTCGACGTCGATTCTTCTCATATGGCGACCGTTTCTAAGGATGGAACTTGGCATTTGTATGATACTAAAGGTAAACGATCTATTAATAACAAAAAAAATCAACCTTGTGAAAATTCCTTACAGAAGACTACGCAATTTAAACTCCCCCTCCTAAGTGTTAGATATCGAGAAATATTCTGATATCGAGAAATATTCTTTGCGTAGTATTTCGGCTCCTCCCACAAGTAGCAAATTTTCTACCTCCCCCCAAACCGCTGCCCCGCAGGTGTTTGAGTTTGTCAAATATAATTTTTTCTTCTTATCCTATTTTCAGTGAGTTACAAGCTTGGAGAAAACGCTCGTTTGGTTAAATCTGGAAAGTTCGAAAAATCTGGAAATAACGCTCTTGTGGCACTGTCTCCGAACGCTGAAGTTGTAGCTATCGCCACGTCAGCTGATGTCGCCCTCTATTCGACAGGCACTGGAACGATGGATCATAACCTTGAAAATATTTATGACGGTAAGATTATTTTCATACATATTCAATTAGGTTAAAAGATCCAGACTCGTGATACTTTTGAAAAGTACTTAAGTACCAATCTTGAAGTACTCGGTTTGAATATACTGTTAAAAATCACTTAAAAAATTATTTGTTATCGATTTTGTCAACGCCTATCCATTTTTCTATCCCTTTGCTGACTTTCAACATTCTAATATTTAAAAAACAATAAATTATCCATATCTCAAATGTGGCCAGAATTTTTTAAAGAAAAATCAAAATCTCGAAATCTAGTAACCACAAAAAAAACTACTAATTTTATATTAGATTTTTTGTGATTACTAGATTTCGAGATTTTGATTTTTCTTTTTTCTTTGATTCTAATATTTGTTTTATAAAATTTAATGTTTTTTTTTCTATTTGAAGTTAGAGAAATTAAAAATATATATATTTATATAAATTTTGAGCAAAAAAACCGATTTTGATATTTTTTTTGATTTCTCATCATTTAAGCTCCTTTTTCAACTCTTTTTCCCAAAATATTTGATTTTTCCTGCTAAAATCACCTAAAAAAATATTTTTTATCGATTGTAACACCACCAATTATTTTTTCTATCTCATCTGTACAGAATTTCAACATTTTAGCATTTTTTTATCGCATATCTAATATATAATATTTGTTTTATTGACTTTAGTATTTTTTTTTCAGACAAAACTTCTATTTGAAGTTAGAGAAATTAAAAATATATATATTTATATAAATTTTGAGCCAAACAAACCAATTTTGATATTTTTTTTAATTCCTCATCATTTAAGCTCCTTTTTCAACTCTTTTTCCCAAAATATTTGATTTTTCCTGCTAAAATCACCTAAAAAAATATTTTTTATCGATTGTAACACCACCAATCATTTTTTCTATCTCATCTGTACATACTTTCAACCTTTTAGCATTTTTTTATCGAATTTAGTATTTTTTTGCTATGTATTTTACCCCGATTTTGATAACTAATTGTTTGATTTCTCATTATTTAACTTCATTTTCCCAACATATTCGATTTTTCCTACTAAAAATCACTCAAAAATAGTATATACAGCGAATAAGATTTTTTTAAGCGTAAAAATTAGAAAGAGCATTGAACTGTCAAAATAATAAAACAATTTTGATGGTATTTCCTCAAAACTGTCAAACAATGAAGGCATAAGGCGACTCGATGGGCAAGTCAATGTGTTTACACTCTAATGCGATAGATGGAGACACCTTGACAATGTAAATTAAATAGAAAAAAAAAAGATAATTAATGCATTTAAATTCATATTTTATTATTATAATTATAGTGAAATAAAAAAAAACGTATAGCGTAAAGCAATTCTCGCATTTTTTAATATTGAAAAAAAATATGCAGATGACCTCATCTATATTCATTAAATACTACAGACAGTTGAGTTTTTTTTTTTTAATTTTATCTGTTAATACACTTATTTTTTTAAGTATTTGTCTTTGATAAGTTATCTTTTGTCTATAGTGTTTTATCTTTATTTTGTTGTTCGCTTATTTAAGTCTGCGCATTTCAATAGTATAAATAGTAAAATAGATTATTGTGGTGCAAAACATGCCAATTTAAATTTTCAAGTCGTTTGTAAATAAACAAAAATAAACATTGTTTTGAAAACAAGTTATTTTAATAATCAGAATTACACTCCAAATCAATCCCACACTATTATTTTTAAGTTAGCAAATGAATTTCGGTCTTTTAACCATCTTCAGGTTTTGTGTCTCTTTTGGAGACCTTTAACTGAAGAAGATTGTTGTTCTGAACCACTAGTCGATTTGGGAAATTTTATTGATATATAATAATTCATCTCTATTTTTTCTTCACAGTAATTTTCAATAAAAAAAATTATATTTATAGTTCATTTGCTGTTAAATGAATACTATGAAAAAAAAAATAATGTCAAAACTATAAAAACATTTTTTTATTAATTTTGTCAGTGTTTATAATTTTTTCTACCTCGATTATCCTTACTTACCAAATTTCAACTCTCTCGGAATTTTTTTGTGGATTTAATATTTTTTTTTCTTGGATTTTGGTCAATTTACCTCCTAGAATCAGTAAAAAAAATATTTTTCTATCAATTTCAACTGTCTCCGATTTTTTTTTTGTGAATTTTACTATTTGTTTCTTAGATTACTGCCCAAAATCAATCAAAGAATTATTTTTTCAACTTTTTCGACCATTTGAATTTTTTTTCTACCTCGATTATCCTTAGTTATCAAATTTCAACTCTCTCGGTATTTTTTTTGTGGATTTAAAATTTTTTTCTTGGATTTCAGTCATTTTTCCTACTAAAATCAGTCAAAAAAAATATTTTTTATCAATTTCAACTTTCTCTGATTTTTTTAAGTGTATTTTACTATTTGTTTCTTAGATTGCTCCCCAAAATCACTCAAAGAATTATTTTTTCAACTTTTTCGACCATTTTAATTGTTTTTTTCTACCTCGATTATCCTTATTTATCAAATTTCAACTGTCTCGGTATTTTTTTTCTTGGATTTCTGTCATTTTTCCTACTAAAATCAGACAAATCAAAATTTCTGAATTTTATACTTTATATTAATGAAAGTGTCTCCATCTATCGCATTCCACTTACTCATCGAGTCGCCTTATGCCTTCATTGGTTGACGGTTTAACTTAACCTTAAAAGAAGTCCTGATTGAAAAATATCTCAACCAGAAGAGTTACAAATTGATTAGACTATTTGACATTTATATTTTTTCCAAATATATATTATTTTAATCGAAAAAGACAATTTTGACATCGATGTTTTGATTTCGGTTGATGGCCCACATATTTTCACTATTATTCCAACTGTTTCTACACTTTTTGACTATTATTTTCCACACTTTTTTACCCTAGTTACTTATTTTTTAGGAAACATAACCTCAATCATGTTCGATTCCACCGGACAGTACCTTCTGACAGCTGGCGATAAGCAGATTCGTGTATTCCACAACGTAACCGGCTATAGATGCAACATCCATACGGCGAAAGAGAAACTTAAAGAAAACGTTACGTCCGCCACCAGAGAGCGCCTTCAAAAATTGATTAAAGAGAGTCAAGAATTTTTGGATGGTATTGAAAATTTATGAGACTGTTAACATATAATTCCAAAATTTGTTTACATGTTTTTTATAAATAAATGGTATCGAGGTTCAAACGCAGATGTCGGAGTTGTCGTATTTACTTCAATTGTCACTTGTCAGTATAATAAATAGTCTGGTGATTTCGTATTAATGGGATTCCGTCCTTAAAGGATTCGTTAATTGACCTTCACCTGAAAAAGATGAGGCATTTGTCGTTATGCCGTTGGCACCACTTGCTGTCAATTTAATGTCACCTATCAATTGTTAATGTCAATATTTAAATATTTGAAGTATTTCAAACTTTTCAAGTTATTCTTCTTAAGTTTGGCTGTTTAATAGTGAATGAGTATTATTTCATTATTTTTATTGTATATTTACGGTTTTCGATTTTATTGATCCAGAAATGTCGTGATGGCTCCCAAATGGTCCCTAAGACATCCAGGGGCAATGTGTTCTGTGCCCCATTGCAGAAAATTTGAAATACTTCAAATATATAACAAAGAATTGACATTACAATTGATATGTGACATTAAAATGACAGCAAGGGGTGCCAACGGCATAAAGACAAATTAATCATCTTTTTCATGTGAAATATGGTCAATTGGGAGGGTGAAATTGATTCGAAATATGGTCCAAACTTCGATTATTTTGTGATTGAACCTTTATGTAAAAGTTTTCGACTTTTTATTTGTAATTATAAAATTTATTTCAGTATCTGGATGTCTGCAGAATCATTGAAACAATTTTACAGGCCCGGAACGAAGGACGAGATACCGTTGACATGTTGACAGCTGACAGTGTCGTTGTCGTACATTGTTGCCAACTAACTATAACACAAATTAAGGTGACTTCACAAGAGCATCATATATAACACCCACGATTTTTATTTGCTCAAACTGAATGTGACATAAAAAATTTCTTAAAATTTTTGTTTTCCAAATTTAATGGAGTAGTAGTTTGGGCATATATTGCCCAGTTTGTTCCAGCTTCGTCTCATTTCTTTGATGATAATCTTCACACTTTTGTGCACAAAGGATGTGAAATAAAATCACACAAGCTCCCAAGAACAAGGACATTAAAAATGTCCCACACTGCACCAGCGTCTGGACTTCAACAACTACTCCTTGGGCTATATGCACCACCAGGTATTGAATTACGAAAGTCCAGACGTGGTTTGGTGCAAGACCAAGTCGGGGCTTTAACCCAAAAACTTCGGTTTTGCCATTAAAGGAGCCTGCCATTCTTAGACCGGTTTCCGCATTATTGTGCCTCATCAGTAAAAAGCAGACAAGCTCGACATCCTATCTTTAAAGGATGTCTGAAAATGAATTCGACTTGCCTCGTTCTTGATAAATTGGTTGCGTTATAGCAAGTGTATCACGAACGAGAAGAGCCCAACGCGGGTATTGAATTACGCTATCATATTTAGCGACGTTAGCCTTCCTGTTGTCACTTCACACACTCTGGCTTTAGTATGTATAATCAGCCTCACCTACTATTTCGGTATTTTGGTGTTTAGTGGTACTGGGACTACTGGCGGATCTGGGCTGGCTGCAGCCCCCCCTCCCCCGTTAGGTCGAGTTTTTTAATTTAAAGAAAGATTAGGTACAACAAGCCGAGAGGTCATTTTCAGCCCTTCGAAGGTTGAAGGACTGGATGAGAACAACCATGAGAGAGGATAGACATGTAGCGGTCCCTCCACTGAGCAGGAGAAGGCAGCCCCCTCCCCCCTTGAAAATAGGCTGGATCCGCCCATGACTGGAACTGTACCAGAGCAGACGAAAGAAAGTGCGAAAGTGGAACAAGGCGTTTAGCGAATCGAAAATACGCCAGTCACCTGTCAATTTGCACATGTTGTAAGAACAACAAAAGGTGTTTGAGGGTTATGTTTACTTTTTATTATTCGAAAATATTTGGACCCCGTTGAGCTGTTGTTGTTTTGTTTAGTTGTAAAGATGGTTTGATCTGAAGTAAATTAATACTGAGGAAATTGTTGTGTTTAACTTGGTGCCATCAAAAGAACCCCACCCAAAGGGAGGACCATCACAATTGGCGCCCAACGTGGGACTCGAGGAAAATAGTGAAGAGTGAAAACCCATGAACTAAAAGATGTTCACAAGGAGGACCATGACTGATTATTCGCATTTTGCTTTACAGGCAGGAAAATGAGCCTGATGGAGGCTGCACTAGAGATGGAGAAGGCATTTGATATGGTTTGGATAGAGGGACTCGCTTGCAAAATGTAGAATTTTACGTTAAAATAAAAAAAAATCCAAATGGTTATACAAGTCCCACATATGTGGTCAAAAATAAATTACAAATCATGTACCACAGTATTTTATGTGTAAAAAAGGGGGCGGCACCTAGTTTCGGCTACATAGCCATCTTCAGGCTCAAAAATACATCCTACGTTCATATACATTATGTTCCTATACAAAGAACTAACCTATGGTGTGACCAAAAATATTGTAAGGTCTTCAATCTGTTCTATAGGTATAAAATGCCTAACTATTTCATAAGATTTTTTAATCCGGGCCTGGGAATCTTTTAATAGACACAATTTTATTGCTTTACTACATCTCGAACAATAGGTAATAATGAGGATCGTCGAGTTATTTTATACTCACATTGGAAAATTAAAACATTTTTTTACTTAAATTAAGTTATTTCTTAACATATATGAACGTAGCGTGTGTTTTTAGGCCTATGTAGCCGAAACAAGGTAGTTCGGGTTGTTTTTTAAATTATTTTATAACAAATTAAATGAAACAGGTTTACTTTTTTAATTTTATTTAACACACAATTAAAAATTAAAAGTGCTTTCTTAAAACTAGAATTGTGTATGGCATAATCAATTACAATAATAATTACATAATATTTCTTACAGAAAATTACAAATTTCTTTTTACTGTCATGGCTACGGTGATTAAAAAAACTAAAGATGATTATTAACAACAATTTTTTAATAATTATCCTTTGATGTTTTTGAAGATGAAAAAATATTACATGAAGAATTTAGTATCCGATTTGTTTGACATAAATTGTAATGTTTTTATCTTTGATTTTTAGATATTTGGTTAACAAGTTTAAAACAATAACAATAAAAAACAAAGGTCGACAAAAATCATGAACATAAAAATGTTTTATCTAAGAAAATTTAAACTCTAAATACAAAAAGTTCAGTTAGTTTTTATAAACCACTTATTTTGCACTATTTTCCTAAACTTGCGTTGGACTGTGTCTGGGGGTTTTTGAACCAGTCTCCCCCCAGTGTTGGGCAGTGTATTGAACGTAGCCTGGATCACCAGGGCTGCTTGGTGGTCTGAACTCTTCTGGTATTCGGTCAGTTCTTCTTAAAACTAATTTTGGATTCACTATATCAGACTTTCCATACTGGCCTAAAAAGTTTTATTGCAATGAAACTCCTTAATACAGGGTGTACGCAAAGGTTTCCTCTTGAAGATACAGGATGTTGAAAAAAAATTTTATACCGTTTTTATAAATAAATTATCTCAAAAATGCATTCAATAAATTGTATAAAGATAATCCAACGAAAACTTGATTATTGATTAGTTTTTATTATTGGGCGGGGCATCAGATTCTGGTGACCTTCAATAGGCGACAGTAAAAATAATGCATATCTCTTTAATACAAAATTAACAACGCAAATCTATTCAACTATTTATTAATCCTATAAACAGGGAAATTCGACTGAACCTCAGCTTCTAGAGTTCTCGACGGCAGGATTGCCAACTAGCCTTTATCTATTTACTTTGAAAACTTTTGTAGATTAGCAAAGGCAAGCAGAAATGAAAAAGAAGATTTCAAATTATAATTTCACTCAAACAACGACATGACCTAAAGACATGACTTGTGTCCTCAGGGAGTGCTGCCATCTACATTCCGCTCACATTGTCCTACTGATAAAAGTCCGTAAGGCGATGCTACTATATTATCGTTATACAATGGTTCAAATATTTGACAGAGTGCGCCTTAGTAATGGCCGGAAGTTTAAATGTTGATATAATTTTAAAAGAAATGAAATATCTTTTTGAAAAAAGAAATTTTGTACTATCTCGTCCTCATTCTCACTCACTCCCTCATCCTTAAACTTTTTATGTTAGGTGTTGATTAATGTATGATGTGTTTATGTGTTCATTGTTAGGATTTTCAAAAATGACCTACCTACCTTTCCTGATATTACTCCAAATGGGAGAGTGGGTATCCATTTGAGGGGGCAATTCATCATCAGCTTCCGTACTACCTTCGTCTGTTATATCGTGGCCGTATATTCCAAATCTTCTGAATGAATCGTCTGTTTGATCTTTCATTCTTTGATAACCTACAATAATAATATAAATAGTTGGAAAAGGCGTCAAAGCCTAAAATTAATTCCAAAATTTAGGCGAAAATATATAGGAAGTTGTGATTTTGAATCTCTCATAGGACAATCATTACAAAACTCGTCCGCCATCTTGATTGATAATATCCGAACCCGAAAACCCCCACATACCAAATTTGAATAGAATTGGTTTTTTTGTCTCTAACAAACATTTATTCATGCATTGTCACCGGAATTATGAGCACCTTCCAATTTCAAAATCATTCGGACGTCTGGAAGTGCGTGAAATAGCTTTCTTATATCATTTATAGATTTCTAACGCCTATAAACAATCTCCGAATCAGAAACAACAGGTCTTCTTTTCATTTTACCTAACTTGCTTCTTCTTCCAACGTTATCAAAATTACATTCCCATTTCATTCATATCCATAAGCGCTGGAATGAATGAAATATATCATGGCGGCCTCTATCCGAAAACTGTTGAACTAAGAAATCAGTAGGAATGTTGACATTATTTCCCGCTTTTTGATCAAATAACCGCACTTTTCTTATTTCACATTAATCTCCTCAACTAAATTGTCTTGAGATTCCCTTTCAACGGGAAGTTGAACTATTTTCTTGGGTATTTTCATTGAAATGAGACAGAAACAGAAATTCCCTTATTTTCCTCAATTATCGAAAAGAAAAAATTCAATTTTCAAAGGTAATACCACGAGTCCTCCAAATTTTATCGATAACATTTTTGGTTTTCACAAAAACGGCTTTATTTGCCTGAGTTTGAGTGTGGAAACCTAAAATTTAATCTATAACATTTGAGAATACGTGTGGTATTTTGAAAGATTATTTTTTTGAATCATTTTGTATTAAAAACAAAGAAGAATATAGTCATTTATACAAAAGACACTTTACACACAAGTGTTCAATATTTTCTTTTTCAATTTCACACATGTATTCGATTCCATTTTTTAAATTTAACCGGCAAATATACAGGGTCCAATTGATTACTTGTCAATTTTAAACGGATTTATAGCTGAATGCACTTGTATGGAAGCCATAAACGAAGCGAAGAAGAAGAACTGGTTTATGCAATGGAGAGTTCCGTGTTATTAGTTTTAATGTCTATAATATGCACATTTTTAATATTTATAGACTGATATGGAAAGTCTTTCTTCATTTAGCTAATTTGAAGTGTTTAAGTATTTAAAAACTGATGTTTAGATTAGTGTTGAAGTGAGTCAGGTATGTGTGTTAAAGTGATTTGAAATAAACGAATAAAAACATGTTACAAATACATTTTAAATAAAATTAAACTCGATATATTTAACAATTACTTCAACGGCGCCCTTAACGTTCCATTTTCTATTCTTCTAGGATTTTTGCTTTACTCCATTTTTGTATTATTAACTCGTATAATCTTTCTTTATTCATTTTCTGCTATCAAAACTCCGCATCTTGAAAATGCAGTATATGCAGTATAAATTTATAACGCTTACCGTTATTTACATTGGACGTCTGCATCTCCATAACAGTCACGCCATTCCTTCCATTTTTCTCACTTTTAATGACCGCCTTTTCCGACTTCTTAGGAAGATACTGCATTTCTTCTGGAGCTGTACCTTTTTTTTCCGATTTCTTTTTTTCTACCTCGTATACTTGCTTCGTGATAATTTTAGAATCAGGAGTTTTCTTGTGCTGGGGTGACGTTTGTTTGGGGGTTCTTCTTTTTGGGCCTCCCAGGTCCAAGAGGAAAAGCGCTGCGACAACCAAGGAAACTGTCCCAACTATGGCGGCGTTGTCTACTAGACTTGGAGGGACCGAATCCAAAGCAGCAAATGATAGACTTCCTGTAAATATTTTGCAGTTATTTCTACTATATAAACATAAAAACCTCTACGCACCTAAAACTATAAACAGAATTGTCCCAATTCCTAGGACGATATATTCAAAGATCCTCTTCGTTGTGGGTAATTCTTCAAAAATGTGCGCCAGGAATAACGCTCCTGTGATAATGAGGTAACCTCCATATGTAGTGTCTGCAAGTGCCGCTCCCACTCTACTCCAAGTTATATTGTTCAGTAAATGCCACTCTCTGGATAACTTTTGTAGATAGAAGAATACTCTAGAAGATTCGTCGTCGGTAACACGTTTGAATATGACGCAAACCAGAACTAAAGCCTGAAAATTGACTCAATGGACATAACTATAGTTACTACAATTCAACGCGTTTTAGAATGTATACAGCATTATGGGTATATTTGGATTATCTGTCGAGTTAAAATATTTAAATATAAATAAAAAACAGGCAGGTGGACACCCTACGGTGTTGACGTTTTAGCTGTAAATGTGGCAAAAAACACTAATAATATTATATTTCAAGGTGTTTTTACTTAAGAGATATATCGGGTGACAATGAGACTAGGGCCATGCCTATATCTCGGTCATTTTTCAACCGATTTGAATAAAATTTGGAACATAGATATAAGACACAATTTTGGATTGATAGTCGTATAAAAACAAAATGGCGGACTTCCGGTTTCGCCAGAAATGTCACCAACTTCGATTTTTTAAATGGAACACCCTGTATATTTGATATTTTTTAGATTCTATGGCTCAAACTACATACGACAGTGTTGCCAAATTTTTTATTTTTCAATAAAAAAATTCAAATTTCCAAATTTTTTTTTAGCACAGGAGGCCTTTATATGGTCAAAATCTATTCTAATTGACATCAGTAATTCATAGTAATAGACTTTTCATCGATTTGATCAATAACAAATCCTACAGCGGGAATTTAAATTTTATAAATTCATTTTTAAAGAATAAATCGTTTTTTTCAAATGGTACCTACCGAGGGCCATCTTGTCATTCGATAGAGAATTTAATTACCAATTCAACGATATACATTATGTACCACTTCCTTTTTGTTAGACCCTAAACATAATCATTTCTTGAAAAGAAAATCTGAGAATTTGAATTTTTTATTGAAAAATAAAACGTTTGGCAACACTGTCGTATGTAATTAGAGCCATAGAATCCAAAAAATATCAAATATATAGGGTGTTCCATTTAAAAAAACGAAGTTGGTGACATTTCTGGCGAAACCGGAAGTCGGCCATTTTGTTTTTATACGTCTGTCAATCCAAAATGGTGTCTCATATCTATGTACCAAATTTTATTCAAATCGGTTGAAAAGTGAAGGAGATATAGGCATGGCCCTAGTCTCATTGTCACCCGGTATAGAACAGTTTAATATGTCTATCTATAAAACGTGTTAAGAGGCAAGTGATAACCTGTTTTCACCTGAAAAAATCAACAGGACACAGATTGTCCCGTTTTTATGGAATGACAGATAGAAATGTTGTAGGATTGTTAAAAGCCTAAAATTGGCTAAGTATTATCAATTCTGCCGATTAGAACAGATTTTACAAATATTTTAATATTTTTCCAGTTCCACTCGCCCCCAGCAACTATTTTTTTTGTTTAAAAAATGATTGGCCCTTGTCTATATGTCCACTTTATTATAATTTTTTCTCAAAAACTACTTATAAAACACCAAGTGCGTCACTAGTACCGTGTAGATACTTACAACTTCAACCAGTTTCAATAAAGTCCACCTGTTAAATTGAGCCATTTTATCATCCTTTTCATGCACTCTTTCCGGTGGTAATTAGATCTTTAACACTTCCATTTTGTCCTAGAAAACAAAACCAAATTAATACGCAATAGATTTAAACTAACGGTGAATAAATGCAATAAACTTGTAAATGGCAAATGGGTAAAAAAGTTTGAAGAGCGTATATATTTAACCTAGTTATGTTTTAATGTTTTTATTTATCTGATATCATTAATAATGATTAATATATAAAATTATATCGATTTTATTAAGTATAAATAAAGGGTAACAGGGAATTGATCCGATTAATAATGAGCCATTACTATAGTCTATTTTTATGTATGAGAGAGTATTAAAATAATAAAGCGTTCGTAATCCATAGGCGTACCACTTCTTTTAGTAGACAGTTAAAATATTTTGTGAAGTTATACCTCGAGTATTTTCGTATGAAATAACCTTTGTATAAATATAATAAATATATCGGGTGTACACTTATATTTTCACCTAATTAACCTGCTTATAACTTCTAAGCAGCTGAAGGTAAAAAAGTGCAATTTTTTCTAAAATATTTTATTTTTCCACAAGGTATGTTAAGAACATTGTGTCAAACGGGTTATGTAGGTATAAGGGTTTAAACTTTGACTTTTAAACAACGTTACGTTCATAAATAATAATTTTAATATAAAAACTACTTCTTACCTACAAATCCAAATCAGAATCGAAATCAGAAGATGAACTGTCGCAACCAATATTTACAATAAGTGGCTCGATCATTTCATCAGTAATATTGTCCAACTTCCACATTTTCTCTTCTTCTTTAATCATATGATTTACTGCCTTTTCCCAGTTTTCAGGCTTCACATTATTTACAGCCTCCAAAAACAACTGTTTAACATCACTCATTTTAAAAGAATTATTTTTTCTTGAAACTTCTCCCTTTATCTGTGCCCATATCAGTTCAATCGGGTTTACTTCGCAATGATATGGTGGTGATCTAACCACCGTCATCCCACGATTTTTTGCAATTTCATCAATTTCATATTTTTTTAATTTCTCTTTATGAAGGGAACACAAATGATACAGTTCTCTTCTCACAGAACCGGGATGGAACTTAATATTCTTCTGAGGAAGATCTATCATTTGTTCGAACCACTCTTTAAAGACATCAGCATTCATGTCCTCATGGTAGTCACCGGTACGAGTAGATTCAAAAGTCAATAAACCACCTATTATCAGTCTGCGCCCCTTTCCTGATGGTGGATTTAAACCAGTAGATAAATTATTTAAAAAAGCCTGTCTTCGACTTGTAACAGTTTCATCTTGCCAAAATTTATTTGGTGTATGTCCCTCGTTGATCCATGTTTCATCTAAATAAAGTATATTTCTTCTTTGGTTTCTCATTTCTTTTATAGTCCTTAGGTAATTTCTTCTCCATACTACAATATCGCTTCTTTCTATTAAAATAGACTTTCTGGAATACTTTTTCCATAGAAAACCTATTTCTTTTAAAAGTTTCCATAGTGTGCTTCGACTCATTTCAGGGTAATCCTTATCATCTCGAACCGTGGCAAGAACTTTGTCTACTGTCGGAAATTCTTTTCTAAAGAAGTCTTTCTTTCAAATGATTTTCTATTTGAAATTTTGGTTTTCCTGGAGCTTTACGTGCTGTTTGAAACTCGCCACATTTCTTTTCTTTAACAACTCTGTAAATCGTAGATTTCCCAACACCAAGCGTACTACTAACTAATTCCACTGTGTCATCAACACTTTTACATAAATGTTTGTCTGTAAATGATTTAAAACAATTAAATATTAATGTTTTTTCATTAACTGTTAAAGGACCGATTTTTTGTCGTTTACGCGGTACTTCCAAATTTTCCATGATCACACTAGAATTCACAATAGACTGCACACTGCACCTTGCATGTTACAACTAAACGACATTTAGTAAGCTGCCAAGAATACACAACTGGACCTCCTTACTAAATGGAAAACCTACAATCGCATTTTCGGTGAAATTTGTTGGTAAGGGATTTATCTACTTATAATTCGATTACTGTAAGAAATTCTTGGAATTAAAATAAAACAAAATTGGCAAATAGGTACTTATTGAAAATAATCTTAAGATACGGCTATGTTATCTTTAATACACAGGGCTTTTTGGCCTGTCCAAACCTTTTTCTATTGTTCTGTACAGCTTATGGTTATAAAAGACCCAAAACTTGTATTAGCTCAGGTACATTTATGACAATTTTAGGAAATATTTAGATTATTCCGTAAAAATATTTAAAATGACCGTACTAAGTTTTGTATTAGAAATGCTGTTTTATTACTCTCTCATACATAAAAATATCAATTTTTCTCGAAGGTAAATAAAAATACCTCCAAAAAAATAAATTTTCTGGATAATTTTGAGGTTATGTTGAAAAATGATATATACGAAAGCATTAGATTTTTTAACTGTCTACAATTTTTATATTAAACTTTTTTTGATAGGATGCTTATTTCAGCCACAAATCGTAAAAAACCAACAGTCAACCCCCAAAACGTAAATGAATGTTATTTTCATCTTGATGTAACTTTTAGGGTGTCCATTTTACTGGAGTATATTTGATTTTTCTTCACTTTATTAGATACAAAAAATAAATGAGTTCCTATATCCGCATATGGAATAAAAGAATATTAAGATTTTATTGCTTCCTATCATTTAGTATCTTTAACAGAGGTTAATAATAAGATATATATTCGAGGCGGTATAGGTATTTTTTACCTTCGTTTTACCAAAAAAGCCACCTCTATAAAACATAGGTATACATTATAGGTACAGAATATTAAACAACTAACTTTGCATTTTCTAGGCCCGTTCGATATATCATTTATTATCATTTTAAATTTAAGAAGAAGAAGAAAAGAAGAAGAAGATTAAAAAGAATCTAATTAAAGATCAAATAGATTATTTCTTGCATGTATCTACTTGTTTAACATCATTCATTTTTACGATTAAACATTGTCAAATTTTAATTTTATGTTGTCCCGTCCAAATTGGCATATAAATTTATTATTACAACTGGTAGAACAACATAATTTTCTATCTATTTTTAAATGTGCCTAAGGAAGTCAAATAAAATCACACTTGTTCTCAAGAACAAGGACATTAAAAATGTCCTACACTGCACCAGTGTCTGGACTTCAACAACTACTCCTTGGGCTATATGCCCCACCAGAGGCCATATTTTCAAATTCATTACGTACACGAATCTTTGATTTTACGAATGAAATGTAATCGTCTATATTTTCAAACAAACGATCTCATAACGTATACGAATATATTCGAGTACGTTACAACTATTGGGTATTAACCACTCGTAGCCACACTCGAAACGGGTTTTTGACGGAATAACTGTCAATTATTTAAATATTTTGTTTTAATAAGGCAGCTTTAAACGAAATCATAAATTTGGTGGCAATAAATGCTTTAGAAGAAGCAGAAATATTGGCGGGAAGAGGAGAAAGGCGTGTTAATGTTCAAAGAGATCCGTTCAGTTTAACAGAAAATCAATTTATAAAGATGTATCGTCTAACCAAAGATTTAACTAGAGAGTTAATTGAGACGCTACGTCCCTTTATTCAAGAGGGCCCTACAAATGCTGGGGATTCAACTTCATGAACTCCATTTGCCCCTTTTTCTGTTCCGGATCCCCTTTTTTTATAATGATGTTTAAATTATTCATTTTTCCAATAAACTAAATATTTATCTCCCATATAACAACAACAAATTAGTCAACATAAACAAACTACTACCACCCTCAAAACTCAAATATCTCTAGGATATCTAGGGATATTTACATTTATTTTCTTATTACTAGTTTCAATCCAGCGCTGCCAGATCGATTTATTTTACGTCTACGGAACTTATTCGAGCCGATTCGAGTGTAGTTTCAAAATAAAGACTTTCTGTTCCACTCGAAAATATTTCGTACACGACTATTCGTATACTTAATTTTTCGAGTGATTTTGAAAATATGGACCCAGGTATTGAATTACGAAAGTCCAGACCAAGTCGGAGCTTTAAACCAAAAACTTCGATTTTGTTATTAAAGGAGCTTGCCATTCTTAGACCGGTTTCGTTATTATTGTACCTCATCAGTAAGAAGCAGGTCAGGTCATGGTTCAAAAAATTCCACCTTCGTTATAGTTTTCTATAGTTTTGCAAGCTTTGATTTTGTTATGAAAGTGAAGATGGCGTTGGGCTGTTCTCGTTCGTGATATACGTGCTCTAACGCAAACACTTTTATCAAGAAGGAGGCGAGTCGATTTCATTTTCAGACATCCTTTGGGGATAGGATGTCGAGCTAGCCTGCTTCTTACTGATGAGGTACAATAATACCGAAACCGGTCTAAGAATGGCAAGCTCCTTTAATAACAAAATCGAAGTTTTGTTACGCCCATGGTCCTTTTTTTGGAATTTTTATGGTTCAAAAAATTCCACCTTCGTTATGATTTTTAAATATTTATCCTAAAAAAAATAACTCCTACCTACAAAAATATTATTTTCATCGAGATAAACGTTGGTTAGATTTTACTGGAAATTATAGAATTTTTATACCATTGAGGTTAATACTCCATTGTTTATGTCAAAGATCCTTTTTATTGTCCTTGCATGATTCAAATTATTTTAAGTGTTGTTTATGTCTAATGAGATTTTTTATGTTAATTATAAAACTTGTTAATGTTTTAATTATGAAAAATATCTTTTTTATTTTCTCAGCAGATTTATATGTTTCCACCTTTTTTATAAATAAAAAAATTGTTTTCCTTAAATTTAAATTTATAGAATATAGAAAAAATCTTGTATTGTATGATAATTTTATAAAAAGTTTGTTTGAAACAATAGAAATCAACATTGTTGTTGTAGCATTCAACATATGTTTGAGATTATTAAGGGAAATAATAGATCTCAATATTATAGAAATCAGACAGTGGATGGAAAAGTCACAGGAAAAGAAAAAATGTTGCCAACTAACCGAAAAAAAAAATGTAATTATTTCAGTTTATAAGTAATAAATTGGTAGAGGGTTTTCCCCATTTAAATTTTAAGCATGTAATCATTGAATAATACCACGCCCTGTATATATTCAGACGGTTATTAAACACGAAAATTGCTTGACTTGGGAAGTAAGTACCTAGATGTACCAAGGCCTCACGCGTATACCATGTAATTTGACTAAAATTGTTCCAAATCGTGGTGACATCAACCACGACATGTTTACATCTTTATTTTGTGCATCTTTAACTTCATATTAAACTTATACAAGGAAACAAATAATAATATTTTGAGTGGTATACAGGATGTTAACGAGACATGGTATCAACAAACAAACAAGCTTTTCTATGAGTAAATATGGAGTTTCAAATTAAATTTATTTCGTTTAGCTTTTTAAGTTAAATAAATTCGAAGCTGGTAAAGTTATTAGCTAGAAGTCTAGAAAGCTATCTATCGGTAAAACTGATAACTGAAGCGGTGAAAAAAGGTATAGTAACATGGTTGGTCTTCTATACTTTTTTCATTGCTTTATTAATTAGTCTGATGGAAATCAACATGGTTAAGTTTTCTTATTGAAACTTTGATTTTCATTGTACAACATATTAAAGTCACTAAGACTAGCGTCCAATTTTTTTTCAATTAATAACACAAATAATATTAAAAAATTCAGTTGACGCAAAATTTTACCGCTTAAATTGATATTCGAAATTATAAATAAATACAGTACGCGTTTTTAGTAATTACCTGTCCAAAGTTCCAAGTTACCTTTGAATAAATATTAATAATTGTCTATTTACATAAAAAACTTCCAACAAATACACTTTAAAATAATTATATTCACACAGTTATCACCATGACCGCAATAGTCGACGGTAGAACGCACTGTATATCGACAATCGTAAACGAACGCTTCAAGATTATGATAGGGACTAAAAGAAAACAATATAGTGTTTAACATGCTCCTCAGGGGCGTATCAAGGATTTTTTGGGAAGGGGAGAGAGGGTCATGAATGGAAACATTTCATTTCACACGATCTCTTGCAAGTGAAATCCCTGAAAATGAATTTCCTGCTGCTGAAACCCTGATAGTGTTGCAAAATATTAAAAAATTGTGTTAAAGCTTTCAGATTTTTTTCATACATTAAAAAAAACCTGAAAATCGATCTCTTGCAAGTAAAAACTCTTAAAATAAACTTGAAAGGCATTCTATGACTCGAAATGAGACGCTAGAAACATGACAAAAAATTAAAGTTTTTGTGCAGGAGCTTCCAGAAAGAAACACCTAATTTGAGGACTTCGAAAAATATGAAATAATGTAGATTGAGAATGTTATTTCGCATTTCACAACTTAAAAATCAATCTATTGCAAGCAAAAACCCTGAAAATAAACTTGAAAGTGATTCTATGACTCGCACTGATGATGAGACGCTAGAAACATTGCAAAAAATTAAGTTTTTGTGAATGAGCTTCCAGAAAGAAACACCTAATTTGCGGGCTTAGACAAATATGAAATAATGTAAATTGTGGACATTATTTCGCATTTTACAATTTAAAAATCAATCTCTTTTAAGTGAAAACCCTGAAAATCAATTTCCTGCTGCTGAAACCCTGATAA
Source organism: Crepidodera aurea (assembly GCA_949320105.2). Classification (NCBI taxonomy): domain Eukaryota; kingdom Metazoa; phylum Arthropoda; class Insecta; order Coleoptera; family Chrysomelidae; genus Crepidodera; species Crepidodera aurea. The sequence goes on along the minus strand of OX439475.1, from coordinate 8,875,422 downwards.
TATTGCAAAAATTTTAAAAAATGTGTTAAAGCTTCCAGATTTTTTTCATAAATAAAAAAATCCTGAAAATCAATCTCTTGTAAGTAAAAACCCTGAAAATAAACTTGAAAGTGATTCTATGACTCGCACTGAGGATGAGACGCTAGAAACATTGCAAAAAATTAAGTTTTTGTGAATGAGCTTCCAGAAAGAAACACCTAATTTGCGGGCTTAGAAAAATATGAAATAATGTAGATTGTGGACTTTATTTCGCATTTTACAATTTAAAAATCAATCTTTTGTAAGTGAAAACACTGAAAATCAATTTCCTGCGCCTGGAACGCTGAAAACATTGAAAAAAATTAAAAAAATTGTGTTAGAGCATCCAGATTGTTTTATATACATTTTTTCGTGATCTCAAAAATCAAGGATGATGAATTGAAATACATAATATGATAAAGTGGATAAAAATTGTAGATTGTGAAAACTATTTTGCAGCTTTTTATGTAATGGAAAAAGCAATTTATATAATTTAAAGATTATTGAAAAAAAACTTAAAAATCAATCTTTGGCAAATAAAAACCATGAAAATCAATCTCTTATAAGTCTCAAAATCAACTTCTTGCAAGGGATTCTAGTGCTAAAACGCTGAAAACATTGCAAAAAATATGATTTTTATGATTTCAAGGCACCTAAGGGGCGTATCAAAGCTTTTCTGGATGAGGAATTGAGGAATGATCATACTCAATTTGAGGAAATGGAAGAAAATGAAAAAAATTACTAAGTAGACAGTATTTTGCAGATCCTCCTTTAAAACTTTTTCAAAATTTTTTACTGGGAAAATAGATATCTTGTTTTTAAACACAAGGTGTATTTAGATGTGCAACCATCTATGGTTAGAAGAGAGTATTGACAATAAAATTACTGGTTTGCTAACTTTGTATTAATCTCTTAAAGGAATTAAAAGAGAGTGATATCTTGACTAGATTCAGTCAAATTTTATTCAATACTCTCTTCTAACCATAGATGGTAGCACATCTAAATATGTTATCTTAAAGCGGATATAGCTATTGACTTAAACGAGTTTGGAATTTTATTTATTGGATTCGAAAAGCCTAACTGACGAAGCCGAAAGGCAGAAACCGGTCTTAGGATGTCGAATCTGATAAATTAAAATTCCTTACTGGTTTGCTAACAAGGTTTATTATATTGATTTTTTTAATGCTGATATTCCTTCATATACGCACTGGTTAATTGTGAATTAGTTTAATTTTTTCTTAGATATTTTTGATACATTTCTTTACCTTGATTCTTTTCAAGATGTATATATTATATATCTTGCCATAATTGTGTAATACACGTACAAATATAATTATAAAAACAACATATTTATTTAAATTATAGTACATTATGGTCTTAGCCATCATAATTGCCCTACCTTTAAAGATGTGTGGCATTGAAGTGATGAGTTATAGCACAGTGAAATCTAATTAATTGTTGCAGAAAAATAGTCGTAATTTTTTCTTGGAAGCATTACTAACACATAGGGACGCTCCTTGAATTTATTTCTTGAAAAAATATATTTTAAATTATAACTAAATTAAGAAAAATCAAGACGATTGAATAAAACTTCCAGAAGGGTGGGTGGGGGTTTTTTTACGATTTGTGGCTGATATATGCATCCTATCGAAAAAAGTTTAATTTAAAAGTTGTAGATAATTAAAGAGTCTAAAACTTTTGTATCAGTTATTTTTCAACATAACCTCAAAATTATCGAGAAAAACGCTAAATACCGGTTTTTTTGTTTTTAATTTTTATCTCCCGCCAAAACAATAATATGAAACTTGGCAAAAACGTTTTTTTTGTGTTTTAAATAAATAAGCTGTATAAATGAATTTCAAAAATTCTTCCCTAAACCAAAGAAAAATTGCATCCAAACAAACAGTTTCTCTTGAACGAAGTGAAACTTAAGTAAAATGTACCTTTTTTTGATTTATTTATTGACTACGGTATATCAAATTCGCCACGCCAATTATACCAGAAACAAGACAGCGAGAGAGACGTTTAGTGGAATTAGAAATAATGAAAACAGGAGAAAGCTACACAATCAACCAATTTCGTGGTAGTTTATCGGATAAAAAATGTTGGATTTAGCGAGATGGACTAAAAGATTCTCAATGGTCGTATAATATGACTATTATCCGATTAGACAATTAGAGCGTTTAATAAAATGTAAAATATTTTATTTAAATGAAGGTATATTAAATCGTTTAGATGATTAATAGTTTAATTTATATTATATTTCAAATATTTATTGAAGCAAAAACAGAAAGTATAGATAAAGTACAATGTAAATAAATTATTTATTTTCGAAAAAGCGCGAAGGGGGATGTGACAAGCCCATATTTTATTTTAGTGGGGGTGCTATAAAATTGTTAAAAAACGCTGGAAGGTCCAAATTGCGTACCAAAAAGGGTGGACTACCTGCTACTAAAAATGGTCCTATATTTATGAAATTTGCTTATTTTTTCTGATCCTCATGATATGATTTATGTTTTCCAAATTTATTGACAAATTTTTTACAAGCTTCTCTGTATGTATAAATTCGAAAAAATTAAAAAAATTTGACTTAGCTCTAATTACTATGGTAATTTTATAATCGAGAAAGCTAAAATTATTCGACGCGTCATCACACACCAACAAAAAAAAGGTATTTCAAAATAATTAGTCCCAAATTGCAATGTTTGCGTCCATTAAAGAATTCATTGTCCGAATACTTTATTATTAAAATAAACAAACTTCCAAATTAGACGGTCGACTAAAGGTCACCGTAAGTGATGTGAACATGGTAAAGAAAAAAGAGAATTTCGTAATGGAATTCTTGTGTCAAAAGAATATTCACACGAACTTGATGAATATATATACTTATTCCGTATAATGGTTATTTTTTTTTCATAAAATGTGTGCATGGAAGGACACAAATTAGAGTATGTTTTATTGGTATTTTATTTAGGTTAAGGTAGTGTTAAAAGTTGAGTATAACCGACAGGTAAAAAGCTATAAAAATAGTCAGAAAGATTACATCAAACACCAAAATTGCCGGTAAAATAGTATTTTTTTAGACGAAAGTACATAGAAAAATGCATTTCCTTTTAATTTTGATTTAAGGTGGAAAAATCCCGCTCACTGCAAGTGATAAAACGTTCCTAGTGAAATGCTGAACATCCTTCGTTTTCTATTATTAAAAATATGGATATTTTTTAAAATTCTGGTGGCTGCACCAACTTTCGAAATTATGGTGACGGAATTTTTAAAGTCATTTAAAATTATGGCGAAGGAGTGTATATTTATTTCAAAAAATATTTGAATACATGCAGCGCCGTAACTAGGCAACAGGGGCACTTGCCCAGGGTCAGATCGAAGGGGGGCCCAGAATGGACTTCCGGAAAACAATTTTAAATCAACTGCATTATTGTTCCCATCCAAAATTAGTAAGTCAAGCAAATATGATAAAGACTTGAATAATTTTATGAATTGAGTTGTGAGATTGAACGTTTCAAGTTTCAAGTATGTGGGCGGATGCAAAATCTGAAACATGCAACTTCTCTAAATTTATGTCAATTATATCTATTGAACATGATATAGTGCAACAAATAAATTTTTTCTACGATCGTGCAAAAAGTTACTACTTTTTGCACTCTCAACTGTGTTAAAAGTTTTACTTTGTTGCACTAGTGCAACAAAGTGCTTTGGTACTCTGTAATTAGGAGTTCGATCAGAAGAAAACATTTGAGTATACTTATAAACGTGGTAACTGTAGGTACTTAGGTACCATTAAATATTACTCAAAACATTATTGATTTTAAAAAGAAACATTTTTTACTGTAGTTTTGATTAATCCAAATCTTGTTACTAACGAAAGCATATTCATAGTTAGCTACGGATGGCGTCTGACCGTGGCAGTTTACTTAATTCATCTCAAGTTGTCAATTTAAAATTTTAATATTTTGTTAGCTCTTAAAAATGTCTGATTCGAATAGTGAAGAAGAATATATTTGTACTCCTCCAGATTTAATTCAAACAGCAAATGAAGCTACAGCAGATTTATTACCCGAAAAATCCAAAAAAAATTATGAAATTTGTTATAAACGCTTTACAGACTGGTGTGACACAAAGAGTGTTAAGAACATTAGCGTACTGAAAGAAAAGTCGGAGATACTAAAGCCATTGACCTTATAGTCAGAATATTCAATTGTGAAGGCTGAAATTAATTTGAAAAAAGTAAATAACTAGTTTAATAAAATTATCGTTAGTTTAAAGTTAAATTTTATTTTCGATCGTAGAAGAAATGTTGTGTGCTACACGTGCAAAAAGCATATTTGTTGCACTCAGCATGATTCTTGCATCGTGCAATAAATATACACTTTTTGCACTAGTTACAGAAATAGCAAGCAAGAAAATACAATTTAAATAAATTTATGATGTTTTAATTTATTATTTTTTCATAAATATAAAATTACGGACATAAACAATTGAAAGAATAACTGTTATACCAAATTTTTAAAAAAATGAAAGGTCAGGAGCGTCAGAAGTTTTTTGTGCTTTATTTTATTTTTTTATTAAAGCGCCCAATTTGAAAGTCTTGCCCAAGGCCCACAAAAAGCTAGTTACGGCCCTGCTCGCACGTTTTGAATATTCGAATGACGTATATAATAAAAAGTAAGCAAGAAATTAAAACAATGTTTTTATGTTCATCAAAATTTTCTATCGATTTTCATAACAAAAAGATTTAGAGATTTGACTTACTTTTTCACGTATTCTAGCCATTTTCTCGACATATTTGAATATAATCTTTCACTCCCTTTCCAAAAGTACAAGGATTTTTATGCTTCTATTAATCTATATCTTTAATTTTATAAAAATCTGTGAGAATTTTAGAAATTATAACTTCCGGTCAAATTTTCTATGAGAAAACAAAAAAAAATTAAAAACTAATAGCTTCCTGAGAGTCTTTTCTTTAAAATGCTTTCTTTTTTTCTTTGTGTACATTTTAAGCAAAGATACTTTAGTTTTTTCCGAACGCCTCGCCTGAATATTTGTATTCAACGGCTAATAATTTTTTATAGTAATAGAAGTTTTTTTTAATAATATAATTTTTAGTAAAATTTTCCGCTTTTTCACGTAGTGCTATTAGTTTTTCGAAATTTTGATTTTTTTTTCGAGATATAATGGAATACCAAATTTTCGATTTTATTTTCGAAATTGTGAAGTTAGCATACACTTTAGAGCAGCAAAGATTTATTTATCGTTTTCTACACACATTCAAGTACTTAAGTGCCAAGTTTCATCGATATCACATTTTGTACGAGGTCAAACTCTCTGACAACTGGGCTATTCTTATATATAATAATTTTTTGTAGTAATACAAATATTTTTTTTAATAACAATATAATTTTAGTAAATTTTTCCGTTCTTTCACGTGGTGCTATTAGTTTTTCGAATTTTTTTTTTTGAGAGATAATGAAAAAATTTTCTTCACCCTTTAAGATACCTAAGAGCCTAGTTTCAGCGATATCACATTTTACGAGAGCGTTTGATCTAAATGTGGCTCTGGCAACTGGGCTACATATGAGATATTCAAATTTTGATACTCTTGAAAAAAAATTTTTTCTTAAATTTTTTTTTGGTAAGTTTGGCCAGTCGGATATTCACAAAATTTTTATGTTCATTGGAAAAAGAAGTAAAATATCGTTGAAGATAGAAAATGTTTAAAAAAAACAATATATGAATACAAAATATATATTTATTATTTTTATTGCTTACACCACTATTTCAAAATAAAAACAATTTTGAACGGTAGAAAAAATAATTACAAAAGATAGTATAACCAAAAATTATAAATTCGGTCTATTTAATAATAGACAGTCTCGATTTTGAACAGCAATATATCCATTTTGAAATATGAATTACTAGTAACTAATAAACAATTTAAAAAAATCAAGAAGAGACTAAATATAGTATTAATTTACATGGTTTTTAAAATAAATATAACATATAACAACTATATATATAACATTTACATTTATAGATAATCATAGAGTAAAAATATATAATTTAAAAAATCGGAAAATTACTAAATATCCTCCGATAAAATATTTGTTGATTGATTTTTATATTTTTAAATATTTAAAAATTTTGAACATTATTTTTTTAATATATCTAATCACGGGAGGATACCCTGTACAAAAAATGAAATCAAAATTGAAAAATAATTCCAAAACAAAAAAAAAATTAAATAAAATAAAACAACAACACATCGACTAAATCTCATCTGGTGAAGAAATGACGAAAACTCTTCATTCAACAAACTTTTACAATGTACTATTTTGGATTAGAAAAACTATTGTTGCTATTGAGGTGAATTGTTAACATGCGGTGCTATCTACATACAGGATGAGTCATTAGGGCCTGAATACAGGATTTTTTATAGTTTTATAGGTCCCTAGAGGTTATACGAATCTGAAAAAATTAATTAAATCATCATAAAACTCTGTTGGTCTGACCTTAAAATACGATATTGATATGTATTTTTATGGACCCACGTCATTCTTTAGGAAAAAAACGCATTTTCCCCCAAAAGGACCCCCGCAGTTTTTCACTCAATTTCGCTTAAACCTGCTGAAAAGTATCAGTCATATCGTTCTCATTAAATGTCTCCATGGCCGCGAAAAAAAATAATGAACGAAATCTTATTTAGCCTGTATACTATAAGTAATAATAAACTGAATGTCCATAAATATCCATATATATTAATACGTGTATATACAGTGTGTCGCACTTAAGATGAAGGAATACTGATTTGAATGTTTGCACACTCGTACAGGGTGATGGGTCACATTTTTTAAAATAATCAGCGAAAATCTGAACTTTAAACTCGATATTCTGCTTCGCGTTAGAGATATCGAAAAAATTTATTAGAAAAAGCTGTTCAGAATGTTATTTTAACCCCACATACCGATTTTCATGACAAAATTCGCATTTCTAATTATTTTGGTATACAGGGTGATTCATACTATTGGGACATAGGCTAAGGGCATATTATTGGGACCAAAATATGGCGATAGGACCAAATATACCTTAATAAAATATTGCTGTGGAATAAGATACAGGGCGTTAAAGTTGAAATTTTTTTTCGTTTTTTTCTGATGTCACTGTATATTTGTCAATTGTTATCAAAATCGGCACAGAGTCATAGTTTTGTACAAGGAACAGGTAATTTTATGGCGTCAGACTAATGTTTTCTTTGACATCCTTTATTACAAGAATTAGAAAAGGCATAGAAGTCGGAGGAGGCCACATAGAACATTTAATTTAAGTTTGCTCTTTTTATGTTAAATTGTTTTTAATTCTGAGTTACCATCGAAATACCCTTACGTTACAAGTTTTTTTATTGTCACTAAAAAGTTTCGTCAAAAACACGTGGCGCCCTCTGTAACAAAATGTGAAATAATACATAAAATAATATTCCTTATACAAAATTATAATTGTGTGCCGATTTTGATAACAATTGATAAATATACAGTGACATCAGAAAAAAACGAAAAAAAAAACGCCCTGTATCGTATTCCACATTAATATTTGATTAAGGTATATATGGTCCTATCACCATATTTTGGTCCCAATAACCTGCCCTTAGCCTATGTCCCAATAGTATGAATCACCCTGTATACCAAAATAATTAAAAAATTTAAAATGCGCACTTTGTCATGAAAATCGGTATGTGGGGTTAAAATAACATTCTGAACAGCCTTTTCTAATAAATTTTTTCGATATCTCTAACGCGAAGCAGAATATCGAGTTTAAAGTTCAGATTTTCGATGATTATCTTAAAAAATGTGACCCATCACCCTGTACGAGTGTGCAAACATTCAAATCAGTATTCCTTCATCTTAAGTGCAACACACTGTATATACGTGTATTAATATATATATATGGACAGTCAGTTCATTATTACTTATAGTATACAGGCCAAATAAGATTTCGACGTTTAAAACATTTTTCGCGGCCATGGAGACATTTAATGAGAACGATATGACTGATACTTTTCAGCAGGTTTGAGCGAAATTGAGTGAAACCCAATCCCCTTTTAAAAACTGCGGGGTCCTTTTAAATCCTTTCTGCAAAATTACCTGCATCATAAAATTTTTCTATAGTAGATTTTGTTCTCGCACTTTAAAATTTCTAATTTCCTGTGGGCTTGGGTTATTTATAACCTAATGTCAAACCCATCCCAACAAACAATCAAGTTCCGGGAAACTGCTGGCCTCGTGGTGTAAGTGAGTGGAAACTAACTTTTGATGCAAAACTGTTGCTGGCCTACAAATTAACGGTGGCCCACTACGGGAAAACCGGCAGTTGCCCACACTATTTTACAATCCTACGAACAGTGTTACCGGACTCGTCATCAAAATACCACTACGAACAAGGGAAAATACGTGCACACCACTAGATGATAATTTTATTAATATCTTGGCTGACAGATGACGTCGCAATCGGCAACACTGCCTACGAACAAGATCATCAGGAATAATAAGAAGAGGAAGTAAGGTTATGTTACTGAAACTAAATTCGTCCCTGGACCGGCCGAGTTAGTGGTCGGCCCTCAGTGAGAAGTCTGTCCCGACTGTGCGGTGCCTTCAGTTTCCCCCCAGTAACTGTTTGTTGGGATACGCATCGATACTTCTCCTGAAATTTTAAATTAAACTCCGGACCTTTTATTACTAATGACTTATCCCGAATGACTGTATATGTCAATTATTAAACATTTGGCCACAAAAACGATACTAATTATGCAACCTAGTGCTGTGTTCCTGCTCCAAATTAATATACTGCCTTACAAGTCTGGAAATCTCGTGTGCTTGTTCAGTCTGTAACCTAGTAACCCTTTGCTGCAACAAATTCCCGCATTTCATATCCAAAAACAACGCTCCATCTTCAGATCTAACCTTCCTAGTACTAATGACTTCGGCGAAAGGCCAATGGTGGATTGTTTCGTGCGTGTTCATGTCTAAAAAGTGAACACCGTTTTTGTTTAGAGCTAGAATATGCTCTTGCCACGTATCGTTTTCACCTATTACTCTTTTAACAGCGAAAAACGAGCTACCAAATAACGACCAGTTACTCAAAACTTGCAGGACTCTATGTTTAGCTGTAGATACTGGTAAATTAGCAGCCTGGCCCCACGATGTCTGCACTAAAGCTAACCATTGCGCAGGTCTTGGCTCTCTTAGTGCCAGCACAGGTTTTGGTAGTAAGAATTTCACTTCTTTAAGGCTAGGAGAATGGCCCAAATCTGCTGCTCTATGTAGTAAAGCTGCTATTAACGCCATGTCTCGGATTACGCTTGATGGGAGGCTGGTACTGCCTAATCTCAAGAGGAGGCCTTCCAGATAATCTGGAGCTACTTGGTTGAAAAGGACTTCGGTGTATAATGGACTAGTATCGTGTTTTAGAGGATGGTACCAAACAGATCTGCAGAAGATAAGGTAAAATGGTTGAGCGGCTTTATGCAGTTCTGTAGTCACATCCAAAATATATTCGTCGGCGGCCAATGGCATGGTGAATGCGTCACCCTGAACTATGCAATATAAACTAAATTCTTGTTGTTCTACTTCACTGGTTATGCCTATTAGAGTACATAGTTCACTTATAACGTCGGCAACCACTGTACTACACCTAAAAATAAATAATAAATAAAACAAATTAATTTTTGTAAAATTAAACAAGTTTTTTTACCTTGTATTAACCACTCTCTCTGCGCCACCAGGTAACCTATAAATCTGCCTTCTAGCACTCCTACCGGCGCTGACGGCTGTCACTTCTTCCACTGAAGGCACGTTCTTTCTCCCACCGCATCTTTGCGTCTTTCTCAAGTTCGACAAACAGACAGTCGCCGTACCATGACATATCCTCCTCCTGTCATTTGCAGCGCTAGTCAGGTGTTCTGTCAAAAACGGTAAGAGGACATCAGAGCAGGCAAAGTATGCAGCCACAACGGAAAGGAGTCGCCAGGCTCTTTGGCAGGATTCAGGATGCGGAGATTTGTTGCTAGTGGTTTGTTTCATAAGTTGACAGTAGACTTCGTCACGGAGTTGAAGGAACTTGTGACAATGCTGTAAAATAAAAAAGTTATTCTAGCTATAGAGATATTTTTGTGATTTATTTTTGCTTACCATTAAGACAGTATAAACGCACTTAACCTCAGACATATCAGGCGTAAGTGGAAGATCTCCAGAGTACCTTAGAATACATTCGAAACATTCTACAGCTAGCGGGTACAACTCGGGATCTTCTAGTTTCAATAGAGGACCATCAATTGGGACCCCTTGCCATTTTATCAAATCTGTATGTTGTTTCCACGTCCATTCTTTTCTTTTTTCTTTCGATTTCGCCATAGAGTCCATTTTCAAGTGTTCTAACCTGTAAGTAGGAAAACAATCTGACAAACTTCTGATTTAGGTATCTCTGAACTTGAAGAGGTTTGATAAAAAATAGAGTTAAAATCAGTTGAGAATGCTCTTCTAGCATTGCCATAGACCGATTAAATTGTAATGAAAGTATTAATAAAATTTAAGATTGGCAGTTCTTATTCTAATCAACACAGCCACAGTCTACTCGCTTTTACCAAAATCGTCATTCACTGTGTTTCTACCTTAAATTCAATGTCATTTTAAACTTCAAAATTTTCATATTTTGGACACCATTTTGAAGGTGTTCCCGAAGAGGTACTGTTTGATGCTCTATCAAAATTCGGGAATTTATTCGTCATCCCATCCCGATCAAAAGTGTCCACGGGCACAAGTCCATCCTATGTACAGATTTGGAGCTAGAGCGAATTTTACCTGATTAGAGATTAGAGAACTCGATATATGCGCATTTATCGGCAAGTTAGGTGTTCACCGCTTTACGGTTATGGATTATATGATGGATATATTGATACGAAATGTCAAAAGTTATAAATTTTATTTAAACAATTTCAGATGATAACATTGAACATTGTCGAAAATTGCAAATATAATTATTAACAAAACATTCACACTCACTCACTCTCTATAATATAATATTGAACAATAAAAATAACAAAAAATAGTCTAATATTAAACACTGAAAGTTTCAAGTACCTTTGACCTGTATGTGAAAGTCCTTCTAAGCCAAAATCAAACTAATCTTCTAAACGTCCTCGTACATTAGCAGAACTCTTCTTGGTAGTTACAAACTTCCATATATCATACAACTTAATATTAACATAAGTTATTGTTATTAATCAATTGCAACTTTCTGTTGGTGGTGTATTTAAATTTTTCTTTTTAATATTTCTCAATTTTCAAAAAAAAAACCTTTTGACATCCCCTTTCTTTCAATAACTCTCAAAAAATCCTCTGTCACTATCTTTTATTTTTTTTGCTACCTGGTTACCTTCTACATACAAGGTGATTATTTCATTGCAACTTCCCCCGATTTATTTTATAAAATTTCTTAGGTTGATGTAAATTTTATAAAATCAATCTTATATTATTTCAAAATTTCACGCTCACAACAAAATATTAACTGTATGATTAATTAAATAAAGTAAAACAATATGATATAATTTTACAAACGAACCAATAAAAATTAAAATTGGAAAAATCTTGATTATAACTAAATCTCCCTGTTGAAATGTTTTCCCATTTCTTTTTCTTTTCTTCCAGTTCGTAATTTCTCTATTTAATATTTCGAATCTTTTTTCTGTTTCCTTAATGAAATTGCCCGCTAAACAATATTTTTTAATATTCCCGTTAGTCTCTATATTCCTAATATTTTGTTTTAACTTCTTTTTTACTTGTTTGTTGGATTCCTCAACTTTAACAGATTCTTCAGTTTTTTCAGGCAGAGTTTCTGTACTCTTACATTCCGCCTGTTTAGCTTCAGTAATTTCTTCTTTTTTTTTCTTCCCTTCTGTGTTACTAACGTCAGTTTTTATTTTCTGATTTTTTATCTTACTTCGTTTCGGTTTTATCTCCATTTTCTGATCAAAATTCACGTTCATATTAGTTACTACTGTATCAGTTTTCTCCAACCTACCTTCAATGTCTGTTATTTTTACCTGTTGTATTCCCATAGTGTTATTGATGAATTGTTGTATTAATTTAGTTTGTTTTTCAAAGTGTGTTTCCAGTTTATTGTTTTGTGTTTCCAGTTTATCGTTGATTTCTTTGTTTTGTCTTTCTAATTTGTTATTAATACTTTGTAAAATATTCATAATTTGTACATTCATTTTTATTTAATTTTTCAAAGTCAATGTCAAAAAATATTAAAAAAAATTTTATGTTGTGAAATCTTCAAATCAATTACAATAATCACCCTGTTTTATTAAAAAAATTCAGCTAGTGAGATTACCGAGCCTCACACGTTGGGCGACATTTGATACGAAATGTTAAAAGTTATAAATTTTATTTAAACAATTTCAGATGATAACATTGAACTTTGTCGAAAATTGCAAATATAATTATTAACAAAACATTCACACTCACTCACTCTCTATAATATAATATTGAACAATAAAAATAACAAAAAATAGTCTAATATTAAACACTGAAAGTTTCAAGTACCTTTGACCTGTATGTCAAAGTCCTTCTAAGCCAAAATCAAACTAATCTTCTCATCTAAACGTCCTCGTACATTATCAGAACTCTTCTTGGTAGTTACAAACTTCCATATATCATACAACTTAATATTAACATAAGTTATTGTTATTAATCAATTGCAACTTTCTGTTGGTGGTGGATTTAAATTTTTCTTTTTAATATTTCTCAATTTTCAAAAAAAAACCTTTTGACATGCCCTTTCTTTCAGTAACTCTAAAAAATCCTCTGTCACTATCTTTTATTTTTTTTGTTACCTGGTTACCTTCTACATACAAGGTGATTATTTCATTGCAATATGTCATAAACATCCTCATACACACACCCACATACACACATAGCCTTTTAGAATTTTCTTTTGATTTCTCAATTTTTTTTTAAGAATTTATTTTTTATTGACATTATATTTTTTATTTTATTTCATTTTTCAATCACTTTTTTGTTTCCATGAATACAGCTAGACTATGTCCGACATGAGCGTTAAATTAACAGGGTCATAAATAAATACAAAACTAAATGGTTTTGATCGGGATGGGATGATGACTAAATTTTATATCTTTTGATAATGAAAGTTCGTGAGTTGGTAAAAAAAAAATCTGTAATAAAATTTAAAAAACCCGATGTACACATGGGAATATCTGAGGTTTAAACCACAATTTTTATGAGGTTTCTTTTTTATGTTAATTATTTTGCTAGACACTTTATTATTAAATAAATTCAAATATATATGCTAGTCCAACGTACCGTTCAAATTTAACGATAATTAAATTCATTCATGTATAAAACTTGAAGAAATATTTAAAATAGCTGAGCCAGTTACTATATAAATAAACAAATGAAATCCTAGCCTACTTTTAAAAAAAATAATAGCATACCTTCATTACTAATTAAAAAAATCACGCGCGGGGTTATTTTATAATTACAACTCACTCCGCAAAACTAGAGTTATACTAAACATATGGGTCTAGAAAAATGGATCGAATCATAATAAGAGAAAGAATCGTTAAACATAATATGCTTTCTAATTTTTCACAATGTATGAATATACACTTTACAGTGTTGCACATGGTTGCTCAAACTCTGATTAATTAACCCGATAAACAATATTAATTATGGTTTTTAAAAATATCGCGGGTAATATCCATTGTCTTGCTGGCATTTAATCGAAATTACGAGAGGTACATTTCACATCCTTAATATCGAAGCGTGTATTGCATTTTTTGCGATTTGTACTGGAGTAAAATTAGAATTTTATATGGATATAAGATCTAAGTCATTTTTTTTTTAATTTTTTCGAATTTATACATAAAGAGAAGCTTGTAAAAAATTGTCAATAAACTTGGGTTGGAGCTTCGTGAGATATGTGCCAAAAACGGTATTTTTGGTATTTTTCGAGTGGATTGCTTCACTATTTTTTAAATATTTCCGGCTCTAAGAGGCGTGGAAAAATAAAAAAAAATTAAAATGATCGTGATGAAGTAGAGTATCGATCCGTATAGTAGTTTTTTTTTAAGAATGCATACTAACCTCAAAAAACGAAATCGCGCACATTATTTTCTTTTACTGAATTGGCAATAAATAACCAAAGAATCCTCGAATTTTGTTAAAAATTGGAGAAAATATGTATTTTTATGTCGGGAAGACATGGTAAAAATTTAAACAAAAAAAATGTATTTGTCCAGCCAAAATCGGCATTTTTGGAAAAAAAAAAAATTGAAGTGGCTGCCATTTTTGGAAAAACAATAGTAGAGAGAAAATTTTTATCTTAAAAAGAGGGATTTTGTGTGTACTTTTGTCTAAGAAAATCCAACATTTTATTTCTTTATTTAAAGTACCCAATTTAGGAACAAAAATCGATTTTTCGTTTTTTTCCAATTTTTTGTTTATGCTTGATTCTTTTAGAAAAACTATATTTCAGTACAAAAAATGTTTAAAAAAATAAAAAAAATATTTCAGGTTCTAAAGTAAGATTTTTTTGAGGGAACGAATCAATATAAAGTCTCAAATATTATTACGAACGATTTGGCGATCTTTTTAGGATTTAAAACTCAGTCGGTAATCCTGTGCAAAATGGGTTAGGTTTAGGATGCCGTTAAAAATTATTTATAACCTCAAAAACTAAATAAATAAAAGTTTACAAAATACTGAAGGTGAAATGCTGTTTTATTGCAAAAAATTGCATTGTTTTCGATCTTTATTTCAATTTGTATTTGTTTCAAGTTATTGATGCTTATTTTTTTCTCAAAAAATTACTTCTTGAAAATTACTCATATCAAGGAATTTTTTTCATTTACTATCTAAAAAGATAATTTCTATGTTACAATTTTTTTAAAATGGTGGCAAATTAAATTTTTTATAAAGAATGCCCATTGTGGGACAACTATGGCAATTTAGATTTAATAATTTAAGTCATGTCTTCCCTTTATTAAAATCCACTTTTTCTCGCATTTTTAATAAAATCTGGCAATTTCTCCGTTATTTATAAGACTAGGTAAAAAAACAGGATATTTTTTGGATTGAAATATAGTTTTTCTAAGAGAATCAAGCATAAGTATCGCGATAAACATAAAAAAATTGGAAAAAAATGAAAATCGAATTTTTTTTTAATTATTTTCTAAATTGGGCACTTTAAATAAAGAAATAAAATGTTGGATTTTCTTAGACAAAAGTACACACAAAATCCTTCTTTTTAAGATGAAAATTTTTTCTCTACTATTGTTTTTTCAAAAATGGCAGCCAATTCCATTTTTTTCGAAAAATGCCGATTTTGGCTGGACAAATACATTTTTTTTGTTTAAATTTTTACCATGTCTTCCCGACATAAAAATACATATTTTCTCCAATTTTTAAGAAAATATGAGGATTCTTTGTTTACTTATTGCCAATTCAGTAAAATGTGCGCGAATTCGTTTTTTGAGGTTAGAATGCATTTTTAAAAGAACTCTACTATACGGATCAATACTCTACTTCATCACGGTCATTTTAATTTTTTTTTTATTTTTCCACGACTCTCAGAGCCAGAGATATTTAAAAAATAGTGAAGCAATCCACTCGAAAAATACCAAAAATGCCGTTTTTGGCACATATCTCGCGAAGCTCCTGCCCAAATTTATTGATAATTTTTTTAAAAGCTTCTCTTTATGTATAGAATCGAAAAAATTAAAAAAAATTGGCTCTTACATCCATTTTCAGAATATTTTCGTCTAATTTCACTCCGCTAATAAAACTTTTCTAAACTTTAGGTTTAGAAGTCTAAAATAAAAATTCAATCACTGCCAACTTCGTTCGAGGTATAAATCTAATTATAAAGACAACGGATGTTTGTTTCCTACAGATTCCTTAGACAACAACACTGGCATTAAGTCGTTATTTCATATAATCAAAGGCGTCCAGGTTTGACAGTTTGATAAAGCTTCACTGACAGCAAGTGACAGTTCTTAATAGCAATAAATTCAATAAGTTTGCTCCAATTAAATTGAAAATATGGATAGTAGCTAGTGAAAATACAAGTGAGACATTTATTTCAACATCTTCAAAAATCACAAAAATGGCCCAAATAGCCTGTATACATTTACTTCCTCAAGTATTAGAGGTTAATGTTTTGCAGGGCAATGTGTAGATCATTTAATCCATTTGTGTTCATTTTAGATGCAAATATCGAACTATCATCGACAATCGCAGTATTTTCCATTTCATTCTCTCACAGGTAAAACTAATTGGAATGACAGGTAAACCACTGTTACAGTATTAATTAATTATTAGATATTTCAAATGACTTTTCAAAAAATCTATAAGTCTGCAGTCGCCTGATTTAGTACATCATCATCGAGCCCCAATTTTCAAAACTTGAAGTTTTCTACTGATAACTTTCTATAATGTTAAATTTAGTATAAAAAACTATGGAAAATTAAATGAAATTCCCCTAGATACGTCTCTGAACAAATGATAAATACAATAGAAAATAAAACGTTTAAATAAACAATGTATTAGAAACCGTATGTAAATATAATTACGACATGTATACAGATATTCATCACTTCATTTATTTTTCCCACGGGTTATAGAGAGTGACTCCACTTCTCGCTTTTACCCTAGAGGTTGAATAGAACACCAGAAGGTCCAGATTTGCTTTTAAACTAAAACCAACTTGTGTTCAAAGTTCCTTTTCTAAGTAAATTTACTGTCAGAATAAGATATGACCTTGTTTGACCTTCAAAAATACCAGCGCCAAAAGAATCAAGCTTTAAAAACTATTAGAAGGCTATTAAACTTGTTTAAAAATATCCAAGAACTTACTCAGTTGATTGTCTAAAATTCTGCATGGCAAACTGTAGTAAGGAGTACCTCCCATTTGGAGGGAGAGGACTACTGGGCGATTGCCCTCCATCACCTCTTGGTTGCTGCTTAGGTGAAGTATCGTGAAAACTGTTCCTGATCGATTTGACGTTATTATTAGTAATATTGTTGATATGGGCGACGTTGTTATGGTTACTGGTATTGTTGATATTATTATTATTATTAATAATATTGTTGTTATTTACTAGTTCAAATTGTTCTATGGGTGGAGACCGCGCTCGTTGCGGTGAAGCTGCATCCCAGTGGGTTTTTGACTGAAGCTGTAAAAAAAATTGCTTTTAATTTTATATTGTTCCAACGTCACATCCTGTCAACACGATCAAGGTCACGTTATGTTAAGGGCAAGGATGCGTAACATTAGATAAATGAATAAACAAATAATACCGGTATGAATTATTTATTGACAAAGCCTTGCTCTAACAGCGTGACAACCGGAAGAGATTTTTTTACGTAATTACTAATAGAATCGATAGAATTGTTACCAAGGTCAAGTTTTTCTGCATTGTAATTAAAGCCTATAATGTGTGTTTAAGACATGTCCATAGCCGGCTGCAATATCGAGATTGATTAGGTCATTTATATACACTAAAACTAAGATAGGTCCAAGAACCGATCCTTGTGGAATAGCACATTTTAGAAGTTGTTTGCTGTCAATATCTGTTGTTGAAAGCTACTACAGCAGTCGCTTTTGCAACTCACGCTTTTGACAATTCACAGACATTACTGTTGATGCTTCTCTTTTATTAACACCCTGTCATAGCTTTTAAAAGTATCTAAGAACTTTGTCCAGATTAAAGATTAGTATGGGTGCGTAAATATATTTACTGGTTGTTGAATCATTGGTAGAAATCTCAGATTTCTCTTTAGCACTATTAGATATGCGATTATGGTATTTTCACAAATTGATTATGCAAGATAACTTGTTATAATTATTTTAAATAAACGACATATGATTATAGGTGGATAAATACGTTAGTTTTTTCCTGATTTTCGATAATAGTTATTTACATTTGAAGTTATGAAAGTCATATTGGAAAAAAACGGGCTCAAAGATCAAGGTTGTAAGGCCGAGAACAATCTGAAAGAACTTTTAAGGATTTTTTTTCAATAATTGCAGTTGTTTCACACTCTATAGGATGCTGTTCCGTCTTAAATGAGCCACCTGGTGAATTGCCATCAATTTCCCACTAAAACAAACCCTAACTGATACTTAGTTGAAAAGTACCGACATTCACCCACAAACCCAGATCAGAAGATCTTAAAGTATCGGCTGCTCTCAACTAGTATGAGTTATAGTTATTATATTCTCAATTATTTCTGCTTGGTTACCATCAGGTCAAAAATAATAATGGTTACCTAAATATTCTTAATTGGAACGTAAATATTTATTGATAATGTAAAAGATTAAAAAGATCTGCTCCACAAAACTTGTGCGTGTAAAAAAATCATCTTTCGAATTATTATATTAATACATGCGGCATAGTTAAATTTAATTCGGTATGGTTGGGAAAGTAGATCTAAATTAAGAAAAATAATTGTGGAAAAGAAGAATTTTTTTAATTATAAAATTTTTTACGGAACGCAAATTTATATAAAATAAAATTAAATATGTAGAAAATACAATACGTTTTAAGAAAAATGATGAAAATGGACAAAAAAATGGTTAGTTTTTCAAATTTCAGAGGAAAAAACTATTGAAATTGTTTTGAATAATTATAAAATCCAAAAAAGAATTTTATAATAAATATTAAAGTCGTGTTAGGATCATTCGAAACCAAAAAACCAAGAATTTCCTAAATAAATATATTCATCATTCTTTTAAAAAATTTTAAAATATTAAAACAAGTTTCTCACAATTCCTTTTAGCCTAGTTGCCAAAAGCTCGCACAAAATGTGATATGGATGAAACTTGGCATTTAAGTTCTTGAACGGGTGTAGAAAACAATAAAAAAATCTTTGCTACTCTAAAGTGTATGCTAACTTCACAATTTCGAAAATAAAATCGAAAATTTGGTTTTTCCATTATATCTCGAAAAAAAATAAAAATTCCGAAAAACTAATAGCACCACGTCAAAGAGCGGAAAATTTTACTAAAAATTTTAAAAACTAAATTTGAAAACTACTCGCGCCGAGCCGTTGAATACAAATATTCAGGCGAGGCGTTCGGAAAAACTAAAGTATCTTTGTCTAAAATGTACACACAAAAAAAGATAGCATTTTAAAGAGGAAGTCATTAGTTTTTAATTTTTTTTCTCATAGAAATTTGACCGGCAGTTATAATTTCTAAAATTCTCACTGATTTTTAAAAAACTGAAGATATCTATTAATAGAGGCATAACAAAAAACAATCCGTGTAGATTCATCATCATTATACTTTTACTTTTGATTTAAATATGATTAACATGATGAATATTATCGTTGTTTAATAAAACTTATGTTTTAAAATGACCTTTTTTTATTCTACGCAATTTTTATTTTCAAAATAGTGTTTATTTATTTATATAAATCAATTTCTAAATTGTTTTTAACTTAATTTAAAAAAAAATAATTTATGATTTATATAAACACTATTTTGAAAATAATTTTGAAAATAAAAATTGTGTCGAATGAATGTTGTAAAAAAAATGATAATTTTACATTAGTTTTACTACTAGAGTTTTCGAATTTGCTTTCTTATTTTTAGTAAACTTTTAGTAGAAATCAATTTTTTTAAATAACACGTGGTGCTATTAGTTATTTGAGATTTTGTTTTTTTTTCGAGATAATGGAAAAACCAAATTTTCGATTTTATTTTCGAAATTGTGAAGTTAGCATACACTTTAGAGCAGCAAAGATTTTTTTATCGTTTTCTACACCCTTTCAAGTAATTAAATGCCAAGTTTCATCGATATCACATTTTGTGCGAGGTCAAACTCTCTGACAACTGGGCTATTTCAGGAGGATCATGGTTGTAGCCAGAAAAATAATTTTTTGATCAGATTTGTAGACGTCATTAAAGGTGCTACAAGAAAATATTCAATTTACACCGTTTTGTCCATTTCAAGGTCACGCGTCTGCTTGGAGTTATCAGCCTGACGGTGACGAGCTTCCGTTAATGATATTTAATGAAAATACAATTCGTTGCAATTAATCTTTCGTGTATAAATAAAGAAAATGTGACGTCCTAGACTTATTTACAGCGTTTATGCGTTTTATAACATGTGGGAGAGCGTTTTCATGCTGAAAAATAACTTTGTCCTGTCTCTGTTCGTATAGTGACCATTATTCCTGCAACTCCTGGTTCAAACGCATTAATTTTAATCGATAGCGATTTCCCATGATGATTTCGCTTCATTTGAGTTGCTGAATAATAGACATTTTATGTATGCTTCAGCTAAAGATTTCTTTTTAAAAATGTGTTGCAGGAAAACATCATTCTTACGTTGGAAAGATATTTTGCTGGTAATGGGTTGCGTAATTGAAAAAAAAATCTAATCAAATCGTAAACATTTTACACGTTTACAATTCCAAAGGTTTTTTATTCTGCAATGATGTTTTTCTAATTGTATAATTATGTCGTGTATAACACCAATGAAGAAGCAACGATGGGTTATCAGAAATAACTTGTTGTGCAACTTAGCTCAATGCCACTTTATTTATTGAAGCTTACGTAATGTAATGAAGGATTTTTAGTTTTTGTATTATATATATTCAATAAAAAAAACATCGCCTGATTAAGTAACCACGGTAAATGATGATTAAAACAATAATACCGTTAAATTAATTGTCAAATTTACATATTTTACGAACTTTGTACTAAAACAAAACTATTTCGACATCAAATTTAGGATTTTACTCATTTTTTCATTCCTTTTATTGAATAAATAAAAAAATCCGGGTTATAAAATAAAAAGTAAAAATATATTTTGTTTACAAGCCGGATAAATGACATGGCCGGATTATTTTAGTGGTATTTTACCTCAAAGATGAAAGAAGTTGTTGAATTCACTAATAACATAATCGAAAACTTTATTATAAGTGTGCGGAGGTATTTTTTAAAAACATTTGTATATAAAATATCTAAATTTTTAAAAATAATCAATCAATACACCATTCCAATTAAAATATTTATACCCAAAACGGGTAAATCCGACTCTGTCGCGAACTAATCTGGATTTACGGATTCAACACTTAAAGAAATAACGTTTTTAAAGAAGATATGCAATCAAACGGCATATTTATAAACGTCTAGGTATATTGTAAAAACACAAAATGGGTAAAAGTAAATATTCACCTTCATACACCGATGAGTCAAATGGGAATGCTGTTATAAACAAATGAGAAATAACATATTTTCTGACTAGCCAACCAACTTTCCTTTGTTAAAAAAATGTATCGATGTCAGGGTTTGATTTTTTTTGACTTTTTGGACTCTTCACTGAAATAGTATATTGTGCAACAAGTGGGAAAAGTTCAACTTTTCTCGCGAGTGTGAAAGTTTGTGGCACGAGCCTGAAGGGCGAGTGCCGCAAACACACGAGTGAGCGAAGTACTTTCCCCACGTGTTGCACACTATACTTTTTCTACAACTGCACAAATTTAAAGAATACAAGTAATGTAACTTGTAATTTAATATTTATTTTTGGTTCGCCCTATATATATTGTAATAGATTAAGAAAAAAATGGTCGAAAAATCCACTGATTACAGTCGAGAATTATACGATTTTTTCATTGAGTCACTTGTGCTATCGTTTGAATACAAATTTATAGCGAACAGAGCATAAATACATTTAATTAATTCAGTAAAAATATATAATCGGTAATAATTGATATTAATAACATTTACCTGTTTGTTTTCACCAACAACATCTCCGCTATCGTCACTATATACATTAGCAACTTTATCAGTACTGCTATTATTATTAATACTACTCTTTATCGAACTTCCTGATACACTTTCACTACCACTCGATATCTCCTTAACTTTATTTACACTACCGATCGAACTGCAATAGTCTCTATCACTCTTCCCATTCAAATTTTCAAACCTCGCTAGAATCGCTTTCACCGATACCTTAGTCTCTATCTCCTCGGGAATGGTCTCCATACGGGCCAGATTTGAGTCCGATCGATTATCTTCGGATTTGTTGGTACCGATGTATCCGTATGTCTTTTCATGTTTCGGAGTTTGTTTACTGGTTTGTTGTTGGTAGACTTCACATTTAACAGTAAAGGAGTTTTTAGTATCTGCTCCCGAGTCGGAATCGTGTGAATCATCACTGATGCTTTCTGAGGGATTGGAAGAGTTGGCTAGACTGTCTAAGGATCGTGCTGGATAGTTTTCGGAAATGTTTTTTTCGATTTTATTTTGTGACCACTTGGTTTTTTGCATTTTTCGTAATGGTTGTTATCAAATCATCTTAGATGTTGGGTATTCGCTTTGGCTGAGTAGATTTGTAGTACAGCCTTTTTTATTAACAACTTATCGATGTAAGAGCTCTATTGATTTAAGTTAAGAGTTATATTTTTTTTTTCAGTTTTTGAATTTAGATTATTCCAATTGATTCTTGATTAATAGTTATTTTTGTATTATTTTACGAATTTTATACACGAAATACAAACAACATTTTTTGTACAACTGTGAATGTGAATTTACATCGTCTGAAATATATTAAAAATAAATACTTCCAACACATCTTGACGTGCTTTTTTATTCCGATAAGTTATCGCACAATTTCACAGCATCCAGTAGTCTTTCTGTGTCGTTACTATAGAAACGGTTTGTTGGCACGCCGCGTATTTGACTGTTTGACTGTGTTTGCTCGTAGTTGCTTCAATTTCAAGTTATTTTCAAGAAGATGGATGTTGATTATGATAGTAGTGATAGCCCATCAGATATATCTGAGAAAGCAATAGTATCTAATATGTTACCGGCCAAATCCAAGTTAGTATATGAGAAAACATGTGACCAATTTAGTGAATGGTGCGACAAGAAACATGTAAAAAGGGTTTCTGAGAATGTGCTGGAAATCTACCTCCGTAGCAGAAGCATATATAGAAAATATTGAATTATCCATCTTCTTCTAATTCTTCAAACTTTACTATCAATTATTATTCCAATAATTGAAATTGTTTTATGATGAATAATCAATTAATAATTGACTCTGTTAAAAATAAATCCTTCATAAAATAATATTTCAGGTTTATTTTGTGAATTATATTGACAGTGAAAAAAAGTAAATATTTACGCATCAATAGAGTTGCAGAAATGTCAAGTTTTTTTGACAGTTGTACAAAAAAATTATTTTCAAATCCAAAAATCTATTATTTATAATATTTTATTACACATTCACAATTCTATGTAATTTTGCCAATCAATTTTTGATCCAGAATGAACCATTTTTTGTATTTTAATATTTTTAGTGTGGATTGAGGCGGAACATGCGTCAGAACATCCGAAAACACTGCCCTTTTTTTTCAGTGCTAAAAATAGTTCTAGTAGTAAGAGGTATATTGAAGTTAATTAAAAAAATAGTCTAGCTAATCTGTGAGTATGGATAATATATCTGGCAGGTGAAAAACTGAAAAAATTTCATCAAAAAAATTTCCCTCATATTCGCAGTCATGAAAATTTATCAGATGATGGCCTATATTATTATAATACAATCTAGCTAATGTAGAATACCCCGAAAGCCTTACCAGACTCGTCTAATGATCGTCAGGCGTCAGGCTATTCCTCTCCTCATATAACTACCTGGCTTGTGAGTCTGGCATGGCCCTCGTAGTTGTCAATGTCAGCCAGACGTGTATTTTCTAAAAAAATATTCTATTTTTCCGATTTTGAAGATGCCGCCTGACTCATTTGCCAATTTTATAGATCAGCCAGACTTATTTTTAATTACAGTTTATGCTTTTTAAACACTTCCTCTCCTTTTTGTCACAGAAAAAAAATTTCTTATGTAAATCAGTTAATATCCCAAAAATTAACCAAATCCACGATATCAATATCCAAAACTATCTTTTGGTTGATTTGACATGAAATAAGCAAATGTTTTAAATTCGCCATTTTCTATTTGTGAAAAATGTTTGTTTCCTTAGTAGAAATATAGTTTTTAAGGTTATTTTTAATGTTTAATCTCGTATTTATCCTTTATTTTGATTGCATTTTTAATAATTCGTCAACAAGTTTAGAATAATAAAATAAGTTTGGTGTCGCGACACTTATTATTATTAATTTTATTACTATTTCAACTGGAATATAATAAAACCGCGTCTAAAGATTATAAAATATGTTAAAAATATACAAAACATTCATAAAACTAATAAAAAAACCCATAAAGTTTTAGATAATTTATAATTGTTTAAACAAATCCTTTTAACCTGATTATTAAATTATATTGTTTATATTATATTTGCAATTCGAAAAACAAAAATATTGAAATGACCATTGTTTCTTTTATTTTACGATTTAGAATATTAAATACTTGCAATGTTGGGCTATCTGCTGTGTATTTTCTTGTAAAAAGAGTTAACTGACAAAAGGACACAATATATCGGGAGAGCCTCATCAGGAGTTTTTCTTCTGATTTTATTATGAAAACTTCAGTTTTGACGAAGTATAAATTTTCATAATAAGCTAAACATTTCACAAATAGTTCCCAGAAACGTAACAAAAAATATGTTGACACAGATTTTGGCATCTTACATTAAAATAGTATATTTCATTAGGAGTCCAGAAAACAGGCCTTTTTTAAGCGCGCGCGACGGGAAGTCTTGCAAGCACGGAAAAAGCATTTTTGGACGTGTAATGAACGATATTTTTCATTATACTACAGTAAATAGAGACAATTTACCATTAACTAAATGAAAAAAATTAGGGGCAAGCTGAAATTTTGCAGGTAGTTTTTCGTCAAAGGTACGAACTCAAATCCAAGTTTTCGACCTTCAACCCCTTGCAGAAGGGTGTTTTTTGGGGGTGAGTTTGTTTTTTGCAAATAACTCCCTTATTTATAATCTTAGAAAATCTATCAACAGCAATTTTTTAGAGAATTACATTTGCAACAACTTTCAATTCTTGACTTTTTTTCATAACTGCATTATTTTGTTTATAATAATTGTTTAAAAATTGCAAAAGTGGTTTTTTCGTTTTTTTTTCAGTTTTCCACCGAGTTGATTAAAAAAAAACTTCCAGACTAAACGAGACCGCATTATTCTGCATTCCGAAAAAAAATTCACCTGAAAAAACAATGTGGTCATTGAGATAAGGCGGAAAAACTTTTCAGTAGCCTTCTGCCTTCTGCAATGTGCAGAGTGTGTATCGATTATCTCCCTTGCCTGTCAAATATCACCTTGGTGGTAAATATTCACGTTGGTGGTAAATAGTCGGCTATTTGATTATCGTCCTCAATATTCACTTGAAGGACGGTATTTATACGTACGTACATAATTTTTGTTGACTCGGGAAATAATCTTATTAAATATAACGCGACCTTGACAAATTAGCTACTATTTTTATTGCTACTAAATTTTTCGTATATTTTACAATTTGTCTCGACAATTTTGGCATTAATAATCAAAGAATAACTCCCTCGAGCTGAAGCGATCGGGAGTTATTCAGATTATTAATGCCAAAACTCGAAATTTAGATGCAATGCTATTTGTCAAGGTCTTGGGATATTACTGTCGACTATCATTTTGGATGAATTTTGAATTTTCCGGATAGCGCAACTTTAGCGCGCTAAGGAGCAAAAAGTACGGTGGCTATGAAAAAATAGTTCAGACAAAAAATGTAGACAATATAAACAGCTATAAATATAATATACGGTTTTTTTCAATTAAATTAGTGGAAAACTAAAAAAAACGAAAAAACCCCTTTTTCAATTTTCAAACAATTGTTATAAACAAAATAATGCAGTTATGAAAAAAAGTCAAGAATAGAAAGTTGTTGCAAATGTAATTCTGTACAAAATTGCTCTTGAAAGTTTTTTTGTAAGATTAAAAATGAGGGAGTTATTTGCAGAAAACAAACTCACCCCCAAAAAACACCCTTATGCAAGTGTTTGAAGGCCGAAAACTTGGATTTGAGTTCGTCCCTTTGACCAAAAACAACCTGCAAAATTTGTCCCTAATTCTTTCCATGTACAATTCTAATTTTGCTGTACTATTACAAAATATTTTCAATTGTCCCATGTCCCATCTGTTTCTATAGTACATAATTATACTTTTTCATGTCCTTGATGAAGACTGTCGAAAGAAAGTCGGAATGCCGCATAATTCAAAACATTTTTATACAAATTGATTTATTTATCCAATTTGAAGGATATACTGAATATATTTGTCCTAGATTTAATGTAAAATAAATTAAATTAGAATAAAATTTCTTTTCATCACACACAAATCATTTATTTCTTATGTATCTTTCCAAAATTTAATTATCGTCTTCTTATATATAAATAATAATTAAGTCTCAAAAGAAAAATAATTCGATAAACATAAAAAAAATCAATAGAGCTCCACAATCTCAACCTGCCTCCGGGTCGTCCTTCGTATTTTTTTTAAAACTTACACTAAAGTTTCTCACATTTTTACTATTTTTTACACATTCATCACACAAACACGAATATCGTTATTTATGCCATTTTAAATTAGAAAATTTGCGCATCTAGTACGTGCCGATTCGCGGTGAAACTCGCGTAACAAATGAACAACATTCAGCGAAACCGGCGGTCAGCCTACTAGTTGCTATATGATAACTGTTGCGGCGTATGTGGGACAATTTGGATGGACATTGGATTAGAGACAGCTTCGGATGGCGAAGAAGGAGTTAATGAACGTAGCGTAAAATCGCAGAAAGAAAGATGTTGAGTAAGGTTACGTTCATTGGCACGACTAATGTATAAATTTGATTGGATTTTTCAATTTGGAATCCGTAATTTGTACAATATTGAAAAAAATACGAAAAAGAAAACAAATTTCTTCGTAGAATCGTCATCTTGGTTCATTCGAGAGCAATTTTCAAAAGCAGGCTTAATTTTTAAAAGCTTAGCTAACCTAAAACTAAAAGTAGACGGTAGATAGATGGCAGCAGTTGGACAATTGTTTATGCTGTGTCACTAAGCACCTGACAGGGTACGTGTTCTATGGCCATCGTAGCTGAAGGCTTGGTAAAACTTGATAAAGCTTGGTGAAGCTTGAAAATCAAGCTAAGCCTCTATCCGCAAATATCAATACAAGCCAGGCTTTCCTTTTTAAAAGCTTCACTTTCAAGCCCAAGTCAAACTTTGATATTTCTAGCCAAAGTACTTGGCTTGGTGACTTAAGTCCCAAAAAATTGTATTTTCACTAAATGGAAAAAGCAAGAACTCTCCAATTGGCTAATAACGACAGAAATAGTGGCAGAAGAGGGATTACTCAAAAAAGTTATGTAAACAACATTCACCAAAATTTAAGAAGTATAGTATAGATGAAACAGCAAAAGAACATGGAGTTAAAGTGTTGAGGTTACCACCTTATCACTGTGAACTTAACCCCATTGAACTAATCTGGGCTCAAAAGAAGGGATATGTCGCGAGAAACAATACAACATTTAAACTTCAATATGTTCGTCAACTATTATGTGACTCCATATCAAAAATTTCACCGGACAATTCTGGAAACTTGATATGTTAATAGAGGAAACAATAGAACCAATTATTATTTATGTGGGAAGTGAGGAAACTATAAGAAGTTTCTATGACGCTAGTACCCAAAATACAAACAACCAAATTTATATGGAATCACCCCGTATTTCTAAAAACGAAATATGAGTGTTTTATGAGAAAATATTTTATTGCAAAGATTTTTTTTTAGTATCTATATCATATAAAGTTGGTTGTGTGTATATTTATTATTAAATCATAAGGAAATGCCCTAACCTAATATCTAGTAGGTATACTATTTTTATAAAAATAAATATGGGTACTTAATATTGACAGTTTACTATTTTTTATATTAAAGTAATTTCGTGTTCCCCGTCACTGAGGTATAGAATTTTTGGTTAATCCCTTAGGGTTTGCTTATTTACATTTTATGATGTATTGTATTCGAGATTTTTCGGGGTGGTCATACTAAAATCTAGTGTGTGTGTGTGTGGAAGGGATTTTGGCATGGAAGCGAGTCCATTTGCCACAGATATTTGTAAATATAAAATTCATATTCATTATATTGTAATGTTTACCTCCTTAATAAAGTTAACTAACAGCTTGTAGACGGTATCATTAGCTTTTTTTAAAATATGGGTTAGATTTAGAGGTAGAGAGTAGTTCAGATCGATGAGGGATCTAATTAGCTTATCTGTCTTTTCGGGATATTTATTACAGCCAAAAAATATATGATTAAGGTCCCCATATGAGTTTTCATCGCAACTACAAGATAATGTATGAGTGATACCAAGTTTAGCTAAGTGGGATGGGTAGGTACCGTCCGTGTTGGGTCTTTACTCGAAACATGGTAGCAGAAAAATATTTTGGGGTTGAACTACTGAAAATATAGTTAGGTGGTAGAGGTAACGTGGGGTGAATTAGGAAATATGGATTTACTGATGTGCTTGCCATAGTTTTCCATTGTTCTTGCCATGATTGATGGATATTGTTTTTAATTGTGTTTTGAGCGTCTTCTGTCGTGATAACGTGACAGTAGACTCCTGTTTTTATTGCCTCTTTAGCTAATTGGTCAGCTTTTTCATTACCAATTATACCAGTATGTCCTTTAACCCAAACAAAGGTAATATCTAAATTAACCAGTAGCTTATTTATGTTGGATAGAATGGAACATTTCATACCTTCAAAGCTATTTCCTTTTATAGAAGCTAACGCTGCTTGGGAGTCTGATAAAATGACTCCCTCCTGTATATTATTTCGTATTAACCAGTATGGCAAATAGCTCAGCAGTATAAATCTTCAAATTGTCTGGGTTTCTATGAACGCTTCTGCCAGAGGTGGAGTGTTTTTTATTCTCCAGTATCGGTTAGTTAAATTTTCAGTTGCGATGTCATATAAACTGTTTATCATAGCTGACTCACGTGACCTATTTTTAACAAGATATTTTTGTGCAAGTGCCTGTCGTCTTAAATCCAACGGCGGTTCATTACATTCTGCCAAAGTTGCGTTCACAGGTGTGGATTTCATAGCGCCAATGCATGTCCTAAGACATATATATTGGATACGATCTAAGTGTTTTAAATTGGTGTTACAAGCTGATCCGTATAGAAAACATCCGTAATCAATGATGGATCGTACATAGGCCCTGTAGAACATAATAGCAATAGCTGGAGTAGCACCCCAATTGCGGTTTGTAACACATTTTAGTAAATTGTAACCTTTTTCACATTTACTTTTTATGTGTTGTATATGTTTGGACCATAATAATTTTGTATCTAGTATGATACCTGTTGAGGGTTCAGGAACCAACCCTATGTTGCATCAGTTTACCAGGATGACCGATGTAATTTTATCGTCTTTTTAAACTATGTCGTATCTTCTTAAAAATGGACTGTATATGTGCTGTAGTAGTTTTATCTTCCCAACTCCATTGACAAAAACAACGAACACTTTTATTTAACGGTTTATTTAAATGTTAAATAAATAAATACATCTCAAACAACTTAACAATACATTACTTTAATAAGTAATCAACGAACAAATTATTAGTTAACATATGTGTTTAACAAACACTAACACATATTGGTAAAAATTAAAAAATGATCACATCATTCAGAAAATATTTTTAGGTGTTGTATGTAAGAATGATAAATAAGCATTAATTTTTGCTGCACTAAGGAGCACTGAATTTAGATTTAAATTAACAATAAAGTGGACCGCCTGATTCGCAGCTAAGTACCACTGTGAAACGAAATTTGCTGCACTAAGGAGCGAGGTGTTGTGTGTGTGAGTGTTGACAAGGCACTGAACTTAAAGTTCGCGAAGTCTGTATCTTTTCAAAGTTTCTTCCTCCCCCGTCCGTTTGTTTTAGAAAGAAATATTCGTTATCCAGTGGGCGAATCGATTTGTTAGATATGTAAGTTTTTTATGTCTGTCTCTTTCTCTCCCGCTTGAAAGACAAGGATTAATTTAATTACGTCGTTATGAGTTTTGGGTGGACGTGACAAGTCTAGCGTAAGCCTAGAAAAGTTCGTTAGAATTTGCGCTGCAGATATTTGGATACGTGACGATCGTAGCGTAGTGAAAAAAACTATTCGTTGAGGCTCCGTGTCTCAGCGCTGTTGTCAGGTTGGACGGGTTTGTGTTTCCTTTGGTTTGAAAATTAAACAGATGCGATGTTGTTGATTTGAGTTTATATGTTTAATTTTGTTTTGAAAATTAAACAATACCTAAGTATTTATTCAGATAAGAAGTTATCAACATTTACTTTTTTTCTATATTGAACAATCCGGTATAAAGACCTTTGCCATAAAAACTGTGCTATCATGCATTTTCAAACGGAGTATAGATTCGTCCTTTAACGAATCAATAAAAAATCAACAATCATCAACGATCATAACAATTTTCTCTGTACTTTCATGTAATCCGACCAGCATCATCATCTCGTTTTGGTGCTTATCATCTATTCGAAACGATTTAATTGCAAAACGGATTGCTCGAATAAGGAAAGATGGCTGTGAACGAACAGTTTCTACAAAAGTGAAAACACGAGAGAAATCACATACCAAGTGTTAGAAAATTTATGGAACGATCGATAAGATATTTTGGGGGAGTATAACTAGTTATTAGAAGATATGAGGATATTGTTACGTTAATACGGTGCAAATTTTGATACAGGGTGGTTCGAGAAGAATTGTTGTTCGAATTCATCAAATATGTTTTCAAAAATTTTAGAACGTTAATTGGTTTTTCTACGATTACTATAGAATATAGTGGTTTCCTCACAAAGTATAGAACTATACTTATTCCACAGAAATCAAGATCACCTACTATTTTATGTTTTATTGGTTATTTTATTGGTTTATTAGCCATGCTGGCGGGTTTCTAGGACATCTGGAAATCTTTCTTCAGTGATGTCCATTTTTAAAACAGTTTTTTATTTTAAATAGGTGAAAATGCGAGTGAAAATATATCTGATGAGCTGTAAACTTACATGAAAGCGTTGTATGATAATGTATTTTGATTGCTATGGCAACAAACCGCATATGACATAAAAATATTGTAACAAGACAAAGTTGACAGGTCAAGTTTAAAATAAGTTGTGCGGGAAAGTGCAAATGAATGCTCAAAACAGCTACTACACCACAATCATTTTCCCCACTTGTTCCACAATATACTATTGAAGGAAAATTAACTGAAGGCGGGTCTCAGCAGTGAGTTTTTTTATATTCTTCGAGATAATTGACACATCTACATCTTTTTATTTATTCGTCACAGTTACTAGATTTCTTCATTTGAAATTTATAAATAATTTTAATAATGGTGAATTTTTTGTTATTAAATATCGTTAGGTTATATAAATTATTATTAGATCTGTGAAAAAGTGGTATATTATTATATTATCTGCTACTCAATTACGTAACAAAATAATTTCGTATTTCCTTTGTTTTGTTGTACGAATTATGACTGTGATTATTAGATAATTTGAAAATAATTTCTATACGGTAACAGCTTATACAAACAAAAAAATATCTTTTACAGAAATGTGAGAAACTAGTTTTTTTAACGCATATTTTAGACTAGATATTTTTTAATAAAACTTAAATCATTTTTGGCTATACTGAAACTGCCTTCAACAACAAATTCCGCACATCAGGTTATTTAGGTAAAAGTTGTATTGTTTTGAGAAACATAACCGTTTAATTGTTACCAGATCAGTTCAATGGGATTTAACTCTGCATGGTAAGGAGGCAATCTGAGAATTTCAATTCCTTTTTCTCGGGCCATCTCGTCTATAATATATTTTTTGAATTTGTCTTTGCTGCTTTGCTATTACGAGTAATTCTGCCTTTAAGGATTTAGGAGGACTGATAATATTTCGAATCAATTAAAATATATACGATATGATTATGAATAAATAAAGTCTGACTTATCTGTCAAAAGAACAGGTTTATTACAGTAAAAAACCTTGGAAACATGATTAAATCAAACGAAATCTTTTGTTAGGCCGATCAAATGTATTAAAATTTTCATTTTAACTACAAATAAGCATTGAACGATGAGGTAAAAATAAAATTTCTACCTCTGAAACCTGTACTACTTCTACAAATTAAATTACTGCAGTCTTTTCTTTTATAAACTATAGTAAATGAAGTAAAATTAATAGAGGAATTACGCATTAAAATGACAATTAATATCGGAATTCTGTAATAAAATTACAACTATACGTTAAATAATGAACAATTTTTTAAAATTTCATTCGATTATAAGCAATTATATGAAATAACCGTTTGCCATATGGCCCAGACCTGCGTGATCATAATCCCGTTGTGACAGATGTATTATTTTATACAGGAGATTTCAAAAAATATGAGTAAAACATAAATAAATGCAAGTTGCTTTGTAAAAAAAATGGTTACTATTAATTTGGATCTTCTTGGCATAAATAAACCCTAATTTGCATTTAAGATATAATTCAATTTTTAACATCTATAGTCGACTTTCTTTTATTAAATTCGCTTTTATTTTCCTTAATATTTATCATGTTTGTGAATTTTTTCTGTATATTATCTACTTGTATTCGTAATTCTTCCTTAACGGCAATTCAAGATCTATTTCACACACTTTCAGTGATTGACCTTGTGATTATTCGCATACTGTTTGCCTCCAAACGCTGCCTACGCTCTTCTTCAGTCTCATTGTCAAAAATTATACGTTTTGAAGTGATGCGCTTACATACTTTCTGCAATTGTTTTTCTAGTTATGTAGATTATTTGTCATAGTTTTCGTTTGTCTCTCATTTCATTCTTTCTTCATCACTCTATTGTTGTTGCTATCAAATAACCTCCTCCATATTTTATTAACTGTGTTTTGTCTCTTGTAAGGTATTAGGTGAGTTGAGATTTTGTCTCAGGTAAGTGTACCTTTGGTAGTTTATAGCGGAGTGAAATTAGTATTTTATATGGATGTAAAAGCTAAGCCAAATTTTTTTAATTTTTTTGAATTTATAAATAAAGAGAAGCTTGGGCTGGAGCTCCGTGAGATATGTGCCAAAAACGGCATTTTTGGTATTTTTCGAGTGGATTTTGCTTCACTATGTTTTAAATATCTCCGGCTCTAAAAGTCGTGGAAAAATAAAAAAGTTTTTACTGAATTGGCAATAAATAGCCAAAGAATCCTCGAATTTTCTTAAAAATTGTAGAAAATAAGTATTTTTATGTCGGGAAGATATGGTAAAAATTTAAACAAAAAAAATGTATTTGTCCAGCCAAAATCGGCATTTTTCGAAAAAAATGGAATTGGCTGCCAATTTTGAAAAAACAATGGTAGAGAAATTTTTTTTTCTTAAAAAGAAGGATTTTGTGTGTACTTTTGTCTAAGAGAATCCAACATTTTATTTCTTTATTTAAAGTGGTCAATTTAGGGAATAATAAAAAAAATCGATTTTCATTTTTTATATTGATTTATACTGATTCGTTCCCTCACAAAAATGTTACTTTAGAACCTGAAATATTTTTTTTATTTTTATAAATATTTTTTGGACTGAAATACAGTTTTTCTAAAAGAATCAAGCGCAAATATCGCGATAAAAAATTTGGAAAAAAATGAAAATCGAATTTTTATTTTTTTATTATCCCCTAAATTGGGCACTTTAAATAAAGAAATAAAATGTTGGATTTTCTTAGACAAAAGTACACACAAAATCCCTCTTTTTAAGATAAAAAATTTTTCTCTACTATTGTTTTTCCAAAAATGGCGGCCAATTCCATTTTTTTCGAAAAATGCCGATTTTGGCTGGACAAATACATTTTTTTTTGTTTAAATTTTTACAATGTCTTCCCGCCATAAAAATACATATTTTCTTCAATTTTTAACAAAATTCGAGGATTCTTTGGTTATTTATTGCCAATTCAGTAGTTCCAGCCCAAATTTATTAAATTTTTTTTTACAAGCTTCTCTTTATGTATAAAATGGAAAAAATTAAAAAAATTTGACTGCAAATAAGTGATCTTGACCCACATAATAGATGGATGCGTTAGGTAAGCATGTCCTATTCTCAGCCTAGTTAATGCCTTTGTTAATTATTTATTTTTCTTCTCTTATTGGTTCTGTCAATAAAATTTGCGTTCTGTTTTGCCTCAATCGCATTTTTATGTCTTCAAAATTCAATTTGATAATCTTGTAGTTTTTCATAATCTGTATATTTATTTTTCCTTCATTAAATCAGTTTTGAACTTTTTTTACTATATTTTCAGTGCAATCTTTGACTTTATCTTGTATGTTGTATTTATAACATTTTTATTTTTTTATGTACTGTCATTATTTGGCCTAATCTTCATTTATCCAGTATTTGCTTTTCATTCCAGAGTTAATAATTGATGAATTCTTATAATTTAACACTTCTCTATACTTTTTCTATTGGGGCTGTTATTAATTCTTTATTTTATGCTTCTATTTTTATATTCATATTTTTGTCATATTGAATTTTATCTTCCACCGCCATTTTGCGGGATAAATAAATCCCTACAAACGATTACGGGAATTTAAAACTGCAATGATTAACTGATTCGCTATGAGTATTCTTGGGTTAGATTAATAGTCCATTACAAAAAATTAACGCATGTTTTCAATTTAAAAAGTGACATTTATTTAAAATACTTTCTAAAACAATTCGTTACAAGCTAATTAGAAACATTTTTAGAGTAATTAGCTTGAAGTTTTGCTTTTTATTTTTATTAGAGATATCGCGTTTAATTTGATGAGAATTTCACAATTATTAATATTTACTACATAAGCAATTAAAGTTCATAGGATCACGTACCAAACTTTATAATTTCAAATGGATTTCTCCATCCGTGCACGAAAGAGTGAGAAAATTTTTAATTTTATTTTAAATGTCAATTGTTTATAATAATTCAGTTCTGTCATATTTCTTTTATTTTTTCTTTGATTCTAGACTTCATCTATCTTTCGATTTCAGACATTGACATTAGAGGATTCATGAATCAATTTAAAGTATATATAAACAAAAAAAAAGACCCTACGAGCTACAAAAATAAATCAAATAATAATTATTTTAATAAAAATTGCGATTGTCTCAGCGATCTCATCAACTTTTTCCTGTATACAGGGTGTATCACATTTTAATCAAATTTATTTTTCGTTTTCTTTGCAATAATTTCTTTATTATGTAATATATTGACTTGAAATTTGGTATGGTTATATTTTTAAGTTAGTAAATCATAAGCGTGTTATCAATTTTTAGATTAGATAAAGAGGGCGCCACCTACACTCTACTGAATGAAGAAAAGTATAATTTTTTTTATTCCTGGCCTTTTTTGAATTTTTTCAAAGTCTTTATGATACACCCTGTAAATTTGAACAAAAAAGGTATACTAAAAGCAAAAATTCAGCTCATTTCCAGATTTCCATTTAAAATATTCTAGCCACAGTATCTATTTAATGTACTTTAACATATTTCAACATAGTAGGCTTTGAAACAAAAATGAAAATGTACAGCTGTCAAATAATTAATTGTTAGATGGCAGTATTTCTGAATTAGAGAAATGGTTGTGTCGTGGCATTTTCATTACCTACTTAGATGGAATTTAGAGAACAATAATACATCTAACTATTAATTATTTGACAGCTGTACATTTTCTTTTTAGTTTCAAAGCCTACTATGTTGAAATATGTTAAAGTAAATTCAGAAAAAAATTCAGAAAAGGCCACGAATAAAAAAAGTTGTTACTTATCTTGATCCAGTAGAGTGTAGGTGGCGCCCTCTTTATCTAATCTCAAAATTGATAACACGCTTATGATTTACTAACTGAAAAATATAACCATACCAAATTTCAAGTCAATATATTAAATAATAAAGAAATTATTGCAAAAAAAGGCAAAATAAATTTTATCTTCTACACCCTGTATCTTAGTAGTAGATAACATTTGTTATTTTGTAAAATATTAATACTTCGAGGTTCTGAACCTATGATTAAAATATTGACCATTCCTTATGATACACCCTGTATATCAAATATATCGCACAGTATCAGGATTTAAAATAACTACTCCTGGGACTACTTGCCCCCCCCCCCCCCTTCCTGACGCTTATAGGTTACGGTAAGATCAAATTCATGTCACACTACCGTTTAAAAAAGAATTTCCTTACCTTTCTTTGTTCACTGCAGAATCTAGTAACCATTTCTGACAGCTGCTGAGCTCTTGGAGTATACAAGTTGAGTTTTCCCTGTGGTACGTCCAAAATTATGTTGGTAGGTCTTGGTGCGGTACAAACGGATATTTCGGACAGCGGATACGATTTCAATACTTGCAAGGAGCTTTGTTCCCGCTTGGCGAGATGGATACCCCAGTGGGAAACGGCGACAAACTGGATATCAGAAAACTGTAACAATAAGATGAAATAACGGTTTAATCACATCTAAGGAAATTGTGGCGTGTAGAGTCGCATCGCTCAGTATATTAAAATATGTAGTTATTAGTATTAGTTAGTAAACGAGTAAGGAATTTAATTTATCAGATTCGACATCCTAAGACCGGTTTCTGCCTTTCGGCTTCGTCAGTTAGGCTTTTCGAACCCAATAAATAAAATTCCAAACTCGTACAAGTCAATAGCTATATCCGCTATAAGATAAAATTTTTAGATGTGCTACCATCTATGATTAGAAGAGAGTATTGACAATTTTTTTAAAGCAAATAATTAATAA
Source organism: Crepidodera aurea (assembly GCA_949320105.2). Lineage (NCBI taxonomy): Eukaryota > Metazoa > Arthropoda > Insecta > Coleoptera > Chrysomelidae > Crepidodera > Crepidodera aurea. The sequence goes on along the minus strand of OX439475.1, from coordinate 8,838,564 downwards.
AATAATTAATCTCTGAAAGGGATACGAAAGAAGAGAGTGACATTTTGACTAGAATCAGTCAAATAAAGAGCTATGCAACACACAATGCAAATTGTGTATGCAACCCCAAATTATTTGCTTTAAAAAATTGTCAATACTCTCTTCTAATCATAGATGGTAGCACATCTAAAAATTAATATTAGTTTAAGGTCAGGTATTTGTATATATTTATATTACGTGAGCTAGGAAGGTCGACAACCAACACGTAGAGAATTTATGTTATTAAATATTATGTATATAAAACGATCAATGTCAATCTTCCTATTCATTAATATTCAATAAGATTCATGTTGCTGTATTGTTGTTGTTAATATATCCTATCACTAGTATGGTTGCAGTTAATTACCACCCTTATTAAACGTCCTTATCAAGGACATCACATGGTGATCCTGCCCGTCCGTTAGGACATCACAAAATTACAGGATTTATTAGAAACAGGAAATACAAGAAAATTTCTACGTGTCACCAAAAACCCTGCTGATACCTCCTAAATAGCTCTTCATTTGCTTTGAGATAAAGCTCCCCGAAGAAGCCACAAATGAAAATTAAATACCAAATGTGTATATAGCATGATTTACTTACTTGAGCAGCTCCAGAAACAGGAAAAAGTCTTGCAAAATAAAGCGGCCATGTTCTTGCCAATTCAATGACGTTTCTTTTCACATTTGCTCTATGATTATTATTATAATTATCAGCGGTTACTCCATATCCAGACAGCATATTAACTCCAGCTCGTTTTTCAGTCTGAGACAGCCTAAAACAAAAAAAAATAAGTGACAAAGGCGCATTGTTTTAATTTTACAGAAAACTAACCTTATGCAAGGTGTCAATCCATATACATCCATAACAACTTGACAAAATATTAAATGCATCGTTGTAAGGTGCCCCAATGGTTCTGATGGTGAAAACACTTCTTTTCTAACCCTCAGTAACCACGGTACTCGATTGTAAGTCACGCAGGCTGAAGTACCCAATGGTAATAAGCTCGAAGCTGTTTTGGGAATGGGTTTTTCTTTTTCCTGCTGTACAGGTTGAGTCGTAATTGGTGATTTTGCAGGCGGAGTTTGGATAGGTCGCATGAATTCTGGCCAATCGTGTACTACAAGGAATAAAGATAATTTAAAACTACATTTATCGCATTAATTTTTTATTTTTACCTTCGTTTCTTTCTGTTTTGTCAGTTATTTGAGTAGATCCAGTAGAATGTTTCTTCTCTCTTTCTTGAGCGCTCTTTGATAGCATATGTGTCTTAAATGTCGGTCTATCTATTGATTCCTGATCGGATACTTTCCGCATTTTTCTGTTTTTCTCAAATTTCACTTCATCTCTATCCCACATTTCTACCATATACTTTCCTTCTATTGATGTGTTCGTTGTAGTTTCACCTAGATCCCAACTATCTCGTCGACCATTGCTGAAATTATTTATTTATAAATTTTTTTTCTACCTATCAACAATTGCGTTACTTACAGTTGATTATCCCTTTTATCTTTCGTCCACTCATGAACATCATCGGTAGTATCTAGCGTCATATTACTCTGTACATCCCAGTTAGTACTAAATGAATTCCTTTTTGAAATATTTTGATTCATGAGGTTCTGATGAACCCCAAAAGTATCTCTGTCCTGTCGTTGAGACATAAACGACAATTCTCTAGAAGGTTCTTGTCCCAGTGCGTGATGAGGACGGATTATAGGTGGCGGTGGTGCCGGACCAGACGGAATTGGTGGAAGGGAATTTGGACCGACGGGTGGAGGTGGCGGTCCAGGTTTCCAATTGGAGCTTCCCCAGCTTTGGGATGTTGGTGATTTCGTACCGTTCTTAAAAAGGAATAAATCTGTTTAGTCCAGTCAAGGAAAGAGGTGTAGAGTGCGTGAGTAGGTAACTAAGCGATTCCTTTAGAAACTTGTTCAGGGGGCTTAGGGTGTTAACAAACCAAAAGTCCTGACACCTAGGTGAGCCAGGGGGGGAGGGGGGTCAAAGGTACGCTTATATCTCGAAAACGGTGCACCTGAGGGAAATTTTGTTTTATAATAAAATAAAGTTCATAAAATTATCTAAAACTTTTATATTATATGTTTTTTTCAAATTCGCAACCGTTTTCGAGCTACACCCTCGAAAAAAGTAGAATATAAAAAAAAATCATTTTACCTCACTATATTCATCAAACAATCCATCATATTGTCTAAACCTATTCATAAACAAAAAACATTCATAGCAAGGGCGGATCCAACAATTAGGGGCGAATGGGGCGATTGCCCCCCCCCCCACGTCGATAAAAAAATAACTGATTTTGAAATTTTGTTTCATACTGTAATAACTGAGTAACATGAATCATGACCCTCCCCAAAAAAACATCAAGATTAGGTCCTTCGTGGGCGAGGTAAAACCAACACAATGGCACTGTCCACCCAAGAAATGCAGCACCGTGGATTTAAACATATCCTGTTCCTTCATTCATTTACCGGATGCGATACAACTTCTGCTACTTTCAGGAGCAGCAAGGTGGGCTTCTTAAAATTGTACTTGGAGTCAGAAATTATCAAGCAAGCAGCAATGACCTTTTCTAACCCCTCCTCTACTCACGACCAGGTTGAAAAGGCGGCTTCCTGAAATGGTATAAGGTGCCAAAAAGACAAACCTCCCTTAACCAGTACCGCTTCCAGTCGTTTAAGAGGCCAGTGGAAAATATGAAGCCAACAGAGAATTCAGCTAAACAGCATTCCCGGCGCACGTACCACCAAGTGCATCAGTGGCTCGGGAATGAGCTGCCTCCCCAAGAATGGGGGTGGAAACGTGTAGGAGACAACCCTGATACCAATTACAGCGGAAGATCTACCTACACCTGAGCTCCTTCTGAAAACTATATTTTCCGGCTGCACCAAGGATTGTGTATTTGGCAAATGTAGAGAGTATAATATTAAGAATTAAGAATTGTATTGATGTAACGAAACTATCTGTAAAATAAAGTGTGAAATTTGTTATTATCAATATTTTTGTCTACATTATTTAATATCTTGCTTAAAAGTGTGGCCACATATATTATTAGATGAACGAACAAAGGTTGTGGGTCAAGAATATGATATATAAACAAATTTTTTGAAAATTGCAAAATGTTATGAAAGTTTTAAAATAGCTGTAACTTTAGGCGGGTTGGAGATTAATTGGTATATGTGTATATATTCTGAAAGGGAATTTAAATCTCTATAACTTCCTTTCTATGCATTGTAGGTGTCAGGACTTTTGGTATATTAACACCCTAAGCCCCCTGAACAAGTTTCTACTCACGCACTCTACTCCTTCTTTTGGGTCATTCTTTCAATAAACTATTTAATTAACAAACTTACGTTCATTGGAGAATCTGGACTGGACTTTCCGCTATTATCTCTAGAATCGTCACCCCATCTACCAGTAAGTTGCTGCTCCAACATCATCTTTCTAGTGTCCTCTAACTTATTAACCGCTCTAGTAGGCTTGTCAGTGCTACTCGTAGACCTCACGGAATGGTTGGCGGTAACCATTTCTAATCTCTTTTTCATTTCAGAGCTTAATTTTAATTTTCCAACGCTACCAGGAGACGGTCTAGCAGCACCTATTTCGAAAACCCTTTTGCCATTAATTGTTTTATTCGCCTTTTCGAGTTCTCTCGGAGACGGTTCGTATTCAACGTCCTCCCAGTCAGGAGAGGATTTATCTTTACCGTAACTATGGTTATTATGACCGTTTAATACTAAAGATTGGTCTTTATTAGGGGTAACTTTACGATGATGCTGTCTCATCTTAAAATGCATAAAATCTTCGCCAGTTTCTTGGTTGTTGCTGTCTTTTGGTGGAGGCCATCTCCATTTACCTATTCTGACCGTTTTAGCTCTACCGTAAGGATCTAAAAACGGTCTAACTTCGTTAGGATCAGTAGCTTCCAGAGGTGGCGGCATTGGAGGAGGTGGCGGAGGTGGAATACCATTCTTACTAATAATACTCATGTTGGATTCCGAACTGGCTTTTCGATTTATCGGTGAACTGGATTTTCTGTTATTACCTATTTTGAAGCTAGGCTTCCTACTTTGACTAAAATTGATTGTTTGATGTGCTTGAGCTTTTACGGTGGTTGTGACAGTATCGTTAACGTCGCTTGATAAGGAATTTTGTTGACTAAGAAGTTGTTGAAGAGCTTGATTTTGTGCTAAAAGCTGCTGCTGAATTTGTATATTCTGCGCCATTGCAGACTGCAAAAAAGCTCGTTGTAGATTTTGTTGAAATGCAGCTAATTCAGTACCGTTTTGCTGTAAATTACCACCTACGCCGTTCATTCCGGGTATGTTAAAAATTGGCATAAAACCTTCTTGAGTTGGGCTTAATAGAGGCATCATGAGAGGTGCTGAGTTTACTAGAGGTGATGACATTGATGGTAAACTGTAACTCGATGTACCAGCATCTCCTTGCGTATTCCCACCACCTTTAATGCTATCTACCAAATTCATCTTCTCAGTAAGATTCTTAACACTATCGTTGATAAATATTGGTTTGAATAGGTCACTAATATAGTCATCTACATTTTCACCGTTCTTCGTTTTATTCTGAGAAGTTAAATTTTCCACTTCTTTATCCAAGATAGCACTATTTTGACTTTCCTTTCGTAACCTATCACCTCCTCCTTTTATAGTATTTACTATGGTACTAGTTTTAGTCATATCTACATCAGTACAATCTAAATTTTCTAATACTGAGTCTAAAAATTTATCTAGCATTTCGTTATTGGTTTCATCTTCTCCACCTTTGACGCTCGCTGCTATAGATCTAGCATCGCTCAGTTCATCTAGATTTCCATCTAACACTGGACTAAAAAGTTCGTCTAAGAATTGATCTACATCTGAAGCTTGACTAGGTACTCTAACTCTCCTGACGTGGCTAGCTAAACTCGGAGCTTCGCTAGTATCAGACATTGCTGAGCTTCGTACACCACCAAGCTCAGATTTCTCGATATATGCTTTACTGGAATGAGAACCTGGAGGTGCTTTCTTACCAGCGTAGGCTGATTTAATGTATCTGGGTCCTCCTCGATGTGAAGTACTTATACTTGATACATCTGGATATTCGAATTCTTCTTGCTTTGGAAGGTAATTTTGGTTAGCTATAACTGGTTTTATTAGACTTAGTTGTTCCACTGAATGGTACCGTTCATTAAGTTTAGAAGACTGGCTTAAACCTAAATCAACTAAGGGACTAGGTTCTGGCTCGCTTAATAAGTTATCTAAACTTCTCGACCTGACTTTTTCTATATCGAAATATCTTTCGTTTAGAGCTGAACTTCTGGATAGGGCATCGTGTGAAGTTTTTCTAGAAGTTGGGGTAACATTGGGTTGAATTTCTCTATGAGAAGGTTTGGTGTATTCTTGCACTTCTTTGGAGGATTTTCTAGATCCACTTCGGGAGGACGACGGCATTTGGATTGGAGTTGAATGTCTATTAGAAATTTTTCTTTCTCTATTGTCTATCCTATTTGTCGGAGGTTCCGGCGGAGGCACTTGAGGTCTTGCTGGTGAGTGCGAGGAGTGAGTTTCTGGTTCTACAATCGATTGACGTTTGGAACCATATTTAAGTTTGGTAGTTTTCGGCACTGGGAATGCCGGTAATGATTCCAATTCAGATACTAGATCAAGAATGTAATCTAGACCACTGCCTTCGGTTATTATGGAAGAATCATCCATAACAACTGTCCATCCATCAGAGTTGGCACCAAGAGATGATACTGCTAAAGAAGCGACCTGAAAACAAAGTTGCCATAAAAATTGTCCGCGTCGGTATGCTATTAATTAACTAACTTCTTCACAAGTGGTCCAAGAATCTACAATAACTGTTGAAATACTCTTATCAGCAAGTGTTAAAGTCAATGCTGTGCTATAACCTTGTCGAATACTACGCCATTCTAGTAAAGTTGGAGGGAAAGTCCTAGCATGTGGAGTTTTTTGTAAACCTCTAGTGATTTTTCTTTGAAGAGTTTCTTTAACATTGTCGGGTACGTGATCGCTGACGTACTTGAGAAGGTACCTACGAGAAAATTAATGGTTAAGTAACAATTTCTTCAATCTTTCTTAATATACTTACTTGTGTAAAGCAGGACTGGGCTGGAAACAACTCAAACAATGAGCCATAAGTTGACAAACCTTTTCAGAATTCTCGTTCTGGTGAATCTGGTTGCATAACTGAATTAAAAGTTCGTCTCTTAAGCCTTTGGAACTCAATCCCTTATAAACTATATAATCGGCTAGCGCTTTCTCCCTAGCTCCAGTTAATTGCTGATCATTAGACCAACGAAGAATAAGTTTAAATAGAGCTACGGCGTCTTGGAAATCTTCATCTCTTGTAGCAGCTTTAGATAAGAAGGGAGCTGTAATAGGTTCTTTCTTCATCCTCATATCCGCGCCTTTGAAGTATACCGAGGAAAATTTAGAAAACTCGTATTGATCTAAATCTTGAGGTAGGTTAAGCGGTGGTGTAGAACCTGTTACTCCACCTAAGACCTTCATTAAACTTTTTTCGGTATGCGGAGGGGCATGATTCTCTAATTTAGAGAATATGAACGCTAATTCTGCAGGTATATCCAAATGGTTAACACTAACTTTTGAATTAACTTTAGCAGCTGCAGCAGCTTGTTGTTTTTGAGCTTGGGCCTGAGCTTGTGCCTGCGCTTGAGCTTGAGCTTGTAGTTGTGCTTCTCTAGCTGCTCTCTGTTTGGCTCTTTCTCTAGCAACTTTTTCTGCGTCGACTTTTCTTCTGTATTCGGCTTTCCTTTTTTCGAATCTCTTTCTTTCCAATATTCCTCTGTATAAAGCTTGCGCTTTAATGACTCCTTTCTTCATTGTCTGATAATTCTTTCGTTGCCTGTATCCTTTCCAGTGTTTTTGAATGGTAGTGGCGCTTCTTTTTACTCTTTTAAATCGTTTTCTAACTAAAAAACCGCGTACGTTTTTTTGTATCAATACGGCGGCCCCTCTTAAGGATTCCCCTCGGGTTGACTCCAGACGGCGTTCGAGGCTTTCCCTAAGGAATACTCGTGTGGCTCCCAGTTGGAAATCAGGTCCTTCTAAAAATTGAAAAAATAAATAATTCAAAAAAATTTTAAAAATACCAATTTATCAGTTATTTTATATATGTTTAGAAATGTATTCTTTTAATTCAAAAAATTAAAATGTTTCTAATAGTAAAAGTTGAAAGGAAAATTAAAAAAATGCAAAAATTCATAAAATTTAGACAAATTTTTAAACTCAAATTTAAAAAATTAATACATGAAAAATGTATTCGACAGTAATTTTATTTATTACATATTAGTTCATTAGGATTGTAATTATTTTTTGGAAGTTTTGGAAAAATAATTATTGTTGATTATTTACCTGTCCCCGTTGGAGGAATTTGTTCCAATATTGCTCTGCATAAATCTCTGTATGGGGCACCACGAGGAATTCGTCTCAATAGGTATCTGAAATAGAGAAAAATTTTCCTCATTAAAATTGAAGGGGTACCCAAAAAAACAACGGAATAGTGACTTCCTGCACTTATTCCGCTATGGGTGTGTCGCTCATCTGCTTGCAGGTTCAGTGGTGCCTGTTGCATCAACAATAATGTTGCTGTTATGCTTTTTCCCCTTTTTTGAAGATTTCCAAACCATTCAACATACTGGTTGTGGCATGTAGAGGCACATCGCCCAGCAGAATCATTCATATAATTGTTAGTAATAGTTTAAGGTCATGGTATTGTACATATTTACATTACGTGTAAATAGGAAGGTTGATGCCTTATCATGTACGTTATTTGTTTAATCATTTATTGTATATATAACCGGTTAAAGTCAATCTTCTTCACACTTCATACCTAATATTGTAGTATATCATATTAGATAGACGTCGATTCATGATATACAGGACATTACATGGCGATCCTGCCAGTCCTTTAGGACATCACATGGCGATTCTGCCATTCAAAGAACTTAGTGGATAACAATAGATGCCCTTGAGAGGACATCACTGACTAGCTTAAAGAGCGTAAAGTGGAAGTATGACAACATGACTTATTTGCCCCACGCACCTTACTCGCCTGACCTAGCTCCGAGTGATTTATTTTTGTATCCGCACATGAAGAGTGAGTAACAAGTCACCGATTTGATGACATGGAAGTAAGATATCACTGCAGACAAGTATCAAAAGTGTTTCCAACACTGGAATCACCTCCTGTTTAGATGTATTGACTATAATGCAGAGAACTTTGAAGGTTGTTTTGGAATAAATAGCTTTTAAAAAAGAATACCTGTGAATTCATTTAAGACTGATAATAAATTGTCGTTTTCCAATTACCTGTAGCGATCCACAAATTGATGGAATTTCATTCTGGCTGGGTATCCACATTGTCTAATCCTGATAGTGTCCAACATTCCAGTGTACCTCAACTGTTCTAAGACGACAGGCATATCAAAACGCATTGGTGCTTTATCATTATTTGGCTTGACGCATCTTATAAACCAAGGATTGCACCTCGACATGGATTCTAGAAGACTGTGAAGGCTGTCACTGAACCTTGCTGCAACTGCAAATAAATGTTTGGGTATTTAGAGGAAATTCAAGTTAATATTTATTACAAAATACAGTTTTAAGAATTAAAATACCGGACACCGTGGCCTAATTGGTTAAGGCCTCGGTCTTTATACTAGGCCAGTGTTCGGTTCGCAGGTTCGATCCCTACGAAAACTCAAGTGAAATTAAAAGTCAGATAAGACTTTGTCAAGTGCAAAAAGGTATTTGTGTCATAAGCAGTTTCATTCACGCCAGTAAACAGGCCGGATGAGATCGAAAATCTCGTGGAACTGATAGAGGTTATTAGTCGGTAGATCACCTGCATGACAAAGGCATAGTCCTGGGTTTAAGGTGATTGAGGACCGTGGTCCCGTCCAGATTAGCCTTAGTTGCAGAAAGGAGACGTTAAAATTAAGCAAGCAAGCAAGAATTAAAATAATTTGTAGAGAAGTTTTTGTGGTATATTAAAAAAATGGTACATCAAACTACATCGGACGTTAGTATAACATGAATTCGAAGTCTTTGTTTTTCATTAAGAGTGATCAATTCCTCTTTAGCCGGCTCGCACAAAACAACATTGCAGAATTCCCTATGGATTCTTATTCCGTCCAACGCATGAATTTGCAGTAATTCGTGATCTTGAATTTCTTTTACAAATTGCGCTCTTTGTTTCATTCCAGCCTTTTTATACCGCCGCTGGCATATCACTTTGTAAGGTAGATTCCATAAGTCTGTGTAACTGGGCTCTATGCTATCGGTCCGTGATAATTTCGGAAACCACTTATTCCATTTCTTTTTCTTTTTTTTAACTTCAGCTCCAGGCGCAGTTGGGGCGTCCATCGTTCTTTATGATTGCTATTATAAAATGGCGTTCATATTTTCAAAACGAAAATTGTAAACTTCAAACCGACACCGATGGAAGGATAATGAAGTAATAAAACTCGAGAAGGCTCCTTTGATCTTTAAAATTACGTAGGAAATGTGGTTATTGGGATCTGACATCTAGCGATACGCCATCTTTGATATTGTGTCTATCCAACATCAAGGGAACCGATCAAGCTTTCGCCCCTTATTAGATGGAGTACACTGTGGTATAAACGCACCTTTAGAGGTACTGACAGCTTGCTATAAAGTCAGTATTTAGTATATAACATTCTACAATATAGAAAATGCATAAAAGATGTGGTTACGTAAAAAAATAACTTACCAGTTGGAGTTCTAGGTTTCATTGTCACAAATCTGCCATTGGTGCCTCTAGGGAGCGTTCTGGTCTGGATATGATGTAGCAATGGTTTAGCAATGGCGCTAATCAACTCATTCTTACTTGACGCAATGAGTTCGATGACGTCAGGTCTTAAAGCGTCACGATTTTTATCAAGGAATCCATCGACTGAGTACCAAACTTGTCCGGCAAAATGTCGAATCTATAATGATTATTACAATTCATCATCTACTTTTTTACAAGTAATGTGTCGGTATTTTAAAGAAAAATAAAAAATGAAAAACGAAAAGTGAGAAATGCAAAATAAAAAATTAAAAATGACAACCCGCGATAACCTTTTAGCATTTGGAAATATTTTGTCAAAATTTTATGAGTTAGCGCCCCCCTCAAATTAACCAATCATTCCTAAACAAACATTTTTGAAACTCACTCCAAATTCTCTTCCTCCTACTCTAGGTCGGCAATAATTTTCGTTTAAGGCGTGATTATAATGACATTTTTCCAAAAACGAAGAGTCCGATGCTTTGGGAAAGTTACTTTCATCGTCTAGAAGATGAAGAATGCCCACTGGTTTTTTGCCCAAGAGGTTGATTAGTGGAGTGTTGTCGATCCATGTTAGGTTCGTCCATTCCAGCCTTTCTTTCGCATATTCTTGTTGCTCTGAAATAAATGAAATGGTGTAATAGGAAATAGTATAGACTAACTGCCCTTCCAGGCTTATCACTGGTGTAGTAATGAAGAAAATGAGACCAAAGCTTCCCTTTAATTCATTAAATATTATTAATTTTATTCCTTACTTTCAGCTGGTAAATTTATGGTACATATTCGTAGTTAAAGGTGAGCTAACCACGTGGCGCCCAAATTTAATATTTTCCCTCGTTTAATCTTTTTAATTAAAGATTGTACTATCAATTTTTAGTATTATATTTGGCACCCTGTAATGGGTTACACTTGGGCTGATTTTTATTCATATAGCAGATTAACTTACCAAGTTTGAAGACGTGTTTATTGAAATACAGCTGCAGTGATTCTGAAGCAAAATTGATGCAAAGCTGCTCGAACGAATTCTCATTGAGATTTTCGAAACCAAAGATATCCAAAAGCGATATTCGCGCGGCATCGTGGAGGCCTCCTTTCTGTACGATAGAATTGATTCTCGTAACCAACCTAAAACAAGCAGAATTTTTCTATACCTTTCTGAAAAAGTCGTAGTAAATTAACCATTTAAAATTGTATTAACTTACCAATTAAATAAAACTGAATACAAAGATTTGGCGAAAGCATCTCTAGCATCCAACGCTTGATCGATTGTTAAAGGTGAGTACACCTTCTCGGCTCTGGCCTCGGTTATCCTTGATGTCAAGGCTCTCTGCAAGCCGGACGAAGAAATTTGCAAAAGATGACCTGCCCACTTGATCTCTACCTCTGATCCCACTTCCACACCTTCCTGTCCATGTCTATTAAAAGAAAATAAGACAAAAAATGTTTAAATGAATAAATAACGCATTTAATTATACACGCTACCGATCAGTGGCGTAGACAAGGAATGCTAACTACTAATGGGTCGCCTAAAATTTAAATATATACCTCAGTTGCCTTCTATGGAAATATATATTTCCCAAATGAAGAACTGCAGCCAATATTTTAATGACTACATCTTGTTCGGCTTCACCAATTCCTAAAACTTGCATTGCTCTTGTTAAAGCGTTCCAGTCAGCTCCAGATCCTGAATGTCCTGGACCACAATCTCCACCTCCTAAAAAATACGATTTAGTTAAAAAAAAATAGGATTTTCTCAATTGTATTACCTTGATTCAAGTAAAAATATTTATCAGCATCAATAAGTCCATATTTCTGTTTCTCAGTTTGACTTAACGCTCCCAAGAGTTCGTAGAAAACATGATAATTTCTCTCTCCAGGAGCCTGCGTAACTATCCTAGACTTTTCTAACAAATATTCAGTTAGTTTGGCACCGATGATCGATCCATGTTTAAAATAAACTTCTAGATATTTTCCGAATCTAGAACTGTTGTCATTTTTTGCCGTTCTCGCATTACCGAAAGCTTCAAGAAGAGGCGCTGCTTCAAGGATTTGTTCGGTTACTAGAGCTTGACCTCTCGGAGCCGAAGGAGCTACTGCTGCTAGATACTGCATGACTAATTTCGTTGATTCTGTTTTGCCGGAACCGCTTTCACCACTTATCACCACGACCTAAAAATTACGAGAATCAAAAAAACATATCATATAGAAATTATACTTAATATTACCTGCGGAGTGGGTAGGGCAGAATAAGCGGCTGCTCCTAGCGCAAATAAATGAGGAGGTAAGTCACCAATCATCCTTCCTCTGTATCTCTGCGCCGTTTCCAATCCGTAACTACCATCAAAGTTCCTATAAGGATTGACAGCCACCAAAATAGAACCCGCGTATGTGTATATAAGATCGTGGTCGTAGCGTAGCTTTAAGTTCCATAGCAGCGCAGCTTCGTGCAGGTCGGACAAGGTTATCATATCTTCTACGCCTTTGGTGCCGAGGTCTTGCCGTCTTCTGACCTGACCCTCGCCTTCGGCCAAAGCGAAAGTTTGAGCCTAGAGTAATAAGAAAGTTTCATTCTATCCTGTATATAATCAAACTTGTATTTTTACCTTGCCATTGATGATAGCTTGTACTGTAAGTACGTTGGCACTCTTGTGGCATTCTAAAACTTCTCCAGGAAGCCAGTGGCCGACCCCTGGATCAAACCAAATTAAATCTCCGGTGTTCCACTCCATTTTGATATGTTCTAGTTACGGCGTAGCATGGTTTTTAGTTCTGAAGCAAAGAAAAAGTATTTAATTATTATATTGTTCTTTCAACAGTCAAAAAAGCTGCTTTGTAACTCAAACCATAGCTTTAAAGTTATTATAAACAAATCTCATGAGTTTTATTAAGTGATTTTGTTATATTGGTGGAAATGTAATGATTTTGAATGGATAAATATTTTACAACACAAAAATGAATCAGAAAAGGTCTCTGTAAAAGTCAGAGACAAGATTTAGATCATAGTCCTTTAAGCCAGATCAACATGGCTACAAAGATCATAGTCCTTCGAGCCAGACCAACATGGCTTCAAAGAATGTACAGCGTAGTAGCAATACCAGAATGTAGTAGCTGGTACTTACACTCTAAATATAGCAATAAAGCAGCTGAAGTTCGTCACAACATTATTCTGTATAAATATATTAGATTCTCTAATATTTTGTCGTATTTTAGTTGTAGTAACCACAACAAAAAAATTAATATTCACAATCAATACTATTCAATCATTCGATAATCTCCTGGGAAGAATTCCATCGACAACCTAACGGAAGATACCAAATAAAAAAAAACAAACGAAATGGATATCTGCCAAGATATTTTCCGTTTCCTATAAAATTTCATTTTCTAATCGAATTCAAGATGGCTCAGAGTTAAGCACGATGCATTCGACCGTATAACTGCATCTAGATAATGATACCCGTGGTTATATAGGAATTAAGTAATAATAACCGCCTACTGAATACCGTATTATATATTATGCATTACTAGAAACAGTAGCGTACCATCAAGTGTCGATTTGAAGTAGTATATTTTCAAATAATTTTAGTGGAGTAGATCTGGTTTTGAAAGCAAAGTCGCTCTTTTCGAAAAAAAAAAAATTGTGATTATATAGATTCGAGGTCCCTCTTTCACGTGATCAATATATGAAAGCTAAGGGAGGTGTCAATGGGGGTTAAATTAACATGTAAAGATATGGAAAATCGGTTTTTCTATCACCTAGAGACGTGTTCGCGTTTTTCTCATGGAAGAAAATGACTTAGAAACTTGATTTTTTTTCCCCCGATAGATAGTTATGACCCAAGTATTGTGTCCAAATTTCAACCGATTTTCCATATCTTTACATGTTAATTTACCCCCCCCCCCCTCCACACCTCCCTTAGCTTTCATATAGTGATCACGTGAAAGGGGGACCTCGAATCTATGAAATCACAAAAAAAAATTTCGAAAGGAGCGACTTCGTTTATCGGGTTTTTTTCCGCCAGATCGACTCCACTATTAACCATAGGATGAAATATATAAAAATATTGATATAGTAGAAAGGTGAAAGTGTGAGATATACCTTCCTAAATACAAAATGAATCAATAATAAAATTTATCTCAAAATTTGTAAGCTACAATTCTTTTTGCAGGACAAAAAACATTTTTCCGAAACTCCTTACAACTACAGGAAGTACCCCGCAGTTTTTGATAGGGTCGATTTCTCCCAAACTTAGGAAATCTATTGGTCATCCCATCCCGATCAAAAGTGTCCATGGGCCCAAGTCAATCCTATGTACAGATTTCGAGCTAGCGCGAGTTTAACCTGATTAGAGCAAATCTCCGAGCATTTTCCAAGCCGAAATATACGCCATCGGAAAATGTGTCCAGTTCAACATAGAAAGAAATTTTCGCAGACAAAAGATCATCATGTCAGATAGCCAAGCAGCCATTAATGCCTTGAACTGCCAAGATGATTTGAGAATGCTTAGAGAATATAAACGAACTAGGCAAGAACAACACTGTTACCCTCCAATGGGTTCCGGGACACACTGGAGTGGGGGGTAGTGAAATAGCAGACGTACTCGCAAAAAAAGAGGCTGAAACACCATTTCTGGGACCTGAACCCTTCTGCGGAATAAGCACCAGTACAATACTTGATGAATTTGGAAAAGAAGTAAATAACAAAAGATCCCAATACTAGATAGGACTACAAGGAATGAGGCAGGCCAAGACACTACTGGGACACTATAGCCAGAAGACATCTAACGACTGCATCAGTAAAAGTAAAAATAAGCTCAGAATACCCTAACAGGGCACTGCCGGCTGAGAGGCCACCTAAAGAAACTCGGATTAGTAGACAAAGAAGAATGCAGATTCTGCGAGGAAGAGGAGGAAACCTCTCTCAGAATGCATTACCCTGCAAAATCCAAGGGTACGATACCTCGGAGAATATCAAATAGAAGAGGAAGATCTACCCCTGAAGCCTACCGACATCCTGCACTTTTTCAAAGCAATAGGACTGGAGGAACTGCTCGACTTAACGATTGGGCAGCAGTAGGGGGCACAATAGATCTTATAGGTCGCAGTGTATCGACACCCCCATCACAGATAGATAGATAGATAGAAGCCATTTCCGTATCAAAAACTGCGGGTTACTTTAAATGTAAAATATCAGGACACAATTTTTAAACTAGAATGTCATTATACAATATATTATACCACATTTAAGTATTATTTACTCCATGCTTTCACTGCGTTACACGTGGTAATTTTAATGTTTATTTCTTTATGTATTAAGTAACGTTTCATGCATATTATTAATAACGTTACTTTAACAGATAATTGTGTGACTAATCTGAACGTTAGTGAGCCTCAGATGGAATGCAAAATTGACCTTGAAAGCCATTGAAAACAGGATTCTTGCTTTACAAATAACTTCTATGTGGTTGCAGAACTCCATTAATATTTTATATGTTGGTACAACAAAATTTACAATTCATAGGAATAGGCGGTATTGTAGAGGCTACGTTAAGGTAAATGGGATGATGATTCTAAAAATTTCAGTCACGAGATTATTTTCATCTTAAATAACAAGGGCAATATTTCAAACTGGCTTTACAGGAACTAAAAAAGCACTGTATTTTAAGGACTCTATCCTTGCAAAAACTCATTCTCTTATTCAAGTACGAACAATTTGGCGGCGGGTCCAAAATGCGGACCAAAAAGGGTGGACTACCCATTAGAAATGGTCCTATAATCCTAGTTGAAATTTTGTGCGCCAGACCCCCAATCAAACTATGTTCCCAGA
Organism: Crepidodera aurea; assembly: GCA_949320105.2. Classification (NCBI taxonomy): domain Eukaryota; kingdom Metazoa; phylum Arthropoda; class Insecta; order Coleoptera; family Chrysomelidae; genus Crepidodera; species Crepidodera aurea. The sequence goes on along the minus strand of OX439475.1, from coordinate 8,822,873 downwards.
CAGGCAGTACTTTTTATGAATTCTCAAGATCTCGCAGGTGGGGATATAAAAATAAAAACGATCTTTATATCACCTTGAAACTATAGAAGAAAAGATTTATCACGTACGAGCAATAATTATAGTATAAAGATATGAATTCGTCGGCGTAAAGTTTAAAAAATTGAACAAGAGAGAAAGGTTGACCTACAAACACGTCGTCCGACCAGAAATTGCTTTTGTTATGTTCAATTCAAATTCAAATATACCCCGCGAAATTTTAAATGACTTTTTAATTATAGTCTTTGATTGTGGAACATGTGAAATGAATTATTTGGGTATGAAACAATGCGTTTTTATACCTACGATCAGTTACAATAAAAATTGAAATAATTGCTCTGGATGACATAAAAAATCACTTCCAACTGTTAGTTGTTTATTTTAGATGATATTCAAAGGGCAATCAACATCGATTTTAAAATACCCAATGCACAAAATTGTTCCTTATAAAAAATACTACAATTATAAGCAATTATGCGAAGCTTGTGTCAGTATGGCTCATTTCAAAATACATTATGTAAAAAAATGATATACGATAACGTAAGAATATTTTGTAATTATAATTGGTTATTAAATTTTAATTATTTCAGAAATTATACAATCGATCAGATCAACTCACTAAGTTGTACATATAGAGCAAATATATATGAGATATTACGAGAAAAATATTGAATTAATTTAAAAAAAATATCACCTGGTTACGTTAGAATTTATTTATGAAGTAACCGTTATCGGTTTATTACCTTGAATTATTAATTGATACAATTGAAAAAAAAATCATTCAACCTGTGCTGCAGCCGTTTCAGGAAGTTCTTTCTATTCAAATGTATGTCCCACTGAAATGTATGTACCTAAATTTGGTCATAGATGGCTGTAGTTGTCATTGCAGTTAGTGTCAATCGCGTCATCGTGGCCTTTTACTTGTATTTACATCTGTCAAAGTCTGTTAACTCGGAATAATACAAGTTTCATGGCGAATTTTGTGCATTTTTTGTGCTGTGCTGTATAGCAGCAGAAAAATGATGCAAAAGAAATACCTGTTTCTCTCCGTACCAAATCAAAACTAATACATAATTTTGTTATATCACATATTTTGTATACAACATTTTTGAATGAACAAGCTGGTGGAATCTTGAGTAATTAATTAATTTTCTTCGTCTTGCTTAGCATATCAAGACTTGATACAAAGGAAGATCTACGTTGGCATTCACATTCTGCTTTATTGTTCCATATGATTAATAACTATTCAAACGAAAGTGAATTAAAAAAAATGATGTGGTTGTTACAAAATATACACTTCATTTCACGTAATAACAATCGCCTTTCACACCTCTCATGCGCATTTGTGCTAAAACTAACAATAATTTGTTCTGCTGTCTTTGCTCTTATCAGCGATCAGTGGCGCGCTACAAAATTGGACGGTGTGATTTCGCAATTCTCCTCGCTTTTTAGTCAATTTGTACATTCAAAATTATTCGAACTTTTTTGACATGAAAGTAAATATAACAAAATTAAAATTTCCATTGTATTTTTTCACAGGAAAAATTAGATGCCCGAATGGTATTTGACGAGACTATTTCATGAGTAACAGATTATACCAAACATACTACTTTTTATGTATTAATGTGAAAACTGAAAAACAGGTAATTTATTTAATCACAAAATACTACAAACTTAATTATTTATGGTACAATTAAAATATAAATTGCAATTTTGGTACACAGAAGGAGTATTGTTTGAAATCTTTGTTAACTCATTGATAACGTTGGGTGTAGGTAAATCATTAATGTTGTTGATGGGTCCAGCTGTAGAGTGAGAAGCTCGAGGAGTGGCTGCAGGATCTTCTGTTTTCTGTTTTTTAGCTGGAGGTTCTGAGGTGTCACTTCTAAGTAAGTTCTACTGAAGCGATATGGTAAAATTTTCGCTGGAGTCCCGCCGGAGTGTCTTCGTCCCATAATAAAACCATTGCGTAGTATTATTACAATTTCAATGAAGCAGAGCTCGATTTCCATTAATTTTTGCACATCTGCAAATTCCTTCGTTTCGCATTCCGAGCTTCCCCACTAGACTTGAAGATAATATCTTTAAATGGATGAAAAATTATTTTCCACTCCATAAAATACATCTTGTAGTTTCCAAAAGCTCGTATTTCTTTGCCTTGCAGAATTCCGTAAACTGTTTCCATTTTAACGGTATTGTACGGTACATCAATATTAGTCATAGAATCACTTCCACTACATAAGCTGACTAGGACTGTTTAAAAAGTAAAGTAAAGCTATTGTAATTTTTGGTGACAACAGCTGTCAAGTTTTGCAGCGGGTAAACTCGAAAAAATTCCTGACAGGAGCTGTCATACAGTTTTTTCATCAACCTTTAGTAATTCAAAATTGCGCGTTTGTGTTTGGTGGAAATTAAGACGGGGGAAACGGAAAAACGATTGATTTTACGGTTGAAACAAATAACAGCTTTGGAAAAATTGTAGACGATTATTTTGCTGACACTTCAACTTATTGGCAGTGCAGAATAATAACCTATAAATCTAATTTGTGGCAGAGTTTTGGTAAATCGAATTAATATGGAAAAATGTTAAAAATATACGTTATACAAACATTGTAGCAACCCTGTGAATTCAAAGTGTATCGCCCATATGTAAAATATTTGTCGTACCTCATTGATGGATGTAGTTTGGAGTGCAGTTTACAAAATGCAGAGGAAAATATGTTTAATACAATACAGAAGAATTTATTCAACCAAATTGTTTCAAGATATTATATTTATTTACTTAAGGATTTACATTTAGTTAATACGAGTGTCCTTTCTTACTCACCACTGAAGAAAGAATGTATTCCATAATTTAATGTTTATTCTATGGTAGTAGTAGAAAAAGTATAGTGTGCAACATGTGGGGAAAGAATTTTTCTCGCTCTACCTAAGGTCTTTTCTAAATTGTCCTGTTTGAATACAACATTTTACGGTAAATTTTATTATTTTTATATGGTAGCAAAATGTTACGCCTATGTACTAATTTAGCAGGTAATTATTTACCGCATTTTAATGAGCCTCTTTATAGTATAGATACGATATATTAGGGACATTTCTGTGAACGAACAATAACAACAACGTAATTTCAAATATTTATTGTATTTATTATTTTCAGTAAATTTAAAACATTCGTCGTATTATTGTTATTTAAATAAATTCAAAAATTTTATTTCTCATGTAAATATTTCTATTGCGTTTTCTGCAAAGATTATATAATAGTTTTTAATATTCGCCAAGGATTTGTGACTCATATCTCAACATCAATAATAGAATATATAAATAAACAAATCAACATTTATGTTTTGCATATATTCAAAATTATAGAAATTATGACAAGAATCTTCATTACCTTAGAGGTCCTTAAAATATCTCCATAAATCAATAAATGCTAAGAAAATCTGTGCTTAAGGCGTTATAGATATAGCAATTGAAAATTTTCCACTTCTACCTGTCTCTTGCAATTACTCTCCTCCAGTCTCCATACATTTTTCTTTCATATCTTCGTTTGTTAAGAAGCAGGCTAGCTCGAATTTCTATATCTAAAGAAATTCTGAAGATCGCTTTGAACCCATCAACTCTTAGTACAAACGGTTAAGTCGAGAAAGAAGAGGTGAGTGCAACGCCATGTCTTCACTTTTATAATAAAATCAAAGCTTGCAAAACGATAGAAAACTCTAACGACGGTGGAATTTCACTGAAGAGGAACAATAATTCCGAAACCGGTCTAAGAATGGCAAGCTCCTTTAATAATAAAATCAAAGTTTTTGGTTTAAAGCCCCGACTTGGTCGGGCGCCAAACCACGTCTGGACTTTCGTAATTCAATACCTGGGGGGGCATATAGCCCAAGGAGTAGTTGTTGAAGTCCAGACGCTGGTGCAGTGTAGGACATTTAATGTCTTTGTTCTTGGGAACAAGTGTGATTTATTTCACAACCTTAGGTAGGTTCGTTTGTTGATTCTTTCCATATTTCTTCTAGTACCTCCCATCAGCAACTTGTTCGTTCTTGGCCATTATAAGAATTATTTGGACTATGTTCCCTCCCTTTTTCAGCTCTGAGGATTCTCCGGTTCGTTGAGTGCCCTTTAGGGCTGTTAAAGTTACTCTGTCCTTTTAGAATGTGTTTAACCTTTACACCTCACTTCTACATTTTTATAACTTGGCTTTGGAGATCTCTGACAGCCCTGTCGAAAAAATTTCTTCTAATAATTTGGCTCTTCTGGTCGTGATGTATTTAAGTCTTTTTCCCTTTCAGCTTTAAAAGTATCTTCGGACAATTTTCCAATTTTGAAGCATCCTCGATTGTTCCGGTAATACTTTACAATTCATTTGGTACACCAAGAGAGGGGTTTCATTGTTGAAAATTACTAAAACCAGATATTTCAACCATTCTGGGATCGGTATCTGGCAATAAATTCAACTAAATCCGGTACTGTAAAGGACATAAAACAGCAATGCTTGTATAATGCAAGAAGTAATATTTATTCTATCATCCATAAACTGTTTTTTATTATATTCAGTTGGTCGGAAAAATACTTAAGTACTCAATGTATAAGATACTTTCACCTCAAAGTGTAAAAATGGTTAATGACTTAAGCATTTTCTCTATCGCGTAGGTTATGTCTGAAGTGCAGTAATAAGGAAACATTGTTTATTAATTGAAACAATGTTGTTGAACAGTAAAATAGTGTCAAATGAATAAAGAACTGTAGATGTGTAGCTTAAAAAAAATAAAACCCAGACAATTTTTTATGCCATTTTGATAATTTTATAAATTAGTAACCATAACAACAAATTTATATTGGCGATGACTTTAATGCCAAAAGAACTTTTAGAAGCAATGAAAGAATATAAGTGTGAAGCTTTATCCAATGGAAAGCCTACCTATTGGCCAACCGATTCCAACAAGATTCCAGACCTTATTGATTTCTTTATAATCAAAAACATATCCGCCAACTTTTTAGAAATAGAAGAAGGATGGGACATGAATTCTGATCATTCCCCTATCATCTTAACACTTAGTGAAAACATTATTAAAAAAGAAAATAACCCTACATTGACTAACAAATTAACAGATTGGAAAAGCTTCAAAATCATCCTTGAAGAAAAAATTAATCTATCTGTTCCTTTAAGAAATAAACAACAACTAGACGACGAAGTGAAATTGCTTAATGATAATATCCAACAAGCGGCTTGGGAAACTATACCTGTTATTAATAGAAGGACGGTAGGAAACAACTATCCTAGAGAAATAAGGGAACTAATCTCTGAAAAAAGAAAGCTTGATGTAGCACAAGCATTTGATAAGGTTTGGCATGAAGGCTTAATAAGATTTTCCTTCCAAAATAATATACAGATATCTTACATGCTGCAAACAGCCGTCCACCTTATCTATGACTGAACGAAGAGATGGAAAATTAAACTAACAGAATAAGCAATAACCTGATTCCATATTCAAACACAGAAACTTCACTCTGTCTCTAGATAATAAGCTTATGCTTTATAAGCAGATACTTAAGCCTGTATGGACCCATGGTATCAAACTATGGGGATGCACCAAAGCAAGCAACTTAGCAATCATCCAAAGACTTCAAAACAAAGCACTGAGAAACATAGTAGATGTCCCTTGGTAAATTCGCAATAGTGACCTCCATCGGGATCTGAAAATGGACACTGTTGACCAGACCATCAAGAAATTAGCTAAGAGTCATGAAGAAAGACTTCATCATCGTGACAATGTCGAGGCTATCCAGCTCCTTGACAATACTGGGTTAGACAGAAAACTTAAAAGGATCAAGCCTTTTGAGTTAGTTTAGTGTTTTTAGTGCCAAAGCAGAGCTTGTGTGTGTACGTTAAAGTTTAGTGCAATCCATTCTACAGAACCTAAGGAACGCTGATGAGTATACCTTAGTTTTAAGTTTCACTATATTAGATTAAGTTAGAATTAAATTGCTCATTGGTCCTATTGAGCAGATTCTAATATACTAAATGCCTTTATGGGTGTTTAATAATAAAAAAAGTATCCTTTAGGTGGGGATACATTATCTATCCAATTGTTCAGTTATAAATCATAGCGTACTGTATTGTTTTAGAGTTTTGGCTTTTTTACTTCCCGTAATACATTGGAATTCGATGCTGAATAGTAATAATAATAATAAAAAAGTAACCATAACAATTATTCTTGTAAATTTGCGAGCTCTATTTATTAGCTAAAATGTTTTGGATACAATGGCAGAAGAACCAGAAGATTTAAAGGAAGACATCCTTTACTCTAATTTTTTAAGCTCTGCCCCATTCTTCCCTAAAACATTTTGACATTATTAAAATGCTGAACCAATTTCACTACAATTTGTGCAGTTATTTTATTAGATTTATTTAATTTATTGTTATTATTATTATCAAATCTAATTTATCCTAAATAGCAGCAGGTGTCCGCCAGACGTTTATATAAATACGTGAGAGCTCACACGATAGAAAGTTTCATTTTATAATTATACCAGCTTAACATACAACTAAGTCGTTAATAATATTATGAAAACGTATAAATCGTTGCAAAACAAAAGATGATTCAACGAATTTATTTTGTAGGTGCCATTGGAGGGGATCAGGGAGCGAACCTTATTAGGGTTTCGTATTTAATTTGGTTTTAATCTACCAGATCGATTAGAAAGTGATATGCTATTTAAAAACTATTATTTGCAATTATCGTTTATAGACATCAATTGAAAATTAGGCTTCTTTTTCAAATTAAATTCTTATACAATCGAAAAAAAAATATTTTGCTTTGACTATTTCCCTCGTCTTAATTTCCACCAATCACAAACACGCAATTTTGAATTACAAATGGTTTCTCGATGAAGCAACTGTCAGTAGTTTTTTTCGAGTTTACCCGCGGCAAAACTTGAAGCTGTTGTCACCAAAAATTACAATACCTTTCATAACTAGTAATTATGGTCTCCTAGGACACCAGAAAACGACGCTAAACAATTTTTCTGATTTTATTGTCAATAAAGGACCCCGCAGTTTTTGATAGGAAAATGGCTTTCGGTGGATTTCTCTCAAACTTCCCGATCAAAAGTGTTCACGGGCCCAACTCAATCCTATGTACAGATTTCGAGCTAGCGCGAGTTTAAAATGATTAGGGGGAACTCGATATATGGACATTTATCGGCAAGTTAGGCGTTCACCTCTTTACGTTTATGGTTTATATGATGGATATATGTCATACACACCCAGATACACACACACGCACACATTTAGCGTCTTTTAGAAGGTTTTATTTTGATTTCTAAACTATTACATTACATTTTTCATTTTTCAATCACTTTTTTGTTACCATGACTATGTCCGACATGGGCGTTTCATTAACAGGGTTAAACACAGCCAGTCACCTTGAAATAAATTAAAAAACTAAATAAATGTTCAATGGAGAAATATTTTTTGTAAGAGAACGCTTAACAATTAATATGTCCAGCAAAAGCGTCACTTGTCGTTATCTCATCAAAACCCTACTCTTTTATACTCCTACAAGGATTCCACGACTCGCATAGAGCAAAAATGCAGCATAATCATTATGTTTATTATTCTTATTTATTTATAGCACATGTGTTATTAATCTAACTACAATTATTAAAAAGGAACATGTGAAAAACCATCTTATATACCCCGTACCATGGGGTAGGATTGTGAAAGCTAATTTTTTTCACAACGAACAAATGTGCATTTCATCGGCGTCTTCATCATCCACACCGGCACAAACACTGTTACCCCGATGTTCACAAAGCTGGCAACCTATCCAACCTTCTAGTGATTTCAGAAAAGTATTTATGTGTAAAAAAATTGTGTCTTCATCATTGTTCTTTTGCGTTTTGTCTGAAAGTTTAGTATTTTTTTAGCAGTTTTTTGTGTAGATTATGAGGATTGGCATTTTTAAATTTTCCAGCTCGTTTTTATAGTGCCCCTATATCCCTTCATACCCCACACCCATTATCCCGTCATGCCCCCTCCCAAACTTCAAAAAGTTATACATATATGAAAAATAAATGTCAGCATTCTGCATTGAAATTGAATCTGGTGAGATTATATTATCAACAAAAAAAGACCATTGAACATTTAGTTTTGTATTTTGGTATCCGTCCGGCTGTGTTTAACCCTGTTAATGAAACTCCCATGTCGGACATAGTCTAGCTGTATTCATGGTGATTGAAGTGATTGAAAAATGAAAAATGTTATGTCAATAAAAAAAATTCTTAAAAAATAGTTTAGAAATCAAAATAAAATCTTCTAAAAGACGCTAAATGTGTGCGTGTGTGTGTATCTGGGTGTGTATGACATATATCCATCATATAAACCATAAACGTAAAGAGGTGAACGCCTAACTTGCCGATAAATATTCCCCCTAATCATTTTAAACTCGCGCTAGCTCGAAATCTGTACATAGGATTGAGTTGGGCCCGTGAACACTTCTGATCGGGATGGGATGAAGAATAAATTTCCGAAGTTTGAGAGAAATCCACCGAAAGCCATTTTCCTACCAAAAACTGCGGGGTCCTTTTGTAATATTGTTTTTAAACAGTGCTAGTCAGCTTATGTAGTAAAAATGAGTCGCTTTGGAAGTGATTCTAAGACTAATATTGATTTGGCGATTGAGAAAATTGTACCGTACAATACCGTTAAAACCCAATATTGAAACTGTTTACGGAATTCTGCAAGGCAAAGAAATACGAGCTTTTGGAAACTACAAATTTAGAGCAACTAAACCTAATCCTGAAAAATTGGGCGTGGAATATGATGAAAGAAAACGGTGAAAATTACAAAGAACTAGTTGTGAAGACAATGTGGAACACCGTTGCAAAAAATGAAAGAGATGTATTTTATGAAGTGGAAAATAAGTTTTGATCCATTTAAAGATATTATCTTCAAGTCTAGTAGGGAAGCTCGTAGTGCGAAACGAAGAAATTTGCAGATGTGCACCAATAAAAGGAAATCGAGCTCTGCTTCATTAAAATTGGAAGAATACTACGCAATGGTTTTATTATGGGACGAAGACACTCCGGCGGGACTCCAGGCGAAAATTTGACCATATCGCTTCAGTAGAACTTACTTAGAAGTGACGCCTCAGAACCTCCAGCTAAAAAACAGAAAACAGAAGATCCTGCAGCCACTCCTCGAGCTTCTCACTCTACAGCTGGACCCATCAACAACATTAATGATTTACCTACACCCAACGTTATCAATGAGTTAACAAAGATTTCAAACAATACTCCTACTGTGTACCAAAATTGCAATTTATATTTTAATTGTACCATAAATAATTAAGTTTGTAGTATTTTGTCATTAAATAAATTACCTGTTTTTCAGTTTTCAAATTAATACCTACATATTCATTATGTATGCATATATAATAGGTAGTATGTTTTGTAAGCTATGTGTATGCAGAATAATCTGTTACTCATAAAATAGTCTTGTCAAATACCATTCGGGAATCTAATTTTTCCTGTGAAAAAAATCGAAAAAACATAATCCAAAGTAATATTTTTTTAACAAAATGCATTCGTGCAGGGGCAAACGTGTTTTTTCGATTTTTTTAGATGCCCTTTTGATGTTACTTACGAAAAAATTACAGCTTATTTAAAACACAAACAAGAACGTTTTTACCAAGTTCCATTAATAAAAATGAAATATCAAACCTTTTGGACTTGAATTAAAGAAAACAATATTTCTTGAAAGCCAACGTTTCGTCAATTTATTTTGACATATTCAGGAAACAGGAAGATGAAAGGGGTGTTACTATTTATAAATAAAAAGAAGGAAAAATACATACATAAATCAATTTCATCCCTTTTTTTGGTTCTTATTATTAATTTTTTTTCAGAAACAAATACTGAACATGGTTGAGGGAATATGCACGTATAATAATTTTTAGGTTTTCGGAAGAAATTTCGTTTATTTCAGAACATTAAATAATGTGGTTTTTGTATTTGTATTTTTTTAATGTAGTGGGCGATTTTTATTTTTTAAACGCGTAAATTTTTTTATCATGATTGAGTGAGTTTAAGAGCTTTTTTTCTTGATTCCTTAAAATTATAATATGTGATCAATCTGGATCTAGCAGTGAAATTATTTTATCGCGTCTCACAAGTGGATTTTTACCTATAGTAGGTACGACATACTGTAACCAAAATGGCCTGTTATCACCACAAGCTTTATTTAAGCATAAGATTTACACAAATACAATAAGATTTTCCCATGCAAAAGTTCGACAGTTACAGGGTGGTCTTGTAAGCGATTTTCCATCTGTAAAAAAAATATCGTTTTTCTAAAACCCTTTACGAAAAGAGTCATTTTGTCTTTTGTCTTCAGCGAAAACGGCTCGAAAACAGCTCTTGAAAACAATTTTTGTAAGAATATTTTTTTTGAGGGAGATCTGTCGTTTTCAAGTTCTTTAGATAGACGAAAAAAAATTACTCGATATTATCAGTTTGTTTTCGAAAGCCAGATACACTCCACTATTAATGTAGTTTTATTTCATTATCAACCGCTAAATAGGCACGAAAATCAAACAATCGGTGAAACATTTCACGCGTTTTGTGACAACGATGGCGACCTCTAAATGCCAGTTATAACCTTATTTACCCAATAAATTTACAGTAGACTACAAAAACTAAAACATCCATCGGTATTCATGTCATTAGAAATTAAAAAACGGATGTACAAATACGAATTAGTTTATTTGTAACGGTTAACGATAATCGTCTAGAATTTTAATTGCCTCTGACAATGTTTAAAGAATGCATAGAGTCAAGTTAAAAGTTTAATATTATGTTAAAAATCGATAAAAATGTAACAAAAATAAATGGATGTAATATTAATAATAATAATAAGAAAAATGCTATTTAGTACAATATTATTTTTACCAAATAAGTTAGAAATAAGAAAGAATGCAGTTTTTTGTCTTATTTTTTTAATGGCAATTTATTTCTCGAGTTCTAACACGTCCCATAAAAAAATGAATCTAATAAACTTGAATCGAAAAGTGAAATTGCAAATTTCTAATTCCTAAGCTAAAAAATAGCCTCAAAATTACATATACTTAAATATATTCATGATCTTAAGTAAACGTTCAACAAAAACTCGAATATCGTCAGACAGGTACATGAAAACGTGACAAAATTATTTCCAAATTCAATTTGTGGAGTCAATAAACGTCCTAAATTATAAAGGGAAAGTATATATAATTGAATCTACTATAAAAATAAATTGTTTATAATTTATAAGAGGAAATGGACATTTTAATGTATTGAGATGATGATCTCTTTTCAGTAAAAGTTAGTTATAATGTATTTTATACTTCCTTTGCACTTTTTCTTTTCTAACAAGCTAAAATTGTGAAAACTACTTTTACTTATTTATCTTAATTTTTGGTCATACATATTGCAAGATTTGGGGAATACTTGTTAATACTTCTAATGTATTGTCAACGAGAAAACCAGATTAGTTTATTAATTATTTCAAAAAGTTCAGGATGTCGGTAGGCTTCAGGTTAGGTAGATCTTCCTCTTCTATTTGATATTCTCCGAGGTATCGTACCCTTGGATTTTGCAGGGTAATGCATTCTGAGATAGAGGATAGAGGTTTCCTCCTCTTCCTCGCAGAATCTGCATTCTTCTTTGTCTACTAATCCGAGTTTCTTTAGGTGGCCTCTCAGCCGGCAGTGCCCTATTAGGATACCCGTTAGTATTCTGAGCTTATTTTTACTTTTACTGACGCAGTCGTCAGATCTCTTTTGGTTATAGTTTCCCAGTAGTATCTTGGCCTGCCTCATTCCTTGTAGTCCTATCCAGTATTGGGATCTTTTGTTATTTACTTCTTTTCCAAGTACGGCTGCTATTTCATTACCCTCCACTCCAGTGTGTCCCGGAACCCATAGGAGGGTAACAGTGTTATTCTTCCATCTGGGAGTTGATTTCGTGGGAGTTCAAAGCATTAATGGCTGCTTGGCTGTCTGACATGATGATGATCTCTTGTCTGCGAAAATTTCTTTCTGTTGAACTAGACACATTTTCCGATGGCGTATATTTTAGCTTGGAAAATGCTCGGAGATTTGCCTAAACTTTCAGAATATTTGGTTCGAGGCCCATATACTCCTATTCCTGTTCCTTCTGTTGTTCTAAAACCATCTGTTTACCATTTAATGGCACTTCTCTTGAGTTTTGGGATGGTATTGTAACGGTTTCATTTTTCCCCAAACTCTAAATTATTTTTTGGATGCCCCTGGTATCAATCTTTTTTATTTTGACAGTAGTAACTGACGTTAGGAATGGATGACAATTCCTAACTGTTTTAGTTTATTGTAATTTTGCGTTTTACTCCAATATATTCACCGTTTTAGTTTTAAAAGGGTATTTAATTTTTGGTATGCGTTAATATTTAGATTTTATAGTAAAAATTGTAAAACGAACGTTGACGACAAGTTCGTTTGTATTTTGATTTGGATCTTTTGGAAAGTCGGTAATGTAGATTTTATTTTCGAGTTGCTATTAGGATTGGTCCTAAAGGTCACATGACTGACGCCAAATTTTCCAATTGGTTACGAAAATTCAGAAATTTGGGGAGGATGCGCGGTTTTTGGTTTTTAGAAAAGGGTTGTTGAAGAACAGCTTTAAAATTTAGACAAGCGTCGGTTTATTTTTTCATTTGGAAGAAGCACTTATATAGTGGCAAATTGCCATCCCTAAGTTGTTTGGGGGATTAAAAGTGCCATTCCATCTGCGAACAAATTGTAGGCGACATTTTGGTTTGTTATATACTGTTAAGTATTGGGATAATCGCCTTTGTTCGCTCGACTGTCGTAGGATTATTGGAAGAATTTGCCGTACTTGTAAGACAACTCTACTGCCTAGCTGATTTCTGGGAAATTTGATTTGGATTATATTATTTGGAAACTTTATTTTGGATTTGGTCTACTGGAAATTAATTTGATTTAGATTTGGTACATAGAAGATTTTAGAAGTCAAACGGTTTGATAAATTTATTTTTTTGTATTCTTTCGTCAATGTTTTGTTGAGTTGCGTTTTTGTAGTTTTCTTTTTATCGCCCTTAATTTTAAGTATTTTATTATTCCATTCAGCATTGGTACCACGGCTAAATGAGAACGTTTCTGTTTCGTTAGTTGTTTTTGAACCATATTTTTTGTTTTTGAAATTGCCATTTGAACATTTCTATATTTAATTTTCGCACTTTTGTATATATTTAATTATTTGTTTGGGATTGGGGTTATTTGTTTAAATAAATCGGTGATATATTGGAGTTTTGTCTTGCATTTACCCCTTTTGTTGATTTTCAGAGGTAAATTAGGTCAGATAAGCTAATTTAAATCAACTGGCGCCTCCCGAGCACTTTAAAAAAAGTAAGATTTCGATCAATATTATAAATTGGAACCACGACCGATAGGCATAAGGTTGAGATCGACAACCCACCCTTATATGTAGCCCTATATTGTTTTATAGGCGTATAGGGTGTTACAGTATCTTTGTCCCATTCGCTTTTGTTGAATTCTTTCACAAAGCTAAACTTCTTTGTCATCTCACCTTGGGGCATGTCCCAGGTTTGATGATTTCCAGGAAGGAGTCGAAACTTGCGTTTAGTTGATCCTTCTCTAGTCATTCTGTAGGTTGTTCTTATCGCTATACTCTCCACTACTATATGGAGGAATGTAAGGCTTAGGATTACCTCCATGGCGGCAGTTGGGCACGTTCTCATTGCACCTGTTATGCATACGCAGGCTAGTCTTTGGATTTTCGCTAGATTTGCCTTTTTTACTGGCCAGCTTAGTTCTGCTGTTTCAGACTACTGCTCCATAAGTGATAGCCAGTCTCACTATTGACGTGTAAATCCACTGCAGGATCTTTGGGTTACATCCACTCCATTAGAGGGAGGGATAATTTGAATTGCTACTTAACACTCATTGTTTCTTTTTAGTGCTCTGGAATTATCAATTTCTTGCAAAAAATTGTAAAAAGCCTCAACAAATTAATCATTTTTATTACCAGATACTCTGATTTATATAATGAACCTCGAAACTTCTAGTTTATATTAAATTTCTCAACTATTTCTTTTATTATAATTTCCTAAACGTTTTCTATAAAAATAGAATTTATGGACCATTTAAACAAACCTGAGCGAGATATTTATATTAAACCCAAAGAGTGGTTACGATATTTTTAGATTATTTAGGCATTAAATTTATAGAACGAGTTTTCTAAAGCATCCGACCCAAAAAGTTTAAAAGTTACATTATCCTCTCCGACCTTGAATAATTTTTAATTCCATCTTATACCTCTCAGTATTATTTATTGAGATTTAACATTAATATCAAAAATAACTGATAATTATACAGGAAACTGTAATCACCATTTATTACTGAAATTTAAGCCAAGGCACCTCTTGATTTCATCGTCTACAAGTGAAGTTTACAATGACAATCAGTATGTTTGACAGTATAAAAATATTAAACGGTAACTTATGAGAAAACCGAGACATACCATGGACATTTCTCGTAAATCTCAGTAATCATAGGCTATTATTAAAATCCTGTTACTCCGCTATGAGCTCATCTCCGTGATATGTATTATTACAAACTTTTACTTCATCTATACCTGGCATACCAATGATATGATTATTGTTTCTTCAGCATTCCATTCATGAATTTCAAATAATTAATGTTGAAAGATCGACTAGCATAGATGGATTTTAATTTTTATAGAGGAGAAAAATTCTAGATCACTCGAACACAAAATATAGAGTCTTTCGTTAGGGATAAATGTCTAGTTTTTAATAAATCAAAAATGATAGATCAGAACAGAAACCCAGCAGATTATTTCTAGTAGCAGGTACTCCGCCCTTTTTGATCCTCATTTTGGACTTTTTTTTACAAAATCAGGATTTGGTGAAGGTCAAAATACATAAGAAAATATGATTCTTATACCAACAAAATATGAAGTTTGATATTTCAAAATTTTTCTGTACACTGAATCATTAAAAAAATTGTAGTGGTAATATTATTGAAGATAACGCCTTTAAACCACTTCTACAGTTGGAAATAATTGATTCAAATATTTTTATCAAAACAAAAATTCTTCGAGAGGTTTATACACTCAAGATCACATTGGGAATTCCGAACAAAACAGTCAAGGTCACGTAGGATCGTGTTTTTAGTAAACCATATCCTTTAATTTAGTGGGTCGTGTATTAAAAACTCGTTTCATTTAGTAAATATATGCAGGCATCCCACAGGAATCTGTTCTTTGACCAGTGTTGTATCTATTATACATAATATATTCCGAAGATTCATTAACGCAGAAAAAACGAAGCTTCTTGGCTTTAATCCTAACACAAACCTCAGTTAATCAAGAAAAGGTATTGACAACAAGAAATTATTCATTTGTGATACCTCATACATTTATAAAATAATTTTCAAGCAAAGTCACATTCAAAATAATCTATGAATAAATATACAAAGCTTTTTGACTTTAATCTTTAGTTATATCTCAAAAAGACAGCATAGGGTCAGTCCGTTGTTATATTCTCCGACAGTCAGGCAACACTAAAAGCACTAAAGGCCACCCAAGTAAACTCCAAACTTGTGTGGGACTGAGTGAACTAGCTAACCGCAAGAAAGTGACCCTGGCATGGGTTCCAGGACACAAAGGGCATCGAGGAAATGAAAAAGCCGACGAATTGGCCAGACAAGGCTCGTCAGTGCCATTTTATGGTCCAGAACCCTTCTGCGGTATAGCAAAAACAACAGTTAAAAAAGCAATCAGCAAATGGGTGGAAAAACAAGCCCAAAGCTGGTGGGAACAATCCCCAGGACAGAGGCAGGCAAAAAGGTTTCTCAAGAAACCATGGCCTACACTCACGGCAGACCTACTAAGCAAGGACAGAAGGTCCGTAAAAGCAATAGCAGCATGCTTACAGGACACCGTAATCTCAACAAGCATATGAAAAACATAGGTCTGGCAGAAAAAACAACCACATGCAGGTTTTGCCAGACAGAGGAAGAAACCTCAATCCATATTCACAAGGTTTTCACAGAAGGGAACGGAATACCCAGAAGCAGAGAGCTACGTTGAAGAGCCACTGTCAGGGATCCTAACCATACTTAAAAGGACGAAGCTTGCGCAAGTAATCTAATCATCAGGGGAAACACAATAGATCTGCAAAGGTCGCAGTGGAATAGAAATAGAAATAGAAATAGAATTTATTCATGTATACAGTGTGGAGATGTGTGTACATTTTGTCAAAATAAAATAATATAAAATAAAACAAAACAAAACAAATAAACAAATATTAAATAAAGCAGTTTTTTTTTTTTTTACAAATCACAGTCATTATTATCACATTTAAATGCTACCCACAATCACAAGTTTTTGTATGTGTCAAATATTCCTCTACGGAATAAAAGCAATGAGAAAGTAAATATTTTCGAATTTTAACTTTAAATTGGCTCAGTGTTAAATTATTAGTTTTAAGATTTTTTGGCAATATGCTCATTAAAATTTAATTTAGAATCCAAAGATAACCCCAAAAATTTTATAGAGCCATTTGAAGTTACTGTGGTTCCCAAAGAAAGGTCTTGGGTTTTTGATTCATTCAGAGATAAGAAAGTATGATTAAACCACTCTTTTGAGAGCTTTTCCGCATCATTAAGATTAGTAATAGCTTCAAGTTCATTAGAGCCCATTGATATATATGTTGTGTCATCTGCATAAAAAATACGTATAATTGCTTCATTTAGGTTAAAAGATAAATCGTTCATATAAATAATAAACATTGATGGACCTAAAACCGACCCCTGAGGGACGCCGTGACTCACCACATGGCTATCTGAAATTTTACCTTGACTATTAATAATTTGGCTACGGTTTTGCAAGTATGACCTAAAAAGATCTAAAGCCACCCCCCCTAATGCCATATCTCTCTAGTTTTAAGATTAAAATGTTATGATTTACCGTATCAAATGCTCTTGTGAGATCATAGAATCTTGCATGGCAAAATTCACGTTCCGTACGGCCACCCTATCTATTTATCTATCTATATCTCAAAAAACTGCTATAAAATTTTTTGCATAACTTAAAAAATTTATTAGTTCACAAAGGATGCCTTAGGTACATTTGTATGTAAGTTCAGCTCTCCGACTTTGATCTTAACGCAATTATCCAAAGTCAAAGTATTAAGAGATTAATCAAAAAGTTATTCGTTTGTCTGAATATTTTAAATATTTACCAAGCCTTTCCCACGCCCACTCTCTTTTTATAGACTTTATTAAATCAATACAAATTCAGCATACAAATTGTTTAGTTTACATGTAAGCAAAATATTTTTTTTCCATAAATTAAGCATAATATTAAAATATCTGTTCATCGATTTATAGAATTGGTGTCAACTCAGTAATTGTAAATAGTTATCATTGACATTTTTGAAAGTACGTATTGTTCAACCTACAGAGTGATACATTAAGATATCGACTAGCCTCCGCTGAAAGAATATACCTAGTCATTAATCAGTGACAGCAAAGGTTGACTATTATTTAATATTTCATAATTATATTTCTTAACGTTTAATTTTTAATCTTTCTTAAGCTATTAGTATGTTAATAAAAAAATCATTTTTTAAATGACATTATTATTAGTTTTATGTTCTTCGTGGCCATTTAAAATTTCTAAATGATTTTTTCCGAATGAAAATATAATAAAGCAGATTATATTGGCAGTATTGTTCTTCTCCACACCATCTTTAAACTTATAACACTGATTACAAGCCGTTTTCATTATTTGATGTACCTGATTTATAGAAATTCGTATGAATTTCCCTGTGACCAACAGTTGACAAATTTTTTTTCTTCTAATGAACATTCTTTTGTTTAGAATCTTGAGTATTTCTAAAACAGCTTAATCTGACATTTCTCTATTCCAATCTCACATATTTAAATATTCTTCTCTAAATTTACATTCAGAAACTTTAAAACACAAGAGTGGTTTCACATTTTTATTTAAAAAAAATGATATTATTTAGAGGGAGTCTACTAAGCATCAGGAACTCAAAAACTGCTTCTATTTTTGGAAACTGTAAGTTGATCTCCTTGTAGAATCACTTTTTAGAAAAATAATACAAATTTCTCTTAGTATATAATTGAAATGTAAATAACCCTAACCTATCATGTCGGTAGAAATTTCTCTAACCCAAAAATGCTAAGTGTACTCGGCGACATACCCTAGAGGCATGGAATACCATAAACAGAAAGAGAATTGGTTTGAATTTTAATAAAAAAATGTTAGATTTACAAATATGGAATACAGTGCCGAGAAAAGAGACTTTAATAAAATATTGTAGGTATTTAATAGTTGAGAACATTGAACAATCATTAGTTTTTCTGTTCCGGCTTATGGTTATCAATTAATTAATATTCTATGTAAATAATGAATAAATAGCCAGTTCCGGCCGTGCATAATTGTTAATGAAGGGAATACTAAGTGGATAAATATATTTTATAAAATGTTATCTATCAGTACCTGGGTTACTGTTCTGATCTATCATTTTTGAATGATTAAAAAACATTAAAATTTGGCCTTTGATGAGCCTCTAGAATTTTTCTGTCAGATTACTGTCGAATATTTTTGAAATAAAATGAACCATTCTCCATCGATTGGAGGTAGATTGGGGTTTAGATCTCTACTCGTTTGGCTCTTACGATTTTTTTAATGACTCGATGTATCAAATATCGCGTAGTTTTTTTTCAAATTACTAATATTAATGTTTTATTTTATAAAAAGAAAGTGTATCATACTTATTCAAATACTAAAGGCTTAAAGTTAATTTAATTAATTAAATTTGGAAAATTACTTAATTAATTCATTAAATATTTTAAAAAATATACCAAATGAAGTTACTGGGTTTCTGTCTTGATCTATCATTTTTGAATGATTAAAAACATGAAATTTGGCTTCTGATGAGCCTCTAGAATTTTTCTGTCAGATTACTATAGAATATTTTATAAATAAAATAAACCCTTCTCCATCGATTGAAAGTGGTTTGGGGTTTACATCTCTACTCGTTTGCCTCTTACGATTTTTTGAATGACTCGATGTAGGTATCAAATATCGCGTAGTTTTTTCAAATTACTAATATTAATGTTTTATTTTAAATTTTAAAGGTTTAGAACTATGAAAATGAAGTAATTTAAATTATATTTTTTACAAAGTAATAAATTAATTTAGAGTAAATATTTTAAGAAATACACCAAAATGAAATTGCTGTGTTTCTGTCTTGATCTATCATTTTTGAATGCTTAAAAAACATGAAATTTGACCCTTGACAATCTTCAAGAATGTTTACCTCGTAAAAATATAGAATATTTTTTTAGTACAATGAACCCTACTCGAATCGATTCAATGAAGATTGAGAGTTTTATCTCAACTCCTTTGGGTTTTACGATTTTTTTAATGACATGGTGTAAAAAGTCAAAATCAATGAAAATCATTATTGTTATTTTGGTGGAAGAAAATGAGTATTTTGGAAAAAACATGAGATAAATGACGAATTCAGGAAATACATTTTTATCTTAAATTTAATCCGTAATTAAACAGTAAGTATTAATCAGTTTTTCTATTAAATTCAAAAATTAAAAATAATGACTATTGATCCACAATGTCTTGCTATTCACAACGGTACAGTTTTTTTCTTAAACATGGCCTTGATACCCAAAGAAGCATAGTGAATTCAGAATACGGTTTTGGTTAGTTTTTTATATGAGATGAATTACAAGCATCTATGATTTAATTTTTCTTTCGAAATAAAAAAGAACTTTCACGGTCTTTACCAATAATTACTAATTTCAAAGATAGAAATTTCAATGTCCTCCCTAATCACAAATAATAATAAAAAGAATTTTCGTTATCGCTGGGTTTCTGTCTTGATCTAGAATTTTATACAAGTATCACTATATGTAATTGTTACGTCGTAATGGAATAATTTAGAAACGTAAAATTTTGAATATATATATATATTATAAGAAATGAGTAAGGACCTAACAAAGTCAGACCTTCGATATTCGTCTTTATAAGAATTCTATATCGCTACTGGGTTTCTGTCTTGATCTATCATTTTTTCTAGGGTCTATCTAGGATTTTTCGTTTTAATTCTCAAAATGCTTTGACATTTTAAATTTCTCGAAGTGTTGCAAATAATAAAACAAGACCATATTTTGATTTTGCGATATTAATAAACTCTATAACTGCTATCTTGATCTATCATTTTTTTATTTAAATTTGTGCACATATAACCGTTTTCTTTTTGTAGAACTGATACATGAACGATCTGTGTGAGCATTAATTACAGCCAATTCAATAGTGTTGTTATTACAAACCAGCTAATAATACTTTTGTTAATCACATTTTTTTATTATTTACAAAACTTGGCAACCAATTTTAAATTGTCGTTATTAAACATGACCTTATTACTCCTCAAAAAAGCATTGAGAATAATAGTTGATTGGTTGAGAAAGGTTCAAACTTACATAACGAATCTTAAGTATGTAATTCTTTTTCTAAACGCAAAAACAATACAGAGCTTTCGTCACTTTTACCACAAAGTAATTCACTGTAGAAATAATTGCTATGTAAATAACCCTTTCATGTCTATCTTCGGTTTCTCTAACCCAAAAATACCGAACATATTGTAACGCTTTTTCCGAAACATCCACGTTCGATAAAAATTTCTATTCTAGAAAATTTTTAACACTTTCAACTCTACGTTGGGTTTGTGCCTCGACCCAACGTTGACATCACATCATTTTCTTAGGAATGCGACCTGCTACATAAGCAAAACAACCAGATTTCTCGAGAAATCACTAAAAAACTGCGACTTACCTTCGAAAATTCGCTGATATTCCAAAATATTGCACTGTTTTCTTGATAATGAACAAATAATCACATTTTGTTTTAGAATTTCACTGTGAAAAATAAACACTGAACTCAGGTTAGTGAACACTCTACTGGTAGGTCGACTTGAAAGGTGAGGTAAGGTGCGTCCCGTTAGGTTGGTATGCGGAAAGTGTGGATAAACTGGACTAAAGTCGGAAATGATAATCTCGAGATTCTGTGGAAGATCAAAATATTGATCTTTGAATTGTCAGACGTTTAATAAAGAAAATACAGGCGAAAATGGAAATATTTTACCAAAATATAATTTGTTGGTGGATGTCCTACAGTATCAAAAATAAATGTTCAGATGATTTCTCAATCTTTTTACTCTTAAAATGAAAATCCCGTTATAAAAGTATAAATTTAAAAAAAGTAATGAAACACGTTGACATAAAAATTTAAAAAAAAAAATGTGGTAAAAGGTGAAGAATAGAAAATTGAGAATTTGCTAAACAAAGATGTCTAATAACCTAAAGAGCAGATTTTTGGAGGATTTTCAAATTTTTTTATAACAAAACTGAAAAAATCCCACAAAAAAATATCGTAAATTAAAATCGTCACAAAAGTTTTGGATACGCAAAGTATGGACTAATCGACTAATCGACAAAATATTTTATTTTTTTCCTACGAAAGTTATGAGTTTAAAAAATAAAGATATCCGTTATCAATTTTTATTATAAGAAACTGGCGATATTATAGGATTTTCCGATGATACCGCCATATTTTACAGCGACGCTACATGTCGCAGACTCAGAAATAGAGTTGTAACTGACCTTGCAAAGATAAAATGCTGGTTTGACAGCAAACTACTTACTATCAATTTCAACAAAACAGAATGTTTTCTGGCACAAATACTAATACTCCCAATTTTGAACCCTCTCTGGAGTTTTATCTATCGAGATCTGCTGACCATAATCTTCTTGGCATTGGGCCTAATCACTTCTGCTACATATGGGATGTTCAAGTAATTGTGTAGTGTCTGATTTGAGACAGCAGGTCAGGTCCTGAGTATTTTTGATTGGTATGCTTGAAGTATTCTTATATTACTTGGTTTACTGCATCCCCATAGTTCTATCCCGTATGTCCAGATAGGTTTCAATATGGTCTTGTATATAACTATTTCACGCACTTGTAAAATGAACCAATCAGGAGCTCCAGTCAAGTTTGACTTATCGATAATACTGAACTTGACTCTTGACTCTGATTGGCCTATCAAGTTCGGTGTTTTCAAATTTACGAATGTGACAGTTAAACGTCAAATATAAATAACAACGCTAAAAATGAGCAACGCCTTCGAGACACTAGCAGTTATATTAAAGGACTGGAGCTTCAACATGATAAAAATGAATGAACTATTGCAAGTACAAGCGGATGTTCAAATAATCAAGCTCAAAGCATTGTATATAATAACCATTTATAATTATAATTGAGAAATATTTAAGTACGTTATGTTAATACTGATTTAATTCAATTTGTATATTGTTCGATGTCAATGGTTCGTGTTTATTAAACTTTATTAATGTTTCCGATCAACTTCTTGCCTTTTCTGCTAATTTCCTCTAATTCTAATTTCAGATTTTTTACCTTTTACTTTGTTTGTGAAATAGTCTAATAAAATTCCACTCGTGATTGAATTTATCTCATAAGTCTGTCTCTTATTTCATAACTCAACTGAGTTGCTTGAAGAAAACACTCGTCCTGCGGACTCGTGATGTTTTCAAGCAACTCAGTTTCGTTGTGAAATGAATCGACAGACTTATCGCGAAAATTCAATCACTTGTGGTATTACTGTTGATTATTTTGTTTTCCATGGATAGTTGAGATCTTTTGTTTATCAACCAGCTCATATTTTTTCATTTTAGGTCCATGGCGTCTTTTGGTTTGTATATGTGACCTTTCTGATCCAGGTTTTGGTGCACTGGTGGACAAACGTCTCGTCGTATTGTAAATGTTATGTGGGCAGACTTGGTTGGATTCACTTTAATTTTCCATTTTTCTATCCAGTTTTGAAGTAGATTAAGGTGGTTTTGTAGTTTCTCGGTAGCTCTTGCTGGGTCGAAATCTGATGACAGTATTGCTGTATCGTCGGCAAATGTTGTGTCATTTATTAGTGGTACGTCGCGTCGGCTGTGTATACTAGGTAGAGAATTGGCCCTAGGACAATACCTTGGGGGACCCCTGCTCTTATAGGTTGGTAAGAAGAGAACTCGTCGTCGATTTTGACCATTTACTGAGATATGATTGCTCAGGCAAGTGCTTTTTTAGTTTGTATAATAATCCTTGGTGCCACACTTTGTCGAATGCTTGTTGTACGTCAAGGAAGGCTGATGTACACATTTTCTTCCCTTCAATGCTTTCTTTGATTTTCTTGACAATCCTGTGACTTTCCCTGAATCCAAATTGGTGTATAGGGATTATTTCAACAAGGTCAACTGTTTTTTCTAGTCTTCTGAGTAACAGTCTTTCAAATATTTTTGACATTATGGGTAAGAGACTTATGTATGAGCTAACTTTTCCAGGTTTTCCAGGTTCAGCAATCATTATTATCTGCGCGTACTGTAAAGAAAATATTATTTCGTTCCAGTTCAAATGAGGTAAAAAATCCCCTAAAAAATGTTATTTTCACATTTCGATTAATTCTAAAATCTTCTCGGCTACGGCCTTGACCTACAGCGGCATTTAAAAATGTCACCACATCGATTTCTGCGGGATTAAAACAATCCATTAGTGCAGTCGACGACTCATCTATTTTTACTGAGGCTAGTAGTACCAACTTGGTTATGACTGACACGTTGTTACCACTGGTTTCTAATAGGCATTATTAACCTTCGTTCTTGGAAGCTTCACTTTCCTTTTAAAAACCATTTTCGACTCCGAAACATTAGCATTAACGAATTTTGATAAGTAGGCTGGTCCAAAGGCACATGAATGTATTTTCGTGCCAGTTGTGTCTAGGCCAATATTTAAATTATTATGAATGCGGTATAAGAAGAAGAATTTATTTCATGTGTGATTTGCGTGGACCGATAAATGCACGATTTGCTTAGTTTCAAATAAGCTTCTGAAGTTTTGAAAATATTTACTTGGAAGGAGAAAGAATATTTTTTAAATTTGTAATACAAAAATAAAAAAATAAAATAAAAAGAATAAAAACAAATAAATAATAACCGTTGTACAATATAGTGGAGTGAAATTAGAATTTTATATGGATGTTAGAGCTAAGTAAAATTTTTTTAATTTTTTCGAATTTATACATAAACAGAAGCTTTTCAATAAATTTGGGCTGGAGCTTCGCGAGATATGTGCCAAAAACGACATTCGGGATACTTTTAAAAACTTCATGCTTTCGGAAATATTTCCGATAGTAATTCAAGTTCTAGGGAGATTACAAGTGAAAATATCCTTAAGAATGTCTACTAATATTTTTGTTTTTGGGGGTTTAAACAATTGCAATCTATTACTTTATATATTTCGTAAGAAAATATTAGAATTATTTTATAATAACTTATTTTATTTTGGCCTTAAAAGTAAAATGCATTTTTAAAACTTGACATATTTTCTTATTGTCCATTCATATAAATATTTTGTAATATATCTGATAATATAAACATCATGAATAACTACCTACATACGGACAAAATACCGCACCCTAATTTAAAGATTCTAGAAATACTTGCATTATTTAATCATAAATTAACAGTAATGCAAGTAAACAAACAATAATGAAAAAGGTATTCGGAAAATGTTATTGTTCAATTACTCAGCAAAATTTACTGTTACATATAATTGAAATAAGATGTAGAAGGACGCGAAGATGTTAACATAAAAATTTATCATTACAACAAAAATTTTCAGTTGAAGAATTCCAATGCAATTTATTGCCAAAATCCCAAGCATGTTCACATATTTATTATTTTTGCTCTGTCAGAAAGAGATTTGACGATACCTGGTTTATCACATATAGAGTGGTTTTGTATGTTTTTTTTCTAAAAAGACTGATGTTTCAATACATATATCCATTATTTCCAGCTTCTTTTTACTGTGATATCAGCGACCTTTTTTCTTTTATCTATCCTTTTCATCTTTCAATTAAAAACTGTGGAAACATGTGTTTAGAATGTTTAGTATGTTTACTTATTTCTAAATAAAAACTATTTATTCAGCTTTAAACATAAAAAAACGATAATAGAATGACGAAAGGCGCTGGAAATCTCAGACAGTCATTTCCTATACGCAAAACAAAATTGTAATGTTGGGAAAACACAGTTAGAAACTTTTTCATTAGGAGGTCAATCACCTAAAGGTATTTATCAGCCCTTCATTATAAAGAATCATTTACCTACTTTCGAATAAAAAGTAGGGTACGAACCGCCATCTATAGGCACAAGTATAAACAAGAGAAACTGTTTATGAAGGACGCTTTATCGATTTAAACGAGAGGTTAATATAGGAACCTAGAAAATAAACAGATCCTTAAGAGTCCACGCATGGTAAAATTTTTGTTTGCTACTGTAACAAAAGATGGGATTGTCAAGAAATTGAAAAAAAATATTTAATGATTTGTATATTAAAAAATGTGCATGAAATCTAGATCTATAAATATAAAAAATGAAAATTTCTAAGTCAAAATATTATTTTTTTTTCAACTGTATAATATAAGAGATATGCAGGATTTTCCCAATGTTTTTTGTTTGGAAAAAAATTAAAAATTCCACGTTTAAAGTTTAAAGTTAATTTTTGCCTGACAAATGGATTGAAAACTCCCTGATTTTTGATTATGTTAATACATATCCTTTAATTTTTTTTACAATTTCATTCTTTGCTGCTCCATCTTCCATTATTTTCCCACGTCTTTTCTTTTTATTCAATCAAATGAGATTTCCAGGTCTAGTCTGTAAATAGAAATAAATTTTAAATAAAAAAGAATTACAGTTTATTCGTAAAAAGAAAAATTGAAAACTGAAAAAGCAGCTGTTTCTTAACATTTAGGATTCCCGACAGATGCTTTTACGTACATGCCATACATTAAGGATACATGCCATATATTAAGGCTTAATATACGGTTACAAAACAAAAATTTAATTTTTCCATCAATTAAGAAACAGAAAATGATTCATTTTCAGGAATTAAATTGAAAATATGGATAGTAGTAGATACAAGTCAAACATTTACTTTAACTCTTCCAAACATCATCAGAAATTGTCCAAAATAGCCCGTATAAATTTACTTCCTCAAAAGTCAAAGAAAAATACCAAAATACGTACATGTTTTTGGGAAATATCTAAAACATTTGAGCAGATATTTTTCTTCTTCAAAGTCTATAAAAATATTTAATACACGATTTGCCCTTTACTATATATATTTTTATTAAAAAATTTGAAGAAAAAGCTTTCGAGAAAGTAAAAAAATACATAATCACCCTTAGCTGGAGACAATTTTTTTTTATATTTTTTCTTTCGTGCACCATTGAATCTTAATAGAAAGAAGCAATATATTAAGTATGTACATTTAATGATCAAAATTACTCACGCAACTGTCACTAATTCTATGAGATATTTATTAATGCAAATTGGCAAAACACCAGTGTCCTTACTGACATATTTATACCATCTTTAATTTACCGTAATATATTGTTATTTATTTAATAAATACTATGTACAGTTTTTTAATATTCTCACTTCGTTCGAATGCATCCAAAATAGCGTAAATATTAATTATTTGAACAGAAGTATCTACCTATTCCGTACAAAGATATCCAAGTAGATAGTTTACAATATTTGGGAGTTACATTAGGAGGAAATGGAAAACAGGAGATAGAAATGAACAATAGGAAAGAAAAAGCAAATAAAGTGTACTATGCGCTGAACAAGAGTTTATTAAATAAGAAAGAGGTAGGAAGGTATCAAGAAAAACGAAAATAAATATATATAAAGCCACATATACACCTATTTTAACATACAGTTGCGAATCCTGGGTACTAACTAAATAAAAGAGTAAAATTGGGGCTGCTGAAATGAAGGAAGGTTAAGGAGTAACAAAATATATAGAATTAGGAACGAGGATATAAGAAAAATGGGACCAATAGAAGGATTCATTGAGAAACGTCAACTTGGATGGTGAGGACACCTGCAAAGAATGAATGACTCAACACAAGTGAGAAAGATATGGGAATCGAGAACACAGAGAAAAAGCAGAAGAGGTAGACCAAAAGAAACTAACAAAGTGGTAGGAAAAATTCTGGAGAAAAGGGAACTTGAGTGACGAGATGCAAAGGTTTTAGCACGGAGTAGAGAAAAGCGACAAAAGTGGATAAATTTGGATAAAAGCGAGGACTATAATCCCTACACCCTTTGGGTAGATGGGGAATGATTATATAGATACAAAGTTATAAAAAAAACTGGATCAGGGAAAGACACTTGGAACAAAAACACACAAAATCCCACATAGGAAGACCGTATTCCAAAAGAACACCTGAACTGCTCTTAATGGACAAAACTAGGCTGAGAGTGATAACAGAACTCATGAGTATAAAAGAGTTCCTATACAAAATCGAGTAGGCTTTGGCGATATCGGAGATCTTAGATCAACCAGGCCCAACAGAAAGAAAAAGAATGAAAGATATCCATAAAATTGAGACATAACCTACATTGTATCGAAACGATTATTGGTACAAGTGAATAATTCCAAATTATAAGAAGATCAGATATCAGTTAAAATAAAATCGTTCATAATAACTAAGAAAATAACTCAATAACAAACGAACTCTAGAATTAGTGCTCGTAAAATGTTGTGGCAATTTACTTCTCTGTATTTATCTTGACAAAAAAAAAACGCAAGACACCTTAAAAACGGTTATTTAACGAAAATATAATTTTTAACTCACCTTCGCTACTTAGAGACCTTTGCGCAAAACCGGAGTGAAGTTTTAACACGGCTTTTGCAATTAAATTATCCTTGAATAAAGAAGAAGAGCCGGTATTACACGGTCGTTAACTAATCGGCAATTATTGCCCACCAGAGCTTTATTAATAAATTTACAATTTATATGTTAATACAGCATTTTTTCTTATCCAAAATTGTATGCTGGTACATAGTACGAATACTCGCAAAATGCAAGATCATATACTAAAGTGATGTCGTGAATAAAGCATCGCCAGTGGCGGTGCCATCAAATGCGGGACCAGAACTCAATTTTAGGGGTCTTAATATTTATTGTTTGCAGGTAAGTTTCGTTTTTGAACATCAAAAAATGTAGAAATAATCTTTATAATAGTGAAGCATCTAAAAAACATCACAAAACCTGTTGAGAATGCTCTTCTAGCATGTTGTAATGAAAGAACAAACATTAATTTTTTTTGCCAAGTTGCTTTATTTACAATCTACTTCTCAACAAATTATTAAGTAAATATGATACCCATTGATATTTCTCCTTATTTGTTATTGTCTATTTTTGGAGTAGATCTTGAGGTCAGGTTCTATTAAGTCTTCTGGTGATGGGATCATCGTTGAAGAGTTTCTCAATTGCTACATTTTCATGATTTATGAGCTGCTCACTGTATGCCTCTATCATTCGGCGAATTTCATCTGTGATGAAGGAGATCTTCACTCTCTATGAAGGATTTGATTGTTACATACCATGGAGCGTTTACAAGTGCAGCACTTTGGATTGAAACCGCTGAATGATGTTTATACAGGTTGGTTTACCACAGCCCTACAGTGGTAGTTCGTATTACCATATAGTTTTGTATAATAGAACTTTATTATTAAGAGATAATTTGGATCGTCTACCCAGGAGCCAATACATCTGTTTAGGGAAAGGAATTTCGATTATGGTAAGTACAGAAAGAGCTATCAAAAATCAGAGACCATTCAGCACTTCCGGCTGCGATTGCTTAGCCTCACTGATGCTTGATCAAGTCTGCAACATCCTTCATCGAAATTTGGTCAACAAATATGAGCTACCTAAGATCTACTAGCTCTACTGTAAATATCATCTCCAGGTAGTACTAGAAAATGTCTATACCAAGATATTGTGGGGGCTAATCATGTATTAGTTATTATTGTTCGGTGAGCACTGCTACATCATCGACACAAGGAGCTAATTCAGTGTAGTTGGTTTCAGGAATATCGGCAGTGAAGATTAAGAAAAGCAGTGGTCCAAGGACTACCCTGGGGAACAAGGGAATTTATTGGACAGTAGGCAGACTGTTCATTATTGAATTTTATTGAAAAATGTCCGTTGGATAAGTAAGATTTCAACATAATAGTTGCTAGATAATGATGATTTATCAAATGTTTGCGAAATATCGAGGAATACAGCATTGCAGGATTGCAGTACTTCTTGTGTTTGAGGAATCCAGAGATTTCGCAGAAGTGTTAGATATTCGTGATATGTGTGTATTCTTTTCAGCAGTAATCGTTCGAAGACTTTGCTTATAGTTGAGAGCAAGCTGATTGGAAGATGTAGTTTCATGAAGAGGTTTGCCTGCTTTAGGTATCACTATAATTTTGACATATTTCCACGTGATGGGAAAATATGATAAACGATTGAATGTGACTATCAGGAGAGAGATAGCTCTACAAAGAAGTTGTTTTAATATTTGGCCTGAAATTAAATCATATCCTGAAGTTTTACGGATGAACTTTATTTATTTCTTCCTTTACTTCTGTGGGGGAAAAACTTTTGATTGGAAGACAAAAAAAATGGGACAAGATATTAAAGTTCAATAAAAAAGTTTTTAAAAGTACAATTATTTATATCTTCAGTTTCGACTGTGATTGAATCCTGAT
The DNA here is from genome assembly GCA_949320105.2 of Crepidodera aurea. Taxonomy (NCBI): domain Eukaryota; kingdom Metazoa; phylum Arthropoda; class Insecta; order Coleoptera; family Chrysomelidae; genus Crepidodera; species Crepidodera aurea. Next base: position 8,793,026 of record OX439475.1, on the reverse strand, counting down.
GATTTCCTTCCTGGAGTTAGCGTCTAATTTGAAGAAACATAAAGGATTAAAACATTCGGTAATTTAATACAAAATCTAATTAATTTATCAATCAGCGCCTAACAAAAGAAAAATCCAACGCCGAAATACCCATCCAAACTCGAATAATTAATTACCCCCAATCATGAAACATAATACCTCCAATTAAGAGAATATTCTTATAAAATTATGTCATAATAGCTCTACGAGGCATAGGCTGATGGTTATAAAGTAGAGGAACTTTATGCTAGTTAAGCTAAACTGTGGGCCGTTCACGCTGAGTGGTGACAAAACACGACGCGTTGCTAAGATACTGCGAGGAGTGGTTCGGCAGCGAAACGCCCTCATTACCCCCACCAGAAACGGTGAGAGTGTTTCTGGGGGTTAGGAGCGGAAATCAAGGATTATTTGATTCCTGTTCGCACGCGTCCTAACACCGATGTTTGGTTGGTATATAGTAAACACAGATGCGTATATACAGAGTGTCCAATTTAAAAAAGTCGATTACCACCATTTTTATTGTGGCGAGTAAACATTTTTATTTACTTAAATTCCTACTCGCACGTCTCTAAATCACAGTGGTTTCCTCGCGTTAGGTTACATGAATTTTATAAAGAAAAAGCGAAAATAAATAGGTCAGGGCAGGTTAGGTATCAAAAAATTTTGAAAATAAATAAAGATTTTTTTCCGCCTAACTACACCCAAAATCTCTCGAATTTCAATTTGTTTAGGTAGGACGATTTAATTCTTCTATCTACTATAGGGCCCAGGAAACTTTTAAATACGTTTTTAAGGCACTATCGATTGGGCTAGATCAAAAAACTTTACATTTTTGGAATCTACGCGTCAATACTGTAAGATGGCATAAAAAACAGACATCGAAATTTTCCAACTTTGAAAGCCTTTTTGAGGCACTTCCATTAGAGCTACAACCTCGACATTTTTGAAATCTACGGACCAAAATTTACAAAATGCTCTTTAGTACGATCCGATACCATTAATAAAAAAGGAGAAATCACCCAAAAATCCATATAACTCCCCCAAAATGGCACGAATTTAAATTTTGAAATATGGTCCAAATTAGTACTTCTAGTTTACTACATTTTAACCCAGGGAAATCTCGGTGAAAAACATGGTATAAACAAAAATTGCAGACTTAAAAATTTTAGAAAATCGATAAATTTTTTTTCGAAAAAACCGCATAATTCCACCCAAAATTTCTCGAATTTCAATTTGTCTAGTACCATGGAAATGTCGGTGCAATAATTATTAAAGAAAAAGTTAATGGAACTTGGTAATAGTTTTGTACGGTCTTTGCACAGATTTTAAAATGCAAAATCTCAGTTTTCTGTGGAGCGAAGTTTTTTTAGAAAAAAATAGCCCTCCTAGGAAAGGGTGCAACAAATATCTTTCAAAGAAAAACCAATAAATATTAAAAATCCACACAAAGGGTGAGCTTACAGCACCTGAAGAAATTTCCTGACGATCTACATTTTAGTGTATGTGTATTATTGAAATCCTAACTTCGTGTAGAATTTTTGGAAATAGAATAAGAGCTCTTAAATATTATAATATTTCGTTTTCTGCATGCCATACCTGTTGGATTTCTATAGCTAAATATGCATACCTAGCTTCCTTTTCCTGGGTTTTATCCATATAACATTGTTGTTATTAGGCACACCAACATTAATAACTAATACATGATTAGCCCCCTTATCAATTACCACAATATCTTGTTATAGTCGTTTTCAAGTACTACCTGGAGCTGATATTTACAGTAGAGCTAGTAGATCTTAAGTAGCTCATATTTGTTGACCAAATTTCGATGAAGGATGTTGCAGACTTGATCAAGTATCTGTGAGGCTAAGTAATCGTAGCCAGAAGTGCTAAATGGTCTCTTTTTGATGGCCCTTTCTGTACTTACCCTACTCGAAATTCCTTTCTTTAATTAAGTACTTTTCATAGTTGTTAGTGTTGATTACCTGATCCTGAATTGCAACCTTGCGTTTCTGGATAACTGTCCGATACTTTGCCATGTATTAATATTTTTTTTCGATTGCTAGAATATTTGGCTACTAAAGCTTTGAGTTTAGACTGTGAGGGTTAAATTCAATAATATATGTTTGATGCCTTTCTAAAGTTAGGGTTTAGTCGTGAATTGGTGGACTAGGGTCTGATTTGGAAGGCTAAATAAATAAAGATAGAACTGATAGGTTTAAATCATGTAATCTGAAATGAAATAGAGAAAAACTACTATAATTTATTTATTTATTTATTTATACATATAAGAATACAAACAGGACGAGCCCAGTACAGTTTCACTGTAAACTAATACAAAATGGATAAATCCTTATTAAATGTTGCTTAACAATAAAAATAAGTAAAAAATATATTATAATGGTATGTGATTTTTCTTTTTATTTATTATTAATTTTTATTTTACCTTCTTTCGTAAATTTAGACAGAATGTGTTTTATAAATATTGTTGTTGTTGTTGTTGTTGGGCGCCATCTGTCTTTATTACGTAGGAAAGTATAGACAATCTCAATCTCAGGTAGTACGGTTCTTTAAGAGGTTAGATTTTTATAAAAGTCAACGACAACGAACGCAGTGAAAAATTATAAACATTTATTAAAGAAAAATTAACGATAAACTTTATCTATACAAAAACAATTATTTGGTGGAATACGGTAAGTGTAGTTTTTATTAAAATAATATTTGCAAGTGTGATACGAAATTTTCTTAAACTTCTTACCTTATTCACACAATTACTTTCTAACCTAACATAATTAAACTTTTATAGGGTTAGATTGTTTTCAATCTAACTTTATTATTGTGGCCTTTTATAGTTTAAACTTTTTAAATATCGATATTTAGTAATTAAAATGGTACCTTTTATTCAATTTAAGCTTTTCGTTCTCATTTTAGTTGTTCAAAAAAATGGGATTCTATAAAATCGTTTTTCCATATAACACCAAAATCAGAAAACAGGATGGATATTTTTACGCCGAATATAGTTGGATCTGGATATTTTTATACAGGAATACAGCTGGGACTGGAGATGTCCGAACAGGAACACAGGATAGGATGGATAATTTTGGAAAAAGCCACCTTTTAAGATTGTTGTTTTTCTTGATTTATTTTTACTTTTCATTCACCTCACTTTTTCTGACAGGTAACAATTTATTCTTTTAAATCGCGTTGCTTTGAGTTTATCTTTTGTTTTTATGATACGGAGCGACGTGAACTCTTCAAAAGATTTTGGTAAAAAGCCCTTCTTTGACACGCGAAATGGTTTTTATAAAGTACAAAGTCATAGCTTCCTAGATGAAAATTTGACATTTCTTAACCTAAATTTTTACAAAACTAAAAAAATTATTGATTTTATTGCAAATTTTGACTAATAACATCTTATTCTAGAGATTAAAAGAAAATTTTTGATATAATTTTTATACAAGATATGAGCTTCAGTTCTCGTTTGCAAATATCGAAGTCTGCATAAGTATGAAATTTTTTTGAAACATATTTAATAACTTTATCTTGGACTTTTTGTAATCGGTCGATATAACAGTTATAATAGGGATTCCAAATAGAAGAACCGAAGCTTAAAACACTATTGACATATGCCATGTATAGATTTCTAACAGACTCTACCTCTTTGAAGTCGTGACAAACACGCATTAGGAATCCTAGTGCTTTATTAGCTTTTTTTTGAAACATATTCGATATGTTGGTCAAAAAAGAGAGATCTTTGACCACCGAAACTTTTGTTAAAAGTTCATTATTAAGGAAATATTCGTTTTCGATAGTGTCTTTATTCCTTGAGAATGTTATACATTGACAGTTTTTTTTATTCAGATAAAGATGGTTTTGCTGGCAATACAGAGTCAGATGTAATATCTGGAAAAATGGCGAAAGAAATAAATGAAAGTTATAGATAATTTTAAAACACCCGGTATAGTCAAAGTAAATAACTAGCGGTTCAAACAGTAGAAAAATCGAATCATCTAGAAAATTAGCACAATGCAAGCTTTGTAAAAACCATAAAAAATTTTGTTGCTTGTTGAAAATTTCAAAATATAAGTTGAGCAATCCGACACCGTTCTGTTTTAATTCAAGGAAATTAAATATTGGATGTCATAAACAATTTTTCTGGTCAAAGTTCCTTTACAATGTAACACAAAAGACAAAAGTGCCGAATTGGCATTATTTTCATTTCTAGTAATTTGTATGATAAACAATAACGGAGTACGCGTGATTGGTCAGTATATAAGACAATTGTAATGGCGTCCAAGAAAATGATCGCGATTGGACCGTCTAATAAGTTGAGGAAAAAATAGTATCCCTCCAACAAAGAGGGGACAAAATTTTATAAAAAGTAAAGTTTTTCTGATCGCGGGGACGAAAAGAGAGGTGAGAGCCGGTAATGATATACGGACCCCTCGTTAGTGGTCCACGGGTCGCGCTGTAAAAGTCGCGTTTTCTAGTAGAGAAAAATAAGTTTGGTTTTCTGAGTAAGTTTGGTTTTTTTTGATTTTGAGTTTTTTTTTTCCGTACCGCGCGGTTCGGTTAGTGACGCGTTGCGCTAGTGATACAGTTTGGTTTGGCGTAGAACCAGGAATACGTTCGTCGCCCCCACGTCTACAAGGGATTTCCCGGGCTGTAGATTTCACCCCAATTTGAGGACGAGCTAAGAGTAAGATTTGATTCGATTTTTCTTAACCCTTCTATTCATTTCGAACCGACTCGTGTTGTTTGTAGAGAGTTAAGTCTAAATCCAGTTAATTGTTCTCGCATTTTTTTTCCCGCTATTAGGAGTGCTTCCCAAAACGGTTGTTGGGTTAAGTATTGTATACAGTAAAGCCTGTCTGTAGGCATCAGAAATTTAACCTTTGTTCGTAAATTTTATCCAGTACTTGAATGGACCTTTTCCTTTTATGTCACATGTATCGTGAGGTAACTAGCGAACTTCTGATATTTAGTAGAAACAAAGTTTCAATTTCACGTTAACCCTTTTGTCACTTAATTTCAAGTAGAAATATTACGTGTGGTTTCATTTTACCGCCACAGAGCGATATTTTTAGTTTCTTTCATTATTAGTTTAATTTTTTTATCATTTTGGGATCATTTTATGCATTTCCGTAGTAGTAAAGGATAGTCATTATTTTAATATTGTAGTCATGTCTTGTTAACCATTTTCTTTTATTAGTCAATAGATTCATTTAAATTTTAGCAAGCGTTTCTTTTAAATCCCCCAACCCCGAGAGTTTTAGACACTTCGTGAGACAAAGGTATATTCTGCACTGAATCGCTGCAGGGATCACGCCCTTCTAGGATTTTCTTTCAGGTATAAAACTCAGTAAGCCTTAATTGACCGCTCTGCCAAGGTTTGATAGACACGCAGCTAGGTAAAAAGTAACCTTAAAACTACCCCGGTTATTACTTATGGTGGGGTTATTACACAGACGATTTAAATCTTCTTGGATCAGGAGTTTATCGGAAGAATTAGATATTTTTCGAAAAAAATTTCATGTCGTCAGCAAACTCCAAGAATTTTGTATTAATGAAACAAGAGGAGATATCGTTAATGTATATGTTGAACAGAAGGGGACCCAGATGTGACCCTTGAGGAACCTCTGAGGTTATTCTAGAAATAGGAGAACGAAACTTTCCGATGGATATAGATTGGGATCTGTTGCTGATGTAGGAACCAAACCACCTAAGCAGATTGCCATGTATACCGACTTCGGAAAGCTTTCTAAGTAGGATGCTAAATTAAAAGGTTAGGCCCCGTCATTTCTAACTCGAACAAGCCTCCTGTTGGTTTTTGAGGTTTGCTCGTAGAGGGTCAAACAGGATAGCGGTAAAAGACAATTAGCATAATAAAATTATTTACTAATAACGCCATGATGTTAAACAACAAACTCCTGAAGTAGCATTTAAGCAAATTACGCCCCAAATACAACTTCAAACGTCGCACGTAAAATTACATACTAAAATTCAAATGTCTAACCGCCTCAGCCAGGCAACTGCTACCTATTAACTGAATCCGACCAACACATTTTCAACTTATTTCATAAAGTTACTCCCTCAGAATTACAGCTCACTTTTCAACGGCGTTAAAATGTCTCGGAAATCCCTCTTGAATCTTAACATATTGAACAAGGCGCGCTCTCACTGTTATACCACCGCGAAAACTAATTTAAATTAAATCCTTGTGAATTACCACGGGTCCCCGCCGCCGTCGCCGCGGAGCTTTCCACTTTCCACTTTGCCTCGTTCCGCAGTTTCCATGATAATATTGCTCGGGCGAAATTGCCGTGCCCACTTCTCCAGTGCTTAGTTGCCGATAGAATCAAGTGATTTGGAAACTGTTTTCATTTTAGCCACGTTTATATAATTTCTTTGTTACCTTGTTCTTTCCTGGAAAATTATTACTTTTGGGTCATATTAATTTGAATTCAATATTTGCTGGAGGATATGTATTTATAATATTAAAGGACTTTAAAATGGTTAAACGATGAAAGAACGGAAAAATCTAATAAGGAAATGTTTATTTTTGCACAAATGGTATTTGACAAGACTGTTTCATGAGTAACAGATTATTCTGCATACACATAGCTTACAAAACATACTACCTATTATATAGGCATACATAATAAATATATAGATATTAATTTGAAAACTGAAAAACAGGTAATTTATTTAATCACAAAATACTACAAACTTAATTATTTATGGTACAATTAAAATATAAATAATAAATTGACGAAACGTTGGCTTTCAAGAAATATTGTTTTCTTTAATTCAAGTCCAAAAGGTTTGATATTTCATTTTTATTAATGGAACTTGGTAAAAACGTTCTTGTTTGTGTTTTAAATAAGCTGTAATTTTTTCGTAAGTAACATCAAAAGGGCATCTAAAAAAATCGAAAAAACACGTTTGCCCCTGCACGAATGCATTTTGTTAAAAAAATATTACTTTGGATTATGTTTTTTCGATTTTTTTCACAGGAAAAATTAGATTCCCGAATGGTATTTGACAAGACTATTTCATGAGTAACAGATTATTCTGCATACACATAGCTTACAAAACATACTACCTATTATATAGGCATACATAATAAATATATAGATATTAATTTGAAAACTGAAAAACAGGTAATTTATTTAATCACAAAATACTACAAACTTAATTATTTATGGTACAATTAAAATATAAATAATAAATTGACGAAACGTTGGCTTTCAAGAAATATTGTTTTCTTTAATTCAAGTCCAAAAGGTTTGATATTTCATTTTTATTAATGGAACTTGGTAAAAACGTTCTTGTTTGTGTTTTAAATAAGCTGTAATTTTTTCGTAAGTAACATCAAAAGGGCATCTAAAAAAATCGAAAAAACACGTTTGCCCATGCACGAATGCATTTTGTTAAAAAAATATTACTTTGGATTATGTTTTTTCGATTTTTTTCACAGGAAAAATTAGATTCCCGAATGGTATTTGACAAGACTATTTCATGAGTAACAGATTATTCTGCATACACATAGCTTACAAAACATACTACCTATTATATAGGCATACATAATAAATATATAGATATTAATTTGAAAACTGAAAAACAGGTAATTTATTTAATCACAAAATACTACAAACTTAATTATTTATGGTACAATTAAAATATAAATAATAAATTGACGAAACGTTGGCTTTCAAGAAATATTGTTTTCTTTAATTCAAGTCCAAAAGGTTTGATATTTCATTTTTATTAATGGAACTTGGTAAAAACGTTCTTGTTTGTGTTTTAAATAAGCTGTAATTTTTTCGTAAGTAACATCAAAAGGGCATCTAAAAAAATCGAAAAAACACGTTTGCCCCTGCACGAATGCATTTTGTTAAAAAAATATTACTTTGGATTATGTTTTTTCGATTTTTTTCACAGGAAAAATTAGATTCCCGAATGGTATTTGACAAGACTATTTCATGAGTAACAGATTATTCTGCATACACATAGCTTACAAAATATACTACCTATTATATAGGCATACATAATAAATATATAGATATTAATTTGAAAACTGAAAAACAGGTAATTTATTTAATCACAAAATACTACAAACTTAATTATTTATGGTACAATTAAAATATAAATAATAAATTGACGAAACGTTGGCTTTCAAGAAATATTGTTTTCTTTAATTCAAGTCCAAAAGGTTTGATATTTCATTTTTATTAATGGAACTTGGTAAAAACGTTCTTGTTTGTGTTTTAAATAAGCTGTAATTTTTTCGTAAGTAACATCAAAAGGGCATCTAAAAAAATCGAAAAAACACGTTTGCCCCTGCACGAATGCATTTTGTTAAAAAAATATTACTTTGGATTATGTTTTTTCGATTTTTTTCACAGGAAAAATTAGATTCCCGAATGGTATTTGACAAGACTATTTCATGAGTAACAGATTATTCTGCATACACATAGCTTACAAAACATACTACCTATTATATAGGCATACATAATAAATATATAGATATTAATTTGAAAACTGAAAAACAGGTAATTTATTTAATCACAAAATACTACAAACTTAATTATTTATGGTACAATTAAAATATAAATAATAAATTGACGAAACGTTGGCTTTCAAGAAATATTGTTTTCTTTAATTCAAGTCCAAAAGGTTTGATATTTCATTTTTATTAATGGAACTTGGTAAAAACGTTCTTGTTTGTGTTTTAAATAAGCTGTAATTTTTTCGTAAGTAACATCAAAAGGGCATCTAAAAAAATCGAAAAAACACGTTTGCCCCTGCACGAATGCATTTTGTTAAAAAAATATTACTTTGGATTATGTTTTTTCGATTTTTTTCACAGGAAAAATTAGATTCCCGAATGGTATTTGACAAGACTATTTCATGAGTAACAGATTATTCTGCATACACATAGCTTACAAAATATACTACCTATTATATAGGCATACATAATAAATATATAGATATTAATTTGAAAACTGAAAAACAGGTAATTTATTTAATCACAAAATACTACAAACTTAATTATTTATGGTACAATTAAAATATAAATTGCAATTTTGGTACACAGTAGGAGTATTGTTTGAAATCTTTGTTAACTCATTGATAACGTTGGGTGTAGGTAAATCATTAATGTTGTTGATGGGTCCAGCTGTAGAGTGAGAAGCTCGAGGAGTGGCTGCAGGATCTTCTGTTTTCTGTTTTGTAGCTGGAGGTTCCGAGGCGTCACTTCTAAGGGTGTTTAGGATGTTGGAATAATGCTCATTGTCCATTTGCAGATAAGGCTTAATTGAGTTCGCTGAACTGTGGCCAGTAATTTTAATTAATTGTTGTTCACCAACCCTCCCTAGCCAGGTTACTGACTGCTGTCGACCGCATAGAGTGGTTTGTTATTTTTATTTCTTTTGTATTTAATCCTGCCTTCTCTGCTACTTCTTTAGTCCATTTCGAAAGTTGGTTTTTTCCACTTGATTGTTCTTTGTTCCGTGATGGGTTTACTGTTAAGAATAATCTATCAGTTGTTATTCTAGATGAACGCTTAACCATTAAAATTTTAGAAAGACGGGCTGGAGAAAACGTAGGGTTCTTCGTGTTGGGGACCACCCATTTACTATCGGCCATTTTTTTCTCCACCGTGGGCCGTTTTATTGAAGAGAGGATTATATTCCTAAAAAGTAGGATTTTTGAAAATTAGTTATTTAAAAAAATATGTAACTATGTTATCTACCTGTTTTTATCCCAGAATTATCCACTTCCTCTTTAAAATAATAAACTCTGCAATTGACAGCTTCTCCACCTCTGCAGGCAAGTTCTACTGAAGCGATATGTATGTATGTATAATTTTCGCTGGAGTCCCGCCGGAGTGTCTTCGTCCAATTTTAATGAAGCAGAGCTCGATTTCCTTTTATTGGCGCACATCTGCAAATTCCTTCGTTTCGCATTACGAGCTTCCCTACTAGACTTGAAGATAATATCTATAAATGGATCAAAAATTATTTTTTCTACTAGCGTGCGGAAAAGTCCACTTTTCCGCACTCATTTTAGTGTTGAAAGAGTAACTTTTCCGCACTAGTGCGGAAAAAACTATTTTCCGCACTAGTAAATTTGTCAAGTTTTTGGGGAGTATACTGACATTTGAATATTTAAAATATATATTTGTATGGTTGTAGTTTACAAAATTAAGAAACTTAATAGAATTCTGCTATAATTTTTAATAAAAAGAAACGTACGTTTCAATAATGAATGTCAAAACTTTGAATCACCGTAGCAACAAAGAAAAAATAAACCTGTCAGTCAAAACACTACCTTGTCAAAACCAATTTTACCGTCGCATCTTTTTCTAGAAGATAATTTTTCATGGATTCTTCAGACGAAGATTTGCCAGAGTCAGTTTTGGAAGCGGCTAGAACTGCAAACTTGGGTCTACTACCATCAAAATCCCGTTATAGGTATGAAAAGGAATATATTTTGTTTGAAAACTGGTGCCAGAATAAGGGAATTAAAACTTTTAAAGAAGACGTTTTTTTGGCTTATTTCGCTGAAATTTCCAAAACATTCAAGCCAAAGACTCTTTGGTCCAGGTACTCAATGTTGAAAAGTGTAATTAAACTCAAAAAAGACGTCGATTTAAGCAAGTTTTTCAAGGTCACGGCATATATAAAAAAACAAAACATTGGATTTAGACTCAAAAAGGCAAACATTTTCTCAAAAGAGGAAATTTTTAAGTTTATAAATGAAGCGCCTGACAAAATTTATCTTCATATACTTTTTGGTTTGGCGGGCGCAGGTAGGCGAGAAGAATTAACAAAGATGTCTTTAGATTATATTGATGACAAAGGAAATATTTTATTGATAAATATCCCAGACACAAAAAACCACTCTTTCAGAAGCTTTGCGATTTCTGAGGAAGCTGAAAATGGAAAATTGCTAAATTTGTTTAGAAAGCATGTGAGTTTAAGAAAGCCTGAAACTCCACATAAGTGATTTTTCGTGAAATATAAGAAAGGAACTTGCACTGTACAATGTATCGGAATAAACACCTTCGGAAAAATGCCATCAGAGATTGCAAGTTATCTGAAGCTTCCAAATCCTGAATTATATACGGGCCACAGTTTCCGACGTTCCGCCGCCACAATGCTTGCAGATTCCGGAGAAGGAATAACAAATATTAAACGCCTCGGAGGTTGGAAATCTTCTAGCGTCGCAGAAGGTTATGTAGAAAGCTCATCAAGTTTCCAAAAGAGCCTATCGAATAAAATATTAAACTTCAGTGACGCTGTCGCTGGCCCTTCCACTAGTCAGCAGCTGCCAGTAAATCCTTCCAAAATGACCTCTTCCAGCCAAGTTCCCATCACCACGGTTACAACAATTAGTGCTGACAAAGCAGTGGAAAACCGAAATCTGACTTTATTGGAAAACATTTTAGCCTCTGCAATTAATTTGCAGAATGCTACAAATTGCACGTTCAATATTAATATTAAGAATAATTAATTTGTTGATATGTATTTAATAATAAATGTTTCTTTATGTTAACTTTTGGGTTTTTTCCGCACGCTAGTAGAAAAAATAGTGTACCTAACACGTGCGTAAAGTGACTTTTCCGCACTTGTTAGGTAAACTACTATTCCACTTCATAAAATACATCTCTTGCAGTTTTTTTGCAACGGTGTTCCACATTTTCTTCACAACTAGTTCTTTGTAATTTTCACCGTTTTCTTTCTTCGTATTCCACGCCCAATCTTTCAGGATTAGGTTTAGTTGCTATAAACTTGTAGTTTACAAAAGCTCGTAGGTATTTCTTTGCCTTGCAGAATTCCGTAAACTGTTTCCATATTGACGTATGGGTTTTAACGGTATTGTACGGTACACTTTTCTCAATCGCCAGATCAATATTCCAAAGCCACTCATTTTCACTATATAAGCTGACTAGCACTCTTTAAAAACAATATTACAAAATTTATTGACAAATTCAGAAAAATTGTTTAATGTCGTTTTCTGGTGTCCTAGGAGACCATAATTACTTGTTAACAAAGGTATTGTAATTTTTGGTGACAACAGCTGTCAAGTTTTGCCGCGGGTAAACTCGAAACAACTGCTGACAGGAGCTGTCACACAGTTTTTTCATCTAGAAACCATTTGTAATTCAAAATTGCGCATTTGTGATTGGTGGAAATTAATCAAGTCTTTCATACAACGCTTTTATTTGAAGGTCAAAATGTCCCCTTATTAAAAACTGAGAATAAGGCGTTAGGTGGAAGAACGAGTTTTAAAAAATTCCCATCTTTCAGGGCATAAAGGCTTATTTTTTTCAGATGGTCAATTAGAATACCCTTTGAATCCTTAAAACTAGTGGCCATCATAAACTTTGAAGATTCTGGTTCATACTACAGTTTATCCATCCTAAAGCAAAGTACTGTAAACAAACTTGCACGTGGAGACAACCAGGGGCGCATCCAGACTTCCGTTTGGGGGGGGGACCACGAAGTTATTTTTACGGTGAAGGGGGGCGAGCCTATAGGTAAAACTGAACATAGAAAAATACTTTTTTGATTCAGATGGTAAACTCAACCCCAAAAAAATCAGGTCCAGGCTTAAAAAAATTAGTTCGTTTGGTTCAAATAAAAAATTTCACCCTGTATATGGTTTTTGAAAACTCTAATAATGATTTTACAAAGTACACAAATAGACAAAAAAAATGGCGTACTTATTTTTTCCCCACAAGATTACACAATTTCTAATAAAAAACAAAATTGACTATAAATTAAGTTTAGCAAAATGATCCATAGATTTCAAAAAGTATAACTTTTCCTGCAAAAATTTAACCGACCGTTTTAGTTAATTTCCAGAATCGGCTTCAAAAGTTACAAGCTGTTTTGGATACTACTAAAACATCACCATTATTATTTAGTGATTCATCAGATTGTCATTTTATCGAATTCTCAAAATTTTGTTTCGAAAGAAAAATACAGTTTGATCTTTTTAAAATTAAAGAAAAGAAAATAGAATATTCAAAACGAACGAATTTATTTACATTTTAAAAATACACAAGAGTAGATAATAATAATAATAAGGCACAAAATACTAAAACGACATAACGAAAACCAAAAAGAAAATCGTTGAAATTTATAGCAGATTTTCGAAATGAAATCCACCAGCTTCTATACTTCTTTGTCGGAACATCAAATGTCTAATTGACATCCTGAGTGTTAAGGGATCATATTTCTTTCAATCGATCCCATATGGAATAGTCGACAGGGTTAAAGTCAGGGGATCTAGGTAGCCATGCATGAGGCTACAACTTTTGTATTTAGACTTTTTTCACATAATCTTAAAATTTATGTGAAAAATTCAAATAACCAAGTTTTTGGTTTTTTATCTTTTACAAAAAAAATTTCTTTTACGAAATTTGGTCCCAAATACACTGTAATTTTTTTGATTTAAAATATTTATTTTTTTCACCTTATTTTGACTCTTAATAAAGCACCCTAATTTTCTCGCGTCAAAATATCTGCTTTTTTAAAAAACTCGGTGGGCTTTTTGTTCGTTGAAATCTCAAGAATATAAATTTTAATAAGTAGCTCAAAATTGTACATAATTTAAAAAAGAAAATTCGGATACGAGTTTTTTAAAAAAGCATATATTTTGACGTGTGAATTTTCGATTGAAAATTAGGGTGCTTTTTCGATATTAAGTCAAAATAAGGTGAAATAAATATATTAAATCAAAAAAATTACAGTGTGTTTGGGACATAAAAAGTTAAGTTTTCACCAAATTTCGTGAAAAAAATTTTTTTTGTAAAAGAAAAATAAACCAAAAACTTGGTTATTTAACTTTTTTCCATAGGACTTGTAGCTTTGCCGGAAATCGAAATAAACCGTTTTTTACCCTTAAAAACTCACGCCCTTCCACTTCCCAACCTCAGATCACCCGTAAATTATTTTTCCTTTCATTTTTATTATATTCTCTTCCTGGGTTCCATCCTACTATTATTTTTTTTCACTTTTTACAATTTTCAAAGGCTTCACCCCTGGTCTAATTTTCGTAAGTGGCATGAAGATGTTGACGAACAGCAACTAAAAAATGTGGTCAAAATACTGTACTAAACACAAACCAATAATAACTAAGGGAAACGAAAAGTCAAATTATGTACCTAAACAATTCCAAACAACGAAAATGTCAAATTATCACAGTATCCTAAGATACACTTAAGTTTTCAACATTAATAAATGGTGAGAGGATAGCGAACCAAATTGCGTTAATAATATTTCCTGTTTAAACTCTAAAGTGTTTTCCGGGCTTTGAAGCCGTGGTCCAATGGAATTTCTTCCTGACGTTTCGTCTACAGCTGCGGTAGACATTATCAAAGGCGATGAGGCAGTCGGCGAAGTGATCTCCCATGCTTCCCGACGTTGACTGATTCGACAGTGGTTCGCTCGGTCGTATTTATACCCCCGCCGTTGCGCTGCAGTAGGGGGGATGGGGTGGGGATGGTGGGGATGGTGGTGGTGGTGGCGCGAGGTTTCGGAGTACTTGATGTATTTCGAAGAACTCGCTTCCAGTCTGGGTTTAGGAACGTAATTTCTTCCTTTCGGTTAAAATTGTTGTCGTGCTTAAATATCTCAATGGCTTCCCTGGTTAGTCTCGGATAGTAACGCTGCGTTTGATGTAAAATCTCTACCTCGTTAAAAAGAATGTTGTGACCTTCAGAGAGAGCGTGCTCTGCTATGGCTGACTTTTGTGTTTGTCCCAGCCTGCAACTCCTTTTGTGTTCCGTAATTCTCGTGTTGACACTGCGCTTTGTGGTGCCAATGTACACCGACCCACAGCTACATGGAACTCTATAAACTCCAGGCGCTGATAGGGGATTTCTGCGGTCTTTGGCCGATCTCAAGCTCTGTTGTATTGTACGAGTGGGTTTAAACACAGTCTTGACCTTGTGTTTTTCCAGTAGCCTGCCGATCCTATCCGTGACTTTATGGATATATGGTAGACTGGTCCAACCGCGCTTTTCCTCATCATCTCCCGTTGTTTCTTCTTGGTGCTCTACATTCCTTCGACGGACGGCCCTATGGAACTCGTGTCTGCTGTATCCATTCTAACCAAAGGCTCTTTCTAGATGTTTCATTTCCCGTTCCAATTCTGTCGGCTCACATATTCTCTTGGCTCTCACAGACAGAGTTTTCATGACTCCCCTTTTTTGTCTGGGATGATGGTTTGATCCGTTGTTGAGGTATCGGTCAGTGTGTGTTGGTTTTCTATACACGGTATGCGCAAGCTTTCCATCCCAAAGTAAAAGAAAATTCTGATAATTCGATAAAATGACGATACCGATGAATCACTAAAGAGATATTATACAGGGCTATGTTTTAACATGATTCAAAACAGCTTGTACCTTTTGAAAGCCGATTCTGGAAATTAACTAAAAAAAAATTAAATTTTTGTATAGAGGGAGCAGACATTTTTAAATGCTTATTTGATAATCCCCATAGGGGCCTGAATACGAGGTAGGAGTATGTACAGTTCCCATGATTCACTCTGTATACCGACAAAATACTTATTTTCGTTTCTTTACTTATATCTACAAAATTTAAATTTACATCAGACATTTATAATAGCAAATCATACAATAGTTATTAATTGATAATTAAGATGATTTCAATCATATTAGAATTTAAATTCTTGTTCAATTTCTTAATTTTGTTATTTTTTAATTATTTACCTCGTTATTTACTTTAACTATTAATTGAAAAACAAGTATGTTAGTGCCCCATCCCCCTAGTGCACAGTGTCGCATTAAGGGTTTTATAAAAATAAGTAATCGATTTCATAAAACATACAATTTTGAATTGTTTTTCATTGTAATATCCCTTACTTGTCAGGTACTCAGGTACTTTGTACCAATTAAAACAATGTCGTGCTGGTGTCGTCCTTAAGAAACTTCTTCTTTAGGCTGTTGTGAAAAATAACGCTTCTTTGTTGTCGGATAGACCCTGCACTGTTTCGTACAGCTGCACTATACAGCTTCAGTGATCTTCACCGGAACCAGACGACATCCAAAAGAAATCTAGCCTAATAATAAATATTCTAGGTATTTGCCTTTTATTAAAAAAATAACCATTTTCGTTTTAATCGGTTTATTGTGATAACGGAGACCGCGAAAAAATCTGAAGTACCCACGAAATTAACGTTAAATCCATTCAATAAATAAGTGAAAATTAATCACGTAATCTAAATCAATGTTTGCGATCACTCTCGACAATCACTTAACAACAGAGTGCCCGCAATATGCCCTTAAAAGCATAAACAAATTCCCTAGCATATTGTTTTTGCGATTATCTCCGACAAAATCTAGTAGTGGCGGTATATTCTAAAAGGATACGTCAGTAACGAAGCTATTTTGAGTTGTGGTACAGTCAATGGAAATTTATACCAGACTGTTCTCTTTGGAATGAGTACCTTTAGAGTTTCTTGAAGTTTAAGGAGTTTTTAGTTTAAGATTAAAATCTAAGTGTCAGACAAAAATACATAAAAAATTGTGAATTGTAAAAATATATACAATATCAAACACTTTTTCATTTTTCTCATTATACAAATCCAAACAGAGGGGCATTTTTTGACGAAAAATTGAACAGACCATAAGAGAAATATGGTCATTGGAAAAAAACGTCAAAAATGATTTTAAGATAGGCAGAAAATAACTTTTTTTAAAGGCCTATTGACTCCTTTAAAATATCACAGAATCGTTTGACAGCATCTCCTTTAAGATCCACTTGAACTAATTTTGAATGCTGTATGCTTGGAAATAGACCATTAGAAGAAAAAAAATCATAGAATAGCCCCCATTATCTGCCATTTTTGGGTGAACCACTCCCACTATTTTTTTTTTCAGCGATTATCTCGACAACATCGTTTTGGGACTACATAACCATTTAATTACCTTGTGTACGTAATCGGCATATTAAAAGAGCTCGCCAACAGAAAAATCCGCTTTAATATATTATTAATTTGAAAACACGGTTTAGCCATAAGGCGTCGTGGTTTTTATCAAGTGCTCTGTAATCATTGCACTTTCGTTTAGAGGCCGCTCTACGCGCTTTGCTCTTCATCTGCTCAACTTGGCACTTTACCCTGACACAGAATGTGCATTATCGGCGTGCTTGCTCATTGGCGTACTTGTAAAAAATTGGAGCGCTTACGGGATTGTACAAATTGGTTTTCTTCTAGCACGTACTGTAGCTGTAATTTAGAGGAAGTTCCAAGTTAATCTCAACTAAATCTGATACAATCGAAACACATCACAATGATTCGGAACTCATTAGGAAACACAAATGAAGGACGAGTCCGAGGGGTAAACCGCGAGGTCCATTTTTGTGTACAGACCTCGTCCATTAGTATCCATTACTCAGCCATTACTAGCCATTAGTAGCCATTACTCGGCCATTAGTAGCCATTAGAAGCCATTACTAGCCATTAGTAGCCATTACTAGCCATTACCAGCCAATAGTGCGGAGCCATTACTAGTCATTAGTGTACAAAAATTTTGGATTTACCTTTAGAGATTTAACACTAAATTTGCAATACATTTAATTTGTATTTTCTTTATTAACATTTATTTACAATTCACACAATTTGAAAAACCTATAAGGAGTATACAGATACAATGATACAATGATTGCATAGCATACAGTCAGAACAGTTTTAGAGCAAACAAAGTGCTATAGAAGTACCTATTAGGCTTCTTAAGATATAGAAATATAGTAAACGTTATAAAATAAAATATAGTACAAGCACAGTAAAATATAGTAAATATTATACATTTACATAGCACACTTACATGAGAGTATACATTCATCGATAGAGTAGAAGGCCTTACCTGCAAGAAACTGGAACAGCATGAGTTTGAATTTTTTGATGTTTTATGTATTAAAGATTCTAACACTGTGGTTAAATAATACGGCTCCTTGATAATAGGGAGAGTTCTGGCCTACTGCTAATCTTGAGAAGGGTGTACGGAGTTCACCACCTCTTCGAGTGGGATAGGGGTGTATCATGTCATTTGTGGTTTGATTCGAAAGATTTTTTTAATGTATAGAACTGATAAATAAATGTATAAGCATGGGGTAGTTAGTATTGATAATTTAATAAAATATTGCTTACAATGTTCGGATGGATGGGCACCTACCAATTCTCTTTTGAAGTAAAAGACTTTATTCATATGTGCAGAATTCACCCAGAAAATCAAACCATATGAAAGTATAGAATAAGCTAGTCCATAGTAGGTCAGCTAGATAGTTTTGAAATAAGATTATCTGTGTGTCTTTCCCAGGTGAGCTTTTGATCAATTGTTAGGCCTAGAAACTTGACCTCATCTACCTGGAGTATAGATGTGTAATCAATTTTTATTAACTGGCTTTCGTTGGCGCTTGAATTTTTTGGTTGAAATAACATAAATACAGTTTTGTTAGAGTTGAGTAATAGACCATTATTTGAACACCAATCTTGACATTTATATGCGCATATATTCGAGATATTTACTGTTGCAGAAAGGTTGTTTTCAGCAATAAGTTGATCGGTGTCATCGGCATAACCCCGAGGGACTCCTTGAGTTATTGACCCTGCAGCTGATTTGTCCTCTTCTATAGCCACAATTTGAGACCTTCCACGTAAATAAGATGCAGCCCAGTCATTCGTACCTCCTCGAATGCCTATTCGATAAAGTTTTTCCAAGAAAAGATCATGATCTACAGTGTCAAATGTCACCATGGTTACTATATATCATTGACACTTCGAAAATTTGATACAGTTCTCATCCTGCAAACTTTTATTAACTTTTATTAGCTTCTCTGCTTCTTACTGATGAGGCACAATAATGCTGAAACCGGTCTAAGAATGGCAAGCTCCTTTAATGACAAAATCGAAGTTTTTGGGTTAAACCCCGACTTGGTCGAGCACCAAACCACGTCTGGACTTTCGTAATTCAATACCGGGTGGGGCATATAGCCCAAGAAGTAGTTGTTGAAGTCCAGACGCTGGTGCAGTGTAGGACATTTTTAGTGCCCTTATTCTTGGGAGCTTGTGTGATTTCATTTCACATCATAAATAGCTATTAAGTAAAGTAATTTGAAACAAATTTTAATTTATTCAGCTATATTAAAAATTGTGAAAATTTGTAATTACATTTGCAAACAAATTAACTAATTAATAACAGTTTGTTGTTTCATGACATTTGAATTGATAAAACGAGACCAAGAGCATGGATTTAATTTTCTTCAATTGCTACCGGAAATAATTAAATAATCATACATCATACAATGCAATGTCACTGTCAGTGAACAAGAAATTTAATGTTTAAAAACCATTTGCAACGGATATCACTAACAGTGATACTTATATATTGAAGTACCTGTTTGTAGATACGTTGAAATCATTTTTTTTAGTTTCCCTCCATAACTTTAATCCTTTATTTTAGTAGGGAAGCAGGAAATTCCGCCATATTTGAAAAAACACAAGCAATAATGTTTATTTAGCGGTCCCTGTATCTATTCGTAACTTATTTACTCAATCTAATTAAACAAATCCCGTGAAAATAATCGCGATTCATGAAGATCAAAAAAAATAATTTCTCGTTACATTTACTGCAATAAAAACCCCTCAACCTTAAAATATGTATGAAGTAATAAGAGTGATAATCCACAATAAGCAAAAGGCCCTTGTAGTTCGACGATGATCCCCGAATCAAACCTCAAAATCTCAAAATCTCGTCTGCGGCAATAACAGGAATTCTCATTAATTTTTGGTCCCTTTGCGACTTGGGGTCGTGCAAAGACCCATCTGGCGTGACGACTAGCGTCCAAAGTCTCCCTCGACGCCGTTGCGTCACCTACGAGGCACCGCGACGCGTATATATGAATGTATGATACGTGTTGTTGAGTTGAATTGAATTAACAATCTAATGTACTAGTGAACATTTTCTTGTAAAATGGATATGGTTAATGTTCTGTGTGTTTTGTTGTTTCTTGGGTTAAACGCATTTTTCATGCAGAAAAATGTAGAAAAACACAATTGCATGAATGAAAAGAAATGGGAAATTGCGTCAAATCCCAAAATCGATATCAATTTTTTATTTTGCACCGTTTTACATAGAAAAAAATCTGTTAATTCCGCAGCCCAACAGGTGCTCTCCCCTCAATTCCAAAGTTCAACAGCTTCTAGATGTGTGATACAGTTTCTAGGAAGTTTCATTTTCCTAATACCCTACTATAGGAGTTTTCCTCCTTTTCAGGGTAGATATATGTGACACGTGACACCCTGTATATACAACGTGCCTTTTTCAATTCCATACGACTTTTGTTTAAACTCTTTGAATATCTATAGCATAATAAAATATATCTAGTGGTCGTTGTCTATTTGTAAACACTCTAACAAAATCACGTATTTTAATTACAATTCCAATTGGAAATTCTGACTGACGATGATGATCTATCAAAGACACATGTTAACATAACGCAGTCCGACAGTTGTTGAAATCAATATTACACTTGATTTCACTGAAATTAAAATCTGATGGAGCTCGACTTTATCAAAACAAAGTCACGTTTAATTCTAATGACATTCGAATGAAGATCCGACATGTTGATATAGTCTGGTAGTCAGTTAATTAATCCGAATAAAAAATCTAATTTATCAAGAAAACCACTGAAGAAATTCTTCTTTTTCTTTATGCTCGTTTTCGTACTAAGGTACACAGCCATATATTAAAAAGAACTTTATCTCACAGCATGCATGATCTCTTCATCGTCTTTGCTGTTATAGTATGTACTTTTTGTAAGTGAAAGGGATACAAAAGTTCACTAATGTAAGGGCCATTTAAAAAATTAGTTTTGACGCTAAAACAATAATGCCTTGAGACATTTAGATTTTGTAAAATTCGGCTACAGGAGCGTATACACTTGTTTCGGAAATTTTTATTCTCTATGAGGCCTTAAATGCAATGACATTCGAACGAAGATCCGACAAACCGATATGAAAAGTTATTCTGTTGGGTATAGTAGGTACGTACAAAACAGAACAGACATTTGGGGGCGCTCCAACAAACACATGCTCATGCTGTCGGTGACTTATGGCTCTCTTGAGAGGGGGACATTTATGAGATGTAATTATTTATTAGGAGTTGGTTTAACCTCAATCGTAGACATCAAGTTTTAGCAACGAGTAAAAATACTTGATGTGTAATATTTTTTGGGGAATAGATATTTTTTCTGAGAGCATTTGTAAAGAAAAAAAAATTATACACTGTAATGCTAATCAATTTAACAATTTTTGCTGTGTAATAGTCAGAGAAAGATATGTAATAGACAGCGAAAGATATGTAATGAATAGCGAATTCTATGTAATAGACAGCGAAAGATATGTAACACAGCGAATTCTATGTAATAGACCGCGAAAGATATGTAACACATAGCGAATTCTATGCACTAAATAGCGAAAGATTTGTAACATACAGCGAATTCTATGTAATAGGCAGCGAAAGCTATATCATAGACAACGAAAGATATGTAATACATAGTGAATTCTATGTAATAGACAGCGAAAGATATGTAACACAACGAATTTTATGTAATAAATAGCGAAAGAGACGTAACAAAGCTAATTCTATGTAATAGACCGCGAAAGCTATGTCATATACAGCGAAAGATATGTAATACATAGCGAATTATATGTAATAGACAGCGAATTCTATGCACTAAATAGCGAACACAGAGAATTCTATGTAATATACAGCGAAAGCTATGTCATAGGCAGCGAAAGATATGTAATACATGGCGAATTATATGTAATAGACAGCGAAAGATTTGTAACACAGCGAATTCTGTGTAATAGACCGCGAAATATATGTAACATATAGCGAATTCTATGTACTAAACAGCGAAAGATTTGTAACACACAGCCAATTCTATGTAATAGATAGCGAAAGCTACCCAAGTAACACATATTCAACAACGAGCAAATGCGAAGAAGCCAAGTTATAGCATTTAACATTCTCTTGAACCTGTTAAATCTCTGACTGCTAAATACAACAACCAATTAGTATTCATTGCTAACAGGTCATACAGTGGTAAAGTGGCCAAGAATTATCTTATATCGGCATTAATTTAGATTTTGGATGTAATAGATAAAGAAAACTATTTAATAAACAAGTATGCAGAATAATCATACCAAATAATAAAACGACTAACTTTAACCATAAATTGACCATCTCAAGAGTGCATTCTTAATGGATATTGTAGGTTATTGCCCACTAAATTTCCGAATAATTCTATATTTACAGCAATTTCTGTATGTATAATAATGTATAACCTTAAAATAAAGCTAACAACCTATTATTAAACCGTCAAATATGATCTTTAGGGGGTTCATCATGAAGAAACGTTTCCCACTAATACTATGTAAGATTTTTTACTGCAACTGTCACCAATATGCTGCGAAATTTGTTGTTACATGAAGTGCTCATCAAACTGAGTTGTTAGAGGTAGAAAATACACCTGTTATTTTAAATGGTACTCTGAGTTATTTTCTGGTATTTCTAAAAATATCGATACGTTTACAGATGAACGTAGAAAAAAATTGTGAGAAAAGGGTGGAATTTATAGACTTTAAACATATAACAGATCATTTAGTCTATTCCTTCGTTTGGTGTAGCAGGTATCGCTAGTAAGTAATGGAAATGCAGTCTCATGTCTTTTCCATCATTTTAATACATTTTCTGAACTATCATCCCTTTCTTTAGATAAATATTTTGTAATTTCACATTACCGGGAATTTTCATCGACTGGAACTGGGTTTTTACTACGAGATGTTTGAAAGAAAGCTACTAGTTCGGAATCTTTACATCGGCTTTCGTTTTGAATTTCAAGTCAAATCAATTTTGACTTGACAAATCAAACAAGTTTGATTTGATGCATCTCTAGTTCTTATACTCTTGTGTAAACATTTGACCTTTTGTCTAATCGTAGGCATGGCAAAATCGGTAAAAGATGTAGTTAACATAATTCGGGTAATTGCGAAACCTTTTTTGTGGTTAGAAATGGATCGTTTTTAGTTTTTAGATGCATCATGCAACAGGCTAACGTGTCATTTGTTGCTAGAGCAGGATGTCGAAATTAAAGACAAAAAATTGCTACAATTTCACTTTCTACGTAATGGGTTTCGGCCTAAATGCCTCTAATATCATCTAACTGCTGTTAGCCAGGACTGCCGGCGGCGGTTTTTCGGAACTCCCTCAACAATTAAATTAAGCCATTTGGACACGTAGGGGTTGTTTTTAAATTTTTAGTTTATTTTTATATTTAGATGAATAAGAAATATAACAATTAACCATTACTGATGTACAGAGAAATATTTACAAAACGCAGTAATTTTGACTGAAAATTATTTCGTTTTCATCTCTGTTTTTAAACTGCAAATATCCAAAATAATCTCAGTTGTATGTAAAAACACATATTTGCAAAAAAACTGTATAATCTGCATTGCGCTACCTCAACGGAGGCGGAGTGGTATAAATTGAAAATAAAGCTTTAAAAACGACAGGAACACACTTGATCCATTAGTTAAAAACTGACATTAAAATTCGATGTGAATGACAGATGTCACGAAAAAAAAGAAATCACATCAGGTGACTGAAAACGCGACACGGTGGTCATCCCCGAAATTTTTTGTTCAAGGTAAATATTATTCCTCAATACTGGTGGAAATATATTTAAATTTTGTTGTCATATTTTTCAAATATACCCAACGCTTGGTTCCTATTACAATGTTTCAAAACATCGTCACTTCGTATGTAACACCAGTAATCTCATGTAGATACGAAAAAAAAATGAGGGCATTAATTCGAATTCAACACGAAAAGCGCGGAATAACGAACATCGGTCATAAATTATATTACTAAAAGAGTTTACAAATGGCGATAGCTCGTTATTAATGTTCATACTTAATTTCATCCTAAAAGCATTTTTATTAGGGATGACAGAGAACAGCGTTTTTTAATTTTAACCCGTGTCACGGGATGGAAGCGGGATAAACTAATAGCTGTTGTCAAATGGATTTAATTATTGTGATGTTTTTGAAAATTGAACATTTTTTTTTCGAAACATTTATATCTTAATTATGTCTGATAAATAGCTTGTGCGTGCTTTCGTGTATTATATATTTATTTAATAAAATTGGAACAAATTTAGAGACAAATTTTTCGATAGAACAATTGACTCGGTTGCTGAGTATATGGATGATTATTCAAGGGCGTCGCTAGGTTTTTTTTCTGAAAAGGGTAAATAAAAACATTATTGCAGGTCCTTACGAATTAAGCTCCTAAAATAAATTCTAATATTCTCTTTATCTGGGAAGCAAATCTATTCAGCACGTTCTCGATAATTTATTGAAAATATACTCTTTACTCTCTTTTAAGAAAGACTGTAAATAACGGCTCAAATTATCTGTCATATTTTTCATTTCCTCTTGATTTCTCTTTAGTATGAGAGAATAACAGGGCATTCATTTCCAAGGCAGAGAAAAAAAATCGGATGTGGCCATGCAGATAACTTTACCATACTGTAACGGCCCTACGGGCTCATAATTCAATTACTCGTACATATTTAAGGCAGGCCATGCCTGACAAGAGCGTACAATTGTCTCCATGAAACAAAACACTTCTACTGCGCTTGCGGTATTATGCAACTATGTTATTCCATATTTTATTTTTACCTCGCTTATAATACAAAATTTGAAAAAAGTTTATAACAAAATTTATAGTAAATTTAATTTAAAATAAATTTTTTCTCTTAATATTTTTACATAAACTTAATAGAAACGATAATAATTGCGAAAATCTGAAAATTCTCAAGAGTAAACCCCCACTTCCGGTTTTCCGATCTTGTCCAAAATCTAATCAGCTCATTAGCATGTTGTAAAAATGCTAAATATAAAATTTGGTTAGGAAATTCCGATCGCAGTTGGAGTTAGAGCGCACACAAATTTTTCCGGACTCCATACTCCATACTCCATACATACATTTTCTGGAAATGGTCTTAAATGACTTAGGGGGTCTCAAAACATGTAAATCCACTGAAAGCTGAACTTTTTTTTTGCCATTACAATACTTTACCTATGGTAAAGTAAAAATTGAACCAAACCAAAAAATCATATCCTGTAAAACATTATCTAGCAACTGAATGAATATACTAATTCTGTAATATTTCTCAGAATCTTCGGTAACAACATTTTGCCTATTTATTTGTCTTGCATTCACTCTAGGAAGGTGTATCGAGATGTCCGATTTTTCGTGGAGATCTTTTACTTCTTCGAAATTTGAATGGAAGCAAATATCGATATTATCTCTTTTATTTTTTATATATTTATATTTATAACTTCAACTAATTATTGTGAAACACTTTTATCAAGCGTTTTTTTCTGTAGAATTCTGCTCAAGTATTCTGTTAAATTGAGTACATGAGTCAAACAAAACAATGAATTTTGTAGTCAGCAAAGAATTCATCAATAATTGTGATTTCAAAGAAGAGTCTGCATCTGAATAAAGTATCGAATACAAAAGGTTTTGTGAAAGGTGAAAGAAATATATGTATATAATATACATATATTTTAATTTTTGTAGACCAGCATTTTCCTGAGGGGGGTAATTACCCCCATTACCCCCTCGCCCCGTAGCGGCGCCATTGTGATTATTTTCACTTGTAATCTCCGTACTGCTTGGATTCTTACCGGTTTGGCAAGAAAATTTAACACCTTGTTTTCATTTAACTAAAATGTCAAGTCCATTACATTATTTTACAGTACAAATTTTCACATTAATTGCTCATCTTCCAAGTTTTTGAAAAACATTTCCACGAGGAATAAGCCCTAGATAGTTTGCAAGTTTTTCTCGCAAAAAGTGCCTTTGTCGACAACCAAATAAACAATCATTTCCTACAATGTTTTTAACCATTGAATTTTGTGGCGAAGTTTTTGATCTTCTACTGATGCATAGACCATGCGCAATCACTATTAATTTCCTGTTCTGCCTTCGCCATTTATTTTACGCCAGGCAGTTTCCTACTTTCAGAATTATAACAAGATGGGTAAACTGTTAAAAGTGTATGTGGAAATTGGTGATCAAGAAAAGTTATTCCATCTTACGATTAGTAAGAAAATACTTCTTGAGGAACATAAAATACTTTTCAAATAAAACACTTTCCATACTTCTTTGGTATTCATAAATTAAGTTAAAATCCATTTCAATCTTAATGACTAAATCATGGATAGCAGTGGAGGAAAAGAGGCTTATAAAAACGTCACGTCCTCTCCATATTTTTCCATTACATTATCTATATATGACTTCGAAGTAAATCAGCGTTATCAAAAGCAAGAGGCGGATGGTTTAAACGAGAAGTAACTGCGGGAACGTGACATAAAGTCTAATGCAATTTTCAGGGCTTCCATAATGTCATTCATCTTTTAATTTTAAATGAAAAGGGATTTTTTTTGACATCATATGGTCACAAGTAACTGTACGTAGGCGTTACTGTGTTTACTTTACCTACATTTCGTTCTTTACCATTTCAAATATATTTTAACGGTTAACAAATGTGAATAGCCAAACAAAGGGAATACTAAAAGTTTATTCGATGACAAAGAAATTATTAAACAAAATTAATGAATTAAAAATCATAAATAACTATTTATTTCAGTCCAGATAATCATTAGGCAGAACGTAATCAATAGAATAAAGTTAGAACTAATTTTAGAACAAGAATCGTATAATAAAACACCAAATTTCTAGATGTGCTACCATCTATGGTAAGAAGAGAGTATTGACATTAAATTTTGACTGAATCTAGTGAAGATGTCACTCTCTTCTTTTTTATCCGAAAGGCAGAAACCGGTCTTAGGATGTCGAATCTAATAAATTAAAATTCCTTACTGGTTTACTAACTTTGTATTAATCTCTTAAAGGGATAAAAAAGAAGAGAGTGACATCTTGACTAGATTCAGTCAAAATTTAATGTCAATACTATCTTCTTACCATAGATGGTAGCACATCTAAAAATGTTATCTTATAGCGGATATAGCTATTGACTTGTACGAGTTTGGAATTTTATTTATTGGATTCGAAAAGCCTAACTGATGAAGCCGAAAGGCAGAAACCGGTCCTAGGATGTCGAATCTAATAAATTAAAATTCCTTACTGGTTTACTAACCAAATTTCTAATAATAAACTTTAACGTGGTAATCCCATAAAGAAATTTACATCGACGATTATACAGTAGTTATAAACAATTTAGCGAACAATTAAACAATGCAAGTCAAGACAAATTAGTTGTAGCTTAACTCTGCAAACATCAAAATAATAAAAACAGAGTTATTTTAAGTATTAGAAAAGAAATAAATTATCAACTTAACCTCAAAATATAATATCAAAATTCAACAATGTAATTCGATGGAAATTCATGGGAATTATAAGAAATCTAAAGAATAAAGGGTGGAGATATCCAAAATCAAAATTGCATTGTAAAAAAGGCATTAATAATTAAGTTTAATGCAAATTAGATAATCGATAGTAGTGAAAATAAAAAGGCTTAATGTACAGTTAATATAAGTTTAATTAAGAAATGATTTGATAATAGTTAAATTGCAAATAAAAATTAAAAATACGATCTAGGCGCCTTTGAAATGGTGGTTTATAAAAACAAATTTTCGCTGTCAAGCGAGGCTTTTGCTTAAAATCCTTCTTCGAGTTCACATCAGTGTCTGTTGTAAAAACAAAAAAGAATCAAGTCAAAGCCACCTTGATTAAGAAAATAATAATTGTAAAAGTTTTACCTGTCAAAATTCATAAGTGAGGTTAGAATTGATATTCAAGATGAAATTCGTATAAGTAAATAACCAAACCAATTACAAACAACATTTCATCATTTGCACCTGTTCCAACTATACTCAGAAGAATTTTATCCAGTATTCCTAATTTGAACTTTATCCAGTATCCTGTTTTTCCGATGTTTGTATCCTGTTCCAAATGCATTCCGAAGAATCTTATCCAGTATTCCTGATTTGGATCTTGGAAAATCTAATTTGTTGTATCGTCGATTTTGGGAAAGTAGATAAATGTAATGATATTTATTATTTTAGATATTTAATAATTATTTAGTTAGTTAGTATATTTCACAATTTCCTCTATTAGTGCATCGACTCCAGGTATAGTGTTATTGACTTATGAATACTGTTTAATCAGCAATAACACTGTTGCTACCTGAAGTACTTTGTGCTGATAGATGGGAATGGATAGATGTTTTTAGGTTAAATGAATTAATGTACGAGGATTATAATTTGAGCTATCAAAGAGAATAGACATAAATAAATTGGGTTTTTTATAAAGTTGAGTTTAAATTATTTAAGTACAAAATAGAAGTTAATTTATCACATATCTAAAAGATTAAACATTAAAGATACCTATTTTAAATATCGATATTTGAAACCATAATGATAAATAAAAGGCCAAAATAATAATTAACTAGGTTAGGTTAAATATTAGTATATAAGTTAAATTAGGATAAGGTAAGAAAATAATTTATCAAGTTAATAGTAATTGCTAATTTCACAATAAAAAAGGAAATTACGCTTACCTTTTTCTAATAACCAATTTTTTTACAATAACTGCACAGTGGCGTAGCCATGAATTTTTTTCGGAGGGGGCCCACTGTTTCTCGTAGATAATACTTACTATAAATACTTTTTTCAGCAGGGATGGGGTAAATATACAGGGTGAATCAGGGTTAAACCGTCAAACGTTCAGGATCGGTTTTTCAGGAAAAAAATAAGATTTGTTATTCCCATAATCCTGGGTCCTAAATTGTATTGATTTTAGAACAAAAGAGTTTTTTTTGAATTGCTCAAAAAACAATTTGGTTGATTTTGGTCAAACTTGGCACGCTTTTTTGCGGCAATAATTTAAATATTATTAGAATTAAATTATTAATTCCAGTGACGTTCCACAAGGTAATTTAATTGATATTGGGACAAATCATTGTACGCTACTGTTTTTTGTATGTTCGTTACTTTTCTTGGATTAAACAGTTGAACACACAAATTTTTTGATTCTTAAATTTTATTCGTATCTCGCTTAGTTTTTGAGAAAAAAATTAAAATCTTATTTTTTTCCTGAAAACCCGATCCTGAACGTTTAACGTTTAACTCTGGGTCACCCTGTATACAACGTAGGCTATTTAAATACATTATTTTATTTAACAACAATTTGTTAATTACCGGACACGGTGGCCTAGTTGGTAAAGCGTCTGCCGATTCAGCTTGGTCAGTGTTCGGGGAGTAAGTTCGAATCCTGCCGTATTCAAGTGGAATTAAAGTCAGATAAGACTTTGGGCAAGTGCAAAAAGGTATTTGTGTCATACGCAGTTTCATTCACGCCGGTAAACAAGCCGGATGAGATCGGATATCTCGTGGAACTGATAGGGGTTGGTGACACAATCACACACTTGTTAGTCGATAGATCACCTACGCCACTGTAACTGCATAATTAACCATTTTTCCTTGTTAATAAACATTTATAAAGTCTTAATTCATTATTATCGATCTTACAATTTTGCGGCCAATTTTTGAAACACAACTGGAATTAGGAAACTCATTTTCTCTACTGGGTTAGAGATGGTGCCGGGCGAAAATTGATTACGTTCTGACTAAGGTTACGTCGGAACGAAACAAAAATTAAAAAAATAATCTAACAAAATTTTAAAAGGAAAAACAATTAAAAATTAGAGTCTAGAATTTATCAATCAGATCTAATAATAAAATCGTAGTTTTTTTTTTGAAAGTTACTTACTATAACAAAATTAAAATTCTCAAATAAATTAAAATTCATGTAATATTTGCTTCCGTCAAGAACACGTTCGTTAACCGAGTAAACGGTAAGTAACAATAGAGAGTTGAAGTAAACACAGTACGTAAAGCTTTACGTAGAAAATAGCGTACGAAATATAACGTAATAAAATTGTATGAAATTTGAGTTGAAGTGTTCATGTACGTACGTAAAATAGATGTCAACTGTCAACCTTTAATTAATTGGTCTGTATTTTGCTTTTATGTTGTTTTATGTGAGCAGAAAGTCGAAAAGTCAAAATTAAAAAAATTTTTAATAAAATAAAAGGTTTTATTATATCCATTAAGAAGAGTATTTGAAGTACAAAGCCACTAATGAGTTATAGAAATGAAAAACAAAATAATATATATATTGGAATTGGATTTCTTGAAATTCTACTAAAATAGAAGTTACATTTTTATGGTAAGCACGTCTTTATACATGTTCAATTAGGCTCTATTTATTTCATTTAAGGTGGAAGGTATTCTTTATGCAGCACAACTTGGGGATTCAGATTTCGAAGAAGATGAAATGGATGAGGTAATCTTGCTACATATATTCAACAATGATCCTGTTGTGAATCGAGCAGAGCTTTATGGGCGATTGAGCCTCCACACAACTGGAACAATATTTGGGAAATTTAATGTTCTGTTCAGCACACACAGATTTTCAAAATCCATCGTGCTGATTAAATTTTAGTAAATGTACCTATATTGATTTTTGTAAAGTTAGTATCGCAATATTAAAGTAGCATACCTTTTATCAAGCAAAAACAACTTTAATGTTTATTTTATTACCAATATTTTGTTTGCATTTTTTGCTAGTTTTAAGATGTAAAAAGCGCCATCAACTAAATTTAGTTGAACATTTCTACACTTTGTAAATTTTATTCTTATTGAGTATATTTTCTAAAAATGTTTTATTCGTTGTTTTGTAGTTTTAGAAATAAATATTCTGTAATATGGTTTTGTTATTGTTATTGTGATTAATAAATAAATATTTATATAATAAAAATGTTTTAATTTGAAAGTTTTTTATTATCTTACTGAAATATGAGAAATAACCTTTAGAAACATAATAAGCGAATATTTAGTAACTTCTATAGGAATTTCTCAACCGAATGTAATCTAATAACAGAAAAATAAAGAAATTCTTTTGAGAACTTCTAAATCACACTTAAATTCCTAAATTATATAAATCAAATGAAACAAAAACGAATATTTAGTAACTTCTTGAGTGACCCTTAATACCATGTTATTTATATATAAAATGATTAATCAACTATAGTGCCTCAACTTGTAAATAATTGTAGGTTTGTTAAAGACATATATAAATATTCCACAAGATCAAGAAACAATTTTTATGTAGATAGAGTAAGCACTAGTTATATAGTCAGAATAGTCTGTTTTATAAGGGATTAAAGCAATACAATGAATTGCCTGATTTTATTAAAAACTGCAATAATTTAATGATCTTTAAAAGAACATGTAGGTTGTAAATATAAGTATATAACTATTTATTTTTGTTACATTTTTTTTTTGTAAACCTAAACGTAAAAATAATACTAGCTAAATTAAAGGATTATTATTATTATTACTTCTATAGGAATTTCTCAACAGAATGTAATCTAATAAAAAATACTAAACAAAAAAAATAAAGAGTCTTTTTGAAGTTATGAATAATTTACTTTAAGTCCAAATTCAAAATTGGGACATTCGCCATTTATCGGTGTCACTCGTATAATCTTCGTTTAACGTACGTAGATTTTTACGGTATCCGTGAGAGAACACAAGGTTACGTACGTACGCAATCCTATTTTTCACGTAAACGCTATTTCCAGACAAATGCGCATGCGTAGATGTCAATTCGGCTCCTAACGTTTACGTACTTGGCACAACTTCAACTCTCTAATAGAGAGTTATTGCAAACTGGCAGAATGTATACCGTATACGTTATACCTTAGCGCTATGACGATGTAAGGTATGCGTAAAATAGTGAGTTATTGCAGTTGCTTTTCTCAAGGTAGTGACGTTTGACATGCTAATAGTGGGGTGTCAATGGTGTCGAAATATAAATATTGGATATTGTGCTCGAGTTGATGGTAGAAAAGTATTAACGAAATTACGGAAGAACTTTTGAATATTTTTGTTGAGGAAGAACATGAAGATAAACACATATTATTTCACCTTATCAATAATAGGGAAGGTCGAGGAAGAAATATCAATGATCGCCTCAATTTAGAGTTAATTACATTACATAAAATCAAATTTCCGATTTGAAAGAGAACACATTGTATTCTTAGCAGAACGTCTTATGTTACCAGCTGTAATTAGAACAAGAAGAAGTAATGTTAAATCAGGTATAAACTATTGACTTTCTCCTAATGAAAGTAAAAACCTATTACCCCTAATTTTGTGTTGCAGAACTTAAAGGATTGTGCATTTTGCTTAGAAGATTAGATTATACGAATAGGTTGAAGGGTTTTGATGAAATTTCAATAATCAAAACCGGGAACCAGGAAGTTCATACAAGAAAAGACTCTTAAGATCCATCGGAGCAAAAAACAAACCAAGAAATAGAAATATGTTGTAGAATTAAGTTTAAATTACTTTGAAATAAAATATTTTTAACTTTCTTACCTTTATTAAGCAATAAATTAAGACTGATAGTTTTTTAGTTTTATTTAAAACCTAAAATGCAAATATCAGATATCAAAACTAATGGAAAATTTCATTTTTTGTATTTTAAATAATTAACATCTTTTCAATAATATATATTTAAATACATATAGAGAAAACATTACAATTAAGCACAGAATTTTGGAAAATGATTTCTTTAATCCCCAGCCAGCAGTTAAATTTACATTATAACGATTGGATTATAGGTTTTTCCCAATCTGTTGTAATCCAAACAGACTAAGTTCCTTGAAATAATGCAATAATTTATTTTTCAAAATACTCATAAACTAATTCATCTAACAAACCCTTTTATGGTACCGAAGCCCTATGTTTTGAGGGTTGGATATTGGATTTTTAGAATTTGTAGCTGAAATATATCGTAAACAGTTTAATATAAATGTAGATAATTAAAACTTTTGTATTACTTTTCAACATAAACTCAAAATTATCGAGAATAATAGTTTTTATTAAAGTCTAATGGTCAGTCGAAAAATTTTGTTTACAAATTTTCAATTTTTTAACTTTATTTACGTTAACCATTGAATACGGTTTAACATTGCTCTTCTTCTGTTATTTAATTCTAAAATCGATCGCGAAAAAGCCGCTTTTTGGTTTTAGAACATCAAATATGCATAAGGTATAAGGTTTAAGGCTCTCCTTATGCCTTAGATATAGCGTACGACGTTATACCTTAAAAATGGTTGTTTACTGTTGCGCACGCGTAACTGTCACTGTAAGGCATACCGTATACCCCAAATGATGTGCAATAACTCTCTAATATCTTCTATCTTCTACTAGAATACATATTATTTCGCCTACCTGGTATAAGAAACGTCAAATGAAAATACTTCTTGATTTTAAAGTGGAATTTTCAAGTTTAGTCCTAATTTTTTATGTATTTTTGTATGCCCAATTCAACATAGAAAGAGATAGATAGAGCTCTTGTGGTTGTTGCGTCATTTATTTTACAAAAAATTTATTTTATATCAGAATCATTAAAATCGATTCTATAGTAAACACGCGGATTTATATGGTAATCCCACCAGTTAAGCCAACGGCAGGTTCGACGAGCTAATGAACTTCGGTATATATGCTTTCAAATTTGCATGCGAAAAATTTAGAACATCCTACATACCCAGAACAGGAAGTGTTGTGTTTGTGCCCGAAAATTGTTAATTAGGGAACTCGTTATTATTCAGGTACAGGCATTTTTTTTAAATAGCTTAAACGAGATCCATATCTCGAACTCGTACTAACGATATGATTAATATTTCCGAGCTATTAGACCCGTTTAAGGAAACAGTTTTCAAACACAGCGCGCGAGTAATTCACTCCTAATTCTGCACTTCACACAAAATGTTCGAAAGTCATGGAAGTACAAGTAAAAAAATCAACGGGGTTATTGACAGAATGTTTTGTCCAATTGACTGAAGGACGTATCTAGAACATAATTTTTTGGGTGGATTTACAACCTTTAATTCAATAATTCTCGACCAATTTTCCGATTATTTTTTAAAAACATACTTAAATGAATCAAAATTTCCTCCACATATTTGGGCAAATGCATCTTCAGACCTTAACAAGACAACAAATGTATGTGAATCATTTCATTCTCGTTTCAATAATTCCTTATATCAAACACATCCAAATTTATTTATTTTTGTAAACGAACTTTTAAGTGTTCAATCTGAAACTTTAGGTTTGGCGAGTGGACTCAGGTCCCTCAGTCAAAAAAAAATGTGCCGAGATGAGCTATACATAACAGAGTACCTGCATAGATATGTGCCGACTTGGGCTATAATTATACCGTTTCAGTGCTTTGTTGGACATCGCCAGCAGGTAGTCCACCCTTTTTGGTCCGCATTTTGGACCCGCCGGGCTTAAACATGGCACTATTTTGAGTAGGCCATTAAAGCAGACAATCTAAAAACAAATTTCAATAATCTTTATTGGGTATTATAAAAGCGTACAATATATAGTGTCGGCGACATTTAGAGGCAAATTTCCAATTTGACAAGCAACGCGTTTGTCCCATCTCTGGGGCGACGCTCATGCCTTCTTCATTCTGCACTTCACACAAAATGTTTGAGGTGAGTATATTAAGTTATTAACCTCAAGCCAACTGTGATCATCGGTTGAGTAAATTATATAGTAAATAAATTATAACTGGAGATCCGTGGCATGTCTAAATTAGTCATATTATTGTTGTTAAGAGCTATTGGACCGTGCTTTCATTATAATTTTGTTAGAGCGTACTTAAATTGAACTGGGGGCGTCGTATTATTACCTTTCAAATTATATATTTACATACTTATATAAATAGGTAGGTTGTTAGGTGCTATTAACGTTTTTGATGCCAATACGGCTTGGTATGAACCAGTATGGCAAGCCTGCCGTGAAATTAAATTTTTTTTATAGAATGCTGCGTTTGGTGATACATTTATTGTCGAAATTTAATACGAATTTTGGTGTTTACTTCATTTCCTGTTACTCTATTTTTAGAGCAATTCCATTTGTCACGGTTAAATTATGTTTTTTTTGTTCTTAATTTTCACGGAGACGTTTTTAAGATAAAATTGTCATATGAACATAGGTACTTCATACGATATCTACCTCTTTCCCTTTCCCTCGTCTTAATTTTAATTCTAATTGTTAAACTTTCATCTAGAATAACAACTGATAGATTATTCTTAACAGTAAACCCATCATGGAACAAAGAACAATCAAGTGGTTGGTACAAAAACACTCCATTGGGAAAAAACGAACTTACAAAAGAAATAAAAATAACAAACCACTCTATGCGGTCGACAGCAATCATTAGTAACCTGGCTAAAGGAGGGGTGGGTGAACAACAATTAATTAAAATTACTGGCCACACTTCAGCCAACTCAATTTGCTCAATGGATAATGATCATTATTCCAATATCATCAACACCCTTAGAAGTGACGCCTCAGAACCTCCACCTAAAAAACAGGAAACAGAAGATCCTGCATCCACTCCTCGAGCTTCTCACTCTACAGTTGGACCCATCAACAATATTAATGATTTACCTACACCCAACGTTATCAATGAGTCAACAAAGATTTCAAACAATACTCCTACTGGGTACCAAAATTATAATGGGTGAAATGTTGGTATCAAATTAAACTAAGATATTTAAGTTGTTACAAAGAAATATTTTTTGATAAATT
The DNA here is from genome assembly GCA_949320105.2 of Crepidodera aurea. Classification (NCBI taxonomy): domain Eukaryota; kingdom Metazoa; phylum Arthropoda; class Insecta; order Coleoptera; family Chrysomelidae; genus Crepidodera; species Crepidodera aurea. Next base: position 8,757,197 of record OX439475.1, on the reverse strand, counting down.
GAAATTAACAATTTGTAAGTTGAAATTAAACAAGATAATTCCTCAATGGTCTCCTTTGATGTAAGTAACCTCTATACATCTGTATCAAAGTTTGAAACACTTCTTATGGTAGCTGAAGTCTTAAGAAAAGCCCAAGTCAACAACAACTCAATAGTTCACATAATTAACTTAATCAGATTTTGTCTCTCTCAAGATTTCTTTGCTTTTAATAATAAATTCTACAAACAACCCGATGGGCTAGCAATGGGTAGTGGACTGTCACCCATAATAGCAGATATTTTCATGAATAATTTAGAGTGTAACTTTATTATCCCACAACATAAGGAAATAGTAGTTTATTCGAGGTACGTTGATGACATCTCCTGTTTGATTATTTCAACAATTAATAATTTGCATCCAAACATTAAATTTACTTTAGAAATAGAAAATAATCACTAAAATAACTTTCTAGACCTCACAATAGCTAGAGAAAATACTAATTTCTTGAGTAAACCAGTAAGGAATTTTAATTTATTAGATTCGACATCCTAAGACCGGTTTCTGTCTTTCGACTTCATCAGTTAGGCTTTTCGAATCCAATAAATAAAATTCCAAACTCGTACAAGTCAATAGCTATATCCGCTATAAGATAACATTTTTAGATGTGCTACCATCTATGGTAAGAAGAGAGTATTGACATTAAATTTTGACTGAATCTAGTCAAGATGTCACTCTCTTCTTTTTTATCCCTTTCAGAGATTAATACAAAGTGAGTAAACCAGTAAGGAATTTTAATTTATTAGATTCGACATCCTAAGACCGGTTTCTGTCTTTCGACTTCATCAGTTAATCTCTGAAAGGGATAAAAAAGAAGAGAGTGACATCTTGACTAGATTCAGTCAAAATTTAATGTCAATACTCTCTTCTTACCATAGTTATCCACATATCCTCGAATCATCCCTTCCAACACAAAATGGAAGCATTTAATTGCTATATCCACAGATTACTCAACATCCCTTTAAAAAAAGAGGAATACAAGAATGAGCTGAAAATTATTAAACAAATTGCATGTAACAACGGATACGAACCAAATTTAATAGATACCTTAATTAAGAAAATCAACTCAAAGAAATTACATAAACTGGCATACCCCAACTTCCAATAACATCTATGTCTCTTTACCTTTCTTAAATTCAGATTCTACAAAAACGTTCTCTAAACTTTTCCAAAACATAAATGACAGTCAAAATTTCACATAAAACAACTAATACGTTGAGCTCAGTTCTGGTTAACTCTAACGATAAAATCAGTCATTTAAATAAATGTGGAATATACAAATTAAACTGCGGTGATTGCACAGCAAGTTACATAGGAAGAACTTGTAGACCTTTGAGGGTCCGTATAGATGAGCATATTGGGAGACCAGAGACCTCAGCTTTCGGACATCACATTAAGTTTAATAAAAATAACTTCAGCCGCCCCCCCCCCCCAAAATACAAAAATATTAAATGAAAACAACTCAAAAAACTTTACTGTATTAGACTTTTTGGAAGATCTCGAAATTGACAGTGAACTGAAAAAGAACAATAATTGTCTAAATAAACAAGTAAACTTAAACCGAAATTATGTCCCCTTACATCGTCAGCTTATGTAAAACCTCAATGATGATAAGAATTTTGATTGTTCGGTACAAAATTCAAACAAACACACCTACACCAATTTTAAGAACGCACCTCAAATAATACTGAGTTGACAGATGAACCTTGTAATTGTCAGTTACTCTCGAAATAGCACCAGATGATGGTGAGGAATTAAAAATATCAATTTTGGAAAATTTAATTTTGTTGTGGAGTCACAATTTTGCATTATGTGTTGTATTTACAATGTTACAAATTTTTTAACCAAATTAGGCAATGATGCCTGGATACCTCTTTATTAATTGACAGTACGTATTTTTTAAATTTCATTTCATACAAAACTAACTTTTTTATTTTTATTTATTTTTTTTTCTTTTTTATTTAACTTCTATCTTATCACTCGGAATTCAATATATCTTTCAGATATCTTGTTTAATTTCAACTTACAAATTGTTAATTTCAATTTATCAAAAAATATTTCTTTGTAACAACTTAAATATCTTAGTTTTATTCTAATGTCATTTAATTTAATTTTAATACTTAATTTGATATTAACATTTCACCCATTATAATTTTTTCACACTTGCAACTTAGAATTATGTATCAAATACTATTAAACGAGCAAGGTTTGTATGTATGTATGTGTGTCCAGAGGATCTCGAAATCCACTCGTCAGAATTCAATGAAACTTTCAGGGTAGACTAATTCCTATCTAAATCGGCAAAAAATGTAGGTCTCATGTCTGTGAAAATTCGATCCTCCGAGATATTTACAAGAAAAGTTAAGTTTTTAGTTTTATTTCCTAGCAACGGCACATAATAATAACTTGTTTCTATAATATATACTATAAAGGATAGATGAGTACAGTAAAAGTGGGGATATAACGTCACATCCCATAGGCGTACTTTGCAAAATAAGTTTCTATAATATAAATAAGGTTACAGCATATAAAATATATATACGCACTTCGTAGATTAAATTTTAAAGTTATATTATTTACAAAAAATAAAAATAAAATTTATTCATCTGACACTTTAACATTGAACGAATTAAATTTAACCAATAAATAACAAGGAGGATTATGCCTTCAAAAACAAATTTCGTACATCAGGAAATTTAAATGTTTTATTGTTTTGAGAAACATAACCTTTTAATAATTGTGACCAGATCAGTTCAATGGAATTTAACTCTGCTTGGTACGGAGGCAATCTGAGAATTTTAATTCCTTTTTCTCTGGCCATCTCATCTATAATATATTTTTTGAATTTGTTTTTATGTTGCCTTGCTATTACTAATAATTCTGCCTTCAAGGATTTAGGAGGACTGATAATATTTTTAGAATGAAGCCATTTTGAAATATATATTAATACAAAATTCTGAATCAATTAAAATACATACGATACGGCTATGAATAAATAAAGTCTGACTTGAACCATGGAAACAAGATTAAAAAACTATATTAGGCCGATCAGATGTATTAAAATTTAAATTTTAACTACAAATAAGCATTGAAGGATGAGGTAAAAATAAAATTTCTACCTCTTGAATCTGTACTACGTTCTGCAAATTAAATACTGCACTCCTTTCTTCTGTATAGTATAGTAGTAAAAAGATTTGACTTTATTTAATTTCTGGCGTTTTAATCTGAAAGAATTCAATTTTAAATTTGTCGCTTTATATAAAAAAGGAAAGGTTCATTTGACGGACATAAATAATTTGCTTGTCAAATGACAGCCATCTCATAAATTCAAAGTTGAAAATACAACGTTGCCAATTCAATTTCAGAAATCATGGGTTTAGGTAAATATTTATAGGAACGTTGAGTAACACTGTTAAAATGGACACTTGTCAAAATGTGACACCTGTAAAAACGTGACAACTGTTAAAATGTGATACGTGTCAGAATGTAACAACTGTCAAAATGAACAAAATAAAGCTAATCTCTTTTTTTTGGCGGTTGGAAATGCTTTATGTACATCGGGTAAAGGTTCTTACCTTCCCCGATAGTGTGAGACTACCCCTTACGGCTACTATTTTATTATGCGGACAGTTTTAATATTTAAGTTTTCATTTTCATAGAGAGAGAGAGACAAAGAAAAAGAATTAATGCTTGTACACGTGTACTATTAACATAGATTTCAATTTTTTATTTTACAAGAAACTTTAAAGAGACATTTAAAATTCTCTAAATTCTCTCTTTAAAATTTTCATAGTACATTTTAAGGTTGATTGTGACTTTGTATTTTCCAAGAGCAAATTGTAATGTAATGTACGAATGAACTATTTTTGTAACTGAAAATTTTTTAAAAAATATAATATAAAAAATATCTGCCACACGTCGAGAGTCTGGTCACAGATTTTTGTGGAGGTTTTTACCCAAGTATGAATTTCAGACCTATAATTTTCCTTCACTGCAGATCAATAAATAATAAAATCAATTGAACATAGAGTTTTTCTTATATAGTGATAAATAGAGTGAGCTCAGCGATCTTCTGTTGACGGGACGTGTGCCCTACACGCTGCTGTTGCCCGTCCTGTAAACAGGGCCTGTCCACCGTGACAATTCGCGAAGATCAAGCGTCAGTAGATGTTGCCCTAAAAGGGTGAAATGAATTTAACTAACCTCTGTGACAAGCAGTTGATAAACGTCAACAACAGCTGCAGCCAATTGAAAGTTAACACTGACAGCTTTTTTAATTTTCCCGCCTACTTTCAAGCCAATCGCCAATTAACTTTTTATTTATCTCCCTATTAGTAGTTCAAGTAGATGTCGCCCACTCCGTGATTTTCGCGAATTAATTAATAATTTGTCATGTTATAAATATACTTAAATTATATACTCATTGGGCTGCTTAAAAATGTAGATTTGAATATTAAGAGCGAAGCTCGGTGACCAGATATTTGTAGATTAAGCACTGATGATGAGTTTTGAATAGACTCGAAAGCATGCTATGCTAAAATAAATAAAAAAAATTTCTACACGTTATACAAAAAGTTTCTCATTTCTTCATCCAGTACGTGTACACAGCCTACCACATGGTTGATGTCTTCAATAAATAATTAAGTTTGTAGTATTTAAATTACCTGTTTTTCAGTTTTCGAATTAATACCTGCATATTTATTTTGTATGCATATATAATAGGTAGTATGTTTTGTAAGCTATGTGTATGCGGAATAATCTGTTACTCATGAAATAGTCTTATCAAATACCATTCGGGCATCTAATTTTTCCTGTGAAAAAATCGAAAAAACACAATGCAACGTGTTTTTTCGATTTTTTTCGGGAAAATTAGATGCCCTTATGATATTACTTACGAATAGTCCCAATTTAACCTAAATGGAATGTTCTTGAATGGTCGTCCTTAAAACATCCTATAAATGTCCATTGGAAAGCCTGACATGTTCTATTATGGACGTCCTAAAGACATTCTGATTAATATCAACGGATGTTCATAAGATGTCCACGTCCTGATGTCCTGAATGTCCAAGCCGGACGTTTTTAAAACGTCCATAAGACGTAATTGTGCTATCTGGGTATGAAATATCCGATAATCGTTCTGAGCGGTGCAGAAGAGGTTATAAATAAGATAAATCATTTCTCTTTGTGTACTGACTGTAACTGAAAACATCATTCCTTATCTGTAATTTATTGCCGACGTTCGCGAAATTAAAATTCGAATCGTCAAAATCAAAAATGGAGTTAACAAACATCCAGCAAAATTCATACTAGCAGGAGCGGGCGCGGTACGCGTGTAAACGTCTAAAGGAGGTGGCGTCGACCATAATCAATCATGTCCTATCTTTTAGATTGAAAGACATTGAATTAGCAGGAAATTGGAGCTGGCTCCGAGTTAACTCCGTCGGGCCCACTCCTCATTACTCTTTGTCACACCAAGTTTTTTTCCTTTCGGGAAAAAATTACGCTTTACTGCACGTGCATCGTATGTCGATAAAACATCAGTCACATGAACTCAATTAGAACGAAATTTATTAATCTTGTCCTCGATTATTTTTTCGCTGCAAAAAAAAAACGCGATTTCCGATAGAAATGATTGTAGTTTAAATTAAACTCATATCTCACGAATATATTTTGTTAGCGTATATATTTTATAAACGAATTAAACACTAAACGTATTTTTTACTTATATTCCTTTTTCTTCTTCTTTTTCTGGTTATTTTTACTGCGTTTGGAGCTTTCTAATGACTCATTTTTTCCATTTATCTTTTCTCCTTTTTTTCCTACTTATTGCTATTTCTTCTTTCTCTGCTTATTCTTTCTGAGGTTGGAGCTCACAGATGACCAATTTTTTCCATAGTTTTCTATATCCAAAGCTTCTCATTTCTCCATTTATCTTTTCTCCTTTTTCTCATACTTCTTTATATTTCTTCTTTCTCTGGTAATTCTTTCTGAGGTTGGAGCTCACACATGACCAATTTTTTCCATAGTTTTCTCTATCCAAAGCTACCCATTTCCCCATTTATCTTTCCTCCGTTTCTCCTACTTCTTTCTATTTCTTCTTTCTCTGGTTATTCTTTCTGAGGTTGAAGCTCATAGATGACCAATTTTTTCCATAGTTTTCTATATCTTAAGTTTCCTTATTTCCCCGTTTGCCTTTTCTCTTTTTTCTCCCACTTCTTTCTATTCTATCTATATATCTTTTCTTTCTTTGGTAATTCTTACTGCGTTTGGAGCTCACAGATGACCAATTTTTTCCGTAGTTTTCTTCACTTTGAGTTTCCTCATTTGCACGTTTATTTTTGCTCTTTTTTCTCATACTTTTTTTATTCCATCTATCTATTTCTTCTTTCTCTGGTTACTCTTAGTGGTAATATATTATAGATGAATGTGAAAAAATATATTGATTTTATCATGTTTTATAGCATCTGTGAAAATTTCATGAAAATCCCAGCCGGCCCCATTCTCTTAACGTTTACCCAGAGATGTGCGTGTCAGTAGTTGTCAAAATTTGTAGGTCATTATGGATAAAAAGCGGCAAATTTAAAATTGAATTCTTTCAGATTGAAATGCCAGAAATTAAATAAAGTCATACCTTTTTACTACTATACTATACAGAAGAAAGGAGTGCAGTATTTAATTTGCAGAACGTAGTACAAGTTCAAGAGGTAGAAATTTTATTTTTACCTCATCCTTTAATGCTTATTTGTAGTTAAAATTTAAATTTTAATACATCTGATCGGCCTAATATAGTTTTTGTCTAGATTTAATCTTGTTTCCATGGTTTTTACTGTAATAAACCTGTTCTTTTGACAGATAAGTCAGACTTTATTTATTCATAGCCGTATAGTATGTATTTTAATTGATTCGGAATTTTGTATTAATATATGTATATTTCAAAATGGCTTCATTCTAAAAATATTATCAGTCCTCCTAAATCCTTGAAGGCAGAATTATTAGTAATAGCAAGGCAACATAAAAACAAATTCAAAAAATATATTATAGATGAGATGGCCAGAGAAAAAGGAATTAAAATTCTGAGATTGCCTCCTTAAATCCTTGTTATTTATTGGTTAAATTTAATTCGTTCAATGTTAAAGATGCATAAGGTTTATTTTTATTTTTTGTAAATAATATAACTTCAAAATTTAATCTACAAAGTGCGTATATATATATATATATATATTTTATATGCTGTGACCTTATTTATATTATAGAAACTTATTTTGCAAAGTACGCCTATGGAATGTGACGTTATATCCCCACTTTTACTGCGCTCCTCTCTCCTTTATAGTATATATTATTATAGAAACAAGTTATATTATCCCTGTCGTTGCTAGGAAATAAACTAAAAGCTTCACTATTCTTGTAAATATTTCGGAAGATCGAATTTTCAGACATGAGACCTACATTTTTTTCCGATTTAGATAGGAATTAGTCGAGTGGATTTCGAGATCCTCTGGACACACACACACATACACATACATACAAACTTTGCTCGTTTAATAGTATTTGATACTTCTAAATATTTCGATAGTGCTTAGTTTATAGATATCTCATTAGACATTTTTTGGTTAATGTATTTTTTTGTGGCGTCACATCACACTTCTGCCAGCCAATGTGATTTGCATTTGAAAAGAAACAATCTGTATTTTAATCAACACCTAATTTGGACATAATAGTAAATTTATTGATTAACAATGTCTTGTCGAGATCGACACAGAGACGGACTGGGTTCTGATTTCCACACAAGAGTTTTATGCTGACTAGAATTGGAAAAAGGGCTTAGAAGGTTTTTGGAGGCACCCTTGTCAAATCTAGGGCAATTAAAAGTGGTGGTTTTATAATTTTTAGATGAAGTAAAAGTTTATTATATACGAAAAGAAAAAAGAGGATTCGCAATAGGAGAATTTTTTTTGAAAGCTAAATTTGATAAAAAATAAATTGAGGAGACATAAATTTTCAAACTCAATTCAAAATCTAATCTATGTAGGTCACGATTTTTTGATAAAATATTTTCTCACCTTCAACTCCGTTCCTGAATATACTATTAATATCATTTATTTAATGAACGCCCGAACCCTCGTCAACCTAGAGTTAGGCCGCAACGAATCGCCATGGGCTACAGAGGGCCGTCCATCCCTGTAATTAACTCTATAATAAAAAAAGAGTCGTTCTAAGAAAATGTCAGGTCGGTCGGAAGAACATTCAATCAGTTACTTTTGACGTACACTGAAGATGTTATTATTAAAATAGCCGATACAGTTATTATGTAATTATTTCGAAGGTTAGCCACTGGTGCACCTGTTTGAAGATTTTTTTTAGGAAATATTAATTTTCGGGACCAATCCTTTAAATCCAAGCCGCAGATTTCCCACACTAAGAACAGTTGTACAGGGTGAATCACATAAGTTTCTCTGGGCAAATATTTTTGTAACGAATCAAGAAATATCTAAAATGGAAGCGTTTTAGAGAAGAAAAAGAATCCACAACTGTACAAAATACATACGTATTGATTATAACAGACAAATATAAACCCAAAATCACTTGGCAATATTTGAAAACTAAATTATCCGAGAAGACATAAGCAGAACAAGAACAAAACATTAAAAAATTTATGTGACTTCTCTAACTCGAGATATAAATTACTTTTATATTGTAGTAACAAGGCTCATACTAAAAAAACGTTCGTTCCCATTGCCCTGCCCCAATCTCCACTTTGAACGGAGCTGATTTAAAGCTCTCAACGATGGAACAGCACATAAAATATTAGTAAATAAATCATTTCTGGGCGAGAAGAAGAAACGTTTCAATCAGAATCCATTTCAAATTGCGTTACGGGGTGTCCCAACGAAATTTTTTTTACAGTGCGAGTGTTGTAATATCCTTTAGACTAATATGTAGGAAAATAATAACAGGCAAAGTATATATACTGTTATGATTTATTAGTTTTGTGAAATTGAATTAATTTGTTTTTATTTATGGTCATAAGTTTTGGAAAATTAAAAATAAAATTAAAAGTTATGACATAAATTTTCTTTATTTAAAACATATACAACATGGACGAAAGGAAATAAAACAAAACAAAGCGATAAATTAATATTAATGAACACTAAACCCTTTTTAAAACTAAAGAATAAGGTAAGTTAACTTTTCTTATATTAAACCTTTTTTATTATTACTAGTGTAGACAAAAAGAGAAGAATTCTAACCTTAATTTACTTGTCTAAATTTCTTTCTATAACGAAGGTGGAATTTTTTGAACCATAAAATCACACTTGTTCCCAAGAACAAGGGCATTAAAAATGTCCTACACTGCACCAGCGTCTGGACTTCAACAACTACTCCTTGGACTATATGCCCCACCATGTATTGAATTACGAAAGTCCAGACGTGGTTTTTAAACCAAAAACTTCGATTTTGTTATTAAAGGAGCTTGCCATTCTTAGACCGGTTTCGGTATTATTGTACCTCATCAGTAAGAAGCAGGCTAGCTCGACATCCTATCTCTAAAGGATCCTATCTCTAAAGGATGCCTGCTTCTTACTGATGAGGTACAATAATACCGAAACCGGTTTAAGAACGGCAAGTTCCTTTAATAACAAAATCGAAGTTTTGGGTTTAAAGCCCCGACTTGGTCGTGCACCAAACCACGTCTGGACTTTCGTAATTCAATACCTGGTGGGGCATATAGCCCAAGGAGTAGTTGTTGAAGTCCAGACGCTGGTGCAGTGTAGGACATTTTTAATGGGAACAAGTGTGATTTTATTTCACATCCTTAGGCAGTAAATTTCTTTGTTTTATATTTTTATAGGCCTTTTTAACTTTGTAAAATATCTAGATATTATTTAGTATTTGGTTGAATTTTTACGTAGGATCAATTATTCGTATCCCTAGGGATGAAGAGTTGTGCACGCAGGATGCTGGACTTAAATAATTCAGGAAACAGGAATCGGGTCATTCAGGAAAAAAAACAGGAATCAAATTTTTTCATGGACCATTGGTTTTTACATCAGGAAAAAGGATAATTATCCAGTTCTTACTAGTTCACACTTATTTACAGGTAAAATCTAGAATTTTCTAATTGTCACTTTTTTCAATTGTTTTTTTATTTTAGGAACGATATGCACTGTCCGATGGTTCAAATGTATAGAGCCTCGAAAATTCTGTGAAATTAGTTTGATTAAACCTAAAAGTCACAGCACTCTTGTGTTAAAAAATCTCAAATTTCTTGAATTCTTACATCAAATAATAAAAATTCATTATTTTTAAACCTAAATTTAACTATTACATTTTGTAGTACAATTAAAAAGATAATTTTTGCTATACCTCTTTACTTTATATTTATGATTAGAAATTTTTCACTCGGTGTTTTTTAAATATTTAAATTATTTAGTTATTGTTCATGTTATTCAATGTTTGTAGTAAATTTTTGATAAATTGAGTCTCATTATTTTGATTTCTAATGATTCTTTTATGTTAAATTGATATTCCTAAAGGTTTTGAGAGATACGAATTTTGAGGTTGTATTGAATTTTAATTTTGTAAATAACTATCCAAAATTTATATTTTCTGTTAGTTTTACTTTCTGGATAGTCTATTTTAGTTTTATTCAATTACTTTCACTCTAAAATTTTGATAAATAGCTTAAAATTGTATGTAAAGTGGTCTTATGGGACTTCAATGTTAAATTTTAAATTGGGAATTTTCAAGTTTTCTTTAATTAAATAAGATTCTATTTCTTGTAAACTATTACTTTCAATGAAAATTTACTTTGTTAAAATGTTTTAAAGTGTGGTGACTCGAATTTTGATGAAATTTTGATGAAATTTTGAAATCTTTCTTAACTTTCGTTCTTGCTTCAATTCAAAAACTATCTTTGCAACATAGGTTCTGATCTATATTAAGTAACATTTATATTTGTTTTAGATTGTACTTCTTGTATTATATTTTCCAAATGTTTCAAAATAAAGAAAAATAAACACCAAGGAATCCTTTTTCACAAAGTCATCAGATTAATTTTAATTTTATTATTACTGTCATGATTTACTATATCAAAAATCATTTGATAGATGATAAGACTATGAGAGAAGATGTATGAAGGATTCAATGAGATTTTTGCTGCTCATCTCACGACAATTAGATTATAATAAATAAAAATACATAAAAGTCGTTTAATTTTGAATCAATTTTAAAATAAAAACATGCAAAGAACGTTCCACTCTATTTATATTGTAAATTAGAAATAAACTTAAGAGAAAAAAATTCTTGTTTGGAAATCTACGCCTTCTATCTATCAACATCTCCTACCAGATTACCAGTCATTTTTGCCAGTAAGATATTCCAGTAAAAAATAAGCCTCTTCAACATCTGTTGACGAAGATTTTAACCGTTTTGTCAAAAGTATTATTTTTGTGTCATTTTAAATTTTCATTTCAGTTTGTTCTATTAGAGTTAAGCCACCCAGTAGGTCTGTGTTCTCTGGAAGTATTAGCGCGTTGCTTTTATTTTTCTTTTAATTTTCGTTTTTGACCATGCGGCCGAGAGACTTTTTAAATTAAAACGTCTGCGCGGTAACAATTGAGGTGCGCATTCCGACACTTTTCCAATTAACACCTGGTTATATTTCGGGACGGTATCGGCACCGAGCGGCTTCACGAAGCCGTCTTTTAAGATGAGGGGTCAACTAGGGATCTAATTAATTTTAGATTACCTACCTAAGTTTTAGTTAATTACTTTCCCACTACATATACTACCGGTTGAAGCGCAAAATCAGAAGCTGAAACCAAAAAGATGATTATATAATAATAGACATGTTTTATAACCGTCAGCTGCTCATGCGCATGCGCTGTCTGCTACGACTTTGGAGCACATGAAGAAGGTTTCGCTTTTGGAACTAAACGCGATATATTTGGAATTTGTTGATGGAATTTCAAAGTAAAAATGGAGCAAACGTCAGTTGACCTTCCTTGAGCTTGTTTATCCCTTACAATGTCCTAATTCGAGTTAGATGTCTTTTTAATGGGAAATTTAGACAAAAAATACAATATATGAGTTGTTCTATTAATAATAATGATAAATAATGTTAAGAATATAAAATTATACTTATTAGTGTTGAAATTAAAGATCAACTAATTTAGTTTATGATTGACAATCATGTCTACGAAATGTCAGTTCTAAAATAAATAATGATACTTTTCTAAAATCAAAAACACTTTCCCATCTCGTCTAATAACCCCACAAAGAAATTGTTTTGATCATTTAATGACTTATTATAGAATGAAAAATGAAATAAGACAGTGATTAGAAAGATATTGTTCACCAGATGACGGAGCATATTATTATTCGAAAACCAATGTACGAACTCATAATAATAATTTAATCATTGAAGTCGTAAAAGAACACAAAAAAGATCTTATAACAACACTTCATATTAATAAGCGAGCATCGCCAGACAACGCCATACAAATGGTTTAATAAAGACATTATCGGGATATTGCTGACCCAGCCAGTGACGTGCACTTTTAGGTTTATGCTTACTTTGATCAATTATCACTATATGTGAATCCCTTTAGGAGCATGGTGCTCCCGCGAAACAGTTCCATTTCTGCTAAGCCAACTGTGAGCCTTTAAGCAAAGTTGGTGGAAGAAGTAATTCTCTTAAGTGTCAAACTTATTGAGGTAAGTAAGAAGTCAATAGAGGCATCCTACAACTAAGGAGAACATGCGCTAGTTCTACCAATTGGCCACTGTATCCTAAAAATACACAATGGTAATTTATTGTGATATCCTAATCTTGTTACATTGCTAATAATACTGGATTTCTTCTTACGACTGGTTTGTTATGCCATCTCCGAGCATTTCAACACTTCTCAAGGGCATCCATCGTTATCCACTAAGTTCTTTGAGTGCCAGGGTCGCCATGTGATGTCCTGGTCTAGGGCGCTGCTTATTGGGAGTAAAGGAATGAAACTGAGTCCTAACAAAATAGACGTCTATTTTATGGTAGATAGTACTTATTTACAGGGATAAACCATTATGACAACTAATAATGGGTCGATCTAATAACACTCTATGAATGACTTCGTATTGAACTCTATTAGAATGTCAATATTGATATCTGAGGAAGGTTGACCTTAACCGGTTATATATACAAGTAATGTCTAAACAATAACGAACGTGGTAAGACATCAACCTTCTTATTTACACGTGAAAGATTATACTGGGCGATGTGTCTCTACATGCCACACTATTAACGAAGAATCTATATGCAGAATATATGACGAGGATGAATAAACAACATTTCTTCTTGCAGTACTTTGTCGAAAGCATTGAAGATTTAAAATATTATTTTCGATTTGATCTATTAGTAATAGAAAAATGCTGTACCACCTATGGCAGCGGTATCACGACAAAGAGGTGTTGGAATGATTAACGTCGGAATGTGAATATATTAAATAATCCGAGGGGCAGGTGTGAACCCCTGCGGAGACACACAGGGGGCACTAGCTCTTCAAGCGGTACCAAATGATATGCCGACTTTTCGATTTTGTTCCTCTTCTTATTCTCTCCGTTTCGATTCCTTTCAAAAAGATTGAATACGCTGCGGATGACTGTGACTTGTTTATGAGATGGCTTATTTTATATTGCTTGCTTACAATTAATTCTTCGACTACGCCTTCGTCGGTGTTAATTTCATTTCTAGTCCTAATAACTTTTGTTGTATTTTAATAGAGATATCAGCAGACGATTATTGGGTTGAAAGTGCTGCTTCACTTTTATGGCTTCTGGATATCCTTAGTTCGATGGTGAAATTATACCTGTCAAACTAATGGCTTAAGGGGTAAATTTTTTATTAGAAAAGTAACAACTGTTTTTGTTTCAGAATTTTTTTTTTTTAGAAAAATCGGTGTTGAAAATTAAAGAAACATTAGTTGGAATGTCCTATTCGTTTTATTTATAATTAATTGTTATTAAAACATGTGGTGTACCTCAGGGTTCAGCACTTGACCCTTTATTGTTTCTTCTGTGCTTGAACGATTTGCCTGGTTTAACTATTCAGGGAAAATTACTATATTTGCAGATGACAGCACGGTGCTATGACGATTAAAAGACTAAAACATCTTGAAAAATATAGCAGGAAAAAATTAAAGGCAAAGAAAAAAAAGAAAGCATTTTAAGAAAGCCTTCTCAGGAAGCCATTAGTTTTTATTTTTTTTTGTTCCCTCACAGAAAATTTGACCGGAAGCTATAATTTCTAAAATTCTCACTGATTTTTATATAAAAAGATATTGAAATGGAATTTAACATTATCAAAAGTAAGAGGAATTTAACATTATCAAAATTATAATATTTAGGTAAAATTAAATTATAAATTGAAGAAAATAAATACCCAGACTATGCCCAATCCGATATTTCTTCTTAAAATTATGTTGTCATTTAAAATAAAATGAACGTCACCTAAAAATAAAGAAATCACATTATTAAAATAGAATTTAGAAAAATAAACAAAATGATATTTTATAGATAAACAGAAACGTTAAAGGTGAACTTACCTAAGGGATTGATTTAATGTGAGATCCTTTATTAAAAGCTCTGATAGTAATCTAAAAATTTAAAACCAAAATTAAATAATATTCAAAATTCAAAATTTTATTAACAATTCATTTTAGAACAATCTTTATAACAAATTATAATATCAGGACAACCTTTATAGCAAAATAAAATAAGGTGGTGACAACTATTTAAAATGAAATGTCAAGATACCAACTTTGTTAACTAAATTAGAAATTTATAAAATGTATGAAATTGGACGTCAGAATATAAAGCAAAAATATGTTAATCGTTATAAATAAAATTATGAAAGCTAAAACACATAAAACCTATAATAAAGTAGCACAGAATCAAAATTTTGAAATAATTTAAGAGTTTCTGCATGACGTCAGAAGGTAACATAGCAACAGAAAAAAAAAGTTTGAAAAATGGTAGAAGAGAGTTCAGTATAAAAAAATTTAAGAAAATATTTTAATTTAAAAGTTTAAAAGAAGTAGTTAATTGGAAAATGGTAGAAAGAGGAGAAAGAAAATTATATTAAAATTATTAATCGAAATTTCAAAAGAAGAAATTAGTGAAATAAAAAAAAACTTTGTATTCTGAAGTCTAATGGTAACTGCGACTATGTTTAGTGTTTAGTAAGCGAAGTATCTAAAATAATATTTAAACAAAAAACTTGCCTGGAAGATAGTGATTTAATATTCTGTATATCCTGAGAATTGGTTCCAGAACAATTCACTCAAACCAAGAAAATATCCTTTGAAGAATCCACAAAGTTGGAGGAATCACATTATTAGAAGTCTTGCCAAAATACATCACTGGTTGTACGATTTGAAAGAAGTTCAAGAACAAATAGTTGACGTATACGCCAAATTCTAATTTTTCAATTTTTGTTATATTTTATAGTAATAGGAGATCATAGAGTGAATGTGTGTGCGTGCAAGAAATTCCCATAATTAAATTTAGTCTGATCATTGTTTATGTTTTTCGTCTATATTCTTTATTAAATAAAATTATCTAATTGTTGAACCATTTTATTTTATTAAAAAAATACAGAAAAAATCAGTAGCATAAATTAAAAGAGGGCTCTAAAAAACTTTTGAACTCACAATTAAATAATCCCTGAGGTCAGAAAGAATTTCAAATTTTACAAACATTTAATTTAAATCCTTAAATTGGATTAAGTGGTTAAAGTTACGATTTTAAATATCATTACAATATATATTAATAGAGGCCTATAAATCAGAAATTAGTTTTTTTTAAATAAAGTTAAAAATACACTTTACAATGTGTAATAATTCAGATATTGATTTATATAAATAAACACATTCTTTTAAAATATATAATTATATAGCTTCCAGTTATATGTATATCAAGGGCAATGGATCAAAATTGATACATCCATTTTCCCCACTCTAAATACCCGTAAAAGTAAAATAAAAAGAAGCGGAAAAATTGTCCCAAATTAACCATAATAATAAACAAAAATAACTTTCACGGTGCGAGGCAGGGCAGATTGAAATTGTTTTTTAATATAGGGTTCCGCTGATATGAAAATAAAAATCATTGGTCTCTTTTTTAATTTTCTAGGTAACAAAAAGCCGGGGCCTGATTGAGCTGTCAGCCCGAGGGGAACAATGGCGCTTTAATCACCTAATTACATGTCTGGCTCTCTAGTTGGCGGTATTATGGCAACTCAATTGTTTTCTTCTATTATACACTGACGGTCCGAAGATTATTAAGATGTCTAGTGCTAGCGGTAGGCCAAAATAGTGTCGTTTCACCAGCAAAACTAATTGAAAGTTATTTAGATGGTGTTTTAATTAAAATTGTTTGGCAGAACTAGCTGATTACATACAAAATCTAACTTGTTCATCGTCAAAATTAGAATTTCTTTCCTTGTGAATGGCACTTATAAAAAACTTTTCAAAAAATTTTTTTTCATATTTCTCCCATCTTTATCAAAAAAATTATAATGCTAATTACACACTTTTTGAAAAAATAACAGAAATAAAAAATGATAATTTTAGAGCAAAAATTTGAGACCGTATATCTGCCCCAATAAAAGATTAACATATAAAAATACCCCAATGCATATTTTTTACGCTGGCCTCTCGGATTTGGAAACACTAAAAATATTTCCACTCCGTTTGAGGTATTTTCTCGTATACCGCTCCTACTAATGAAGATTATTAAGATATAGAATTAAATTTAGTCTAGAAACTATTTTTTTTATCAAGATTGAATATTTTGATGTGATTTATGAATATTCATTGTGATAATAAAATCCATCGGGATAGATTTATATTTTAGTTCACAAAACAGATGTTCACCGTTTCGATTTAATCAGACGCGGTCAGTTTCTATTTGGGAGGAAAACAATGGTCAATAAAAAATGGCAATAGAAATATTATGTAACTATTTATTAGGTTTTTTTTAATCGTTTAGGCGTCACGCCCTTGAACGTAATTAATTGTTTCCACTCGATTTTGCGTTAGGTAAAAAAAATTGTATATTTTTTCTAATCTAATTTTTTATTTGTTCTAAACCTAACGAATTTATCAACAACAGAGTAGTAAAAAACTCCATAAATATAAAAAGTAATGACCTTTTTTAATTAACAACTATAAATAATTCTCAGTTCAAAGAGTGCCCTGTATACCGGGTGTATCATCGATATGTGGGTGGAAGATTGCTGCTTCTCTTTTTAAGATAGGAAATAATGTTTCAAATAAAAGTTGTAGAGAGCAATGAAAGCTATGTTTCAAAAATAACTACCAACATACAGAGTGTCCCATAAATGTATCAAAGTTATGTTTTTTAAATGAAACACCCTATATATTTTCACTCAATTGAATTCCTTCGGAATAGAACATACTGATAATGGAAGGCAAGAAAAAAATATTGTCAGATCTGACGTCAATGAACATGGGTGTGCCTCAGGGCTCAGTACTGGGGCCACTTATGTTCATCATCCGAGGATCTGTGGAATGGCCCCCAAGATTACCAGATCTAACTCCTTTAGATTTTTTTCTATGAAGTTACGAGACTCGGTGTCACTCTATTCAGGAGTTGCGAGTGCGGATTACGGAAGTGTGTGCAACAATTACCTACTCGAGAAACTTTGCAAAGCGTCAGGGCTGAAACTTAAAATAGACTTTATATTTGCCAGGAGGTCAACGAGGAACATTTTGAACATTCTTTGTAATAACAGATAAGGTTAGTGTTAGTTTAGTTGCCTTCGTGTTTGTGATGTTTAGTTATTTTTAAAAATTAATAACTCAACTTGTAATGAAGCAAATTTCAAATTTTTTGCACGGTTGAATGGAGAATAAAACCCCCCTTCAAATGAGCTATCACTCACTACGCCATGCTATTTAAATTTTTCGAAAGGGTTGCTCCCCTCCAGTAAGGGATAAAATTAAAAATGCACATTGTAGAAATCAAAAGTCGTTCTCGGCGATTTTCCTAACAAGAGTCCAGATACGAGTTAGATAGAGGAGTAACACTTATGATTCTCACTGTATAACTTTATGCTACCACCCCGTAGTGAGATTTAATTATTTATTAATTATATATTAATAATTTTCTTACGTAAATCTTAGATATCGAACTTCGACAGAAGTCTGCTATTCACTATACAGCAACCAAAGACTACAAATAAAAACTAATCCTCAAAAGATTGAATCGTCTACGAATTGGTCAATTTTTAATAAAAACTTTCACGTTCATATAAAAATATGACGAAATTTAGTTTTCAGAACCATAATATAAGTCGAATTTCATAACAGTTATCCGATCAAAAGAGACAAATCGCTCAATTTGTAGGAATCCCTTTTTCCCCGGAATAAATAATACATTTCTATTCAGAAGAAGGCAGACTAAGGAGCTGTATCATGGAAATATTCCCGTCTCTCACCTCGAATACTTCGGATTTCAATGCATGCAATACTGAATCATGATTTTCGGTTTTATAGTACGGGAAAATTTATTAAATATTGACTGTAATAATGTAGATCCGCTAGAAGTAACATCGGCAGCGAGATAATTAATAAAAAAACAAAATTACTCTTGGGAATTGAAAATTAAAAATAGAAGAAACACTCTACTAGAGATACAGTTACAGGTACCAGCGTTTCACTTATTAGTACACCTAAATGTTTTAAAGGAGGTTTACCGGACCCTGTATTTATGTCTAAATGATATAATGCGTAATCTTTCTATAACAGTTGACGTTTGTCTATGGTTCTACATTGGAAACTATTTATCTTGAAGAGTCATTGTTGAACAACCTTCTAAAATGTTTTTTTCAACCAGCTTTGCATGAAGGCCTTGTTAAGAGCACACATAACTCAAATTATAGCGCCTCTATCGAGGAGATAATAAAAAAATGAAGAATAGTACAAATGCTCTACTAAAGCTACAGTTACTTACCACCAAAGTGTTTGGTTCTCTTTTTGGCTACAGCTTTTGCTTGACTCCTGTCTCATTGACATTCTAGATATCTTTTGGTTCAAATTTGTAGCTGTCTAAAACAGTTTGTCATTCATAACATTCAGACTGAAGTATGTACTCAGCCTTTGGAAAATTGCGGAAGTCATAATGATACCCAAGCCAGGGAAACCACCACATGAGGCATCGTCATACAGACCGATCTCATTACTGCCTGTTATGTCAAAACTATTTGAGAAACTCCTACTCAAAAGACTAAACCCACTTATCGAAGAAAGAGAAATTATCGCTGATCACCAATTTGGATTTAGAAATAAGCACTCGACGATCGACCAAGTTCATAGAATACCCAACATTATAGAGAAATCATTAGAAGAGAAAAACATTTGTGCTACTATCTTTCTTGATGTAGCACAAGCGTTTGATAAGGTTTGGCATGAAGGCTTAATACATAAGCTCAAGCTTCTCCTTCCAAAACAATATATAGATATCCTCCATACATATATATCGGAAAGATACTTTAGAATTAGGAAGTGTCCTAGGACCTGTGCTATACTTACGGTACACATGTGATATTCCAGAGTTAGAAAACAATACCATAGCCACCTTCGCCGACGACACTGCCATTCTAGCAGTAGGAAAGAGCAATGAAGAAGCAACCCACAAAGCTGCAAACAGCTGTCCACCTTATCTAAGACTGAACGAAGATATGGAAAATTAAACTTAATGAAACTAAATCACTCCACATTAACTTTACAAACAAAAGGATAGATCATATTGCAGTCAGAATAAACAATAACATGATTCCATATTCAAACACAGCAAAATATTTAGGTATTACCTTAGATGCCAAACTCCGATGGAAAGTGCATGTTCAAAGGAAAGAGAAGAACTTGGAATGAAATATAGAAAAATGTACTGGCTAATTGGAAGAAACTCCACTCTGTCTCTACATAATAAGCTTATGCTTTATAAGCAGACACTTAAGCCTGTATGGACCTATGGTATCCAAATATGGGGATGCACCAAAGCAAGCGACTTATCAATCATCCAAAGATTTCAAAACAAAGTACTGAGGAACATAGTAGATGCCCCTTGGTACATTCGCAATAGCGATCTCCATAGGGATCTGGAAATGGACACTGTTGACCAAACCATCAAGAAATTAGCCAAGAGTCATGTCAATTTCGAGGCTATCCAGCTCCTTGACAATACTGGGTTAGAAAGAAGACTTAAGAGTTAGTTTAGTGTTTTTAGTGCAAAAGCAGAGCTTGTGTGTGCACGTTAAAGTTTAGTGCAATCCATTCTACAGAACCTAAGGAACGCTGATGAGTATACCTTAGTTTTAAGTTTCAAACTCTATTAGATTAAGTTAGAATTAAATTGCTTATTGGTCACTGTTGACCAGATTGTAATATACTTAATGCCTATATGGGTGTTTAATAATAATAATAAAAAATCGTAACATTGAATCTGGTGGCGATAGAAGAGCTTGGAAAGTTCTGCGAATTGTTGCGATTTATCAATCCAGAGATTCAATCAGGCATGTTTAACATATATTTCCTGTTTTCTCTCAAATGGTGGAAACTCTTCAGGATGAAGTTCTACGTAATGTCTAAGAATAGCATCTGTATCAGCTATTCCTATGATCAGCTACCTTACCTAACGTAGCTAGACCGGCAGATATCCGTAAATGATTTTGGATACCGCTAAAAATAGGTCTTTTAGTAGCAAACTTGGCTAAAATCATGCTCACAAATTCAACAGTTTCCCATATAATCGTTGAAAAATATTTGCTTAAAAGAGGTGGCTAAGTTGTTCCTGATAGTAACTCCCAAGATGATTGATTGAAAGCGATTCTCCTGAGCCTCATTATAGGCTTCTTCCTATGTCAAAACCTTTCTGGGTTTTTCTTATTTTTACTGGTGGAAACACCGATTGTCCCGGACTATAACTTACCTCGAATTCATACATACCTATTTCGGATTTCAATGCATGCAATACTGAATCATGATTTCCCGCATTACATGCGATTCCGATTCAAATGTTCACGTTTTGGTAGTTCCATCTATTTTCAGCTGACGCAGTCTCAACCATCCGAGCATCCCCGGCTAGGAGGCTGCGGCGCTCTTGAGAAAAATTTACGAATTTAACATTCGAATTCGCTTCTTTATATTTACATCAAAAAAGAGGGATGGAACTCTTTATCAGTTGTAGCACGTTGTCTCTTCATTGCAATCCATCAACTGGAAAATGTTTAGATTATTTAAATTTTCGCTGCGTTTGCTGAAAATACTTTTTAAAGTGTTCAGCGAGTGACTGGGGAACTAACGATGAAATATTTTTGCGGCACTGTTACTTCTATTGGGAAAAATAAAATATTTAGTATATTTTTTTTCTACAACAATAATCAAAAATTCTTCAGTCGTGCGTTTCAGAGAGTTGCCAAGTGTTTAAAGGCGCAATCTTGTTTAAAAATTGTTAAATTTTATTTGTTGTAGTGTTTTTTCCAACAGTTTCTTCTGCTTTAGTAAATTTTCCCCTATTTTAAGTATTTTTGTTCTCCGTTTTAAAATTATCAATGTAAAATAATGGTTCATATTTATAATTAATCAAGGGTAATATAACGAGACCTTGATAAATAGTCGACTATTTTTATTGGATCTAAATTTTGAGTGTTTTTGATATCAATTTGTTGAGACATAATTTTGTCATTAATAATCTGATTAAAACCCGAGAGCTGTAGCTAGAGGGTTTTAATCTTTGATTCACAGGTTTACAAAAAAAAAGGTTGGGACTATTTGACCAGACCACGTTATTCCTAGGTATTTAGCGCCCTGAATCCGAATCCGGGCTCAGTTTTTTCCCAGCACGTCACGGAAACGAGATTTCAAGGTCATGTATGGATACTACATTCTCTGAATCGGAAAAATATACAAATATTTTAATCAGCAACGAAACCAACTCTCCCCCCGTTTTAGAGGATGCTCAACACGATGGCGGTGGTTAAAATTCTTTTGGAGATGACCCAACACCCCAAACGGCCAAAAATCACTCCAAAAATGGGGTAATCGCGTATTCCGCATATTCCATCGGTAAAATATTCCCTATCCCCCGTTTTCAAGGATGCTGAACACGATGGAGTTATCCAAAATTACTTTCGACTTGACCTCACCCCTCAAACGGCCAAAAACCTCCCCCAAAATGTGGGAATCGCGGATTCCGCGTCTTCCACCTGCAAAATATATCTTCCCTCTCCTTTTCGAGGATGCTAAACACGATGGCGGTATTCAAATTTTTTTTAGACTTAGTCCCAACTCCCAAACGGCCAAATTTTTTTTTGAGCAAACATGAAAACCCGCGGAAATTTTTCACCCTGTAGAGGGTGATTTTTGGCCGTTTGGGGGGTGGGACTAAGTCGAAAATAATTTTGCATACCGCCATCCTCGAAAACGGGCAGGGGGAAGATATATTTTGCCGGTGGAAGATGCGGAATCAACGATTCCCCCATTTTGGGGGTGGTATTTGGCCGTTTGGGGGGTGGGACTAAGTCGAAAATAATTTTGCATACCGCCATCCTCGAAAACGGGCAGGGGGAAGATATATTTTGCCGGTGGAAGATGCGGAATCCGCGATTCCCCCATTTTGGCGGTAGTTTTTGGCCGTTTGGGGGGTTGGGTCAACTCCAAAAGAATTTTCACCACCGCTATCGTGTTCAGCATCCTCGACAACGGGGGGAGAGTTGGTTTGGTTGCTGCTTAAAACCTTTGTATATTTTTTCGACTCACAGAATGTAGCATCTATAAATGACCTTGAAATCTCGTTTTCGTGACGTGCTGGGGAAAAACTGAGCCCGGATTCGGATTCAGGGCGCCAAAATACGTAGGAATAGCGTGGTCTGGTCAAATAGTCCTGACCTTTTTTATTTTTTGTAAACCTGTGTTATTAATGACAAAATTATGCCGAAACAAATTGCAAAAAACACGAAAAATTTAGCAACAATAAAAATAGACGCTAATTTATTAAGGTTGAGTTATATTTAGGAAGATTATTTCCCGCGAAAATTAAATTAATTTCGGATATGTAAATTAGAAAAAACTTTATTATAGTCTATTTTTATGTATGAGAGAGTATTAAAATAATAAAGCGTTCGTAATCCATAGGCGTACCACTTCTTTTAGTAGACAGTTAAAATATTTTGTGAAGTTATACCTCGAGTATTTTCGTATGAAATAACCTTTGTATAAATATAATAAATATATCGGGTGTACACTTATATTTTCACCTAATTAACCTGCTTATAACTTCTAAACAGCTGAAGGTAAAAAAGTGCAATTTTTTCTAAAATATTTTATTTTTCCACAAGGTATGTTAAGAACATTGTGTCAAACGGGTTATGTAGGTATAAGGGTTTAAACTTTGACTTTTAAACAACGTTACGTTTATAAATAATAATTTTAATATAAAAACTGATTCTTACCTACAAATCCAAATCAGAATCGAAATCAGAAGATGAACTGTCACAACCAATATTTACAATTAGTGGCTCGATCATTTCATCAGTAATATTGTCCAACTTCCACATTTTCTCTTCTTCTTTAATCGTATGATTTACTGCCTTTTCCCAGTTTTCAGGATTCACATTATTTACAGCCTCCAAAAACAACTGTTTAACATCACTCATTTTAAAAGAATTATTTTTTCTTGAAACTTCTCCCTTTATCTGTGCCCATATCAGTTCAATCGGGTTTACTTCGCAATGATATGGTGGTGATCTAACCACCGTCATCCCACGATTTTTTGCAATTTCATCAATTTCATATTTTTTTAATTTCTCTTTATGAAGGGAACACAAATGATACAGTTCTCTTCTCACAGAACCGGGATGGAACTTAATATTCTTTGAATTTAGCCAATTCTGTAAATCTTTTTTTAACCACTTGGTTGTGGGCATTTTTTCTGTAAGTCTCGAGTGATAACTTGCATTATCAATTACTATTATACAGTTCTGAGGAAGAAGATCTATCATTTGTTCGAACCACTCTTTAAAGACATCAGCATTCATGTCCTCATGGTAGTCACCGGTACGAGTAGATTCAAAAGTCAATAAACCACCTTTAACAAAACCGTTTGAACTACCGATGTGTACTATTATCAGTCTGCGCCCCTTTCCTGATGGTGGATTTAAACCAGTACATAAATTATTTAAAAAAGCCTGTCTTCGACTTGTAACAGTTTCATCTTGCCAAAATTTATTTGGTGTATGTCCCTCGTTGATCCATGTTTCATCTAAATAAAATATATTTCTTCTTTGGTTTCTCATTTCTATTATAGACCTTAGGTAATTTCTTCTCCATACTACAATATCGCTTCTTTCTATTAAAATAGACTTTCTGGAATGCTTTTTCCATAGAAAACCTATTTCTTTTAAAAGTTTCCATAGTGTGCTTCGACTCATTTCAGGGTAATCCTTATCATCTCGAACCGTGGCAAGAACTTTGTCTACTGTCGGAAATTCTTTTCTAAAGAAGAACGCATGCACTTTCCTTCGAAGTCTTTCTTTCAAATGATTTTCTATTTGAAATTTTGGTTTTCCTGGAGCTTTACGTGCTGTTTAAAATTCGCCAAATTTCTCTTCTTTAACAACTCTGTAAATCGTAGATTTCCCAACACCAAGCGTACTACTAACTAATTCCACTGTGTCATCAACACTTTTACATAAATGTTTGTCTGTAAATGATTTAAAACAATTAAATATTAATGTTTTTTCATTAACTGTTAAAGGACCGATTTTTTGTCGTTTACCCGGTACTTCCAAATTTTCCATGATCACACTAGAATTCACAATAGACTGCACAATGCACCTTGCATGTTGCAACTAAACGACATTTAGTAAGCTGTCAAGAATACACAACTGGACCTCCTTACTAAATGGAAAACCTATAATCGCATTTTCGGTGAAATTTGTTGGTAAGGGATTTATCTACTTATAATTCGATTACTGTAAGAAATTCTTGGAATTAAAATAAAACAAAATTGGCAAATAGGTACTTATTGAAAATAATCTTAAGATACGGCTCTGTTATCTTTAATACACAGGGCTTTTGGCCTGTCCAAACCTTTTTCTATTGTTCTGTACAGCTTATGGTTATAAAAGACCAATAAAAGACCCAAAACTTGTATTAGCTCAGGTACATTTATGACAATTTTAGGAAATATTTAGATTATTCCGTAAAAATATTTAAAATGACCGTACTAAGTTTTGCATTAGAAATGCTGTTTTATTACTCTCTCATACATAAAAATAGACCATAACAGAACACAAACATCAGCAGTACAATTAAAATAATAGGAAATTAAATAGAATACTAATTAAAGTTGAAAACACAATTATTATAGGTCACGTCTTTTTGGTTGTTTAAATATTGACTGTTCTGTATCCGTTCTTCTTTTGATCCTGAAGATACGGAATTTGCGTGATTAATAACATAATTAGATGATGCCGCTACATTTACACTATTTTCATCAGAACTTCTCATTTTATTTATAATATTTTGGTGGTGCTGTTCATCCATTTGTAAATATGGCTTGATTGACGAAGAACTTCCGTGTCCTGTGATTTTGATTAATTCTTGTTCAGAAACTCCAGATTTGGCTAATTGGGAAACGGCAGTCGAGCGGCACGAATGATTGGAAATTTGTCAAGGTCGCGTTATATTTAATAAGATTATTTCCCGAGTCACAAAAAATTCTGTACGTACCTATAAGCTATACTAGTTTTGCTCTTTACTGTCTTGGCAGGTACGTTTAATTTAATTATATTATCAATTTCTTGAAGATTTTTACTCCCGAATCTACTCATTGTTAATACTTTTTAACAAAATGTGTCAAATTTAATTCTGTAATAAACTTTAATGGCAAACTGTCAAAATTCAGATGACGCGCGCCTACTATGTTTGTCGTAAAATGGACGGTATTACATAGAAAGGAATAAATGAATATATTTATAGTTTCAGAAAAAGTGCGAAATCAGTTGGATTTGTGTATTTGCTACTAAAGATCGATAATTTATTAACTATAAGCAATTTTATAATACCATTAGTATAGGTTTTATTTGAAAAATTTGAAATTTACGGGCGGCTTCGTTATTGTTGGATACCGTCCTTCAGGTGAATATTAAGGACGATGATCAAATAGCCGAATATTTACCACCAAGGTGAATAGTCGCTTTATTTTGTTTTGATTGGCTGCGTCAAATCAGTTTCCAAGTACGTGATTGGTTAAAAATTGATATTTGACAGGCAAGGGAAATAATCGCTGATAATTGATTCCGATTGGTCTGAATTTTAAAAATTGTGACATTTCATTGGTTTATATAAATCAAGGGAAATAATCACGTATATTTTTCACTGATTTGTTAACCAGCACGTGATAGTTTTAACCTCTAAAATTTGATTGTAGAGAATTATATTATGACATTTTACGATAAACACCCGGTATAATCCAAAGTGAATACAAACTCTCCTGACCCACCTATAATTAGAACTTGATTGATATGTTATTATATACCTGTTCGTAATTACATCCTTGTGGTATCCTGACCCATCTCATCATGTAATCTCTTTCATGCGTCAGGTTAACACTGAGATGGGAAATTGTTTTTGAGAAGATTTAAAAGATACATATAAAACACTTGATGCTACATTGTGCTTTCGGTTATGGATATTATCATTAATATACATATAATTATTCTAAAAGTCGCTTGGAACTTCCTTAATTTTTTTAGAATATTTTTTTAAACGAACGCTCCTTTTATTTTCTTGTAGGTCCGCGATATCTTTCAGAATCCTATACAGTGTGGAGAAAATTTCGAATTAGTCGAATCGTACGAGAACATCGTTGTTACCATAGATTTAGAACAATAAGATCGAGTTTGTTTACATTTCGGCTGGGGACAAGAACACGTAACGGTCTAAACGCTGTGTTATTGAATTTATATTATAAGTTTCAGTGTTGTCAAAGTTATTATAATTTTTTTCCGTTATTACCAAAATCCTAAAACTACGTAAAAATTATCTTGAAAAATGAGATATTTTGATTCGCTAAAATAATTGTACATCTACGAACACTAATTTTCGTAACTATTAACACAACAAATCATATTGATAGATAAATATTGACAAAGATACTTTACCACGATTTAAGTTTAGACCATTTCTACGAAAAATTGTTAGAAGCGGCAACTGTGTACTGGTTCTACTATACTGTGGTTATATCGTTATGAATGAAATCAGGGGATAGAATGTTTCGTAGTGAAATAGTGCGAGCATTTTCTACATATTTTAGGTTATATTATTATAATTTTCTTTTTCACATTGAATTTGTTGGTTTAAGTTGATTTATTAGATAAATATGGTTTATTAGTGTTTGAATGCAGCAAAATAGTTTATTTAAATCATTTCATGGGTAAGTTACATTGTACTATTATGAACAAAGCTCAGGGGCGTAGAATTAGTATTTTATCGACTGTATAAACTCTTTGATAATGCCTAAAGGATTGTTTTAACTTATTGCAACGACTTATAATTATGTAGGTTTCATATATTTTGTTAAAAATTAAATCACATTTTGTTTTTCTGTCAAACTACCTAAGTATTTAGGTAATATTTTTCATTTAATCAGTTATACGAAGACATGACTTTTAGGATTCCTGCAAATGTTGAAAGGAGAAGAAAAAGAAAATGTTTTTATAAGTCCTTATCTTATCTGTAGAAAAATAATGTATAAAAAATGAATGAATAGCATTTCTTTAAAAATAAAAATTATAAGTTCAACTTATTTTGAAGGCAACTATACCTCCTAACTATTACAAATACAGCGCTGAAGTCCGTTTTTGCATGTTCGCTCACGCACTCTACAACCTATTCATTGACTGGACTATAACTGCAATTGGCAGAACTAATATTAGTAAAAAAATTAAGGTTCCGTTTTTCGTATGGGATTGCAAAGTTACATATCCACTGAGACCGATATTCTCTTTATTTGCAACCATGATAAAAAACTTTTGTAATTAGTTCGAGGCTTGTGTGTATTGAAAATGGCCGCGCCGAGAAAAAAGGTTTGATAAATAAATGATCCGTTTTTCAGAAATGGTTGCAAATGTACCAGTATATGTTACATTTTTTTTTCCGTTTACTTACCCAATTTGCATAACTTTTGTAATTTTTTTAAACAAATTACAATAAAAAACTTATACAAATGAGAAAAAAAACAAGGTTCCGTAGCTGCTGAAAGGTTGCAAACTTAATGCATGTTGTAAAACATTATATATATATATATATATATATATATATATATATATATATATATATAAAAAAAAAATAATAAATATCAATTCAAGGAGGACGAGTTGAGAAATTTTCTTTATGTTTTTTTAATAGAAATGTGTATATTGTACTCAGGTCATTGATGTCTATTCTTTTATTCATTGAATTTTGATTGTTATTTATATGAACCATTTCAAGAAAGAGACGCTTATTGAGATTTCGTTCATTATCGAGAATTTTGACATTATTATAGTCAATCACATGATCTTTATCTTGCTATGTTTGCCATGCTAAACATGCAATAACCTCTTGTCATTTTATATAACAGGTGTTTGGATGAAGGTCACTGGCCGGACTCTCTTAAAATTTCTAAAATCCTACCAACTTTTAAGAAAGGTGATCCAGATGACATTGACAATTACAGACCAATTGCTATTGTTATTATTATTATTATTATTATTATTATTATTATTATTATTATTATTATTATTATTATTATTATTATTATTATTATTATTATTATTATTATTATTATTATTATTATTATTATTATTATTATTATTATTATTATTATTATTATTATTATTATTATTATTATTATTATTATTATTATTATTATTATTATTATTATTATAAGAAAAAGTTGTATATTTTTTATTGTACTTCATTATTCTTCCATGTTTTATTCAGGATTTTATTTATAGTTCATATTTTACTTTTTACTATGTACATTTTATATATTTTTAAATTATGTGACATTTCTCTATACTTTTACAATGTATATTTATTTATCTATACTTTTACAATGTATATTTTGTATATTTTTTAGATTTTGTGACCGCAAACGTATTGCTCATATGTATATTTGGTCAATAAATGGTATGGTATGGTATGGTATGGTATTATTATTATTATTATTATTATTATTATTATTATTATTATTATTACTAGCGATATTCCTAGTTTGCAGAACTTTTGCAATTTTCGGTGTAAAAATAAAAAAATAAATCGTTTTTTGTAATTTAAACAATGTTCCGTTCATCGCAGACTTCTGCAAAATTTTATATTTTGTTTTCATTAATGCACTAATATACCATAGAAGTTTCAATACTTTTGGAATGAATGTTATTTGATTGTCTATATCTACTGGCCTATATTTTCAAAATATAATGTTAAATATTAAAAATCGCTCGATTTTATATCTCGCATAGTATTTTTTACTCTTGAATTCCTCTCTTATGCGAATTTTGTTGTTTAGATTCAGTCGTATAATTCATTGCGAAAATAAATAAATTTGTATTTATATTATCAATATCTGTGTACGTGGGCTGCGCAATAAAAATGCTTTTTCATAAAAATTCTTGTGTTGAAATCGCTATTTCATTTTTCTTTTATAGGTTATTGTCTGTCTTATCGTTTTAATTAAAAATATAAATCAAAATTCTTTACCCAGAAATAAAGACAGTTCCAACTCAAAATGGATTCATTTTTATTATTGACATGTAAAGTTAAACATGATTTTTCTACGAATTTTTGTCATAGTAGCTCTGGCATGTTCTGTCTCGGCACATTTAAACGGGTGAGAAAGTTTCAAAATCCTTTTCTTTTAACTTAAACTAAAAAACGGAATAACCAGTTTGCATTACGAATTTTTGAAATTTTTCCTGAAAACCTGTGTCGCAGTCCTATAATTCTTATTCTGTAAAACATTTACCTTAAAGAGTATTTGTTGAACAACCTCCTAAAATGTTTTTCTGAGCTGCAAGGCTTTAAGAGCACACATAATTCAAATTATAAATAATATAAGTGTCAAAACGAATAACCGTCCATTTTCTTTCTATTCTGACCTCTAAACCTTCCTTCCAGGTTCTGTTTTTCACTGATTTTTACTTTTACTTCTTCATTCTGCCATCTACTTGCTTTCTGTGAGCATTTATTATTATTTCTCTTCTATTTCAATCTCTTCTATTTCAATTCCATTTTTATTCCATCGGGATATCTATTCCTAATAATGTTTCCCTTATTTTGTTTATTACGATTTTTGTGTATTTCTTCGTTACTTCTATTTTTAGTTTCTTCATTTCTGTATTCCTTATAATCGGTCTATCTTTTGTATCCAGGTTGTTATCTGCTTCACCCTTAATTTCATAGATACATATTTGCATTTGTCTTGTATATATCATATTGAAACATTTTAATGTTTTTATAGGGATGACATAAAAGTATTAAAGCACTCATGGAAAGAAATAAAGGAGAGGCCAGTTGAAATAGCAGAGGAAATTTACTTCAGGTAAGTTTTAAACCTTTTTATCGTAAAATAATTATCAAAGGAACCACAATAATTATGCAAAGGTCGCATTGGAAATAGGCCTTTATACATAGCTATTTATCTAATACGTACCGTAAAAGACGTTTTTATACAATGTGAACGGTAAAATTAGCTCAAAGTCCAAATTCAAATGCCAAGATTCTTTAATTTCCAGCATCAGTTAGAAATGTATACAAATATGTGTCCAGATACTTCACATCAATGCACAGTTGCAGATTCAGTCACCTGGCACGGTCAATGTTCAATGTTTATGTCCTTGACATTATTTTTTGAACTGCCAGAGCGATAATTGAGCTGTATGCAAATTTATGTTGATTTTTAATTTGTTGTAAAATCTTTGAAAAGCTAGAAAAATGTCAAATATCATAAATAAGGTAGAAGTATGGAACGCCGTTTTACTTTTTATTCATAAATGTTTTTGTTTTCCATTTTAAACATAAAACCATTTTATTCAACTCAGTTTTATGTTTATCCATTTATTTCAGCACTATTAAACTGTTTCTTCAAAAAACTTTGACTATTTAAAATGTTTGATGAATAAAATTGCATCTTGATAAAATTACGTAAGTCGAATATATTTTATAGGTTTTAATTTTTATGATGTAATTAAAATTATCAACAGTCATTTTAATGCATGTAACATTTTAATTCAATCAAGAAAAAAATAACAAACATTTTAAATAAGTTCTAAATAATGTTTTAAATGATTTCCTACAATTTTAGTACCTACATTAAAATTATAGGTATTTATTTGTTTGTTGAATTAAAATGTTACATGAATTAAAATGATTGTTGAATAAAAATGTTTGTTGGTAATTTTAATTGGGTGCTGTAGTCAGCGGGTGCTACTAGAACTACCAAATGAATTTGGCAACGTAGGGCATGAACTCTGTTTAACGTCAAATGTTTGTGGAAAGTGTCAGGCGTCAGTCAAATTTGTTTTGGTTTTATTTTTATTACGTGTTTTACTACCACTATTTTTTAAGTTTCTCGTAATCTCATATTTTGTGCCGTTCTTTGTCCTATTTACCTCAAAACAAGTCCGACATCTACGGGTTACTGGTTTCAAATCCAACGTTGCCAAATTACTTATTTCGTAGTGCTCGATGACTCCAGCAACCAACATTACAATCCCGAATAAAAATTATCAACAGTCATTTTAAAACGAGTGTCATTTTTATTCAACAAACATTATAATTCAAGGGACAAATAAATGAGAATATTTTTAATGTAGATATTAAAATTTGAAACAATCATCTAAA
Organism: Crepidodera aurea; assembly: GCA_949320105.2. Classification (NCBI taxonomy): domain Eukaryota; kingdom Metazoa; phylum Arthropoda; class Insecta; order Coleoptera; family Chrysomelidae; genus Crepidodera; species Crepidodera aurea. Next base: position 8,725,203 of record OX439475.1, on the reverse strand, counting down.
TTAAATCTAAATTAAAAATGTTTGTTTTTCTTTTGTTGGTTGAATTAAAATGTTACCTTAAATAAAATGACTGTTGATGTTCAGAATCTACATCTAAATATTAGATGTAAAAGGTAACTAATGAAAATATTTAGTCAGATTAATTTTAGGAAGTTGCATTTTTATTCAGTAAACAATTTAAACATTCTAAATTATTTCAAGTTATATTTTAAATAGGTCAATAGGATAAATTCTAAAATGTTTAAAAATAGAAATGTAAATAATGTAGTTTTAAAATATTTAGGTACTTTTTGAAGTGTTTTCTTTATTTACTTTTTAAATAACTAGCAGTTGTATGTAACTAATTTACCTGTTTCTATATTTTAAGTACTATTAATCTGTTTCTTCAAAAAATTTTAACTATTTAAAATGTTTGATGAATAAAATTGTATCTTGATAAAAATTGCGTAAGTCAAATATATTTGATAGATATATTTAAACCCTTTAATTTTTAGGATGCAATTAAAATTATCAACAGTCATTTTAATTCATGTAATATTTTAATTCAACCAACATAAAAATAACAAACATTTTAAATAAAGAATTAAAACGATTGTTGGTCATTTTTATTCCTCAATGTTTTGGTTTATGTAACTATATGTTTCCAAAAAAATATCAACAAACATTTAAATAACTTATTTTCATGTTGGTTGAATTAAAATGTTAAATGAATTAAAATGACTGTTGATAATTTTAATTGCATCCTAAAAATTAAAGTGTTTAAATATATCTATCAAATATATTTGACTTACGCAATTTTATCAAGATACAATTTTATTCATCAAACATTTTAAATAGTCAAAGTTTTTTGAAGAAACAGTTTAATAGTGCTGAAATAAATGGATAAACATAAAACTGAGTTGAATAAAATGGATTTATGTTTAAAATTGAAAAAAAAACATTTATGAATAAAAAGTAAAACTGCGTTCCATATAGAAGCACCATTTGTGGCCAGTTTAAATTATTTTTGAACAATAAAAAATCATACAACAAATAGTTTTTTTAAACCAGTTTAGTATTTTTTAAACTTTTAAATATCACATTGTACCATTTGTAGCTAATATGGTCACTTTAAGACCCATTTTCAGCCACAGTAAATGTTTTAGAAGATTTCAGTGCGTTATTTCTATTTCAGGATGCTTGACAACCTTCCCGCCAGTTCTTCTACATATCTACAAATTCTGGTAAAACCGATGAAGGCAACTTTGGAAGAGTTGACCAATAAACCAGTTTTTGAAGAGAGCGTAAATACAATCGTAGAAGATCTTGATACATTCATTTTTGATAACCTCGAAGAATCGATCGGAAAATTAGAACAATTGAAAGCGACGATGAGATCGTTTAATCTCTCGAACTACATGGACGAATTCCAAGTAATGATTTTTTTCTTTAGTCTGCGTAGGAGCTTTTCCTAAACGTTTAAGTATACAGTTTGTTTAAATGTGTCAAATAGATCAACCCTAGCCCCAAGTTTGCATTTGCCTTCGGCCTATTTTATTATAAAAACTTTTTTTATAAGTTCTAGGATAAACAGTTTTCGAGATACCTTATGGCCAGTCGCCACCCATAACGAATGAATATGGGGTGATTCATAATAGAATGGTAAATATTTTAGCCAGTAACAGGGTATCCTAAGAGGCAAAATTGGTTATGGAATGCCAATTTTGTGATTTTAAGTTGTAAAAAAACTTTATATTGTCTTCATTTTGGCTTCATTTTCTTGATTTTGAAATCTGACTTCATACTATCTTCTTTTGAGTCTGCTTTTTCTCTTTCCTTTACAGCCTTTCAATTTTTTTCTTTGTCTTGTTCCTCTTTTTCTTTCTTAATCATCCGTTCTTATAAAGAACATATTATTGAAGATTTGCAGTTATTACGAGTGGTTGGAATTTGATTTATTGGAATCGAAAGCCCAAATGAATTAAATTCCTAACTGGTTTGTTTACACTGTATTTTTACTTTTTAATATTTGTTAATTATTTTTAGCTTGCTGAAGCATCGACGTTGCAAGTGTTCTCAAGTTTTATGAAAGACAAGGAAATTAAAGCATGGGAGAAGTTATTTAGATTATTAGAACACTAAAATATTATTTTTTTTACTGTATCTACAATAAAATTAAACATTAGTCACTTCATTAACCTTGTAATCTTACTTAATATAAACCAATACTCGAAATTCTATAAAAATACAGTAAAAAAACTAACTAAAAAATTTATATGAAGAAGAATAACGTATATTGAACATTTTGTTTCAATTTTAGAGTCAATTTGTACAGTAATATCCTATTTTTTAGGTTAATTTTATCACCCAATAAATAATTTGTAGTAGTTTATAGAACTCAGTGTGTTATCTATCACTCAATTCCCTTCATTCTTGGTTTATTTCATTATTTGGCGTGGGCACTGATAAAAAAGATTATGGCCCTTTGTAACCAACGAAGAATCATGTGAAAATACAGATATTTATTATGGAAACTCAATTCATTGTGTAATCTTACGAAATGATTTAGTGATACAACATTTGTTGTGGACACTAGGAGAATTACAATTTCATAAAATTGAATACTCATCTACATCAACAATTGTTGGAGTAAGAGGCCAGGGGGCGCCACAGCTTGAAAATCTTTTTTTTTTAATGTAATGTAATAAAAAGTAGTCCAAAACAGCGTTTTAGGCTACTCAAATTTTAAAAATTCCTAGACCCCCCGGTATTACGACACCCCCCCCCCCCCAAGCTACACCACTAGCATGGAGGGCGCCAGTGAATTGTTCGCATCCACTAGAAAAATGTCTAGGACCGGCACTGCCGATAGTGCACAGTCCAGTTGGTGGGGTATTCACATAACTAAACCTGTGTAATTTCATTCGCAGAATGAATCCTGCAAACCAGTTATTTTCACAATGTATTTTCACGTTGGCGATATTTTTCACATACCTACATTATTCTGTGAATAATTTTACAATGTACTTTTGAAGCATTTATTCTGTGAAAATTACCATACTTATCAAATTCTTTCACAACCTTTTTTAGAGTGAAGTCTGATATATTTGGACAGATGATTTTTAAATGGAATAAAAAATTACAACCAATATTTACTCAAACATTAGAAAAACTGTTTCACACAACTAACCGTTTTAAATTCATCGGAGACTTTCCTCGTAACAGCTGAGTTTATTTATTTTGTTTAAAAGAAATACGAACTTCCTTTTACGTTGGAAATTTCATGTAAAAATCCTTCCGGCTTTCGGCACTTCACCCCTAGTCGCCTTCAGTCAATTATATACCCGAAAAAGAACCCTTCGGTTTATGGGATGCAGGAGGCAGGATCAAGTACCTGTGAAACTGCCGTTTCGGCAGGAGAATACAAATAAGATGACATTTAACTTTTCGTGAATATTTCTGCTTCTTAAATCCAAACAGCAAGAATGTTTTTTATTTATAAAAAGGAAATTTAAATATCTAATGAGCCGCAGAAGGATTGTTTAAAGTATTCAAGTTTTATTAAGCTATACAATATTAGATTCTTTTCTCAAACGTATCAAAATTTGAACAGTACCTATATATCAACTTTCTGAATTTTATACTCCATATATAATAATGAAACACATTGACTTTTCATCGAGTCGCCTTATGCCAGTAACTTCATTGATTGACATTTTAACCTAACTTCCTTATAAGCAAGTTTGTTGAAGTAAATTGAAAAAGTTCGCTTATCATAGAAGTCCTGATTGAAAAATGTCGCAACCAGAAGAATAGTAACAAATCCCAACAAACAATTACTGAGGGGAAACTGAAGGCCCCGCACAGTCGGGCCAGATTTCTCACTGAGGGACCACCACTAACTCCGGAGTCCACTGGGGTAGGTTTTGGGATAGTCTTTCTTGTGGAGGATTCTTCGGTAAAGGTGCTACTCTTGGTAATTGAACATTATCAGAGGAACTAGATAAGTCATCTGAACTTAATTTTCTAGACCACTGACTAGGTGTCTTTCCTCTGCCCTCTTCATCAGATGTGGCACAAGAGAGGTTTGATTTAACTTCTAGTTTGTTCAACTCAGATGCTGTTTTCTGATAATCATCTAAAACATATTGTAAATTATATATTGGTAACTGTATACATTTCCATATAAAAAGTAAAACATGAACTAAACTTACTTGTTTTGTATTTTACAGACATCAGAATCTCCTAAGGATATGTCCTTTTTGTTTATAATGGCCTTAATATATTATTTAGTAGAGATTCACTTTCTACATGCACAATCGCGAATTTAATTTCAGTAACATAACCTTACTTCCTCTTCTTACTATTCCTCATGATTTCGTTCGTAGGCAGGGTTGCCGATTACGAGAATTTTACGAGAAACGCGGATAAAATCGGGGAATTTGACTTTGGCTCTTAAGCACCGTAAGTCAAAAACAAGAATGATGAATAACCTGTAATTCGTAAGACATATACTTTTGTGATTGTGACGTCATCTGTCAGCCAAGATATTAACAAAATTATCATCTAGTGGTGTGCGTTCTTAGTAGTATTTTGATATGACGAGTCCGGCAACACTGTTCGTAGGATTGTAAAATAGTGTGGGCAACTGCCGGTTTGCCCGTAGTGGGCCACCGTTAATTTGCGCATGTTGGCCCATCATGAATGTGTAACTTGTGGGCTAGCAACAGTTTTGTATCAAAAGTCAGTTTCCCCTCACTTACACCACACGGCCAGCAGTTTCCCGGCACTTGATTGTTTGTTGGGATTGTACATTTAATTTCATTCAGTCTATGGGGGCTCTTGTCCCAGAAGTAGTTGTTTTCGGACGCGATGCAATTGTTGAAATATAATTTTTATTATATTTATTTATGGTACTTGACTTAGAGAAAATTAATTTTATTTCAAATTAGTCCATATTTGAGAAAAAGGGATAATTCATTTTATTTAACATTCTTTTTTATGAAATTGTTTACGCTTGAAAAAAAAATAGTATATACAACCCGGCCGAGAAATCATATTAATTGTTTCTCCCAGTGTTCGGCAATTCGCCTCGGCTTCGAACTCTGAGCTCAGCTATAATAGAGGATCTCTCAGCCTATTAGATAATAAACATTTTAACGTATTTTTTTAGAATTTTTAAATGCTTTTTAAAAGAAAAAAAATTCTACGATGCAAAAGGGTAATTTAAAAACAAAAATTTATTGGCATAAAAATTCACGTTTTTTTTTGGGCAAAAATGGTAAATTGTGAATTCTGACAGGTAGTCCACCTTTTTTGGTCCGCATTGCCCATCTAATTCATGTATACCCTGTATATAAAAATTTGTTTACTCTCCAACCATATTGTATATACCGATACGATTTGATCATTTTATAGTAAGTTCCAAGTGAATCTCACCCCAGCGGAACTCGTTCTATTCCCATCGGGATACATCAAAAGTAACAAATCAAGTGATGCAGCAGCAGCAGCAGCAGAAGCATCAGCTACGGCTAGAGCGAAAGCAAAGCCAAATAATCCGAATGCTCAACGGAGATTATCGTCGAATCAGATCAAAGGACATATGCGGTGGATTAGATGTGGCGTGTGGGTCGTTCTCCTCTTTTCGTTATCGTATTATATGCAACGCGGAAATCCTATCGAGGAATTACTATTAATTTTAGAAATTGCGGATCGAAACTTATACAGGATGATGACGGAAGGAGTTGTGAGTAGGTACAGGCAGAATAATCGCATCTTTTGATGAAAATTTCACACCACCATTTTTTAACCAATAAGAAGCTTTCATTTCAGCTCATTACTACAGGGTGTTTCATTGGGAGAGGGTAATATTTTAACATAGGATAGGAGTGACTGAATTGATTCCAAATAACCCATATTTTATGGGTCTACGGTCCTTTATAGCTGAGATACAGAGTGTTTTGTTCATTTTGGTCATTTCTTCATTGCCTTCTGTGCTTTTAACCACTCTGTATAATTTTATAATATTTGGTACATATGCTCTATGTGTCTTATTATTAATATTGAAAATACAGGTCCGGCTTCACTAAAAATTGACAAATTCGTTCCACTCATAAACAACACCCTGTATGTTAAATTTTCAAAAATATTTTATCATATCTAAAAAAAGGACAAAAAATTGAATTTAACGATATACTTTTTATTTTTGCACATATGATTTTACTACTCATAAATTGTTAGGCTCTTTCATATTTTTGGGGCACCAACGTGCTTAATTAATCCTATTACGTTGTAATCAATATTATTTGGCCTAATTAACTATTTTGTTTAAAAGTATGTTATACCAAAAATTTTTATCGTCATCTAGGCCTATGAAAACAGATTTACAGGACCGTACTAGGAACTAAATATCACATTAGATTTAGCTATACATCACGCATTTTATTTATTTTTTTAACCTTCCTTATGAAAAATTTTGTATTTTAGAGTAGGAGAGTTAAAGAATCTAAAATATAATTTTTGTAAACGATAAAAGTATTTGATTAAGTAATTTAATTAAGTAAGATTGGTAATAAGCTATCTATGTATTTGTGAAATTTAATAGTAATAATATGAAAACATAAAAAATTACAAAATCTAGATGCCCATGACTGAAGAACTGATTGAAAGAATGCCAAGAGGTTAAAAATAACGAAAACATTCGAAAATCTATAAACCAAATTATAAAGCGAGCAACAACATGCATTCAACAGAATGGGGGTCATTTCGAACAATTATTATAATTTTTTTAAACTTGTTTATAATTTAATTAGATATTATTTAACTAAAAATGATTTTTATTCATTCGACTCATGTGTTGTTGACGTATCTATTTAATTTCACAAATAGTATAGCGTATTCCCAATTTTAAATAATATCGCGTCACATTCACAATGCTTTTTATGTACCTTTATCATTTACAAACATTTGATTATAGTTTCTTTTATTCTTCTACTCCAAACTACACAATTTTTCATAAAGAAAATAAATAAAATGGGTGTTGAATAGGTAAATCTAATGTGACGTTTAGTTCCTAGTACGGTCCTGTAAATCTGTTTAGGCCTAGATGACGATAAATATTTTTGGTATAACATACTTTTAAACAAAATAGTTAATTAGGCCAAATAATATTGATTAAAACTTAATAGGATTAATTAAGCATGTTGGTGCCCCAAAAATGTAAAAAAACTTTACTATTTATGAGTAGTAAAATCATATGTGTAATTATTCCTTTGACAAATTTAATCAACCTTTCCTTCACTGAAGGAATATTTCCAGACGTATTAAAAGTGAGTAAGGTTATTCCAATATTTAAAAAAGGAGATCCAAATTCGCCTGACAACTACCGTCCCATATCTATTATCCCCATATTTGGTAAAATTATTGAAATCATAGTTAAAGAACGTTTAATGTCATTTCTCTCCAAACACTCAATCCTACATAACCATCAGTTTGGATTTATTGCAAACAGATCAACAACTCAAGCTGTTCTAGAGGTAATACTAATGATTGTCTCCAATTTAGAAAAGGGTGAGCTAACTGAAGTAACATTGTGGGATCTTAGCAAGGCATTTGATTGTGTAAATCATGATATTCTCCTAGAAAAGTTCAATCATTATGGAATCCGAGGTACTGCGTTAAATTTCTTTAAATCTTATTTATGTAACAGAAAACAAGCCACCTACAGTAAGGGTTGTCTTAGTAAGACTGAAATAATACACCATGGCATACCCCAAGGATCTATTCTAGGACCTATTCTATTTATTGTCTATATCAATGATATCTTTCATGCACTGTTTCCTGCTGCAATCATTTGCTTTGCTGATGATTCTACAATGGTGCTGGGAAATAAGAATGAAATAGATCTATTAAATCATACTAGCAAATTTGAAAGGGATGCTGAAAACTGGTTTGCATTGAATAGCTTAAAATTAAATAGAGATAAAACTCAAAAATTGATCATTTCTTCAAACCGGAACACCAGATCAAATCAGAACGTTAAACTGTTAGGTATCATCATTGATGATAAGTTAAACTGGGAAACACATATCAACCAACTTTGCAGAAAACTTGCCACTCAACTCTATTTATTAAGGCAATTAAAACAAGTTCTAAGCCACAATGTTTTACTTACAACTTATTATTCTCTTTTTCATAGCCATTTAACATATGGATTGATTGTTTGGGGACAATCGACACATTTAATTAAAGCTTTTAGAATGCAAAAAAAAGGCTATAAGGGTTTTAGCGGGGGTTGGTTTTAACGAACATTGTAAACCTTTATTTAAACATTTTAAAATTATGCCTCTTCCCTCGATTCATATCTACTACACTCTATTGGAAATACACAAAAACAGGAGACAATTTACAACTAACAGTGACTACCACACCAGAAACGCCTCTCACTTGAGACCACAAAGAATGAGATTAGATTCAACAATCCGCAATTCTCTGAATGTCAATCTCTATAACGTCTTACCAACGTCAATTAAAGAAATAAATTATAATAAATTTAAAAGCTGCATCAAAAATATTCTCTTGGATCATTGTTTCTACACTAAACAGGAATATTTTGAAATTATGTCTGTAATTTAGTTCATTTTAATAATGTACCTATTACCATAAGTGTGAATTGTAATATTTTATTTATTTAAGTTAATATAAATCTTTTATCTATTTTTTTATCTATTTGTTATTTTAACATTAATATCACTAATTCCTTGTTCTTGACTTGTCATAAATGTATATGTACATAACGTGATTAATAAACTATCTATCTATCTAAAAAGTATATCGTTAAATTCAATTTTTTGTCCTCTTTTTAGATATGGTAAAATATTTTTAAAAATTTAACATACAGGGTGTTGTTTATGAGTGGAACGAATTTGTCAATTTTTAATGAAGCCGGGCCTGTATTTTCAATATTAATAATATCTCAATTAATTTGTTAAGACACATAGAGTATGTATACCAAATATTATAAAATTATACCGAGTGGTTAAAAGCACAGGAGGCAATGAAGAAATGACCAAAATGAACAAAACACTCTGTTTCTCAGCTATAAGGGACCGTAGACCCATAAAATTTAGGTTATTTGGATTCACCTTAGTCACTCCTATCCACTGTTAAAATATTACCCTCTCCCAATGAAACACCCTGTATAGCAACCACAAAACTTTGCGATAGTATTTTGCTCCTGAGTACCCTGGGGTGATTACATCGACAGTATTTCTGTGAAATGTCAAATTATAAAAATACACCGTTCCGTTCACTGTAATATAGTACAGATTGGTTGATAGCTAATATAATACATTATTTTAGACCAACAAATGTTTATTTCATACTACTAAAATCCTAGGAACATATTATTTGGGTATATATGGAGACTCAATATAATTATTATAAATTAAAAAAAAGTGGCCCTATCTTCACAAATATTTCCAAAAAATATATTTTCGGTAAATTTAGTAGCAAAACTTTGATTTTGTTATTCAGACATCCTTTAGTGACAGGATGTCGAGCTAGCCTGCTTCTTACTGATGAGGCACAATAATGCCGAAACCGGTCTAAGAATGGCAAGCTCCTTTAATGACAAAATCGAAGTTTTTTGGGTTAAAGCCCCGACTTGGTCGGGCACCAAACCACGTCTGGACTTTCGTAATTCAATACTTGGTGGGGCATATAGCCCAAGGAGTAGTTGTTGAAGTCCAGACGCTGGTGCAGTGTGGGACATTTTTAATGTCCTTGTTCTTGGGAGCTTGTGTGATTTTATTTCACATCCTTTGTGCAGTTTTGTCACTCCCATGGCCCTTTTAAAATCAAAAATAAAACCATATACAGGGTGTTGCTTTTAAAAACAATAGTGAAAACGGTTTAATATTTTACCAGTGCAAATAAAACTGGAATCGGCGTGTCCTTAAATTACTAAAAATTTTTTTAAAAAAAAAAAAGAAAAAAAAACTTTCAATACCAATGCGTCGCTATACTCCGCCTCTTTTCGCGGGGGGAGAATGTTTAATTTTCAGATAATTAAACATGTAAACTCATATTCGTTTATTCGTTCAACCGGCAACGCCGCACCAAAATACGTTGGCGAGCGGCGTCAAACCAGGAAGCGGTGTCGACAAAGATAATTTTTTGCTCTATTTCACAATGATGGTATCAAGCCATAAATCTAACCGTCGCGTCTAGACAATAGAAAAAATTTTACATGCTTGTTTACGCGGTTCACGCTAACGAACTTTCTAGAACAATTACGCAATCGGGAAGGGATACATTTGAAACCGATAAACTTCGCCGATTTTAAACTCAGTGCTCAGCGACGCTCCGAGGCCACAACAAGGCATCGTTAAACCAGTGGGACTTAGCTGCAATCAAGCGGTCCATTTTTATTTTAAAAATATTTCTTCACAGTGGTACTTTGCTGCGTATCAGGCGGTCCACTTTACTGTTCATTTTATACTCAAAATCAAAACTCAGTGCTTCGAGAATTTAACACACGCAAAAATAATATTTTCTGAATGATGTGGTCATTTCTTTAAATTAACTATAATACTTTGTTCACGATTACTAGTTTAATGTAATCTTTGTTACGTTGTTGTTTTTGTTCATTTATTTATTTAACAAGTCTAATAAATGGTTAAATAAAAGTGTCCATTGTTTTTGTTGGATGAAGTTGAGAAGGCAAACCTACTACAGCACATTTCTTCAATCTAAAATTACAGTCCACTCGAAATTCGAACTACGATGCAGTTTAAAAAGGCGGTAACACATTGTTGGCCGTCCTGGGAAACTGGCACAACATAGGGCTTATTCCAGAACCCTCAACAGCCCACATCCCAAATTTTCTGAGAAAATAATGTTTCTGATGTATAAGAACTTCTAAGGCATACCTTTTTTTTCAGACATCAGTATACTCTTAAATAATTATTTATCTCGTTTAATTAAGAAGCTAAACATTAATTAAAAACCATTGATGGAATCAAGGATCTAGATTAATAAAATAATTTCTCGAGGCTACCGTACATAATATAATCAACTAACAAAGTTAACGAGAAACCGAGAAAAGACGAAGAAAAGTTACCGAGTAAGTATCTGAAACTATAATAAAGTAACCGCATAAAGTTGAAACATTCAATCTGTTTTAATCAACCTGGGAGCAAGGAGGTTTTCCATCAGCGTGTGCTCGGGGTAGAAAAGGAGATGGGAAAATGTCGCTGGTCTCTCTTTCACCCGATACAGTGGCGTCCCATAACCTCAAATCCTGGTACGGTAATGAAGATCCTATCAAAAAATATTTATGTAACCAGGTAGACGCAAATCAGTGGTGATTCTCCATTTGAATAATGAGTTCTGATTGGCTCAAGAGTAACTACTTGAGTTTCCTACGGGTTTTGACTAAGTGGCAGCATTTTTTTTGATGCGCAGAAGTCACTGCGCATATCTTTAAAACTTGCATTGAAAAATGTGTTGTTTATTTAGACTGAATACTAAACATTATAGTCAGAGCGGAAAAATATATTAGTACTTTTATTGCTCCAAAACTAAAATTACAATACATGGAAATTACAATATACAATTGAACTGTGTGTTATTGTTATCAGCCGACGTGCAGCAACAACCATTACGTGAGTGAACTCTCAGAAGATATTCCAGGATAAGGCCAATGCCTACTATATATACTCTATTATTAGATAGATTAAGTTAGCCCTGAATTACACCTCAGGTAGATATATCTCTAACATCCTAGAATATAGTTATTGTTATTGTTAAGGTAGAGTTTGATTCCTCTCCCTTCACTAAATCCTACCCTACGACATTTACATGTCACATGGCGATCCTGTCACTCGACCGAATGGAATCTGAGATGGATGAATAAATGGGATGATCCAGAAGAATTCTAACACTTTTGTGCGGATTCTAGACTAATATGGGGCAGGACGTCTTATCATAATCCTTTTCATAAAAGAAGTGATATCCTTTTCGATTGTATACATCGTACAGTGGCTATTAGTACTATTTTTACAAGGACTACAAGGATTACAAGGGCCAGACACTGTCTTATCCTCTACTAAGTGATCTTGTTCCTTCTATATCTCCATTTGGCCGAGAGCTTAGAGGTAATTGTCAGAAATTTACATCCACGTATCTAAAAACGATAACCCTTCATATACCATATCACCTCCTTCACTGCCCCGAGCTGGAGGGTAGAAAAAGAGAGCTAAGACAACACGTCTCTCTCCCACGCGGACGCGAACGAGTTACGATAGCAGAATTTCACTTGTCTCTCCTTAATTGTATTAGTTAGCGGCTTCCAGGAGCCCGTGTACATCCGCCCTGTTCCTTCTTCCACGAATTTCAGCTAAAAACGGCGTTCGTCTAGTTCTGGACGCCTGTGTTCATTTCAAAATGGCCGCCTTGGGTGTCGTCAATGTAATTACAAAATGAATTGTCCAATGGCGGGATCTCGGTTGCCATGACAGCCTTGATTAAAACAAGCGAATGTCTCCGCGTATCGCCATGGAAACTGCTCTGCCGCTAGATGTCTCCAGAGACGTCTGTTAAATGTAGACTCGGCTTACTTTATGAAGTTTTTTATGGGGGATGAAACCGTTTATATCAGTTACATTGCGTTTTGTTTTAACTGGAGAATTTAGCTGACGTAGACTGGGGGTAATTAATTTTCGACTTCTGGTATATTTTGTACAGTTTGTTATGAAACGTGTTTAATAATTAAATGAGATACAATATACGAGGGTAAATCAGAAACTCAAAATACTTGTTGTTGTTGTATTAGTTTCATTTTGACTACGTTTTATCAAATAAAAACGAAAAATAAAAGCAATCAGTCAAAATAGTAAATATGCTTTGACAGTTCTGTGATTTTTACCAATTTATGAGGCTAAATTTAAGTAAATGATAAAAAATGGTGGAAAAATAAGGTCCTATCCCTGGAGTTGAAGCTTAATGTCCTTAAACTTTTCTCTCGTAGTACAAGTTATCACCTATAGATGGCACTCTCAAAAAGAGTAGATAAATAGCCGCCATTTTTTATCCATTACATTTTTTAAATACTTTGTAATAAGTTTAGGATAAATATGAAATAAATAATTAGAATATTATTTAAGTAATTTGGTATATAAAAACAAAAACGTCAAGTTAGTCCTGAAGACGTAAAGGAAGAGAGCGACATCTCTGGGTGAACTTGAGATATTATTAAATAACGACCAACACTTCCCATAATTGTGTCACAATTTTTACACCATAACAATTTCCCCCAAATTATTTTCACGTTATAATTAATTAATTATATTAGTGAAAATTATTTAAAATTATTTAAAAATATTTAAAAATATTTTTTTTGTCCTAATAATTATCTCTCAATCTGTTTTCACCCGAAATATTTTATTTATTGTTATGAAAGTTTATTTTAATTTTATTTGTATTTAAATTCCCATCAAATTTAATACCCATGTCCTGTAAATTATTTAACCCCGTGAACATGGTTTGCCTATCCCCCTTAAATAAATTTTCCTCTATTGTCACCTGCACCTTATTGTTTATTTCTGTAATTTCCTTGTTTAGCTTTTGTTTGCAATTTCACTTCTTCTATTCCTTTTTGAAAATCTACCAATTTCTCCTCTACTTTTCCTTGTATGTGACCTTTTAAATTTTCATCTATTTTATCTCCTAATTGACATATCTTCTCTTCCAATTCATTCTCTATATCCTGTCAGATTCTAAAACCATTTTCTTGAATTTCTTCTCTTAAATTTTTCTCTTGTTCTTTTATGTTTTCTTGTACATTTTTAATTTGCTCGTTCTGCTATTCTTGTTCCTTTTTAATTTTCTTTATTTGTTCTAAACTCTTGTTTACTTGACTTTCTTCCCGATTTTCATCTAATTTTCTATTCAAATCTCCCAAATCTCCCCTCATATTATTCATATCTTCTTTATTTTCTTCTAATTTCTTATTCGTACTGATCAAAAATTCCATTAATCGATCTTCTCTATTTGTTTCCTCCATCTTTTGGGTTAACTCAATTTTAGCCCCACGTTGGGCGCCATTTGTAAAGATAATGAAAATTCTTAGTTTTTTCTAATTTTTATTATTTTTTATTTTCAATTAATATCTGACACGTTTTTTTTAAAGTCCTTTTCACATAATTCTTTTTTACTTCATTTAAAATACACTTCCCATAATTTTGTCCCAATTTTTACACCCTTTCAGTATATATTTGAAGGAAATTTTGTTGCTTTTAAAACTTCCATTTTTGCTTTTTGACTAGTCCTTTTTCTAGACTACAAATTAAATTTATAAAAAAAACTTTACTCTTATTTAAGATCTATTTATAAATTGATTAAACTTTCTTCCACAATTTCTTAAAACACTTTAAGCGTAGCATAACCTCTAAAAGCGACGTCTCTTAATTCAATTTGCTATCTTAACAACAAATCGGATGCTCGTGCAGCCTCGAGGTACGTTTTTGAAAAAGCGAATGAAACAAAACTAATTTATAAAGTTAATTACTGTAGCTAAGTAACCACGACAAATCTCCAGGTAGCGATTTTAACGCTTATGAATAAGTATTTTTAACGAAGGAAAATTTTATACGAGAGAGAACTTGATTATAAAAATGATGATGTTGGATTATAATAGATTTTGTTTTCCAAGTGTATCGAAATGTGAATATTATATATCATATATCTTTATTAAGAAGGAGTCTATTATATTACGCGTAAAAATGTCTGAAGTTTAACTCCATGTACAATAATGAAAGTCCATTTAATTTACATTGTCATCAGTTGCTGCAGCGATATTCTTTGATTTATCTAAGGCGTTTGACTGTGTAAATCATAGAATATTGTTGAGTAAACTGGAAAAATATGGTTTCAGAGGTATGGTTTTGGATTGGTTAAAATCTTATCTGTCAAACAGATATCAACGGCCCGACTTGGTCGGGCGCCAAACCACGTCTGGACTTTCGTAATTCAATACCTGGGGGGGCATATAGCCCAAGGAGTAGTTGTTGAAGTCCAGACGCTGGTGCAGTGTAGGACATTTAATGTCTTGGTTCTTGGGAACAAGTGTGATTTATTTCTTGACCTTAGGTAGTTCAAAAAATTCCACCGTCGTTAACGGGTAGTTGTTAAAAAAGATCACTCAGATCGTCGTTCTCTTGACATTGGCGTACCTCAAGGTTCTGTTTTGAGGGCACTACTTTTATTATATATTAATGACTTACCCGATACATATTAATATTAATGGATCATTTACTATTTTTGCCGATGATACGACCATAATGTGGCACAACAAACATGATGACATTCTAGCTAGCAAAATTGGTAGGTAATGATATAATTTTAATAAAACACTGGGGTGATTCTAACCTATTAAGCTTCAATGTATCTAAAACTAGTTTCTAAGAGTCTAAACTTAATTAACTTAAATTTAAAATCGGTTTGGCTGTGGTCTATGAATCTTAACTATGCATTTTTCTCAATAATCATCACCCCGCTGATTAAACATCCCTTTATATTCCTTAACAACGTCACAACCATGTGAGGAAAAACGAATTAAATGCCACCGCGAATTAATAGGGGCTTGTGTTCCGCAGCATCTAGTCATAAAATAAACGGGGGTTGCCTAACTTAGTAATTGGTTGGATAACTTGCATAATTGAGTTTTTGTCGACAAACGTTATAATGGAAAACAAGGGATGGGGAAATTCGGGGGTAGGAGCCGAGGGGTTCGAAGAGAGAGGTGAGCGAGGATGAGATTTGTCGTTGCCTATTTTCGGGGTTGACGTTAAGGGAGATTTACGTGGAAAATTAAATCTCAAGAAACGATGCAATTTGTTCGGTGTTTTTTTTTATTGCCACGTTCTGCGTTCAGCTTTAATAAAGAAACATTGATATAACCTGTGAGTTTTTATACGTGAATTTTTTGTAAGGCCAACTTGTGAAAATAAAGATCATACAATTAAAGAAATACAATCTGAAAATAATGAAATCTTAACTCAATCACTTGATATAGCTAATTATTTTAATGATCATTACTCATCGGTAGGCAAAAAGTATGCTTCCAAAATAAAAAAACCACATTCACCACCCCCTAAAACTCAAACAACTCTGAGATCCTTTTATCTGTTTCCAACCGAAAACAAAGAAATCTCCTCGTTAATAAAAAACCTGAAAACAGGAAAAGCACCTGGCGAAGACGGAATTAAATCAGAAACAGTTAAAATGATCTCAGATGAAATAACCCCAGCTTTAGTGTACTTAATAAACAAAATTTACGAGACGGGAATATGTCCCGATTTATTCAAAAAGGCTATAGTCATTCCAATCTACAAAAAGGGTGATAAAAAAAAAGTAGCTAATTATAGACCAATTTCATTAATTAACACCTTTGCTAAAATATTTGAAACTTCTTTGAAAAATAGGCTAAACGATTATCTGGATATAACGCACCAAATCTCAAATAAACAGTTTGGATTCCGCGCGGGTATCTCAACAAATGACGCGACAGCTGCGTTAATCGGTGAAGTTTATAATAGAGTTGACACTAGGAAACCTACTGCATGCATTTTCTTAGATCTTGCCAAGGCCTTTGACACTGTGGATCATACACAGCTGTTAGAAACCTTGGAGGATGCTGGTATAAGGGGACCAACACTAGCACTACTTAAAAATTATTTAAAAGATCGCAAACAAGCTGTAAAAATCAAACAAACACTAAGCAATGAAAAATTATTGGGTTACGGAGTGCCTCAAGGTTCCATCCTCGGGCCCTTATTATTCTCCTTATATATAAATGGATTACTAACCCAAAAAATTGCAGGGACCATATATAGTTTTGCTGATGATACTGCAATACTGTACTCATCCGATTCGTGGCTGAACCTAAAAACAAAAATGGAGTTAGATCTGGCAAAAATCTTCAATTGGTTTAATCACAAGTTACTATCCATAAACTTTGAGAAAACTTTTTACGTACCTTTTGCTAGTTATGAAAACCACTTACCGAATTTTAATACCCTTAGTATAGGTAATGACGCCGTAATACACCAATTAACTCATATAAAATATCTAGGTATTACCATCGACTCTCATTTAAGATGGGATCACCACATCGAATCTATAACTAAAACACTTAGGCTTCTAATTTACAAATTTAAATGTCTAAGTAAAATACTAACACTAAGTCAACTAAAAATTTTGTACCATGCACTAGTAGAATCACGCCTGCAGTATTGCATACTTAGCTGGGGTGCTTGCTCAAATACATACCTTAATAAACTTCAGGTCCTACAAAAAAGAATTCTAAAAATAATCTATAAGAAACCAATACTATACCCCACAGATTTACTTTTTAAAGAAAGTCACATATTTGATCTAAGAAAACTGTACTTCTACAATCTCCTGATCTATACCTACAAACATAAACAGATATTAAAAAACATCGAACACAACTATGACACAAGACAAAAAATAAATAAATTTGTTATTACTAATTATGCCAACAAATTATTAGGCCAAATGTGCTATACTTACCTCTCCCTAAAAATTTATAATAACTTACCAGAATTCTACAAAACTCTTCTATTAACCTTAAACAACTTCAATTTATTTAAAAAATATTTCAAATCCTTCACATTTCAATTAGATAGTTATATAGTCTGCGATTTTATTGAAATCTCTGATATACAAACGCCCTTTTATAATAATTAAATTTGTTTTTATTTTTTTCTTTAGAGTATTCTCTTTCTTTAAATTCACGTTTTACATTTTTATATAACTACATGAGATTAAACAGCAATTAATACTAGAATACAAACAGCCATCCCTAATACAACCATAATGGTTTCTAAGGGATAACTGTTTATTTCATTTAAATGTAATATATTATAAAAATAAATGTAATAACTAAAAATTTTGAAATAAATATTATTATTATTATTATTATTATTATTATATAAAGAAATGAAATTAAATTAAAATTTAACATTCAAACGCTAACAACCAGAAATCGCTACTAATTCTCTTGATGAAACATCTCCACGTCGGTCAAATGTTTGCTTCCTTTTGATTATTCTTAAGTATTCTTAGTCAAATTTTTGTGCAAATGTCTTCGCAACTATTAGTATCGTCACATATTCAATTATTGGTTAATTCCACTGCAAATATTAGATTGCATGTTTATTTCTATACAGTTCGCTACTAACCATAAGCATTGTACTGTTTATAGCAAACAGCAAAATACTCCACCAAAGCAAGCAATCACGAAAAATCCGACTTACAACCAACATCTTCCAGCAAACAAAAGTTCTCAATCCAAGGAACAAGGAATCAAAAGACGTGTCAATCCGTTTAAGCATACTGGAAAGGGTCTGGTGCTTTTTTTATAAATAATGGTTTCTTTAATATCTTTGTCTACCTTACATTTGGCAAGAAAACACTTCTACCACAGTAGATACAGTAATTCCACTTCGGCCAATTTCTGGTTATAAGTTTTCAATGCGCATTAGCCAGGAGTTGCGAGTGTTGCGACTCCTGGCTAATGCGCAAACGACAAGTTTAAGAACGACCGGCACTCCTTCCATAGTTGCCGGATTTAAAAAATTTCATCCAATCTACTGTGTAATATATTAAAAGTGTTATAAACATTTCATAAAGTAGTCTCTTATGTCATCAAATTCTGGTTTTAGTAATTTTTATCAATGAGGCGTTAATCCCTATGTATGTTCCACTTATTTATTGAAAACTGATCATTTTTGTGACAATTCTACAATAGCATCTCGAATTATGATAATTTAACAATTCATATATTAATAAATATCTATCTATCTATGTTTTTATGAGGTGTCATGCATTCTTGGTTCTTGTTTTCTTAAAAAAAAATTGTATTGACTATGTACATTGTATGCAACAAATTTCTTTCTTATATATTAGGAATGTGAAATGTCAACTGAAATGGGAAAACTAAATATTCTCGTAATAATCTCTTGCATTTTTTTAACAACGAATATAGAATGGCTGTATTAACTTTTTTAAACAGAATCAAACTATATAAGCACACAACTCAACCACAATTTTGTATTTGCCATATTGAATTTTGGCAGAAACTCCATTCCCAAAAACTCCTTTAAACCACGTTTCAATAGCATCGACCCATAATCATATAAAAATATATGCCAAATTTCAACTCGACTAGAAATGGTTCAAATTTGTACTAATAAACGTATAGATGAAGTTAATATAAGTGTGGCAATAAAGATAATCGTGAGATTAGAAACAAGTTTTCATACTTTTCGGGCCTATATCTCAAAAAGCATTCGAGACCTCCGCTTTTTGACTTTAAATTCGTGTTCAGGAGACAAAAATACGTAAGAATCACCAAACATTTTTTTTTATCTCGGGTGCATCCGATTAAATGAATTTTACCTCATTGAAAACTGCATAATTAATTTTTACTACTTTTCCATGTTTCCAACCTTATTTGCATAGACTGAATTTTAGCGAGCAGTTTATATCAATAATTGATATATTGAGCAGTGTATATATGAGCATTGTTAGGGATCGTGGCGGGGAGAAATGTCATTACTGTCAATAGTGTCAATACCAGTGCGAATATAAAAAATGAAACTGCTGGACACCAATATCAAAGGTGCCGACGCTAAGTGGAACTACTGTATCTACTGTGCTTCTACAGTTACCTTGGTGTGTTACTTAAATAAAAAAATTGATGTTCGTATTAAATCCACACGTATACATTAAAAATCGTCCTTTCACACCACCACCAACACACTCACCCCAACTATCAAACCCAAAACCCCCTATTTTACCGAGCATTAAACGTTTAATCCTACCGGCGAATAATTCTCACAATCAAACCACTTAGTTTCTCAAACACAAAATACAAAAAAACCCCTCCAGATAATCGACTCTAAGAATCGCCATAAATCAAGTTATCCATCTATCGGCGTGACGTCACGACGATCGGGTATCGCCGGGTCACGTGTCATACGCGTGCACAGCGCCCTCTCTTTACGAGGATTAGGCTAATAGTGTTGTTAATCCGTGAAGAGATGAGCCCACCCAAGCTTGAGAATTATTTGGATTGGCAACGGTAACTACCCCTAAGCCGGTTGTTGGTTTAATATTTGGTTATGAGTACAAAGCAGATTTCCTGTAGTTCGTTTAGTTTCGCTTTCCTTGAAAGTAGCTTAAAATTAGTAGGTAATTTCATGAGAAATATTTTCAGAATATTCATAATAGCGTTGAAGAAGATGTATTTCATGCTATAGATCAAAATCTAAATATACCACTGTTTGGGATGTCTTAAATAAGATATCCATTTCAATATCAGAAAGTTCCCCTATTAGAATGCAATAATCATACCTAACCGTTGTCTGTACAAAGTTTTTTGGTCCTATCATAGGGGGGGGGGGGGAATTGATTAAATAAGTTGAATGTAGATAACATATCTATTTTTAACTTGATTCAGCAGTGTTTTAAAGTTTCCCGATCATAGATGTCGCAAATTCTCAAGGAAACCATTTTTGTTCCTTTCAAACTATCTAATAGTTTTCATATATGACCGTAAAGATCCATTGACCTTGCTGTAGGTATAAAGTAGCCCTCTTTGTCTAAATTATTTATGTATATCTATTTGTTTTCGTAGAGCAGATGTTATTCATCTCGACATAAATCGCATAATTCAGACATATCCAGATCTGTGCAAAAGTCGCGATGATCTAAATTTAAGACCGGCTAGCCGCCAAACATGTTATATTACAAAAACATTACGTAACATTTTTTAAAAGTAACTTGTGTGACATTATTGAAATCATATCCTTGTAATGTTTCTAATGGCGACAAGTTCAGAATATTACTTAAACACATAGATTCAATATTGATAACATATTTTTTTAAAGCCGCAAAAACACATTGCAAAGATGTCACTATCAGGTGCATAATTATTCTTGTGTGACATCTTTTTAATCATATTTCCATAATATTACTATAATGACGCAGGTTAAAATATTACTTGAAAATATGGATTCCATAACACCATACAGAAAACAATTAAAAGTCCGACAGGAACAAGATCTTCCAAATACCCAACTGTTCGAATTCGAACGTTCCCGCGGAGATTGCTGGTTCCGGTTCCAAAGACCGCCGCGCTCCCTCCCTAAAAATCACGACGGTAAAGAATAGAGTTATAAGTAGAGTAGAATGATGGCCGCTACGTCTAAATTGATCATATCATCTCTTATTGTAAATGTGTGTTTTTTGCTTAGTAGCAATTATGTGTATTGTTGTTTTTATGGATTGTTATTTGTTGTTGGTGTTTCAAAGGACATAAAATAAATGTTAGACGGTTAAACTGTGTTATTAATGGTTGTTCCCGAGTGGTTCCCGATCGGGCATGGTGTGCACCCCAAAACAGAAAAAAATCTAGGGCCTCAACCAACAGATTACTTCTCCAGGTCCTTTATTGCTTTTCCCTACTTCATCATCCCTATCTATAGCCGCTTTATGAGGTTTTTCTTATTGAAATTATAGTTTATAAGGTTTGTGTTTTTAAAAATTTAAATGTATGTATGTAAAAAAAATTATTTGATGTCTCAAAAAAAATAAAGGTTTACAGTTAGAGGAGAAGCGCCAAATATGGGGTACTTTTTTTTGAAGTTAAATATCGCATAGAAATATTTTTCCTAGGAAACTGTAAATACGTCTACTTACACTTCATTTTATGTACTGTCATTGTGGTAACTCAAAATGACAGGTTATTTGAATTTACTAATCAAAACCACAGCATAACCATACCTACTGCAAATACCATATTAGGCACTTAGCTATCCTAATATGGGGTACTAGTGTTTCCGAATCTGAGGTGTACAACCAAGTGTTTAAAATAAATGAATAATGCTGCAAAAATCTGATATTCATACAAAAAAGAGATTTTAATTAAAACAATATAAAAATACATATTATTTACAGAAATCACAAACATAATTTGTATCATCGTACCCAGCACATTCCGAATGAGCCCATTTAAGACACATTACGCATCTTATCCATTGCTCACAAGAAGAATCATCAGAAAAAGGAATTTCGCAAAACATACATTCTGCATCATCTTCATCTTCAGTAAATGGTGATTCACAACCCTCTTCATCTAGGGTTACTTCGACCTCAGAATCCGATGATGATGATAAAGGCAATCTTTGTTTTTTAATTTTGTTTTGCTTTTGTTTCATGTTCGGAACTTTAGGAGTTTCTGATTTTTTCGTCTTATCAACAGACGTGATTTTTCTCTTTACTCTAGATTTAGCAGGGCTGTTCTTTTTACTTAAACCTGTTTCTAACTCTTTTTTGTATGGGGAGCTGGTGACAACAACAGCTTTTCCAGCATTAGATCGTTTCTTTGTTGTTATATTGTGGCCTAACTTCGGGATAGGGATCAAATCAGAAGGTAACACTAGTTTTGCTGATGTTGAGGGCTGATTTCCAACTTTTGCTGATGTTGAGGGCTGAACTCCAACTTTTGCTGATGTTGAAGGCTGAACTGCCACTTTTGTTGATGTTGAGAACTGAGTTGTTACGCCTGCTTTTTCCATTGATAAATACATTTCGTCAGTCTCTTGAATTGCTGAGTTGTCATGTAGAAGTGGCTCCGCTACATAATCTGCTTCCCTGAAAACGTTGCGATCAACAGGAAAAAGGCCTGTTTTTTTAAAACCGTGTACTGCTGTCTCCACAACCGCTGCTCTCATGTAAGCCTTCCCAAATAGTTCTCCTATTTGATACACCGTCACAACACGTCCGGGATTTTGTTTTAACCAGCTTGTAATTTCTTATGCATAAAATGTTTTGAATGGTGACATGAATGCAACATCTAACGGTTGCATCTTGTTGGTTGAATGCGGTGGTAAGCACACAATATGAACATTAATTTCTCTTCCTACATTGATGACTTCCAAATTCCTAGTATGACTGTAGTGACCGTCAAGAGCAAGTACAACTGGATCTTCCGGGTGGGTTTTGTATGATTGATAAAATGTCTTAACCAATTAACAAAAATATCTTGTTGTATCCAGCCCGATGGATGACAAGCATGTATGGAACCAGGAGGCATACCATTCATCAATTCAAGTTTCATATTCTTCCTAGGAAAAATTATGAATGGAGGAATATAAACGCCCGTTGTGCTAAAACACATAACAGTTGTCATGAGGGAGCCTCTTTCGGCAGACGAAAGGGCTGCAACTTGTTTTTTTCCTATTAAACTGAGAACTTTTTGATGTTTATGTTGCACTATGGTAATGCCTGTCTCGTCACAATTGAAAATACGTGCTGGATTGTGTTTTACTTTTTCTAGCAAAGGTTCATAAATATCAAAAAACGATGCAATATTTACTTTGGTAAATGATCTTACTCGGGCATACGATATTCCCTGTGGCGTTCGAAATGAGAGTTCCGTATTCCGTTTTAGAAATCCTGCAAGCCATTTTGATCCTGCGCATTCCTTTCGGGTGCTGAATGGGCTTTTTAGGTTATTGTTCTTGCATAACTCAAAACTCAGTCTACAGATGTCTTTTCTAGTTAACCCAAAAAAATGTTTCTCTAAATTTAAAACTGGCTTCCTTCCTAGCCTTTCATCTACAACTTTTTCTGGTTCTTTATTCAATTTTACATACCTTTCCAGCGTAGTCTGTGGGACTCCAAAAGTTTTTGCACTTTTCATGTAGCCCATTCTTTTCTCTCTACAAGCTTTAATAGCTTCTATCATATTTTCCTTGTTCCATTTTTTCGTTGACTTAGCATCTGAAATAATACAATAGTACTTAACTATCTAATGAGAAATAATTAATTCTAATGTATTTCCTAATATGGGGTACCCCATAATAAGAAAAGGATGGTACCCCATATTAGGCATATTGTGGTTAAAACAAACCCCCTCCAAAATATAAATAAGATGAAACTTGGAGCTACTTAAACTTTCATAGTAGATAGACAGAATCTTAGGCTTGTGATTAACTAAAATAGACATGAAAATCTTACCTTTTTTCCCCGTAAAATACCTGTTAGTATGCACAGCAAAAGCTTTCGACACGGTAGCTTGATACTTTTTGGTTAGAATAAAGTGATGCAATTGTTGCCGGTAAACGAAACTCCTACATATTACAGCGTAAGATCAAAGTGTAAGTTACGCTATTTCACAATAGATGATGGAAGTTTGGCGCCGGAAATAATAAGGTACCCCATAATAGGCGAGTACCCCATATTTGGCGTCTTTCCTCTATATTTTTTTTATTCTTATTAAAAATTTGTCTCAAAATATCACAAAATTTGATTAGTTATCGGTACATAAGTGAAAGCCTCCGCAAAACTCTTTTCCCATAAACATCCCTGATGAACAACTATGAGTGTCGAATAACACCACAAACAAGACCACCAAGCGCATTCCATAAAGTGTTCAAATCTCGTTTATTTCCCCCGTTTTCTTCTCCCTCGCTTATAAAATAACATTAGCGAGATGGCGAGATTCGCAATATTCGTCTCTATATCCCCATTTCCTAATCCCACCAATTTCACTCAAAGTTACCGCTCAGGAGCGTTCTCTCTTATAGTCCAGATAAATTTAGAGCAATAACATAAACAAAGTTGGTTGATTATTTTATTGGTTAACTAACTGTCCCGATTCTGGTGTTAAAGTGTAGAAAAATCTAGACCGAATTTCTATAAGATGGAAACTGGGATTCTTATGGAGCTTGGAGCTGTCATGTTTCCACAAATGAAAATGTTTTCCATAAAAACTCGTTTACTTTCTGACATCAGATATAAAAGTCCAGTAGTGGGGTTGCTATGGGACGTTTTTATTAGCGTTCGTTTATTTGGCTCTTCGGGCTCTTGTAGCATTTTGTGTGTATTAGTATTTATTTTTCGCGTCATCGCAGTGCCGTAGAAAATTAAATATAACAGAAATATGTAACTTTAATGTAGGATATTCCAATAAACAATGCTGTTAACTACAAGACGGTTATTTTTGCTATCTCCTCATGCCCTAGCAATAAAGATACTTGTCTTATTCAACACTTAATTTTGTATACATCTAAGACGCCTTCTTCACGTCCAGGCTACTTTCAAATCCCTCTACCAGATTGTGCAGATTTGCCATTTAAATTGGTTGACCGTTGACGCTACTGTGTCAAGCCCACGCTAATGATTTAGCGATTGTATCGCCAAATTTTGAAGCAATATCTTTTTATTTTGCCTTCTCTCTCTCTGAGCGACATCTGTCACGTGTAATGCATAATAATGCCGTGCATGTACATATGATAGATATGAATGAATAAAACGATTTCAACATAAATCACTGTCTTGTGACAATATCTGCATTTTTACTGTTTTATGATCTGGCTCTACATCGGTTAAGTGTATGTTCGATCAATAAAGATTAAATAATAAGAGACGTTGCGGTTTTTGGTGCTGCATGTGATACTAAATATCTTTTTTATTCGAATATGTCAAAACACGTCAAATTTGATACAGTACACAATAATAAGAAGAAGAACTTGTCTGTCCTAGCCCTTTTTTCATACTTTTTCGGACGGTGAACTGTGAAATGCCCGGAAAAGTAAAATATAGGTATTTTGCTTACCTAACACCTTTCAAGTGTAAAGTGTTAAAAGTTACGCGAGTGATACCCGGCGGTCAATGACACGGCCGTAAATTATCGTGTTGCAATAAATAAAATGTGGCAATGCACCAACAATCGCCTGTGTTTCGGGTGTCAACAGAATATTCAGGAAAATAGTGCAAGATCGCAAAATAAACAAGCACTATATAGTGCTTGGAAAAATTCCGAATATTAAAAAAGTTGTTTAGTAAACAAAATAAATACTATACAACAACAATTAGAACAAATGCAAAAATATCACTCAGATCTGCTAAAGACATTATCTTCTTCTCCGCAGGAAGAGGAAAAAGATAAAATAGAATATCACACTGATGAAGAAGAATTAGCTAGAGAGACAGAGAGGATAAGAAAGAAACAGGGAAACAACAAGAAAAGAAGAATAGATACCTCACTCTGACCTCCACAAACTTTCTCAATTAATCAAGAGATAAAAGCCAAAAAAACCCTTATGTCCCCATCAATAGTAGATGGCATTAACAACTTCAAAGCTCTTGACGATGAATTAAGCAAGCCATCAAATCAAAATTATCAGTAATGATAATATCAAAATTAATGTGCCAGATGAAGAATGTTATAGAAAAGTCTCAAAAATGCTTGGAGATAATAGGTATTGTTGGTATACCTATAAGCAATTGTAGATGACCTTCTAAGAAGGGGATATAAGGTATTAGAAGCCAATAAAAAACTAAGCAACCGCTAAACATGTTTATGTTGTCATTTAAACAAGACGAAGATATAAATAAAATTTATAGTATTACGGATATACTGGGAATCAAGGTTGAAATTAAACCAATAAAAAAAACAAAATTAGTTCCCCAATGTAAGAGATACCAAGGCTATGGGCACACACAAGGTTTCTGTGCTAAAGAACCAAGATGTGTCAAATGTACTGAAAAACATTATACCAAAGATTGTACAAAGCCAGAAAATGTACAACCAAAATGCATTCATTGCGGCGGTAACCATACTGCTAATTATCGAGGGTGTATCGTTGCTAAACAAATACAAAAAATTAGAGCTGATACTATAAAGTAACCATCTTTACCTAGACAACCAGTACAAGTACAACAGGTAAGACCTGACTCTTCGGTACAAAGAAGGAATAACGGAAATCAAGTTCAAAAAAGTGAAAATAGGCCATCTTCCTACAACCAAGCTGTTGCAGGACCATCAAATGCCAGTAAAAACAATAATGTTAGAACACAAATTAAAGCAACTACTGGCCCGACTTTACAATTGATCTTAGAACAACTTAAGAAACAGGAGCAGTTATTCCAAAAGTTTGATAAACGATTAACTCGTTTAGAACATAGTGCCAAAGGAGCTATTCCAAAGCAGAGGAATGGATAATTTCAAAATAATGAAATTGAACGCTAATGGTCTCTTGCAACACCAACAAGAATTGCAAGCAATCCTAGATGTAAATAAATTAATAATAATAACGTCTTTATTGTACTTAATACTATACATAGTAGTACATGTATAAATGGCGAAGTCTGGCCAATGGCCATTCACACTTAACCAACCTAAAACTAAGATATCCTAAATTCTAAACTACAACTAAACTAAACTAAACTGAACTATGCCGGTAAACCATTTAATCTACTAGCTTTTCAAGAAACCATCGCTTTAATTTGTATCTAAAACCTCTCTGAAACATTGACGGTCCGAGAGGTATTTTGACAGAGTTATATAATCTAGAGGCATTATACGTAAATGATCTCTGAAACATGGCAGTGCGATATCTGGGCAGTGCAATAAAATCACCGTAAACTAAGTGAGTGGGTATCTTTACGAAATACAATTTTATCTTTAAGATATGAAGGGCACGAAGTTATGAGAATTTTTATTAAAAACATTAGAAAATTCATTTTGAATATGTTTTCCATCTTCAACCACCCACTACATCTAAAATGATAAGATATGTAATCATACTTTTTTAGATTATATATAAGCCTACAGCAGGTGTTTTGAATATATTGCAATCGTCGTGCAGAGACCTGATCCAGACACGGGTAATAAATGACATCACAATATGCAATTTTTGAGAGAATTAAGCTCTCACACAAGGTTTTTTTCCTTTTAGAACTCAATAATCGTCTATTTGCAAACAACAACTTTAAACCGCCGTAACAAGACTTTGTTAAATGGGAAACATGATCGTAAAATCTAAAACGATCATCCATATAGAGCCCCAAATTTTTAGCCGATGTAGTAAAATTTATTGTGTGATCTCGTACCTTCGGTTTCACTATTGACCTTATCTCATCATGCTTAGTTTTTGAACAAAACATAATAGCTTTCGACTTGTCAGGATTAAGCTTTAAGTTATGGCTATGAGCAAAATTATAAATACTGTTAAGATCCTTATTTATTTTTTCGTTAGCAGAGACACTATCCTCTGGACTGAAATGGATATAAAGTTGAGTATCATCTGCAAAACTCTGAACACTACAAAACTCAATTTTATTTGATAAATCAAGAGTGTACAAAAGGAATAGCATAGGCCCCAGAACAGAACTCTGAGGCACTCCTGAAGGGATAGATCTTTTTGAAGAACATTTACTGTTAATCACAACCTGCTGAGAGCGATTTGTTAGATAAGAACGAATAAACTTCAAAGACTGTTGGCTAAAGCCGACATATTTACATTTAGCAATTAGCAGTTCATGACTGATGGTGTCGAATGCCTTACTAAAATCAAGCAGAATTAGCGTGCTTGCCAAATTACGATCAGAAGCTCTTAAAATGTCATCAGAAACTCTTGCAAGTGCTGTTGTTGTGCTATGGCCAGGTCTAAATCCCGATTGCGTAGGTGGTATTAATTTATTTTGTTGAATGTACTCAATAATTTGTTGGTATACAACTTTCTCTAATATCTTTGATATGACAGACAACAAACTAATTGGACGTAGATCGCTAAACTCTGCAGGATTGCTTACCTTGGGTATTGGGTTCACCAGTGCATCTTTCCACACATCTGGAAAGAAACCGGTTTCCAAACAACAGTTAACTATGTGTGTTAAATAATCCGCTATGGCTGGTAAGCAAAGCGTTAACATTTGGAGAGTAATACCATCTGCGCCTTTAGCATTTGACTTAATTTTACGTATAATTTTTATAATGTTCGATGTGTCAGTCATTTTAAACTCGAAAACTGATTCGTTGAATCTATGCCCATTATAGTAGTCTATGTTGTCCAGACATTCTGCATCATTATCTCTGAAAACAGTCACAAAATAGTCATTAATTTCTTCAGGATCTAATAGGTGAGGTGGAATTTCCATTGGCTTGGAATTTTGTATTCTTAGCGTTTTCAAAGCCTTGAAAAATGATGACGAATTTTCCTTCTTAGCGAGATACTCCAAATACGCAGCCTTTTCTTGTTGTACGCAAGTCTTTGCAAAATTTCTCATTTCCCTATAGTACTCCCAACTAGCTGGTGTTTTCAATTTGTTGTACTTAGATCACGCCTTGTCTCTCTCTTTCAATATTAACTTTAAGTTGTCTGTCAGCCACGGAGCACGCGGCTTGCTACATCGAACATTTCGAGTTGGAGCGTGAACATCAAATAAAGCCAGAATTGTCTCCTGCAGAAACTTCACCTTATTGTTGATGTCATTTATGAACACAATATCATGCCAACGAATTTGAAATAAATCATGCTGAAAATTGTCATTATTGAATCTGGCAAAATCTCTAAACAATACATTCTTTGGAGGGACTTTGCTAACACTAAAAGAAACATTACAAAAAGGCATGCGATGGTCACTAAATAGATCATCGGTATTGTAAACACCTGAACTTTGACAAGAAATAGCGGTATTCATGAAAATTGGATCTAAAAGATTAGCAGTTGTAGCGCTGATCCTTGTAGGTTCTCTAATAATCTGTAAAAAATTATAGATGCGTGTCTCTAGGTTATATAAGTATAAGTATTATTAAAAAATCAAAAATTATATTTTTTTATAAAATTGATTACTTATGTTTATAAAACCCTTAATGCAACCCTGTCCAGTCACGTTATCTCCACGTGCAAGTTTGTTTACACTCCTTTTCTTTACGAAGGACAAACTATAAAAGGTTTTGATGTTGTTTTTAGAAATCTTTTCAGTTTATTCAGCAAAAATTTCAACTACGAAATAAGAACATATTGTAATAAAGCAAAAATAAAAAAAATATGCAAGAAAGTATACGAGATAAAAATCCAATTATAGGGTGTTATCGTCCAGGATCTGCTCCTTATATTTCTCTCCCTGCCGTCTTGTAATTCTTGTTTTTATTGCCTTCTCCGGTGCTTCCGCATGATAATCCCAATTGAGCATCGCGTTATGCGTGCCAACTAATTAAGAGGCCATAAGTCTTGCACGTGGAAGTCGCTTTTATGGCCAATTTTTCTTTGTGATGTTGCAGTTCTTTAACAATTTTGTCTAAAAATGCTGCGAACCGAAAATTTTAATTGATTGTTTGATTTTTAGTCTAGAATGTTCCGGAAATGTCGTACCGATAGGTCCTTTAGCTAGATCACGCCCGTTTCAGGCTTAAACTGAGTTTAAAAATAATTAGAACGAACTAGCTTTTAGTAATTTCTTGCTTTTTCTAGGAATTTGCAATTCTTCACATATTATTTGTATTTTACGTTCAATAGTGTTAGTTACTTGACTGGAAAGGTGGTTAACTATCTCTCCGGGAGAGAAGTAATTAACCACCTTCTAATTTTCCATTTTATTTAATGATAAATTATTTTTTTTAACTCTATATTAATTATTCTATCTAAGTGTAGATCAATAATTAGTATGATTTCTTCGTTTTCATGTCAAGCTTTCGAAAATGTTTATTTTCTTTTTCAAGACAAATAATAATAATAATAATAATAATAATAATAATAATAATAATAATCATCTTTATTTGCAGCTACATATAATAAAAACAACAAAAAATAAAAAATAAAAATATATAAATATCGTACCCACAGTAACTACAAAATAGAGCCGACAAACAGTAAAAACTGATACAAAGTTTCGGACCTAGCAAACAAAACAAAAATAAACAAGATAAACAAGATTTAAGATAAACAATAATTTATCTAAAAGCACATTGCACTATATAGTAGTTTTAGAGAGAAAAAAATGTTATGCTGGAGAGTTATATAAAATTCTTTTATATTCTTTTGAAAAATGGCTGATTCCAAATTGTTTAATAGACTGGGGAATACCATTGTATAGCTTGTAAATATTATATGAAAACGACCTTTGAAACATACAGGTACGGTGTGGTGGGGAGATATGTAACCACGAGAACGAATATTGATGTTGTGAACATGCGACCTATAAACAATTTTGTTAAACAGATATGGTGGAGACTTGAACATAATAATTTTATGAAATAAGGTTGCCATGTGTAATTTTCTTCTAGAGGACATATTCAGCCATTTAGCATCACGTAGTTTAGGAGTTACTCTATCAAATTTTTTGATACCGTAAATAAACCTTAAGCACGATTTCTGTACTCTTTGAATACGATTAAAGTCAATATTATCTATACAAGGACCATATACGCTGTCACAATAATTAAAATGACTCAGTGTATCACAAAGCAGGATTTTAACTGAAATTGTTAAACTGCGTCTATGTGGAAATAACATCTTTAAATTAGCATACGATCTTTGTATACACTTTGTAACATGCTGTTTGAATCTAAGCTCACTATCTAGTTCGATACCTAAGTTTCTAGCAACTTTAGCAAACGGCAAAATTGTATCTTCTATTTTTATTTGCAGCTCATTTTCTACTTTACTTTTATGTTTGCCAAATACTAAAACTATAGATTTAGATGGATTAATTGAGAGAAAATGTCTTTGTGATTCAATGGGCAGTTTGGTAAGGTCACTATTAATCATTAGATTGGCATGCTGTATCTCTGAACTCAAAAAAGAGTATTTCAACTGTCTGTCATCTGCATACATGTAAGACTTGCAATGACTTAGGACATTATGAATGCTACAAGTGTACAGTGAAAACAGTATTGGTCCCAAAATTGACCTTTGTGGCACTCCACAGGAAATAGATTTATTATCCGACCTACCTACACTAGTCTCGACAAACTGACACCTACCACATAGATAACTTCTAAAAAAATTTGTGACATTGTTAGAAAAACCTATGTACTTTAAAATAGCTAACAAAATGTGGTGATTGATAGTATCAAACGCTTTCGAGTAGTCTATTAAAGTCAAAACTATTGTCTTTCCATGATCTATATCTCTAAATATATCGTCAGTAATATCTAGCAAAGCTGTGTTGCAGCTGTAACCTTGGCGGAATCCTGACTGATGTGATGGTAAAATTTTATATTTATTTATATGTAGATTAATTTGAAACTTAATAATTTTTTCAATAGTTTTTGATAATACAGGTAGGATGGCAATGGGTCTTAATTCATTGAAACTGCTTATATTTTTCTTTTTAGGTACAGGTATAACTTTAGAAGATTTCCATTGTTTTGGAAAGGTACTGTTCTCTAAACAAAAATTTATAATATGTGTCATGTAAGGCAGTATATAAGGACAACATAATAATAACATTTTTAGTTGCACATGATCAGGACCCACAGCATTAGACTTAATATCCAGCAAATATTTATACACAATATTTTCATCTATTAATTCAAATTCAAATAAATCCGTAATATTAGCTTTCATATTTGTATGATAGAAATGTAATAATTCATTATCTGGTAACTGTACATTTGCAGAGGGCAATAAAAAATTATCATTAATATCATTCGGTTTGTTCAAATTATCAGGAAGGGTATTGTTTTTAGGTTTGCTATAAATATTGAGATCGTTTAATTTTTTCCACAAATTATTTCCTCTACTATTAGTGGCAAGAAATTGAAGATATCCCTTTTTTTCATTACTGATTGCAGTGTTAGTAAAATAACATGAGATTCAGATAAAATTGTATACAAAAAGAAACATCAGTGTTAAAATTTAAAATGACAAAATGACAATTTCTAAAAAATCAGTATATTAATTTAAAGATACAGAGTGAGATATAAAAAATGTATAAATATATAATCATTTTAAGCTTGCAGCTAATAGCCTCGGGCTGCTAAAGGTTATTTTCTGCCCTTATGACACAATATAGGTACTATTTCAGCCCCCATTATATATTATTTGCAAATTGAATAGTCCAAAAAGTGCCCTGTATATGTTTTTTGTTTGTTTTCGGTAGATCTTTGATTCAGCAGTTTTTTAGTAATAAGAAATCACATCCAAGGATAATAAGCAAAAGACATTATTATTTCAAAATTTCAACTGCCTGTTTCCAAGCAAGAAATGTCAAAAACTTTATTTCCAGGACAGGCAGTCCTGGATAATTTATATGGTTGGAACGTCATACATGGGTATTAAAAAAAGTAGAGTTGGCATTTTTACCTACCATAAAAATTATGTACCAAAATTGTCGCCAGCTCACTAATTATCAAACAACAAACGCAGACACATTTTCAGGGTATTGCCAGATGATTAAAAAAAGCTTTGGAAGTAATAAATAAAAATTTTATTTTTCATTTAAGAGAAAAGAATTGCATCCACAGAATGAAGAAAATATACGCAACATAACGTGTGAAATATTCCCTTTATTAATCTATTCGAAAACCACAATCAGTTAAGAGCGTTATTGGAGATTGAGTGTAATGTTTCAACAATAATCGACTCGCGAAGAATCAAGATAACATTGTTAAGTGTAATCTGCGAATAAACCCCCATTTCATTGAGTACATTACGGGACAAAGAAGGACCGGATGACATCATTTTTCCCTCGGGGATTCGGTCCTGCACCCCAAATCGAATACATATGAAAGTAATTTTAATTTCAAGCTATGTAGTTATGGTTTATCGGACAACAAACAACAATAACATAAAGCTGGTGAGCGTTCGGAAGTTTTGAAATATACAATGGTAAATAACAGATGTTAGGTTTAACTGAAAACTGATTTTAAATAATTATATAAACCAAAAAATCACCGCAATCTACAATTAGAGATTCCACTACATTACAGAAATAAAAAACTAATTGTTTATTTATCTTCTTCGGCATGTTTTTTGATTCAATATTCGACTGCGTCTTCGGCAAAACTTTTTAATTATAACAAAAATTCCATCGATGACAACTTGTAAATAATCTTTTTTAATTAATTAACAAGTAATAAATAAGTTTTTGTAATTATTGCTAAGTCGAGTAGCTGCTGTAAGGCGACAGTCCCAAGCGACAAAATTAAATTCCGTAACATTAATAACTTTTAAAATTGGACAGGACCGTATGCAGCATTTTAATAAATAAAAAGAAAACTAACAAGTTTACTTACCTATTTATTTTTGCAAAAAAAAACAATTTGGCATAAATTTTTTGATTTGATTTTTTTCACCCTTTTTTTAACCATTTTTATTTGTAAATTTTTCATCCACAATTACTGTTGAAAAATCAACATAACTCCGCTACTGTGGCCAAAAAGGGTTATCAAAATAAATAAAATATGCAATCAAATAACTAAATAAAAATACAGAAGCTCGCCACTTTGTTTTAAAAAAAATTGTAAATGTCTTTAAAAAGTAATAAAATAAAAAGTAAATAATCATATATGAGTTTTCCTATAAATAAATGATGATTTTTGTATGAATTAAAGATTTGATTCGATTTTTCACACGTTTTATAATTTTTCCATGGTTTTCTTAACCCTAAAAAAACGTTTTTTTTTCGTCAATTTTAATATTGCCAATGACCCCAGGGTTCGGTCATAAGCACCTCTTTATTCCTCCTTACTATTAACAACATAGGTTCTGTTTAATTTTCAAAATAAATTAAACATAAACTCAAATCGACAACATCGCATCAAACAATCCGACAACACCGCGAGACACAGAAGTCTTAACGGTTTTGAATTATGCGGAGTTTGTCATGTAGGCCAATTTCGATACAGCGCTGAGGCGCAGAATTTCTAACGGATGTTTTCTAGGAACATGCAAATAGTCACGTTCGCCCACGCGATAACAATTAAATTCTAGAATACTCGGACGGATGAGGAAAAAAACTTCGAAAAGGTCCAGACTTCGAAAACTTTTAAATTAGTGCAACATCATCACTCATAGACAAAACACCTAAAACGCTCATTATAAATATTTTCTGAATGATGTGATTATTTTACTTCTTTACTAATATGTTTTAGTGATTGTTAAAACATACGTTTACTAATAATTTGTGCGTTGTTCGTTCATTACTTACTAAAGTAATTTTATTGTTAAGTTGTTAATTTGTGATTTATTTATTTAACATTTTTTAATAAACCGTTAAATAAAAGGTGTTTGTTGTTTTTGTTAATGGAGTTGGGAAGACAATAAATACTACAGTCCACATAAATTATACAGTCCATTTAGAAGCTACGATACGGTTTAAAAAGGCGATGATAATACATCGGTCGTCCTGGTAAACTGGTACACCATAGGGATAGTTCCAGAACCCTCAACAGGTTCGTTAGTTCGTTCCCCTGTAAAATATGGAATCTACGCAGATGACCTCGTTATTTTCTGCCAATGAAAAGTGACAGCTAGTACATGCTCTCTCCTTCAAAAAGCCTTAGACAACATCTACCACTGGTCAGTAGAATCTGGTTTTAAGTTTTCACCTTCCAAATCTAAAATTATACAATTTAGCAGAAGAAGATTTCACCAGTCTCCGCATTTAAGTTTAAACGGAGCCCCATTACAATTAGTTAACCAACAAAAATTACTAGGGGTTACCTTTGACAATAAGCTGACTTGGAGGCTCCAAATTGAAAACCCTAAGATCAAATTGCTCAAAAAGACTTAACATTATAAAATCTCTAGCTAACTATCAATGGGGAGCTGAAGAAGAAGTCCTTCTCAGAATATACAGAGCCATGATAAGACCCAAACTAGACTATGGCTGCATATTCTACATGAACGCCAGCAAGTCCAACTTAAAATCACTTGACGTCATCCAAAACAGTGCTCTACAATTCTGTCTAGGGGCTTATAGGTCGAGTCCCTCTGAGAGTATTTACATTGAATCATCTGAACCACCTCTCTTTATAAGACGTCTTCTCCTCTCATACTTCGCTAAAATTTCTGCTCACCCAACCAATCATGTTTTCACTCTAATCCACTCCTCACAACCACCTGCGAACATCAGACCGAGAACAATACTTTCTACCTCTCAATCAATGTTGCCCTTATTAGTTCTCTTCTAAGGCTAGCTTTCTCTGAACTCATACATACTAATAGTTATGACAAAGTCCTCTTCACAGATGCTTCGAAGGGTGAGGAGACAGTTGGCTGTGCCGTTGTTTCTGAAAATACGATCATAACAACAAGCCCTCTATCTACCAACTGTAGCATACATACTGCTGAACTAATTGGAATACTGAATGCTCTGAAATCTCCTATGTGCAATAGTCAAAAAGTATCAGTATGCACAGACTCACAAAACCCAATAGTACAAGAAATACATTAAGTATGTCACCACCTTGCTGAGAGAGACATTTTGATAAACATCATTTAGACCCCATCCCATGTAGGAATCCCGGGAAATGAGAAGACAGACAAAGCGGCAAAAGAAGCATGTTCCACTGAACATATCCAACTATACACTGATCTCTGGCTGACCATCAAAGAAAGAATGTATAGTACATGGCAAAACTGCTGGACCCGAACATCTACAAAACTACGCCAGATACAAGCCACTATTCACTCTCCCAGAATTCCCCCAATGGTACGAAAAGATAAAACTGTTATACGGAGGCTTCGAATTGCACACTCTCATTTGACCCAGGAACATCTAATGACTTCAACACCCCCTCCTGTATGTGAACATTGTAATTCTCGTCTTACTGTCAAACACATCCTAGTTAGGATCTTGGATCCCCAAATCTTTTCAGTGGTGTAATAAACTTTATAAAAGACTGTAAGCTATACAATTTGATCTAATGTTACCATTTATTGTTTTGTATTTTTGTTCCCGTGTCAATGACCAAAAAAAAATATATTGCCAATGGTTTTTTCATTCAAAATTAATCTTTGTATGGATTTTTAAATTTATACGATTTTTTTTAATGTGGTTCTTGTAAAATAATCTATTTTTGTTTTGTTGATCCTTGAATGCTGAGTCAATAAACCGAAATCTCTATTAAATATTTGTACTTCTACTGAAAAATGAATCTTGAAGTTCCTGAAACCGGTCCTGACTCAAAATCCAACCCGACGGAATCTTAACGCGACAGCGACAAATATTTCAACTGTAAATTTTATATTCAATTCAGATTATCCCGCTGAAGTGACAAGTTAATATTGCCAGTAGTTATTGGATGGTCCGATGTTCGAACATTGATATTTATGTAAAACCGACCATAAATTTTTATTTAATTGTCACATTAAAGCACTCAGATTAACCACTGAATACGGTGGACACAGTCCCAGTCCTTTGCCACTAAAGAAGAAGAAGAAAAAGATATTCTTCATCTTATTGAAATTCTAATTCACTACACGTTATTTACTATCCAGATGTTCCCATTAGTTTTCAAAAGTTATGTTTCCTTATATGGAATTTTGAATCTTTAATTCTTTAAAATTATTGTTTGTCGTAGATGGTGATAACAAAAAGAAAATTTATCGTATTTTCAGGGAATTTTAATTACTAAAATCACATATTTTAATAACTTTTGTGAAAGTTCCAAATTGATAAACAGATTAAATAGTTTAATTTTTTTATTTAAAATAAGTTTTAGGAAAAATAATTGATAAAATTGATAATTTAAACAAAATTAATAAAGTTATAAACAAGAATTTAAATTTCCCCATGAACCCAACTGTAGAGATACATTATATTAAAAAATATATATTAAATAAAAAGTAATATCAATATAATTAATTCGAAAGTTCCATTCTTGGATTTAAAACTAATAACCAACGACAATAAAATCATTACTAGATGGTACAGAAAACCAATTAATAATAATCGTTTCCTAAATTTTCATTGCTGCATTGAATATATATACATTGGTCAAACAAGTAGAATGTTTAAAGATAGAATAACCTCTCATAAAAGTGACTGCAGAAGGAATGTGAGATCTTGTCGCCTTGCTGAACATGTAATAGATAAAGATCATGTAATTGACTATAATAATAATGCCAAAATTCTCGATAATGGTTCATATAATGTTTCTATATAGTAAATTATATTTTGTTGTCACTTTTTGAAAACGATTTGCGAAGTCAAGTCGAAACGTCATCAAAGCCCTCCTTTTTCTTCAAAATAAGTGGTTTTATTTCCATTAGAAGAGAAATTGAATTAAAAGGAAAGCACTCTTAACTATAGAAATGAATTAAAAATATTTATACATTTCTACGCAATTTTTGTTACAAATTGTTTAATATTAATTAATTTAGCAGTCTCGAGAAGCAGAAAATGCACTATATAAAAGTATAGATCTGTGATTTTAAGAGGTTTTAAAAAGTTAGTTGGATATAAAAGGCTATAAAAGTAATTTTTGTTATCAACTAGCTTCATCATTTATCAAGTCCTTAATTTGCTGAACAATACGCTAGTCATTTTGGGGAATTATTAGTATATTCAAATGAATTTTTAAAAAGAAATTAAACTTCTCAGAGTCATTAGTTAGGTAGTACTACATCTGAACCAAAGCCAACTACTCCTGTGGCTAATGCCCCCACAGGCATTGAATTACAATGGTCCAGACGCGTGTCGGAAGCTGAATTTGTTTTTATATTTTAGTTCAATGCTGAACATTTTATTTTGGAAATTCTTCGGTACTGTTTTATGATATTACATTGAGGTTTATAAGCTGTCTAATATATCACACATTTATTTGTTTAAATTTCGACAAAATACAATTTTTAGGATATTCCTTAACAACCGATGACATCGCCATATAGTAATCTCGTTCCTTTTACAGAATGGAGCCCGCACATAAATATTCAGAGCAATACAAGTGACATCAATCATATTACAAAGTGACCTGTCAACGAGGATTCTCTCTCTATTCCAACTAGCGCCAACACGGTGAATGATTATTCTAGCATGTATTCATAAAGAGACACGGTGTGTATGCTGATGGCGAAAAGAAAATCTTTCCTGCTTCTTTCGTTTTAGTTAAATATTTCAAAGTGTTCACATTTTCGCAAGATATCCGTCATAGTGATATGTTTCAGTTTCTGCGTGGTTCTTTAATATTTTTCAGTATTTCAATTAAAAATGGTCATAACAACGATCTGGACCCCGATGTTTGAACGTTGAGAGAGCAACTCGTGTGCGAGAATGTACCACGTGATCACTCCTCAGTCCTCACTCTCTCAGCGTCACAAAATCCGTATGTTTGAAATAAAGAGAAATCGTCTACGAGTTCGCATAGGAGTGCTCTACTGTGTTGTACCAGTAGAGTTATAGTAAGAGAGTGACCATGCGCAATAGCGCCGTGAAGGCGTTAAGTGTCAAGACTGTCAATAAAAAATGTTTTCTATTTAGGTATATTAGCTGTAGAATATTGACCTTTTTATTTTGCTGATTTGTTTATTGTTTTTTGAATATATTGCTGGAAGAATACCACAAAATGAATGATGAAATGTTATTTAATATTTTAATTAATGAGGTAGAAGATGCTGAACAACAGATGAATGCATATCATGGAAGAACTATTGTATTATCAAATAAACATTTTAGACTGGATAAAAATATGTTTGACAACTTACTAGAGGTATTGACTCAATCACTTTCCATATGAACAATATGTTTTTTTCATCCCATCTTAAAGTCGAGGTTTCAACGAAGAAAATGAGCTCTGATAAAATTAATCACTAACTTTTTGAAAATTAGGCTTTTTCTTAATTTAAATTCGTATAAATTTGAAAAATAAATATTTTGCTTTGAAAAAATTACAACTTTAATACACAAAAAAGAACGTTTTCGCCAGGTTTCATAAAAAAATTATTTTTGCAAGAGATAAAAATTAAAAACGAAAAACACGGTTTTATCGTATTTGTATGTTTCTTTTCTAAAGGCTGATGTTTTAATACAATTGTTATTGACGTTTATTAGTACATCAAGAAACGTTAATTTTTTAATATTTGCAATTTCAATTGTAATTTTAATGTTATCACTTGCCAACTTTTTTCTCATAAGATTAAGAGACTTATCTACAGGAACATTTGGAAATAAACTACTTCAAAACTAACCGTTATATCTGATTTTGTCATTTTAATTTTTTGAAAATTTTCCTATAAAATGTTTTATATTTTTAATAAAGGAATTAATGTTATTATTATTAAAAATCAAATAATTTTTCCGATGCAGACTACCTATTTATTTTACGATTTTGTACGATGTTATATTAAAATAAATCAATCAAATCTCAAATTTCCAATTTTTTGCCTTGATGTGGAAAAAAATTTCTTTTTTGTGTTTTAAATAAACTGTAATTTTGCCAAGACAAAATATTTAATTTTTCATTTTATATTAAAAAAATTATAATAATTATAATTTTTTTAAACAATATATATTTAAATACATATAGACAAAACATTAAATTTAGCAAAGAATTTTGGAATTTTATTACTTTAATTCCCAGCTGGAATTCCCATTATGTGTATTATATTCAGTGTTATTTACTAGAATTTTAAACTTCAAACTATAACACAATTAAACTTACTTCTTAAGCATTATAGGTTTTTACAAGTTTGGTGCATACCTGTGCTGTAATCCAATCAGACAAAGTTCCTTGAAATAAAGCGATAGGTAACCAACGAAGAAAATGACCTCTGATAAAATTATAAATTGAAAATTTATAAACTAACTTTTTCGATTGAAAATTAGGCGTTTTCTTCGTATGACTGTGAAAAATAAATATTTTAATTTTTGATAATTTTTCTAAAAAATGTTTTGTATTTTTAATAAAAGAATTAATATTTCCATAACCGATCTAAAGAGCTTATAATTGGTCTGAATCCAATAATGTGGCTTCTTCTATTTCTTCTTGTACGAACGTTTCAAGTGAACTAAAATATATATTTTCCTCTACTTTTTGTTGAACTGTCTAAACTTAAATTTTGCAACGTTGACACGATTACGAGATGGCTCACAGCTTTCAAACATACGGTTGAGGATCGGTAAGAGAGAAGTGAGCAAGCGAAGTCGCACACGAGTGGTCGTGTAGGAGTTGCTCGTATAGGAGCATTTCTGCCTAGCGTTAGAGAGTTTTCAGGGGTTTTCTCATATGGGATAGACAAATTCTGGATCAGTAACATCTCCTCAGACGTAATTCTCAAATACCATAAGTACGGCTGAAGAGGCTTGGAAAGTCTGCAGCTCCCATCAGGAAGAATGAAATTTAAAGGGAGAATAAAAAATTTGTTGTCACCATTATTGATCACAAACATTTCAACGTTTCCTTTCGAGGAAAGCTAAGCACAAAATCCAAAAAAGTATCACAGATTAGTTTTTATTATCAAAAATAAATGTATTTTCCAAAATTCCCATCCATTAGAAATGAATTACCACCAAACAATAAATAAAGATGGAAACGATAATTTTAAACGTAAGGGGAACCTGATACTATGACGCTGATGATGATATTGATAAGGCAGAAAGTTGTGACAAAGTATAAAGAAGTGAACGCACGTGTTGGTCGCGTGGATGACACTTCTTAATGCCATTTATTTTCAGATTCATTGTATATACATACGAGGGATCGGCATGGGCAGTAACACAGATTTCATTGAATGGGTTTTCAATAAAAGAATTTTTGATTTAATTTTGTGACTGTTGCAGTATCAATTGGTGTAATTTGTTGCTAATTTTTCTTGGAATGAAGGATCATCTAGCGTTGATCATACTCTCGTTGGATGCTGAAGTTGTGGGAGAAGGTGAAAACACAAAATGATGAAAAAAAATATTAATAATTAAATACAATGAAAATACTAATTTTGTAGGATTTGTAAAGTAAAAATTCAGACTTGATTCAACTGAACCAAAATTTGCACTTAAAAATAAAAAATCTTTTACACACTCTAACAAATGGTTGTGAAAGAACTTGATAAGTATGGTAATTTTGACAAAATATACTATGTAACCTACATTTTACGTTATATATGCCTCAAAAGTACATTGTAAAATTATTCACAGATTAATGTATGTGAAAAATATCGCCAACGTGAAAATACACTGTGAAAATTACGAGTTTACAGAATTCATACTGTGAATGAAATTGCACAGGTTTAGTTATGTGAATACCCCACCATCTGGACTGTACACTATCGGATTTCCATTTTTAGAACTCGGTGTCTGAGAGAAACGCTGATGTTATCACGGTTGCCAATTTGTGAGTAATTACTCACATTTGTGAGTATTTTACTAGTTTGTGAGTAAAGGGCAATTGTGAGTAAAATCGTGAGTAATCAAGAGGTCAGTATTACACTATCAGTAATGGTAATTATAAAAAACTCTAAACTGATAATTTATTAAATCCGTTGAAATTTTAAAAAATCTTTAAGTTTACGGACTCTAGTAGTCATCAAATTTTGAAGCTTTTTAGATTTACAGCGTACTCTATCGGCTTACCCTTATAACAGTAAATTTGGTAAATAAAGTATCTAGTGATTTCTGTTTGTTTGAAATAACTTGACATAAGTGGCTGTAGTGGTGAAAAAGTGAAGTTCATATAATATAATATATATAATATACATTAAACATATGAGAAGCAAACAATAGGTCTGTTTCTTTGCCCTAAAAGTGCTGCACCAAGGCTAAAGTGCTGCACAATTCTGTTTCTTTATCCAATTAGTGCAGCACTAACGTGTTTCTTTGATTATTTGGTGCTGCACCGATGCTACACCGGTGCTCCTTTTCTCCACCCTCTTCAGACTGTGTTCTTCATACACCAGACATGCGCGCTGCGAAGTTGTATAGTTTTAACACTATCAAATCTTTTCTCGACATTTTTTTCAGAAAATTTTTAGAAGAAACCTCTTTTTTAACAAATTTTTATTCACAAAATTTCTCTAGGTAAAACTATATCACTGGTGTTGGTGCTGCACCTAACCAATAGACCTAATAATCACTCGAAATAAGAAACGATAAATAATAAACAATCTCAACTAAAATTACCAAATTCAGTACAGCCAACTTAATTTCCATCCAAGGACGTAGCCTCTCCCTTTCTTCAGTCACTCCCTTGTCAAAACGCTCACTTATTTCATAACCCCCTCTAATTACAAGAACCCTGGCTCTATCTGGGTTATTTTTTAGTTCATTTAAGATTTAAAAAAAATGTCTTACTATTGACCTGATATTTTGAAGTTGTGAGTAATTGTTAGTAATCCACAAAAATTTTGTGAGTAAACCAGTACAGGCTAGTTGGCAACCCTGGATGTTAGACAAATTAGTTGAGGGTTACGCGAGATTGGAACGCAATAATATTGTTTTTTTGTTACACAATGAATCTAGTGAGTTTCCATAGTATTTTTACAGAATTCATAAGGTAATAATAGAATAAAATATCCATATTTTCACATGATTTTTCATTGGTTACAAATGGCCAACGTAATATTATGTGATTTTT
Source organism: Crepidodera aurea (assembly GCA_949320105.2). Lineage (NCBI taxonomy): Eukaryota > Metazoa > Arthropoda > Insecta > Coleoptera > Chrysomelidae > Crepidodera > Crepidodera aurea. The sequence goes on along the minus strand of OX439475.1, from coordinate 8,681,828 downwards.
CCTAACCTTTTTTATCAGTGCATGGCCCACTTTGGATATTTTCTCGCAGCCACTGGATAGAATACCATCCTGTACGATTAATAACTGAGAAAACACGGAAAAGTGTTGGTAGCAAGCAAATATTTATTTCCCTTTTAACCTCTAGGAAATTGAGTAATGACGTTAAAATGTTATTTCCGGTAGACCATTATGTCACTTTAAGAGCCACTTCGGTGTCGTCTTTCAGATGTCTTCGGAGGGCAATTGCCACTAGTTTTACCGATTTTATTTCCAGTTGGTATTCAATGAAAGAATTGAATGGAGTACTTTGACATATACGAAGGTTTTGTAGAAGACGTTCGATTGTGTAAACAAAAGTGTTCATTTGAAACAAATAAATCTTGTTTCACTTTAATAATAAATAATAATAGAATTTGTATTTCTCCTTTAAAGGGATATGTTAGAAAACCCAACATATCTTTAATTTACTGTCTAATATGCAATAAAATAAAATTACTAAATAAAATTCGAATTGTATAATTAATAAACCCATCTAAGATTCTGACACGATTTGGCCTTCTTCAAGCCATAGCTAGAAAGTTAAGTGTGCAGTTACAACTCTCTTCCGCATCGAATTCCAATGTATTACGGGAAGTAAAAAAGCCAAAACTATGATTTCTAACTCAACAATTGGTTAGATATCCCCACCTAAAGGATATTTTTTATTATTATTATTAAACACCCATAAAGGCATTTAGTATATTACAATCTAGTCAACAGTGACCAATGAGCAATTTAATTCTAACTTAATCTAATAGAGTTTGAAACTTAAAACTAAGGTATACTCATCAGCGCTCCTTAGGTTCTGTAGAATGGATTGCACTAAAGTTTAACATGCACACACAAGCTCTGCTTTTGCACTAAAAACACTAAACTAACTCAAAGGGCTTGATCCTTCTGACCCAGTATTGTCAAGGAGCTGGATAGCCTCGACATTGACATGATGGTGAAGTCTTTCTTCATGACTCTTGGCTAATTCCTTGATGGTCTGGTCAACAGTGTCAATTTCCAGATCCCTATGGAGGTCACTAATGCGAATGTACCAAGGGGCATTTACTATGTTCCTCAGTGCTTTGTTTTGAAATCTTTGGATGATTGCTAAGTTGCTTGCTTTGATGCATCCCCATAGTTGGATACCATAAGTCCATACAGGCTTAAGTATCTGCTTATAAAGCAGCATGTAGAGAGTGGAGTTTCTTCCAATTAGGCAGTACATTTTTCTATATGTCAGTCCAAGTTCTTCTCTTTTCTTTTTAACATGCACTTTCCATCGAAGTTTGGCATTTAAGGTAATACCTAAGTATTTTGCTGTGTTTTAATATGGAATCAGGTTATTGTTTATTCTGACTGGAATATGATCTATTCTTTTGTTTGTAAAGTTAATGTGAAGTGATTTAGTTTCATTAAGTTTAATTTTCCATCTCTTCGTCCAGTCATAGATAAGGTGGACAGCTGTTTGCAGCTTGTGAGTTGCTTCTTCATTGCTCTTTCCTACTGCTAGAATGACAGTGTCGTCGGCGAAGGTGAGTGTGGTATTGTTTTCTAACTCTGGAATATCACATGTGTACAGTAAGTATAGGACAGATCCTAGGACACGTCTTTGTGGTACTCCAGCCTTAATTTAAGATCGGAATAGGCTTCTTCTTGCCTATTTCTAAAGTATCTTTCCGATATATATAAATGGAGGATATCTGTATATTGTTTTGGAAGGAAAAGCTTGAGCTTATGTCTTCATGACAAACCTTATCAGACGCTTGAACTAGATACTAGATCAAGAAAGACAGTAGCACAAATGTTTTTCTCTAATGATTTCTCGATAATGCTGGTTATTCTAAAGGATACTAAACTACTTTTTTTCCAGATATGTCAAATAATTTATAGCATCCTATATTGCGATATTTCGTGTAACGTATCTATTCTGTAAAATTTAATATCTTTAATAAAAATCATAATGTATATTTTCATATTTTTTAATATCGCGTATCTCCCTGATGGAATCGAACGATTTCCATATTTCATTAAATTTACTGATTTACTAACACCACAAAACAATTATTTCAAATTAAATTTCAAAAATAAAAACATAATTAACCATAAATCCCTAAAAATGTACAGTTATCAGTTTATCAACAAAAAATAACATATCATCTAAATTCAACTACACCGAAACGCTATCAAACCCAAAAAATAATAAATAACTGAAACATATTGACATCAGCCCATTCTTCAATAATGATATTCACCGGTTTGGGAGGGAAAATATGGCTGGGCGGCAACACTACCGACCAATAGGAGCGGTGACTCGAATTCCGGTGAAACCTAATACGCCCTCTGTTGCTTGGAACTTTACGAAGTTAGTGAATATAGTCGTCTGCAACGTAACGCACGTCTATGTGAACTTAAACACATGGAATCCATATCGTAGCAATAAGTCAATATCGGTTTACAAACAACCAGTCGCCAGTGTATTATAACTACTTCACTCCACATAACCTAAAAATAACTTCATAGAAAAATCGGGACTTCACAGCGGTATCTCGAAATGAAGTGATGAAGACCGAACTTAACCTCAAAAGAACGATGCAGTGTCGTGCATAAGTGCCATAGTGTACAGAGTGAATCGAAATAAACAAAGTGGGCGAAAAAATGGTACTAGAATCAGGGGTGCTGCCCCCTCCGTTACAGCTTTATGCTGCAGCGGCTGCCCATTTGGCTCCCCGACCCCCTTGGGCACCTTTGTTGCAATTTCCCGGAGCTGCCCAATTACTGGGCATGCATGGGGCTTTCTCGCCGTTAAATAGGCCTAGATATCCGCATGGGCTCGGACCAGGGTTAAGGGCTCCTCCTGGACCTCCGTCTGAAGATAGCGGAAGCGAAACAGTTGGTAAAGGTAAGGTGTTCTTTAAAAAAATAACTCATCATTCACAAATTTGGAATTATTTCTATAGTTATTGCATTTTTACATTCAAATATACATACAATTGTTATTTTACATTATTACATCGAATGTTCGCGAGAGCACTACGCCATATGTTTTGTAAAGTTTACAATTCAACACTACTGTAATAAAAATTAAAATTACATTGCATATTCTCTATTTTTTAAAGAATGTAAAATTACAACCATTTGTTACTTGTTCAGTACAGAACAGAAAGTTTCTTTAGTTATACTGTAATGTAAATATAAATTATATCTGTGGATTATAAAAGGTAAATACAGTGTAAATTGCAGAAGAAACTGTAATTCTAACGTTACATTAAATACCAAATTAAATCTAATAAGAACTTACATGTATAATTGTTTATTTTCTTGAAATGCAAAAGGTAATAGGGGGGGGGGGATTTCAAAGTATTGGCTGCGGGTAAAAGATAATAATAATAATAATAATTTTTCAAAATATCTCTATGTTATATATCTAATAATAATAAGCCATATAAATAAAATATACAGATGATACAGAACAACAGACAATTCATCCCGCCCTTGGCTTGTTTTTTTTATTTTTTTTACATATATTTTTAAGATAAAAATGAGGTTCTGGCAGGAGTCTGTCGCACCCCTTAGTCCACCAGTCCTTACCCCCTTACCCGAAGTTTAAGCATGAGATGACATAGGTATTAACATCAGATCAGATGTAACATTATCGTTTCCTTTATTATGATTTGTTGATTTTCTAATTATATCTACACCTAATAACAATAAGCGACAAAAATAAAATATAAAGATGTTACGGAACCATCTCGTTCTTGGCTGATTTTTTATTTATTTTTCACACATTTTTAAGCTAAAAATGGTGACCCCCTCTGTTAGGACTCTATCGCCCCACTTAGTCCGCCACTCCTTACCCGAAATTTAAGCATGAGATGACATAGGTATTAACATCAGATCAGATGTAACATTATCGTTTCCTTTATTGTGATGGTTTTTTTGATTTTCTAATTTTTTTCTGTATTTGCCATTTTTAAGATACTTTTTTGTTTTTCTTCTTTTCTTTCTTCTTTTGTTATAGACTTTTCAATCCTATTGCTATTTGTCTAAACACGTTTGGCCACTTTGGCCTGATTAAAGGCCATTGTTGAAGCTACGGGTGTCATTTTTCCAGGATTGTCGTCTTTGTCATTTGCAGATGAGAAAAATAATACAAGTGATTGAATTTTCGCAGACTTGTGGTGTTTTCAAGCAACTCAGTTACCTTTTAGAAATAAATAAATATTTTATTAGACTATTTCACGGACAAAGTGAATGAATCATATTCCTTGCTATTTTCTGCTTCTAATTTGTATTTGCGTTCCACACAGAACGTCATAAATTGTCTCCATACATTAGATTTTGATTTTTTCTCTTACTGGGTATATTTTCATTAATAGTTTGGTTGATAACTTCGTTTGAAGTAGCGCCGAATCGACTCATTTTGACGTCTGCAACTACAATTTTTTGTTGTCACACTGTCACAATATTTGCTTTGCAATCCGTATCTATGGTTATGTCGTTGAAAACACCAAGCTGATAGACCAATTAGAATTGAAAGACAGCTGGTGTTTTCGTGATAATTCAAGCCGTCTTTGGTTCGTGATTGGTCAGATTATGTGAGAATTCTAAGATGAGTGAAATAGTCATGAAAGTTTCAGTTGAAAATGCATAAACTGATATCACATTTAGGATTGAACAGATGTAACCATGCAGCTTTCCAGTTAATTTCCAAAGGAATGCCTAATAATTTGTTTGGTCGGGATAGCTCTCTCAAAAACATTACAGACAGTAGTTGTATGACTGGTAAATTAAAGAAATGTGGTATTATCTGATTCAACATGTTCCAGCACTTTGCAGGTAACAAATTTAGAGAAACATTGCTCTAGCTTCTTCTTGCAAGTCTGGTGGAGTATTTTCGTAAATTCTTCATCACTGTCTGAATTCTCTATTATTCATTTTCACTAATTCACACAATCACAATTATTCAGAATCAGAAGGTAATTACAGTTTTGTTCTCTTGATTCCAGACGTTGATTTACACTGACATTTAATGAACATTTATGTGAAACGTCAAAGTCAAAGGTGTCTAGATAATGAAAAACTACAAAATCGTGTTGTAATGATTTTAGCAGCCCAAGGTATGAAAAACATTGATATGATTTGACGTATGGTAGGCGAAAAAATATGTTTTTAAATACTCGGTTAAAATTTTTATTCGGTAGGTATACCATCGTCCAATTCCTGTTTTTTTTATATATATATTTTGTTTTCATCAAAAAAGAAACGTAGAAAAAGTGAGACCCGGTTATTCCGTACGAGGATTTACAAAGTTTTCATAAACTTCATTTTACCCTATTTATAGATAAACGCTTTATCATTTTATATAAATAAATGGTATTTGAGATGTCACTTTCTAATTATACACAAGTACATAAAAATCTCTTTTAATAGCGATAATATTTAACGCTTAAGACTTACATGGCTTTAAGTAATGAAGATAAAATATTTATGTTAGAAATTTGACACTTTATGTCTTTTGAAATAATATTCAATAATTTATATGGGTATTGTTGAAATGATCATTTTTAAAAGATAAAACAATTGGTAATTAGTCATAGATAAAGGTAATCAAAATTAATAATAAAGTTATTACCAATTACGTTTAACTGCCGCTTACAGGTTTTAAAGATTATTGTCTTTTGTCTTTCACGTATATAAATACACGTAAGTTTTAATTTTCATAAATACATCATTCGTTACTTTCTATTGTTTTACAATAATTTAATAGTTTGTCTATGAGCGAAGCTTCGCAGAGTAGGTAGTAGAGAAATAAACATTTTAATCAACACAAAACAATATTTTATTTTCTTCTCATACAGAATAAAAATAAACAAGCGCGCTTGTGCTACAAACTCTTCAATACTTTACTCGTAAGAAATGCATATTTCACGCGAGTTGTACACTATACTTTGTCTACGAAAAAAAATTTATATGGATATATAAAAAACACCATCTGCAAAAGGATGATTTCTTAACAGCAAACGTACCCTATAGGTGTCCAGGTCTGCTACTCACAATGAAAGAGAACTCACAAAATAATTCACGAATATATTCTTTCTTATTGGCCAACTGATCCAATCAAAACATTTCATTGTTACCAGAGGTATTTCAAAAGCCTATATAATCAAACAACGATTTATCTTTAGACAACTCACCAACAACAATCAGTACGACAATACAACAGGACCCTCAACAAGAAGTAATGAAGATAAAGCTATTCAATTTTCAGTACCTCTGTACCCAAAATGGTTATGAAATTTGGACAGAATATTAAAGCTACTGTCTTTGCACCAACTTAAACCAATTAGGTCATAAGAAATCAAAGAAAAAATTTTCCAATTAAACAACAAAAGGTCACCAGGATTTTAAATGAAACTAAAGGTCTTGTTGTGCTCTTGAACTTTTTAGACAAACAATTTTTGTAATTTAAATCTATGTTGAGCAATAACAAAAGACTGAAACGAAAACTCAAGTAGGTGTATATGCGTGAACGACTTGCCTGAAGGGATATTTTTGGAAAATCAAAGGTAAAGAAAAAACCTGCTTAATTATCACATGGCGACCCTTTTGAGTCCTCGAAATTCTGAAGTAAATGCTCTAGAAAAAAGGAAATACTTAATTGGAACGAAGATCGGTCAAGGTTCATACAGATGTCTGGTCTTTGGGTATCATTTTATTTATAATGTTGATGATGATGTTTTATGATGCCCTTGTTTATTTATAACTAAATGTACCTAAATTTTTATTTCTATGTACATTCGATAAATAAACTTTATTATTATTATTATTAATTTCATCAAAAAATACGGTGTAAACAGAAGAAAATAATTATATAAATTAGAAGAAAATGGGAGGCCAAATATACTTAAGAAGAATTCTTCATCTCTTTTTGCGTAAAATATATACAAGATACTACGGACAAATCAATCTAAATTGGTATTGCAAATACCACAAATTAATTTGAAATTATTTATTCTTAGGTCAACAAGAGACCCTTAGCCAATGAACACGCTTCTGCTAGTAACAAAAATTCTTCTCTACACTTAAATTTCATTTCATGTAATATTTTCCTCAAACTTTCTTTACTCAATTGTGGGATGAGTTCATGATCCCTAACAATCTCCATAACTTTTACCAAAGTGGGCAGCTCATTTCTGAAAAAAAAACTGAATATTTCTGCGTTTGGCGGTTTTGGCATTTTCATCAACGGTTATTTTTCTTCGTCCGCTGCTGTAACTTTTTCTTAAAGATTTGCAAGAAGAAGCTTTGTTAATGTTTGAAAATATTTACAAAATCAGCCCTCCAGCGCCAATGTAAAGATTCCGAAAATTTTGATGTAGATGTACTAGCTTTCTTTCAAACATCTTGTAGTAAAATCAAGAGACTGGATTTCCAATACTATCTAAAATTGCTAGAGGTTTTCTAGCGATACTTGCTACATCAGCATCAATAGAGAGGATTTTTTCCAGTGCTTCTCTAACAATTACCAAACGAAGGAATAAACTAAATAAAAATAATAATAAATTGCCTTTTTTTGTAAACGGTATTTCATGACCTGATACAGACAAGGAAAATACAAGACCAGACCACAATTTAAAATTGATAAAACTAGCGTTTCGCAAAGTTTTTTTCTTAGCTTAAAATTAAGAATTTGTCGATTTCTGTATAAGATTTTTTAACTAAAAGGGAAACATGTTCTTCAAACCGAAGTTTGCAATCAAATATTATGCCTAGATTCTTTGCATTTTTAGTTATTTTTAACGGTTGATTCTGGATAACTAATTGCATTTAAAATATCGATAGCGGTATTAGGATTAAATAGCATTGCGATACATTTCGCGGGATTGAGGTTAAGATTGTGTGCAGTAGAAAAAGTCTGAATGGAAAGAAGATCAATGTTAATATACTCTGAAGCGAGTCTTGCTAGTTGAGGATCATAAAAAAAGTGGAGTTACGTGACTAAATATTCACATATTTTATGTATGTTTGAACGTCTGACACATATATTAGGTAAAGCAATGGACCTAGAACTGAACCCTGAGGAACGCCTGACGTTACTTCAGATGTTTTAGATTTAAATTATTTACAACTCTTTCTCATTTTATAAATACTTAATTTTTGTTGATTTTTTATTAGGTAAACGTTTAGTTTTTCTTTTTTTCAATATATTAACATATCCTACATCCTATATCTCGATTTCTGATCCTTTGTCTACAAAAACCTTTGGTATTTACATGAAATAAAGTCAATCTTATTCCGTTTTATCACTCGCTGGCAAATGCGAGATCCATTACCAACCCATAACGTCTCAATAAGATTCAATCTGCTACGATATTTTTTCGGTACAAATTTAAACACATTCATTTATACAGCTTCAGGCCGATTACCTCTGATTATAGTTATTCAAATTGGGGCTATTAAAAATTATTATCTATTGTATTAAAATAAATATAAACGATTTGATTATATAGTCATTTAAAATGGCAAGGTTCCACTATTTCTTACGCGATTAAGCAACTAGTAGGGACATTTTTGTTGTGTCAAATATATTCAGAAACATTAACAGCACTATTGTTTCAAGTATACATATAGATCTTAATAGCTTCTTTCGTTATTACTTAGGGGAGATCTGAGCTAGTTGTAATACAATCAATAACTTGTAGACCAGGGCCAATCATTTTTTAAACAACAAAAATCCGGAAGGAATGTGTGGGTTACATGTTTTGAGGGTTGGATATTCGTTTTTTACGATTTGTGGCTGAAATATACATCCAATCGAAAAAAGTTTAATATAAGAGTTGAAGATAATTAAAAAACCTAAAACTTTTGTATTAATCATTTTTCATTGTAACCTCTAAATTATCGAGAAAATCTCTAAAAACCGTTTTTCTCGTTTTTAATTTTTATCTCCCGCAGAAATAATTATTTTTTTATGAAACTTGGTGAACACATTCTTTTATGTGTTTTAAATAAGCTGTAATTTTTTCAAAGCAAAATATTTATTTTTCGATTTTATACGCATTTAAATTAAAAAAAGGATAATTTTTCCATATTTTTTCATACGAGCAATATATTTTTATTTTATATTAGATAATTTGTAAACCAATTTTTTCTATTGTTTCATTGAACACACTGTATACCTGCTTATTTACCGGTAAAGTGTGTCAATTTTCCAAGAAACGTCCTGTATATCATTAAAAGAGATCGTACTCCTACTAAACGAAATAGTATAATAAAATAAGTTGTAAAATATATTTACATTAAATTGATCGCTCCGTGAAAAGGGCATTTTAATAGGTCAATTTGCTTTGAATACGTTACAAAAGTTAGTGTTACTATATGTATATTAACAGTTATACATTTATAATCTTTGTTATTGAACGGTATCTTTGTCTTGATATCTCCGTTCATAATTACTCTTGGGGGAGATCGGGATTGAGTATAGCAATTTATGTCCTTTTAGAATTGTTGAGTAAAAGAAACTCCTAAATACCTTGCATCACGAACAGTCCCACTTATTATTCGTTTCAATGTTTATCTTCCTACATTAGATATACAAAAGGTTTTGGAATCGCTCGATACATTACCTGCAACCCCTATCAGTAAAAACAAACATATTTTCTTCATAAGACCTCGGAAAAACCATGAATACCTTTTATGAATGTAGAAAAAACAGACTTTTTAATAAACAAATTGTTACAAATATTACTTAGATCAGACGGTACACTTAATGCTTTTTTTTTTCTATTAGATTGACCTTTATCATTAACACGATCATAAATATTAATTTTATTGATTGAATATATTTAATTTTAATATTTAATTAACATGATAAATGTTTAATTTTCAAGGATACGTCAAAAATTATGTTACGGCTTACCGTGGATATTTCCTAGATAAAGTGTCTGGATTAGTATTATCATTACCATTTATATGTTCGGTTTTATTATTGAAAACGGATCTAAACAACTATAAGCTATAAAAAAACATCGAAAAGTAGTTTAATTTTCATATTTTTGAATTTTGAATGTTGAATTAATAGTTTGCAGCAAGAATTAAACTTCTCCGTCGGATGATGGACTGAGAAATGCTTAAATATGGTAATTTTGCAGCACGATAAAGAGAATATTGATTCATTTATACATTACGTTTATAATTTGGAACTTACAGTACAAATTGGGAAAAAAGTCTCTACAATCAATTGATTTTTAAATACAAAATAATTTCCAATAATTCCAGCCGAAATATTTACATGTAATATTTCCTGATGATGGCTTTGAATGACTGTGTGTGAAGTGATTTTTTCAAAATTATATTGTCAATTCTCGATTGGGACATTTTACATTTAGAATTTTGTCATATTAATAATAAATAATTCAATGACACTCTGTATACTAATTTGATTCGTTTAAAATTTTTTATTTACATTCTTTCGAGTGCAAACTAAAATTAAATCACGTTTTAACGCCGTTTCAATCGTAATGAAACACCGAAAGGTACGTTAAAAAAGTTAATAAACTTTTTATACTTCAATTACGAAAGTTAGCCATTACGAGAATTAGTATTTAGTAGCAATTAGGAATTCTTTGAACTGTTTCAAACACCGCTTCATTAAATTTACACAGAAACGTAATGTATTTTATCTCTAAAAATTATAATTGTTATTCCTTAACCCTGAAGAAAAGAAAAAAGAAAAAGAAAACCTGTGATCGTTATATATAATAATATATTGTTATCATTAACTATTATTCTTATTTTATTTTTTTGCTTAAATTTAGGCCTTCCAACTAACTCACATCGAACACATCAGTTTGACGAGTGAAATGATATAAAATACACGATCATTCTCTGTATATCAAACACAGTTCAAATCCAATAAAAATCCAAACACTCTATCAATACATAATGGAATAACAAGCTATTTAACCGCACACAAACAGAAACCTACCCCTCAGAGTACAAAAACCGAAAGCCGAAAGCTATCTAAAATCCCAGTTGTTTTCCTAAATCCCCCGTTACATTTTTATTTGGCGATGATTTATATTAGTATTAAGTTCACTCTTATTCAACCTTCTGATTTGTTCTATACAATAATAATAGAGTCTGGCTGGTAAATGGGACTCACGGGGGTGATAGCTCAACGGGGAGTGCAACCCTCACTCAATTTACCGCTACATTATAGCATCGCGTTGGTTAAAATCAACCCCACGGTGCATGTCATTAACACGCCGAATATTTGTCACTCCGTTTTTTTTTGTGATGATTTTTAAACAATACCGAGCAGGATATCAATTATAATTTTGATTAGAGAATTAATTATTAAGGAGGGAAGATTCGGTAAATATTATCACTTATTTTATACGTTTATTGAGGAAAATACAGGGTGGAAGAAAGGTCTGGAGTACCAGAAAACTAAACCAAGCTTGAAGAAGTTTTGAAGCAAAATTGTTTATGTTACAATACACTTAAATCAAATTGTAACCGCATTAATTCAAAAGAATGGTATTCTTGAATAGGTCCAACCAAATATTACTTTGATTTTTTGACAAAATATTCTTGGCTACTTGGTAACAGAAAGTTTTGTGTCAAATGTACACTTTCTTGTTAAATAGTGTGGTTTGGTTGAGGCAAGAATATTTCAATTTTGTTGAGAAACAATTTTCTTGGATGAAGATGATTTCTCAGCCCATGTGAACAATGATCCTGTTGATTCAAGAGAGAGAACTATGGTTAACTGAAATTGTTTTCTTTCAAGAAAATTCATGTAATCAGGAAAACAACGATATTAGTTGAAAATAGAAGTATATTGGTCAATCTAAAATTATTATTCTTAGGGGAAGATTATTTAATTCAAGAATATACATATATATTTGATTTAAGAGATTCTTTTTTTCTGTGTAGCGAGAAAGATAGATAGAAGAGAGTCCTGCAGACGTTAAATTTGAAGAGTGTTCTACTAAACCCTTTGGGGCTAGAAATTCAGCGGTACTTAACCTTTTTTGGCTTGCGTACCCCTTGGCAGTTCATTATCTGTATGTAATTTAAGTTTTTTGTTGATTAAAATGAATTCTTAAAATAATTATTAAACTTCCTTCTAGCAAGACAGAACATTTAACGATGAATCTCCCCCTTGAAATCCCCTGCTAGAGATAAAATTTTCGATAGGCAGGGTTGCCAAATCATATAAAAATAATAAGTTATAATTAAAATAAAAAAAGAAAAGAATAGATGATTTTATGAACGATACACAATTCAATTAGATGATTTTCATACGATTTTCACCACAAAAATCGTACATTTCTAAAAGTTTTTTAAATATAGCCGAGAATCTGTTAGTATTACGCAATAATTGATATGAAATAATTGTATTGCCTTGAGCTAACAATTAAAATGACTTTTTTATTTTTCTACGATTAATACGAAGGAAGATATGGCAATTCAAAAATGGGTCGTTCTAGCGTAAATATCTGGAAAAATGTGACTTCCACAAAAGATCATCCAGAACCGTTTAACATAAGCAGAAAAAAGTTATGGACAAAATAAAATTTTTACACCATTTTTTAGCGCCATCTAGCCTGTGGTATTTGGAAAAAAAATCCTTTTGCAGAAAGTCATAACATATGTTTCTACAATTGTCCAGTAATTTTTAGTCCTATGCGATAATTATTTTTTAAGTTTTGGTCTGTTAAAGTTGAGCAAAATTTCAATTTTTGGTCAATAGCGTGAAAAGTATTGATTTTTGAAAAAAAATTCAAAAGATAAAACTTGGAGCAAATGTTCTTCCAAATAATTTACATTTTTTTTGTTTTCTTATCTTTTGTCTGTAACGAGATATGGCCGTTTAAAATTGTATAGGTACAATTGCATTTATAACCGTAGGTAATGTCATTTTGTCGGATCAAATATTGAAAACGGTCATTCCAATAAAAAAGTTTGTCATAACATGACATTTCGGCGATATCCTAAGCTTTAAAATGGTTTATTGTATATCTCGATATTATCAGCCAAAAAAAAAGTTACGGGCAAAAAATACATTTTTTTTAATGAAATTGAAAAATGGTAATTTTCTACGCCCTATAACTCGGGAGGGGTTTATTTTCGTGAACAATTGTATTTAACATTAACTCGTTAAAAAAGGATAATTTATCGATTGCGCTAGTTTTTTTTTCCTCACTTTTTGATGCACAAATATCGGCAAATTCTAATATATAGACTTTTTAGTATTAGATTTTAGAAATGCAATGCAAAAAACCCCGTCAAAATCGGTTCAGGGCCACTCTGGTTCGAGGTTTTTCACTTTTTACGACTAACTGCACTCCACTAATTCATAACTTTAATTTTAATATATCGACAGCAAGTGATTTATGAGATGAAACAATTAATTTTTCTGTTTATACATAAAAGGATCTAATAAAGAATCGTCATAAATAAATTATCCAAGAAAACTTTGTTGTCAATACGCTATACGAAATAAAAATTAACTCATTACTGAAATTGCAATTATTGAATGGATTTTCAATTAATGAAACAGTAAAAATAAACACAGTAAATTAAACTGCAGGTAGAAATACAAAACGTTGTAAATCATTTGAGGAAACATTGTAAAACTGGCGTGTTAGAATTTCAATATTCTCGCACAGGGACGGCTCAGGAAACTGTTATATATATCAACAGCGGTAATTTTTTATAATATTCTTTATTTTAAAAAGGTGAAAAGTTTGTCTCAGCATTGATTGTTTTGTATTATTCCCAAAATTAGTTTTCTGAATATTTTCTAACTGTTCTTGACTCACGCCAACTTATGAAAAGACTTCATTTTCATATTTCTGGTAACCCTGTTACAGAATCGAGGTTGACAACCCTGCTTGACAGATTGTTGGCAACCATGTTTGACAGATTGTTGGCAACCCCGTTGACAAGTGATATGTGGCAGGTGTCAAAAGGGGGGCGTTGCTTAAAGGGGGACCGCGGCTTGGCCATCTTGAAAAGGGGGCGTGGCTTACAATGCTATAGGGATAGGAAATTTTGTCTTAAAATTTAAGATTTCGAAAGAAACGAAAGTAAGATCAATACCGAAATGAAATGATGTAATTTTAAGAAAAAATACACTATTATAAGTCCACTTAAAACTGAAAGAGTTCGTGAATCATAACGTCTGCCCTGTATTCCGAGAAATTTTGAGAAATTAATTATGAAAATGAAGAGTGGCCGGTTAAATATATCATACTCCTCTGAAAATTTAATAACAGCCAGGCCATCAAGTCATCTACAAAATAAATTTAATTATAACCCATAAAATTTTGATATCGCACGCAATCTTTAAGAATGAAGCGTTAAGTTTATTCAAAAACGTTTACCAATGTTTAAGGGATACCAGATATTTTTTTCTACAGTTTTGCAGACAAGAAAATGCCCTCGGTTATTAATATTAATTAATTAATTGTAGAATTAACTGAGCTAATATTTTTAGATGTGCTACCATCTATGGTAAGAAGAGAGTATTGACATTAAATTTTGACTTAAGATTATTATTGGATTCGAAAAGTCTAACTGATGAAGCCGAAAGGCAGAAACCGGTCTTAGGATGTCGAATCTAATAAATTAAAATTCCTTACTGGTTTACTGAGCTAATATTGTTTTCATTCCAGTAAAGATGCTTCAATTACATCTAAGATTGTAGGACCATTTTTAGTAGCAAGTAGTCCACCCTTTTTGGTCCGCATTTTTTACCCGCCGATTTTTAAATTTCAAAAAAGCAAGACGTACAAAACTTTTTCAGAATCCGCACCTTCCAAAAAATGTTATTTACTCGAAGACCTTGCTTTTCTGTATTCCGATAATGCAGCATTTCCAATTTTGTTCTCATTTTTTTGACAAATGATTCCGTTTTTTTTGGCTATACAATTGAAACCCAAGCAATCACGCGAAATCACAAAATAAAGAAAATATTCTCGCACCTTGAATAAAAGACTATTAAAACAAGCATAATTTAAAATTTCACGGATATCATAAATTGGCTTCAGTCAATTTGCAGATGTCGAGGTATAAAAAACTTCTGTTCTGTTAATCAAGATGTCTCAGTCTCGGGTGTTTTGGCGAATTATTTATTGTATTGGAAAATGTAATAATCTTGAAATATGCTTATTTCGTAAAAATAACTTTAGAATTCTCTTTTATCTGTTACTTGATATTTTATAATCCTGTACATAGACTAAACTCCACAATAAAACTGTAATAACCAGTAGAATTTTAATTTAATTAATTTTTTTCAAGACTATTCAAATTCCTAACAAATTATAAAACTTAAAAATTTACTCTAGCCGTCAATAAAAAATAAAATAGACTTTACTAAATTACGGCTCAGTCTAACAAGCAGAAATTCAAAATTGTGAATACAGAATCTTTAACCCTCGAGCGGGCGCTCTTTTTAGAATTACACGAGAAGGCGCGCCGCGGCAATCTGCCGCATTTGGTTTTTCAGGTTTGTTGTTTACAAATAACGAAGAAAATTTATTTTACTTAGTAAAATAAGACCAATATTCCATTCATAATCATTTTATTATAGTAAAAAAAAATAACATTTCCAAAACAAACAATATAGGTAAACTGAAAAAATTAGTAATAAATAAAACTTACACGAGCGGGCGCGCCAGCGGCAATCTGCCGCAAACACGTTGCAAATTCGATCTGGTTTGGAACTTTCGCTTGTACCAACTGAACAGAAATATTATATTGCACCAGATGTGTCGATAAGCGAAGTCAATAACATAAACAAGGAATACCTAAATGCCCAGTTTCGAAGGAATCGTCACATTTTAATTATAACACAAAAACAAAAAGTTGCGGCAATCTGCCGCTGGCGCGCCCGCTCGAGGGTTAATCAACAAATCGACACTATACGCAAAAAAATGGTTAGCAAAAAAACCAAAATTAAGAATCTTACTCCCTTATCCCGGCTCTAAATCTCCCTGCCAGAGCTGTACGAAGAAAGAAACTGAAGCTGCTTTTTTTCAAAAAAATTATCGGTCAAAATTGGACCTGCCAGAAAGAAAAAAAATGAGTCTTCCGCGCGACGCTAGATTTCACTGCCTAGAGTGACCTCCACTGTTTAATTTCTAAAACGCGGTTTGAGAACCCCTGGTAGCTTAAAGCCACAGGTGAGTTTCTCATTGGCTGTTTTGTCGCGAAAATTTAGTTGTTATCAAATGTCCCACATTCGAATTGTTTATAATATTGTCGTCCAATCGGAAAGCTATTTTCAATTTTAATCATGGCCGAAATGCCTATTTCTCAAGTGACAAAAGCCTCAAATCAGCAATTTATTTTTGTATAGTCCTAGTAATCGCTTTAGTCAGGCCATCTGAAAAGTCGCTATCGAGTGTTCTACTTTAATATATAGCTCGGGAGCCAGAGAGTTGAAAGTATAAATTAAAATAATGAAAATATGTGCAATCGCCAAGTTGTAAATGACTAAAAGCTCGGCTACATGACCAAAGCATGGTTTAACTGTTCGGCATCCTTTGAAGCAGTCAATTAAAGGATGCCGCGTCCTCTTAAAGAGTGAGGTTTTTTGGTAGCAACAAAGAGCTGTTAAATTGGGGCTACTGTATGTATTACACGAACCATACCTTCGTGACTGCTTGTTTTATGAAATTTAATATTTGTTTTCCGGTAGAATAAAAAATAAAATATGTTGCAAGTGAACTTTAGTATTCGTTGCAAATAATTTCTGACTAAATTTATTTTTCGAAAGATTTGCATTGGTAATGAAAAATCGTACCTACTTATTTGAACTTTTCATTGTAAGTTAAATAAATTTAGTTATAGGTACCGAGGGTCTCAAATAAAATCTAAAGTCTTAATCTAATAAATGCTCTCTAAAAAACTTCTGCTCATTACAAAACATATGAGAAACTGACATTTGACATTGAAAAAAGTTAGTTATTTTAGAAAAAAAATGGGTACTTTTCAAATTTATAAGAAAATCGTGTTTTTTTTGATAAAAATAAGTAGGTACACGCGAATATTGGAGCAACAAGACGAGCAGATGTTAAAATACGGTTTTGGGGATTTTTTGAGCATAAAAAAAATTAAAATCCACATTAAAAATTTGAGAATATTGAAATTTGGCTCAAACGGATAAACAAGGTAGAAAAACCGATTGGAGAAGTCAAAATCGAAAAAAAAATACTTTTTTGATGGATTTTAGCGGAAAAAGTGTATTTTTATTGAAAAAAATTGTGTTAATCAAGTTGGTCTTGAAAGTAATATAAAAATCGTGTTCTTGGGACCAAAATATATAGGAATACGTAAATTTTGAAACAAAGAGATGGTCAAATAAAACTTCAATTGAAGTTTTTGGAATGTTATTTTAGACCAAACTGTTCCAAATAAAAATTTCAAACAGAGTATAAAAATCTTCAGTCTTTGTTCATTGGTAATTTTAAAGCTTTAGCTTTAAATATGAAAAAGTTCCGATTTTTTAAAAAGGGATGTGCAAATTCAAATATTTTTGTGAAAAAGGTTGTTTTCTCCAAGATGGGAGCTTTAAAATAAAATTTTCGGGGTGTGTAAAATGTAAAAATAAGTATAGCATTCCATTTGAAAAAATTAATTAATTTGCCTAGTTTACTAAAGGACCACCCTGTATACATGAAAATAATTTTAAAGTATTTGCTTTTAACCACCATTAATAGATACATTTTAAATAAGTTATATACAATAATAGTTAATAGAAATACGACAGAGGTTTGCCGGACCCTGTATACTTGGTTTGTTATGTATGTTTATATTGCAATTTCATTTTGTAAGTAAACAATTTTAGTAATACTATTTACAACAAAGTAATGATTTTTGTGTGGAACATGATGGTTATTGGTGACCTACTAGCATTTGTTCATTTGTTGTAAATCAAAAATGTTTATAATGTTTCCTATTAATCATTCTTTCATTTTTATTACTAAAACTATTTACTTTGTAATGTATTTCTGTTTCTATTACAATTTCATTTTGTCGAAACATTTTCTTTTCAAAATTGTATGAATCTGTCAAATTTTACGACAGCGGCCTACTCGATTCCTTTTTTTCTCGAATAAACCGTCAAACATTTCTTATTTTGCATAAATCTCGTAAGTTTTACAAAATAAACCCCACAAACACTATATCAGCAAAAAGCTCTTAAAAAATGCCATGCAATGATTTAATAAAATATAGGGTGATGCATTTGAAAAAGTCGAGTTATTGCTATTTGCAATTTGTCATTTTCAAAAAATCGTAGTAGGCGATAGAACATCGACTCCGAGTTCGTCTACATCTCGAAAGATGCACACTAAAGCTTAAGGAATCGACTGGAAAAAAGTTGATTAAGTTATTTTGAACAGTTCTGAATTTTTTTGTGGATCTCTTCACAACGCTATTTTGACACATAAATTGACATAAGTCAAAAACTATTGCAGATAAGTCTAAGAAACCTAGGTGCGTTATATCAACAATTTAATGGCGAATCTAAATATGTAACAAAAATGGGGGGCCGTTTAAAAAAAACAGAGCTTGGTTGTGTATCTTATTTGGGACATCCTGTATATAAATAGAAATATTTTTAGAATGTGCCTCATTGTCGGTCCTATCGTTTAAAAAAACGTCAAATCGATAGCTTGGGTAGAAAAAAGTTATGGAGCATGCATACACCCCTGGGTCACCCTGTAACAAAAAATTATTTTGAAGAATTTTTGACGAAAATTTCAGCCGGGACCTTTTTTACATTTAAATGATGCGGGGTCCTTTCACTCAAGGGGATAACTGAGGTAGAAAAAAACTGATTTTAGGTGTCAAAATGTGAAAAACACAATTTTTTAATGTATTTTGAAGGGAAAAGTTTTATTTTTATTAAAAAAAATTGAGTAAATGAAGTTGAACAGTGGTTACACCTACACGTCATTAGAGTTCCACACAAATATGTCAAAAAAACGAATTATCAAACCCCCACAAAAATTCGCAGGTGCGCCAATGGCGCGTGCATGAAATATCTAATAGGATTATACAGCTTCCGTTGTTAATGGATTTGTCCACGCATTTATATTACATGCTTAAACGGCAGACAGGATTTTCTGAATCGAGTTCTTGATTTCCCAAATCCATCTTTATTGCCTTATGTAAAAGTATTACGTATGCATGAAATCCATAATCATTAAACGTCTTCATTTCATCGGACGTGTTTATTACCAAAGACTACTGAATTCATAATTTTATTGGAAAAAAATCCTGTTGCTGCTTGGAAATTAAATATTAACATATTGAGAGCTTAATTGATATTGGTCAACAAGCCAAGGTAGTGGATCTCGTAAAATAAAGACTGGTAGTAAACAAAAAATGGCTGATGGGATCAAACACTTTAATTTTTATTGGGAGTTGTTTCAATTCACATTTTTTTGCAACTAAGTCATTTCAGGCGTTTCTCGCGTCTCTGAATTACCAAAAGTAGTAGTGAAATAACGTTGACGATGAGATAGATAATTTAAAAAAAATAGGAGACAATAAATGGATTTACGAAGTCAGAGTAACCAAAAAAATTGTTTGGAGACGTTGTATGTTATTTTATTTTATGTCACTGTTTCAAAATGTACGTATTTCTATATATTTTGGTCACATGAACAATATTTTCATATTATTTTACAAGAAATATTATTCAGCTGCCTTCAACAAAGCCTGGCATAAAGGTATGCTTTATAAAATTAAAAAATCCTTCCCTCTAAACTATTACATTATCCTTAAATACTACATACATTACCGACATTACCTTGTTAAATATCAAGATGAAACGACCTCACTCTATTCGATAAACGCCGGTGTTCCCCAAGGTAGCGTAATTGGTGCAGTCCTTTACCTCATCTATACTGCAGATCTACCAACTTCCTGTAACGTCAGCACCGGAAAATCCAGCAATCGCATCTACAGCTACAAATGAATTTCAATACTATAGAATCATGGTTGACCAAATGGCGGATGCAAATAAACATTTACCAACCTAAAGGGAAACTGTCCACCAGTTAATCTAAATCGTCGCCAACTATTGCATTAGGAGGACGTCAAATATTTAGGTATGCATCTTGACAGGGGTCTAACCTGGAGGAAACATATTTTCACAAAACGTTAAGGGAGAGTGAGTTAGTCCCACAGCACTTAGGCCATTGTACATCCTCTCGAGGAGTTGTCCTCCTAGGTTATCGTCCATCCTGTCCTTTCCAGGAAAGTGGACAAGTCACTAGGAGACATCTCCTTTATATCGGCATGTGTAGACTCACCGAACACGCACTCTTTCATTGACGTCTTCCTGTTCACACATCCTGCATAGAGGTGTGTCCACTAGCCCCATTGTATGGACGTATGTTTTTCCTGGTCATCACCAAGTATTTCTTGGACGCCAGCTTCCCAGGGTCTATGTTTAAACAAGGCATTCGCCGTATTTGATATCATTTGTGGATTGCCGTTGCTTGTAGAACCTTCTGTACCCATGCAATGGCTCCGTATGTTAACATGGGTCTTATGATTGCAGTGTTGATCCACTCGGGGTACATCCCACTGTCCTCCAACATTGCTCATAAGCCAGATATGCTCTTTTTGCTTTGTTTTGTAGGTGAGAGTTCCATCTTCCTGGCAAGGGTAATAACAAGGTATGTCACCTCTTCAGTGAAGTTTAATTTGCTTTTGAAGATTTTAAACCCGATATTCTTCTTTTCGTGGTGAAAAGGACCAAACAGTTAGGGTCAAAGTTAAACAAATTGTACTGGATTGTTGGACTTAAATCTAAACTGTCCCTAGAAAATAAGTTCTTAATCTAAAACTATTATAAAACCCGTCTGGACCTATGATATCTAGCTATGGGGAACTCAATCAGTATCTAACATCGAAATATTAGAAAGGTTTCAGTCAAAAATACTCCGAATAATAACGGATGCCCCCTGGTATGTACCAAATCACATCATAACACACGATCTACAATTGACAGCTAATAGGCATAGAAGAAACTACCAAACTACCAACAAATGTCACTTGGTTTTATTTAAAAACAAAAATCATAGCAAGTCAATAGGTTATTACAATAAGAAAAGCATAAATGGCTAAGTTTTATTTTCTAAAATACACCAAATATTATTGTCGACAGCCACAAATTCTATTAACAGCAATTTCCCTTTTGATCTGGTTCTGAGTCTTTAATTTACTACCCATCAGCTCAAACTTCACAAACAAAAAAAAATCAAAATTCTGCGTTATTTGTTTCCTTAATTCTATGAAATTATTTAAATTTAATCACATTTAATAAACCCACAAAAAGCGAAAAGATAAATTAATAATAAATTGTAAAACGATGTCTCAGAAAAAACACTCATTGGCTAATAATTCATTAGTGCTATCATGGCACACTACGCCATGCATATTTCATGAATAAATAACTTCAGTTGCCGCCATGTTTACCATATAAACACAATTGTAATTATGTACTACGTCGCTCGTATTGCATATAATCGCTCGATCAGTTGTCGAGACATGAATGTGTAAACCCTTTTTTTTTTATTTGTTTTACAGGGCAAATAATATACCTTGTATGATAATTAAAATTAATGTCGAGCTGTTAACTCAGCGCCGTTTCTAATACAGTACTTAAGTACTTGTGTTTTATTAAAAACAAATTACCTGCGGAGACGAGACTGATGATGAAGTAGCCAAATTGAAAAGCAACTAAGTCTACTAAAAACCAGGCACTAACGGACGAAAACTGCTATTTGTTGGCTTATTACTGTTCTCTTGACAGACTGGGAATGTTTTAAACAATTTTTTGAATGCATTAAAAAATTCACAACAAAAAAGGAAGATGTAAAATATAAGCAGATACCTTATGGGGCTTCCAGCACAGAGCATGCGCGAACATTATGCTAGCGTGTCGTTGGCGGGCGATTTGATTTGATATGATGTTAGAGAGTTGGGAAAACTATATAGAAAATTCCCCACCCCTCGACCACCCTCCAAGAGACATGGGAAAATACTTTTAAAATGTTTAAAAAGAATAAACATAATATTAATATAAAGGGTTTGCTTTACTGGGAAATATCGGTCTCTCAGAATCTCATAAAGTTCCATTTCAAATTGAATATATCGGGTCAATAAAAACGCGATATTTCAAGATTATGTCAAAACCGAGGAATATCCGCAACATATTTCGCTACAATAAATTAAATAGAAATTGCTCGTTCAATTTTCTTTCACAAATTGAATGGAGATAAGTATGCATGTCGAATGCCGTATAATTTTGTTGACTTGTTTCTCCGGACCCAAATAATTTGATATATAGATTCAATTCGTTACGCCGAATAGCGTTTTACAGATAAGAAATGGCGACTCGAATGTTGTCTTTGCCAAAATCAATTTCGTTTTATTATCATAAAAACTGTTTTCTAGTATTATACAGGGTAGAAGCTCCTCAAATCAAATATCGCATTCTCTTCTTTCTTTCTTTGTTTTTTCTTTCTTTCTTTCTTTCGTTCTTTCTTTCTTTCTTTCTTTCTTTCTTTCTTTCTTTCTTTCTTTCTTTCTTTCTTTCTTTCTTTCTTTCTTTCTTTCTTTCTTTCTTTCTTTCTTTCTTTCTTTCTTTCTTTCTTTCTTTCTTTCTTTCTTTCTTTCTTTCTTTCTTTCTTTCTTTCTTTCTTTCTGCAAGAAGAAGCCTATTGCGATCTTAAAGAAATTAAGGCTGGAGTACCACAAGGAAGTGTCCTAGGACCTGTCCTATATTTACTGTACACATGTGATATTCCGTTGGTAGTTTCTTCTATGTGTGTTATGATGTGATTTGGTACGTACCAGGGGGCATCCGTTATTATTCGGAGTATTTTTGACTGAAACCTTTCTAATATTTCGATGTTAGATACCTACTGATTGAGTTCCCCATAGCTAGATATCATAGGTCTTTGACGGGTTTTATAATGGTTTTGTAGATTAAGAACTTGTTTTCTAGGGACAGTTTAGATTTACGTCCAACAATCCAGTACAGTTTGTTTAACTTTAACCCTAACTGTTTGGTCCTTTTCACCAGGAAAAGAAGAATATCGGGCTTAAAACTCCCTGAAATCTTCAAAAGCAAATTAAACTTCACTGAAGAGGTGAAATACCTTGGTATTACCCTACCAGAAAGCTAACATGGAACTCTCACCTACAAAGCAGAGCAAGAAGAGAATATGTGGATTATGCTCAATGTCGGAGGACAGTGGGACGTACATGGGGTCTTTCACCCCGAGTGGTCACCTGGATCTACACTGCAATCATAAGACCCATGTTAACATACGGAGCCATTGCATGGGTAAACAAGGTTCTACAAGCAACGGCAATCCAAATACAGCGAATGCTTTCTTTCTTTCTTTCTTTCTTTCTTTCTTTCTTTCTTTCTTTCTTTCTTTCTTTCTTTCTTTCTTTCTTTCTTTCTTTCTTTCTTTCTTTCTTTCTTTCTTTCTTTCTTTCTTTCTTTCTTTCTTTCAAACTATTCAATGAAAAAGATAGATGGCGAACTCTCTTTAATGTCAAACTTGATTAGACATTGAAACGCAAACAGCCGTAACAAAAAATTATGCCTTTGACTAACTGTCAAAGTATATTTTCAAAATTGACGTGAAATCCTACCGAAATATATATGATACAATGCTATAAATAATCACAACAATGTTGAATCCGACTTCTTTTCATCATGACTAACCAAACCATCGAAAATCTAAAGAGTCGCCTTGCAGGATTACTTGAAAATGCTAACCCTGAAGAACAAGAAGATCTGGAAAAGCAATACTCTGAATTCGTCAAACTCTTTACTCGATTTCAGGAAACGAAAGGGTCTTCAATCGCGTGGGATAAAATTGAACACTTAACTGACCAATCTATTGTAAGTTACGAAACTTTGATAAATCCTGACGTTAGTATACATCCCGATTTACTTAGCAAACTTGTTGTAGTAAAACTAAACGGTGGTCTGGGAACTTCGATGGGATGTAAAGGACCTAAATCTCTAATAGTGGTAAAAGATAAACGAAATTTCCTAGAACTTACAATTGAACAAATGACATACCTCAACAAAAAATACAATGTTAAAATTCCTCTTGTACTTATGAATTCTTTTAACACAGACGAAGATACTGAGAGTATTTTAGAGCAATTTCGCACCTCTTCTGTTTTATTATATTCCTTCAACCAATCCTGTTTTCCAAGGATAGCCAAAAGTAATTTAATGCCTATTGCAGAAACGCCTAACGTAAGCGAACAATACGATGCTTGGTATCCTCCTGGACATGGAGATTTCTATGGAAGTTTTTGGGATTCCGGCTTGCTCGAAAGGTTAATTAACGAAGGGAAAGAATTGTGTTTTTTATCGAACATCGATAACTTAGGAGCTACAGTAGATCTAAAAATATTAAATCTAATCTTACATCATTGCGCAGAGTGCCCGTCACCAGATTTTATAATGGAAGTAACTGATAAAACAAGAGCTGACGTTAAAGGTGGTACTTTAATCAAGTACGAAGGCAAAGTAAGTTTACTGGAACTAGCTCAAGTTCCCGACGATCACGTCAACGATTTTAAATCGATTAAAGTCTTTAAATACTTCAATACGAATAATTTGTGGATAAAACTAAAATCTATCGATACGTTGATGAAAGAAGATAAGCTCAAATTGGATGTTATCGTTAACAACAAAAGTCTTTCTGGTGGCCAGAAAGTCATACAGCTGGAAACCGCAGTGGGTTCCGCTATGAAATATTTTAACAACAGCATGGGTGTTAACGTACCGAGGTCACGATTTTCGCCCGTCAAAAAGACTTCGGATCTTATTTTGGTGATGAGCAATGTTTATGATCTGGATAATGGTACGTTAGTGGTATCACCGAAAAGAACTTTTCCGACTTTACCGATTCTCTCGTTGGATGAAAAGTATTTTAAAAACGTCGACAGTGCTCTAGCGAGATTCAAAAGTGCTCTTGACATCTTGGATCTGGATAATCTGATAGTTTCGGGAAACGTTACTTTTGGAAAAGGTGTATCATTAAAAGGTACGGTTGTCATTATCAGTAACGAAGGTCACAAAATTGATATACCCAGTGGTGCTATATTGGAAAATAACATTGTGGAAGGAGATTTACGAATAGCAGATTATTAATTTTTTTCTAAAAATTTACTAAGTAAAACCAACATTTTGTAATATTTTTTGTGTCAGTTTTTCATTTTCAATACAAATGTATTTAAACCTTTTTATTTTTGATGGCATTTATTTTTTTTTTCTTAAATAAAACAGGTACCCCGAATTAAAACTGTTCTACATAATTTACCATCTTTCTTCTTTATAACGAATTGAAACTAAGGGTCGATTGACACCTTAATTTATGGGTATTGTCGAATCACTTTATCAAATTTTGTTTTTGAAATTTGCTAAAGTTCACAAGAATTTTTTTTAAATCATTACATATATATATATATATATATACTAGATGTAATTTTTTTTAATAAAGTTATGGACCGTCTTCTAAAATCATGATAAAATTTATTCATTATGATTTTAGCAAGGTTTGATTTTAATTTTTGTTTTTGATCAAATTTCATTTTAAATCGAATAAAAATAATTCCAATTGGGCCATTTTCTGAAGTCATCTCAAAATTTATCAATAGACGATTTTACCATATGTTTGCTTTTGGATTTTTCTAGCGATTACAAGAAATTTTTTTGGATTAATTCAGATACATCACTAGATGTAGAATTTTATTTAAAATTGAATAAAAATAATCCAAATGCCATGTAACTTTTTTGAAGAAAGATGGGGACCATTTTCTGAAGTCATGTCAAAATTTGTCAATACACGATTTTAGCAAATGTTTGTTTTTGGATTTTTCTCACGTTTACAAGAAATTTTTTTGGATCAATACAGATAGATAGATGCAGAATTTTATTGGAATTTGAACAAAAATAATTCCAATGTCAGACAACATTCTTGAAAAAAGTTAATGACCATTTTCTGAAGTCATGTCAAAATTTCTCGACACACGATTTTAACAAAATTTGTTTTTTAATTTTTCTAACCTTTACAAGAATTTTTTTTGAAACTACACATATAATTGACTAAATATAAAATTTTATAACGAATCGAATGAAAACAGTCGCAAAACGTTAAAATTTTTTTGAAGAAAGTTATGGACGATTTTGTGAATTGATGTCAATGTTTCCAAGAATAATTTTGGTGGTATTTTTTGTATTTTACTCAGTTTTGTGGTAACTATCCATTTTAGATGCCGACCCTGTCTCAGACTTATTTTATCGTTAAAGGCTCGTTCCTGGTTGTGGTTCTTGGCTATAACTCTGTACAGATTGTATTTTTCAACATTGTAGGATGATTTCGTTGCATTGCAAACAGCTGACAATTACCTTGTGGGCCCTGCAGCAAAGAAATAAAAAAAAGTAAAGACGAGGACGAAGAATTAGTTATTTTGAGATCCAATAGCTGATGGGGAAAATTAATGCCTTCCAGCGATTTACACGATGCGATAGTTTCTATCAGCTTTTATTTTATTTTATATAATTTTAAAAAAAGCATCTACTTTATTTTTCACTTAAACTTTCCATCGTACACCGAAAATATTGCAAACGTTTCATCGCCGAACGAGAAAAATAAATAGAAAAATTTGTATCGTGAATTCCGATCTGATAAATGTATCCATCTTATTTCAACGTATTCCCCAGCGATATCTTCACATATTTTGCTTTATGCGAAACGAAAAGTTTTATCTATCTCGACCATATATCTCCGTCCTCAGTACGGATCGCATGGCATGGCTGCCGGCCGGCAAACGGCAATTCCCGAATTTCAATAAATCATATTTATTACGAGACACTAACAAAAACATTTTCTTTGATAAACGACAGGGCTCGACTCGATTTTGTGAACATTTACACCAAGAAAAATGAAAACTATATCAACGAAATTAAGTGTTTGGGAGCTAGCGGTCAATCCTAGCTAATAGAGGAGCTAGCGGTCAATTCTAGCTAGTAGAGGAGCTAACCGTCAATCCTAGCTAGTACAGGAGGTAGCGGTCGATCCTAAGGTGTTTTCATAGAGGGACTCAACTGTTAAAAGAACACCGGTAACGCTGGAATCTCGTGCCGGGCCAACAAAACAGTAAACGAATGGTTAAAGCGCCATCAAAAGTACTGACAGGTGATATTCTGAATCTAAGCAGAAATCAAATAAGGCATGTCACGGGACTAATAACCGGACATTGTCACCTTAGGGAACACCTACATAAAATGGGCATCTTTCAAGATGAACCCATATGTAGACATGTAGACTATGCAATGAGGGGGAGGAAACAGCCTCTCATATCATACTAGAGTGCCAGGTACTCACGCACTGGAGGTATAACCTACTGGGGCCGGTAAACCCACAGGAGGACTTTCCAAAAGAAAATCTGGTGAAAAGGCTACTCAGCCTGATAAAGGTAACAAACCTCTTCACCTGAACATAACGATGTAACTGACATAATACAATAAGTCTTAAGGCTGCAGTATTGAGGCTTTTAAAAACCTCAGTCAGGCACATCGTCTTAATCAAATCAAATCAAATCAAGTGTTTAGGAGCTAGCGGCCAATCCTAGCTAATAGAGGAGCTAGCAGTCAATCCTAGCTAGTACAGGAGCTAATGGTCAATCCTAGCTAGTACAGGAGCTAGCGGTCGATCCTAAGGTGTTTTCATAGAGGGACCCCAATAAACATGAGAACTTACAATACTTCTTGCAAGTTTATTTCCAGCTTGCAACTCAAACTTATTTTGTAAGCGTGTAGATTTTTAGTTTATAATCGAGAGCTTTTAGCAAGCTTTTCGATCAAATTTAAATTTTTAAACTTGAAGTAATCTTATTTCTGTGCACTTTCAAAATCAAATCAGCAGAAAATTGTTATTCACAAGTTTCTAAAATTTAATATAAGTTAAATACATAAGTTTATATTCCTATACTAGCAAAGTAGAGTTGTCTAGGATCAAATATGCCACTCTGATAATACAGAGTGTCACTTGGACAGTCATAACCTTTATGGAGGAGTGTTCTTAGGAATCGTTTTTGTTGAATCTCATATATGTTTTGGTTTGAATATAACATTGTCAATCAAGTGCAATCTTGAAAGTTTACAGTTAATTTGTGATTGAAAGTACTTAACTTTTATAGTGAAAGTTTTAAATTGTTGGTTAACTGTAAGTTTATTTTGTTAAGTTGCCATAGAGTTAAGCGTTTTTAAGTTTACTTTTTTAAATTATGAGTGAAGCAGATTCAAACTTGCTGAAAGCTATTAATAAGTATTCTACGAACTTGCAAGGAAACTTGCATTTATATTGGTAAGTGTTCACATATCAGGGGGTGAGATATGCTGTTGCACTTATTTCCCAAGACGGCCGATGTCTGGATAACACCGCTTTTTTAAATAAGTGTCTGTGATTTGTTCAGTGGACTGTATTGTTATTTTGTTATTCTATCTTCAGATCTTCAATGAAACAAACACCTTATTTGCCTGACCGCCTGATCGCAGCTAACTCCCACTGATTTGACGAGGTCTTACTACCCTGGAGCGTTGATGAACTCTGCGCGTGGCTTCCTCTTACGGAAGAAGCTTAGCCTTGAATTGTAACGACCGAAACTTCTAGAAGCTCGCCTATTGTTTTGTTGCTAAGCGAGTTTAGGCGCGCGAATATAGTATCTCTGTCCTTCTATTAACGTTTTCCGTCCTTGTCACTCTTATAGGAACGGAAAGTTTTGATTTCTAAACTTCGATGTAACTCACAAGTGTCTCTCGCGGCTAGGCGATGTTGCCAGCGTGATGGGGTTTTTTTGTTTGGCGGCGTTGCCATTTTTATGTTGTAAAATGAATATTTACGAATTTTTATGTTTAATTTGATTGAAAATTAAACAGTAAGCTTGCAAACAATTTTCAGTAAGTTTATTTTGTTTAGTGGACTGTATTGTTATTTTTTTATTCTATCTTCAAATCTTGAATGAAACAAACACCTTACGTTTAACATTTTTATTAAACTCTCAATGAAAAACGAAGTACAAATATAACAATAAATTACATGGTTGTTTCAATAACTTATGATAATGGCTAACACAAAATAAACTACTTCATTCAGAAAATATTTGCATTTATACCACTGTAAAATAAAAGAAAAGTTTACGTGTATTATTAACTTACACGGAGTGATGCGCTCATAATGAGGTCTCGATGCATACTAATTTAAAAACAAAGTGGACCGCCTGATCGCAGCTAAGTCACGCTGATGTGACGAGGTGACGAGGTTTTACTACCCCGGAGCGTTGATGCACACTGAATTTAAAATAAAATGGACCGCTTGATTGCAGCTAAGTCCCACTGATTTGACGAGGTCTTACTACCCTGGAGCGTTGATGAACACTGCGCGTGGCTTCCTCTTACGGAAGAAGCTTAGCCTTGAATTGTAACGACCGATGTCTGCAACATTAAACAGTAAGCTTGCAAACAATTTTCAGTAAGTTTATTTTGTTTAGTTGGACTTTTATTACTTTTGGGGAAAATGTTCTGTATCAATAGATTTTCTTCAAAATCTAAAGCGACAGTTTGACAATCAATCAGAATTACATTGTTATGCATTTATTGTTAATAATACAGTTGCCACCGTTTCATCCGGATCTAAACCTGTCGGAGAAAATATGTGCACCAACCTGCTGCGACGTTGCAGTGTTTCAGGCAACTTTTAAATGACTTCATTTTGAGGTTATGGGTGTACTAGATCCAAATGGGGAGGATTTTCACTTCCTTATAAGGCTAGAGAATTTATGACAATCCATAGCAGTTCGTAGCGATCATATCTTCATAAACTATCCATATAAATACGGCCCAATTGACACTCATATTAATTTCCGTGTAGCTACAAAATAAAATTAAATCCCAATAGCGACCGTAGCCGTAAAATTATTTTATCCTCGCAAATTACCAACCGTCGATTCCGTCTGTATCGGCGAAAATCCAATATGCAAATGCCCTCCGCTAATAATTTGTTGTTGTCGAATTGAATCGTATTCAATTGTTATTTGATTTATGCTCCGAGGGTGATTGCTTCGTTTTCATTGGCCGAGCGGATTAGCAGTGATACCAACTGTTCAGACAAATCGACGTGTTTACTTGTTAATGCGAACCTTTATCAATTTGTAACTATTACACGTTTAACACCGTGTCATTAGTGCCGTTAATAGTTTATTCGGACCGACCGATTTTCGATAATGCGATATTGCTAACTATTATCAGCATTTACTCTATCTTGCTGAAATCATTATCTAATTGAATTTCAAACTAATGTTTGCTCTATTTCAGTTATTATTCATCGCAGTCCTGATTATTTTATCGTCACATATTTTCTTTTTAATTTTGACTTTTTATATCAATTTAATTTTGAGGTTATGCCGATTGCCAACGTTAAGCTTACTGCTGTCATACTTTATATTGTATTTTTATTAAGTTGGTAGCTCGCTATAGTTGGAACCTAGACCACATTAGCGATAAAAAATTCGAGAAAACAACAAAGAAATATGTAAAAACGTAAAAGCTTTTACTGAAAAACATATAAAGATGTTTTAGATATTATAAAATTATACGGACATCACGATTATCCCGTTACAAACTTGTCAGATGATATGTTTATAATTCTTTCATTTGTTACAGGTGGCGCTGGTAGCAGCGGAGAAGCCGATTCTGAAAGCGCGGCGTCAAAACGAAGAAGAAGTAGAACAAATTTCAACAGTTGGCAGTTAGAAGAACTAGAAAGGGCATTCGTTGCTAGTCATTACCCCGATGTTTTCATGAGAGAAGCGCTGGCGATGCGACTTGATCTCAAAGAAAGTAGAGTAGCTGTAAGTGTGTTTTACTTATTTTATGCACCATTTTGATATCGCAGAATAGTAGGTTCTGTCTGAAACCAGTTGAAAATGCTATTATTTCGTTCCATTTTTCCATTTGTAACTCGCGCGAGCGGGCAAGATACGGACATGGCAAAATAATAAAATGAATGAATAGAAAATAGAAAATATTCTCGTCTTTCCTTTGAGCCCGCTATACAGCAAAGACTTTGTCGGCCCGTAGCTCCCTTCCTAATTATCGACTCGAGTTACTGGGAGGCTCAAATGAAAGATAAAAAAGATGCCGTCGAGAGGTGAAAAAAAAATTTTCCCCAACCCCCTTCTTCATGCCTAAAATCGCGAGCCAATCGCACATTTGCGACAGTGCTATCTTTTAGCGGATGAAAAAGTGAACAATTTGAGAACTGGCTGGTTGCGCTAGCTTAATTAGTGCTGAAATTACAAGCGTTTCAATAATATTTCTCCCCCCACAAAAAATTGAGGCCCTATCTTTACTCCCTCTCGAGAAATAATTAATTAATTTTGAGCTAATTGAGCTCTCGGATTTTGGTTGGAACGAGCTTACCTGTTTTGTCATGCTCTTCAATTTTGGTAATAATATTTTTTTTGTGGGAACAAACCCGGCTGAGATTTGTCGGAAAAACCGTTTTCATATACTTTAAATAGAGGATTTCCCCCTCCCCACCGCCGCCGCAGCCGAACGTTTCATGCAGGAATGATGGGGGGATCTGACTGCCCAGCTGTACCTAATCATGCAATCACATCTAAGCGAACGTTATTTCCAAATAAAAATCGATGAAGATTTGTCAAACTATCATCCTATTGGAGCAGAGGTACCACAGGCCAGTGTCCTTGGACCCCTCCTATACCTCTTATATACAAGTGATGTACCTTTAACAAACGATACACTTAAGAGCAACTGCACATATAACGTTCACAACACGAAGAGACGTATGCCTACAAGTAAACATAAACAATAGTCCTATTCCCGTCAATGAAGAGGTGAAATATCTCGGGATTCAGCTAGATGCAAAATTAACATGGAAACCACATATGAAAACTAAAAGACGTTACCTAGAACTCAAAGTCAGAAACACGAACTGGTTGATGGACAAGAAATCACATCTTTCCACTGAAAATAAAATAACTATATACAAGACTATACTAAGACCAGTGTGGACATACGGAATTGAATTATGGGGATGCAGTAAGCCATCCAACGTTCCAGTCAAAAATCCCCAGAGCGATAACAGGCGCTCCATGGTATGTCTCAAACCATACGCTATACACAGACCTAGACATTCCCTACAAAGAAAATGCAAACAAACACAAAAATTGAAGCACTGAACACAATAACCAATTGGTAAGAGAACTCTTCAATCAACATACCGAAAGAAGATTAAGAAGATCTTGGCCAGAAGACCTAGTTGAGTAAATTCCAGTGAACCATCGCTGCCTCATGTCATAATTCTTACATCATTTTTACTAATTACTTTGGATTACTAAGTAGATTGCGAAGCGCAATAAGTAAATAAAATAAAAAATAATAGATTTAGAATATTTATGTTGTTTTGCTAAAAATGATATTGGAGTTAAAACATTAACGAATGGTCGTGGAGAAAAGTGTCCATCTTTAATCAAAATAAAACAAAAGCTTAAGTCGATATACTTAAATATTAGCTGCAACGAAGCAAAATCAAAAATAATTACGTATTATCATATTACATACGCACGTTAAATCGATTACGTTTTCATACTTTTCATTAAGCTACGTCAAAATATATAAGAAAATAACGAGCCTACCATTGACCCTTTAATGACGGGTCTCGCGAACAATTTATTTGCACTTTTATAACAACTTTCCGTGTTCGTACCTAAAATCAAAGTGAATTTGAATTGAGTTATTATTTCTCTATTATAAGCCGAGCGAAAGTAATTTGTAAGATGTTACGAGCGGATCATTAATAAAGTTATTTTTGTTTCATTTTCGAGGGGTTACATCGGCGCCCGATGTAATTATTTTCGTATTAATTCCAGATTCATTTTGATAAGGGATATTCAGAAAATTATCGATGTGCGTTCGTGATATGTTTAAGTGTGTGCTGTAGCTCCTCGTTTAAAGTCATAAAATATTGCTGATTCATAGGCGTGATACATTTTTTTAGTAGATTTATACAGGATGTTTCAAAATAACCCCAGTGACTCCTATCCACTGTTAAAAGGTTCCCCTCTCCCAATGAAACACCCTGTAGAAAATAAGCTTTAGCAGTCTGCTAAAGCGTTTTCTGCATGTGTGTCACACAACTGTTTTTCGCCTACCTCTCTTGATTCTTGACTTTGATTTACACTGACGTTTAATGAACATTTATATGAAATGTCAAAGTCAAAGGTATCTAGATAGTGAAAAACCACAAAATCGTGTTGTAATAATTTTATCAGACAAAGGGTCTGATTTTTAGGGTTGATATCATTCATTTTCGCATATGTGTACCAAAATAATATGAAATTTGTATCGTTAAGTTACTTACTTTTTTTTTAAAAAATGATTTACTAATAAAAAAGAAAAAAATTGAGCATATGAAACTTTTACTTTCAGGTGTGAGTTCCAGCTTTTCTAATAGACATTTAATGAAGTATTTGAAGGGTTAGAGGGCGCCAATAATTCTATTTTAATATTTTTCAAGCTAGTTTAGAATTATAAATATTCTAGCTTTGATCAAAAATAATATGAATCCACAACTTTATCATCAATGCAAAATTAAGATATTTTAGAATGTTGTCAAGGAAATATTAAAGAAAACTTAAAGAAAAAAATGATTTACTATTTATTAAAATTATTTGTTGAACTATAGTTTACAAAAGTTTTACAATTTTATTATAGCTTGTAGCTACGCCATTACAAAAAAAAATACGAAATACCAAAATATAAAATGTAAGAATACAAGTGACCTCAAAATTTCTTAAAAACTAAATCAGTTGAAAAAACCCAAATATAAAACTAACTAAGATTTACCGACATTTTTACAGTTTTTGGCCAACGCTGAAGAAAAGTCTACATCGACTTTTATATAACGGCAGCTACCAGGAATCGGGATCAATTCCAGGTTCTGGACTTTCGGCTGGTTTAGTAATTGAATGTTACTAAATTCCCAAAAATTAACAAGTGCAGTGGCCGACGCTGTAGATTTAGTTCAGAACAACAAATGAACTATCGAATGACTGAAGAATGAACAATGAATGAATGGATGGACTGTGTGAAATCCGCCTCAACTAAAGAAAAAATAATTTTTGTTCTGACTATGGCCTTTCGATATAAATAATATTTTGTAAACAGGAATTAATAGCAATCATCTAGGTACAATAAATATATAAAAAACTCGAAAATATTAATAAAATAATTTAAGAATAATTACTAAATTTGTGTAAAGATTTTTAGACCTTTTTAACAAATAACAGATTAGAAAAAATAATGTGCTTACCAGGCTATATCACAGTACACTAATTTTAAAGAGACTTTTCAAACTAAGTTCTCAATCGAAGGTGGATAAAATATTTCCTAAATTCGAATTCGAAGCCTCTGTTAGATGATTCCCCACTATTCAATGCGTAGAATCGAAATTAAACTGGAATTTTGTGATATACAAAGTGGCCCAAATTTAAAAATTTGATTTTTAAAATGTTACAATGGTAGGCGAAAAAATTATTAAAAACCTGTCTTTGTTTTGATATGGCTCTCGTTGATTCATGTTTTATCTAGAAAAAATATATTTAGTTTTAAGATGTTCAAAAGATATGTACAAGTAAACTACCCAGTCCATAAATGTTTAATTAATACGTCTGTACCATCTGTAATACTCCCAGTCTGTTCAAACCTTTTTCTATTGTTGTATTATAAAACTTTTATTATTTTATTAGGGCTGCTAAATCTACGATATTTTAAAAAATATTTAAAAACTGTAATAATATTTAAAAATATTATACTAGACTCCGTTTGAAACTGCATGAATCTGAATTTTCACTAGATCTTAGTATGACCACCCCGAAAAATCTCGAATACAATACATCATAAAATGTAAATAAGAACACCCTAAGGGATTAACCAATAATTCTATACCTCAGTGACGGGGAACACGAAATTACTTTAATATAAAAAATAGTAAACTGTCAATATTAAGTACCCACATTTATTTTTATAAAAATAGTATACCTACTAGATATTAGGTTAGGACATTTCCCAAAAATTTAATAATATATATACACACAACTAAATTTATATGATATGATACTAAAAAACATTTTTTGCAAAAAAACATTTTCTCATAAAATACTCATATTTCGTTTTTAGAGATAGGGGGTGATTCCATATAAATTTGTTTGTTTGTTTTTCGGGTACTATGGTCTATTTTTATGCATGAGAGAGTAATAAAACAGCATTTCTAATGCAAAACTTAGTACGGTCATTTTAAATATTTTTACGGAATAATCTAAATATTTCCTAAAATTGTCATAAATGTACCTGAGCTAATACAAGTTTTGCGTCTTTTATTGATCTTTTATAACCATAAGCTGTACAGAACAATAGAAAAAGGTTTAGACAGGCCAAAAGCCCTGTGTATTAAAGATAACATAGCCGTATCTTAAGATTATTTTCAATAAGTACCTATTTGTCAATTTTGTTTTATTTTAATTCCAAGAATTTCTTACAGTAATCGAATTATAAGTAGATAAATCCCTTACCAACAAATTTCACCGAAAATGCGATTGTAGGTTTTCCATTTAGTAAGGAGGTCCAGTTGTGTATTCTTGACAGCTTACTAAATGTCGTTTAGTTGCAACATGCAAGGTGCAGTGTGCAGTCTATTGTGAATTCTAGTTTGATCATGGAAAATTTGGAAGTACCGCGTAAACGACAAAAAATCGGTCCTTTAACAGTTAATGAAAAAACATTAATATTTAATTGTTTTAAATCATTTACAGACAAACATTTATGTAAAAGTGTTGATGACACAGTGGAATTAGTTAGTAGTACGCTTGGTGTTGGGAAATCTACGATTTACAGAGTTGTTAAAGAAGAGAAATGTGGCGAGTTTCAAACAGCACGTAAAGCTCCAGGAAAACCAAAATTTCAAATAGAAAATCATTTGAAAGAAAGACTTCGAAGGAAAGTGCATGCGTTCTTCTTTAGAAAAGAATTTCCGACAGTAGACAAAGTTCTTGCCACGGTTCGAGATGATAAGGATTACCCTGAAATGAGTCGAAGCACAATATGGAAACTTTTAAAAGAAATAGGTTTTCTATGGAAAAAGCATGCCTGAAAGTCTATTTTAATAGAAAGAAGCGATATTGTAGTATGGAGAAGAAATTACCTAAGGACTATAAAAGAAATGAGAAACCAAAGAAGAAATATATTTTATTTAGATGAAACATGGATCAATGAGGGACATACACCAAATAAATTTTGGCAAGATGAAACTGTTACAAGTCGAAGACAGGCTTTTTTAAATAATTTATCTACTGGTTTAAATCCACCATCAGGAAAGGGGCGCAGACTGATAATAGTACACATCGGTAGTTCAAACGGTTTTGTTAAAGGTGGTTTATTGACTTTTGAATCTACTCGTACCGGTGACTACCATGAGGACATGAATGCTGATGTCTTTAAAGAGTGGTTCGAACAAATGATAGATCTTCTTCCTCAGAACTGTATAATAGTAATGGATAATGCAAGTTATCACTCGAGACTTACAGAAAAAATGCCCACAACCAAGTGGTTAAAAAAAGATTTACAGAATTGGCTAAATTCAAAGAATATTAAGTTCCATCCCGGTTCTGTGAGAAGAGAACTGTATCATTTGTGTTCCCTTCATAAAGAGAAATTAAAAAAATATGAAATTGATGAAATTGCAAAAAATCGTGGGATGACGGTGGTTAGATCACCACCATATCATTGCGAAGTAAACCCGATTGAACTGATATGGGCACAGATAAAGGGAGAAGTTTCAGGAAAAAATAATTCTTTTAAAATGAGTGATGTTAAACAGTTGTATTTGGAGGCTGTAAATAATGTGAAGCCTGAAAACTGGGAAAAGGCAGTAAATCATACGATTAAAGAAGAAGAGAAAATGTGGAAGTTGGACAATATTACTGATGAAATGATCGAGCCACTTATTGTAAATATTGGTTGCGACAGTTCATCTTCTGATTTGGATTTGTAGGTAAGAAGTAGTTTTTATATTAAAATTATTATTTATGAACGTAACGTTGTTTAAAAGTCAAAGTTTAAACCCTTATACCTACATAGCCCGTTTGACACAATGTTCTTAACATACCTTGTGGAAAAATAAAATATTTTAGAAAAAATTGCACTTTTTTACCTTCAGCTGCTTAGAAGTTATAAGCAGGTTAATTAGGTGAAAATATAAGTGTACACCCGATATATTTATTATATTTATACAAAGGTTATTTCATACGAAAATACTCGAGGTATAACTTCACAAAATATTTTAACTGTCTACTAAAAGAAGTGGTACGCCTATGGATTACGAACGCTTTATTATTTTAATACTCTCTCATACATAAAAATAGACTATAGCGTCATATAAACTTATTATAATTAATATAAATATAGAGTTACATACCTAAATAAGTAAGTCGTTTTCTCCCGATAAGGAGTCATCATCATCAGTTTCCTCACTTACCACAGAAATAATAATTGGCTCTGTTGTTTCCTCTATTAACATATCAAGTTTCCAGAATTTTTCTTCCTCTGCTATGACAAGTCTTATAGCGATTTCCCAATTGTCCGGTGAAATTTTTGATATGGAGTCGCATAATAGTTGACGAACATCTTGAAGTTTAAATGTTGTATTGTTTCTCGCGACATATCCCTTCATTTGAGCCCATATTAGTTCAATGGGGTTAAGTTCACAGTGATAAGGTTGTAACCTCAACACTTTAACTCCATGTTCTTTTGCTATTTCATTTACACTATACTTCTTAAATTTTGGTCAGTGTTTACATAACTGCAATAGCTCTTTTTTGAGTAATTCCTCTTCTGCCACAAACAGAAATGTAAATTTTAACTAAAATAATTTACAATCTGCACAACAC
The DNA here is from genome assembly GCA_949320105.2 of Crepidodera aurea. NCBI lineage: Eukaryota > Metazoa > Arthropoda > Insecta > Coleoptera > Chrysomelidae > Crepidodera > Crepidodera aurea. The sequence continues at coordinate 8,643,698 of OX439475.1, read as the reverse complement.
TTTCTGCCGATTAGAAATTTTAATCCTTTCTAAGAAAGTTGAGGGCTACTTAAATTGTAAATATTTTCTACCTGTAGAGATTACATACTTACCATATTCTTGTTGATTAAAATGACTAGAAAATTTAAGACAAGAATTGAAATAAATTGGTATTTTTAAAAATTTTAGGAAGATTTCATTTTGGAACAAATAATGATAAACATTTTATTTTAGAAATTATCCGCCACTGATTTATGGTGTCATATTGGGGTTTATCTTCTGGGTCATAAACATTTTGCTATCAATCATTTTCAAACAGAGTATATATTTGGGTGATGTACAAAACATCAGAAGAAGATATATCGAGATAGAAAAGGAAAATATTAGATTTTTCGAAGGAAGAAAGGTAGAAGATGTCTATGAAAGAAGAACATTGTGGAAGAACTAAAAAAGATGGTCACTGGTCACTTTTAAGCTCCGCCCCCTCTTGACACCTGTCAACAGGGTAGTCAACTTTGATTGGGGTCACTAACATCTGTCAACAGGGTTCACCACACCGACGTTTTCATTGTTGATTAGATGGACATACGTACTCTCCCTATAACGAGACATCCAATTTGCTTTAAAATTAGAAAAGAAACACTAAAACTGGGTAAAAAATCCTCTCCATTCAATCAAAATTACATCAAAAAATTGTCTCCGTAAACTTTTTAATGTATGCCATGAGAAGGAAGCCGAACATTCTCTGTTATTATATACTTCCTCGATGTTGATCGTTACTAGTTGTTAATTGGTAGTTTATAATTACGCCTTTACATCTAATAACTCAACTTTAAAAACCGTCCGAATTTAATTTCTCAAAACAATATTCAACTCCTTACCTATTATTATTTAAAAATATTCTATTCCACTCCCAAGAAACATATTAATTTAATATACTACCTGAAGACCTAAACCAAATTGCCCGTTCTAATTCTTCGCCGACCAAAATAACAGGTATTAGTCCGCAGTTGCCGGTCATAATAACATAAAAATATGTCAAGGGTTACATAATTTATTACGATTGTCATGCACACAGTTATAATAATGCTAGGGAACCTTAACGATAGTCAATTTTTATGAAATGGCTTGTTTTGAGAAGCGCTTCTATTGATTGACTTTGTTAACGCGAATAATTCATAAGCAAGTTTTTGGTATAGTCTTTAAGTACCCTATTGTTCGTTTTAGACTCTTAAAACAACCTTTTATAAATACAAAAGTTCGAAATATTTCTAAAAATTATAATTCTTAACTTTAAATCACATCATATCAAACTACACCTGCTATTAATAGAAGGACAGTAAGAAACAACTATCCTAGCGAAATAAGGGAACTAATCTCTGAAAAAAGAAAGCTTACAAGAAAATGGCAGCAAACTAGAGCCCCACAAGGTAAAACTATACTCAACAATGCTACCCAAAGACTCAAAAGAGAAATACAACAAATTAAAGAAGAATCGATTAGTATTTAACTAAGAGAATTGACAGACGACAGTAGTACTGATTATTCACTCTGGATTGGAAGATGGTAAATGAGCTAGAAATAATGAGCAAAAAACAACAAGATTTTCAAATCATCTAGAAAAAATCTTTCAACCTTATGAAGATCAAGATGAAGAACCCACTCTGGAAGAACATCCAGAGATTGATTAAGAAATAGAATTTACATCTCCCAAAGAAGTAATTACCGAAATAAAAGAAAATATCAATCCGAAAAAAGCTCCAGGTTTTGACTTAATTACTGAAGAAATTTTAAAACAATTACCCAAAAAGCAATAATTAATAAATGCTGCCTTCAGACTGAAGTATGTACTCAGCCTTTGGAAAATTGCGGAAGTCATAATGATACAGAGAAACCACCAGATGAGGCATCGTCATGCAGACCGATCTCATTACTGCCTGTTATGTCGAAACTATTTGAGAAACTCCTACTCAAAAGGCTAAATCCACTTATCGATGAAAGAGAAATTATCCCTGATCACCAATTTGGATTTAGAAATAAGCACTAGACGATCGACCAAGTTCATAGAATAACCAACATTATAGAGAAATCATAAGAGAAAAACATTTGTGCAACTGTCTTTCTTGATAAGGTTTGGCATGAAGGCTTAATACATAAGCTAAAGCTTTTCCTTCCAAAACAATATACAGATATCCTCCATTCATATAAATCGGAAAGATACTTTAGAATTAGGCAAGAAGAAGTCTATTCCGATCTTAAAGAAATTAAGGCTGGAGTACTACAAGGAAGTGTCCTAGGACATGTCCTATGCCGACGACATTGCCATTCTAGCAGTAGGAAAGAGCAATGAAGAAGCAACCCACAAGCTGCAAACACCTTATCTATGACTGGACGAAGAGATGGAAAATTAAACTTAATGAAACTAAATCACTTCACATTAACTTTATAAACAAAAGGATATATCATATTCCAGTCAGAATAAACAATAACCTGATTCCATATTCAAACACAGCAAAATACTTAGGTTTTACCTTAGATGCCAAACTCCGATGGAAGGTGCATGTTAAAAAGAAAAGAGAAGAACTTGGACTGAAATATAGAAAAATGTACTGGCTAATTGGAAGAAACTCCACTCTGTCTCTACATAATAAGCTTATGCTTTATAAGCAGATACTTAAGCCTGTATGGACCTATGGTATCCAACTATGGGGATGTTCCAAAGCAAGCAACTTAGCAATCATCCAAAGATTTCAAAACAAAGCACTGAGGAACATAGTAGATGCCTCCTGGTACATTCGCAATAGTGATCTCCATAGGGATCTGGAAATGGACACTGTTGACCAGACCTTCAAGAAATTAGCCAAGAGTCATGAAGAAAGACTTCATCATCATGTCAATCTCAAGGCTATCCAGCTCATTGACAATACTGGGTTAGAAAGAAGACTTTGATCAAGAGGATCAAGAGGATCAAGATTAAGTTAGAATTAAATTGCTCATTGACCAGATTGTAATATACTAAATGCCTTCATGGGTGTTTAATAATAATAAAAAAAAATATCAATTTAAAATCAAATGTGAGTAAACTTACTTATCCCTTAGGATTTAATTTATCCTTAATTTGTATAGGATCTTTTTGTGCTTAGACTTATAAAAATTACGCGGATTTTAGCACCAAACTTAATTCGAGAGTTTATTATACATTTTCGGTTCTTAACTCGTCATATAAACGGGTGGGCGTAAGGTTTATGTACGCGGACGTGATTGGGTGAAAATATCGATACTTCTTAAAACGTTTAAAAGTAGTTCTGGGCGATTATGGCCCTGGGAACCACAAAAAAATTTCTAAGAATAATCTGACATATCTAAAAAAATTACTGAAACTGATTGGATCCAGGAGAGCGTGAACAGAAAGAACAGAAATCTAATACTTTTAAACTAATAGTTTTATTCGGCCTTTTATCCGCCGATCCCCCCGAGACAAACAACGAAACAAGTGTTTCGCGAATCTCCTAAACTTTTATCAAGATTCGAATTTTATTCTGTGCGGAAACCATCGATTTAAAAACAATAAGGTAGGAGCTTATGGTGCCGGAATCTCCGACCAATGTTGCGAGTTAATGTATATCAGGGCGTAATGTTGCGGTCAGTGAATCGATCCTAAGGGAGAAAACCTCTTTTTTCACCCTCTTTCGACCTTGCTGACCTCTCGAGATTTCCACAGTATTGGTTGGCGGATATACGGAAAAACCACTAGCGTAACTAATAGGGTACAAGCTTCATTCACTTCGATTTTAACTGCCATATCTCTTAACTTTGTTTTGGTTTGAGAAATTTAAAAAGAAAAACCTTATTTAATAATTAAGGCTCTGCTTCGGGGGTAAGCGGAAATCGCATTTTAAAGGTTTAGAAATATAGTGTTTTTTTTTTATTTTATAGATAAAAGATCCACACATGCTTATAAATGTATCAGAAGTTTAGAAATTGTCCAGAAAAATATGTATTTTTTGGTCAAACAATTATAGTAGAGAAAACCTTATATAAGTTCGTAAAGAAAATTTCAAAAAAAATACCGTTGCTGGGAAAACCCTATGTGATATACCATGTATATCCATCACCCAATATGTCGTATTAATGTTATTGTTTAAATATTGTTATTGTATAATAAACCGACATGTACGGCAAGGTCGGGCGTCCATGAAAAGCGAGTGAACTGTCTTAAGTTCACTCGAGTATAAGGTCGGCGCTGAATATATATACCTTTATTATTGACTTTAAGTAGATATATCTCTAACATCCTAGATGTTATATCCAGTAATTGTAGTATTTATTGTTACGGTAGAGTTTGATGGCGATCCTGCCACTCGACCTAATGGAATCCGAGATGGCGCAAAAAACCTAGTGATAGATAGTATTAATTTAAGAAGTAAGTTAAGCAGAACCAATTGGTGGATCCAGAGAAACCAAGAAAATATGGTTGGACCCAAGCAGACATTTACATATCACACCTGTATTTAAAAACCCTTGCAAGTCTATTTTTACCGGCCAGGACGTGGCGCCCCTACAGAAGTTAGCAAATAGCTGAAGCATCCACACATATTTACTCTCGAATGCGTAATAAAATGTCCTTATCGCTGCCCTTCAGGAGAAACTCTGAACGATACAGAGCAGAACCCTAACAGTGACTTATTTATTGCAGTTGGAGATTCAAGAGTTTGATTTGATTTTTATATTTTGATTTGTTTAAACATCTAACAGATTCATCATTTATTCTATTCCTTCATTTGGTAATTGTTCAATCTCTCTATCGATGCTGATGTAGCAGGAATCACTAGAAAATGTCTAGCCATTCATGCAGCCTCATGCCTTTTCAACCATTTTAATACAATTTCTGAACTATCAGCCCATCTTTAGATAAATACTTTGAAATTTCATATTTCCAAGAATTTTCATCGACTGGGAGCTGGGTTTGTATTACGAGATGTTTGGAAGAAAGCTAATACATATATATCAAAATTTTCGGAATCTTCACATTGGCTTTGGAGGGCTATCTATCTATCTATCCGTTGATGGTGGTATCGATACACTGCGATCTATGGTCTATGGTGCCTCCTTCTGCTGCGTTAAGGATGTGTCAACGATTAGAGCAGTTCCTTCAGTCCTATTGCTTTCAAAAAGTTCAGGATGTCGGTAGGATTCAGGTTAGGTAGATCTCCCTCTTCTATTTGATATTCTCCAAGGTATCGTACCCTTGGATTTTGCAGGGTTATGCTGTCTGAGAGAATGTGGTTAGAGGTTTCCTCCCCTTCCTCGGGAAATCTGCAATCTCTACTAATCCGAGTTTCTTCAGGTTCCCTCTCAACCGGAAGTGCCCTGTTAGGATACCCGTTAGTATTCGTCTGATCTCTTCTGGTTATAGTTTCCCAGTAGTGTCTTGGCCTGCCTCATTCCTTGTAGTCCTATCGAGCAATTCGTTTTGATTGTCCTTGACAACTTTCTATAACGACCATTGGGAGAGTACAGTACTGACCGCATTCTAACAGTGTAGATAATGTTTTGAATGGTTTTAAATAACTGCAAGTTTTTTTAATTATCTCCCACTCGTTTGGTTCAGCTTCTGATCCTCTTCAAAAAAAAATTAAGTACGCCATTGCGTGATCCGAACATATTTTTTCTAAGCCGTGAAAAGGTTGTTTCCTTAGGGAATATCAGGGTTAAAGACGTTGCTTTATATTGAGTTTAGTTCACTTCTTTGTGCCGGGATCGTATCTAAAGGGCTTTGATTTTTGGAAGGTTTATCCTGCAATTTGTTTTTGTTACTTTTTCGCTTGTACGGGGTGACATTTAAGTAATAAATTATCCGGAGGAAAGTTTGATTCGAGCGTTTGTTTTTACGTTGAACTTTGATCGCCATTATATTTGATGAATCACACTGAATTTGTAATTTTTTCATTTCAATTTTTGTATTATGTCTTAAATAATTTCTCTTTGCGCGTTTTTCCAATAGTCGAGTTTCAACTGGATGCCGGAACTAAAGTTTTTCTAACGTTTTATTCACATCGAAGATAAAAACCAATAACAATGAAGGACAGTTCACGATATGGATTTAGATACAGAACTAGGAAACCTTCAGCTTTGAGGGTCTAAAGCAATTTAAATTTCTCTTGTCTTAACTGCAATTTCTACTTTGTCTAACGAAAACATTAATAAATAACCAAATTCCATATTATTTTAGTTTTTATTATCTCAAAGTGTGTAACTACATCGTGTTATATATTTTTTTAATGTCCATCGACGTGATTGCTTTCAGTCTGGCAAACAACATAATCATCCACCACACACCGTAGTCTATCCCTCTCTATTCTCTATCTCTATTTATCTTTCACTCTATATGAAGGCATCAAACTTAAAACAATCAATTTGTATGCATAACATACGATTAAAATACAGCGTTGGGTAATAGTCAACCGGGGGTGTGAAATAAATAAAGAATGGAAACGGATGAGGTTGTTTTAGTGATTGGATAAGGGCTATGTGGCATGGTTTTGGGAATAGGGATGGATAGTGAGGGTTATTTGGTGTTATTACCTATTATTTTGAATAGGTACTTTACAGAAAGTACATGTATGAGACGTCAGAACTTCATAAAGAGTGGCAAAATGAATTCAATCATAACCAATACAATATACTTTAAACTGGCATTAAACAACAGACAATAACTATCTATTGTAGTGAAGTTAGCAATAATATAAATCTTACAAACAGAATTCTAGTTACTTTTAATTCACTATTTGTTTTTACACCCATCTCTAGACTCTATCCAAATCCGAGAGGCCAACGTAAACATTGGAGACACGCAGTGATCACGCCAAGCCGCAGAGATGTACTCATGAATGTTATTTTAAAAGTGTTGATAAAAAATATCTATGGCCACAAGTCTCAGTAATGAATAATTAGTCTCTCAGCAACTTTTAAGTCATTAGTGGGTAATTATATTCACAAGAGATACTCAAAAACAAATTAAATCGGTATTCCCAAATCTGCTAACACAAAGTGCAATTGTAAGTCAGTTATTGGCGCTAATCTACTTAATGCGGTTCTGCAGACGGCATCGGCGGACCCTACTCTATAATACAAACACGGCCTGCCTCTCAATTTGACCAATAGGAAGAATATTTCCAATTTGATCACGGGCTGATAAATAAACAAACGCTGGCCTCTGCGATTTGGATATAGTATAGACAGTTCCGTAGTTTACTATTTGATTATTAAACATTATCTCTGTTAGTTACCCAAAAGTTCATTCAAAAATGATAGGAACGTTAGTATTAGATAAAAATAAAGAATTTTTTGAACCTCCCCGTTATGTAACGTCCGTCTGGCTTGGTCTCTGTATGTAAGGGTAAACTGGCCACTACACGCCACCAGGTTTCAGTACTAACATCCCGCCCCCAAATTACCATGTTAATTATAGTGTTCTATTCTGACAGAGTGTTAGAGCCACGGTGTTATAGCGTGATATAGGGCAATATTAATTTTCATGATTTTTGCAGAGCAGAACCCTGTTCCTTGTTGGGTCGACTTACGAAGCGTGGAATATTGCTTATGACTTAATTTTCTTATGACCAGGAAACTCGATAAAGTGATAAAGGCACGTAAATAACGATCTCTGTAAACTACATTTTACATATTTATTTGTTTGATACATAAGGTCGATGTGTTGAAAATTGTAAGCCTGATAGCATTTGATTTTAATTATTTAACTTTTTATGAAAATTTTAGAATTTTTAAATTCAACGCAGAGGGGTAAATGAGCAAAAACGATTGGTGATCTCAAAATTAACAAAAAATTATCCTTGACAAGAAGAGCTCCCGCGAAATCCCATCGTTTTAGAGTTTTGGAGCGTCATCTTTGCTTCCCGTAATACATTGGAATTCGATGCGGAAGAGAGTTGTAACTGCGCATTGAACTTTTTAATACCATTAAATAACTATTTATTTTACTTCAATAAATCACAGGACAGAATGTAATTTCGAAAATATTGTTTGAAACTAATTTTAACGTAGTAATTGCAAAAGAAAAATTAAAAAGTATGTGTGTAAATTTAATATAAGTAGGAATTGTAAATAAATTATATCAAAATCATTCTTTTTGTCTCGAGAATGATTTGGTAATAAGCAAAAATTGTATAAAAATTGATAATTTTTGTATTTTATAAAAAATTTTAAGTCAAAAACTGTCAGATTTTAATCTAGAGAGCCGTGATATGATGGTTTATAAAAACTACTTTTCGCTGTCAAGCGAGGCTTTTGATCAAAATCTCTTGAACTGTTCACTTCGGTGCTCGTAATAAAAACAAAAGAAATTGAAGATAAAAATTAAAAGAAATTTACCTGTCAAATTAAGTGAGGTTATATTTTTGTAAGAAACTTATAGTTAAATCAAGAGAAGAAGCCCGATATTTGTTTCATCTTTGTTCCTGTTAAACTATCCAGATCCAATTGTATCCTGTATTGATTTATCCTTTTCCTGATTTTGATACCTGGAAGATATTGCATCCATCCCATTTTGAATTGACTAGAAAAGTAACCAGAATTAAAAATAAAATCTAAGTCGTATTAAAGGTACCAATTCACAATATTAAATATCGATATTTAAAAACGTTTCAAAATAAAAAAAAAAGGCCACAAGTATTTTATTTAATTAGGTTAGATTATACTTTAATTAATAATTAAATAATTTAGATTAGAATAAGGTAAGAGAGTAATTATAAGATTTGTATTAATTGTTGATTTTATAAATAAGAAATTTATTGCGCTTACCTTATTCTGGCAAACAACTCTTATTCTCACATAAACTAAAAGGTTAACCGTCATTTTTATGATTATTAATAAATGTTTTCATATTTACTGAGTCGTTATTATCGATGTTTACAATCACGCGGCCAATAGCTGAAGCACTACCTGCGATTAAGACTCTCAATTTTTCTACTGGAAAGTAGATGGCGCCCAAAATTATCAACAACAAATAATTACATTCTGTTTGAGATTACGACAGAAGGCAAAAAAAAATCAACAGTAATTAATAGGTTATGTACTAAAACTAAAATTCAAATTAAATGAAATAATAAAAATTAAATATTGAACAAAAGTAATTTTTTTCTTTTACACAAAAGATAGTACGTAACGATATATACTCTGAATTACTTGACGTTTCTTTTAATTCAACTTTTTTATTAAAAACCTCATTTACCAATTTCATTCTTGTTCCAGGTATGGTTCCAGAACCGGCGAGCAAAGTGGCGCAAGAAGGAGCACACGAAAAAAGGTCCAGGCCGACCGGCACACAACGCCCACCCCCAATCCTGTTCCGGAGAACCCATCCCGCCGGCGGAGCTGAGAGCTCGAGAGCGCGCCAGGCGCAGGAAAAAGCTCCAAAAAGCGCTCGAGCGCCAAGCGCGAAAACTTCGCGCCAAAGGCATCGCGGTCGACCTCGTAGCGTTGAAAAGGGAGTACCTCGCGCAGAGGGGCGGCGACGGTGCCGAAAGTGATAGCGACATAGACGTTGTGGGCGACTCGGGGGCGGAGTCGGAAAATTTTAACAATAGCGAAAGCGGGAGGTACTCTTCTTCGGTGTCGGAGTCGGGTGTAGATTTGACAGCGGGATCTCAGGACGACAAGATACGGAGGGCGAACCCGTTTAGTATAGATTCCTTATTGAATAACAATACTTGAAAAATTGTCGAGGTGAATGTATTTGTGCAATAGTTTTTGTTCGTTTTATTTGTAATTTATTCTAAGTAAGTGATATTTTTGGTTTGTTGGAGTTTATTTGAATTGATGTATTGAGGCTACTAAAGTATAAATAAAATTGTCGAACATTATTTGAAATATACAAGGATACAAAGTAGATTCTCCTATAGTCCAAGAGACCGTGAGTGACAGATCTTCAATATTTTATAAAAGCTGAAAGTTGGGCTACTATGAACTTTGGGTCATCGTGGATTTGGCAGGTAACAGGTAGCAAAGTTGAATAAAATACCGACTCTATCAAACAATAAAGTGTCATTTTCTTCGGAATAATATTAGAAATCACGTCATCCATTGCCAGACACTTAATATCGTGTCAATCCCTCGCCAGACACCTTTAAACTCCAAAAATTCTAACTGTGCTTATGTTATAGTATAAAAGCTGACATTTATACATGTTACTAATAAAAGTATGACGTGTCATTTTCCCCAAATTTTTGTAATTTAAATCTATGTTGAGCAATACCAAAATTCAAGTAGGTTGTACTGATTTTACTCTAATTTGTACCGTTAAGTTATTTTAATTTTACTTTTTATTTTACTAGCTCAGAATACTTACTTTTTTTTAAAAATGATTTATTAATAATAAAAGAAAAAAATGAGCATATGAAACTTTTACTTTCAGGTGTGAGTTCCAGCTTTTCTAATAGACATTTAATGAAGTATTTGAAGGGTTAGAGGGCGCCAATAATTCTATTTTAATATTTTTCAAGCTAGTTTAGAATTATAAATATTCTAGCTTTGATCAAAAATAATATGAATACACAACTTTATCACCAATGCAAAATTAAGATATTTTAGAATGTTGTCACACCGCAAGGAAATATTAAAGAAAACTTAAAGAAAAAAAATGATTTACTATTTATTAAAATTATTTGTTGAAATATAGTTTACAAAAGTTCTACAATTTTATTACAGCTTGTAGCTACGCCATTACAAAAAAATACGAAATACCAAAATATAAAATGTAAGAATACAAGTGACCTCAAAGTTTCTTAAAAACTAAATCAGTTGAAAAAAACCCAAATATAAAACTAACTAAGATTTACCGACATTTTCACAGTTTTTGGCCAACGCTGAAGAAAAGTCAACATCGACTTTTATATTTCGGCAGCTACCAGGAATCGGGATCAATTCCAGTTTCTGGACTTTCGGCTGGTTTAGTAATTGAATGTTACTAAATTCCCAAAAATAAACAAGTGCAGTGGCCGACGCTGTAGATTTAGTTCAGAACAACAAATGAACTATTGAATGAGTGAAGAATGAACAATGAATGGATGGATGGACTGTATGAAATCCGCCTCAACTAAAGAAAAAATAATTTTTGTTCTGACTATGGCCTTTCGATATAAATAATATTTTGTAAACAGAAATTAATAGCAATCATCTAGGTACAATAAATATATAAAAAACTCGAAAACATTAATAAAATAATTTAAGAATAATTACTAAATTTGTGTAAAGATTTCTAGACTTTTTTACAAATAACAGATTAGAAAAAATAATGTGCTTACCAGGCTATATCACAGTACACTAATTTTAAAGAGACTTTTCAAACTAAGTTCTCAATCGAAAGTGAATAAAATATTTCCTAAATTCGAATTCGAAGCCTCTGCTATTCAATGCGTAGAATCGAAATTAAACTGGAATTTTGTGATATACAAAGTGGCCCAAATTTAAAAATAACAATTTTAAAAATTTGATTTTTAAAATGTTACAAGGTGTATATGCGGGAACGACTTGCCTGAATGGATATTTTTGGAAAATCAAAGGTAAAGAAAAAACCTGCTTAATTAACACATGACGACCCTTTTGCGTCCTCGAAATTCTGAAGTAAATGCTCTGGAAAAAAGGGAATACCTAATTGGAAAGAAGATTCGTCAAGGTTCATTCAGATTTTTGGTCTTTTGGTATAATTCTATTTATAATGTTGATGATGCTTTTCATGTGAAACAAGTGCAGTAGGTAGTACTTATCGCTTATCATTCATTGTATTTATTGAATAAATAAATAAATAAATAAACTATAAGAAGATGTTTCCTAAGTACCTAGACAGTTTCGACAGTTCTAATCCCTAGCCAGACAAACATATAGGGTAGCTGTAGGGGCGAGCGCTAGGCAATATACATTCGAGTTATGCAGTTAATAAAATAAAGGTGATTCATTTTTTATATATAGTTTTGATAATGCAGTATCATCAAATACAAGGATCTTATTTTACCCAATACGGACAGTGGTTATCACAGAAAGTGTTATAAATCATTTACAGAACTCATGAAAAAAAAACTATTGAAACAGAGAAAGATAAAGGACCAAAGAAAGAAGCAAGTGTACCTGTAGATAGATAGTTCATCTCCAACTACATCCTTTTTACCTGAGTTGACCGTAGAACCATGCCATTCACAACCACCTCTAAAGGGCCCCACTCACGATCCGATTTGGTCAACTTGGTCAGGTCGGGTGAGAAATCAGGTCGTGTGTAGGGAATACACTAGCCCGATTTGGTCAGGTCCCTAAGTCGGATGTCGGGTGGTCGCTCCCATCTGTCAGACCTAGGTCGGGTACACAATCAGCTGGTTTTGACATTATTGAAGTATTTTCATTATGTTTTGAGTTTGTTTTGAATTGACAGATCCAGGACCTGACTTGGTAGGGCGAAGACGGTCGGGTCGTGTGGTGCCAAATGCTTGACTTGACCAGATCAGGCCAGACTGGGTCAGGTCGACAAGGTCTGATCGTGAGTAGGGCCCTTAACTCCTTACTCAATAGAACCTCAACCTTTAACTGCAGTTACAATTTGTTGAAGATTACGGGTGTCTGGCAAGTGGTTGCCACGATATTAAGTGTATAAGAAAATTACGCTTTATTATTAGATAAATTTAAGTCGGTATTTTATACATCTTTGCCTAAGCCAAAGCAACGATAACCCAATTTTCATAGTAGCCCATCATTCATACCTGTGTTGGAAGCATGCGCTGAGAAACTTTCAGCTTTTATAAAATAACGAAGGTCTTGCATTCACTGGCTCTTTCTTTTAAATGTATTTTTAGGTAACATTTAAAATTTCAACATTTCTACATCCCAAAGGATTTTGTTTAATTATGTCTATATAAAATCAAAATAGAGGAAGAAAATATATTTGTTTAATTATTAGAGTTACTAAGTAACCTCTATCTATATTAAGATATATTTGACTCAACTTCACCGTGAAAGTATGATACTATGCCTGTATGTGTATTCCTGCAATATGAAATTGCTAAAATTTAGTGATTAAATAATTCGACAACTCTATTTTTACGTTAAAGTGTCTCAATGTAACTTGTACAAAAAACAAAATTTCAAAAATAATGACAATATACAAAAGATTTAAAAATTCAAACCGTAGATAAATTCTTCGAACAAAAAACAATTTAAAGAATTTTTAAAATGTATCTACAAAATCCCTATTCTATAAAGAAATACATATTTTTCTAACTACTTGTCACATCTTCGTAGTAAAAAATAAATATATGATCTGATAAAAAAATTAAACCTAAAAACTTTTCAACCAAGAATTTATCTATTGTTTAAAATAACAGGTGTTTCAAAATTAAAAACCGTTTTGCAAATCCTCAAAAATATTATCTCACCCGGGTTTAAATAAATATTTATGATACTAATGCATATAAGTCACGCGAGAAAACTGTTTAGAATGAATTGAATAATATACCGCATGAGTACCATACGAAATTTTTCAAGCAGCTGCATTTATCAAGTTTTGTAAAATAAAAAAAAAATTAATGAATTGGAGAGAATACTTTTTACAACACCTCATTTTTGTCAATCTTAGTTATGGTTTTGTTTATATAGTTGAACCCACTGCTTTATGAGAATGAAAAAAAGCTATAAAAACAGCAAAGGATACCTGCAATAAAAGAAAAGCTGATGCATCTGGACATTTTTGAGTACTTTATTGCCGACAACACCGTACACTGTCCATATACATAAAAATAAAATAATATTTTGGCTATTAAGACCACTGTGCAAAGATTCAATAGCCAACTTAACTGGAGATCCTAATAGGGGTAAATGGCGTAAAATTTCTATATTGGTTAACTTTCTTTAATAGGAATTTACATTTTAATTTGTATTGTTGTTGGAAACTCATTTCTTTGGTAAGATTCATAAATAATGCTACCAATGTCCAGATGCATCAGCTTTCTTCTATTGCCGGTATCCTTTGCTGTTTTTATAGCTTTCTTTCATTCTCATAAAGCAGTGGTTTGGACTATACCACTCCTCATTTTTATCAGTTTTGGTTGAGTATAATTTATCAAAGTAATATACCGAAATTCGAAAAAAAATTAATCCCTCTAATGTCAAGCCGCTTTCTGAGATTTTAAATATATTAAGTAGTCGAACTCTTTCTTTTTTTGAGTTTTATATGAAATTATACGAAATCACAAATACAAATCAACCATTTGCAAATAGCAACATTAATTTTGAAACAACCTGTAAAAATTTCTATCGAAAGTTTGACCAACACGCGTTTATTTGTACAACAATGTCGTTATTTTCATTACTGTAATAACTGTAAATATACTTGTAAACATATCTCGTAATTTTAATTTATGTTTTAAATATTCTTGTTCCTTGTAAATACTATCACACCTTGTATATATGCCATGAAACCTTCCATTATTATTAATTTATTAATGACGATTTAGATTTAAGTGACACATAGATACAGCAATATGTGAAACAAGTTCAAGATGTCTAGTATAGACAATAAAAAATATATATTTTATTTCACCTACCTGACAAGAAAATAACATTAAAAATTACTTCCGCCATGTCGTTCAAGCGAGATGGTTGTGTTGTCCGTTTGAACCTGAAATCTTTAAAGTCGTTGTCAAAAAACGTTAATAATTTTAACTTTAGAATCAAAAGTCGAAACGTTCAAATTACAAACTTTTTTTAAATAAATAAGTGGTTTTAAAAGAAACGAATTTAATAATTATTATACACCATTAAAAATTCCGGAGCATAATTTTTTTTAATTATATTTTTGATATTTTAAAATCATATAATCTGGTAGAAATTTGATTACTTTTTTACAATTTCTTTGTGATTTATTAAATTTACATATTTATTCGACCTTTTTCCTACAATGTTTCAAAAATCCAACTAAACAGTGCATAGTCTGAAAGTTTTTTTGAAGTATATCAATAGTACATTGCAAATTGGAGTCTGGGAATGTGCTTTTACTACGAGGTACACATACTATTTTTTCTGAAATCGCAATCAACATTATCATAAAATAAGGAATTTTGATAAATTCACCGGCAACACTAAATATTAAAGGAACCTAAATAGTAAAGACTACATAAATATCTATGTAATTTTAAAATTCTTACATTCTAAACGTACCATTTAGTATACATAATCTGGTTTCAATTTGTACATCAGACAAAACTTTTAGGTTCTTTGGTTTAAGTTGTCACTTTGACGTTTCAGGAAATTACGTAGATTTTGACCAATGATGATAAATTAGAGAGAAGGATGGGCCACTTAACTCAATCTGTCAGACTGTAATGAAGTAGGCATTCTTGAGCGATTTCAGAAAAATATTTTTTTTTAAATTGTAGATATATATATTTTACACCTTGTATTGATTTCTAAGTTTATGCGAAGTTTTAATCTGGAATTTTTATTACAATTCAAATTTAAAATTCACGATGTATTTTGACTTAATTTTTAATACGTTCTCACTATTTTCACTGATTTTCTATACTTTTTAAGCCCATTTTCCATGTGTTAATTTATTTACATGATTTTTATTGTAAAAGAAATTCTTTTAAAAAATCCATAATTTAGATTTTTTACCTTTGCATTATTTTCCCGACTCTTTCCGCAATTTTTCACTCTTTCTGCATCTTAAACTTAGTTTTTCGTATATTTTATAATAATAATTTTAAACATTTTTCATCCCTTTATTTGTTCTTTTTTCGAAAACATATGAAACTTAAAATGTAAGCAAAAAATGTTGGCAATACTTTATGTATATTTTGACAACTTTACAAATCAACAAATTCCTAAAGTCCATTGGTAGGTGAAATAAAAACCAATATTGGTATAATTTTTTTAAGTGCTAAAAAATCAGAAATCACTCTAAAATAATAGATATTACATATCATGTACAACGAAATTTTATATTTTTAAATAAAAATCCTTTTTTTTAATTTTAATTTAGTGCAACAGTACCACCTTTAAGGATATAATTGAACTATGAGTTAATTCCAAAATGAAATTATATTCTAATTGCTTTGACATATTTTGAGGACTTTTTTTACTTTAAATTGATTAAAAGTTCTTTAATAATTGGATTTTCAATAAATAATTTATTACAGTGAATTTTCATATACTCCCCACTAAATTCCCATGAAACGAATGTTTTAAATAATTTTATATACTGCTATATTTCTTACCATATTATTAACAATAATCGGGACTTTTTATAACTCCAAGAAAATGTTCTACTACGCTTTTAAAACTAATCTTAAAGACTTCTCCAGCCTATAGAATCTGCGGCCCATCTCATTGGAGATTTTTGGGGCTAAATTGGAGATTTGCTAACCTACAATCAGACCTAACAACGAAAAAGTTTTTTTGTAGTATTTTATAACACTTTGTATCTTAAAATCCACACATTCCTATATTCAAATAAAACTTAAAAACCCTTTAAAATTTATATTTATGACACTAGATACAATTTATTTTCATTAGTTTGAACTTTCTGTTGCCTAAAAATTATCGAAGGATATAAAAATACAACGAACATATATATAGAGTGGTATCTGATTTTTCTGCTGTGGATTAATAGTACTCCGTGCTCTAATATCAATCTATTATAATTACATGACAAAATATAATTTATTCAGTAACAATGTGTTTTATTAATTCCTTTACCGATATTTCTTCTTCTATCAATAAACTAATCTAGGCAAATAACTGAAGCAGCCATTACGTACAGTATTATTTTATCAATTTTCAATCATACAGGGTGCGCCAATTATTTCCACTCGATCTCTAACACCGAAACTAAAAGAGATATCAACAAGATTTTTTGTAGGGGTAGATAGTGTCACTCGGACTACAATTTTAAAATATTTTGATGTATACAGGGTGGCTAATTTTTGTGGAATGAAAATTAATTTGGTTTTTTTAAATTGAACACCCTGTATACGATTATGTCTTCTGATTCTACTTAATATTAGATTTACAGTAGTTTTTTGTATTTGTAAATCCGACGCGGCGTTGACAAGTTATTCCTATTTTAAGCAGATTTAATGAAAAAACAGCACTTCAGAAATATTAGCACAAAAACCACATTTTTTAAAAAATTCCTCAAAAAAGCTACTATGATGTAAATGAAACATGCACCTATCACAATAATCACACAACATCTTCACCTGTTGCATAGGGTGTTTGCCGATGGCGTGCCAATAGTCTAGTTTTCAAATGGCAATAACTTGATTTTTTCAAATGGGACACCCTGTATATTTTTCTTCAGTTAGAAGCTCTCCCTAATACGCATTAAAAAAATATAGGGTTTTGCACATCTAACTTTACTATTTACTTTAATAATTGACGTTAAGTGACAAACAACATATTTTACATAATTTTTAATAAGTACAAAATTTTACAAAGTTTAATCGTAAGAAAACTACAATAGTGAAAGTTAAAATTTATAGTAGATGTTCAAAATGTCTTCCATTTTCATTTATACATTTTCTTGCCCTTTTTTTCATTGATTTACGCACATCTCTTAGCATTGCAGGGGTCACCTGTCTAAATGCTGCAGTAATTCTTTCTTTCATATTTTCTTTTGTGGTAACCTCTTCTTTGTAAACAATATTTTTAATAAAACCCCACAAGAAAAAATCGCAAGGTGTAAGGCAAGACGATCTAGTAGGCGAATTTATAGGTCCTCCCCTTCCTATCCAACGATCCTGAAATTCCCTATTTAACCAATTGCGAACATCTAATAGGTAATGTGGTGTGTCACCATCTAATTGAAACCACATTCCGTTGCGATAATTTTGAGGCACATTTTGCAATAAGTTGCGAAAATCATGTTCTAAAAAATCTAAAAATATAGCTCCATTTACAGTCCCATCAAAGAAATAGGGACCAATTACATAATCACCTATTATTCCCGCCCACACATTCAAAGACCATCGATACTGTGATGTGGTTCTAAATAAATGTTCATTGTGGTCCGAATAATAATGGAAGTTGTGTCTATTTACACAACCGTTTTTATGAAACGTGGCTTCGTCGGAGAATAAAACTTTTTTAAAAAGTTACGCTCTGTATTTATCTTGTTTATTAACCATCTAGAGTATTCCACTCTACGCGCGAAATCACGTGGTAACAATTCTTGGTGAAGCTGGATATGATAGGGGTGATATTTATTCTTTTTTATTATGCGTCTGATTGTGGTATTGGAAATATCTAACTGATTGCTTAATTGCCTTGTGCTTATATTGGGATCTTCAACTATACTGATCATTACCTTATATTCGTTGTCAATAGTAACAGCTGTAGTTTCACGTGTATGTTTTTCATACTTGACGGTTCCTGTTTTATCAAATCTATTCTTTAAATTCTCAAAAGTATCCTTTTGTGGATGACGTCTTTCTGGGTATCTTTGAGAGCAAGAAACGCATTTTTTTGACATTCACCCAGTATCCATATCATATCAATATTTTCTTGAACACTATAATTCTTATTAAAATCCATTTTTTATACACAATACCGATTAAATATAGTAGACGTTATACAATACAAAATTTTATGTTGACAATTAATGCCATAACAAAATATACCTACTGTTATTTTCATAGGTAACTTGATTTCTTATTAAAAATTTTGTAAAATATGTTGTTTGTCACTTAACGTCAATTATTAAAGTAAATAGTAAAGTTAGATGTGCAAAACCCTATATTTTTTTAATGCGTATTAGGGAGAGCTTCTAGCTGAAGAAAAATATACAGGGTGTCCCAATTGAAAAAATTAAGTTATTGCCATTTGAAAACTAGACTATTGTCACGCCATCGGCAAACACCCTGTGCAACAGGTAAAGATGTTGTGTGATTATTGTGATAGGTGCATGTTTCATTTACATCATAGTAGCTTTTTTGAGGAATTTTTTAAAAAACGTGGTTTTTGTGCTAATATTTCTGAAGTGCTGTTTTTTCATTAAATCTGCTTCAATTTAAAAAAACCAAATTAATTTTCATTCCACAAAAATTAGCCACCCAGTATACATCAAAATATTTTAAAATTGTAGTCCGAGTGACACTGTCTACCCCTACAAAAAATCTTGTTGATATCTCTTTTAGTTTCGGTGCTAGAGATCGAGTAGAAATAATTGGCGCACCCTGTACATGATGCATCATGAGATGATGCAAAAATCGCAAATGCCATTGAATAAAATGATGCAGCAATTGTTTATAGGCAACTGGATAAAGAATTGTGATAAATAAATATGACTACCATGTATAAATATTTAGAAAATAATAAAAAAACACCCAAAATTATTAGAACGAGAGCGATTGTTTGTTTATTTTTTATTATGATTATTCTCGGGCACGCGATACCCAAATAGAAAATTGCTATAGGATATTTTGGTTTTGTTTCTCTTCACCGTGAAATGGTTATGACTTCCCCTTTATTTTTTCATGGATACTTAAATTATTAAGTCAATAAACAATTATGTGATATTATTAAATAAAAACGGAAAGCGGAGAACTTAAAATTGCTTTTTTTATAAAACAAAAATAAATAAAAATAATGTAGTTTAGTGCAGGCGAGATAAGTAATTTAATTGCAAAAACGTACAATAATTTTCTGCAGGGTTTTTATGATTGGAAGTGATAAAGGGGCTTACAATGAACACAAAAAAAATTCGTCCAACAATAGGGGTGCTAAAGGGTTAATTTGAGGTGGGTTTTTCCGCGAAACTTGACGTTTTATCAAAAAATATCCTATGGCAAAGTTGTAGATCTAGAAAAAATATACAACTTCCATGCGAGTCATTTTTTACCATAACCTCAAAATTTTCGCCAAAAATGCAAAAAATTATTAAAAATTTTTCCGCAAAAATAATTTACTTAATTTTGATGAAATTTTGTGGAAGTATACCTTTTTTTCAGATTAAAAAACATGCCCAAAAATTGAAAAAACAAAAAATGATTTTTGCAATAAATAATTTTTGAGTAGTTACTTGTTGATAATTTCTTTAAATTTTTAATAAAATTAAAAACTGATTACTCCATTGACTACAGAAAAAAATACGAAAAAAACTGTGTTTCATTGTTTTATTTGAAATTTGATTTTTGTTCCGTATTGTTATAAATATTCAATTGTAGTAATGAAAATGCAGATAAATATAAAAAATAATTATTTTTTAAATAGTTTTGAAAAATATTCAGTATGAAAGTTGTAAATTGTGAAAAAATCTTCAACTTTTGAAAGGTCACCTTTTAACATAACCTCAAAACTGTCGAGAAAATTTGAAAAATCGTAATTTTTTTTAATTTCCGAGAAAATAATGTACTTTTAATCAAAATTAAAGAAAGTATGTCTTTCTGTATCAAAATTCTATAGGGAAAAATCATCTTGCAGATTAAACGATTGATTAAACGAATAGAAACTATATTGATGTTGAATCATAGAACAGTCACGTATACTTTTTTGGTTTTAAACAGGATTAATTGCTGTATAATGATTTTTAAAATGAAATTATTTTAAATTCAGAATTTTGTTTTCAAAATCATTCTATAGGTATTTTCCAAGGAATATTTACAGATTTACCAAAAACTAGAACTTCTTTGAAACTTATAAACAAAAAAAATCTTTTATATGCAAAATAGAAAGATTTTTCAACAATTTTCAAAACTTCTAGTTCGGAAAATTGATAAACATTACCTTTTTATAGAAATTTTCTGGATATAATTTTTGAAAAAGGACAGAAGGCTTGGATCCAAGACAATATTTGAATATTGACACAGTATCGGCCTTTCGAAATCATATTTTGAAGTTCTATATTTTCTAATTTTACGTCTAACCAAGTAATTTCGGGAATTTTCTTTCTCTGACTTCTTTGAAACTTATAAATAAAAAATAAATCTTTTATATGCAAAATAGAAAGATTTTTCAACAATTTTCAAAACTTCTAGTTCGGAAAATTGATAAACATTACCTTTTTATAGAAATCTTCTGGAACATGGGATATTATTTCTGAAAAATGAGAGAAGCTTTGGACCCAAGACAATATTTGAATATTGACACAGTATCAGCCTTTCGAAATCACATTTTGAAGTTCGATATTTTCTAATTTTACGTGTACCCAAGTAATTTCGGAAATTTTCTTTCTCTGACTTCTTTGAAACTTATAAATAAAAAATAAATCTTTTATATGCAAAATAGAAAGATTTTTCAACAATTTTCAAAACTTCTAGTTCGGAAAATTGATAAACATTACCTTTTTATAGAAATATTCTGGAACATGGGATATTATTTCTGAAAAATGAGAGAAGCTTTGGACCCAAGACAATATTTGAATATTGACACAGTATCAGCCTTTCGAAATCACATTTTGAAGTTCGATATTTTCTAATTTTACGTCTAACCAAGTAATTTCGGAAATTTTCTTTCTCTGACTTCTTTGAAACTTATAAACAAAAAATAAATCTTTTATATGCAAAATAGAAAGATTTTTCAACAATTTTCAAAACTTCTAGTTCGGAAAATTGATAAACATTACCTTTTTATAGAAATCTTCTGGAACATGGGATATTATTTCTGAAAAATGAGAGAAGCTTTGGACCCAAGACAATATTTGAATATTGACACAGTATCAGCCTTTCGAAATCACATTTTGAAGTTCGATATTTTCTAATTTTACGTCTAACCAAGTAATTTCGGAAATTTTCTTTCTCTGACTTCTTTGAAACTTATAAACAAAAAATAAATCTTTTATATGCAAAATAGAAAGATTTTTTAACAATTTTCAAAACTTCTAGTTCGGAAAATTGATAAACATTACCTTTTTATAGAAATTTTCTGGAACATGGGATATTATTTCTAAAAAATGAGAGAAGGTTTGGATCCAAGACAATATTTGAATATTGACACAGTATCAGCCTTTCGAAATCACATTTTGAAGTTCGATATTTTCTAATTTTACGTCTAACCAAGTAATTTCGGAAATTTTCTTTCTCTGACTTCTTTGAAACTTATAAACAAAAAATAAATCTTTTATATGCAAAATAGAAAGATTTTTCAACAATTTTCAAAACTTCTAGTTCGGAAAATTGATAAACATTACCTTTTTATAGAAATCTTCTGGAACATGGGATATTATTTCTGAAAAATGAGAGAAGCTTTGGACCCAAGACAATATTTGAATATTGACACAGTATCGGCCTTTCGAAATCATATTTTGAAGTTCTATATTTTCTAATTTTACGTCTAACCAAGTAATTTCGGGAATTTTCTTTCTCTGACTTCTTTGAAACTTATAAATAAAAAATAAATCTTTTATATGCAAAATAGAAAGATTTTTCAACAATTTTCAAAACTTCTAGTTCGGAAAATTGATAAACATTACCTTTTTATAGAAATCTTCTGGAACATGGGATATTATTTCTGAAAAATGAGAGAAGCTTTGGACCCAAGACAATATTTGAATATTGACACAGTATCAGCCTTTCGAAATCACATTTTGAAGTTCGATATTTTCTAATTTTACGTGTACCCAAGTAATTTCGGAAATTTTCTTTCTCTGACTTCTTTGAAACTTATAAATAAAAAATAAATCTTTTATATGCAAAATAGAAAGATTTTTCAACAATTTTCAAAACTTCTAGTTCGGAAAATTGATAAACATTACCTTTTTATAGAAATCTTCTGGAACATGGGATATTATTTCTGAAAAATGAGAGAAGCTTTGGACCCAAGACAATATTTGAATATTGACACAGTATCAGCCTTTCGAAATCACATTTTGAAGTTCGATATTTTCTAATTTTACGTCTAACCAAGTAATTTCGGAAATTTTCTTTCTCTGACTTCTTTGAAACTTATAAACAAAAAATAAATCTTTTATATGCAAAATAGAAAGATTTTTTAACAATTTTCAAAACTTCTAGTTCGGAAAATTGATAAACATTACCTTTTTATAGAAATTTTCTGGAACATGGGATATTATTTCTGAAAAATGAGAGAAGCTTTGGACCCAAGACAATATTTGAATATTGACACAGTATCAGCCCTTCGAAATCACATTTTGAAGTTCGATATTTTCTAATTTTACGTCTACCCAAGTAATTTCGGAAATTTTCTTTCTCTGACTTCTTTGAAACTTATAAATAAAAAATAAATCTTTTATATGCAAAATAGAAAGATTTTTCAACAATTTTCAAAACTTCTAGTTCGGAAAATTGATAAACATTACCTTTTTATAGAAATCTTCTGGAACATGGGATATTATTTCTAAAAAATGAGAGAAGGTTTGGATCCAAGACAATATTTGAATATTGACACAGTATCAGCCTTTCGAAATCACATTTTGAAGTTCGATATTTTCTAATTTTACGTCTACCCAAGTAATTTCGGGAATTTTCTTTCTCTGACTTCTTTGAAACTTATAAACAAAAAATAAATCTTTTATATGCAAAATAGAAAGATTTTTCAACAATTTTCAAAACTTCTAGTTCGGAAAATTGATAAACATTACCTTTTTATAGAAATCTTCTGGAACATGGGATATTACTTCTGAAAAATGAGAGAAGCTTTGGACCCAAGACAATATTTGAATATTGACACAGTATCAGCCTTTCGAAATCACATTTTGAAGTTCGATATTTTCTAATTTTACGTCTAACCAAGTAATTTCGGGAATTTTCTTTCTCCGACTTCTTCGAAACTTATAAATTGCTTGTTAAAAAGTTATACAACTTTTACTTTGGCCAAATATCGCGTGCTAACTAACCCAAACATGAAAAGACCAACAAAAAAACACTCAAGATCAGGTAAAAACTAATCCCGGTGTTTTGAAAATACTCCATATATATAATAATAATTCAATTATCCAAAATAACAGAGCCTAGAATGAAAATAAACACCCGCTTGCGTGTCAAAAATAGAATAACTCGCACAATCTGGCCACGTACGTAAGTTCGCTCTAATGACCAGTTCATATGTTACATTAAAATGTAAATGGTAGGTTATGAAGGACTAATGAAGTTATTATACGTAGGGAAATACATAAAAAGCCGGGCAATGTTGTGATTTTAGACGTTTGAGTTAAGCTATAACGATGTTACCTGGATAAGGCTTCCTCATTGCGCTCTAATAGAAATTTGTAGTGTTTTAATATTAGTATTTCCAACATGCAATAAAGGTGATTTCATGGGGTCAGGTATAATTTACGTTTCGAGAATTTTTGTAACACGATACCGATGTAGATGTTAAAATAATATTAAACTAAGTTTTGACAGGCCGGTTACGCCGTAACTTGGGAGTTACGTGTTCAGCATCCTCGAAAACAGGGGGTTAAGCTACTTTTGCACAAGGATCTAGCGACAGAGCGTTCAACATCGATTCCACTGGTTCGCGCAATCGCACTGTCAGACTTATTGTCTTGTTCAGTCTGTCATGTTGTTGTTTTGTTGATTTTTCGAGTGTTTGAAACTTAAAATTTTTAATTTAGAGATTTATTTAATTTTTAATATTTTAAGTGTTTGTGGTTGAATAGTTTTGTGTATTTTTATTTGCTGAGAAACTTGCATCGCTGTATAGAGCGGTAATTATAATAGAATGCAATAAAATAAATTGCACCATCATATTTTTTTCTTTTTATAGATAAATTAGAAGAAATAGCTCCTGTAAAAAATAAAATTTATATATGTCCCTACTGCAATGACATTTTTCAAACTTTAAAACATCTCGTTTCTCATAAAAAAAACCTTAATGTCCTGACGAAATTAAAGTGTCCATTGTGCCTATATATACTGGTTGTGTTCGAGAATATTTAATTTTACATTATAGTAGTTACCATTTCTTTAACATCGAAAATGAGCGTTGATACATTTGAGGTCTTGGAAATGGAAAGTTTAGGAAGAATCATATTCATCATTTGTGAAAATGTATGGTTCAAAAAAAGGAAGTGACAGTACCACCTTGAACTATAATTGCCATAGGTCGGGTGAGTTTCCAATACTTTTTTTTTAAACTATATAGTTTTGTTTTATTAATAATATACAAATTTATTTTGTGTTATAAAATATTAACCAAAATATTAAGTATTTCTTAAATAAAATCTATTAATTTACAGTACGTACCTCCTACCTGCAGAATCATATATCTGATGTGGGCAATAAATTATTGTTAGAGTACAGTGGAGTGTGTAATTAATATATTTATAAATTAAAATATTCTATAAATTTTGTTTAGAAAAATTAAATTATAAAATATATATTAGATTCAAGTTTCTCAGCAAATAAAAATTCACTCACTACAAATAAAAGCACACAAAACTATTCAACCACAAATACTTAAAATATTAAAAATTTAATAAATCTCTAAATTAAAAAAAATTAAGTTTGAAACACTCCAAAAATCAACAACACTGACAGACTGAACAAGACAATAAGTCTGACAGTGCGATTGCCAACCAGCGGAATCGATGTTGACAGCTCTGTCGCTAAATCCTTGTTACTTTTGCCGGCTAAAGACGCCATTCACCCTTTTAAGGATATTTTTTGACCGTTTGGGGGGTAGGGACAACTCAAAAAGAATTTTAACCCCCGACATGGTGTTCAGCTTCCATGAAAAAGGGTGGGGGGACGTACTTTGATGGCTGCTCTGAAAAAATATTTGTACGTCGTCAATTTTTTGGACATTAATGCTATGATTCGGTGATTGGGATAATAATTTCACGTCATAAAACAATTAACTAGTGCATTAAAACAATAACCGAAAAATCGTTAAGCAATAAACGCAAAACATCAAAAACTAATTAACTGTATCCTTAATATAATACAAATATTAATCAAATCAATGTTTTGCGATTATAAACCTACGTACTTTACCATTAAAATCATAAAAACTTTTTATAAATCCAAGAATTACAATCTTTGAAAATTAATTAATGGTTTTCATTGTTTTGATGAATACAACGTTAAATCTATGAATGCCACCATTGCCTGCTTATACTGTATTTGAAAATCAAGAGAGAGTAAATTCCCAGAAATGTTTTGCAGTTATCAGTGTTAAAGGCAGTAAACCATAGACGTGCGTTTTCAAAATTAAATTAATATGGAAATAGAAATATTTAATTTGTTTTAGTTATTTATACCTAGATTACCAATTTTAGATAGATAAACATAATTCGTAAGTAGTAATTTAATTTGGGTAAAATGAAGAAAAAGTCAATATTATTTTAGGCATTTTGTTTTAGGCATATGTTTATTTACAAAATATGTATATAATATGTACAGATAATTACAATTATTTATAAATTAATATGAGGAGCTAAAAAAACAATTAAGTAGGTATATGAGAAAAAAAAACCAACCGCAAGGATAAAATTTGACGAGCAACATGCAAAAAATACGACAATATTAAATCTTAAAAAATAAAAATCTAAAAATAAAATTAAAGTACATAAATTAATAATTTTAAAGTTATGGTTCCTCGCACTCTGTGTCAGAAGATTCACCATCTGATTCTAGAGAAATTACAATGGGCTCTATAGTAATATCAATTATGTTATCTAGCTCCCACATTTTTTTTTCTATTTCTGTAACGTGTCTAATACATTTTTGCCAATTTTCACTTGTTACTTCAGATATTGCCTTATTGAAGAGATTTTTAACATCTGATAATTTAAAAGTAGTGTTATTTCTGGCAACATAACCTTTAACTTGAGCCCATATTAATTCTATCGGATTCAGCTCACAATGGTAGGGTGGTAAACGAAGGATTTCAATTTCTCGTTTTTTGGCTATCTCCTCAATATTATATTTTTTATAATTTTGCTTATGTTTTTTAGCAATAGTTAACAATTCTGCCCTCAGCATTGTATTGTCAAAGGCTAAATTTTTAGAAGATAACCATTTTGCAATTTCACCCTTTTTCCATTTAGTGGTTGGTAAAGGTTCAAGTAATCTGGAGTGGTAACTTGCATTGTCCATTACAATAACCGATCCTTTTGGTATGAATTGAATCATCTGTTCAAAATATTTCTCAAACACGTCTCCATTCATTTCTTCGTGATAATCAACGGTTTTTTTTGATTCAAATAAGAGTAAACCATTCTCAAAAAAACCGTTTGTACTGCCTATATGACAAATAATTAATCTTTTACCTTTTCCTATAGGTTCCTTAAAACCAGTAGTATATCCTTCTAGAAAAGCTTGATGGGATGATTTTATATTTTTGTCTTTCCAAACTCTTCCTACACAATGTCCTTCATTAACCCATGTTTCATCTAAATAATAAATGTTTTTATTTTGAGCTTTAACTTGTTGTATTCTTCTGAGGTACTGTCTTCTCCAACATACAATTTCTTCAGAATCAATTAGCATTGAGTGTCTGCCCATTTTTTCAAATTTAAAGTTTAACTCATGTAACACTTTCCATAGTTTATCCCGGCTTATTGTGGGTAAATCAACATCATTCGTAATGGCTTGCAAAACTTTATCTAAAGTTGGTATTTGCTTGTTTATAAAAAATGAGTGAACAAGCTTACGAATAGCATTTTTAAAAAACTCGTCCACGTTGACTTTTAATAGTTTGGTCTACCTGGTTTCGGCTTTGGTGAGGTTACTCCACCTGATTTTTCCTCCTTTAGAACTCTATATATTGTAGATTTTCCATATCCCATTGCCTTAGATGTTGTTTCAACTACACTGTCAATAGTGTTTGAGGGATTTTGATGTTTAAAATAGTGGTACACATTCACTACAGCACTCTTTTCATTGAGCGATAAATGGTCTAGTTTTAATTTTTTCACTGGCGTATACTCACAAACTGCTTCCATTTTTAGTCACTACTATTTGTCACGTTTATCGAAAATCAAATAACTGCATTTCTAGAAACTATTTAAGTCAAAATATCTGTCATTAGAAGCTGTTGCCATTCGGAGGTCGTTAAATAACAATTATCCCTTTCTATTCTGGTTACGCCTATGACGCACGTTAATCCTCTTAGGCCTACTGTAGTAACAATGAAAGATCATAAAATAATGTGATAGTCCAAGAAATTTAATAAATTTTGTATTGAAATTAACAAAAACAATTTAGAATGCATTACAAATATTGAAGTTTTACCGCACGTACTGGACTATAGTTTTGCATACCGAATTACTTTTCATTCTGGGAATTTACTCTCTCTTGATTTTCAAATACAGTATAAAAACGCGCCAAAATAGTGCTACCTAATAGTAAATCAATCTCTACGAACATTAATATTACGAACAACTAGCGTAGATGATTAACTCTTCGCGCCGCGCCCATAGCCCATATATAAGTGCAACCACATGCAGAGGTTAGGTGTTCCGATACAGTTTGTGTTTTGTGGACAGTTAAATAATAATTATTGTGCTAAATTAGTTCAT
The DNA here is from genome assembly GCA_949320105.2 of Crepidodera aurea. Taxonomy (NCBI): domain Eukaryota; kingdom Metazoa; phylum Arthropoda; class Insecta; order Coleoptera; family Chrysomelidae; genus Crepidodera; species Crepidodera aurea. The sequence goes on along the minus strand of OX439475.1, from coordinate 8,615,242 downwards.
TCTGGACTGGAGATCGACAAAAAAAGGAAGGTATATTCTGATAGTTACAAAAAACACTGGGGATACCGCTTGGTAAATATTATTTTGGCACACATTATACTTATACTAAAATTCTATATCTAAGATCTTGAAATAAAAAATTGCTGGCTTTTTTGCAGAAAGGATAAAGCTTCTAGAGCCCTATTAGATAACGCCTTCAAGGAAACGTGCGACGAAAGTAAGTTCAAATTATAATATGCCAAAAAGTAGCATATTAATTTTGTATTTTTTTCGATAGAAAATATGCTTGACTTTTATATTTGGTGCCATCGACCAAATTTTGTTCCAAAAATTCATTTGGAAAGACGACCCATATAAAATTTACAATAAAGGACTTTGTGCTAAAACCCAACAAGAGCTGTAAATTGAGAAAATCAGCAATTTAAACCTTTATTTTATGCCTTGGAGACGCCATCTCTAAAATTTTAAATATTTGCGTCTACTTTGAAAGTCTAAAGTCTAAAGATGCGTCTTTAATTTTTTTGGCAGATATCAATGATGCATCGTCGATCCATCCATTTTTTCCACCGCAATGTAAAATTATAATTATTTTCCTTCTATTGCAAGGTGTCATGAGTATCGTACCATGTTTCGTCCAAATATACAATGTTTCTTTTCAATTTTCTGTATGAATTCTGTAAACCAGTAATTTTCATATGTATTTTCACGTTGACGATATTTTTCACATACATTATTCTGTGAATAATCTTACAATGTAGGTACTCTTGAGGCATATATAATGTAAAATGTAGGTCACATAGTATATTTTGTGAAACTTATCAAGTTCTTTCACAACCATTTTTTACAGTGAACTTCATTGGTTGAAAGAATAGAAGGAAACTGATTAAACGACAAGTAGGCTGGAAAAAACGGCTAGAAAAATGAAGAGAAGAATAAAATAATAAAATAAATTCGGTAATTTGGTAATAAACCATTCTGTCGGTTTTATGAAGCCTTGAAAGATTTAATCTCATTTACATTTTTGCAATATTAAAAAGTTTTCCCCGTCCGCTATGGAAATGAAAATGAAATTGTTCAAATTCTCATTACCGAAGGTGGTGTAATATTCGAGGTTTAACACCTGCACTGGCGTAAACATGAAAATTAATATATCATGCAAGCAATCAATCATTGTTCTAATGCCGTACGAATAAATTGCCGGGTTGAAAATTTGCACGATTGCCCTTCTCTCTCGCTCTCAATCGTTCAATCGCGTTCTTTCCTTCTCGCGCATTCGTTGGTAACGCTAACGACGTCATGAATTCAAATTAACTTTTTCATTTTAGCACCGACGCAATAAAAATAATTTCTTTTTTATTTGCGTTTCATTTTTGTTGAAATATAGAATGTAAGATCGTTTATTTTAATATTTTTCAATATTTAATCTCGGATTTAAAATTGCAGGTTTTTGCTTTCCCACAACAAATACCTTTTAACTAAATAGAATTGCACTTGAAACTCAAACAACTACTTTTCGGGCTACCCGCTACGTCAGGCATAAGTCCAAACACATTTACATTACATTATATTACATTACATTACTTTACGTTACATTACATTTGCATTACACAATCCAACCCTTTGATTGTGTAATGTAAAAATACATCATGGAATCTCAAATCCATATCCGCCATTCAACATAGATTTTTGGTACCCTTACAATGGGTTTGGACATTACAGAGTCTGAGATTTGATTTCATTTGATGGTTTCCATGGTTTCAGAACCTCCATAACCTTCCATAAGTTCCATACATTTGGTAGATGCTTTAGTCTAAAGGATCTGTACTAGTACTGCCTCTATAATGAAGTCACAACCATAATTACTGTTTGTTTTTATTTCGTCAGTAACTTTTTCTGGAGTGACTCGTCTTCTTCTTCCTCTTCTTCTTCTTTTTCTTCTTCTTCTTTTTTATTCTAGGAAATTAGACTAACACTGTGGTAGATTTAAAAAAGAAGTTGTACTTGGAATTATATTTGTAATTTGTTGAGCAATACCAAAATACTTGCCTGAATGGATATTTTTGGAAAATCGGAGGTAAAGAAAAAACCTGCTTAATTAACACATGGCGATCCTTTTGAGTCCTCGAAAGTAAATGCTCTGGAAAAAGGGAATACTTAATTGGAAAGAAGATCGGTCAAGGTTGATACAGATGTCTGGTCTTTGGATATAATTCTATTTATAATGTTGATGATGATGCTTATCATTCATCGTATTTATTGGATATTTGAATAAAAGTGTTTGTGAAAGTTTACCGCAGTGTTGGTCTTATTTCCTAGAATAATTATGGATTTTCATCAAGTAAAGACTGAAACAATCAAGAATTCTTCTTCTTTTATACTTTAATATAATTTTATATATCTGGTTCTTTAGAAGAAGATGTTCTGCAAAGAGGTGACCATCAGGTTTGACAGGGACGCTAGTAGCCTATCTCTCGGCCATCTTTTCAGAGAATTTAGGACGTTACTGGATATCTCCGGCCTTGAATTGTCGGTAGAAAATTCCTAGAACCGTCCGCGTCTATTATAAATCGTGGTAATTAGTACTTAACACCTCTTAAAAAAATTAAGCAATAATAGAGTCAGTTTACTCATAATTATTCCAAAGATTTAGTCCGTTGCACTCAAAACGTAAACAAGTTTTCACATTCAAAAGATTATATGGTTATATTATAATTAAGTCAGCAATTTAGCTGATTATCAGAACTCACATAATTCAATTTCGCTCACAAAATGTAATTAATATTACGAACAAAGTCCGTGTAGACTTTTTCACGAAAAGTGATAAATATCGTCAAGGTATTAAAATAAATTTCTGAGTTCTTTGATAACGTCTTACATGTGGTAAACTTTATAATTTATTATAGTTCGAGTTGCTTCTTATATCAGAAGCAATTAAAATATGAATTTATGCTTCTTTCGGATCTGATTGTAATAATTGCGCATATGTATGCAAATTGGTGGCTTATCTCTTATGCCAAAGTAACATTTATTGGTATTTTCGGTAAAACAGCTAATTTACATCGAGGTGGAAAAAGTAGCAAGTCACCGGCAACCCTCCATGTCTCGGAGAGCATGTATAACCCAAAATGTGTTAGATTTTTAATAAAAATCACTTGAAATCATTCTCATCTTTTTGGTTCACGCTCCGCCTACCTAAAAAATTAATCAACTTTCATTCGGTGCTACGGAATATTAAGTACAGAAGTTTGAACACTTTTTAACAAACCACATAATTAGATCGCAGTGATTAATTGGTAAGTTGATTGATATACCTAGTGTAGATATAATTTAATAGTAATTTACCCAGTAGGATACGAGTTAATTACGTCCAAGTTAATCAATATCTTACGTTGCATAAACCTTTACATACAAAGACGAACCGGTGCGTTTTTTTTTGGTATAAATATGATATTTTTTCGGTTGCCCTCTTGCCCGTAAAAAAATTAATGTAATTAACGTAGTGATTTAATTTGATTACGGTGACAAAGCAGAAGCTTCAACGATATTTGGTCGTTTATATAGGTTCTCTCGGACCACCATAAAGAAATTTATTTAGATGGAGGGGCAGTGACGGTTTCTTTGCATTTGGTCTAGATTAAGCTTTCTTTACTCATGGACCCCTTGGGTATTAAAATAAAGGATATGTAATTTGAAATTAATTTCTAGATGAAGAAAGTAGCGGGTCTAAAATGCGGACCAAAAAGGGTAGACTACCTGCCATTAGAAATAATTATAGTAGACTGTTTACAACTCAGTAGGAAAACCCCAAGCTCGCCTCGCTTGTAGGTATAATTTTACAAATCATTCAATATTTGCAATAGGATAAAAAAAATCTGTTGTGTCGCCACAAGACTTTCCCGGCAGTTATAAAATAAAAATTAAAAAAATGAATTTGGTGTTCCAAATCAAATTATACTTGGTATCAAAAGAAAAATTCGTTTCGAATTTTTTTAAAGTAAAAATGACATTTGAAATATTAGGAAAGGAAAAACATTTCACATGTCAAAAAAAGTAAAACAATTTTTTAGGGTCGGAATTTTGTTTACTTTTTCTTTGACATGTCAAATGTCATTTGGATTTTAAATTTTAATTTTTTTTCCATTGCTTAGTTTTAAAATTAAGGAATGAAAATTTCAGGATGTATTTACAAGCCAGTGAGGCACCTAAATATCAAATAAAAACTTAAAGTCTTATATTTTTTTCGCGATGTACAGGGTTATTCACTATAAATTACCCACCCCTAATTACCGTTATTAATGTCTATAGAAAAAAAAGTTTCAAATAAAATAAAACTTTTTTTTGTTAAAATGCTACCAAATGTACAGTGCGTGCAGATTACAGGAGATACAAAAAAATAATATTTTTTTTAAATATATGTATTTTTTTACATTTTTATAATCCTCTCGACGAGCTGATTTCAACAATGTATCACACTTGATGTCTAATCTGGATAATAAAGGATCTACAGCCACCTGAAAAACACATTTTTTGGATATTGGAAATCCCATCTGATTTAATCACCCTGTATACAATATTTTTTAGTGCCACAGTATAGAATTTGAAAAGTTAGGATAGAGACATGTAAACCGTTTTTCTTGATTTTCAACCGTTTGGCTACTACAGCTACTTTAACTCAAAAAATGGGATTTTTCAGGTGGCTGTAGATCCTTTATTATCCAGATTAGACATCAAGTGTGATACATCGTTGAAATCAGCTCATCGAGAGGATTATAAAAATGTGAAAATATATAGGGTATCCTATTTAAAAAAATATTATTTTTTTTGTATCCCCTGAAATCTGCACGCCACTGTACATTTAATAGCATTTTAACAAAAAACAGTTGTAACCATATAACTTTTATTTGAAACTTTTTTTTTATAGGCAATAATAACGATAATAAATGGTGGGTAATTTATAATGAATAACCCTGTACATAGGGCTCCTGCGCCCCTTTGTGGGGCGATTTCAACCAAAAACTAATGGGTTCAATCACCGATCACCCGAAACCCATATACCAAATTTCAGCTCAATCGGATTAAGCGTGCGGACGCTATCGTGGAAGAATACAGACACACAGACAGACGGACAGACTTCCGTCTGGAAATCGTTTTAATCGTCTCAGGGGACCTCATAATGGATATATCCGTCGTAATCTCAACTTTTTTTTTTAGCGCGTTCACAATACTTTCCCTTTGGCGAGGGTCCGGGAAAGTAATATAAAGATGTCTAAAAACAATATGAGCAGCTGTTGAAAAGCTTGGTGGGGGGGTTTTCAATAATCCTTACCCTAGTTCTCAATTATTATATACAGTATGTCTAAAAAAGGTGTCACTAAATGGGAAACGTTTGAAATTTCGTTATTTGTCTGTGCTGCAACTGTTTTTTTTTTTCATTTTCCTTCCTGCAACATATTTTTGGTTTTAATGGCGTTTGCATTCTGATATCATAGTCCAATAGTCCAATTCATGGGTACATTCACCCCCGAAAATCTCAGGTGTCTGAAATTTGTGTAAGGGCGGGAAAATGGCCCATTAGACTCAAAAATGTGTTTTTTTCGCCTATTTTCGCCGATATTTCCGAAAATATGACAGATAATTTTTGTTTGGACGAAAATGAAGATCTTCATTACCTACAAAAATGATATTCATCATTTTTGTCAAAAATATGATACTTTTCGACATAACCGACTCCAAAACGCACCCCCATTTTTAGCTCCTGTCCTGCATTTAGAGAGCACGCTCTAAAGGAATGACACTCCCAAGCGGATTACAAATTTTTCAATAAATAACGTTAAAAATAATATTCTTTCATGATTCAAAGTTCAGACGAAAGAAGGAACCTGTAGCTACAATATCATGTTACTTTTTCCTTTTATCTATTTCTCTGAATTATTGAAAAACTGGACCAAAGTTTGTTTTTGCTCGATAATTTGACCCTCCTATAAATGTACTCTTATTTTTTTTATCAAGACACTTTCACCGAACCCTTTTGGATAATGGGGCTTTGCAAGGTGTTAAATATATTCAGAAAGGTTCAATAAATTATTTTTGTGTATTTTCATAAACAACATGTTTTTTTAGGGCGTTTTTTTTTTGATTTCCGGGAATTAATAGACAATCAAGGACCATATCGGTTTTCAACGCACATCATCAAAAAAGTTGATTATTATTGCCTTATCTTTTATCTTCAGACAAGAACTGGAGGATATTCAAGTTTTGGGAGGATATTCAAATTTTCCGTTTTCACCACTATAATTTTGCGAGTTTTCAGATTCTCAAAATTGCGAATTTTTGAAACGCCGTTTTTGTAAAAAATATTAGTGTAGCGAAAAAAATCATAGGGACAACTTTTGTAGGTATTGAACTGGCATTCATTTTTTGTCTAAACAAAAATACTCTAAGGATCATATTTCGGCAGATATCGTCGAAAAACTCTAGAGCCATTTTCCCACCCTTCCACAAATTTCACGTAGCTGAGATTTTCGGAGGTAAATGTACCTATAAATACCTGCAAATTAAATTTTGACGGACAGACTTGATGCCCAGGTAGATTGATTGAACGAAAAAAATCAGCTGTCACATATATGGAGAAAATCACAGATTTAAAAAATATTTAGATGTCAACAATTTAATGTTCAGATGAAACAAAAACACCTCCAAGACTTCTTTATTTATCCGAAAATATTAAAGACGAATATGCTTTTAAGACGAACGCCACTGAATATAGTTAGGTAGTAGATAATTAATTCATAAATTACCTGGTCCGGTTCTGGGCCAACATTCAGAGTTAACTCCGTAATTTTCTTATTCTTAAGCAATTTACCTGTCAAACCAAATTATGAAGATATCTTTGTCAGGTGTGTTCGTGGATTAACGTACGCTGGCAGTGGTGGAGGTAATAATATTGAGAGGGTACTCTACTACTTTTATAATACAGTTCGTATATAATTTTTGCGTTTTGTATCAGTTTTCTGGGTTTCTATAGCTGCCCTAAAATGTTCACAAAATAAGTATGATAACATAAATATGATACAGGGTGTCCCACATTATCGAGCTACTTTTTATTGATGGTAATTTGACTGGTGACATTTACTTGGACTTGTTAGAAGACCTTATTGATCCTTTAATAACCCAAACACTGGAAGATGATGTAAATCTCCATCAAAACCAACTGTTTTTTTAACAGGATGGAGCGTCTCCTCACTTTGATGTACGAGATCGCAACTTTTTAGATGCTCGTTTTCCCAGAAAATGAATAGACCGTAGAGGTTCTATCGAATGGCCTGCTAGGTCGCCCGATTAAACTTCTATGGATTTTTTTTGTGGGGCTACTTAAAGTACAACATTTATGCTACACCACCTGAATGTCTTGAAGGCCTACGACAAAGAATCGTAGAAATCGAAGCATTTGAGAACAGGCTGTACCATTGCATGAAAGTTGGAGGTTGCCACTTTAAACAGTATATTCGTTAAAATTAAATTGTTTTTTTAGAACTACTGCTGTTTTATTTCACAATAATATAAGCAGTTTTCTCAAAAAAGAGTCGTTCAAAATAAAAAAAAAGAACGGGGTTGCATTAGATAATGAAACCAGCTTCAAAATGATGTGTTACTTAACACCCCTTGCCAATTAAGGTTTTTTACGGGGTGGTTCCGGGATGAAAAAAGAAGTTTAAAACTACGATAAAAAAATGAGCCCCCTCTAGGTTAAAATTGACCTGTTTTGGCATTTTTTCAAAATTTGAACAAAACTCGAAATATTTGGGGGCAAATTTTAGTTGGGACACCCTGTATATATTTAATAATTTAATAATTATTTGAAATAAATATTTAAATGTAGAAAAAAACCAGTTGAGAATGATCTTCTAGCATTGCCATAGACCGAACAATTGTAATGAAAGTATTAATAAAATTTTAGATTGACAGTTCTTATTCTAATCAACACAGCCACAGTCTACTCATTTTTACAAAAATCGTCATTCACTATGTGTCTACTTTAAATTCACTGCCATTTTAAACTTCAAAATATTCATATTTTGGACCCCATTTTGAAGGTGTTCCCGAAGAGGTAAGGAGGGGCACATCAAACCCTAAGCTTACTTTCTGATGCTCTATCAAAATCTGCAGTCAGAATTTTATAATTCATAAACACAAAGAATCAACACACACACAGAAGGATTTCAGATACCGAACAAAGTTCGGTGATAATTTCTAACTGATTTACCTGATTTTTGAAATTATAAATATTTCCTGGAGCAGGTAAAAGTAGAAAGCTAACAGGACCGGCACTAGGGGTTTTTCCGCTCAATGCAAAAAACATATAATAAATGTTTATGTATGGTCTGACCAGAAATATAGTAAGGTTATAAATCATCAACCACTTCTAGTCAAAAAAACTGATAAATGAAGCTTAGAAGTGAGTTTTGACAATATAAGCTTCATTTATGAGTGTTACTGTTATAAAGTAATTTTTATTCAAAATAAAATAATTCTATATGTATATTAGTATAAATATAAATTATTTTATTATCATTGCATCCGTTACAATTTTTATTTACTGATTAATTCGTTTTTGTTCTGTATATTACATAAAATAAGTATTTTAAAATAAAAAAAAATTAAACAGACAATTATAACAGAAATAATACCGGTAGCAATACCATCTGCGAGACATAATTATAGCCCAGAACGTACAATTTTACTAACGAGATAATTTTGGCGTATTTTACTGAAATTATCACTGTGTAGCAATAATTATATAATATTGACATGGGTGTAAAATAGAGGTAAAAAAGAAGTTATCGTTTTGTTGCCGTACCATTAAAAATATTCTATTTTCGCGATTAGACGGGCATTTTGCTGTTCCAGCCCTAATCTCCTTAATAGTTGGCTAATGACTAGACACGACAAAAGTGGACTGTATAATTAGGTTACCTGCATTTCCTGATTTTATATACTTCGCGGTCTATTCAAATTATCGGTTTTTATTGGTTCAGATCTTGCGCTCCGTTCAAATTCCTGTAAATTAACTCCAGAATAACCCCAAACCATGGCATCAAGTCTGTCCGGCATTTTTTTTAATTTGCAGGTACATTTAACTCCGAAAATCTCAGGATTTTATGGAAGGGTGGGAAAATGTTCAGACAGAAAATGAAGAGTAGTTCATTACCTACAAAAGATGTCCCTATGATTTTTTCGCAAAAATTTGCAATTTTGAGAATTTGTAAATTCGTAAAATTATTGTGGTGAAAACGGAAAATTTGAGTATCCTCCCAAAACTTGAATATCCTCCCGTTTTTGTCTGAAGACAAAAGATAAGGCAATAATAACCAACTTTTTTTCACTTTTTGCACTTTATTAATAAATTTATTATAAAAAAAATCCAATTTGAGAAAGTTTGAAGGCAGAGTAAACGAACTAAAAAAACATGTTGTTTATGAAAATACACAATAATAATTTATTGAATCTTTCTGAATATATTTAACACCTTGCAAGGTCCCATTATCCAAAAGAATTCGGTGAAATTAGTCTTGATAAAAAAAATATGAATAAATTTACAGGAGGGTCAAAATATCGAGCAAAAACAAACTTTGGCCCGGTTTTTCAATAATTCAGAGAAATAGATAAAAGGAAAAAGTAACATGATATTATAGCTACAGGTTCCTTCTTTCATCTGAACTTTGAATCATGAAAAAATATTAATTTTTACGTTATTTATTGAACATTTTGTAATCCGCTTGGGAGTGTCATTCCTTTAGAGGGCAGGAGCAAAAAATGGGGGTGCGTTTTGGAGCCGGTTATGTCGAAAAGTATCATATTTTTGACAAAAATAATGAGGATCATTTTTGTAGATAATGAACTGTTCTTCATTTTCGTCCAAACAAAAATATCGGCCAAAAAAAGCACACTTTCCCGCCCTTCAACAAATTTCAGACAGCTGAGATTTTCGGGGTTGAATGTACCCATGAATACCTGCAAGTTAAAAAAAAATAGTGCCAGACAAACCTGATGTCCGGGTTGGCACATTCGTTTATTGGACTAATTGGTTTTTTATGAGTTTTGGCTGAAATATGAATCATATCGAAAAAAGTTTAATATAGAAGTTGTAGATTATTAAAAAATCTAAAACTTTTGTATTAATCATTTTTCAACATAACCTCAAAATTATGGAGAAAATCGCTAAAAACCGCAAAATGACTAATTGCCAATCGAAAAAGTTGGTTTTACAAATTTTCCATTTTTATAACTTTATCAGTGCTCATTTTCTTCGTTGAAACCTCAACTTTATGGTGGTATGAAGAAAATATATTGTTCGTATGAAAAAATATGGAAGGATTAGGCTTTTTTTATTTAAATAAAATATTTTGCTTTGAAAAAATTACATTATTTAGAACACAAACAAGAACATTATTACAAAAAAAATTAATTTTAAGGGAGATAATAATTGAAAACGAAAAAAAAATGGTTTTTAGCCATTTTCGCGGTAATTTTGAGCTTATTTTGACAAATTACAAATATAAAAGTTTTAGATTTTTTAATTATTTACAACTTTTATTTTAAACTTTTTTCGATAGCATACATATTTCAGCCACAAATAGTAAAAAACCAATAACCAACCCTTAAAAAGTATATTTACCCCCCTTTCGAAGCTTTTACTCAATAGCTAAGAATTTTCTTTAAAAAATAATTGGCCCTGGTCTACTAGTCGATACGTAACAATACAGTCGCTATCCAAAATTATTTTGACAACAAAAACACACCAACGTTCATCAAATCAAAATCTACACATACACACATACAATTGTAGCAAACAACATCGTATCTCTGAAATCAACACACAACGCTCGCCATGTCTAATTTAATCCAAATCATAAATTTAATCCCAGACTCCGTCATAAAACATACATTTCCCATTTGGTTGTAATTTGATTTGGGGGCATTTAAGCTGGTATGCAATTAGAGGAGAAATTCCCGGGTCAGTTCGGGTGGCCCCGGGGCCCGGGCTCGCACGGGGACCCGCCACTAGATAACACCACATGCAATTCAACCATCGAACCCTCCTAGGACATCAGGGACGACGGATATATCGAACTTTTTGCGCTTTTCGATGCCCGAACCGCAATTAATGTCACCTGCGAAACGTAAATATTATGGAATATCCTATAAATTCACAATAGATTTGGAAAATGTTATGCATTCATTACCGGGCGTAATTACTAAAAAACCATATTTGTTTTTAGGTATTTATTACGACAGAAAAATAAAGTTTGCTAGTACGTGTAGTGAATTTATGTTGCCGATATACTAATTTATTTTATATCATATATAACTTTAATCAAAAACGCGCTACTTTATACAAATCCTATTAAGGCGGTAGATTTTTGAAGTCTAGTCCCTGGAAATACTGACAACCCTGTTGACAGATGACAGACGACGTATGGCATTTGATAGATGGCAGATGACAGATGATATATGGCTTAAAAGTTGATGACAGTCTAAATCTCATCTTGTGCATACTTGACACAACTTGTAAAAGTTTATAGATATTATGATCAATTAGGCAACACAAGTGATAGTGGAAAGAGATGTTAGAAGATCAATTAGGTTATCAGGCAGCAAAGCTGCGATGCAGAAGATTAGCAAAGCTGGTTGCACAAAAGAAGACAGAACATCGCTCGTTTCTAACAGTAAACGGAATATTACTGGCAAGAGAAGATAATATTCTTAATTTTAGTATAATTTCCTGGACATTGATTGTTGATTTCTATAATATATTTTTACCATAAAGTTGACAGGTAAGTTGGCTACCCTGTTGGCAGATGACAGGCGACATATGGCATTTGATAGATGGCAGATGACACATGATATATGACAGAAGGGACGTGGCTTAAAAGTTGATGACAGTCTAAATCTCATCTTGTGCATACTTGACACAACTTGTAAAAGTTTATAGATATTATGGTCAATTATGCAACACAAGTGATAGTGGAAAGAGATGTTAGAAGATCAATTAGGTTATCAGGCAGCAAAGCTGCCATGCAGAAGATTAGCAAAGCTGGTTGCACCAAGAAGACAGAACATCGCTCCTTTCTAACAGTAAACGGAATATTACTGGCAAGAGAAGATAATATTCTTAATTTTAGTATAATTTCCTGGACATTGATTGTTGATTTCTATAATATATTTTTACCATAAAGTTGACAGGTAAGTTGGCTACCCTGTTGGCAGATGACAGGCGACATATGGCATTTGATAGATGGCAGATGACACATGATATATGACAGAAGGGACGTGGCTTAAAAGTTGATGACAGTCTAAATCTCATCTTGTGCATACTTGACACAACTTGTAAAAGTTTATAGATATTATGGTCAATTATGCAACACAAGTGATAGTGGAAAGAGATGTTAGAAGATCAATTAGGTTATCAGGCAGCAAAGCTGCCATGCAGAAGATTAGCAAAGCTGGTTGCACCAAGAAGACAGAACATCGCTCCTTTCTAACAGTAAACGGAATATTACTGGCAAGAGAAGATAATATTCCTTATTTTAGTATAATTTCCTGGACATTGATTGTTGATTTCTATAATATATTTTTACCATAAAGTTGACAGGTAAGTTGGCTACCCTGTTGGCAGATGACAGGCGACATATGGCATTTGATAGATGGCAGATGACACATGATATATGACAGAAGGGACGTGGCTTAAAAGTTGATGACAGTCTAAATCTCATCTTGTGCATACTTGACACAACTTGTAAAAGTTTATAGATATTATGGTCAATTATGCAACACAAGTGATAGTGGAAAGAGATGTTAGAAGATCAATTAGGTTATCAGGCAGCAAAGCTGCCATGCAGAAGATTAGCAAAGCTGGTTGCACCAAGAAGACAGAGCATCGCTCCTTTCTAACAGTAAACGGAATATTACTGGCAAGAGAAGATAATATTCTTAATTTTAGTATAATTTCCTGGACATTGATTGTTGATTTCTATAATATATTTTTACCATAAAGTTGACAGGTAAGTTGGCTACCCTGTTGGCAGATGACAGGCGACATATGGCATTTGATAGATGGCAGATGACACATGATATAGGACAGAACGGACGTGGCTTAAAAGTTGATGACAGTCTAAATCTCATCTTGTGCATACTTGACACAACTTGTAAAAGTTTATAGATATTATGATCAATTATGCAACAAAAGTGATAGTGGAAAGAGATGTTAGGATCAATTAGGTTATCAGGCAGCAAAGCTGCCATGCAGAAGATTAGCAAAGCTGGTTGCACCAAGAAGATAGAACATCGCTCCTTTCTAACAGTAAACGGAATATTACTGGCAAGAGAAGATAATATTCTTCATTTTAGTATAATTTCCTGGACATTGATTGTTGATTTCTATAATATATTTTTACCATAAAGTTGACAGGTAAGTTGGCTACCCTGTTGGCAGATGACAGGCGACATATGGCATTTGATAGATGGCAGATGACACATGATATAGGACAGAACGGACGTGGCTTAAAAGTTGATGACAGTCTAAATCTCATCTTGTGCATACTTGACACAACTTGTAAAAGTTTATAGATATTATGATCAATTATGCAACAAAAGTGATAGTGGAAAGAGATGTTAGGATCAATTAGGTTATCAGGCAGCAAAGCTGGTTGCACCAAGAAGATAGAACATCGCTCCTTTCTAACAGTAAACGGAATATTACTGACAAGAGAAGATAATATTCTTCATTTTAGTATAATTTCCTGGACATTGATTGTTGATTTCTATATATTTTTACCATAAAGTTGGCAGGTAAGTTGGCTACCCTGTTGGCAGATGACAGGCGACATATGGCATTTGATAGATGGCAGATGACACATGATATATGACAGAACGGACGTGGCTTAAAAGTTGATGACAGTCTAAATCTCATCTTGTGCATACTGGACACAACTTGTAAAAATTTATAGATATTATGATCATTTATGCAACAAAAGTGATAGTGGAAAGAGATGTTAGGATCAATTAGGTTATCAGGCAGCAAAGCTGGTTGCACCAAGAAGATAGAACATCGCTCCTTTCTAACAGTAAACGGAATATTACTGGCAAGAGAAGATAATATTCTTCATTTTAGTATAATTTCCTGGACATTGATTATTGATTTCTATAATATATTTTTACCATAAAGTTGGCAGGTAAGTTGGCTACCCTGTTGGCAGATGACAGACGGCATATGACATATGACAGTTTATAGATGACAGACGACAGTTGATAGACGACAGATGACATATTACAGTTGATAGACGACAGATGACAGAAGGGGCGTAGCTTAAAAGTTGATGACAGTCAACGTTTTGTTGCTCCAAAGCTTAATTCCCACCTAAATCTAATCTTGTGCATACTTGACACAACTTGTAAAGGTTTATATGATACTGGAAAGGGATGTTAGGAGAAGATTAAAATTCTCGTAATTTTAGTATAATTTCCTGGACATATTTTTACCATAAAGAATGATAGAACATTAAAAAGTTCGTAGACGATTTGTGTTCTTATTTGAGCCTTAAATAACACGTCGAAAATCTCCAAATACCAAACCGTCCGACGTGCCCATAGGTAGTGTCCTCTTCACAAAGAAGAATCTCTTCCCTCTCGTGGATAATAACTCTGATGATTTACGACAGCGAATGTGTTGGACCCCCGGGGGGGCGAGCACACCACCTCGGCCCGAGCCTCGGTCCAAAGCGCTAGCGCTCCTCTGTCGGCCCCGATTATCTCCAGTGACGGCTTTATTAACCAAGAAAAAAACCATCCCGAGTTATTACAGTAAGATATGTGACCGTGACTCTTTGTTATGGTTCGGAATATGCCCGGCGATTCGTATAAATAAACATATATCGTGTCTGTAGGGACGACTGTGAAAAATTCGTATTCATTTGTGCTCGTAAACTATTTGTATGAAACGCGAAATGTTGGGGGTTTAATTTAATAAAATACAATTAATATTTCTTTAAGCGAAATTTTTAAACTCAAGCCAACCTGAATTGTTCCCTACAGATTTTATTCTAATACTTGTTTTCCTAGAATAGGCCATAACTGAATTACAGCATTCTAAAGTTAGAAGTTTGACAAATTTTTAAAAAGAGCATATCTCCGTAACTATCTGTCCTAGAAACAAAATTTAAAACGTAAATTATAGGAAATTTCATTCTCTACAACATTGTGTAGAACTCTTTTCTAGCTAAAATGCACCTAAACGAAGACATAAGCGAAAATCTGAAGAAATTGCCGATTTTTTTCGACTTTTTAAATATGGCGACGGGCGCGGAGGGGGAGGAATTGTGCATTTTGCATTTTAAACATTCACAAACCACCCTAGACAGCATATCAAAAATTTACAACTACCGGATCGTTTTTAAGGTAACCCCCCTCTTTTAGTCTCTATTCACTGAAATATTTGTAGACAATCTTCATAATTGGCTAAAATTGGAGTTAAAGGAGGAATCATTGGAGTGCTGACAGATATGTATGAAGAAAATAATGGTATAATAAGAACAAATAACGAAGAATTAGAGGTGCTACATCCAATTATTCTCAATACTGCCATATTTCAGCTCGCAGTGAAACAGAAATAAAACATAACCTATAAGAAAATAAGGGAGGAATAAAAAACAAACAATAGTATATCGTACAACAAGCGCGAGTATTTCGTATTTCGCGCGAGTTGTACACTATGTTTTTTCTACGATTACATAAATCTAAATATTGAAAAAACGGTATCAGTAGGTAACTAGGTTTTTTACTCGGACGGCTTGGAATACGATGACGGCGGTTTAAAACATTTTATACTCTGAATAAAAGAGGAGTACAGTAAAAGTGGGGATATAACGTCACATTCCATAGGCGTACTTTGCAAAATAAAAATAAACCAATAAATAACTCTGAGGATTATATGTGATGGGGTTAAATTTTTTGTAATCTCTTGGTATTAAAATACTTCAGTACCTAAAATCAAAGATTAAAAAAAAATAAAAGTTCAAGAACTATCTTTAAAAGTCACAGTCTTCATTATAACTACTGGTATCATTATCACTGTCTTTTCTGAGGTTTATTATTATAGGGTCTATTAAGTTTTCCATTGCTATATCCACTTTCCAAAATGAATTTTCCTTTTTTCTCAAATATTTTCCATTTACATCTGAAACTGTCTTCAAAAACAAATTTCGCACATCAGGTAATTTAAATGTTGTATTGTTTTGAGAAACATAACCTTTTAAGTGTGACCAGATCAGTTCAATGGGATTTAACTCTGCATAAGGAGGCAATCTGAGAATTTCAATTCCTTTTCTCGGGACATCTCATCTATAATATGTTTTTTGAATTTTTTTTATGTTGCTCTGCTATTACGAGTAATTATGCCTTCGAGGATTTAGTAGGACTGATAATATTTTTAGAATGAAGCCATTTTGAAATATATATTAATACAAAATTCCGAATCAATTAAAATACATACGATACGGCTATGAATAAATAAAGTCTGACTTATCTGTCAAAAGAGAAGGTTTATTACAGTAAAAACCATGGAAACATGATTAAATCAAACGAAATCTTTTATTAGGCCGATCAAATTTTCATTTTAACTACAAATAAGCATTGAAGGATGAGGTAAAAATAAAATTTCTACCTCTTAAACCTGTACTACGTCTACAAATTAAATTACTGCACTCCTTGCTTCTCTAAACTATAGGAATTCAACTATGTATGTTTCTTAATTGAAGGCACATATGAAACTTGAACTTTTCTTTATAATCGTAGAAAAAATGTTAATTGTGGCCGGTTAACTCTATAGTTGATATTGCTTGGATAATGAGAGTGGTTAATGTGGCTACTGGTTGCCAGTAGAACCAGTAATAAATAATTGCATATATTACGCGAAATACTAAACACTTGTATTTCATTTTAACTATTTAGACCTGCAGGTAATTCGAATTTACATTACTTTGAAAGAGAAAATTTAATTGAACCAAAACAAGCACGAAATTATATCAAAACCGAACTTCTCGAAACTAATTTCTCATAAATAAGTTATTGAGACGTCTCAATAACCATGGGAAAAGGTACTGGCTCTTTCATTATACTTTCAAGTGTAAAACAAACTCATGATTTATTGAATGGACTAAAACTACGTGTCGAACCAAATTATATGGTATGGTAGTACCGAGCTGTAGGTGATAATGACCGAATAACAATTTATACCAGTGCTTTTGTAATAATATTTCATTTTGGAAATTTTAGGTTAATTATTTAGCCTCCGAGCGTAACCGTAACACAGCCAAGGTGTCAATAATGGTATTTAAATGAACGTTTATTATATATTTAAAGCTGTTCTAATTTTTTTATAGTGTAGAGAAACATCAAATTTAATGTACGTACCTACTGATAATAAACTTTTAGATTTCATCATATCACAACAAGTATCTTACTCGTTGATGTTAAAGTAAACTTTGACCCTGATGCCCTGATCACCCTGTAGCCGTTTGATAATTCCCATATAATATTCGAGCTGATTTCTATATATTCTATACTACAGTATATGATCTGCAGAAAGAATATGGAGCCTTGTTTCGTAAACTGAGGTTTGGAGTTTGAAAATAAGCAAAAAGTTTTTTAAAGATTCAAAACGTAAAGCCAGAATGATCATATACAGGAAAGAGATAAAAAAATATGAACAAAATGAAAAATTGAAGTCAAGAGGATAATCCAGAACCAGCCACAACTTTTATCTACTATTTTGACCTTTCTGATTTCGGTATATATTAAAATCGGGATAATAAATTAATACAGACTGTCGTCATACTTCAGCATGTTTTTAATTTCATAAAATATATTAAAAACTGTTTAGAATTAAACTCCGACATTGCACAAAAGATCAAAAACACCAAATTATTTGTGATCGCGAAAGGAAAAAGCGAAAAACTATTTTAGACCGACTGGACATAATTATTTGTTTCTAATAGCGGTTAGAAAAACCTGTTCAAAAGCTGCTCTCACCAGTTCAAAAGCTGTTCTGACCTATTCAAAAGCTGTTCTTACCTGTACAAAAGCTGTTCACCTGTTCAAAAGTTGTTTGACCCGCTCAAAAGTTGTTCTGGCCTGTTCAAAAGCTGTTCTGACCTATTCAAAAGCTGTTCTAACCTGTACAAAAGCTGTTATCCTATTCAAAAGTTGTTTGACCCGCTCAAAAGTTGTTCCTATCTATTCAAAACCTGTTCTGACCGGTTCAAAGCTGTTCTGACCTGTTCAAAGCTGTTCTGACCTATTCAAAAGCTGTTCTAACTTATTCAATACCTGTTGTGATCTCTATACAGGGACATCTTTTAAACATGTTAGAACTTTTTGAATAAGGTTAGCAAAAGATGTTCAAGATATGCTCAAAAGCTGGTCTAACCTGTTCGAGACCTGTTCAAGTTATTTTCACCTGTAATATCAAAAGATGTTTTACCCTGTACAAAAGCTGTTCACCTGTTCAAAAGTTGTTTGACCCGCTCAAAAGTTTTTCTGACCTATTCAAAGTTGTTCCTACCTATTCAAAAGCTGTTCTCGCCTGTTCAAAGCTGATCTGACCTGTTCAAAGCTGATCTGACCTGTTCAAAGCTGTTCTGACCTGTTCAAAAGCTGTTCTAACCTATTCAACACCTGTTCTGGCATGTTTTAACCTCTACACAGGGGCATCTTTTAAACATGTTAGAACTTTTTGAATAAGTTTCTGATATCTTAGAAAAAGATGTTCGAGCTATTCTCAAAAGCTGTTCTAACCTGTTCGAGACCTGTTCAAGTTATTGTCACCTATAATAAACCTGTTTAAAAAATGTTCTAACCTGATTTAAACAAAAAACAAAATACCTAATTAACGAATTTAATATATTCTTGTTGTTTCACCTGCTTAAAAGTTGTTCTGACCTTTCAAAAGCTGTTCTGACCTGTTTAAAAGCTGTTCTTACCTGTTCAAAAGCTGTTCTAACCTGTTTTGACCTCTACACAGGGACATCTTTTAAACATGTTAGAAGCTTTTGAATAAGTTTCTGATATGTTAGAAAAAGATGTTCGAGCTATTCTCAAAAGCTGTTCTAACCTGTTCGAGACCTGTTCAAGTTATTTTCACCTATAAAAACCTGTTTACAACATGTTCTAACCTGATTGAAATAAAAAAACAAAATACCGAATTAAATATCCAACTTAAGGTTATTTTTATCGGGTTGACAATCAAAATTTCAAGGTTAAGTAAAAAAAATTTACATATCACATCCCTACTAGCTCTATGAAACGTACCGCTACTGTTCAAACCGTTAAAATTTCTAGTGAAAATGATTTCCATCGGAATTTCGTGGTATATCTCAATCAGAGTCAAAACGACGTTCGTAGCTATAAAGTAGGTATCGCGTGTAGAAATTTCAATTTACAGTACCTGCTAGTCATTTTGTGTTGTTTTCATCCAACCAACTCTGAAATATGGCCCAGTCACTTTTTTAAAACTCATGGGCAATTTAAATCTATAGTAGAATCAAGCAAAATACGTTTAGTTATAAGTTCTGAAGGAAAATAACGATATCACCATTTATGGGACAGTGAAATATCATAAACTAAATTCCAATTCCTCAGGCTGGGATGAAATATCAGCTAATATTCTTTCACATCTTCCAGAGCTTTAAATGTTTTAGCAGAAGCAATTCATTTTTGAAGGGTTCTTTCAGTTCTAAAAATAGCCAATGTTGTCATAATTGTCCTTCTAATTATCGCCCAATTTCTTTATAACCTACTTTGGCGAAAAATTGGTTAAGAAGAGGATGCTAGATGCTAGATGCTAGAGCTTTAAAAACACGAAGTGATAACTACATCCCAGTTTGGGTTTCAATCTGGAAAAAAAAACTACTGATGATATGTTTTCTGTTCTAGTATTTTGTGATTTTCCAAAGCCTTTGACTGCGTGAATCGCAGAATATTGTTGAGCAAGCTAGAAAGATATGGATTCCTAGGTACTGCCTTAAAGTGGTTTCAGTCTTACTTGGAGAATAGAGTACAAAGAGTTTCTTTCAATAAGCAAATGTCATCGCCTGCTACTGTCCACTGTGGGGTTGCACAAGGATCCGTTCTGGGTCCGCTTTTATTTTTAATCTATATTAATGATATTATTAAGGCCAATATTAATTTGCAGATGATACAACGATAATTTGGGAGAGTGATACTAAAGTTGCATAATGTGATTAACAACGATATTATTAAGATTAAAGAATGATGCTTAAGCTTTAGCTGGATCTTTAGTTCGTCTTAAATTAAAATTTCGTTTCAAGTCGATCTTGAAAATCAGGGCGACGTTTTCCTCGACTTAAGCTGAAAAAAGCTAACCTCAAACGTCAATTAAAAACTAGTTAGGAATTGTAGCGTTTGATTATTATTGATTGTTGTATTTGAGTGAATAAAATGGATTTTGTGAAATTAGTTGATGATGTGGATATAATGGACATAGACATCCCCATCATGTTACCCATTCCTAGACGAGTTTTTGAAAGAGAACGTCCTTTTGGACAATATGAAGGCGACAGATTTTTTTTGCGGTTTAGAATGTCCAAGGAAAGTGCACTTTTCATTTTAAATTACTTTTTTATAAATCGTATGACTTTTAAACTTTGTTTTTTTGTTAGATATCTATTTTACAGCTTTGTTTATAAGAATGTAATTATTCTTCAACAATTTTAGTAATAAAACATAAATATTCTAACTTTAGAGTGAGAATATTTATTCTGAAACACTTCCCTCTTATACGATTTGCATGTATTTTCATTATATAACAAGTTACGGCATGAATTTTCTATTTCTTTCTGGCCAGTTTGTGATTTCTGCGCCAATTTTTCTTTATCATTAAAAAAGTTAAGAATTATAATATTAGCCCATAAACCAGTGAGTCGATTCGCGATCTGGTTTAATAAATAGCACACTTTTGATTATCATTGTACTTAAGTAATGGTCATTACAGTTGCGTTCGTTTAGCAGTTCCATTAAGTTTACCAGCATAAGGCCAATATAAACTATACACTTGACAGCGGCTTAATACTCCGATGAGATCTGTTCTCAATTTATTATTCGATTAAACCGAAATTAAGTTACAAATCAATACGCGCACCTTATCATTCAGTGCGGCTAATTGCATTTTAGCCGAAATCAAGCGCTGATAATCTCCCGATCAGTTGTCGACCAATATGGGCTCGTTCCAACGTTGCCCGATTAAACCTTGTTGGCTTTGGCGCTGTGGTGTTTTTTCTTTTGGAAAAAAAATCCTTGACCTATTAATAAGTTACATTTTCGACAAGAAAACAACAACAATAATTCCATTTAAGTCAGTCCTAAAAATAAAGATAAAATGTTTGTTTATTTGATTCACTGTATAATCACCATATGTATATTCAGTAACATAAATAATGTTTTACTTACCTATCTGTATTTCTGTATTTTTCTTTTGTATTGTATATATTAATTTGCCACCAGACGGAAGAACTGCCGTTCGCTGTGCGCGAAATAATACGCCACAATATAAGTTATGAGAGGGAAGACTGCGAAAATAATGAAATTAAAGATAGAAGGAACAATGAGGAAAGATAAATCAGAAGCAGGCACCAGATATCGCCATTTATAAACCATTTTTTGGAGTGAGAGTTGGGTTCTCCTTAAACCATTAAAAATAGATGGTAGACGTATTTACGAGGAGTAAAAGGGCTAGACCAAAGATAAACAGCAACGAAAGATAAAATAATGCCAAAAGGATCTGGGAAATGTAAGGCAGAATATAAAATAGAGAAAGACCACTACAAATATGGAAGCAAGAGGTTTAGAACAATCCAATAGTTAAATGCTTCCTTTCTATTATGAATTTCTTCCGCTTGTCGTCTACTATCCAACTTTTTGGACGTTTTTCTGGTGATTACCATTCTGAGATTTGTTTTAGAAGCCTTTGAGAATTCATTCGGGATATTCATTACTCTTCTGATATACTCCAAAACCTAGCTGCTATCTTATGAAAATTTGTAATTGTTGGCAACGTAGCTTCAGAAATACATAGCCTGCCTCGAGGTATAAACTATAAATCGCGCTGCAGCGCCGCCTCTAGAAGATAAACGCAGTGCAAACCCTCTTTTGGCCATATGCTAGTTGCAATCCACCTTATCACAGTTCGACGTCTGGCCACCCCATTGCCACGGTCTGTTATCTGATTTGTACTTAGTTATTAATCCGTACAACAACCACGATTTTTTAAAAATCAAATATAAATATGCACTAAATATCAATGCAAGAATATAACATTATTTTTTGTGATGCATCTTTTTTTAGAACTAAATAATTGCAGATTGTATATCCATCCTCCTTAACAGTTCGATTTCTTTCTTAATTTTAAAATATTGGCATTAAGACAAGCTTCTGTAAGAGGTACACAGTTTCTTCTGCAAGTGTATGTAACTATGACAACACTGCCAAAAGAATGAAGACTCCAAAAGAACAGCTGAAATACTCTCATTGGACAAAAGTACGGTGAGAGTGATAACTGGACTCATGACTGATCAGGCACCAGTAAAAGAGTTCCAACACAAGATAGGAGTGTACAATGAAGACCTTTGCATACTGTGGCATGCCAGATAGCCAGGAGCACACGATAATAAAGTGCAGCAAATGGGACAGACTGAGAGCCCAGATGAGAATGACATTTGGGAAAGTCCAAACCACGAGCGCCATGATAGATGGAATGATAAATGACACAACAAACTGGCTGGCCGGCGAGGAAGGTATAGTCACAGTAATGAAGAAAGAAGGAGATGAGGAAAGACTCCAAGGTATTAAATCGCGAGAGGCAGGCACTTTTTGCATATATTGTGGCATGCCAGATAGCCCGGAGCACACGATAATGAAGTGCAGCAAATGGGACAGACTGAGAGCCCAGATGAGAATGACATTTGGGGAAGTCCAAACCACGAGCGCCATGATAGATGGAATGATTAATGACACAACAAACTGGCTGGCCGACGAGGAATGTATAGTGACAGTAATGAAGAAAGAAGGAGATGAGGAAATACTCCAAGGTATTAGATCGCGAGAGGCAGGCACTTTGTGCATATACTGTGGCATGCCAGATAGCCCGGAGTACACGATAATAAAGTGCAGCAAATGGGACAGACTGAGAGCCCAGATGAGAATGACATTTGGGGAAGTCCAAACCACGAGCGCCATGATAGATGGAATGATTAATGACACAATAAACTGGCTGGCCGGCGAGGAATGTATAGTGACAGTAATGAAGAAAGAATGAGATGAGGAAATACTCCAACAATCCATGGAGGAATGACAGATATTAGGTGGAGATTTTAGTGAGTAATCCTGTAAAGGAGTCTCACACTACCTGGATGCTAGCTGAGGTGTCCATCAAACATTTTGGAAGAAAAAAAACTATGACAACCGATATCAAGAACGTAAATCGACGTTTTCATGGATGAAAATTCCCATTAAACAGTACAACTGCCTCTTTAATACATCAACTATAAAATGTTATTATTGTTGACAACATACTTAAATGTGGGAAAGTCTGACCCTTCAATATAAAAAAAAATGTTAATTAGTTCCGACCGAGTGTAATATTGATCCTTTAAACATAGCGGAAATTAGTATAAAACCGAAAACCATGTCGATCGACTTCCATCAACCGTTATTGATAGGCGTAAATTAGGGTCTATCACTAATAAATCAAATTTGATGTTGCCGTAGAAAATGCTCAAAATATTAAATGGATTCTTATTGTGATGGTTCCTTAGGGTTTGTATTGGGAAAGCGTCGTTTGGTTCATGGGGATAAATAAACTAAAAATTAACAGTACAAAAGGTTTTGGTTTTTGGCCACAACTGTCATAAGGCAAATATTAATCGAAAGAGAAATATTTCATAAAAGTATCTTTAATTTTTGCGGTTGTGGCTTTGTTTGAAGAATTCGGTTAAAAATAGCTGTAGAATAAAGGGTAATGAACCAAACACTACAATTTGAGTGACGTGTCGTTTTATGACTTAATCATCTTAATGTCTGAATCATTTCTCACTTGTCACTTATCCCTGTTAAATTTGCTTGTCATCTTTAGAAAATCCTTATTCTTAATTCACTGGTAAAAGTGTTATCATTTTTTGAGATGTATATCATTGTATTCCTTAGTGTAATGTTAATTACCTTGTAAAATTAACTGAGCTAATATTTTCCCATTCAAAATGCATCATCGTTAAGATGCTTAAATTACATCTAGGATTATAGGACCTCTTCTGGTGGCAGATAATCCAATCTTTTTGGTCCGCATTTTGGACCAGCCGGCCGCGGCATTTTCTTACCTGGTCTGCAATTTGCATGGTATATTCCCGTTGCTTGATGTCCTGTACATTATACAAGGTTGCTCAATATATTTTTTTGATACTTTGATAATTAAAAAAAATGAAATAATGGTCTTAGAAACAGCTTTAATATCATAATAAAGCTTTAAACTCATATTGCATGCATAGTTAGATTGTTTGTACCTACATACCTTAATTATTTACACTGTATTTAATAAACTACGTAGGAAAAATATAATTTTCATGTGAAGAATCTCTCGTAAAAATTAAGAAACGCTATTAAATAAATGTATAGGGTGGTGTAATAGAAGGTATTTCAAAGCTCGATGGAATTATCGATTTCCCACAATTGCATATGATTCTCCAAAAATATCAGTAAAATATTCCTAAAAAGGGATAACAAGTAAACCAAAACGCTAGGGCTCTAACGCATTGGTGTTGTAGAAACCAGATTAAAATATGAATTATGGGTTCGATAAAAAAAACTCAAATATAGGGGAGACTGGTGTCATTTGTAACAAAAAATAAATTTAAATTTTTATATACTTAGTGCATTTGTCTACAGCTTTTTGTGTCAGCTCTGGCTAATCTATGGTTCTTGAACAATAAGATTTTACATGTTTAACTTAGTTAAATACTATAAAAATTCAAAAATTAAGTATTTTCTGTATATCCTATCTTTGTTACAACTGACACCTCACACCTCACACTACAATACAAATAAGAACTCTACATATGCGAAATATCATTAAAAATAACAAGAAATTAAATAGTTACCTTCAAAAGATCTCAGAAAGCGTACACACTAATTTACATCGATAAACTCGGCACTACATAAATTTACTTTTCACCGGGGTTTTACAAAATTGTTGACTAAACAGATATTTCGCTTAGAATGACGCCACCCGCTAATCGCTACAAATGTAGTTAGTTTTCTCCTTCAATTTGTAGTCGCGTTTTCGCATTCGTCAAGTACATGCCTCTGTAAAGTACTTTGTAACAATCGACACCTGTTACGTTTGACACCAGTCTCCCCTACCCACTTATTTTTTTATTTATTTGAACAATAAACCTTTTAATTGTTGATTTTGTCATCTTACAAGCTCATGTGAAATCACCCTGTAAGTATAAATGTTTAGCCTGCCTCCAATTAATTATAACGGTGCAATATAATCTAATACAGTCTGTAAAAATATTTAGTTTACAATATTTCGTTTATTTTTTATTACTAAAAGTTGCTATTGGTAAAATTGATATTTTTACAGTTTAATTTCTCGAGAACAAGCCTTAGGATCCAATTTTACCTATTACAATTTTGAACGAGGACGTCAAGATCTACATTATATCCAATATTCAGAAACTTTGACTCTTTTATCGATATTTCAGGCTATTTCTGCATGTTCAAAATAAATACTTGAACAAAAAGGCCTGTGGAAATTCATGTTTATCCTGTATATCGAAATCTAGCCATAGGATAGGATTGGGCCCATGGACACTATTGATCAGGACATCAAGTACTACCAAATATCAAAAATTCAGACAATTTGACGGAGCTCCCGTTTCCATAATAATGGTGCGGGGTCCTTTGATATATCTCGATAAGTTACATTCCTATCGAGATAAAAAATGAATCGAAAGATATTTTTATTATCTACAACTTTCTCATATTATTTTTATTTCTCTATACGACCCTATTTTTTGTTTTCGGGTTGAAATTTTGTCAAATTTAACATTGGGCCGTGACAGATTGATCGGACTAATATCGCATTGTACTGTATTTAGAGTTTATTGGTTAGTAGGAGCTCTGGAAGACACCCAACATATGCAGCTTAAAATTTACATATTGAAAAATGACACGCCTCATTTGATTTTGGAAACCGCACGTTCGGGTCATTTGTAAACTTCTAAATGAAGAAATGATCATCTGTTACATCGCACCTCGGACCTATTTTTCAAAATTTGAATCGCCCACTGTTCGTTCAGGTAAAACTGGGTGTGGAGTTTGCAGTTAACGTCCTCAAAATTAATTAGTTTTTAATTTATGACCATCATTCACCTGCTTCATACGAAAATTATTCATTATTTTTGGTTAACGCACTGTTTATATTCAGTACCGGATTAATAAAATATTCTTAAAAAACAGTATTCGGAATTATTAGCAACGTTTGTATCAGAAAGATACTTTAGGATTAAACAGGAAGAAGCATACTCTAAAATTAAAGAAATTAAGGTTGGAGTACCACAAGGAAGTGTATTAGGGCCAGTCCTATACCTATTATAAATAAATAAATAAATAAACTGGTCTTTATTAATAATATGTATGTAATACATTTTTTAAGAGGGGGTTCTGGAGGCGAAGTTTAGCATATGGCTAGTGATATTCCGGAATTAGTGCAAAATACAATTGCCACCTTTGCACATGACACCGCTATCACGGCAGTAAGGAAAACCCACGAAGAGGCTGCAAGAAAACTACAAACATCGTTAGATAGAATTAATAATTGGACCAATCATTGGAGAATTAAATTAAATGAAAATAAATCGGTACACGTTAATTATACTAATAAAAACAATGAATATATACCAGTCAGAATAAATAGTACCCAGATCCCTTTACTTTAGTTGCCAGACTACGCTGGAAAGTCCATGTCAAAAAGAAGTGAGAAGAAAAATGTATTGGATTCTTGGAAGAAATTCTACCCTGACATTATATAACAAAATATTGTTATACTCGCTAGGAGAGAAAAAGTTCTACTGAATTTTTTACTAGTAAAAGGTCCACCGATCTATTCACTAGGAGAGAAAAGGTTATACTGAATTTAAAACTGGGAGATTTCATTACCAAGCTTTGGATAAGTCGATCTCTTTTTATGTGTTGCTATCTTTCTTATTTAACTTCTAACGGTTTTTCTTTCGGAAAAGCTAGTGGGTTTGTAGTTTGCCGCTCAAAGGCTAGCCGCGTCTCTAATTAACATGTGGTGTAACGGTTTTATTACGTCATACTGTTTCTATGTGAGATATTTGATAGCTGTTGAATTTGTTTAAAGGCTAACAAACACATGAGCGTGCTTTGTTATTTTTTATTTTATTTTACTTGAATATTTTTATTCCCCTTCTTATGATGGGCGTAGATGTTGGATTTTCCAACATTAAGTAAGGTGTAAAAAAATGCCTATGAAATTTATTGCTTTAAAATTCCAAGTTGAAGCATCATACAATCCAAGCTACTCCGGCCCTGCATATTCTAGTGTACTTAATGTTTATACTGTATTTACCAGAATAATTTAGTGGAAGCGCATCCAAAATTTAATTATATCAGCGAGACTGCCTCTTATAAATATACCGCATACTAATAATAAAAATAATAAAAACATACCAGGTGATATATTTCGGTCATAATCGTAGGATATTTCGAATACATCAACAGAAGGAGGTTATCATTTTTTGTATGGTAATTTTATCGTAAATACAAACGTCTTAATTACGTCTGCTGGTAAACGAATTAGAAATGTTAACAATAAATTTTAGGAAGATACATTTATGTTGAAACGTAATCAATCTAACCGTAGTTTTAACAGATGCGCATCAAAAATTAAATGTAAATTTTTTATCTGGTGGTTATTTTTCATATAATCAAAATATTAAGTCTAATTAACATAAATAAATAAAAGTAATGGTACCGGCCTGTTGTTTTACTGCTGGTTATACAGTATGTTAAATAATAATTATAATAAATCGTTATTTACTAGTTCTATACTCTGAATAAAAGAGGAGTGAAGTAAAAGTGCAAAATAAAAATTATCCAATAAATAACACGAAGGATTATATGTCGTTAATGGGATTAAACTTTTTTAATCTCTTTGCATTAAAACACTTCACTACCTAAAATCAAAGATTAAAAAAAAAGTTCAAGAACTATTTTTGAAAGTCACTGTCTTCACTGTAACTACTGGTATCATTATCATTGTCTTTTCTGAGGTTTATTATTATAGGGACTCTTAAGTTTTCCATTTTCCAAAATGAATTTTCCACTTTTCTCAAATGTTCTCCATTTACATCTGAAACTGCCTCCAAAAACAAATTTCGCACATCAAGTAATTTAAATGTATTGTTTTCAGAAAGATAACCTTTTAATTGTGACCAAATCAGTTCAATGAGATTTAACTCAGCATGGTAAGGAGGCAATCTGAAAATTTCAATTCCTTTTTCTCGGGCCATCTCATCTATAATATATTTTTTGAATTTGTTCTTATGTTGCTTTGCTATTACGAGTAATTCTGCCTTCAAGGATTTAGAAGGACTGTTAATATTTTTAGAATGAAGCCATTTTGAAATATATATTAATACAAAATTCCGAATCAATTAAAATACATACGATACGGCTATGAATAAATAAAGTCTGACTTATCTGTCAAAAGAGAAGATTTATTACAGTAAAAATCATGGAAACATGATTAAATCAAACGAAATCTTTTATTAGGCCAATCAAATGTATTAAAATTTTCATTCTAACTACAAATAAGCATTGAAGGATGAGGTAAAAATAAAATTTCCACCTCTTAAACCTATACTACTTCTACAAATTAAATTACTGCACTCCTTTCTTCTCTAAACTATAGTTAGAGATACATTTTTTTTTATTTTAATTTTCCCAGATTTTTTTGTAGATTTGATCTTAACTTTTTTACAAAATAACTGAATTTTCCATACCAAAACCAATTAAATTTTTTTTTTCATAAAATAAATTTTAATTTTCGCAGTTATGCTTCACTTTATTAATAATAATAAGAAGAAACGGGGGAATGAGTGGCCATCGAGCCGTAGATTCGAAAATTTTGATTTTTAATTAATTAAAAATTTAAAAATTTATTTTAATACACCAAGTGTACGCTGGTAGACTGTAACCAATTCTACACAGAACGGTATAGTGGAGTGAAATTAGACGAAAATATTGTTTTTGAACTTTATTTTAATTTGTATTTGTTTCAAGTTATTGATTTGCCATTATTACCAAATTTCATTTTAAATTATAGTATAGAAAAAATACCTTCATATGAGAAAAAATAATAAATCAATAACTTGAAACATATCTTTTGGAAAACTTTTCTTTCATTTTCAAGAAATAATTTGTATATTCCTGTTTATAATATATTAATCATTAAAGAATCCTATTAAATGTTCGTCTTTTTGGATAATAAAACCATTTTTTTATATCAAAACAATTAGAAACACATTCATTGCTATTTAAGCGTATCAGTGCCGCTTCTTTAACTGTGGGGTTATAATTATTAGATTCTTTTAATATTTTAGTTGAAGAATTCCATTGTATTTTAAAATCCCAAGCATGTTCACATATTTTTATTTTTCGAATCGTTTATTTTTAATGTAATTGGTGTTCATTAAGTCTCATATGAAAAGGTCTAGATGTTTGTCCCATATAAAATTTATTACATTCGCATGGAATTTTGTGAATACAATTTTTACTATTAAAGATTTTATTTGTTTGAAAAACTGTTCTTAAATTAAATGCCCTGTCAATCCTTCTAATTTTTCCGATAATTTTGGAATATAAGCGATTTTTACAGTGTTTGAACGAACTATTAGGAGATTTAAATTTTCTTCTGTATTTTTAATACCTCGCTAAAGTACGCAATCTATAAATTCATTTGGGTAGTTGTCCTTAATTAATCAAATACTATTAAACGAGCAAGGTTTGTATGTGTGTGTGTGTGTATGTGTGTCCAGAGGATCTCGAAATCCACTCGTCAGAATTCAATGAAACTTTCAGGGTAGACTAATTCCTATCTAAATCGGCGAAAAATGTAGGTCCCATGTCTGTTAAAATTCGATCTTCCGAGATATTTACAAGAAAAGTTAAGCTTTTAGTTTTATTTCCTAGCAACGGCACATAATAATAATTTGTTTCTATAGTAATATATACTATAAAGGATAGATGAGTACAGTCAAAGTGGGGATATAACGTCACATTCCATAGGCGTACTTTGCAAAATAAGTTTCTATAATATAAATAAGGTCACAGCATATAAAATATATATACCCACTTCGTAGATTAAATTTTGAAGTTATATTATTTACAAAAAATAAAAATAAACTTTATGCATCCGACACTTTAACATTGAACGAATTAAATTTAACCAATAAATAACAAGGAGGATTATATGTTGGGATTAAATTAAATCTCTTGGCATTAAAAGTAACGCTTCAGTACTTACCTAAACTCAAAGATTAAAAAAAAAGTTAGTTCAAGAACTATCTTTAAAAGTCACTGTCTTCACTAAAACTACTGGCATCACTATAATTGTCTTTTCTGATGTTTATTATTATCGGTTCTATTAAATTATCCATTGATATATCCACTTTCCTAAATGAATTTTCCACATTTTTAAACATGATCAATGCATTTTCCCCAATGTTCTCTATTTACATCTGAAACTGCCTTCAAAAACAAATTTCGCACATCAGGAAATTTAAATGTTTTATTGTTTTGAGAAACATAACCTTTTAATAATTGAGACCAGATCAGTTCAATGGAATTTAACTCTGCGTGGTTCGGAGGAAATCTGAGAATTTTAATTCCTTTTTCTCTGGCCATCTCATCCATAATATATTTTTTGAATTTGTTTTTATGTTGCCTTGCTATTACTAATAATTCTGCCTTCAAGGATTTAGGAGGACTGATAATATTTTTAGAATGAAGCCATTTTGAAATATATATTAATACAAAATCTGAATCAATTAAAATACATACGATACGGCTATGAATAAATAAAGTCTGAGTTATCTGTCAAAAGAACACATTTATTACAGTAACAACCATGGAAACAAGAATCTAGACAAAAACTATATTAGGCCGATCAGATGTATTAAAATTTAAATTTTAACTACAAATAAGCATTGAAGGATGAGGTAAAAATAAAATTTCTACCTCTTGAACCTGTACTACGTTCTGCAAATTAAATACTGCACTCCTTTCTTCTGTATAGTATAGTAGTAAAAAGGTTTGACTTTATTTAATTTCTGGCGTTTTAATCAGAAAGAATTCAATTTTAAATTTGTCGCTTTATATAAAAAAGGAAAGGTTCATTTGACGGACATAAATAATTTGCTTGTCAAATGACAGCCATCTTATTAATTCAAAGTTGAAAATACAACGTTGCCAATTCAATTTCAGAAATCATGGGTTTAGGTAAATATTTATAGGAACATTGAGTAACACTGTTAAAATGGACACCTGTCTTCCCTTCCCCGATAATGTGAGACTACCCCTTACGGCTACTATTTTATTATGCGGACAGTTTTAATATTTAAGTTTTCATGATCAGCGAGAGAGAGAGAGAGAGAGAAAGAATTTTTGAAAAAATATGATATCAATATCTGCCACACCTCGAGAGTCTGGTCACAGGTATTTGTGGAGATTTTTACCCAATTATAATTATCAGACCTATAATTTTCCTTCACTGCAGATCAAAAAATAATAAAATCAATTGAACATAGAGTTTTTCTTATATAGTGATAAATAGAGTGAGCTGAGCGATCTTCTGTTGACGGGACGTGTGCCCTACACACTGCTGTTGCACGTCCCGGAAACGGGGCCTGTCCACCGTGACAATTCGCGAAGATCAAGCGTCAGTAGAAGTTGCCCTAAAAGGGTGAAATCCCCAGAAACTAGGCAACTTTAATGCATTTAACTAACCTCTGTGACAAGCAGTTGATAAACGTCAACAACATCTGCAGCCAATTGAAAATTAACACTGACAGCTTTTTTAATTTTCCCGCCTACTTTCAAGCCAATCGCCAATCAACTTTTTATTTATCTCCCTATCAGTAGTTCAAGTAGATGTCGCCCACTCCGTGATTTTCGCGAATTAATTAATAATTTGTCATGTTATAAATATACTTAAATTATATACTCATTGGGCTGCTTAAAAATGTAGATTTGAATATTAAGAGCGAAGCTCGGTGACCAGATATTACAGATTTAACAAGCGCTAATTCCTTATTTAAAACATTGTCATTTGAACAAATTGTTTTTGCTCTATTAATTATTATCAAGTATTATTTATCGGAGGGTGTGTACCCATTTCGATTTTTCTAAAATTTCTCTCAATGAAATACCCATCGATAAATAATAAACATTGAGTTAATAGCCAATTAAACTCTTGGAACAAATAAACAGAGTGATAAAGAAAATAAAATATTAGAAACGGAAACGCAATTAAACAACACTGTTCAATTGAATTCGTTATCAGAAGGTGAACGTCGCTGAACCACGAGATAGTGATAGTGATGCCGACAAAAGTTTACAAAATAGAATTAGTGCGTGTTCTCTTACAATTAACAATGAATTTTATTTTTTTTTACTATTTCATTTTCATAATAGCGCTATTATAAATGTAATAATTGTCTTTTTTTGTTGTCAGTATCTGAGCAATGCCGCGGAAATATCGATACTCCTAATTGACGTTAAAACGATTTACAATCATGTCAATTGATTCGGTTGAAAACAATTGATATCTTTTTGAATATTTATTGCTTTCTTGAATTAATTTCCTGCCAGTTGTTTTTGTTTCAAAACATAAATAACTAATATTACAAGAAATGTTATTAATTACGAGAAATTTATTATTTAGGAAAATTCCGTTACAATTGGATGATAAAATGTATACCAGTGCAAAGAATAGTAGACCAGTGCAGATAGCTTTGAAAATGGTAAAAAGTGAAATAAAATAATAGTAGGATGAAACCCATTGGAAAAGGAAGAGAATATAACAAACATGAAAGGAAAAATAATTTACAGACGCTCTGGGGTCGGGAAGTGGAAGAGGGGGAATTTTTAAGGGTAGAAAACTGTTTATCTCGATTTCCGGCAAAACTACAAGTCCTATGGAAAAAAGTTAAATGTCAAAGTTATAGGTAATAAAAAGATCTACAACTTTTGTATTAAGACTTTTTTCACATAACCTCAAAATTTATGTGAAAAATTCAAATAACCAAGCTTTTGGTTTTTTATTTTTATCTTTTACAAAAAAAAAATTTTTTTTCACGAAATTTGGTGTACCTAATCTTACCTTTTTATGTCCCAAACACTCTGTAATTTTTTTGTTTTAAAATATTTATTTTTTTAACCTTATTTTGACTTAATATCCAAAAAGCAGTCTAATTTTCAATCGAAAATTCTCACGTCAAAATATCTGCTTTTTTAAAAAACTCGTTGGGATTTTTGTTCATTGAAATCTCTACTTTTTGATGGTGTAAAAAAATATATACATTACTATGGTAAATGTTCTCAAAAAATGCAAATAAGAAACGATTAAAACTCCTTTAGAGTATTTAACATTGACGATTTGTTTTCCGTAGGTATTATTCTCATTCCACGATTTTGTAGCATGTTTAATTTATTTAAGTTAAATAAGTATAATATAGATGCGCAATAATCAAAATGTGGCTGAATTATGGTATGATATACAGTAATTTTGATTTCAGTTGATAAGTTCTGGGAAATTCTACTAGAAAAATAAAGTTTTTTAGATATTTTTTTATAAATATAGTTAAAGTGGCTATCGAAATTTATGTAATTGTCTAGTTGAAATCCTAAATATTTGATATTAGAAACAACTTCAATGTGTTCATTATTAATGTTCAAATTTATGTTTTTAACGTCGATACAACTATATTTGAATTTCGTTGTGAAGACCATTGCTTTAGTTTTTCTTACATTTAATTTTAGCTTATTTGTATTCAAGTATTTATTCACCGATGATAATGAGGCATTCAATTTCTCTATAGCTTTATCCAGATTCGCATCACTACATGTTATTAAAGTATCATCAGCAAAAAGATTAATGAATTCACAATCAACAAAGAGTTCAATATCATTAATATATAAAATAAAAAGAAGATAACCCAATACACTCCCCTGAGGAATCCCTATATCATTATTTAAATAGTTACTAAACCACTCCAATAATCTACTCCCAATACCATATTGTTTCAATTTTGATAACATTATTTGCCCGTCAATTGTCTCGAAAGCCCTTTTTAAGTTCAACAATACTGCTACAACATATTTATTTTCGTCTAATTTAGTTTGATACATTTGTACTCCCAATTTTTTTTATTTCTTCTGGAAACAATGGTTTTAGAATGTCTTTGAAAATTTTTAAATAGGGTAGAGTGATTTTTCACAATAATCGTAAGGATAGAAAGAAAATTCAGATTCAGACCAGCCATTAATAGTGAACGCTTTCAGTGAATTGGTCATCGATATATGATACAATACTTTCATTTTACCCCTGGTCTAGCACCTTTTTCTAGAGTCTCTATTAACGTCTTTTTAAAACGGAATATAAAAATATAATAATCGATCGTAAACACGAACTGTAAAAGGTTGCAGCGCGGTCATCTCTTTGACTCATTACGATAATTAATTCTGAGATTTCAAAAGGGCATATTTCATCCTTTAGAGACAGATATTTCAATTACAAAAACACCTTTATTTAATAGGAGGAACGGACTCAGACCCATGAGTCGCTTACCACAAATTATTTTCAGAATATCTTTGGCTCGATGAGATTTTAGTCTGGTTCCACAGCGCCTACCAATTTTAAATTAATTTTATTTTGATTCTAAAAGTATTACTAACATCTTGCAGATTTTATAAATAAGTATAAGTTTTGCCAGAGAGAACCGTTTAATATTGTATAATGTTTCCAGTTTTATTATTATTTTGTGAATATCTAAGTTTATAACCCAGCCGTGAGGTAAGAAACATCAAATAACAAAGAGCGAATATAAATTTAATTTTTTATTACAATAACACATAAAAAAAAATCGGATGTGGCCATGCATATGACTTTACCATACTTTAACGGCCCTACGGGCTCATAATCCAATTACTCGTACGTATTTAAGGCAGGCCTTGCCTGGCAAGAGCGTACAATTGTCTCCATGAAACAAAACACTTCTACTGCGCTTGCGCTATTATGCAACTATGTTATTCCATATTTTATTTTTAACTCGCTTATAATACAAAATTTGAAAAAAGTTTTTAAACAAAATTTATAGTAAATTTAATTTAAAATAAATTTTTTCTCTTAATATTTTTACATAAACTTAATAGAAACGATAATAATTGCGAAAATCTGAAAATTCTCAAAAGTAAACCCACTTCCGGTTGTCCGATTTTGCCCAAAATCTAATCAGCTCATTAGCATGTTGTAAAAATGCTAAATATAAAATTTGGTTAGGAAATTTCAATCGCAGTTGGAGTTAGTGCGCACACAAATTTTTCCGGACTACATTTTCCATACTCCATACTCCATACTCCATACTCCATACTCCATACATACATTTTCTGGAAATGGTCTTAAATGACTTAGGAGGTCTCAAAACATGTAAATCCACTGAAAGCTGAACTTTTTTTTTGCGATTACAATACTTTACCACCACTTGGTATGGTAAAGTAATATTGAAAATGAACTGTATCATATAAAAAATATATTTCCAACCTTCCAATCATTTTCTGTTTCAATTCTTCTCGAAAGAGAAAGTGAACACAAGATGCATATGTTGATGAGTCGATGAGGCATTCATTAAACACATAAATTAAGTCGAAGGCAGAAAAATAGAGATTGAACAAGAAATTATTATGTATAAAAAGATCAATTTAATAAGAAATAACAGTTGGTTTGTGATCGGGCCAGGACAAAACTCTTCTACTAGTTATTTTTCATTTCTAGCAATATACCCAAATATTTGAAACTGTCAAATATCTTTGTATCAGGCCATAGGGAAAAATCATGAACCGGCAGATGGCGCTGCGAATGACATAATGTCGGACAAATATTCTGTCAATTGATCACTTTAAAATCACAGTTTTTATAAGATTTGTTTTTCAGTTTTCTCAGAGATTTAAGTTTATTTTTATTCATTGTACAACTGGATTGAAGGTTGATTTTCGAATTTCAGTTGGTTTTAGAGTTACTGTCATTGTATTTTTATGATAATGCCTGTAAAAGTTGAAATATCAATGTCCGACATTCTGGATTATGTGGGTGAACGTGTTAGGCAAATTAAGGAAGGAGAAGAGGTTTTTAAGGCTGGTCACATAATTTTATGTGGAACTGACAGCTCAAATAAGAAAATCATCAAAAGAATATGAACAATTATACAATCCCCATATGAAATCACCATAAAACTGAAGGACACCTGGATTTGTCAATGTTCCTGTAAAGCAGGATTAGGCCCTAATCATTAGGGGGATATTGCAAACATATCATTGCTACAAAATGATATAGGTCAACAGGTTAGTAATTATTGAAGATAATATTATTTTCAAACTGCATTTCCTGTTCAACTTGTCTCTTGCATGTTTTACATTTGAGATGTTGGAACCAGCGAGTTGCACAGATTTGACACAAAAATGGGGGAATGAAAAAATATTTCAATAAGATGATACATTGCCATCTATGATTAGAAGAGAGTATTGACAATTATTAAAAGCAAAAAATTCCCGGTGTATTGGGGTTGCATACACAATTTGCATTGTGTGTTGCAAAGCTTTTATTTGACTGATTCTAGTCAAAATGTCACTCTCTTCTTTCGTATCCCTTTCAGAGATTAATACAAAGTTAGAAAACGAGTAAGGAATTTAATTTATCAGATTTGGAATTTTATTTATTGGATTCGAAAAGCCTAACTGACGAAGCCGAAAGGCAGAAACCGGTCTTAGGATGTCGAATCTGATAAATTAAATTCCTTACTCGTTTTCTAAGATGATACATGTTTATTGTTTAAATAAATGATTGGATAAGCAAAAATATGTTTTTTTTTTCATAATAATAAATTTAGAGTACATCTTTCATCATGTTCACTTGATAATTCTACCCCCACTTGCTCATCTCCATGTTGTTTGGCCTGCATTTCGTTTTCATTTGATTTCTGCCTAAGCCTGAAATGAATTAAATATGATGTAATGAAAGTTATTATTTCCTGAGTCCTTTCTCACCCTACTTTGGTTACTTCTTTCTTAATTCCTTAGAGTTTGAGCACTGGAAAGATCTGGCTAGGAAGAGATCCATTTTTAAAACGTTTTCTCTGTGTTGTTGAAGTCACTGTATTGTAAAATTACAAATAAATTAAAGAATGTGATAGCAAATGACAACAGAATTGAAAATTATATATGGAAGTCTCTGCAAGAACCTTCATCAAAGTTACCACTAAAAAAATCGTCTTTCACAAAGTGCTTGCTGCAAACCAACATATATTTTGATATAGGTTTTCCTGTCTTCAAGATTATCTTCCATTTCTTTATTTCTTTGGGATTCAAAGGAAATTTATGCAAAGATATGATCGAATTTTTCGTGACCTTATCTCCATATCGCCTTTTATAATCCTCTGCATTTTTAGGTCGTTCGTTGTATGGTTTATTCACAATAATTCTTCACAAAATACCTTCGAAATATATCACTTTTAATGCACAAATAACTTAAAATAAATTCGAACTTCACATTACGCCCATGCAAACAAAGTTTATTGATCCCAAAAAAGAAGAAGTATTATATTCCAACTATTTTCCGTTCAATTTTTTTCATCTTTGTCCAGAGGATTGGAGCTCATGGGAACTGACTATATTTACTATAGTTGATACCTATGCTCGTCCGATATTAACGGCAATCAAATAGTGGTGTTCTCCAGATATATTTCACTCATA
This sequence comes from Crepidodera aurea, assembly GCA_949320105.2. Lineage (NCBI taxonomy): Eukaryota > Metazoa > Arthropoda > Insecta > Coleoptera > Chrysomelidae > Crepidodera > Crepidodera aurea. Next base: position 8,577,070 of record OX439475.1, on the reverse strand, counting down.
TTTCACAGTACATTAAACTGTCATAGCGTCTAATAATATAATATAATAACTTCATCTTCTAAAGCCTGTAGCACTCAACCCGCTATGAATATAATGCGCAAAGGAAATTCTTCAACAAGTTCTTTTGAGTATTAAAATTTTAAATTATAAGTTCCTTGGTCGTTTAAACTCCCATGTGACTGTTACAAATACGTTTCAGTGTATGAAGTATTGAAAGATTAGGTGTTAAGGGTATAAAAAGATTATCTAGAAATAATTTTCTGTCGAACAGGTTAATGGTTAGATACGAAGTAAAAGGTGTTTGGAAGTGTCTGAGGAAGTAGACTGTCTATACGCAGAAAATGCAAGAAGGTTGATTTTGTGCTAAATAATAACTAGACTTTAGAAGCCAAATTATGTGGACTTGATTAACGGGTGTCAATATGCACAATTAACTACACTGAAAAAAATATTTGGATCACATTGTGAATTTGCGTAGATATTGACGGAAAGTTTACAGTCCCATAGCTGTAAAAAAAAATTGCTAACAATAACAAGTGAAAAAAAAATGTGTTTTTTTAAAAATATTGTGAAATTTCATATAACCTGTAGAATTCACAAGATATGTCAGTAATAAAACTTATTTTTTTTGTAAAATGCTACACGAAATGTAAAATCGCAATGAAAAATCTTACTTATCTTACTTATTGTTTTTTCAAGACGTATTGTGAGCTCACCATTTTTGTGTTTTTACAGTCGACTTTGTAAATTCACATTTCGAAAATACAACCAATTTACCTACCCTCCTGTGAAATTACAAGACCTAAGGAGTAAAATCAAATTTATTGTTAATTTTTTCGATTTTATACATATAGACAAGCTTGTAAAAAAAATTTAATAAATTTGGCCTGGAGCTTCGCGAGATATGTGTCAAAAACGGCATTTTTGGTATTTTTCGAGTGGATTGCTTCACTATTTTTTAAATATCTCCGGCTCTAAGGCCCTGAAAAAAAAAACGAATTCGCGCACATTATTTTTTTTACTGTATTGGCAATAAATAACCAAAGAATTCTCGGATTTTCTTAAAAATTGGAGAAAATCGGGAAGACATGGTAAAAATTAAAAGAAAAATGCATTTGTCCACCCAAAACCGGCATTTTTCGAAAAAAAATTGAATTGGCCACCATTTTTGGAAAAATAATAGTAGAGAAAAATTTTTTATCTTAAAAAGAAGGATCTTATATGTACTTTTGTCTAAGAAAATCCAACATTTTATTTCTTTATTTAAAGTGCCCAATTTAGGAAATAATAAAAAAATAAAAATACATATTTTCTCCAATTTTTAAGAAAATTAGAGTATTCTTTGGTTGGGCCCTCTTCTATTTTCCCTATATACATTGCAATTTCATAAGTACATCACTGATATGAAATCCCACTTTTATGCTGACGACACCGAGCTTTACCTCGAATTTAAAGAAGCGGACGTTGATTTAGCCGCCGTGAAAATCAACAGAGATCTTGAAAACTTATGTGAACTATCAAAGAAATGTTGCCTATCAATAAATTCCACAAAATCAAAAGCCATGGTATTCGGTCGCAAGAAATCCAGAAACACTATTAAAAACAATATGCAAATTTATATTGGCAATAACTGTTTGCCATTTTCCAAGTGTGAAAAAAACTTAGGCATTCTTATAGACGAAGATTTACATGTTGATTCAATTATAAAAAAGTCTTTCTGCAATTTAAAATTAATCTACTCAAATCGAGATATTTTAAGTAAAAACACAAAAAAGATACTCTGTGAAAGTTTAGTCTTGTCTCAATTTAATTATGGGGACATAATATATGGTCCAGCATTGACAAAATTTCATAAGAATCGTCTACAACGTATTCAAAATGCTTGTATAAGGCTCATTTGTGGTATTCGGCGACGTACCCCAACTTCTAATTATATGATTGAGTTAGGTTGGCTGAATCTACATGCATTTGTTCAGTTCCAAAAAATTTTGTTATCAAAAAAACCAAACTACCTTCACGAGAAAATAAAAAGAAGATCAGAGGTACACAACATTAATGTACGATTCAGAAACAACCTAACAATCCCCAAACACAAAATCTCTCTAAATTCTACAATATGGCCCCCCAAATGTTTAATACCTCGTCACTTTCCCGTTTCAAAAAAATAGTCAGACTCCACATATTTAATGGAAATATCAATTATGCGTTCTAAAAAAAAACAAAACAATTCTCATTTTTACAACACAGATCTATCAAAAAAAAAATATTCATGTAAATAGTATTTTAATATTATTTCATTATAATTAGGGTAATTTGTTATGTTACGGGTTAGTTTAGTTAATAAAAAAAAACGGTTATTATATTATATATATATATATTATATTACACTGCAATAGATTGTATTTATTGTATGCTTTTGCGTTTACAATGCTATAAATTTAATTTTTCAAGGTTGCGTGGTAGAGCGCTGCTCAATCACTATTCCCCCGGGATAATGTTTGAGTAAGTAAGTAATCTTTATTTAGGATATCCTAATCGTACAACATATATATAATAATAATAATAACAATTTCAGGATAAAAAATAGTAATAAATGTAAAAAGATAAAATAGATAGTGCGAACGTCGCCGTTTGCTTTCAGGTAATATCTATTTTCTTTTGGTAACTATATTTTTTATAACCGGTATTCATGAAAGCAATAAAGTTATTTATTATTATTATTATTATTATTTATTGCCAATTCAGTAAACTGTAACGATAGTGGAATTTTTTGAACCATAAAAATACCAAAATTCAGTAAAAAAAATAATGTGCTCGAATTTGTTTTTTGAAGTTAAGATGCATTTTAAAAAAAACCCTACTATACGGATCGATACTCTACTTCATCACGGTCATTTTAATTTTTTTTTTATTTTTCCACGACTCTTAGAGCCGGAGATATTTAAAAAATAGTGCAGCAATCTACTCGAAAAATACCAAAAATGCCGTTTTTGGCAAATATCCCACGAAGCTCCAGCCCAAATTTATTGAAAAAATTTTTACGAGCTTCTTTTTATGTATAAAATCGAAAAAATTAAAAAAAATTGACTTAGCTCTTACATCCATTTTCAGAATATTTTCGTCTATTTTCACTCCACTACACAGCGTTCACTGTGATTTCACAATGAATTTGAGAATTTTTCAATTTTCTTATGAAATTTCACAACTTCAAAGGTAATTTTACAGTGAAAATCTAGGGCCATAAATAACCCATGATTTTAACTGTAATTTCACAAAACGCTTCTTTCAGTGTAATTAGAACAAAACTCGTCGCTTGGAGAGGCATTCGACCGGCTAAGAAATTCCGATTTATAAATCATTTTTATCTCTGCGATTAAGGATCAAAGCAACTTGTCGGCACATCTGGGAATTTTGTTTTTATATGTCTTCAATTGAAAATAGACAAACTAATAACCACGTTTGTGAATTAATTATTAAGTTACCCAATTTAAAAAAGGTGAAGGTGAAACGCAACATTTAAAAATGCTCAAACTTTACATAACATCATACTGGAATGCACACGATTTTCGAAAAAAAAAAAACTTTAATTACATTTAGAAGCCCATTGCAATCTCTATACCTCCAAAGGTATATATTACAAATCTCTCGATTGGAATATACGCTATGCCGCAGCGCGACGGGATCGGTAATAACATTTAGATAAACCGTCAAAATTAAAACAAGAGAGAGATACCAACGCGATAAAACGAAAAAACCCAAAGGCCTCTTTGGCATACACACCGCGAACAGATCATATCTGAGCCACGATTTTGTTCAGCCTCAACTCTCGCCTTTTACAAAACCTATATTTACCGACACTTTGGTGTGAAACAGAAAAATTAAGCGTTTGCTTTAATCGTTTTCACTTATCTATTAAACGGTTAATCAACTGTTTAATATTTAATAACGAATATATCATTAAAATGTTATTGGCTTTTAATTGGAAGGTGGTTTTGGAATATATTTTATAATTATTGGAGATTAATGGGATGGGATGCGCTTTTTATTTATTTTTTTTTTCACGGTTATCGTGAATATTCTCAGTGAATTACAGATGGCCTTCGAGCATTTTGGGATCTTAAATACCTGCATTTTTAATATGAAACATTTCACTCCGACCTACACCTTATTATTATATTTTTTTAAATAGCCTTGTATGTACTCTCACTTCCGCGTTATTTATCTAACCAATTTTTTGTTAGGTTACTTCCTCAATTCCTCAATAAAGACAGTTGGGTAATATATTCAAAATTACTGACTTTTTTTTTCAAGCGTATCAAAATATGAATATTATATTTCATATCTATACTGATGGCGCAAATATTTAAATAATAGAACAGAATTGAACTTTATTTCTTACAAACAACAAAGAGTAAAAGTTAAAAACTTATTATTACTAACTAAACAAAGAACGTGGACAGAATTTGGTAAAAAATTAGAAAAAATAGCAAAAGCAACCAGAAATTGTTTTTAGTGTGTTAAAAAAATCTTAGAAATAACAGTAAGAAGGTACAAACAGAGTAAACCAGTAAGGAATTTTAATTTATTAGATTCGACATCCTAAGACCGATTTCTGTCTTTCGACTTCATCAGTTAGGCTTTTCGAATCCAATAAATAAAATTCCAAACTCGTACAAGTCAATAGCTATATCCGCTATAAGATAACATTTTTAGATGTGCTACCATCTATGGTAAGAAGAGAGTATTGACATTAAATTTTGACTGAATCTAGTCAAGATGTCACTCTCTTTTTTTTATCCCTTTCAGAGATTAATACAAAGTGAGTAAACCAGTAAGGAATTTTAATTTATTAGATTCGACATCCTAAGACCGGTTTCTGTCTTTCGACTTCATCAGTTAGGCTTTTCGAATCCAATAAATAAAATTCCAAACTCGTACAAGTCAATAGCAATATCCGCTATAAGATAACATTTTTAGATGTGCTACCATCTATGGTAAGAAGAGAGTATTGACATTCAATTTTGACTGAATCTAGTCAAGATGTCACTCTCTTCTTTTTTATCCCTTTCAGAGATTAATACAAAGTGAGTAAACCAGTAAGGTATTTTAATTTATTAGATTCGACATCCTAAGACCGGTTTCTGTCTTTCGACTTCATCAGTTAGGCTTTTCGAATCCAATAAATAAAATTCCAAACTCGTACAAGTCAATAGCTATATCCGCTATAAGATAACATTTTTAGATGTGCTACCATCTATGGTAAGAAGAGAGTATTGACATTAAATTTTGACTGAATCTAGTCAAGATGTCACTCTCTTTTTTTTATCCCTTTCAGAGATTAATACAAAGTGAGTAAACCAGTAAGGAATTTTAATTTATTAGATTCGACATCCTAAGACCGGTTTCTGTCTTTCGACTTCATCAGTTAGGCTTTTCGAATCCAATAAATAAAATTCCAAACTCGTACAAGTCAATAGCAATATCCGCTATAAGATAACATTTTTAGATGTGCTACCATCTATGGTAAGAAGAGAGTATTGACATTCAATTTTGACTGAATCTAGTCAAGATGTCACTCTCTTCTTTTTTATCCCTTTCAGAGATTAATACAAAGTGAGTAAACCAGTAAGGTATTTTAATTTATTAGATTCGACATCCTAAGACCGGTTTCTGTCTTTCGACTTCATCAGTTAGGCTTTTCGAATCCAATAAATAAAATTCCAAACTCGTACAAGTCAATAGCTATATCCGCTATAAGATAACATTTTTAGATGTGCTACCATCTATGGTAAGAAGAGAGTATTGACATTAAATTTTGACTGAATCTAGTCAAGATGTCACTCTCTTCTTTTTTATCCCTTTCAGAGATTAATACAAAGTGAGTAAACCAGTAAGGAATTTTAATTTATTAGATTCGACATCCTAAGACCGGTTTCTGTCTTTCGACTTCATCAGTTAGGCTTTTCGAATCCAATAAATAAAATTCCAAACTCGTACAAGTCAATAGCTATATCCGCTATAAGATAACATTTTTAGATGTGCTACCATCTATGGTAAGAAGAGAGTATTGACATTAAATTTTGACTGAATCTAGTCAAGATGTCACTCTCTTCTTTTTTATCCCTTTCAGAGATTAATACAAAGTGAGTAAACCAGTAAGGAATTTTAATTTATTAGATTCGACATCCTAAGACCGGTTTCTGTCTTTCGACTTCATCAGTTAGGCTTTTCGAATCCAATAAATAAAATTCCAAATTTCTCTCTCTTTCCACTGGATTAAAACCACTTAGTTGTTAAAAAAGTTTTTTTATTGACGTTTCGGCTTTCCAGATCGAAAGCCGTTATCAAAACGACATAAAATAAATAAATTTACTAGAAACAGAACACGTGATAATCTTGCAAAAATATGACATCAACATAGTATACATAGAATAAGATTTTGAGATTGAAGATGTCAAAATCTGTTTCAATCATATTTTTGTGACGTTTCTGGGAACGAATTTTTGAAAGGATAGCGCATTTGCATATTATAAGAGAATTTATACTTCGTCATAAATGAAGTTTTCTTATTAATATTATCATAAGAAAAAACCAGATAAAAACTTATGATACTATCCCGATATAGAGGGTATCCTTTTTGCAATTAACTCTTTTTGTAAAATAGGTATCCAAATTTTTGAAATATCAACCGAACAATTAGAAACACATTCGTTATTATTTAAGCATATCAATGCTGCTTCTTTAACTTTGCGGTTATAATTATTCGGTTCTTTTAATAATCTAGTTGAAAAATTCCATTGTATTTTATGACCAGAATCCCATGCATGTTCACATATTTTGGATTTTTCGAATTGTTTATTTTTAATGTACGATTGGTGTTCATTAAGTCTAATATGAAAAGGTCTAGATGTTTCTCCTATATAAAATTTATTACATTCGCATGGAATTTTGTAAATACAATTTTTTGTGTTTTGAATTTCATTAAAAGGTTTTGTATTTACTATTAAAGATTTTAATGTATTATTAGTTTGAAAAACTGTTTTTAAATTAAATTTATTGCCAATCCTTCTAATTTTTTCGGATAATTTTGGAATATAAGGGATTTTTACTATATTTGAAAGAATTATTGGGGGGTTTAAATTTTGATCTTTAGTTTTGATGTCTCGGTAAAGTTCACGATTTATAAATTTACTTGGGTAGTTGTTCTTAATCAAGACAGATTTAACAAGTGATAATTCATTATTTAAGATATTGTCATTTGAACAAATTGTTTTTGCTCTATCGGAAAGAGATTTGACAATACCTCGTTTAACACAAATTGAGTGGTTTGAATTAAAATTTAGATATCTATTTGTATGTGTTTCTTTTCTAAAAACTGATGTATCAAAACAATTGTTGTTATTGTGTATTAGTACATCAAGAAACGGTAATTTTTTATTATTTTCAATTTCAATTGTAAATTTAATAGTAGGTTCCGAATTATTAATAGTATATAAAAATGTATCAATATTTTCCCTATCGTGTTGCCAAATTGCAAAGATATCATCTACATATCTAAACCAGACAGAAGGTCTTAAATTTTGTTTGTTTACAATTTCCATTTCAAAATTCTCCATGAAAATATCACACAATTTTGGTGATAAAGGAGAACCCATTGCCATGCCAAAATTTTGCTGATAAAAATCACTATTTAATTGAAAATATGTAGTTTTAATACATAGTTCCAATAATTCTAGAATTGCTGAGACGCTTAATTTAGTTCTATTTATTAATGTATTATCACTTGTCAACTTTTTTCTCACAAGATTAAGAGTTTTATCGACAGGAACATTTGGAAATAAACTGACTACATCAAAACTAACCATTATATCTGAATTTGTAATTTTGATTTTTGATAATTTTTCTAAAAAATGTTTTGAATTTTTGATAAAGGAATTAGTATTTCCTGATAACGGATCTATTATTTTAAGTAGAAATCTTGCTAAATTTTGACAAGGTGAATTTATAGAACTTATTATTGGTCTTAATGGTATTTGTTGTTTATGAATTTTGGGTAAACCATAAAAATGTGGAGGTTTACTATAATGAGAAGTAAGAGATCTTCGTTCTTTATCACTTAGGAATTTTTTATTTTTATATAAAGTTTTGTAAATTTTGTTTTCAATACTAGTAGTTGGATCTTTATTTAATTTTGAATAGCTACCGTTTTCAATAATTTCGTTAATTTTGTTATCATAATCTGTTTTGTTCATGACAACCGTCGCGTTACCTTTATCTGCCGGTAAAATCTTAATTGTATTGTCATTTTTTAAATTTTTAATTGATTTAAATTCTGCGGAGGTTAAATTTTGATTAATTTTGTAAGATTTTTCTAATTCAATTTTGCAATTGCAAGTGTTCTGTTTCTAGTAAATTTATTTATTTTATGTCATTTTGATAACGGCTTTCGATCTGGAAAGCCGAAACGTCAATAAAAAAACTTTTTTAACAACTAAGTGGTTTTAATCCAGTGAAAAGAGAGAGAAATTAAAATACAAACCACAATGAGCTTCCGAAATGAATTAAAATTCCAAACTCGTACAAGTCAATAGCTATATCCGCTATAAGATAACATTTTTAGATGTGCTACCATCTATGGTAAGAAGAGAGTATTGACATTAAATTTTGACTGAATCTAGTCAAGATGTCACTCTCTTCTTTTTTATCCCTTTCAGAGATTAATACAAAGTGAGTAAACCAGTAAGGAATTTTAATTTATTAGATTCGACATCCTAAGACCGGTTTCTGTCTTTCGACTTCATCAGTTAGGCTTTTCGAATCCAATAAATAAAATTCCAAACTCGTACAAGTCAATAGCAATATCCGCTATAAGATAACATTTTTAGATGTGCTACCATCTATGGTAAGAAGAGAGTATTGACATTAAATTTTGACATCTTGACTAGATTCAGTCAAAATTTAATGTCAATACTCTCTTCTTACCATAGATGGTAGCACATCTAAAAAGGTACAAACACTAACGATTAAAAATAAAAAGGGAGAAATACTAAGAAAAGTGTATATGGGTGATTGTCATGAAATGGGGGTTTTTGAGATTTGCTGGTGAACAAACAAAAAAGTGCTGAAAAAAAATTTTCTCATGTGTTTTCAACATTATTTTGAAGTACTTTCTGTATATTTCCACATAAATACACACGAGGAATAGACATTGAGAAGTTTATATAGAAATTATATGGCTTCGGAGGCGACACAAAATCAATGGAATTATATTTCATAATGTAAGCGGAGTCCCGCGTTGTTTATTAATCCAATAACATTTATACTTGTTTTTTATGATGAACATAATATTCTAAATCTTAATAGGCGAGAATTTTTATATTTTGATGGGAGGAAAATAAAAAAAAGGTAATTATTTTAATCTACAAAATGAAGACCCTGGAGGTTTATCTGAGCCATTGGGGTGACGCAGGGTGGGTTATCATCTGATTCCCTGATGATCAGTTTCGGAACACGCTGCTATCGTTTGAGACCCTAGGCGCGCGGCAATAATGCACTGTTTTTCCGTAAACGTAGTGCCGTGACGTAAAAGCGGAAAATGGACAGGTTACGGAGGCGACAAAAACCCCCATTTCATGACAATCACCCATATCGAAGAACTATCAAATAGAAAACAATGAGACAGAAGAAAACGTAGAAGGAGAATATAATATTAAAGGAATTAGACGAAGCCATTAAAGAACTAAAGAATGGAAATGCACCCGGTGTTGACAAAATTACGGCGGAAATGATCAAAGCCATAGGAGAAGAAGAAACGAAAGTATTGCTAGAATTATTTAAAAAATCTGGATAAGAGAAGAAATTCCTAAGGAAATGGAAGTTGGTTTGATACTACCACTTTTCAAGAAAGGGTTGTAATAATTATAGGGGAATAACACGCTTTCTACTGTAAAGGTCTAACTTCACACTGGACTCTTCCATCAGCAACTTCCGTATTCACGTCAGAATTATATGCAATTTGGCAGGCTTTGAAATTCATAGATATCAGCAACAGCAAAGAAAATCTAATATGTACTGATTCGTATTATTCGTACTATTCTCTAGAAGCATTAATAAACAATTTCACCAAGGATCTATTCGTTAAACAAATACGAGATACTTTACATCACCTGAAGAGAAAAGGTACAAGGGCAACTTTCCTTTGGAAACGCAGATAAAGCCGCTAGAAGCTCTAAAGAAAAATATAGAGGAGATTACGGGCCGATGACTTTAAGATCTTTATTAAACAACTTATACTTAGTAGATGGCAGGATGAGTGGAATCAATATCCATCTAAATTGAGAAAGATCAAAGCGCCAATAAAACCTTTGCCGGAAAAAAATTCTTTGAATACAAGAGAGGAAGTTGGGCTTGCCCGGATTCGCATTGGACATACACGTCTCAGCTCTTCGTTCATGCTTGCAGGAACAAACCCTTCGAGCCGTGATACTTGCCAGGTTCTCCTCACAATTGAACATCTAATTGTGGATTTCCAAACATACAATCGACTTCGAAATAATTTAAAAATGCCGGGAAATGTTAGACAGTGTTTGGCGGAAAAAGAAAATATTTTGAAGTGCTTGCAGTTGCCGATTCCCCAAAAAAAAATATATTGTAACGGTCAAACAAGGTGTAAATGAATTAAATGCCTAACTTTTGGAATAATAATAATCATCAAATTCTACAAATAAATAACATTAAATAATCATTTATTTTAATCTGAACCAACATTATAATCTAAGGAATGATTTGATAATGGTTAAAAGATGTATAAAAGTAATTTTTTTTATATTATAATAATTTATTTAAGAATTTTATGTCAAATTCCGATCTAGGAAGCTGTGAGATATAAGTTCATAAAAACCGAATTTCGCGATCAAGCGGTGCTTTTGCTTAAAAACCTCTGAAGTGTCCACATCAATGCTTGTAACGTAAACAAATGAAAATCTATGTCAAAGCCATTATAGATCGATGGAATAATTGTAGAAATTTACCTGTCAATTTCTAAAGTGAGCTTAGAATTAATTTTTCATCTGAAGATTTTGGAATTTAAATAAAATAGACTTTCCAATCAACATTTCATCATCCTTTCCTGAAGAAAATCCAGTTCCTGCAATTTTTACTGAATTTGTATCCAGATAATGTATCCTGTAGAACATAATCCCGTATTCCTGATTGAAACCTGGTAGAATCATTTGGACCACAGCGTCGATTTGCAAACAAGCAACTAAAGTTCGCTAAAAGAATTCAGAAAGTATTAAAGGTACCTTTTCATTTTCTTAAATATCGATATTTAAAACTTTAAAATAAACAATAAGGCCAGAGTACTCAACTAATTTAACCTATATTTTTAATTTTAATAATAAACGTTACATTTACTTTCATCCTGTTTAAATATTTCACACTGCAACCGCAAATTTTGATTTCTGTTTTTGATTGTAAATAAATGCACACATATTTTTCTTCTAACTGAGTCGTTATTATTGAATGTTATAACTTTAAAGTCAATTTACAGAAGCACGACTAAGGTTCAAGGTTTTTATGCTTCCGGCTGAATTGAAAGAGGCCGCCCCACAAAATAAACACGTTCTGGCTAAGATTACGTCAGAAGGTAAAATTAATCTTTTAAGAAAGTTACTTACAAAATAAATTAAAACTTATACAAAAACAAAAAAATTTAGGTGTTTCACATTTCGTTTCGCATGGTAAGATCTGCCTAATTAGCGGTAAGTAACAATATATAGCAAGTCGAGCTTTCTATCCCAGCCTGCACAACGGGTTGCCTACATTGTAACTTGGATTTAGTTCTTAAATGGAGTTTAGAAGAGAGTTTTGACACTTTATAAAGCAACGAATTCCCTGTATTGGGTGTTGCATACCACACAATTTGCATTGTGTGTTGCAAAGTTTTTGCTTACTTTGATTTTGTTATTTAAGTGGAGGTGGCATTGATATTTCCGTAGTACTGACTTTGACAAGTTTTATATTGTCTTTAAATATATAACTCTTCTAGTTATTGGATTTTAGAACAAAAATTGAGAGAATTGCGTCCGTCAAGAGCATTATAAAAAGGCATATTTAAATTTACGGATTTATTAAAACTTGCAGGCTTTTATTAATCATTAATACGTACTTTTGTCTGAAATAATTTAAAACATTGTTTGTATCGACATTAAAAATAATTAACTCCGTCTCATTTACATAATAAACAAATTATTCACGGTATTTGTGGGTCGAACAACCGATCACGACGGATTATTTAATGACAAATCGAATATTACTATTACAGAATCTAATCATTAACACTTTCCAATAGTTTACGGATTTGATTTATCGTCTAATCGAACAGCACGAACTGTGTTATTAATTTATGCCGACAATTTTAGTATTTGTTACTTAATTTATCGAACAGTCGGATTTCTGCAAATTGATTACATTTTAATCAGGCATAGGAATTAGTGCTAATCTAGTCACATTATGAAAATAAGACTTTCATTTTTCCAAAATTATTTATTGTTAAAGTAAGCAAAATTACAGGGAGGAGTCTGATCACCTCTACTGTGGGATTTGGTAATTGACGAGCTCCTGGAACAGCTCAGCAATGCAGGATATTATACCCAGTGGTATGCCAACGCTGTACTCATACTTGTAGTGGGGAATTTTAAAAATATTGACGCTGAATATCGTGGAGAGGTGGTGTCTAAAGGAAAACCTTCACGAAAAAGAAGATGGACAGTTTCAGGCTACCCAAGCTCTTCAACTGCAATTAATCCAGGAGGTATAACCACAGACGCTAAACTAACCTGGATCAAGCATTTGGAAAAAACCATAAACAAGAGTAAAATGGCACAAATGGCCGCTAAAAGGGCCGTAGGCATTAAATGGGGTTTAAAACCACTGGTAGTACACTGCTGTGGTAAGACCCATGTTAACCTATGGCTCTTTAGTGTGATGGCCTACAGTAATACAAAGAAAGGCGATACTGGAGCTTGCTAAACTCCAGCATTTGGCATTACAGGTATAATGGAAACCATACTAAACCTTCCGCCAATAGCTACTGGGATCCTTATGAACAAGGATAAAGTAGAATCACAAAAAGTATCACTAACTCGTTGATGGAAATGAAAAAACAACTTCATAAAGCCCTTCAGCGTTCAGCTGAGATGGGAAGGTGAAGTAACAAACAACTATCGGGAACGAACATTGGTTTGGTATACTGATGGATCAAAAACCGCAAGTGGAACTGGAGCTGGAATATATGGTGAAACATCCAGATGCAACATAAGAAATTTTCATACGTAAAATTACGTCGTCCTTTGTATACTAATTTTTTAGACTATTTCCCTCGTCTTAATTTCCACCAATCACAAACGCGCAATTTTGAATTACTAATGGCTTCTAGATGAAAAAACTGTATGACTGCTCCTGTCAGCAGTTTTTTCGAGTTTACCCTCGGCAAAACTTGACAGCTGTTGTCACCAAAAATTACAATACATTTCGGAAGCTCATTGTGGTTTGTATTTTAATTTCTCTCTCTTTTCACTGGATTAAAACCACTTAGTTGTTAAAAAAAGTTTTTTTATTGACGTTTCGGCTTTCCAGATCGAATGTGGTTTTAATCCAGTGAAAAGAGAGAGAAATTAAATTACAATACCTTTGATAACAAGTAATTATGGTCTCCTAGGACACCAGAAAACGAAGCTAAACAATTTTTCTGATTGTATTGCCAATTAATTTTGTAATATTGTTTTTAAACAGTGCTAGTCAGCTTATGTAGTGAAAATGAGTCGCTTTGGAAGTGATTCTATGACTAATATTGATCTGGCGATTGAGAAAATAATGTGTAATTGTGCTGTTAAAACTAGCCTACTTTTGATGGGAATATTTTAAATTAGGCAAAAATATTTTGTTATATCTCTGTGATTTGGACACAGTTCCTATTTCTATTATTTATGTGATGATGAATCTGTTTTCTATTTTTTTTATCATCGAAATGAAAATACTGTATAAAAATGATACTCTGTTAATGTAAATCCTAATGTACCTGTAGTTAAATTATGTTCATATAAAATTCAATATGCATTGTAAAATGAAGGTAGAAACTAAGTTAAGTTATGTAAATCGAAATAAATAAATAAATAAATATATAAAAAATAAAATAATACGTAGTAAGTTTTGTATGCAGAATAATCTGTTACTCATGAAATAGTCTTGTCAAATACCATTCGGACATCTAATTTTTCCTGTGAAAAAAATCGAAAAAACACAATGAAAGTAATATTTTTTTAACAAAATGCATTCGTGCAGGTGCAAAAATCCTCATGCTCATGCTTCTTGTTAAAATATTACTTAGCAACGTGTTTTTTCGATTTTTTTCTGAAAAATTAGATGCCCATATGATATTACTTACGATAATTAAATGAAGCAAATATTCAATGTGTATAAATAAAATCATTTAAATAAAACATAGTACTTATATTGATATAAATTTTGTACCTATATTTCATCTATTGAGATCTCTGTTAAGATTATACCATTTAATCTTTGGATAAAATACTTAATTCGATATTTATCGACTTGGTATATGGGAATTCAAACTCACACAACTATATCTTAAACGATATCGACGGTAATAGAAAACCAAAAGCGTGAGGAAAAACACTGATAACAATCTGTTATTTAATTTATTATCGAAGGCTCTAAAGTGCCTACATATATATACGATCGATAGAGTAAAATTTGTATTGTTAATTGCATTGCAAGAATATAATTGTTCATTTATAAGTACTGAACCACACTGCCAACATTTTTTGGAATTTATACAGGAGTATTTAACCATGAAGGTTGAATTTTTTATGCAAATAATGGATAGAACATATTCCTACAAATCAAATGAAAATCGGTATTATTATACGATTCAAGATATTTGAGAAGGCCTCAAATAGTTCTTATCATGGTTGCTAAAGATTTGCTTAATTTTGACCAGTTATTTCTACTTTCGAACGCAAATATTTAGGTTTTTTTACATTCATATTGAAAATAAAACTTGCCTTTCCGCTTTTTCTAGCTTTAGGACTGGTAAAACAAATAAATTGCATAGCACAACCTTGATATGCTTGTGTACTATTACCTACAACTGATAAGCTAATAGGATTAGGTAAAAGACCAGCAGTTAATCTCAAATATCTTGTAGAGTTTTAGAAACAAAAATTGTTTCTCAATTACGATTAATGTATATGTATTTGTCTTTGACAGTTTGTGAAAGGAGTCTGTCGGATCTTGGAGCTTCTTCACTCTTAACGTTTTCTGGCGCCTGCGCCTGTACGAATACATACTGTCAAAGAAGTTTGACATCGTGGGTGTCATTTTATCATATTTCTCTCTCTTTGGAGATTAGAGAATCTAAACGAACTAGGCAAGAATAACACTGTTACCCTCCTATGGGTTCCGGGACACACTGGAGTGGAGGGTAATGAAATAGCAGACGTATTCGCAAAAAAAGGGGCTAAAACACCATTTCTGGGACCTGAACCCTTCTGCGGAATAAGCACCAGTACAATACTTGATGAACTTGGAAAAGAAGTAAATAACAAAAGAGCCCAATACTGGATAGAACTACAAGGAATGAGGCAGGCCAAGACACTACTGGGGAACTATAACCAGAAGGGATCTGACGACTGCATCAGTAAAAGTAAAAATAAGCTCAGAATACTAACGGGTATCCTAACAGGGCATCTAAAGAAACTCGGCTTAGTAGACAAGGAAGAATGCAGATTCTGCGAGGAAGAGGATGAAACCTCTATCCACATTCTCTCAGAATGCTTTACAATAGCAAAATCCAAGGGTACGATACCTCGGAGAATATCAAATAGAAGAGGAAGATCTACGTAACCTGAAGCCTATCGACATCCTGAACTTTTTGAAAGCAATAGGACTGGAGGAACTGCTCTAATCGATGAGACACCCTTAACGAATGGGCAGCGGAAGGGGACACAATAGATCTTTTACGTCGCAGTGTATCGACACCCTCATCACAGATAGGTAGATAGATACTGTCAAAAAATTTTGACATCGTGGGTGTCATTTTATCATATTTCTCTCTCTTTGGTAATTGTTTGACAGTTTTTGAAATTACCCAGTAGGAAATAGTTGTAAAAAGGTTGCATATGTGTGAAATAAGTCGGAAATAGGTGAAAAGATATGGAAAATTAAGGAAAAACGCTTTCCCCGAGGAAAACATATAGATAATTACAAATTTCAAAATATCCAACATAACAGCCCAGTTTTCAAGGTTTTTTCCCATTATTTTACAATAAAAATAAAATTCCTAAAATAAAAATCGTTCTGACTATATTCATAATTTGTTATACTTATACCCGCCACTGAAAATCACTTTATTCCGAGTCCTAACGTGTTCTGCGGTATAATTGAACTTTGAGTTATTGCCCCACGCCCCGCCTACTCTTTGGTCGCGGTTTCTTTAGTTTCCACCTTCCTCCCACAATAATGGGCACTCGCTCTTTATACCTTTCGATATGCTCACTTAATGCCAACCATCGAAAAAGAAAAATTACGAGAATGAAACACTTTCCTCGCTATAATTTTAGACCCTACACGGCCGATTGACTTTCGAGATATATCTATCAGCAAATGAAGAAAAGATATTCAACCAGCAAATATATATTTGCACCGTCTAGGAAAGGTTCCCAGATCCAGAACCATTACTCGACCTACTGCAATGTCACATTAAATAATGTGTCAAGAAATTATCACAAGATCCTCATCTCTCTATTCGGTTGTAAGGAAACTAACAAGAGAGTCTGATAAATTGTAACTTCTTCCATCAACTTAAAGAGGTCCTGAATACTCTTCCAGTTTGTGCCCAATTCACCAATCACTTTTGTAGAATCGCAGAATTTTTATGGGAGATAGTTGCCTGGTGTTTTTTGGTTAACCAGTTGCTTTGAGGATTGTTTGAAGTACCAGACTGATTTGGACTCATATGTAAAAGAATTTAGACCCTTCAAAGCTGCCTGTCGACCATTATCTAAATATATACACCTTGTGTATCCATTTACTGGAAATCTCTATACAATGTTTGATATCGAATGGTTCAGCTAGGTTATCGATGGCTTCTTAAGTTAGACCCAACTCCTTCCTTCTTCTTCAAGCCATCTTCAAGCACTTGGTGGTGATTCTATGTCAGTCTTCAATGACCGCTTTAGAGGAACTATTGAAATAATGTGTCAAGAAATTATCACAAGATCCTATTCTCTCTTTTCGGTTTTAAGGTATCAGCTTTCACATTTTGTATGGGATTTCCCTGGAAACTAACAAGAGAGTCTGATAAATTGTAACTTCTTCCATCAGCTTAAAGGGGTCCTGAATACTCTTCCAATTTGTGCCCCATTCACCAATCACTTTTGTAGAATCGCAGAATTTTTTTGGGAAATAGTTTCACTGGATCCTTAGTTTCAGATGTTCCATTTCTCATTGCCTGGTGTTTTTTGGTTAACCAGTTGCTTTGAGGATTATTTGAAGTACGAGACTGATTTGGACTCGTATGTAAAAGAATTTAGACCCTTCAAAGCTGCCTGTCGACCATTATCTAATTCTATACACCTTGTATGTCCATTTATTGGATATCTCTATGCAATGTTTGATATCGAATAGTTCAGCTAGGTTATCGAGGGCTTCTTAAGTTAGACCCAACTCCTTCCTTCTTCTTCAAGCCATCTTCAAGCACTTGGTGGTGATTCTATGTCAGTCTTCAATAACCGCTTTAGAGGAACTATTGAAATAGTGTGTCAAGAAATTATCACAAGATCCTCTTCTCTCTATTCGGTTGTAAGGTATCAGCTTTCACATTTTGGATGGGATTTCCCCGGAAACTAACAAGAGAGTCTGATAAATTGTAACTTCTTCCATCAACTTAAAGAGGTCCTGAATACTCTTCCAATTTGTGCCCAATTCACCAATCACTTTTGTAGAATCGCAGAATTTTTATGGGAGATAATTTCACTGGATCCTTAGTTTCACCTGTTCCAATTCTCGTTGCCTGGTGTTTTTTGGTTAACCAGTTGCTTTGAGGATTGTTTGAAGTACGAGACTGATTTGGACTCATATGTAAAAGAATTTAGACCCTTCAAAGCTGCCTGTCGACCATTATCTAAATCTATACACCTTGTATATCCATTTATTGGAAATCTCTATGCAATGTTTGATATCGAATAGTTTAGCTAGGTTATTGAGGGCTTCTTAAGTTAGACCCAACTCCTTCCTTCTCCTTGAAGCCATCTTCAAGCAATCAATGCTGATTCTATGTCAGTCTTCAATAACCGCTTTAGAGGAACTATTGAAATCTATCTAGCGACTTACCAGACCTTCTTGTGGCTGTAGTAGTCTGTGAGTAGGTAGGGCCTGCTCTGTCTTCACATAGATGAAGAGACATTGCTTCCAGATTCAATTCACGAATTCCTATGTGTTCGAAATCCACCATCTTAACACAAGTTTCCATTGTCTTATTGGTCATATCTGATTATATAATCCGAACTCTGATTAAAAGTTCGGAAATATTTACGATTAATTATATATAAACACAAAAGGATTATCCTGAACTAAATGTGATAAATGTTTGAAGAAAAATAAATAATAATTAATAAATAATTATAAATGTAACAACAATGTAATAACAATAACTATATCTACTACATAGTGGCGTCTGTGAATCGGAAAAAACCATGAAAAATGGACCAAAACTTCCCCCCCCCCCATTTTAGAGGATGCTGAACACGATGGCAGTATCAGAATTTCTATTTTCGACTGCTGACCCCCCTAAAACGGCCAAAAACTACCCCCTAAAGGGCTTAAACAGGCAGCGCATCATTTTCCTGTAAAAAAAAACGTCTTTTCCCCCGTTTTCGAGGATGAAGAGCACGATGGTGGTGTTAAAGATTACTTCCAAACCTCACCAACCCCTCCACCGGCCAAAATTCACCCCCGACAGAGATGTTTTTTTTTCTTCTTTTTAACAGCGACAAAACGTTTGTGCCCCAGTTTTCGAGGTTGCTGAACATGATGGCAGTATCAGAATTTCTCTTTTCGCCAGCCAAACCCCCTAAAACGGCCAAAAACTACCACCTAAAGGGGTTAAACGTCTTTCGCCCCGTTTTTGAGAATGCCGAGCATGGTGGAGGTGTTTCGGGGGTGAGTTTTGACCTGTGGAGGGGTAGGTGAAGGTCGGAAGTAATCTTCAACATCGCCACCGTGCTCGGCATCCTCTAAAACGGGGGAAAAGACGTTCTTTTACAGTGAAATGATGCGCTGCCGGTTCAACCCCTTTAGAGGATAGTTTTGGCCGTTTTAGGGAGTTCAGCAGTCGAAAATAGACATTCTGATACCGCCATCGTGTTCAGCATCCTCGAGGAGGGGGGAGGTACTCTCGATCCGGGTAAATTTTGGTCCATGTCCTTCCAACTCACAGAGGCCACTAACAGCCCAAATATAACATTTGAAACTTACCTTTAATACCTACATAAAATAAATCAACTTGACAATGACAAACAAGTGTATACGTCTAACAATAAGATAAATAATGAAAAAAAAAACTAGTCAGCAAATCTGCTAGAAGTGCCATCTACGAAGCAGTAGGTAACTCTCTGAAATAGCTGTTTAAATGGAAAACATTTTTTTCACTAGGTCACTGTTCAATTAAACCATCGAAATGGAGATGGCTCTTACCTGTTCAGGCGATTAAGGTACTCATATGGTGCGTTGCCAAATTTTAACATTGATCACTAGAAATCACTTTATTATAGGCCTGATGATGGTCATATTAGACCGTAACTAGTTGCTACCTTTTTTATGTTTTTTATTAACACCAAAAAAAATGTAACTTGTGGTACTGAGTTTGTAGCGTCAACTTACTTTGTTCAAGAACATTTGAACATTTGAAACATTTTCAAAATTTTTCGAAAAAACGAGAGAAAGATGAAAGCAATAGAAATTGGTTGGTTCATGTAATAAGAATGAAAAACAGTACAGAAGACAAGAAGACAAGAAGAAATAGGGAGTAGAAAGGGAAAAAAATAAGATAAGATATGGAAACTCTAGCAAGAAAAAGGAAGCAATGAGACAGATAGATAAAAGACGAAGACAACGAAGAAGAAGAAGAAGAAAAAGAAGATCTTTAATTATATAAAAAATTTAATACTAGCAGGAAATGAGATGAAACCAAATAGGAAATTGTAAATTTAAATGTCCAATAGCATAAATAACGATTTTTATCTGGGGTGTTCCACACGAATCCGATCTAGGCCCTTTGTTAATAATATACTAAAAATTCTTTGCAAACGTATCAGTACGAATGCATTTATTTTTTAACGTACTAATTTTTTAGGGATATTTTCAAATTTTATTGGCAACGTTGCAGCCGTCTGAAAGGTT
This sequence comes from Crepidodera aurea, assembly GCA_949320105.2. NCBI lineage: Eukaryota > Metazoa > Arthropoda > Insecta > Coleoptera > Chrysomelidae > Crepidodera > Crepidodera aurea. Next base: position 8,556,589 of record OX439475.1, on the reverse strand, counting down.
TCACCTGCACAGGTGGCTGACACAGGTGAATTGAAATCTAATCAGTTCCACGGTTCCTCTCTTACCGTTATATTAACAGCTTTTCATTGTATTTGTGCACCGAATTTTGACATAATTTTATTCTATCAGTGATCAAATATAAAAGGATTGGACAAATGACGCTTTTGCAAATTTTTTGATAATTTTCAGGAGTTCACAAGTTAATGATTTGCCGTATTCCAAACAAGCAAGATGACAACAAATAGATTTCACAAGTATGTAGTCCTTTTAGAATTATATTAGAAACTAGTAAAAGTTGTTTTTGTTTGATGATGAGTGGGTTTTAGATTTATATAAAATTGAAAGGAATTTGATCCTGAAATGCAACGTTTTTGCATTAAAAAATAATGCAACTAAATATTTCGAATTACTGATTTGGTTGCCAAAAATGTTAGGAATGATAGGATTGCATATACATATTTTAAATTTTTATTTTCACTACATTTTTTTATTTTTTACCGGCTAAATGTATATATGATCTTGTCGATCAAGTATTCTCTCAAAAAACTTGACCTCTTAGCTGTAATCGAAAATTTTCTAAATCTGAAACCAATTTTATGGATCCAATTGTTTATTGATCTGGCACTGTATACATAATTCGGATTTTCTTCACTAAGGCGTTGATGTATGTGTATTTTGCGTTCTTCGACTTTGTTTTTCTTATTTGCTCATATCCATTTTTATTTCCATGTACTTTCACCTATATTTCCTGGAAATGGAGCCAGTTTTTTATTATTCTTTATCTCTAATTTACATTTTCCATGTTTCATTTCTTTATTATCTATGAATATTTTTTAAATTCATTTTTGGCTGTGTGGAAGTTACCGGTACAAACCTTAGTTTATGGATATTCAGCATACTCAAAAGAAGAAAATATATTTAAACATTATTATTTTCCAGGATATTCTATTTATATATTCGTAGCTTCAACGTTACGTCATCTAAAAAGTATTCCTTTTAAAAGTAAGATAATAAAACAATAACAAATAATAAAAATCAATCAATTTTATCTTATCAGGTACCTAATATTATATATCGTATATCGTCGTGCCGAATGTGAAAAAACCAAACTGTATATCTGCATTTTATTTTCAGTATTAACAGACAAGGGCCAATCATTTTCTGAAACAAAAAAATTCTTAGCAGTATATGTGGATGGTCGGAAAATTTTGGGTTAATTAAAGTAAAGTCAAAATTACCGCAAAAAATGTTTGGGTTATTTTTGAGGGAGAAAGTGAGTTTTTAGGGTATAAATGGACCTAGACTCTACAAAAAAAATTCAAAAAAATTAAAATATGCTTTACGCAGAATGAATTTTATATAAGAAAAGATTGGCAAAGTCAAAATTACCAAAAAAAAATGTTTGGGTCATTTTTGAGAGAAAAAGTTAATTTTTTGGGTATAAATGGATCTAGAATCTACAAAAAAAATTCAAAAAAATTAAAATTTGGTTTACGCAGAATGAATTTTGTATAAGAAACGATTGGCAATGTCAAAATTACAGAAAAAAAATGTTTGGGCCATTTTTGAGAGTAAAAGAGATTTTTTTAGGGTATAAATGGACCTAGACTCTACAAAAAAAATTCATAAAAATTAAAATTTGATTTACGCAGAATGAATTTTATATAAGAAAAGATTGGCAAAGTCAAAATTACCGAAAAAAATGTTTGGGTCATTTTTGAGGGAAAAAATGAGTTTTTTAGGGTACAAATAGACCTAGACTCTACAAATAAACATTCAAAAATATTAATATTTGGTTTACACAGAATGGATTTTGTATAAGAAACGATTGGCAATGTCAAAATTACCGAAAAAAAATGTTTGAGCCATTTTTGAGGGAAAAAGTGAATTTTTTGGGTATAAGCGGATCTAGAATCTACAAAAAAAATTCAAAAAAATTAAAATTTGGTTTACACAGAATGAATTTTGTATAAGAAACGATTGGCAATGTCAAAATTACCGAAAAAAAATGTTTGGGCCATTTTTGAGAGTAAAAGTGATTTTTTTAGGGTATAAATGGACCTAGACTCTACAAAAAAAATTCATAAAAATTAAAATTTGATTTACGCAGAATGAATTTTATATAAGAAAAGATTGGCAAAGTCAAAATTACCGAAAAAAATGTTTGGGTCATTTTTGAGGGAAAAAATGAGTTTTTTAGGGTACAAAGAGACCTAGACTCTACAAAAAAACATTCAAAAATATTAATATTTGGTTTACACAGAATGGATTTTGTATAAGAAACGATTGGCAATGTCAAAATTACCGAAAAAAAATGTTTGAGCCATTTTTGAGGGAAAAAGTGAATTTTTTGGGTATAAGCGGATCTAGAATCTACAAAAAAAATTCAAAAAAATTAAAATTTGGTTTACACAGAATGAATTTTGTATAAGAAACGATTGGCAATGTCAAAATTACCGAAAAAAAATGTTTGGGCCATTTTTGAGAGTAAAAGTGATTTTTTTAGGGTATAAATGGACCTAGACTCTACAAAAAAAATTCATAAAAATTAAAATTTGATTTACGCAGAATGAATTTTATATAAGAAAAGATTGGCAAAGTCAAAATTACCGAAAAAAATGTTTGGGTCATTTTTGAGGGAAAAAATGAGTTTTTTAGGGTACAAATAGACCTAGACTCTACAAAAAAACATTCAAAAATATTAATATTTGGTTTACACAGAATGGATTTTGTATAAGAAACGATTGGCAATGTCAAAATTACCGAAAAAAAATGTTTGAGCCATTTTTGAGGGAAAAAGTGAATTTTTTGGGTATAAGCGGATCTAGAATCTACAAAAAAAATTCAAAAAAATTAAAATTTGGTTTACACAGAATGAATTTTGTATAAGAAACGATTGGCAATGTCAAAATTACCGAAAAAAAATGTTTGGGCCATTTTTGAGAGTAAAAGTGATTTTTTTAGGGTATAAATGGACCTAGACTCTACAAAAAAAATTCAAAAAAATTAAAATTTGATTTACGCAGAATGAATTTTGTATAAGAAACGATTGGCAATGTCAAAATTACCGAAAAAAAATGTTTGGGTCATTTTTGAGAGAAAAAGTGTTTTTTTAGGGTATAAATGGATCTAGAATCTACCAAAAAAATTAAAATTTGGTTTACGCAGAATGAATTTTGTATGAGAAACGATTGGCAATGTCAAAATTACCACAAAAAAAAATGTTTGGGTCATTTTTGAGAGAAAAAGTGTTTTTTTAGGGTATAAATGGATCTAGAATCTACCAAAAAAATTAAAATTTGGTTTACGCAGAATGAATTTTGTATGAGAAACGATTGGCAATGTCAAAATTACCACAAAAAAAAAATGTTTGGGTCATTTTTGAGAGAAAAAGTGTTTTTTAGGGTATAAATGGATCTAGAATCTACCAAAAAAATTAAAATTTGGTTTACGCAGAATGAATTTTGTATAAGAAACGATTGGCAATGTCAAAATTTCCGAAAAAAAATGTTTGGGCCATTTTTGAGAGAAAAAGTTATTTTTTTAGGGTATAAATGGACCTAGACTCTACAAAAAAAATTCAAAAAAATTAAAATTTGGTTTACACAGAATGAATTTTGTATAAGAAACCAACGGCGGCTCCAAGGAGGGGACAGTAGGGGCAATAGCCTTCCCCCCAAAATCCAGCAATGAGAGGATATTTCTCAACAAACCCAAAATATTAAACTTTTATATGGTATAAAAAAAATGGGACAAATTTATGAAAAATGTGTATGTTAAACAAATTTAAGGAAAAATATGTGAAAAGGGGTTTTAAAATTGACAGGGTTGTTATGGGATTGTTTATTTATAGTAGATTAGATTGTTTTTAGATTTGAAAAATGTCAGATGTGTAATTTCATAAAGATTATTAAAAAGTAAAAACCTCTATAAATTTGATTTATATAACCCTAAAAGCCGACAACCTTGCCCCTCACCCCCAAATCTCTGGGCTGTAGCCGCTCTTGACCTTTTGAGGGTCGGATATTGGTTTTTAAAATTTGTGGCTTAAATATGCATCATATCGAAAAAAGTTTAATGTAAAAGTTGTAGATAATTAAAAAATCTAAAACTAGACTCTACAAAAAAACATTCAAAAATATTAATATTTGGTTTACACAGAATGGATTTTGTATAAGAAACGATTGGCAATGTCAAAATTACCGAAAAAAAATGTTTGAGCCATTTTTGAGGGAAAAAGTGAATTTTTTGGGTATAAGCGGATCTAGAATCTACAAAAAAAATTTACGCAGAATGAATTTTGTATAAGAAACGATTGGCAATGTCAAAATTGCCAAAAAAAAATGTTTGGGTCATTTTTGAGAGAAAAAGTTTTTTTTAGGGTATAAATGGATCTAGAATCTACCAAAAAAATTAAAATTTGGTTTACGCAGAATGAATTTTGTATAAGAAACGATTGGCAATGTCAAAATTTCCGAAAAAAAATGTTTGGGCCATTTTTGAGAGAAAAAGTTATTTTTTTAGGGTATAAATGGACCTAGACTCTACAAAAAAAATTCAAAAAAATTAAAATTTGGTTTACACAGAATGAATTTTGTATAAGAAACCAACGGCGGCTCCAAGGAGGGGACAGTAGGGGCAATAGCCTTCCCCCCAAAATCCAGCAATGAGAGGATATTTCTCAACAAACCCAAAATATTAAACTTTTATATGGTATAAAAAAAATGGGACAAATTTATGAAAAATGTGTATGTTAAACAAATTTAAGGAAAAATATGTGAAAAGGGGTTTTAAAATTGACAGGGTTGTTATGGGATTGTTTATTTATAGTAGATTAGATTGTTTTTAGATTTGAAAAATGTCAGATGTGTAATTTCATAAAGATTATTAAAAAGTAAAAACCTCTATAAATTTGATTTATATAACCCTAAAAGCCGACAACCTTGCCCCTCCCCCCCAAATCTCTGGGCTGTAGCCGCTCTTGACCTTTTGAGGGTCGGATATTGGTTTTTAAAATTTGTGGCTTAAATATGCATCATATCGAAAAAAGTTTAATGTAAAAGTTGTAGATAATTAAAAAATCTAAAACTTTTATATAGATTATTTTTCAACATAACCTTAAAATTATCGAGAAAAACGCTAAGAACCGGTTTTTCGGTTTTTAATTTTTATCTCTCGCACAAATTATCTTTTTTTTTATGAAAACGTTCTTTTTTGTGTTTTTATTAAGCTGAATTTTTTATATATAAAACTAATACGCAAGCATATTATTTTAAAAAGGGATTATCTCCTTTATATTTTCTTTATTATAATAATTCTTTCAGAAAAATATTTTTATAGAGAATCATTAATTTTTCATTTAGATAATCTAAAAATCAACAAAAATTAAATTAATCCTTGGAAATGTGTGTAAACGATTTTATTTATTACTAATAACTTGTGATAAACCGATATTAAATTAAGAGTTTTAATAAATCTTGAAATATTCGAAATCTGTAGCTGTAGCAGTAGACGAAATATTAATACCAAGAATTAAGCGATTTTTTTTTATCTTACAAGATTAGATTACTTTATCTACCTTGATCATTCTTGTTTCCTCATTTTTAACCGTGTTAAATACAATATTTTCTTTATTTTTGAAGTTTACCCTAAACAAAAATTAAATACAGGATACGACGTTTCTGGATTACAAAACAGAAATTTTGGAATACCTCCAAAATTTACATGAAAAGGATGAGTTGATTTTAAAAAGTTTTCCGTCATGAAAAACTCTGAAAAAGGACGTAAATAGGAAGAAACCCGTTCCTAGCATAGACTTTTGACAGCCCGGTCTTACCCGAGAGCGTTGCGTTGAAGAGGAGGAAGTCGATATGCTGGGTTAACCAATTCTATACTCTATCTAAATCAGAGAGGCCAACTTAAACATTGGAGACATGCAGTGATCACGCTAAGCCGCAGAGACGTACTCATAAATTTTATTTTAAAAGTGTTGATAAAAAATATCTAAAGTCACAAGTCTCAGTAATTAATAATTTTTTCTACAGAGTTTTATAAGAGGTACTCAAAAACAAATTAAATCGGTATTCCCAAACCTGCTAACACAAAGTGCAATTGTAAATCCGTTATGCCAATCTACTTAATGCGGTTCTGTAGACGGTAGACCCTACTCTATAATGCAAACACGGCCTACCTCCCACTTTGACCAATAGGAAGAATATTTCCAATTTGATCACGCGCTGATAAATAAACAAACGCTGGCCTCTTCGATTTGGATATAGTATAAATGGGGTTCATCGCCTGACTCATTGTTTTGACATATAGATGCCACTATTGAGAAATCCATATGACTTTTAGAAAGTACTAACCTTCAAATTATACTTGTTAAAATAAAGTTATAGTGTACTTTTGTATTTTGTATAGGAGTGTAAAAAAACTAAAAGAACTTTACATGGATCCTTTATTCATATTGATAGCGAAATCCAGTGCAATAGTATACTATCTAACAGGCTGAGAAATCGCTTATTATAGCTGCATTCGGCAATTCGCCTCGGCTGCGAACTCTGGGCGAAACAATTGTTATGATTTGTCGTACATACTATTTTTTTTCAATCGCAAACAATTTCATTAGGAAGAGCATTTTAGGTGTCAAAAAAATAAATCATTTTTTTTTAACAAAATTTTTCGTTAATTAACGAAATTAAATGTATAATTTGTTATTCTTCTTCTGATTGCGACATTTTTCAATCAGGATTTTTTTATAGGCGAACTTTCTCAATTGAATTCAACAAACTTGCTAATAATGTTAAGTTTGGTTAGGCATAAGGCAACTCGATGAGTAAGTCAATGTGTTTACACTGGAATGCAATAGATGGAGATGACAATGTAAATTCAACGGACTTTTATTATTCATATTTTGATAGATATGCTTAAAAAATGTATTTTATATTTTGTTACAGAGCTGCCAAGGATGGACTCATTGAAGTTCTCAAAGAAACTACCAAAAGAGACTGTAACGCTAGAGATGAACAAGGAATGACTCCAACTTTATACGCCGCATTTTATGGGAATTTAGAAGCCTTGAGATTATTATGTGGAAGAGGGTAAGAAAACTATTAAAAAAATAGTCATTTTTCCACTGAATCGTGTTTGATGACAGTATTACCGAAAAAATATGAGGCAGCAATTCACTGCTTTTATTTATCTTCTACAACTATGCAAACATTTATTAACCAATAAGTTTTTTTATTGGGAAATACTCGTTAGGCATCCGCCACCAAAAATAAAAGATGAAGAGTAGATAAAAGGGGCTGGTCCAAAATGCGCACCAAAAAGGGTGGACTACCTGCAAACTAGAAATGGTCCTGTAATCCTAGACCACAGGATAAAAGATTATTTTTTAATATGTTTTGAAAAGTTTCTTATAATGTCGAATGAAATATAATTTTATATAATATTAAAATAAATTTCCAAAAAAGTAAATCTCAGTTAAAAAGATAAAATTAAATTATCAGTGATTGATAGGGTCTGAGGTTCTTTTTAATTTTAATATTATTTTAATACACTTTGCTTGAGATAACAACAAACAAGTAAATTAAGATAATCTGTTATTTGTGCATAAATAATTTATGTAAAACAAAATCACAGTTTTATATTCAAATCTGATTCGGTTCCTAACATGTTTTATTCTAGAGGAGAACCAGATAAAGCTGATCTATTTGGCAACACGGCCTTACACTTGGCAGCCGCGCAAGGACACAAACACATAGTAACGTTTCTAGTAAATTTCGGAGCGAATATATACGCGACGGACGTAGACGGAAGGACGCCCCAAGAACTTGCTGGAATCAACAACAGGGAAGATATTTTAAGATTCATAGATAGCGTACATGCCAAATTGGAAGCCACCGATAAGAAAAAAGTCAAATCGATGCAAGATAGAGCCAAAGAAGATTCCAAAAAAAGAGTTAAAGTGAGTATCTATCAAAAATTAAAATACGACGCTTCCGTACAGCAGAGGTTCTTTTGTATGAATATCTATAAAAGTTTGTCCATCGTAAAAAAAAATAATTGTTATGTTCCGGATCAAGGAACAGTACCCACTACCGGGGGCTGGCAACAAGCAAGGATGATAAACTAGAGAGAAGGATGGGCCACTTAACTCAATCTGTCAGACTGTAAATGACGTCATGACATACTGTACATAACATCAAACCTACGTAAAAATGTAAATGAAACAAAAATGGACTTGTGGTTTATTTGCAGATACTTTAACTATTTTCTGTAGTTAATGTGAAATGACACACCCATTCCTGTGTTCTTATAAACAGAGTACTCTTTATTACAGCCAGAAACAACACCCGGCATAACTAATAAGTAGTTCGTGACGTCATTGCTTCTTATGGAAGTGGCCCATCTTTCTCTCTAGTTTATCATCCTTGGGACAAACTGGACAATTATTATCATCTTTAAATTCCAGGTATTTAACAAACGGATGGCTAAACAGGAACAACTAAATGATAAACTGGAAAGGAGGAAAACCAAAGATCATCGACCGTCGATGATTTCCACTTTAAGATCAAGAATAATAGGAGGTTCCATGACAAATTTACTAAACGAAGGTCAAACAGAAAGACGAAGTACCTACAGCGCTATCATTAGTGGTGGCTCGGTTGTCGGTAGGGGTAATATGAGCACCGTACAAAGAAAAATTTTAGCTAATAAAAATAATAGGTTGGGGCAAATTGATGACGATTTTAAGGTATAAAGTCGAAAGAAATATTTATTTAAATTTTTAACCTAAAATATTTTCAGGTGAGTGGCATAGAAGACGGAAAACTCACGGTAAACTCACTAAAGGGAATTCGAAGAGATTCTGAAGTTTTGTACGGGGGTACGTTAGAAACGATAAATTTGAAAGAAAGAGGACGATTAGATGGTATATTCAACGAAGCCGAATATATCAGCGCTAACCAACAAGCGCCACCTCCCGGCAGATTGATGAGGTCCAAATCGCAACCGGACTTTTTTCAAGATATGAAAAACAATTCCGACAACAAAATGCAGGAACCTTCGAGCATATTTATTAGGCCAGGAATGGGAAGCATCGTCATCAGGTAAAATGTATATAAATGCTAAAATGTTCGTATTAAACATTTTATTTTTTAGGAAAAGCATTACTCAAAACACGTTTGGTAAATTTTACGGCAACCACGAAGAAAGTTCCATTGGTTCAGGGGAAAGTTATGGGCCAAGGCATGTCACCGATGATGAATTGTCAGGTAACTACATCTATTAAAAGTATTTTTCTACCGTCCAACATATGCGTCTTGTATTATCCGACCAGCTCAACCTTACTTTTCTCACTAAGAAAATATTACTACAAATCATTCAGACAGGTTCCATTTTAACTCTGTTTATTGCCAATGCCTGACCTTAAAATACCCAAGCACAATTCTATGCAACACACAATACGCCCAAGTGTATTGTGCGTTGCTATCCTCACAACTATCACCTTTTGATTTGTTCAAAAGTGTCTACGTGACTTTTTAGCGTGCTTTATTGTTACTAAATATTTTTTTAGGTAGGTTATTATTTAATAAAATATTTATTTTTAGATTCGGGCTCCAGCGAAGACGACAATCCCAATGGAGCGCTAGAAAGATTTTTAACCGCGTTCGGCTTAAGCGAATATCTTCCAAAATTCTTAGAACATAAAATAGACTTGGATACGTTGATGATTTTAGAAGAAAGCGATCTCGATCGATTGAACTTGCCAATCGGACCACGCAGAAAACTCGTAAACGCGGTAAATGAAAGAAAGGCGGCCCTCGAAAATCCAGGAGAAGTCAAAGATACCATGTTGTAAAGTAACAAAGATGTACAAAATTTATTATATTTATAGTAATATATTTCAATTAATAAAGGATAGTATTAAATGTATAAGCATTGTTTTCGTTTTAATCTTATAAAAATTCAAACATAACCAGGGTGGTTTGTAGGCGCCCAAGGCAAGGTTTTAATCGCCCCCCCCCCCTTCCCGGTTAAACGCGTGTTATTATTCAGTAGTATTCAGACTAATAGTAATATGTTTTGGTTCATTTTCTAACTATATTGTTATTTTGCATTTTTGCAATATATATGATTATGTATATTAAAATACTTTTTCGAAAATTATTACTGTATTATTTCGGAATCACCCCTCGGAAAAATCCATCACCACCCCCTCAGAAAAATCCTAGATCCGTCCCTGCTGTCACAGGTATTCAGTTACTACAGTCAGACGAAGGAAAAGGCCAAAAGGTCACAACAATTGAGGTTATGTATAATGTCAGATTTAAATTTTGTGGGATTTTTATATTTTAATAGAGAAACATTTAAATTAGTTATTAATAAATCTTGATGTTATAAAAAATAGAAAATTATAAAAAAATATAGTTTCTTTTTTATTCGTAAAAATATAAGCTTATATTTATATATGATGATACTTGGTGGAAAGTGTCAAATTTTGTGTTAACCAAGTAGTATTTGCGAGAAGTTTTTCCTAAAATTAATAATAAAAAAGGTTTTCCCCCATAATAAATAGTGAAGTCACCCCTATATAATAGAAATATTTAGAAAAATTTCATACTCAAGGGTACTGTAACATTTTTTTTAATTTAATCTTTCACAATAGACATAGGTAAAAAATAATAAATATCATTCAAAGGTGTATATTCTAAGTTTTCTCACTGCTACCGCTAGATATCCTCTGCAACACCTGTAAAAACTCCACTTTGGCAGTCAGCTTTTGCTGTCTTGAAAGATTTTTAAATGAAGGTATTAATGACAATAAAAAATATCTGTCTTCATCAATGTCCTTTTGTGGTGAATAATTACTGTCGCCACCATTTTCTGCACTATTATCCCACATTTCCAATACAGGATGGTCTGCTTCATCATTTTCTTCTCCATCTCTAGAATTGTTGTATAAATTTGAAAATAGTGTCTCTTCATTTTCAAACTTAAATTGTATAATTTCACTATCATCTTCATCGTCATCTTCATCGTCATTTTCATCATCTTCATGTTCCATTTTTGTGTTTTCTGTACTGAAATTATCTAATTGATCTTGATTTAAATTTTCATGTAAAATTTCGTGTTCAAGAATAAAGGGAATCATAAATTTCATCTGTTTGTAATAGACATATTGCCTCTTTTTTCGTATAACGCCACCTTTTATTCTAGCTTGAATTTTTATTTCTTTTCGAAAGCTATCTCGCACATTTCTCCATTTCTTTTGAATGTCTTTAACTGGAAATGAAAAAGTACTAATAATAACTATCAAACTTTGAAATTATGCTCCTTAATTTCCATATATTTTTTTTTAATTACTTTCCTACAAATTGAGGAATTGTAGCTTCCGAAAATAAAAATTGTCTCAAATAGAAAACATAACAAATAGATTTAAATAAGAATAACATTTTTTAAAATGGGAAAATCAGACGTACTCGTAGACACAACCAAATTTCTTTGTGTTTAAAAAATATCAACATAAATTTGTTTTTAACAATGCATTACTATATTTGTTATTTTACAAGTAAAAACTTTCTTACACTTACATCTCATTCGCCTATCAAATTCATCAAGATCGGACCAATTTGGAAACAGCTCCCAGCAAATTTCTGTCCACATTTGCTCCCTGACTTCCTTATTATTGTAATCGGCATGATTTCTGTTATAAATAGCAGGTCTCTTTTTGATCTCCAATATTATTTTATTTGTTTCTTTATATGAATACATAAGGACACCCCATGAATCAAAATATGCCAAAGAATGTTTATATTTTAAGATACGTTTTATTGTTTATTACTGGCATCTGTCATTTGAAAAATGGTGCAAGAACAGGGTCGGCTTAAGTTGACTTCATATCTGAACATGCTACTGAATGGATTAGTTTTTAAAAGGTGAAATACTGAAAGATGCGACACAATTCAAAATACGTAGCTTGTATGTCCAATAACTGACACTTGAATAATTTTAAATAAGTTAAAATCGAACATCAAACGAACAAACCAGAAATTGCCACTGAACGGAGTCGTCAACAAAACTTACCACGGCGAAAGCGGAAAACGAGCGGACATTTTAGTTAGCATTTGCTGATAGCGAAGCGGATAAATAACCGCTTTCATGTCTGACGATCTTCGATGGGACCTAAGTTGTGTTGCATTAATAACAGCGGTTGAAAAACGACCTGGCATTTATAATAGATTACATCCAGATTATAAAAGAGACGAAAAAGAACGATTATGGTTAGAAATTTGCGAAGAAATTATTCCAAGTTGGAATGAAATGCCTTTACCAGAAAGGAATTCAAGAGGTAACATTTTATGTGAATGTTTTCAAAAATTTTATTATGTAAATTTCTGCTATTTTAAAATCTAAAATTTAAATGCTTAATTTTGACAACTTGCATAAATCCTGCCTAACATATTTATGTTTATTGGATATGACTACGCGCACGTTGGAGCGTTAAATTAAACAAGACTTTGGTAACCTTAATAAGTCATATTCGAACTAATATATGTGTTAACTATTCTTTATACTTTTAATTTCAGTACTTCTGGTCCAACGAAAGTGGAAAAATTTAAGAGACAATTTCAGAAAAGAATTAAAAATACAAAATCAACGAAAATCTTCTAATAAGTACCCTAAGAAAAAAGAATACCTTTATTTTAAATCCATGCTGTTTTTGGAACCGTTTTTAAAAGATGCAGAATCAGCTATTATTAAACATTCCCAATCATATGAAGACCAATCTTACGATAATCAAGACAATATAAATCTAAATTGTGAAAGCGAGGATTCTCAAAATACCAGTTCATCTAGACCAAAGTTAAAAATTAAACGATCGTCAATTGAATCTTCAAATTATGAATTTTGGGAAGAGAATGGTGACAGTAACAATTCTTCAACAAACGCACAAAAAAATAAAAGAGCCAAAACATCTCCAATCTTGGAAATTTATGAGGAATCTGAAAATGGCGATTTGAATGATATGAGTAATTATACCTTTCACGAGGATATAGATGAAGACCGATATTTTTTGTTGTCTTTGTTACCCTCATTAAGAAATCTATCGAGTGAACAAAAATTATCAGTTAGAGTAGAATTTTTGCAGATTTTGCAAAAGGTTAGTTTTTCTAATAGTGAAGAGGATCCTCTAAATACCTCTTAAGTATTATTATATGATTCTGGATGTAAAATATGTATAGTGTATTATATTTAATAAAGTTTATTTTGCTTACTGTAGTTTTTTAAGTCATTTGTGGTTTTCGGGGAACCACCTTTTAAGTTTGTTTAAATAAATATTCAAAATATACGACCTTCTGTAAAAGTAGTAGAAAAACTATACTAAGGTTTGTAGTAAAATGCATTTATTTTAATATAAGTTTATTTTTCGTACGAAATAGCACTGTTAACAAAGTTTAAAATGCATATGTGCTTAAAAAAACTTCTTTTTCCTAACGTTTAGAGCTCGTATTATACGAATACAACGGGAAAGCGGTGGCGTTTTCAGGAACATCGTCGTCCGACTCAGTTTCTCCATCTGATTCGAATGTATTGTCAGGGATGTCATACAAACGAATCATTGGCTTGTTGGGATCTTTCATTATCAAGTATTTACCATCTTTCTGCTTCATTACAATGTCAACAATGCATCTAAAATATACAAACAATCACTAATCAGTTTCTTTTATGTTTTTGTATGCAATGTGTTTAATTTTCAATCACAAAAAATTCAGTCCACAAATTCTACATCGAATTCAGACAGCATTTAAAGAGGCGGCGCAGTAACAACCTCCACCGGCTGATTTTGCAAATGGCTGCATAATCGTAATATTCACTGATTTAAGACACAATGTAATAAACCAAGACTGAAGGAAATTGTGTGGTAGATAGTACGATAGTAGAGTTCTATAAACTACTATTGCAGGTATTTTTAAAGTAGCAAATTTCTCACTTTTCCGCATAATTTTTCAAACATTTTCGTTCATACAAACATTGTCCTGACAATTACAAACACAACAAAAAAATAATTAGCCAAATAGGTGCAGCCGATTTTTATATATTTTATTATTTATACTATTAAGTGAACTTACCTTAAAATACCCCAAGCATTGTCCATATTCAAATTGATTTGAGTAGCGAACTCGTGAGGCTTGTATTGCTGAGTGCCCAAAATCACGTGCTTGCTGTTATCTCTGACGTGGGCACGAGACACGTAACCGAATTTGATCTGATCGCTGCCCGCCAATAACGCTTGTACTGTCCACTTGGCGAGTTTGCAAGCGTTATTGCGAAGTTCGTTGGCTAAAACTGCGCCTCTTTGAGTGTCGAGTTTCTGTCTCCATTCGACCCCGTTGGCTAGTTTAGAGTCCCATTCGTTTAAGGCTTTGATGGTGAGGAATTGAAGTTCACCGTTTGGTGATTGAACCACTGCGTCGTGTTCGCATCTTGCTACCAAAATCTATAGAGGGAAACGACAAATGACATTTTGGTCTGTATTTAAATTTACTCTTCAGCATAAATCAATATTTTTTATTTTCCCGGTATAACACCTTGTTTGTACCTTATTTTCAGTTTAAATCATAATTGACAGATAAATTATTATTTTAATAGAACTGAAATACTTACAATGCCGCCACCAAGATCCCATTTTCGGTATCTATAAGCTACACTAGCAATTTCCCCATCCTCTTCTTCAGATATGAATGGATTGGGTTCATCAAATTTGTATCTAGGCTCACTAGCTCCTATTTTCAATACCTAAGAAACATCAAATATCAATTACCATTTTTTTATTCTTAGATTTATTGTTAATGTGTCTTTAAAAAATCATAAATTCACTCTACATCTCTCATTACAAAAAATAATTCTGAATCTATTAATCTTACTTGTTGACTAAAATTATGGTTAATAAATGTTGCTTCCAAAGCCAAGTTTCTAGGGGAGTTCAAAGAGTTGCCATCATCTTGTGGGGGTTCCACAGATGTTTCATTTACAGTAAGTAAATCAAACTCGGTGTTGTCTCTTTTGTCAAAAAATAGTTTGTCACCTAAAAATCAATAATTATGTAAAAAAAATATTTAAATTGTCAGCTGGCAAATACTGATAATTTTGAGGTCTGGAATGTTATGTTTAAGTTTAGCAAACACCAAAATTAAGTTGTACATTCCAAAATTGTAGAAAAAGAAAAAAATCAGCTTAAATTGCCAACTTACCAATTTTTTCAATAACAATATCCCAAGAATAGTTGGACCTCGTGCAACACATAATGGTAGCCAAGATAGCATCAGTAGCATACACATTACCCTCAGTTTTTGTCAATTTCCTGATCACAGGATCATCAGTGGTGGTTACCTAAAAATAAGATATTATGATTTACAATAATTAAGTATTAAATAAATCACAAACTTACAGTATGGAAAATTCTGTTGACACTCTGCAATGCCTTTTCATTTTTAACATTGACACGATCATAAGACTTGTCATAATACTCTAGTTCTCCACAACATAGAGTATCATCACCTTTAACATAAAAAACATTGATCAAAAATTATGACAAAAACTGTAGAGTTAACTATAACAAAAATTGAACATTCAAAAGTTTTTTTTTTTAATGTTAAACTCAATTTCTTTTTTTACTTACCATCTTTAATTCCTGGAAGAGACAGTTTTCCTAACCTTGGGAAATCCATCTCCTCAATAGTGGACCAATCTGGTCTAACAGTAACTGATGCATCCCTAATTTTAATTTGAGGCTGAAAAAATATTTTTAATTAAAATATTTAATATCAAACACACTGGAATCAAAATATGTACTTACACGTCCTTGACCCCATCTCTTAACCTGGCTTCTCTTGTAAGTGTCCCTAGCCTTAAGTCCTTTTCCAAGAGCCTGCATGCCTCCTGATTGAACATTAGACCTACCACCCCTACCACGTAGGTTCCGTTGGTTAGCACGGAATCGTCCTCTTTGATAAGGTGGTTTTTGTACCCTAGTTGTGTCAACTAAGTGGAAAGTACTCTCATCTTCATCATGATAATAAGCATATTGGCTGCCAGAACCAAATTGGGAAGCATATTTATCTGTAATACAATTAGTAATTGTTGAGGTTATGTTTCAACATATGCATAGAATTTACTTACTTGCATATTTTTTGTCCTGGAAAGCAGCCCCTGTCCAATCACTTATTTTACCTAACCGATCTCCTTTACTAAACGGTTGATAAGGCATATCTTTGAACTGATCGGGAACTTCGCATGGACCCCATCCTGTGGGATTGTCCTGAATAACTGGAGCAATAAAATGGGGAACTTCGCCTCCTGACTGATCAGTCATAGTCATAACTTTTGGTTTACTAACGACTACTAAATTCGAAGTAAATTTCTAGATATTTCTTTTTTTGATTAAAAATTGAAAATCTTTAGAAAATGGTTTGCTGGCTTAAATGACAAATGACAGAACTTTTGCATGACAGTTGGCACTTGTAGGAACGAAACCACGTTCCACATTTGACCCATTTTCTGGAGTAGTTCTAATCCAAGATGCAAAAATTTACGCAAACACTCAGAACTAATAAATGAAGTCGGGAAAAGAATTTTTATAACTTATCAAAGCATAGATTTCCAATTTGCACTTGGATTGCAAAATACTTCACCAATTCAAGCGCCACTTTTTTTTCGTATAATTTAGGAACAACAAATTTATTTTTAACACGTTCGCTGCCAACTACGAGTTATCTCGTGATAAATAAAAATCAAACGAATAGATTGTATAAGTGTATTAGTACTAAAAAAATATTCTTTTGAATTTGAAATTAAAATAGAGTAATATTATTTTCCAATAGCATCAGTAATATTCTTAAATCCATCTTTGGTAAGAATTCTATCCAGATCACGTTTAATTTTAGTAACAATTGGTGGTCCTTCATATATCATAGAAGTATAAATCTGTATCAAACTAGCTCCAGCATTAATTTTTTCATAGGCGTCTTCCCCAGATGAAATTCCTCCAACACCTATAATTGGTAAACCTGTTAAACTTCGCATTTCCCGAATCATTTGAGTAGATTTATCTTTTAACGGTTTCCCGCTTAAACCTCCAGTTTCTCCTTTATTAAAAGAAACTAATGTTCCTGGTCTGTCAATGGTAGTATTGCTTATTATTAAACCATCTACTCTATAAGATTGTTCATTAAGGACCTCAGCAATGTCCTTTCTTTCTGTAGATGTTAAATCCGGTGCCAATTTTAAGAGGAGAGGTGGTTTCTTCTTGATATTTAAATTATTTCTGGCTTTCAAAGTAGCAGTTAGGAGTTCTTTGAGTATTTCTTTATTCTGCATATCTCTAAGACCAGGAGTATTGGGGCTACTGATGTTTATAACGAGGTAATCAGCAAATTCGCCAAATTTATTTATTCCTTGAACATAATCACCAACAGGGTCTTCGGAGGTTTTATTTTTACCTAGGTTTATACCGATTATCACATTCTTTTCATTTTTTTTGACGTTTTTAATTCTATTTAGGACTTCTTCGTGACCTTCACTATTAAAACCGTACCTATTTATAACTGCTGCATCTTCATTTAATCGAAATACTCTGGGTGTTTCGTTTCCGGGTTGAGGATTAGGGGTAACTGATCCAATTTCAACAAACCCAAATCCAATATCCCTCAAACCTAAAACGGCTTTGGCATCTTTATCAAAACCTGCTGCTATTCCGACAGGATTTGGAAAATCTATTCCAAAAACGGATACTTTTAAGGATTCTGGATCTTTGTAATTTAGTTTAGGGACCACGCGATATTTACTTAACAATACTGCCACGTTGTGAGCTTGCTCAGGGTCTAATAAATGTACGACGGGCATGATTACATTTTTGTACACTGACTCCTCTCCTTTATAAACACAGAGTGCGGCATAGGCTGTGTATCCTCCCAATGCAACTTTGATAAGAGATTTTAATTTTCGCGACATGTTCTGAAAAAATAAAATCAAAATTTACAATAACTGTATGTATAAAAGACATAAATTGTCACAGTTTAATCTTGTCTACAAAAATAACTCCTTCACATGATCAGTGTAACATTGGAGTCACTTAAATGACAAACTATATATGAAATACATAGGCTATCGATCATTTAAAAGTTTTGCATTTGAGCTAAAGAAATAGATAACAAATATCTAATAATGCCTCTAATAATAATTCGCGAGATTATTCTGGTACACACACGTAAGTCGGTTTTATAGCAACTCCAAAAAATATAAACATTGCTATATTAAATAAGTATTACACCCAAAAGTTAATTAGTTTCCTCTCAACTGAAGTAGGAAACTAAAATTGATTTATTGGGCCTACGTCGAGTTTCGAAGGATCGACCTAATGTCGAATTATGGGAACTATAATTTTTTTTAGTAGACGGTGAATTTTTAAACGTTTATTTATTATATTTAAAAATGTAAAATTACTTACAACACAATCAAATGGTAATATAATACATCAAACTTCAAATGAGAGTAATCAATGTTTAATAATTTACTTTTTTTTTTAAATTTTTGTTACTAACCTCAAAGATTTAAATGTCAATTAAGGATATGTCTACGGATCCGAAAGCCGAGAAAATAAAGTGAATATTAAAATAGGGATCAAAATGAAAATATTTTTTTTTTCAAAAGCAGAAGGGCAATGAAACGAAATGATGTCCATTATAACTTATTATTCAATGACTATTAATAAATAAAAATACATAATAAAATGAATAAAATAAATACATAGGTTAAAAATTGTGGAATAATATGGAATTTTTAGGTCATAACAATCAAATCCAGTCTGAATAATTTTTCAATGGTTTTATAATACATTTTAATCAAAAATTACATTTAAAGTTTAATGTAAATGGGAGCATTGTAATATAAATGTTGAGTTGCGAAAAAGCTGGTTAGGATAAGTTTTAAGCATTAATTATTATTTTATACATCGCATTTATTTGTCTTTTTATGGTCGACAAATATATCTGGTAAATTTTACGTATCGTCTTACAATAAACCCTTAAAATTAATTTTAAACTTGACGTTAAAACTAATTTTTTTATGTGAAAAATATTTCCATTTTATTATTCAGACTGGAAACTGTAACTCGGGATGATTCTGAATTAAAAGTTTTCTTGATATTTATCAATTTCACGCGTTTTTTTATAGTAAGGTCAATTTTATCACGTTCTGTTAAATTTTTGTGAAAGCTTTTAAGTTAGATTTCTACGTATATTTACAGTACATTTTATATGGCAAAAATACTAAATATTTAATCTAAAAAATAAGTAGATATACCCAAATAATTGTCCACATTAGAAGAATATTTGAAGAAATCAATTAATGGAAAACATAATATATATTCTAGAAAAATGCATAAAATTAAAATTAATTATATTATTTGCTAAAATTTAAATAAGTTAAGCTTATTTTCGAAAACATCATAATTGGCAGAAAGACTGGAAAGGCAGTAAAAATATTGTTCATAAATACTAAAAACTAATAATTTTTATTAAATAAAGTATCAAGATATCATAAAATTTTTTAGGAGATAAAAAACTAATTGTATTTGAAAAAAAATATTTAAAAAAATTCTCAAAATAAAAAAAGAACAGTAAGTAAAATTGTAATTCCTTCAAATATGTTCCTTAGGGTATACCACAACTCCATACCTAATTCAATATTTATAATAAAAGTAAAAAAATGAAAATGCTTTTTACACATTATGGCATCCCCTCTGTAATCTCTGAATGTACATTTCAAACAACAATTTATTTATTTTGAAATAATGAGGGTTTTGGGTCTCGGTTAAATCTGGCATATATTCAGATTGGTACTGCAGCAGATTGAAATCAACACTTTGTTCTGAGCTAGGTGGAGATTCTGGGATGTAGTTGGAATAATTTGGGGGTCCCGGACCCCATTCTACTGGATTCGTAGAACTAGAGTGACAGCTGTTTTCTAGAAGCATACTGCCATTGTTAATGTGCAGATTATTTATCCGTTTGGAAAGTGGCATAAATTCTATCTCATCTTCTTTTGTGTCTCGCCCACGTTTTCTGAAAATTCTTTTATTATACATGGTGTAAAAGAAACAGTCACAAGAAAATCACTAATTTTAGTGTTGCTAAAAAGTGAATCTAATTTTTGAAGAATTCATATCAGAATTTTGTACAGGCAATAAGCATGAACCAAAAAGTGGTACAATGCACCTACTGTTGTTTGTTAGAACGATATACTTAGTAAATAGCACCAAAATCTCCAAAAGCATCTCAACCTTTTAATAAGAAGTAAACAATATTTTATAACAGCAAGTGTCTACCTTAACATTGAAAACAAGGTCTTCTAGTTTTACAGCAATGAAAATAGTAATTTTTCTGGATCTGTAGTACTTACAAAAATATTTCTGGGTATCTCGTGTAATGGTGGGCAAAAACGTAGAAGATACCATACATGGGGAGTGTACACTCAAAACTGTTAGAAACTGGCTTTGAGAATATTTGTTATATACTGATTTTCGGATAAAAATTCAATTTTATTCGGTTTATACCTAACTTTAAGTTCTAAACAAATATAAGATTATTTTATAATTAATGAAAAAAAAAATACCTGTTGTGGGTCATGGTTACTTAAACTGTTTCTTGTAGATCACAATAAGAAGCCATATATCGTAACTAAAAATTGTTGAAAGAACTGAAAGACAAATTTGATTTTTTACCAATTAGTTTTTCAAGTTGCAATGACCAAATACAGCAAAAATAGATTATTTCATATTCTTGTCAATCATTTTCTGTTCCTTTAAATTTTTTGACACTGACAGTTGATTTGACAACTGACATGAGCTTAGCCGATTTTAAGTGATTGATGAACCAATAACCTCTAATCACGAACGGTATATTTATCAAAAATGTTGTTTACAGAGTTGATTCTATACATCTATGTACTAAATCCTATATAATAATCAAGACGCAAAAAAGAATCATGCCGCTGAAATCACAATGAAAATAAAAAATCGTTTAGTGTGACTGCCCCTTAACTGACATTTGACTCAAAAAGTCAAAAAGCACGTGTTAGTTTTGACCTTGACATAAGACGTTAAAAAATATTAATTTAATAAACACTAAACAATTATATTTTTATTTTACCTTCAAGTTCAGATAAAAAGTAATATATTTAAATAACCAAAAATATATTCAAAATTTCGTTACACTGCGCAAGAATTTACGCAACCGAATTTTTATGTTATAAATAATAAGTAATACGGTATGGTTGCTATTCAGTAATTTAGCGTAATTACGTAGATTAAAAAGAGTGTGGTAATGCGAACGTTTAATAAACTAGTTCCTCCCTACTATTTCGAACTATAAAAGCAAGACATTTACTTGCAAATATTATTATTTATTGTGTTTCAACAGTGCCAACAATAATACCACAAGTATGTATGAAAAAATTATTAAAGGTGATCTTGGAGCGGATGTGAAGATTATTGATTTAAGAACAGACACTATAAGCAAGCCTACCCAAGAAATGAGGGAGGCAATGTACGTTGCTGAACTTGGGGATGATGTTTATGGGGAAGATCCTACAGTTGTTGAATTAGAACGAAGATGTGCTGAGCTGTTAGGGAAGGAAGATGCTGTGTTTTTGGTCAGTGGAACTATGGCCAATTTAATAGCTAGTAAGTTCCAATTTTTATTTATTTTTATTGTTTGAAAAGATTTTAATTTAAAACACTTCTTACTAAGGGTTTTTTATTATAATTTAATATTTTTTATGAAAATTTTAATTTTCAGTCATGGTTCATTGTCCAAATAGGGGTAGTGAAATAATAGCAGGTGATAAGAGCCACACATTCCGTTTGGAACAAGGTAAGTTCATTATTAAGTACAATAAAAACGAAGTATAACTTTATTCTTAGTAATTTTTTTAATTTTCATTTTTTTAAATTTTTTTTGTAGATTCTAGGTCCATTTATATCCTAAAAAACTCACTTTTTCCTTCAAAAATGGCCCTAACATTTTTTTCGGTAATTTTTACACTGCCAATCGTTTCTTATACAAAATTCATTCTGCATAAACCAAATTTTAATTTTTTTGTATTTTTTTGTAAAACTTTTTACCTCAAAAATGGCCCAAACATTTTATTTTGGTAATTTTGATATTGCCAATCGTTTCTTATACAAAATTCATTTGGCGTAAACCAAATTTTATTTTTTTTGTGTATCAACAAATCCAATATATATATATATATATATATATATATATATATATATATATATATATATATATATATATATATATATATATATATATATATATATAACCCTAACAGCCGACGACGTTGCCCCCCCCCCAAATCTCTGGGTTGGAGCCGCCCTTGAGGTACACTTTTATATATAAATTTTGTGAAATATTTAGTAGTATACAGGGAAAATCAAAAATATTTATGCTGAACAGTGCTTTTAAATTTAAATACAGAACAAAATGTTTATAGGAATTAAAAATTATGTCCATCATGGCCTTCTAATAATTCATTAATAAATTTAAAGTAAAAATTATTTATTATTATTTACTGTATAAAATAAATCAAAAATTAAATACTCACTTTACATCACACATCTTCTCATGGCAAATTTAACAAACTTTTACTCTGTTTGATGTTGATGTTGCATTTTGAAAATAAAGAATTCTAATTAGGTATTTATTATTGATATATCTTGCAAAACAGCGTAAAAGTTTCTCAAATTTTCCATGAGATGATGAGCGATGTAATCATTTATTATTAATTTATCTTATGCAATAAGTAATCCAACAAAGCTAAATTATTTAGTTTTTTTTTACTTTAAATTTATTAATTAATTATTGGAAGGTCATTAATCTGAATTGGACATAATTTTTAATTCCTATCAGCATTCCTATCGATATTTTTCCCTATATATCACTAAATATTTTACAAATTTTATTCTTAATTATTGATTTATATGCGATGCAGAACTTTTTATAAAGAATAATTTTTTTTGTAAAATTATTATTAATAAAAATAAGTCCCCATTTGTTTCAAATTTTTTCAGACATACTGTACTTATATAAAAAAGAAATTCAATACTTTTTAGCGTGCATTTATAGATAAATAAACATTGATATCTTATAAATATGTTCTGAGAAATATTTCAAACCATTGCATTCCCTAGAAGAAAAGCTGTTATTAAATAATTCCTTGCATTCTTTTAATGCTGATGCAACAATTTTAAATTTCACAAAGTTATAATTATTTAAAAACAGGCTTGTAATTATTTAGTAATGTATAATAAAAAAGTAAAACTAATTATCATTGAAATTTCCTTTCACATGCCTGGAGGTCCTGTATAGGCGTGTTTTATTGGTATTTTTCTTGTTTCTAGATCTGTTATTATAAGAAATAATACAAGTGCAGATCATTAATATAAAAAAAATTACAATTTTAATGTAGCTTTCATTAAATTTTTATTCAAACACCACAGGATATAACAATTAATAAAATTATAAAATATAATCTTACACATTTTAACTTTTTTATGAATTATTTTTAACATAAATAATAAAATTTAATTTACAATTGTTTTGGCAGATGTTGCCATCAATTGTTTAATAAATCTGTTAATATTAAACAAGTATTTTATTTAAAAAAAATAGAATTATGTGACGTTCAAACAAAATTAATTTTTATCCATTTTTTTAAACCAAAATTTTATCCTCTAAATTGTTTTTCTCAAATTTTTTTCATGATAAATTTTTTCTCGACATGACCGATTCCTAATATTAACTAGACATTCGAAATCGCTTTTTAACCTTTTGAAATTAAATCATTATACAGGGTGTATCGTAAGGAATGGTCAATATTTTAATCATAGGTTCAGGGCCTCGAAATATTAATATTTTACTAAATAACCTTGGGTCACTAACTAAGATACAGGGTGTTGAAGATAAAATTTATTATTTAATATATTGACTTGAAATTTGGTATGGTTATATTTTTAAGTTAGTAAATCATAAGCGCGTTATCAATTTTGAGATTAGATAAAGAGGGCGCCACCTACACTCTACTGGATGAAGAAAAGTATAATTTTTTTTTATTCCTGGCCTTTTTTGAATTTTTTTCAAGCCTTTATGATATATTTCAAGCCTACTATGTTGAAATATGTTAAAGTAAATTAAATAGTTACAGTGGCTAGAATATTTTAAATGCAAATATCTCGAAATAACCTGAATTTATGCTATTAAATCAAGTACACCTTTTTTGTTCAAATTTACAGGGTGTATCATAAAGAAAAAATTCAAAAAAGGCCAGGAATAAAAAAAATCGATACTTATCTTCATCCAGTAGAGTGTAGGTGGCGCCCTCTTTATCTAATCTCAAAATTGATAACACGTTTATGATTTACTAACTGAAAAATATAACCATACCAAATTTATCATTCGCCATACTGGATACACGGCGACGTAATGTATCCTAAAACACGCGAATTGGTCCAGTAGTTCAAACGCTACCTTGCAATTTCCATGCATACATAGATTGCTACATTTTTAAGGAAGTAACAGACTATCTTTCCGTGTCAATACAAATGCAATGGGTCGTCAATGACCTCGTATATATAAAACGACTGACTAAAATAAATGTGTGCTTGCAGGTGGTGCATCCCAAATTGCCGGAATTCAAACGTACACAATTGCAAATAAAGAAGATGGGACTTTTGATCTGGACGAACTTAGAGATAAAATCAGGAAAAATCCCGATATCCACGAACCAGTTACGTCCCTAGTTCTCGTAGAAAATACTCATAATTTATGCGGAGGAAAGGTAGAAAGACGTTTTCTTTTTCGTACCATTTTTTTAACGATTTTTAAAACAGGTACTACCTTTGGAATGGTTAGAAAAAGTTGGACACATAGCAGCAGATCATAATATTCCTATTCACATGGATGGAGCGAGATTAATGAACGCTGCGACGTATTTAAAAGTAACACCCCGTAGAGTCGTCAGGGATGTCGATTCGGTTTGCTTTTGTTTCAGCAAAGGATTGGGATGTCCTATTGGCGCTGTTCTGGCCGGCACCACGAACTTCGTTACCAAGTAAGAACCTTTAATTAATTAATTCTAGTTATGGATTTCACCCTGTATAATAGAGATAAGATACGTTCGAAACCAAATTATGTCTTCTGAAAAAAGCAGTTTTTCTCATTTAAAAAAATTCCTTTAATCAAGTAATTTATAGAATTGTGACGTAAGTAATTATTTCGAAATAAGTTGTTGTCCTTGTCGAATCGAACGTCATCAACTGGTTATACGGGATTCAGAAAAACTCGAAATTGTTGAAAATGTTGATATACTGAAAATTTATCTCAGTATTATCGAAGCACGTAGGGGATTTTAACATTTTTTATTTTTCGAAAAAATGGTGAACATTTGAAAAAAGTTGCACATTTTTTCATGAAAAAATGTTTAAAAAAAAATTACGACTACCCTACGTATCTTGATAGATAATTAAGGTGAGAAAATTTTTCAATAGAACAATTCCTCCCTATTTTTAGGGGTGAAAGTGGCACTTTTACTCCCTAGGGAGGTAAAGTTGCTTTTTCTCCCTATTCGTCCATATTTATATATAAATTTATCCTCCCTATTCGTCCTTATTTATATTGAAATGGTAATGAAAATTCTAAGATTTTTTACTTTTTAAATATTCTTTATTTTATCACATCTGACATCATTTTAATCTCAAAACAAAACATCTGATAAACAGACTCCTTTACATACTTTTTTTTAATTCTTTTAAAATAAACTTCC
This sequence comes from Crepidodera aurea, assembly GCA_949320105.2. NCBI lineage: Eukaryota > Metazoa > Arthropoda > Insecta > Coleoptera > Chrysomelidae > Crepidodera > Crepidodera aurea. The sequence continues at coordinate 8,530,699 of OX439475.1, read as the reverse complement.
CATAATTTTGTCTCATTTTTTAAACCATAATAACATTCCCAAAATTTGTTTTCTTGATTTATTTTTATCTTGAAAAGAAATAAAACCAAATTTTGGATATTTTTATTATTTACTATTTTCTTTATCTTTTCTTTATTTAATTTGTTCTCAGTTTCTTTTAGTTTCATTTCTGTTTTCATCATATTCCCCAAATCTTCTTTGATTTCTTCTTTGCTTTTAATCATTTCATATTTAATATTTCCCAAATCTTCTTTAATATTATTTATTTTATCTTCCATATTACCAATTTTTTTTTCTATGTTCCTATAATCCCTATAATAATATTTATTAATTTAATCTTCCATCTGTGATAATTTCTTTTAATTTTATTTCTCAACATCGTTTGTCTTTCCTTTTCTTGTTGTATTATTTATTCATTTTTATTTTCCATTTGTGCTAATTTTATTTGTGAAATTTCATTGATTTCTTCCCTCCTGATTTTATTCTTTAAAATTTCTTCTTTTAAGGATTTGTCTAATTTTTTAACATTTTTTCTTATTCTTCATTTTATCTTTTTTTATTTGATATATTTCTTCAATAAACACTGTTTCTATTACTTTCTTATTTTTCTGTCCCTGTAATTCTTTTGCCTCTATTATTCTTGCAATCATTTCTTTTTACTATCTTTTCTTGTTTCTTCTATTTTTTTATCTGTATCTTTTCTTAAATCTTGTCTGATTTCTTCTAAGCTTTTCCTCCTTTTTTCATAGTTTCTTCTAAATACATTATATCAGTTTTCAAATCTTTCTTCAATTCTATCATATCCATTCGAATACCTGTTTTTATCAATTCCTTATTTCTTTCGATGTTCTTTTCCATCTTTTCTTGATTTCTTTCCATATTTTTTTTCTTTTCTTGGTTTCTGTTTATTACTTGTATATTTTGATTCATTGCAATCAACATTTGCATGATTCGTTCTTCTGATCTTTTACCTTCTCTTAGATCCATGTTATGTTTTTTTTAAATCATGAATTAAAATTTAGGCAATTAACAAATTAATTAATTTAATTGCCCCACGTTGCGGCGCCAATTGAAATGGTAATGAAAATTAATAATTAGTGTGAGAAAATTTTTCAATAGAACAATTTTTCATAGAAAATTTGACAGTTATTCTCACGTGTATTCTGCAGTATCTGATTTTTTTTACCCAAAACAAAAAAATAACTTTTTTCTAACACCTCCTTTGAGAATTGGCTTTTTCTCCCTATTTTTAGGGTTGAAAAAGGCACTTTTACTCCCTAGGGAGGAAAAGTTATTTTATATATAAATTTTTCCTCTCCATTCGTACTTATTTGTATTTGTATTTAAATATTCTTTATTTTTGTCACATCTGACATCTTTTTAATCTAAAAACAAAACATCTCATAAACAAACATGTCACCTTTTTTTCAAGACTCCTTTACATATTTTTTTTTAATTCTTTTAAAATAAACTTCCCATAATTTTGTCTCATTTTTTAAACTATAACAATATATAAATTTATTAAACTCAGTATCAAATGGACATAGACATAGACTTTACTCACTTATTACATAAATAACTATTTTAGTATGCCAGAATACTTTGTCTCTCACAGTATCTCACCTTTAAACTAAAAAAAAAATTATTTAGAGGGTCATTAGGGCTTTATAATTTTTTTAGTTCATTCAGCAACTTTTTAGCAAATAAAATTGATTTTTTGAAAATTCCGAAGTGGCCTTAAGACTTGAACGTTGTCGAAAATAATTAGTTTTAAATCGCTAAAAATTACGTGCATCAGCAATTGATAATTTTGATGTGGCGTGAGTTTTTATGAAATAACCTTTGCTATTCTAAAAGCCAAAAGATAAGGTCTTTTTTAATTTGGTTGCTAATCCAACTAAATTACCCAACAATTAAAATTTTTATGAATAAGACAATCAATGTTGATATAATGATGTTAGAATTTTTTTAATACTAATTAATTATAATATTTTACCGCGTTTATCTTTTGATTAATAATAATTAAAAAAAAAGATTATAAATTATATAATTTTTTATGGGTAATAAAACCACATTTTTTTATTAAAATTTGTGTGGTTATAGATTTACATTTTGGTTAAAGAACGAGAATTGTAAAATATATTTAAAAAAATATCAACAGATTACGGGGTTTATTTTTTTAAATATTCCAAATTGGGAATAGGAAATTTTGCAATAATTAGATAAAACGTTCCCAAAACCTAAATAAATAATACATACTTGCTTACGTGGTTGATTATTTATATATTTTTTTATTTCATCAGAAACACACTTTTCTGTTTATTTAACCTCTGGCTAGATCAAAATATAAAACAAATTATCGATTAATTAATCCAAAATATAATTTTGGATTGTTTATTTTAAATAAAATTAAAAAAAATATTCGGTATAATCTTGGATTGCCAAATCTAATGTCTAATTCAAACCTAAAGTAGGGAAAGCCACTCCATATTTAATGCATTATTTCAAGACAGAATTTCAGTTTTGAATTAAAAAATTAAACAAGAATCTACGTAAATATTATGCAGTTTCTCAATACTTTATTATATCATTATTATTAACAAATTAATAACCTTTGGAAATCACATCATTTTATCGAGTATTGTTTGAAATAATTAACTGTAAACAAATTTTCGATTTTGTATACAAATCATAAACCAAATAATTTTGAAATATCGTATTGACGCATTATTCAAAGATTTGCGTCTATTTTTATAACATTTCTGTAGCTCATTGTGGGATTGTTGATTTTTAATTATAATTAAACAAAAACTAGGTTTTAGCTTTTATTTATTCTAGTGATTATAAAATTTACTTGTTAGTATTTTGGCTGGCGCTACGCGGTAATTTTAACAACATGAAACTTGACGGATCGTCTAAGATCAAAATGACTGGGACACAGAATCTAATCGAGAACTAGACAATTATTTAAGGAGCAATGTTTTTTAAAAGCTAGTTTTGTTTACAAAATCATAAAACAACGATTTTATTATAATTAAAAAAAATAGTGTGAAATCTATGCTTAATAAAATGATTTTTCAGTTGTTTTATAGCTGTAAAATTTCCCTAATTTTGATAAAAAATTATATTTGAAAAAACTTTGGGGGGGGGGGCATTCGTTCTTTCTTGTTTTAATATTATGATATGAAAAATAAAACCTGACCTAACCTAAAAAAAACAGAAAATGCCATTTTGTATGAATAGTAAAATTTCGCTTTAGTAAAATTATTTTAAACTTTCTTAGAGCTCGTCGCATTAGGAAGGTACTAGGAGGTGGATGGAGACAAGCTGGAGTGCTAGCCGCAGCTGGTCTAGTAGCTTTAGATCGCATGGTAGATCGATTAAAAGATGACCATGACCACGCCTTCAAAATAGCCAGAGGTAGGTGTCAAAATACATTTTTGTGTTTGTGTCTTTATGGCTTTTTCGTTGCTTGCATTCTTTTGTATGTGCTTGACACTTGATGAATTTTCTGTCAATTGTCGTTTGTCAAAAATGTTCTTTTTCCAATTACAGCCATCCATCAAACCAGATCGAACATTTTCAAAGTGCAATTGGCCAAAGTCCAAACCAACATTCTATTGATGTACTTAGATACGACAAAGGTCGACATCAAAGAGTTACAACGTCGATTACAAACGGTTTTAGAGACAGACGATGTGCGCGCGAGTGTTAGATGTTCTTCTTTAAAATCTAACTGCGTTAGATTCGTTTTGTATCACGAAATTACCGACGAAGATGTACAATTAGCTTGCGACAAAATACGATTGGTTATCAAGGAATACGACGACAAGTTCAGACTTTAAATACGCTTTCTAAACATTTCGTTTTACAAAACATTTTAAACATTTTTAGTTTATCTAAAATACCTTTAATTAAATCACGGGAATCCCCTGTTTAATTTCTGAAAATACCTTTCGTTTCGTTCCCTCCTTGGAAACCGTATAATTTTAGACAAAACTATTAGCAGGGGTTGGGCGTGGACAAAATTTTGACAGATTACATATGTCACTTGTCATCTGTCAATTGTTTTATCAGTTGTCATCTGTCAATTGTTGTCAGTCGTCATCTGTCAATAGTTTTGTCAGTTGTCATCTGTCAATTGTTTTGTCAGTTGTCAGCTATCAATTGTTTTGTCAGTTGTCCTCTGTCAATTGGCTTGTCACTTGTCATCTGTACAAAAATTTTCCCACACCCAACTCCTGCTACTATTGGTCAAAAATGTGGACAGGCCCATTATTTAGTGTCGGTCACCGTTTTTCTTTTTAAAGTGGCTAGAAAATTTCATTTTCATATACTTAAATCAATTTATTATTTTTAAAATATATTGTTTTGTCAAATGAAAAAAAAATAAATAGAATATTTAGCTGTGATAGATTAGATTTATGGGATTATTTAGTAAATTATTTTAAAAACATAGTTTTTAGATGAATTTATTTTAATTACTAATCAAAACTAGGATTTTTAAATATAATTAAAGTTCAAAATATATATCTGGGCGTATGGAAGTACTATAAACAATGCGCATCACAACGCGTTTTACGTAGGGGTGCAAAGTGCTCACATGTCAAAACCTTTATTGGGACATTTGTTTATGAAACATGGTTTATTTGTACACCAGTTAGTTACATGTTGGTAGTATTTTATAATGTTTACTTAATTTAAGTTTTTTAATGTGTAGTTTTATTTTTTTTAATGTTTATTTTTGTAGGTATTTATTTGCTTTTATTAAATGTTTTTTTTTAGTTTTCTTTTCCGCTTTTGCATGCTTATGTTTATTGTAAATATATTTTTGTAATAAAAAATTCTATAAGGCTCTTTTTGATTTCAATATACTCTCTTTCAGCACTCAGCATTGCAGCGAACTTTTAATATTTTTCTAACATAAATTCATAAATAATTGTGGGAGGAGTCTAAATACTAAGCAAAGAATATTTCTCGTTAGTGAATTCGTTTATACACTTGAGCTACTTGTGGGAGGAGTCTAAATACTGAGCAAATAATATTTCTCGTTTGTGAATTCGATTATACACTTGAGCTAATCGATATCTAACACTTACGATGGGAATTTTAAATTTTGTAAGGCGTGCATTTGAATCCAACAAGGCCCATTCATGCAAATAATTGAAAATATGAATTGTAAATTAATAGGAATACCTGGTTAAGTGATACTTTACAAACTCGAAACACCTTTAGGCAACGATTTGGGGGGAGGTAGAAAATTTGCTACTTGTGGGAGGAGCCTAAATACTAAGCAAATAATTCTCGTTTGTAAATTCGTTTATACACTTGAGCTAATCGATATCTAACACTTGCGAGGGGGAGTTTAAATTTTGTAAGGCGTGCATTTGAATCCAACAAGGCGCATTCATGCAAATAGCAAGAAAACATATTCCGATGTTTTTTAAATTGATGCAAACTCTTCTTTGTCTGTTGCCAAATTGTTAACCAGATATTCCTACCAATTGTATTAATCGTCTTAATTGTTGACTAATGACTAGCCAGGACTGTAGATTAACCATTATTAACCAACGATCCTCATGTGTGTCCGTTAAAAGATTCCCAGGTCCGGATTAAAATATCTTATAATCCATTATACCTAGAGAACAGAACTTAATGGCTAGAGTAGGTATGTTTCAAGGGTTGCTTAGTAAACGGTTTTCTTAATCATCATAATAGTCGACTGTCTAATCTCGTGTATTGATGAACCTTTTTTATTTCAGCTGTAGCTGATATAAACTCATCAATCGTATCCGTAAACTTAAATGACGTGCATACTAACATTATCAAGCTCAAATACCGACATCCTAGTCTTAGCATTGCTGACTTTGCTCTTCGTTTAAGAACGGTGAAGGAAGATGACCCTGTAAAGGTGTCTGTTATAGCTGTGGCTAGGCAAGGTTTCGACTATATCCGAATGGTAACCCACTGGGAAATCACCGATGGAGATACAGATCTGGCTATACAAAAAATACTTTATGTAGCTAAAGAGTTTGAGAAATTGGTCGGTAGCAAATTGTAAAAAATTGTTAAATATGTGAGTAGGAAGTTAGTCAACATTTTATTTTGTCTTAAAGTAGTGAAATTTAACCATAGGACACCATTTTATAAATTGGAAATTACTGATGGAGATACAGTGGAGCCTGCTGAACGTTTTTTCGATGAGGAAAAATAAAATCATGGGGATAGGTATCTAGAAATAACAGTATCGCTCACCACTATCCAATGATTACTAGTTAACCCACGTACATGAGCTCAGAAGAAAAATTAAAGCTCGTCTGTCGGGTGATTCAGTCCGACTGGTGTAGAAACTTTAAGGTCGCGACTACCGTTTCCTACATGGCTTAATACTGTTATATAGCAAGGACCGACGGTTTTACATACTCTGAGTCATGGTGGGTTACTGATATTGTGAGCCACTCAGTCGCCGAGCTATGACACTCACTCGAGCTCAGAATTGAAATAAATCAACACCAAAATCGAAAACGTTCCTGCATTTGACACTACGTACAGGACTTTTTTTTCAGAATTTCAAGGTTAAAGAAATACATTTTGAATAAAAGTATTAATTGCAGTATTCGTAACCAGTATTGTTATTTAAAATCTGAATACTTTACAATAAACTATCTGATAAAACAATGTATTTTTTTTCCTTTCTGGCATCAGGATCAGCTCTAAAGGTTAGTAGCCTCATATGACGGTAGGCTTGTTACTGTTTCACAGCGCCACTGTAGGCTTAAAAAAAATAATCAAGCCATTCAAAAGTTACTCATTTACACCGAACACAGTATTATTGTTTGTGGTAAAGTTTCCTTTGAGCAATTCCCATTTTTCTGTTCATTACCTCGACTATAACATTAAACTCTCCATTACAACATACGTGCACTTCCCGCTCTGAATATTAATCTAAAAATAATTTCATAATGTCCGATAACCTGTCAATTTGCGATGTATTTATAAATTGGATATTATTGGATGCACATTTTAACTCTGCTGACAGGCGTAAATCGGCCATGACATGGACCATTACGTATGGGTGGTCATATAAAAATAGCTTATAGTTTCCCAATGCAGTTTTTTACTTTGTATTGAAGGTGATTTTTTATAGTTTTATTACCATCTAAGAATAATTTCGTTATATGATAGTAAACAATAAAGGTAAAGAAAATGAAGTTCCAGATTGATGTGCTGAAATTTCCTGTTAGAGAAAAAAATAATAATTTCGTTATATGATAGTAAAGAATAAAGGTAAAGAAAATGAAGTTCCAGATTGATGTGCTGAAATTTCCTGTTAGAGAAAAAAGAATAATTTTGTTATATGATAGTAAAGAATAAAAGTAAAGAAAATGAAGTTCCAGATTGATGTGCTGAAATTTCCTGTTAGAGAAAAAAGAATAATTTCGTTATATGATAGTAAAGAAAATGAAGTTCCAGATTGATGTGCTGAAATTTCCTGTTAGAGAAAAAAATAATAATTTCGTTATATGATAGTAAACAATAAAGGTAAAGAAAATGAAGTTCCAGATTGATGTGCTGAAATTTCCTGTTAGAGAAAAAAGAATAATTTCGTTGTATGATAGTAAACAATAAAGGTAAAGAAAATGAAGTTCCAGATTGATGTGCTGAAATTTCCTGTTAGAGAAAAAAGAATAATTTCGTTGTATGATAGTAAACAATAAAGGTAAAGAAAATGAAGTTCCAGATTGATGTGCTGAAATTTCCTGTTAGAGAAAAAAATAATAATTTCGTTATATGATAGTAAACAATAAAGGTAAAGAAAATGAAGTTCCAGATTGATGTGCTGAAATTTCCTGTTAGAGAAAAAAGAATAATTTCGTTATATGATAGTAAAGAAAATGAAGTTCCAGATTGATGTGCTGAAATTTCCTGTTAGAGAAAAAAATAATAATTTCGTTATATGATAGTAAACAATAAAGGTAAAGAAAATGAAGTTCCAGATTGATGTGCTGAAATTTCCTGTTAGAGAAAAAAGAATAATTTCGTTGTATGATAGTAAACAATAAAGGTAAAGAAAATGAAGTTCCAGATTGATGTGCTGAAATTTCCTGTTAGAGAAAAAAGAATAATTTCGTTATATGATAGTAAACAATAAAGGTAAAGAAAATGAAGTTCCAGATTGATGTGCTGAAATTTCCTGTTAGAGAAAAAAGAATAATTTCGTTGTATGATAGTAAACAATAAAGGTAAAGAAAATGAAGTTCCAGATTGATGTGCTGAAATAACAACTTTCTTAAGGATATTATTCATTCAAATTTTGAACTGTATTTTATAAAATATTACAGCGATAGTGGATGAGTTTCCCAATGCAGTTTTTTACTTTGTAGTGAAGGTGATTTTTTATAGTTTTATTACCACCTAAGAATAATTTCGTTATATGATAGTAAAGAATAAAGGTAAAGAAAATGAAGTTCCAGATTGATGTGCTGAAATAACAACTTTCTTAAGGATAATATTCATTCAAATTTTGAACTGTATTTTATAAAATATTACAGCGATAGTGGATGAGTTTCCCAATGTAGTTTTTTACTTTGTAGTGAAGGTGATTTTTTATAGTTTTATTACCATCTAAGAATAATTTCGTTATATGATAGTAAACAATAAAGGTAAAGACAATGAAGTTCCAGATTGATGTGTTGAAAGTTCCTGTTAGAGAAAAAATAATTTCGTTATATGATAGCAAACAATAAAGGTAAAGAAAATGAAGTTCCAGATTGATGTGCTGAAATTTCCTGTTAGAGAAAAAAGAATAATTTCGTTATATGATACTAAACAATAAAGGTAAAGAAAATGAAGTTCCAGATTGATGTGCTGAAATAACAACTTTCTTAAGGATATTATTCATTCAAATTTTGAACTGTATTTTATAAAATATTACAGCGATAGTGGATGAGTTTCCCAATGTAGTTTTTTACTTTGTAGTGAAGGTGATTTTTTATAGTTTTATTACCATCTAAGAATAATTTCGTTATATGATAGTAAACAATAAAGGTAAAGACAATGAAGATCCTGATTGATGTGTTGAAAGTTCCTGTTAGAGAAAAAATAATAAATTCGTTATATGATAGCAAACAATAAAGGTAAAGAAAATGAAGTTCCAGATTTATGTGCTGAAATTTCCTGTTAGAGGAAAAATAATAATTTTGTTATATGATAGTAAACAATAAAGGTAAAGATAATGAAGTTCCAGATTGATGTGCTGAAATTTCCTGTTAGAGAAAACTGCCAGGAAAAAATAACTTTCTTAAGGACATTATTTATTTATATTATTTGTTCAAACATTGAACTATATTTTATAGCGATAGTGATTAAGTTTCCAAATGCAGTTTTTTACTTTGTAGTGAAGGTGATTTTTTATAGTTTTATTACCACCTAAGAATAATTTCGTTATATGATAGTATACAATAAAGGTAAAGATAATGAAATTCCAGATTGATGTGATAAAATATTACAGCGATAATGGATGAGTTTCCCAATGCAGTTTTTTACTTTGTAGTGAAGGTGATTTTTTATAGTTTTATTACCATCTAAGAATAATTTCGTTATATGATAGTATACAATAAAGGTAAAGATAATGAAATTCCAGATTGATGTGATAAAATATTACAGCGATAATGGATGAGTTTCCCAATGCAGTTTTTTACTTTGTAGTGAAGGTGATTTTTTATAGTTTTATTACCATCTAAGAATAATTTCGTTATATGATAGTAAACGATAAGGGTAAAGATAATGAAGTTCCAGATTGATGAGCTGAAATTTCCTGTTAGAGAAAAATGTCAAAAGAAAAATAACAACTTTCTTAAGGACATTATTACATTAAATATTACAGCGATAGTGGATGAATAAAATTGTTTTTGATTTCGTAGAGAAGAAAAAAATGATTTTGAATTTTTGCAATTTTTCGTAATTTTGTTTGTTTAATTGCGTTTTAAATTTGGAAAACTTTCGTGCACGTTCGAGGTGAAAAAGCAGATTTAAATAAGTCAAATTTTGGAAAGATAAACGTAAAGAGCTTGCAAATATTACAACAGGTTTTCACGCCCCCAAAAATATTTTTTGGTGCCGTTTCAACCTGTTCTATCACAAGTGGAGCTATCATTCCATTTCTGAGATAAGAGTGACGCTCTATATCGCAAAAAAAGCTTCTTCAGGGGTGGGTAAACTCTTCGAAACAAAAAATAATCCCGTGAATGAATTCCTATCGTCCTTATCTCGAGCACCCTATACGTCCACTCGCAAGGTGGCACAGGGAGTCGGGATAGAACAAAACAAAAGGGATCGGTAAACTCAGCCGGCTCTCGAGCGCCAGCAACCGCCTGAGAAATTATTGATCGTTCGAGCTCACGATCTTTTTATTCGCTATTCGCATAGACATCGCGTCCGTGTCCGCGTACAATCAAAACACCCACCCTAAATACATCCACGAAAGTATATAATGAGAACTAACACCGCGTATACTCCGCGTTTAGGTACTCTCTTGGAATACTAAAATGTTTTAGATATCGAAGGTACTCGAGAAGAGAGAACCAGTACCTAGCGGAACTATTAATTGAGTGTGAGTGAGGCGTGAGATACTACAAAAGTGTAGGAAATGTCAGGTAAGAACTGTGGGAAGAGATTAAGGTTGTATATGTAAATATTTACTTTTTATATTTTTTTTTTATTTATATGAACATTTCAAATTAAAGTATTATAACAATAGTTTACTATTAGATATCTGTTAAAAGTTTCGATGCGTTGAATACATTTTTAATTTGAATTATATTTGCCTAAACAACAAAAAGTCAGTAATATGTCATTTTCATAGCTTGCTATAGGTTCAAAAGAAGGCACTTTCTAACTCATTGTTTAACGTCAGAATTGTAATGTTGTTTAAATGGCTTTCGCTTCTCAATTTTTGTTATTTTTTGACAAATGTCAAATGCACAGACTACTACATTAAAATATTTTGTACATTTTATTATATATTTTCCATCTCGGTTTGTAATGTACTATTAAACATCGTGAATCCTAATTATAATTTAATTTAACATAGAGGTAAGTAAATTTGTATTGGTAGAAATTAAATTTTATATATTTACACCCCTTGTCCCAATAAATTGATACCATGAGTAAATCTACAAAAAATAATTTGGTTACTACAAAATATTTTAATAATCTGGATTTGTTTTTAACAAAGAAAAAAAACGCTTAATTAGATTTTACAATAGACAAAATATTAATGAATCGTTTTCGTTTTTGATCGTTATTTTGATTGAACAGAAATTATTTCGATAAAATTTTAGAAAATTTACACATACCGTGTACTTTGCACAGGTGCATTCTGGGATTGTTTACATCAGCATCCCGTAAATAATAAATTATTTTCTTGCATGTACAGTTGATTTAAAAATTATATAATTTAAGTAAATGTTCGATTCGACCGGTTTCTGCCTTCGGGCTTTATTCTCTTGGCTAGAAGGAAACACCCCTACATTTAAGAACGCTTTTCCTTTATCCCCACCCCTTATAACGTTAAAAATTAATATAAAAATTATCTTATGTAGATAGAATTATTGGGAAGCAGTCAATAGTAGATACATTAATACGATTTCTTCGTTTTTATGTCGAGCTTTCGAAAATGTTTATTTTCTTTATCAATACAAATAACGTGAAATTCAGATAATATTAAATACAAAAAGAAACATCAGTGCTAAAATTTATATTTAACTTAAAATCATCTTAACTTTAAATTTAAATTTTAACACTTATCTGAATTTCATGTTATTTGTCTTGATAAAGAAAATAAACATTTTCGAAAGCTCGACATAAAAACGAATATAATTAAAATATTTATTTTATCTTTTCCTAAATGTTTGACATCTAATTTAGTGACCCCTGTATAGGTAAAGGTCCGTTAATTTGAAATCATATACCAGCCATACGTCGGAATTTTGGTGTGGTAAAAATTAACCTTTATATATTTTTAAATAATCAAACTAATCATAAAAAACTAGTTTTTTTTTAGTATTAATTTTATAAATCTGATACTGAAATATTTCATTAATTATCGTTTATGATAATTTTTTGTTATTTTAACGATTTTATTATATAAGTTTTCTATTTTAAGGCGAATAATAGATCTACCACTGGTTTAACATCATCCTTGACATCTAGAAAATTTTTTGCAGAAGAAATATTTAAATCATTTTACTTTAAAATTGTCTAGACCCAATAAACCTATTTTAATCGCCTAGTATACAGCGTGTCCTAGTATACAGGGTGTCCCAGACTTATTGATGAAGACATTAATTCTCTACCCAAACAAAGTCGAATTTTGGACGAAAAAAACTTTCTTAATAATGACAGAAAACCTAATCATATTTTTAGTTTGACATAAATAGTTCATGGCTTTCTTGATTAATATTAAAAACTGTAACTTCTAGTTTGACGTAAGCAGTTCATGACTTACTTGACTGAATATTAAAAATTCGACAATTAACTTATTTCTGAATCGATTTTAAATCTGAAAATTTGTTTGGGTAGCGAATTAATTTAAACAAAGGTAAATATATTCAGGGTGCTATTTAAAACTTTTGGGGTGGTGGTGGTAAATCGGGATTGGAAGAAATGGGGGGTTGATTTTTAAATGTGGTAATAAAGAATTTATGAAACAATCTTGTTTTTGTACGACTGAAATATCCCAAACCGTTTCGGAGATATAGCGTGGTCGATTAAGTCTGGGACACCCTGTATATAAAAATATTTTTAAAACGTGAAGCTTAGAAAATTAATTCGAGTTAAAGGGGGGGGGAGTTAATTCGTTACTTATCGACGTTTCTAAAAAATAAATAATTAAGTGGCGATACTCCGGGAAGAATCGATTTATTTTTTATTGACCTGACCATCTAGTACGTGTGTATTGGAGTATTTCTAAAAGGACCGTTAATTTTTATTTGGTTCGTTTAATTTGACATTGTTCTCTCTTGGCATCGTTTTGTATCGCTTTGTTTCGAAATAACTTTAAAATTGACATTTCCTACTTACAGTACATAAACACGAATAACTGTTGTTTCATTGATATAACGCTTTTTGTGGTGTTTGATACGGTTTAAGTAGGCTCTGCATAGACGAGCCGATACAAAACAGATGCGATAATATAGAAATTAAAATTACTCGATTTTTTATACGGTGAAAAACGAAAATTCCTTTGCAATAATTTAAAATTGAGAGAACCAAAGATTCACAAAGTTTTTTTCGCGTTTTGAAGTTTAAGATATGTTTGTTGGCATATAGCATACGTATTCTTACACAACATCTTTGAAGTACCATTTTAATATGTTCTTTGAATCTAAGTGATTGGTCTATAAGTAATCCTAAATTTTTAGCTTTTTTAGAAAAGTTAATTTTTACTCCATCCAACTCGAGCCTTAATGAACCTTCACATATATTTCTTTTGGGTTTACTACAAAATAAGATTGCTGTGGTTTTAGATGGATTGACTGTTAAATTATGTTCTCTGAAAAATTGCATCTAAATCCGTATTTATATTATTATTGGTATTTAGAATATCAGCAGGGTCAAAACAATGGACAATCTGTGTATCATCAGCATATTTCACTATTATTTACTACTTTTGGTAACTCTGAAGTATACATTAGGAATAATAGGGGCCCCAGGATGGATCCTTGAGGCACTCCCGATACAATAAACTTAGAATTTGAAAAGTTACCATTAACGCATACACGTTGACTACGTTTCCATAGGTAGGACTTAAAAAATGATAATGCAGTGTCATTTAAACCATAGTATTTCAGTTTGGCACAAAGTAAGTCGTGGTCAATTAAATCAAAGGCTTTGGAATAGCCTATTGTAATTAGTAGAACACCCAACTTTTTATCAATAGATCTTATAATATTGTCAGTTAGATTTGATAAGGCATAGTACTATGGTTTTTGCGAAAACCAGACTGCTGTATTGGTATGATATTGTTGTTTGTAGCATAGTCATATAACTGTATATACACAACTCGTTCAAGTATTTTGGATAAGACAGGTAAAAGACTTATTGGACGTAATTCACACACCTTATTAGGATTAACTATTTTAGGGAGATTCCCCGCAGTTTGGGGAATTCCCCACAAATTGGCAACGCTGTGGCTAATAGAATCAAAAAGATAACCACCGCACCGTGAAATGCATTTGGTCGCGTAGTCGATCCAATATTCGATGGCACATGTTTTTATTGTTTTAATTTATACTCTTTCCGCTCTACTGTTTCCAAAGACGTATATCAAGTTGGAGATCCCCGTATCATTGACATTGGCATGCTTAAACTTTCTTCGGGTCAAATAATGCTATATGCTGTTCTTGCAGATGAGATAATTTGGGTTTTTTTTATGGTGTTCATTTGGTTGATACGTATATTTACAATTTTGAACAACCGCTCATTATATAGATCTAGTTAACGCCTAGATATTTCGATGTACGTTTTATATGGCACCGCTAGTGACAAGGCCAATTAATATTCAACAAATGTAGACTAGTTTATCGCATGAATAAACCAAACCAAAACGGAGATATCTTAGTATGAATTGAGAACAAGTTGCAAATTATGCGTGGCACATAAAGAGAGTTACCGGGCGAGTCTTAAATCTGTACAATTTCCTCCAAAATATACAATATATTTCAATTAAGAATGGGCATTTGTCACTGAAGTAGAATATTAAGTAAAAACGTTTTTTTCTTGACGGTTATTTTGAATTTTATTTAGAAAACTTTATTTTATGCTTATCCAGGAAGGGGGGCAGTAGGGGCAATTGCCCCCCGTCCAAAAGTCCGGCAATTTTTGTAGTTTCTAGGTCCATTTATATCCTAAAAAACTCACTTTTCCACTCAAAAATGGCCCAAACATTTTTTTTCGTTAATTTTGACATTGCCAATCGTTTCTTATACAAAATTCATTCGGCATAAACCAAATTTTAATTTTTTTGAATTTTTTTGTAGATTCTAGGTCCATTTATATTCTAAAAAACTAACTTTTCCCCCAAAAATGGCCCAAATACTTTTAAATAAATCGAAAAATGTTTTTGACGTTTACGGAATCGCTGTAACTTGACGTTTCATAGTTTTTTTTAATTGCATGTCTTGTCTTGCAAGTATCTTCGTTTGTTTCTCGCGAGGAACAATTTACTGAATAATTAACGGCGTCCGGAAAAATCTGTAATAATAAAGCATCTTCATACTTTTGTTGAATGAGGTTTTTCTTAGTTTATTGGTTCAGCATATTACAGATTCAACAATATATCCACACCTGTTTCTCAGCAGTTTGTTATTATTACATGCACATCCTCTGTTTTTTATGCAAAGATAATCAAAAGATTATTATAGGCCAGTTAGTAAGGAAGGATTTTATGAATTTTATGTTTAAATATAATATAACATTTCAAAAAGCCTTCAGTAATGAACGAAAAGAAAACAGTGGGGTCAGGTGAAATTAATTTCTAATTTTTAGTCCTAAAAATGGACGTTATAGGGACCGGCAATAGTACATTGTTTACCTAGTAGTAAAAGCGATACATTCAGGGCCAGCCCTACAATGAGGCGAACGGAGCGGTCGCTCCAGGCGCCGAGCCCCATGGGGCGCCAAAGCCGTGCCATGTGAATAAAATTCCATTACAAGCATTGAGAGTACTATTTCCGGTCCCTGTTTTTTCATGTTTCCAATTTCTGTTTGATAATACAGTCTGCCTTGATTTCATTGCTATGGTAACGGTGCGATTATTGTACTATTATTATAGAATTTAGATACCGAGTATAAAAAACATACTAAGTATATCGTGGTTAGGGAATATTATTTATCAAAATATTTTCATTACGTGACTAAATTCAAATGCGGAACAATTGTTTATGTAATATTAATTCAAAAGAAGAGGGTTCGTTATAACGAGATTATACGTCGATAGACAACAAAATAAATAAATTATTTGCGAGAATTTCGCTCGAAGGAATTTTAAACTAAAGCGGGCCATACACGGTCAGTTTGATGGTGCGTCACCTCATCTTGTTTTTTAGTTTATTTCGAGCTATGACTTGTTTGTCATTTGTCAAATAAATTAAGATGTCAAAAGGAGGAATTGTTGCTATATATAAATAAATATTTTGGAGGAGTTGAAGTTTCATCCAAAAGATTGGAATAATTATTTGAGAATGGATGAAGAAACTTATCTTCAACTGTATTCATTAGTTCTCAAACAATTAATTTTTTTGTTAATGTCTCCTTTGGCATCAATTTCTTTAACTTTTTTAATTTATTGTGATAAAATCTTTTGATACAACCTTCCATTCTCCTTGTCTCAATAAATCAATAAACTTGAAATCAAAATAGCCTTAAAATAATAATTTGACAATTGATATCGCCGGAGCATGCGCAGAATGGCTAGTTTGAAGGACTGAACTGATTCAAACCCCACATACAGTGAAATACGCTTGTCGGCAGTTTGATGTGTTTCATTAAATCGTCATTTAATTTTTTTTTGGAATGATGTCATGCCATTTCTACCCCATACACGTCAATTTGATGTGTCGATCTGACACTTCAAACTGACCGTGTATGACCCCCTTTACCACAGAGCTGAATAATATTTATTTTGGATGTATTTTTTCGTTATATGTAAATTTTATTTGTTTATTATTTCTAAATTATTCTCAGTTATATATTTGAGATTTCTAAGATTAAAAAACATATATATTAATGATATTACCATTAGTACTTTTTATATATAAACTATTATCATTCTCTAAAATAAGGAATCTTGATAATTGAATGACTGTAATAATTAACAAAAATAATAAAAAAGTCAATAATATAATGTCCAAACAAAATAAATAATAATCACATATAAACATTATAAATAAATTATAAAATATCCATGCGTATACCATAATAGGATTAATAGTAATAAAAAATAAAACTCAGATCCAAATTGAGAGTTGACCTTTTTGATTAAATACATTACATAAACGTACCATTGTAATCATTCTATATTCTAAGTAGGTGCCTAACGAGGTATTACCAATAGAGATACGTTAAATAAATTTACTTTAGTATTTAGATATCCAAACACGATTTGCGGAAATAAATAACGATGAGATTAAGGTGTGTACATAGAATTTTATTTTTAGATTATCTAAAATGACTACGAGAGCTCACGAAAAGTTAGTTTTGCCTAAAAAAACCACTTATTTTCGCTGGTAAAACTAAATGCCATAAGCAGTGTAAAGGACATGGTTGGATTATTTAAGTGGTATTTTACCTTAACCCTTTCAGACCCCGCGTCCATTACAATGGACACAAACTTATCCAACCAATATTGCTGGACTGGTGTAATTTTTTGCCTCTATATTTATTTTAGCTATTCTGTTATCACCGTAGAACACGTGGCTAGAGTAGAAAAGTGCCAGGTTTATGATCAGGGTTGCCAACATGCGGGTATTTTACCCGAAAATCGGGTATTTTTTACTCTGGCAGGTATTTTTCGGGTGAAAATCGGGTATTTTGATGCGTTTGACTAATATTCTGTGATGTGAAGCCAGGGGCGGATCCAGTCGATTTTCAAGAAGGGCCGGATCCGCCTATGAGAGGGTGCGACAGGCTGTAAATTGTAATCCTCGAGCGTCTCAATATTGGTAGGAGTTCGAAAGGTTTTCAGTTGACCTAGATGTTTTGACATTTGTAACAACTCCTTGTTCTCTAAATTTTTTTACCCACTGGTGAACTAACATCGCCGATGGCGCATGACAAAAAGGCTGAGCAACTGTGTACGAATCATTGACTTTAAAATAAGCCTTAACCATGTAAGCACTCTGTGAACTCGTCCACTGTTCCATGGATAACTGAAATAATATTTTCATGGAATTTCTAAAAGTTCTAAGTTAGGCTTAAAAATTAAAATCTACTCTGGGACACCCTTTACATATTGTGTCCACTCATTTTCTAACTGAGGATTACCTGTTTTCAAATGTGGCGCGCTTTAAAACCTCAAGCGGGTAAAATCGGGTATTCTCAGCTGTGAAGGTGGGTAAAACATAATTTTTTGATTGGCAACCTTGTTTATGATTTTAGTGTTAATAGTGAATTGCAAGAGGCAAAGTCATGGCAGCTTCGACTAGTAAAAATAAACGTAATTTAACATTTTTTTATATTTGATGTGTCAAATATTTCAGCAATATAAAATTATTTTACTGCCAATAGGACATAGAAGCTTTCATAACTTCATGGGTAAAAATCATTTTTTTGTAATTTTTATTGGAAATATGTAAAAAATGAAATGTCCATTGTAATGGACTGCAGGTTACAATTTAGCAAAAAACAGAGGATTCAGTTAAGAAGTTGTAAATGACGAAGGGACAGTGGTGTTGTGTAAATGGCAAGACAATAAACCAGTCGTGATTGGTTCAAATTTTGTGGGAATGGGGAAGGAAGACAAAGTGGAAAGATGGGACAAGAAAAATAAAAGATTCGTGCAGGTACAACGACCAGAAGCAATAAAATTATATAATAAGGGAATGGGGGGAGTTGATAAGTTGAATTAACTATTGTCTTATCACAGAGTGTTTATAAAATCCAAAAAATGGACTCTTTGTTTGCACCAATAGTTGGCTTGAGTATGATCAAAAAATCAAGCAAGTAGGCGTTCAAAAAAAAGAAACAATGGATCTCCTACACTTCAAAATGAAAATTGCAGAGGCTCTTATTGGAATGGGAGAGCCTGCAACTATCAGTAGAAAACCTGGCCGTCCCAGAAGTGAAAATTCCCCTACTCCAATTGGATACAATAGAAGAACTTTAGAGCCAAGACCACTTCGGGAAATTCAGAAGGATATGGTTGACCATTTACCGGAATATGACAAAAATTAGGAAGCCACAAGGTGTAAACAGCCTGGATGCAAGGGAAAAACTCATGTCTTTTGTATGAAATGTCGCGTTCACGTATGTTTTGTAAAAGGCAGAAATCGTTTCATGTTATTTCATTCCTAAATAAATAATTTTTCAACTATGTTGTTTTTATTTAGTCCGACTGTCCATTACAGTGGACATTCATCAAACTTCATGAAAATACTTAAAAAAAATAAACCATATTATTTAAGTTACAAATAAATACCTTGATCCAAATCTACAAAAAAAAAAAATTTCTAACCAAGAACATAATTCGGGTCTGAAAGGGTTAAAGGGATATCATTGGTTTGATGTATCTGAAAGAATAATTAAATATATAGTGTGTAACATGGGCGCCGTTTTTTCAAATAAAAGTATTGCATTAAATTGAAATGAAGATCCTGTATGTTGCGAGTCACATGGTCTCGACGGCCGACGAGCAACCGCGAAATCTACCGAACTGTTATTTAGTCCAGTAACTGAAGGGTCAAACCTGGGAATAAGTCTGGCATGAGTTCCCACATAGCGCATTTTGTAGGTCACCGCAGGTGTTTTAACATGAGAAAATCCTTAACGCGTTGTGGTCAAGGGGACTGGCTGAAAATGGGCCCCAAAACCTGGAAAATGGGTTTCCCACTAATATCTGGCTAAATATGCCAATTAGAGAATTTTTGTTCAGACAAAAAATGGAGACCAGGTTATTCTCTACAAAAGTGGCCCTTATCATTTTCTTCGAAAATTCAATAGTTTTCGAGATAATGGCACTCAAAAGTTCCCTCATTTCAGCTGCTGCTCTACCTTCAGGAATTCCGCTTTCTATGAATTAACGCGTAACCGGGCGGACGAATTGTTCAATATCTCGGGAGAAAATTAATATTTTTCGATGATTCAAAGTTCATCGGAATGGGAAAACCCGTAGCTACAATTCCATGTGACTTGAAGTCAGTTCGTATTTACCAAAAATATTTAAAAAAGCGGTCAAAGTTTTTTTCAACAATATTTAGAGGCCGCTTCTTTAATTTATTCATATTTTCTTTAAAAATAGTCATTTATTCTAATTTTGCCTTGATAATGGGACCTTAGGGGGTCTTGAATGACCTCAAAAATTTTTTTGCATTACTTTTCTGGCGTTCTAATATACAATTGATTTGTTTATTTGCATATTTTAGCCGATTTCGGAGTTCCAGAGAATCTTCGGAACAAGCGCGAATTATAATCTTATGATCCGTTATATTGATTTCCAATGCACATCATTTCAAAGCTTAGATGGTCTACTTTTCGAATATATTTTTTTATTTTTAATAGAGTCTAATAATTTTCGAGAAATGAGGAAAATTGGTCACACGAGTCAAAACCGGCCTTTTTTGTTTATCCATTTCTTGTTCCCCGCTCTTTATTTCTTGAGGATTAATAATTAGATGAAAGTAAATTTCTGAGGTCATTCAAGACCCCCTAAGGTTCCATTATCAAGGCAAAATTAGAATAAATGACTATTTTTAAAGAAAATATGAATAAATTAATGAAGCAGCCCCTAAATATTGTTGAAAAAACTTTGACCGCATTTTTAAATATTTTTGGTAAATACGAACTGACTTCAAGTCACATGGAATTGTAGCTACGGGTTTTCCCATTCCGATGAACTTTGGATCATCGAAAAATATTAATTTTTTCCCGAGATATTGAACAATTCGTTCGCCCGGTTACGCGTTAATTCATAGAAAGCGGAATTCCTGAAGGTAGAGCAGCAGCTAAAATGAGGGGACTTTTGAGTGCCATTATCTCGAAAACTATTGAATTTTCGAAGAAAATGATAAGGGCAATTTTTGTAGAGAATGAGCTGATCTCCATTTTTTGTCTGAACAAAAATTCTCTAATTGGCATATTTAGCCAGATATTAGCGGGAAACCCATTTTCCAGGTTTTGGGGCCCATTTTCAGCCCCTTCCCTTGACCACAACGCGTTAAGGATTTTCTCATATTAAAACACCTGCGATGACCTACAAATTGCGCTATGTGGGAACTCATGCCCGACTTATTCCCAGCTTTCGATCTTTTCAGTCCTTCATTTACTGGACTATATTTGATACTCCAGCAAATTTAAGTTTATGGCGTCTCGACTAATAAATCTAAAATCCAGGCGCCCTTATGGTGTGTAATAACGAAACTAGACCAAATTTGAACTGTAATGTACCTGGCTAGGTACATTACAGAATTATACGAATAACAATATATTTACAAAACTTTTTTTTACAGATAAAGACAGAGACTACATCGGTTTCGCTACCTTGCCCGACCAAATCCACCGAAAATCTGTAAAAAAAGGTTTCGAATTCACTTTGATGGTAGTCGGTGATTCCGGATTGGGAAAATCAACTCTAGTCAACAGCCTTTTTCTGGAAGATCTTTATAAAAATAGAAAAATCCCCGATGTCAACGAAAAAATGACAAAAACCACAACCATCGAAAAGAAAACTATGGAGATTGAAGAAAGGGGCGTAAAGTTAAGGTAAAAATACTTAAAAAAAACAGAAGGACAATTCTTTCATTGAGCGCCATTGAGCTGCATAGCTTCTGTGATTCACTCGTAAGGGAGTGAATTTCAGGGCGTATATTATTATTATTATTTTTTTATTGGGAGTTAAATTTTAGGTTGACAGTCGTGGATACTCCGGGTTTTGGTGATGCAGTTAACTGCGAAGATAGTTGGAAGACGTGTATCAATTATATCGATGAGCAATTCAGGCAATATTTCACAGACGAAAGCGGTTTAAATCGGAGAAATATTCAAGATAATAGAGTCCATTGCTGCCTGTACTTTGTACCACCGTGGGGTCATAGGTAACATTTATACTTTATACTACATAGTATTTCGGTTTAGGACTGTTAAGTTTATTCAATTTATTTATCGTATATTATTAAATTAAACACGATACTTTTATATCAAAAACATTTATTGATATAGATACATAAAGCATATTATATGATATAGCATTTGAAATAATCAGAAGCGCAAGATGATGGTATTCAACCTCTCAGATTATTCCCATTCCAAACAATTTTCGTAGTCTTCCATGGTATTTTATTTATTTTCGATTCACATTAATTCCCATTTTACTGTAACCTACATGGAAGTCACTCATTCCTTAGAAAATGAAATTGAAATATGTGTTGTATAAATATGACAATATATTACACTGTACCAAAATATTCCACGCCCCTGTATCATAGTACGCTATTGCCCCTTCACCCCCTCCCATTATTACCCCTCTAATACCAAACAAATACTACAGGATGCCGTATCTAGCGTAGCATATATGATCTAAGGAACAACCCCTCTCGCCGCTTTATACACACCAATCCCAACATCCGCAGCTCGTTGACAGGTGACGCGGCGCGTAAATTCAAATATAATAGCTAATAGAGCGATATATCAAACTCCTTAATTAAAAATTGCCGACGTTTCGGTCTTATATTAGGCCATCGTCAGGGCTACAACGATATGAAACAACTGTTAGACAACTGAAAATACGATTAACTGAACGTACAATATCATGTACGCTAATTACGTTCAGTTAATTGTATTTTTAGTTGTCTAACAATTGTTTCATATCGTTATAGCCCTGAGGAAAGCCTAATATGAGGCCGAAACGTCGGCAATTTGTAAAAAAGGAGTTTGATTCGGGTATTTGTTAACGCAAAGACAATTTCTCAACTACTACAAAAATAGTTGTTGTTCATGTATAATATTAATATTAAATATATTAAAATTCCTACAAAATAATAGAAAAACGTTTCTATTTTAACTTTTCTTCTCAATTTACGGAAAAAAATGAATAAAAAGTGTAGAAAAATAATTAAAATGCCTGGAAAATTAAATCAAATTCTAAAATCGGTGCCAACCTAACGCTGATATTAATTAGAAGATATTTATAAACAATAAAGGTTTAAGCTAATTCGATATCGACATCAAGGAAGTTGTTTTCCGGAAAAATTAAACACCAGGAAGTAAATATTTGAAATTTCAATGTTTTTGTGATAAACTAATATTATCGATATAGCAAAGAAAAACATTCAAAAGCAAATAAAGATGTAGGGCACTGTATGAGTATTGTTAAAAAATACTTTAAGCCTTGTAGTGGTTTTTATAAAGGAAATTCTTATACAGGGTGTATTTTTAATACGATAGCTGACCAAATAGACCAGGGCCAATCAATTTTGGACCAAAAAAAAACAGTATGTGGATGGTCGGAAAATTTAGGGTAAACGTTTTGAGGGTTACATATTGGTTTTTACGATTTTTTTAAAATCCCCTACCCCGGTGGTCCCTCTTAACAGCCTTCTTACTTTAAAGACTACATAAAAACAAAAGCGATATTAAATTTTAATACGGCGATTGTTTACCCAATGGCCTAAAATATCCTATTATTCAATACCGAGTAAAATGATTCAAATCAATTCTACAAAAACAAAGTATACCACATAAAGATAATAATTATCAAACTATAAAAGTTCGGTAGTAAAATCTATCGGTAATTTTAATCATTGAAACCGAATTTATTCCATATCGTTATGTTAGTTGGAATGCATATCCAGAATTTTATAATTAACTCACGCTCGTTTATTTTTAGTACTTAATGATTTTGATATTGGAAAAGTATCGACATACTTTCGATATCAAAATAATCTTTTAGACTTTGAAGTACAAAGTGAAAATAATTTTTTTTCGAATATTTTTATATAATTACACGAAATTGAAACCAAAGAGTGGGGGAAATGGAGAAAATTGGGATTAAATGCGTCAGATCTTAAAAATTATGCAAAAAAATTTATTTTTGGTCCAAAATGCAAAGAAGTTAAAATGTTACCTTGTTTTAGTAGAAAAAGTATAGTGTACAACTCTCGGGAAATACGCATTTACCACTCGTAAAGTATTGATACTTTATTACTTTACGCTTGCCTGCTTTCATTTCTTACTTTTGCTGGTAGATGGGGGCACATTTGTCTTGTATTGATAATATTATGTATTTTTTTTTTTAGTTTAAGGCAAATGGATCTCGAACTGATGAAGAGACTGCACCACAAAGTTAACATAGTCGTAGTAATTGCCAAAGCAGATACCCTCACCCAAGCTGAAGTTGCCAAATTAAAAGTAAACATTCTCAACGATATTCGCAACAACGATATTCAGGTAATTTTGATAAATGTGCATTTTGGCGCTGACTACAGATTCCTACGTATATGCTATTGATAGTTATACCGACACTCATTGACAGGTAGCGCTGATTACAGATTCCTACGTAGATTACAGATCCCTATTTACCAACACTCATTGACAAGTGGCGCTGCAATTTGTCATCTGTCAGACATTTTCCTACGCCCAAGTGCCGTTATAGACTGGCACATTTTACAAACCCTCTCCAACTATCCAAAGTGAGAAAGTGTTGCCAAATTACGCCAAATAAGGCAATAATAGCAAAGCAAAGCAAAATGTCCGATATATTTTACAAATCAAATGTTCCTAAATATGGCAGTGATAATAATTTGAAATGAAGAGACATTTTTAATATGCAAGTCATGGAATTTTAGGTAAAAAATAGAGAATTGAAACAGTCATACTGTATAGGATTTTTTTATAAATATTGTGAAATGAAAATAACGTTTCACGACCTCCCTGTATATTTTAAGCGAGTACAGTTACGAGAATTCACTTTGTCCAGGGCCATATTTGAAAACTTTGAGTGTTTTCATCATCAAATTTGTATTTTTTTATTAAATTTCTTGTCAAATATATTTTTTTTATCGGTACCCTATTTTACTTATTTAAAGTACGCCACAGTGTTTAAATCTAACTTTTTTTAAAGTTACCATGGTAACATCAACAATCTAGAAACGTCAAGTCTAAATGTAAACTATATAATTATTGATCTAGTAGGAGCACCTTGTAATATGCAACCAGTAACAACTGTAGTGACACCAATTAATCTTATGTGACAAATTGCATATTCATTTTTGTTTTTCTCATTGCCCTGACAACGAAAGGTATACTGATGTCATTATATCTAATTGATGATTAATATCCACTCATACTTTAAGATACTATTAAAAAATTTACAAATTTCGCTGCCGTATTATATATTTTATTAAATTTCTAGATGTATGAATTTCCAGAATGTGATAGTGACGAAGACGACGAATTCAAACAACAAGACAGAGAATTGAAAGCAAGCATTCCGTTTGCTGTTGTCGGAAGCAACACCATTCTCGAAATTGCCGGAAAAAAAATTAGAGGTCGACAGTATCCATGGGGTGTTGTTGACGGTAAGGATAATTTTACTTTGAGCTTCACAGGTTGCTAATAACTAATAACAATCAAACCCCGCAGATTTAATTTCAATATAAAATTATCTTTATTTATACTCAAGTTATATCCTACAGAAGACAGAAGCTTCATTAAATGAATTAGTTGAAGCTGACTATCACTTCTTTGAGGGGTCGATTAAATAATTGAAGCCTCTGTAGGTATACCGTCGCTTGGGAGGACCCCCTCCACTTTAAGACACGCCTCCCTTTTCAAGATGGCCGCCTCCCCTCCACTTTTTTAAGCCAATAGCAATGCTGGCCACGTCCCTTTTTCAAGATGGCCGTTACCACGCTCCCTTCTGTCAATTATTCCTACTAGCCTCCCTCCCAAATTCTTAGGTGGCTGTTTACTTATATGTCGCCTTCTAGGGTTGACAGATTTCCTAATTTAGGGAGATAAGTGCATGCCGGAGGAGCTAAGGCAGCTATAACATCAGTAGAAGGGGTTTTAGTCGGGCGTGATTGTGTAGCTTTCCATTTTTTCAATAATGAAAAGGAAAATCAAGTCTGTATTTTCTGAGCAACTGCATAAGCCACATTTATTATTAACTGTTTAAAAACTGGTTATTTGTTAAATTTATTCAACTTCCAATATTCTATTGATGCCAAGTAAGGAAACCAGCCAGCAACCAAAACATATACAGTCCACTTTTGTACCTACTAAGTAATAATCAGTTTGAAAAACTCACAGCAGGTATAAAGCGGCAGTGAGCAGTGAGATATCTAATATCTAAAAAAAATCCAAATTTCCCTGATTTTTAGTTCAGAAATGTCCGTTTTATGGAACTTAAATTCATGTATATAAATCCTTATCAACTAAAAATACAAAAATAGCAAGAGCTAACCTAGATAACAAAAAAAACGACCATCTTGAAAAGGGGCGTGGCGCATGCCGGATAAAGTGGAGGGGGAAGGCGGCCATCTTGAAAAGAGGGCATGGCCTGTAATGCTATGGAGATAGAAAAAGTTCCCACGTTCAGGTGTCCCATCCTCTACTAAGAAAATATATACTTAAAATTTTGTTTCAGTCGAAAATCCAAAACACAGCGATTTTATCAAACTCAGAACGATGCTGATCTCAACGCACATGCAAGACATGAAAGATGTGACTGAAGACGTTCATTACGAGAATTTTAGAACGCAATGTATCTCACAAATATCTCAACACGCAAGGGAACGAGGGTAAACTTTATATTATTTACATTTGTGGTAAACAAATCACGCTCCCCTCGTATTTATGAAAAATATTCAAGACTGGAGGGTGGATATGAAACATTTTTGACTCAATTTGATCTTTTTCAGGAAACTTAAAAGAGATTCTACTCCTTATGATCCTGATATTTCTGAAACGGATAGGCTGCTGATACAAAAGGATGAGGAGGTTTGTGATTTAAAATTTAAGCTTAAAATTTGAACGACTGAGGGGGTTAAATTTACGTTTTGTGGCTGAAATATGTATTCTATCGAAAAAAGTTTAATATAAAAGTTGTAGATAATTAAAAAATCTAAAACTTTTCTATTAATCATTTTTCAACATAACCTCAAAGTTATGGAGAAAATCGTTAAAAACAGTTTAGAAACGAAGAAAACAGTTTTTAGCGTTTTTCTCCATAATTATGAGGTTATGTTGAAAAATGAATATTACAAAAGTTTTAGATTTTTTAATTATCTACAACTTTTACGTCAAACTTTTTTCGATAGGATGCACATTTTAGCCACAAATCGTAAAAAAACAATATTCAACCCTTAAAATTTATATTTAGCTACCCCACCCCCCTTTTTTTAGGTTCATATAAATTTGATTCATTTTAGCGAATGAAAAATCTTGAAGAAATCAAATTTCTTTACGATCAATTTTTTTTTGTAGATACGTCGAATGCAAGAGATGTTGAAACAGATGCAGGAAAAATTAAAAGTTGATGCTCAAGATAACAATAAGAAACACGAAAGTATTATTGATGTGTAGATTTATTTATAATTTTTTTTAAATTAAGACCAAAGACACCTAGTTAAATGTTTTTCTTTTTTTTCATATTTATATAATTATTTATATGCGTAATGTATGTTATAAAAAATATATCATTTAAAATGATAGATAGTGTTTTTTATTCAGAAACCCACGCACTCCTAACTTCATACACAGTGTCATCCCTAAAGCACAGATTAGAGAACTACAGGTAGGAAGGTAAGACAAGAAAAACGAAATTAGACAGAGATAGAGTTGCACGCCAATTTAAAAGTCACTTTGAAGGCTGTCAGCAGCAGTGTTGCCAAATCAAGAGTGCAAAATTAAGCAATAAGCCAAACAAAATCATTACATAATAAATTAATTAAATTATTAATATACAGTGTGTACCTAAGTTATTCTTGATAAAAAAAGGGGGAAATTTCTACCCAAATGGCAACACTGCATGGTCAGCCGTCTGCGTGTCTGTGATCTTTTGACCCATTCATGAAATGATTCTTCTTCTTTCTTTCTTTGGTTATGCCTTGCGTACTAGTGCATTTGCCAGTTCATGAAATTGTTTACAGTTTACTTGATTTTAAGTTTCTAATGTTTATTTATGCCAAAAATATTATCTTTCAGAACCCTATGACAGCAAAAACACATATTTTATAAATATATTTCTTATTTCTGATACTAATGGAAATTGAAAAATCAAATTTATACGTTACATCAAAAGGCAACACTGTAACTGGTATGTGCCTTTCAGAACTGGCAACATTGGTGCACTCCAATTTAAAGGTCCGAGGGCATAGAAACGGCAATCGAAACATCAAAGGAAATGGGCGGAGCTTCATATCTGTACATTTCTAATCTGTGCCTAAAGTACGCACGGGAAACTTTTTTATTAAGGGTTTTTCGACAAAAAGTTATTCTTTATAAAAGTTTGTGCATCCCCTAAAACTAAACATGTACCAACAAAATATGGTAAAACACTCGTAATATACGAGGAGCCTTCAAAAATTTGACTTCTCGATTATAGATTTATGAAAAAAAATCCAATTGATAGTTGAAATGTGGGACAAAGTGATAATCTATGTAGAAAAACGATTGGTTAAGTCAAAACGAACAAAAACTATTTTTTTGATGAATTTTGGCCGGAAAAATGAATATTTTTTTATAAGATCAAAAAATTAATATTAAAATCGTGTTTTTTTACTCAAAATACTGGACTACACCTATTAAAAACTGGGAATAATTAACTCAAATTTGTTACACACATTTTATATTTTTTTTTAGTAACGTCTGGACATGACCCATTAGATTTATTTAGCTCTTGACAGACAGGCTAGTAATTATTGAAGGAAACATATATAAATAGGTTTTGCTAAAAAAATGTGGGTCAAAATTACATCAAAAGTATGTCTAATTCTAACCTGATATAAAAAACTGGTTTTTGATAGAATTTTGACTCGATAAAATTAATAATTCGAAACATTTTCTACAACAATGGGATTATACCACAATTGTGGATGGCCAAATTTGTAGTATCCTTAGCAACCAAGTTAGGAATTTAATTTATTCTATGCTAAGACCAGTTTCCGCCTTTCGGCTTCATCAGTTGGGTTTACGAATCCAATATATCAAAATCCAAACACGCGCAAGTCAATAAGTATAAATTGTTGGGCTGTAATTTAACTAATTTGATTTATAATTAATTGGGAGGGTAAATAATAGAAATCATTCATACAGGTTCCATTTTAACTCGCTTTATTGCCAACCTTCAATACCAAAACACAATTCTATGCAACACACAATACTCAGTGAATTGTGGGTTGACCAGAATCGGTCAAAAAACTTTGGAACTCCCAATGCAAATTGGGTTGGGAACCCCCAATGCAATTTGTTATTTTATAAAGTTGCCAATACTCTCTTCTAAACTTCATTTATCAGCAAACGTTTGCTAACTTTGTATTAATCCGTTAAAGGGATACAAATAAAAACTTTGCAACACACAATGCAAATTGAGTGTATGCAACACCCAATACAACAACAACAAATGTCATTTATCAGTTTTACTAATAGATGGTAGCACCTTTGCAAATCTGTGTATCCTTGTTTTGAATAATTTTATTATTCATTAATCTCTACAGGTGAGTATTAATGATTAATCTCAACAACTGAGAATAAGTGAAAAAAATTAATATTATTGTATACAAAGAATAAAATTTTTAAATAATACGGACATTGTGTTACAGAAAATTGGCCACTTGGCGAATGCTCCTATTTTAATATTGCACTGATAAATAATTTATCTCATTTTTAAATTTCGATCAACAGAAAAACTGTTGAAAATCAACATATCGCCGCCCCTGTGCTCAAAAAGGGCAATCAAAATAAATAAAACTATTCAATTCAATTCAAAACTTGCACCAAGCAACCACGCCCTTACAAGTGAACCGAACTGAACGAATAAGTCAAATTACAATGCACTGTTAGTAAGTGCTCGTTTTAATGGTAACAATTAGCAAATTTGAATTTTATTCAAGTTGGAATAGAAATATCTACAGGGCGTTTCTTCAGATTGGAACAGAAATATCTACAGGGTGTTTCTGCCTTCCAAAAAACCTTATTTTAATTTTTATTTTCTCGCTCAAGTGAACTCATCAAAATATGTGTAATTGTAAAAATTTATTAGTAACAACTAGAATTTCTACAATATAAGTATTTTTTCTGGTTTAATTTCATAAAACTGTAAGCTAGAAAAATTTCCAAAATTGCGGATACCCAAAATCCTTATATCCTCGCAGCGAAAATGGTGATAAAAAATCCTGGAAACATGAAATACGATCCCTGGTAATTGAAGATCAATAAAATACTTTTAAAGCCAAACTAACCAAACTAACCGAAATAAAAAATGTTGGTGATTGAAGGGAAAGAAAATCTGAAGATTTTAGATATATTTTACCCTCAAAAATAAATAATTTCCTGATTTTTTATGAGTAAAAAACCGTCCACCTTATAGTGGAGGCAGGTCCACTGTGCACGATCCTCTATATTTAAAATTTGTGCTAGAACTAGAACGTAGGGACCTCTCAATGTGAAACTTGTTTTCTCATAATTTATTGTGTAGTTTTTTTATATGAATCAGTACAGCGTTCAGTAATATTTATTTACAAATGCTGACTAACTCACGTTACTAATTATATACTAGAAAGATAACTAATGATTTAAATTACAAGCAGTAGTAAACAAATTTGATGCAAACAAAATGTAATACAAGCAAAACTTGTAAACAGAAAACTTGTGAAATAATTTGATGAGGAAAATAAGTTTGTTTCTATCGATTTACATCCCTAAAATTTCAAAAAAAAATAATCTAAAACAATTTTATTAATTTTGGAATAATATTATTTATAAAATAAATATTTGTAACCTCCTATATATACATAGTTAAAGCCGTAATCGGTCAAATAAAGACTTTGCAACACACAATACAAATTGTGTGATATGCAACACCCAATACAGGGAATCGTTGCTTTGTAAAGTGTCAAAACATAATCAAAATTTATAATGTAGTGAGGTTTGTGGTTTGGAGTGAAATGATTAATGAGAAAAATTATGTGTAGTGGACTTAAAAAGGTGACAGAGTTTTTTAGGGTGGTTGTTATGAGATGTTTTGTTTTGTTTTATGTCGATGAGATAGTTATGAATAGATGTCAAAGTCAGAATTGTGAAAATAAAATCTTTGAAAATTAAAACTTCTAATTTCATATTACATTATAAATTTGGCGCCCAACGTGGGGCCCTAAAATAAGTTATAATTTAAAAAAAATGGATTTAAGAAATAAAAAAAAACAGGATTAAGAGGCCAACAAGAAGAAGACCAACGGAGTACAGATGGACAGGATGTAATGGAAGAACAAGAAACAACTATTATACAACAAGATTTAAATGAAAAGCAAGGGGTAGATCATGTTGCAGAGGTAGCCGAAATAAATGTTAGGGGAATGGGAGACACAATGTCTGGAAGAGGTAGTCCTATGATGATGGATGTTCTGACAATTTTCTTTAACAGAATTGAACACAGAATGGAAGAAAACTTTAGAAAAACGAAACAAGAAATAAAAGAGGAAATTAAACAAAAATTGAAACAAAATAATGAAACAATGATAGAGAAAATGGAAGACAAACTAAGAAATGTGGAAAAGAGATTGGAAGAATCATAAAAATAGAAAATTTACAAATAAATAGAATAAAAGAAATACAAGAAAAAGAAGAGATTTTCAAAGAAGTAAAAGAAGTCAATCAAGACATTAAAGAAGAAAAGTGTGGGAAAAATTGAACAGAAACAGCAGAAAATTGAAAAAGATGCTCAAAGTATCATGAGGGATACAGAAGGAAAAATCAAAAAGACAGAAAACAATATGAGAGATAAAATTGAAGAAATAAAACAACAACAGGAAAAAGAAAGAGAAACGATTTTAGAAGATCAGAAAAAACTGGAAATTAAAAAAATTACAACTTTAAACAAAAGTGGAATATATGGTTTTATAATTGGAAAATGAGGAAGAAAATAAAGAGATGTATGAAAAGAAGAAAATTAAATAATATGAAGACGATAATAGGAAAATATTAAAGAAAATTACAATAAAACATAATTAAACATTCTTTCTTCTTCTATCCAATCTTAATTTATTAATTTCTTTCTCAAGCAATTTTATTTTCCTGTTTACTTCTTCTCGGTCTTCTCCTTGACGTGTTCTTCCTTCAATTTCCATTATTCCTGTGTTATACAGTTCACACAATTCTTTTATCTTCTCGATTTCTTCTTCCGTTCTTCTTCTGTTTATATTTAATTCTCTCTCCGTTTCATCTCTATTTTCTTGCAATTCTCTCTTCATCTCTTCTTTCAAACTTGTGATTTCTCTTCCTTTTATAATCAAATTTCTTTTAATATTTTCTATTTCTCGTTTTGTTTTCTTTTCAATTTTTTCTTTGGTTTTTCTTTGTACTCCTTGAATATTTGTTTGCAGATTGCCTGCATAATTAAAAACATTTCCATTTCTTCTTGTTTGTTTCTAATTTCTTGTTAATTATGTTCCTGTGTTTCTATTTTCCTGTTCATAGTGACGTTTAAATTGTCGATTTTATTATTTCGTCCTCTGTAACAATGCTTCCATGAATCTCATCAACTTTTCATCCCTATTTTCCATTCCATTATTAAATTCCTTCATCTATTGGTTTCACTCAATTTCGAGCCCCACGTTGGGCGCCAATTGAGAAGATAATAAAATATATTAGCGTTTACTCCCTCTCAAAAAAAATATCTACGCTTCTGTCAACCTGGATTAATTTTAAACCCGATGGTAAGCGACAAAACATTAACCTTCCGAAATGAGATTATCGTTGGTGGATTAAATAAAATATTAACAAAAACATAGCCCGCCCTTTCTGCTACTATAAATTCTGGAGCTTCTCGCCTCCAAATCCCCGCCCAATGTCAAGGCAACAGCAAATAGTTGTAATATAACAATTTCAAGATCTTGCAAGTTAAGAATACTGTCAGCAATACCCACACACACACACATAACTGAAACGTTTCATTTTCAACTTTAGTTTTTCATAAAAGTTAAACCGAGCTAGTCCATGTCATTGTTTGCCGCGTCAATGAATATACGGAGATTTTAATTTCGCCGAAACAGTTTCTAGTTTTTTTTTGTTGTTGTGACTGGTGACATCATCGCCCGGCAATCATGTCCTTCTGGTCCTCGTTTACAGGTACGTGAAAGTAAGAGTGAAGAAGGAAGTCGGGTGGAAAAGTTGGAGATTTTGCGTGCTAGTTCGCTATCGATTTCACAGAACGCAGTTTGTTGATATGTACCGCTTAGGTCAGACTTCTTGGCACCTTTTTAGGAACATCGATTACTAATTAAAATTTAAAAGCAAAGCTTGCACCAGTTGTAGAAGTGCGTTCGTTGAATTCTACACGTTTAATTTAACGAAAAAATATTCATTAATTCAAAGTGATAATGTTTGGTAAGTGTGCCGGCCGCTCGATTTCTATTTTCGTATAATTGGAAT
The DNA here is from genome assembly GCA_949320105.2 of Crepidodera aurea. Classification (NCBI taxonomy): domain Eukaryota; kingdom Metazoa; phylum Arthropoda; class Insecta; order Coleoptera; family Chrysomelidae; genus Crepidodera; species Crepidodera aurea. The sequence goes on along the minus strand of OX439475.1, from coordinate 8,497,339 downwards.
GTGTGCTATTTTTAAAATAACGATATACCGCGGGGAACTATTAAAACGTTTTTTCGGCGTATTTTCACGCTGTTGTTGCATTTTATATGTTTGATTTCGAATTGAAAGGATTTTAATGGGTTTAATTGATGAATCTGTTTATTTTTAGTTTAAATGTTATTCAAAGGCGAACGCTGTTACAAGTTGAGCGTCTTTTTAAACTTGTTTAAAGATATTTAGATGATGCTGTACATAGGCATTGTGTTATACAGTGGCGGCGATTAGCAGGGCAGCCGCCCCCCTACTTTTAGATGGATATATCGACAAATAAATGTTTCATTTCAGGTTAGAAGTTGCGTGAAAATTATTTGTACAAAGTAAAGTCGTATCGCAGTATTATAATCAGTGGAGTGAATAAGGGGGGTGATCAATCACCCTCCAAAGAAAATAATAATAAAATATACTAATTGTTCCAAAATAACTCTAAAACTTTTAAAATACCCCAGTTTTTGTATATATTATAATTATTTTAATTAATAATTATAATGTAATCAAAGCGTTCTACCAAAAAAAGTTTAATGTATAAGTTGCAGATAATTAAAAAATCTAAAACTTTTGTATGAATGATTTTTCAACACAACCTCAAAATTATCGAGAAAATCGCTAAAAACCGTTTTTTTTTTTTTCGTTTTTAATTTTTATCTCTCGCAAAATAGCCCAGTTGCCAGAGAGTTTGACCTCGCACAAAATGTGATATCGATGAAACTTGGCACTTAAGTATTTGAAAGGGTGTAGAAAACGATAAAAAAATCTTTGCTGCTCACAATTTCGAAAATAAAATCGTAAAGTTCGTTTTTCCATTATATCTCGAAAAAAAATAAAAATTTCAAAAAACAAATATCACCACGTGAAAAAACGGAAAATTTTACTAAAAATTATATTGTTATTTTAAAAAAAATTGTATTACTATAAAAATTATTAAAAATAAGAAAGCAAATTCGAAAACTATACGCGCGCTGAGCAGTTAAATACAAATATTCAGGCGAGGTGTTAGGAAAAACTATCTTTGCCTAAAATGTACCCAAAAAAAGAAAAGAACGCATTTTAAAGAGGAGACTCTAAGCTTTCTCAGGATGCCATTAGTTTTTAAATTTTTTTTGTTTTCTCATAGAAAATTTGACCGAAAGTTATAATTTTTATAAAACTGAAAATATCTATTCATAGAGGCATAACAAAAAAAAATCTTTGTATACTTATCATTAGACTACTTTTGATTTAAATATAATGAAAATGATGAACATTAATTCTGTTTAATAAAACTTATGTTTTAAAATTATCATTTTTTTTTTCAACATTTATTCGACGTAATTTTTATTTTCAAAATAGTGTTTAGATAAATCAGAAATTAATTTTTTTTAAAATAAAGTTAAAAATAAGTTAGAAATTGATCTATATAAATATATAAACAGAGATAATGTTCATCATTTTAATTATATTTAAATCAAAAGTAATGTGGAAAAATTAGGCTTTTTTTTAATTTAAATTCGTATAAAATCGAAAAATAAATATTTGGCTTTGAAAAAATATCAGCTTATTTAAAACACAAAAAAGAACATTTTCACCAAGTTTCATAAAAAAAAATTAATTTTGCAGGAGATAAAAATTAAAAACGAAAAAAAAAACAGTTTTTAGCGACTTTCTCGATAATTTTGAGGTTATATTGGAAAATGGTCAGTACAAAATTTTTTGTTTTTTTAATTATCTATAACTTTTATATTAAACTCTTTTCTATATGATGCATATTTCAGCCACAAATCGTAAAAAATCAATATTCAACCCCCAAAAGTATATCTACCCCCCTTTCGGAACTTTTACCCACTCGTCTTGATTTTTATTAATTTACTTATAATTTCCCCTAAATTTTCCGACCATCCATATACCGCTAAGTATTTTATTTGTTTCAAAAATAATTGGCCCTGGCGCTCTATGTATTTATTATACTTATGCTTTTAAATTTGGAATCAAAAATTTTCCAATTAGGGAAATTAGATAAACATATTGTTGATGCCAAATTTGTATAGGTAATTGTATTTTAAGAATTTTGTTTACAGACCAAAAAATATCAAATACGCTTTGGCCTGAAAAATCTTTTTCGATAAAAAAAATTATTTTTTGATAATATATCAAGGTTAAGCGAGGTCAAACTCTGGGACGAACGTTTATTTAATCTATTTCCTTTATTACTTTTTGAGGTATCAAAAATCATGCCTACTTGATAAAAATGTATTGTGAATTCGTTAAATATTAATTCAATTCGACTTGAAAATATTATACTTTCACCTATGCCAAATCTAATAGAATGAGTCATAAATAAATAAAAACGCCAATTTTTAACTTTCACGTTTTAAAATTGTCGTTGCTGTAAACCACTCTTGCTGATCACGACGTGATCCCAATCACGTATACATCTATTTATAAATAATAAAATAATTTCTGTCTATACGCTAATACTATGTTACTTCTTATGTATCTTATAGTATCCCCAATGCAAGTTCTTATTTTTTCCATTTATACTCTTTCCACTCTGCCTCCAGAGCTACAAACTAAGGACACTTCTTTGCAGCCAGATAGACCCTGCACTATACCTTATTTTTCATAGAGTTGGAGCAATTTACCAGCTCCCTCTGCAAGCCAAGAGGGACAATCAATCAAATATTCATCAGTACCCACAGGACTATTTATTTGCTTACTGTCTTTGTACAGGGTCAGTCATGGTAGACGCGACGGTCCATTGTGGCTAAACGGTTAATATTTTGAAAATTTTGTTTATTCATGGATATCTGGGTTGATAAAAGCTACATTTTAAAATTATTTTGAATTATACAGGTTGTCCCAAAAAAGTGTGGCGAATAAAAGTTATATTATTTCTTATGGAAGACCCTATATGCTATTGCATTTATAGATTATACGTTAAAAATCAGATAAACTTTCGTAGGTATTCCCTATACCTAAGCTTTTTAGTTTTCGAGATATTTTGATATTTCAAAAAATGGAAGCACTTACAAGAAAACCAATAACTTGGAAACCTATGGAATCAGCCAAATCCAATTTTAACTGAAGAAAATTAGATTAATAATTGAAAGCAATTTATTTTTGTTAAATTTTACATTATATTTCCACCGTAATGCCTAAATATAACACCCTATATGTGATCAGCTTAGACTATGATCCGAAAAAATTACAGATTAATCCACTTTTCATAATAATGGATTAGTTAACCGTCATAACTTTCATTATTATGATACTCAAAACCAGCATTTGTTTCACACAATAGCCCATATTTCTTTGATGGCCATTAAATGGGAGGAAATTTTTGCAATTTTTAAGAAAAAGTTTCTGGGAACTGTTGGAAAATGTATCATTAGGTATTAGACAAAAAATGATGCTGCAATAGTCTAAGCTGATTAAATACAGGGTGTTATATTTAGGCATTACGGTGGAAAAATAATGTAAAATTCAACAAAAATAAAAATAACTCCAAAATTAATAGATTTAGGTATAGTAGACCTTTATAATTTTTAAAAGGTAATGGAATTTCCTACATAATAGTATTATAAAATACAGCGTGTCCTATTCAAAATAAGAACGATATTGTCGTTTGAATATGTCATTAGAGAATGGCCCAATTTTGGACGCCCTATATAATTTTAAACAACTCTAAATACATTATTGCTTTCAATTATTACTCTAATTTTTTTCAGTCAAAATTGGATTTGGCTGATTCTATAGGTTTCGAAATTATTGGTTTTCTTGGAATACTTTAGAAACTGTATCTTATTTTTAACGTATAATCTATAAATGCAACAAAATATAGGGTCTTCCATAAGAAATAATATAACTTTGATTCGGCACACTTTTTTGGGACAACCTGTATAACTCAAAATGTAGCCTTTATCAACCCACATATCCATGATTAAACAAAATTTTCAAAATATTAACCGTTTAGCCACAATAGACCGTCGCGTCTATCGTGACTCACCCTGTATAAAATGGCATTTGATTCACTGGCATACATGACTTGCAGCAGGAGTCACTGGAGTCAGTAAGTTGCCCCAACTCTAGATGTTGGCCCGCCAACCAGCGTGGCCTTTAATCTGAGTAACCCAGCAATTAGAAACAGTCTTATAATTTTTGTTTATTTCTGATTATCTATTTTTGTATTTGATGTAAAACAGGCAAAAAAAATTACGAAATACCTATAAACAAACAGTAATTCAATCAAATCTTTTCTCGCTAAATTAAATCTTCATTAGCAGTTGAGTTGAATTGAGTAATATCTAAAAATTTCTATTGGATTATGTCATGCCACGTTTATTTCTATGATGTATTTTAGTCAAGGCCTGCTTGCTTAGTTTATGTAGGTATATGTCATCCTTATTTAATTCGTATTAGTTCCCATTACTCTTTTGTAGAGGTTTATTGCAAATTTTATTGTTGTTTACCACTATGTTTGGTACCAGAATACATTTTATATTTTATTAGGGTACAAAATTAGCTGAAAAAAAAATGTATAACTGAAGACTACGAAAAAACGACACCAATGTAATTTTTAATCAATGCTCTATATCTTTTATACAGGGTGTCCCTAAAATAAAAGTAATTTTGGATATATATATTCGCCCATAAAATCTTTAAAAAAGTTGGATTTAAACGAATTTTTGACACAGAATTTAGAAAATAAGTAACTTTAAATTATTGAGAAAGGTGAGCCCACTAAAATGTATAGTGGGACCTTCACTTGATTTGGGTAAAGTTGATGTTATTGTTGTTAGTATACAAATCTACTTTTTTCGTTTAGGATTTTAATTTATACTTAAATTGTATAGCATTTTGTGCTTATACTGTTCATACTTATACAAATTTACAAGGCTTGTAGGGTTTTTCTCTCGCCTTAGATCAAATCTAATGATGTAGAATCACAATTATTATTTTGTAGACTGTCAAAAAATCAAAATTCTTTAGGGAAGAACATTTCCGAATTACGAAAAAAAATTATATAAACTATTAACCCTACATTACATTTTTTTATAAATCGCCAATTTTTTATGGTACTTCTCAAGGTTGAGTATTACTTTTGTTGCTTGTTTATAGAGAATTCATAGAATCGCAATTTAACGAAATTCTAAAAATAAAGTCTACAAAACATTGTTCATGTAAATATTCACTGCGAAATAAAATATGTAATGCTCAGGCATCTAAAGTTTTTGTTATTCGTCTTTGATGTTTTTAATAATATACTTATAAATTAAGTGGAATTTACATTAATTTATATCGAATTCGATGATGATTGATAGTTTTTTTAATTGGTTAAAATGATTCATTTGTGTCATACAAAAACAATGTTTAAAAATATAAACGTTTGAGTTAGATTTAAATTATTTCATTATTATGAATATAAATTATTAAAATTTTTAATTTTATTATATCCTTTTTAGTATTTATTTAATTTAAAGTCATTTTATCTGGGATTATAAAAGGTACACTGATTGGGAAATGCAGAACTGTATATAAATGTAATCATAAATAGATTAAACCATTTGTTCAATACTTTTTTTTCTATTTTACAGCGTCTTTGAGAAATTTTGGTACACGGGTCAGCGACTTTTTCTCTCGAAAGAAAAAGGATGTGAATTCAGAAGCTGAAAATATTGAAACAGCTACAGAAGCTCAAGTCCAAAAAGCAGCTGATTCAGTCGAGAGAGATATTCAAAATGTGACAAATGACATTGGTAAGTCGTAAATTATATATTATTGTGAAGAAATTGTAGGGAATCTTGTTTTGGTATTTTAAATGTCTAAAAGTGAGAATTTGAAAATAAGAAAACTAAAAATTAAAACATTCATTTACTCAACCATATCAAATGGGGCTTCAAAAGTAGAAACCACACAAATTACTTATTCAAATTGAAAACTAACAGTAATAGAAATATAAAGAAAAATGGAAAAAGAAACAGGAAAGAGATTGTACCATTTAAAGGTTGTAGAATTAAAAGAAGAAAGGAACGTTGATAAACAGGAGGAAAAAGAACAAAAAGAAATAGAAATAAATAAAAAAGAAAATGTTTGAATTATTGGTAAAGAAGATGGGCAAAATGGACCAAAATCAATAAGAGTTAAAACAAGATTTAAAAAAATTATGTAAAGATAACTTAAAAAAAATTTGAGAGTTGTTGATGTTGGTATTTTAAATGTCAAAGCGATATTTTGAAAATAAAGAAACTAAAAATAAAAACATTAATTTAATTAACCATCTCAATATATTTACTTAGTAATACCATATACTGGGTGTTTCGTAATTGATAGCCGATATTTCACTAGGAAAGTCAGCAAATGTTTCCTCTTGAAGATACAGGACATTGAAAAAACATTTTTTATAACGTTTTTTTTTTAATTTTCTCAAAAACGCGTTGAAATATTTCACCGAATTTTGCTGAACGTTAAAATGGCATAACTGTGCATTTTTTTGGCTAGCCAAATTTTTCCACTTACACCAGTGGCGTTCGTGTAATCAAGTGGTACATTTTGAAAAGAAAACGTGGGACGCCACTGGTTTTTTGCGAAGTAGAATTTTTTCTTTAGAACTAGTCATTTATAAGTAAAAAAGGACCCTTGTCTTTTTTTCGTCTGAAAAGTAAAAATTTGATGTAGATGGATATGGTTTTCCTGATGAAATAAATGTAAACGTTTTTGTCTACAAATCTAGTACCTGTTTTTATTCGTTTATTTTAAATCGCTTTAACACGCAATAGCTCCATCCATAAATCCATTTAAAACTGACAAATAATGTCAAAGTCTATAAATAATCTTAAATACCTACTACTAGATAGGCAACTTATATTACGTTGGTAGGTATACAATCAATTATATCAATATTTGACGTTTACATGTAAAAGAAAATATTGAACTTTTGAGTGTAAAGTGTCTTTCTCTGTTTTTAACACGAAATGAATCAAAAAATAACCTTTCCAAATAAAACTCGTCCTGTCAAATTTAATCGATAAAAGTTGGAGGACTCGTGGTATTACCTTTGATTATTTTATCAACATAACCTCAAAAATATCGAGAAAAACGCTAAAAACCGTATATTTTCGTTTTTAATTTCTTTTAATCTTACTCTTTCAGCTGAAGGTGCCAGGAATACCAAAAACGCACTGAACGAAGAACTGAACACCGCCGGAAAGAAAGCACAAGAAAACGCGCAAGCTGCCGAGCACTCCCTCCGAGAGAATCTAGTTAACACAAGCAGATCCGTTGATAACAAGCTTCATGAAGCCGATAGCGCCTTAAAATCGACAGCCCAATCCGCAGATCAAAAATGGAAAGATACCGAAGCTGCAGTAGCTGCTAGAGTTAAAGAAACAGAAGAATTCGCCGAAGCCAAACGCAGACAACTAGCTGAAAGTTTACACAATTTAGGCCAAGACGCAGATGCCAAGGTTCGTGACGCAGCCGCCGCAGCTGAGGCTCAACGTAACGCGTTAGTAGGAGGTTTACACCAAGGCGCTAATAATTTTGCAAGAAACGTAGATAATAAGCTAAACGAAGCTGCGCATAATGCTGAAGCAAGAAGGAAAGATCTTGCTGCCGATGTACAACATTTCGGACAAAACCTTGGACATAAAATTGACGATGCCTCAACAGCTGCTGAAAACAAAAGACAAGAGTTTGTGGACCATACCCAAAATCTAGCCAGAAGTGTTGATGAAAAATTATCCGAAACTGCTGAAGCCGCCGAAGCTAAACGCAGGAATCTTATAAGTGGAGCTCAGAATGTGGCTCACAATATTGATTCTAAATTACATGATACCGCTGAAGCGGCCGAAGCTAAACGAAGAGGCCTTATTTCTGGAGCACAAAACGTAGCCCACAATATTGATAACAAACTGCATGACACCGCTGAAGCTGCTGAAGCCAAACGTAATGCGCTATTAGGAGGTTTACACCAAGGTGCAAATAATTTTGCAAGAAACGTGGATGGTACACTAAGCGAAGCTGCCCATAACGCTGAAGCTAGGAGAAAGGATTTAGCCGCTGATATACACAATTTCGGACAAAACCTGGGACATAAAATTCATGACAGCGCTGAGGCTGCTGAAGCAAAACGTAGGGACCTTATTATTGGTGCACAAAACGTAGCTCACAATATTGATAACAAATTGCAAGACACCGCTGAAGCTGCCGAAGCTAAACGCAAAGATCTTATTTCTGGTGCACAAAACGCAGCCCACAATATTGATAGCAAACTACACGAAACCGCCGAAGCTGCTGAAGCTAGACGCCGGGAACTTGTATCTGGAGCACAAAATGCAGCCAAAAATATTGATAATAAAATACATTCTACCGCTGAAGCAGCTGAGGCGAAGAGAAAAGAACTTGTATCTGGAGCTCAACATTTAGCTCAAAATACAGCTGAAAATGTTCAAAATGTTGGAAGAAACATTGACACCAAACTAAGAGAGACAGCTGACGCAGCTGAGGCTAAACGTCACGAGCTAGTTTCTGGAGTTCAAAACGCAGCGCATAAAACCGCAGAAGGTGCACAAAACGCAGCCAGAAATATTGACAACAAACTTAAAGATACCGCTAACGCAGCTGAAGCTAAACGTCAAGAACTGGTAACAGGCGCTCAAAACTTGGCACAAAATACTGCGAAGAACGTTGACACCAAACTCAGAGAGACAGCTGACGCAGCTGAAGCCAAAAGACAGGAATTAATTACTGGTGCTCAAAATGCAGCACATAAAACCGCTGAAGGTGCACAAAACGCAGCCAGAAATATTGACAGCAAACTTAGAGATACCGCTAACGCAGCTGAAGCTAAACGTCAAGAACTAGTAACTGGGGCTCACAACTTAGCACAAAATACTGCGAAGAACGTTGACACCAAACTCAGAGAGACAGCTGACGCAGCTGAAGCCAAAAGACAGGAATTAATTACTGGTGCTCAAAATGCAGCACATAAAACCGCTGAAGGTGCACAAAACGCAGCCAGAAATATTGACAGCAAACTTAAAGATACCGCTAACGCAGCTGAAGCTAAACGTCAAGAACTAGTAACTGGGGCTCAAAACTTAGCACAAAATACTGCGAAGAACATTGACAACAAATTCCACGAAACTGCGGAAGCTGCTGAAGCAAAAAGGAAAGAATTAGCTTCTGGAGCTCAAAACTTAGCACAAAAAACAGTTGAAGGTGCACAAGACGCGGCGAAAAAGGTCGACAACAAACTTAAAGAAACTGCGAATGCAGCTGAAGCTAAAAAAGAAGAATTAGTTTCTGGCGTTCAAAGTGCAGCCCATAAGACCGTCGAAGGAGCTCAAAATGTTGCTAGAAACATCGATAATAAGTTGAAGGACACTGCTGATGCCGCCGAAGCTAAGAGGAAGGAGTTAGCGTCTGGTGCTGAAAATTTGGCTCATAATACAGCAAAAGGTATTGATAATGCGGTACAAAATACTAAGGAAGGTGTTCAAAACGTCGGAAAGAACGTTGTATCTGGAGCTCAAAATGCTGCAAAAGGTATTGACAACAAACTAAAAGAAACCGCTGACGCTGCGGCAGCTAAGAAGCAAGAATTAGTTTCTGGGGTTCAAAACGCAGCTCAAAAAACAGCGGAAGGTGCTCAGAACGTAGCTAAAAACATTGACAATAAATTGAAGGACACAGCTGATGCAGCTGAACTTAAGAGAAGAGAATTAGTATCTGGTGCCGAAAATTTGGCACATAATACAGCAAAAGGTATCGACAATGCAGTACAAAACACTAAGGAAGGTGTTCAAAATGTGGGAAGGAACATCGGTGACAAGCTACACGAAACGGCCGATGCAGCTGAATCCAAAAGACAAGAATTAGTTACTGGTGCTCAAAATGCAGCACATAAAACAGCTGAAGGGGCTCAAAACGTAGCTAGAAATATCGATAACAAACTCAAAGAAACCGCAGATTCTGTCGCCGACAAGAAAAATGAATTAGTTGCAGGAGCTCAAAACGCAGCTAAAACTGTTGATAACAAAATGCACGAAGCTGCCCAAAACGCTGGAACTAAAACAAAAGAATTGGCGCAGGACGTCAAAGATGTAGGACACGCTATACATGGTGAGTCAAATATTTTTAATGTTTGTCTTATAAATTAGATTTAAATTAGCTTGATAAAGTTTGCTGGGGCTTTAAAAATTAAAGACAAAATAAAGAAAAACCGACCCAAGTTTAAAGTATACTTGTATAATATAGTACCTATACACCCCATTGCCCATGTGTGTAGTTTGGGTTGCATAAGTACTATTATTCTTTATTGATAAATTACAATACTATTGTTCTTTATTGATGAATTACAATACTATTGTTCTTTATTGATGAATTATAATACTATTGTTCTTTATTGGTAAATTACACAACTATTGTTTTTTATTGATAAATTACAATATTTTTAAATATTTCAGATAAATCAAGTTCTGCTTTGAGTCAAGCAAAAGACAATATTAGCGCAGGCCTTCACAATGCTGGAGATAAATTAAGCGAAACTGGTCACAATATTCAGAGTGCTTTTGAAAATACAACAAAAAATGCAAACGATTTAGCAAATCAGAAAAAGCAAGAAGTTCAGGTATGTAGTGACATTTAAATAAAGTAATAAATTAATCCTTCTATCTTTCACCAAAGACTCTCAAAGTTTCAAGAAGTCTTTGGAATATTTCTAAATTTCCCAGAGTTTTATAAATCAAAAAAATAACTATGTAGCTAAGAATAGCCATTTGCTGATCTCTGCAATACAACACTGTATAGCAGAATTGCAACCTCTTGTGATATGTAAATGTCGTAGGGTAGTTTAGTGAAGGGAGAGGAATCAAACTACATTAATAATAACAATAACTATATTGGGGATTAACCCGTAACAATAAATACTACAATTACTGGATATAACATATAGTCTTACATCTGAGATATATCTAGCTAATGTGTAATTCAAACTAACTTTATCTAATAATACAGTATATATAGTTATCCTGGAATACCTTCTGAGAGTTCACTCACGTAATGGTTAAGTAAATAACTAATGAAAAACACGTTATTTATAGTATCACACTCTTTTAGTAAACAACAAGTATTCTTAGTAATCAAATAAATTTATTAAGGAAAACTTTTTTCTACAGGGCGGACTGAGTTCATTCGGCCAAAGTATAGACAACAAATTAGCAGAAACTGGAAAATTTTTCGATAATAAATTTCACGATACGACGAATTTTTTGGAAAGTACGAAACACGATTTGAAACAAGAAGCAGACGAAAGTAACAAACGAGCACAAGCCGGTTTAGATGACGTAGCGGACGCGGCTAAGAATATTTTCGGAGGTGGACTGTTCTCCAAAAAATAAAAGTAAGTATTAAAATAACTATATGGTAGTCAACTGTCAATGAGAACTAATAATGTAAAATGGTTGAATTCGTAATGTGACATCAGTATACCTTTCGTTGTCATGGAAATGAAAAATAAACTAAATTAATTTGCAATATGTCATCTGTCACATAACATTAATTGTTGCCACCACAGTTGTTACTGGTTGTATATTGCTTAAAAATGAGTTTTAACATTGATTACTTAAATAAAATAGTAAATATTTGAATGAAACTGTTGAAACATTTGTTAGTAATATTTTATTTGACGTTACAAGGTACACCTGTCAAATGTCAGATTAATAATTATATAGTTGACCGTTAGACTACTGTCAATGAGAACTAATAATGTAAAATGGTTGAATTTGTAATGTGACATCAGTATACCTTTCGTTGTCATGGAAATGAAAAATAAACAAAAATTAATTTGCAATCTGTCATCTATCACATAAGATTAATTGTTGTTACTGGTTGTATATTGTTTATAAAGTTTTAACATTGATTACTTGAATAAAATAGTAAATATTTGAATAAAACTGTTGAAACATTTGTTAGTAATATTTTATTTGACGTTACAAGGTACTGCTGTCAGATGTCAGATTAATAATTATATAGTTGATATTTAGACTTCACGTTTCTCGGGTCGTTGATGTTGCCATGGTAACTTTAAACCACGCGGATGCTGAGGTGTACTTTGAATAAGCAAAATAGGGTACCGATAAAAATATTTAGATTTTAAAAGTGTTCCTAGCATTATTATTATTATTATTTATTTTATATATTTTGTTTCAGATCTCGATGCATATTAGGAGAGAATGTTATGGTCAATTAAGTATGGTCCAAATGTTAAATTTGTTGTTAATTTTATAAGATATTTGTGTTTATGTCACACATTGTTGTATTTATTTATAATGCAGCTTCTTTTTTGCTAGCAAACTTCACGATAAAGCTATTTTTTAACAACATTTTACATTTACCCGAATCAATATAATAAAAATACTTAAGAATATTATCGATTGTTGCTAATAATTCATATGATGATTTAGAAAAAAAAAGCTACGTGATATATTTTATGAATGTTATTTTTGGTACTCTGGATTTAAATACGAATTTTTAGGTTTAGTAATTCAGAAAATTTTAATTGTACATATAAAAATAAAATAGGCTAAGTTTCCTGAATACCTCCTATATTTTTAATGGACAAAAAATACTTTTCCACTGGAGTATTTGTAAGAGTCTAAAGCTTATATATTAACTGAAAATATTTCACGAAATGTTCCTAAAGTTGCACAAATTAAATAAAGCTTTCAAGTCATTGTGCTTATATTTGTCAGAAAAAAAATTACTGTATGTTAATACAAAAATATTTAATGATTTCGGTGCTAAATGAGTCTGAAGAATAACCCAAAACTAAAAAATGTTTCAAGAGGATTTAGTGAAAAGTCTGGAAAATGAAATTTCATCTTTGAATAAACTTTATTGTTTCTGTTTTCAGTGACTATGAAATATTTTTAATAAAAAAAAGATAACAATTTTAAATAACATATTTTTGTAAACTGGTTTAATTTCATTTTTATACACATATACTATTGCTGCACTGAAAAAATGAATTAATATCAGTATTTTTGTAATGTGATTATGCGAATTTTGCTACTTTGCTAAGCATATTTTTTTAAATTGTACTTTTTTGTAATGTTTTATAAATACTCTTATCATCTGTATCATAATGTATAGCTTGCAAAAATAAAATAATGTATAATTTAGGGATTTTTTTTTTACTTACCGAATACGATCTTCTCATGTCCTTCCAGTTCACGTCCTTTGCTTTGAAATGTTGACAAAAATACTCACCAAAATTTTAATAATGCTTCTGAAATACTTAGGCTAATCAACTTAGTAAAGTTAAGGGAAACTTGAGGTACATACAGTCCTTTCTTTTTATTCTTTATGTTTTCGTGGTCGCCCAACACGAATTTGAGGTTTGCTGAGATATTTTGTCAGAAACATTGTTTTTTTTTCAAAAAAGTGCAAATTTTGTCATTTTTTTTAGTTTTTGGTCTAAATCTCGGTAAGTATGCATTTTTCAAAAAAAATATTCTATACAAAATTAAAGGTGACAAAATTTCCCACAAGTTTCATAAACAACAATTTTTTCTATGGCCAATAGTTACGCCGCTAGAGTGCGTTGAAAAATGTGCAAATTTTCCAAGGGCAATTTGCACTTTTTTGCAAAAAAAAACAATTTCCGCTAACTGCCCTTCTATTTTCTTATATGACTAGCCTAACTAATTAATTTTTTTGCAAATTTTATTTTGAATAACTGTCAATTCCGATCAACAACAAAATAAATTATTCAAATTAGGTGCTTATTTCAATAATGAAATCAAAATTTTCATCATCGCCGTCGTTGCCATCGACATCACTCTCATTATCTTCCTCTTCGTTATCATCTTCCTGAGCTTTCCTTGGATCATATACATTTCCAGCCAGTTTAAAAAATTCTATAGTTCTATCTAAGCATAGTAACGAACATTTTTTATAAAACAAGTACCTGGCTAAATTACCAGGTACGTGTTCTTTTTTTTTACCATTAAATAGTGCAACAGCTTTAGTCTCAGTCTCAGGTTCTTTAAAATTTACAGAATGATTCACAGAGAGGTGATCATACCCCTCAGCATTGAGACAATTGTCCTCTTTCCAACAATCCGAAATGATAGTGGTGCCTCGTTCAACCCATTCTTCAATGAGTGGAACAAGAGTATCACTATCACAATGTTCCACTGCAACCATAAATATCCTTCCAGTGCCTCTTTCAAAACCTCCAAAAATCCACTGTCCTTCTAAATGACGGTTTTTTTTGTATTTTCTTTTACCAAATTTGCTCTCGATGAACTCAACTTCCACCCCGGGACCGCCAAGTTTTTGTGGTTTTTGAAAAAAAGCCTGGAATATTACCTCTCTGCAAAAATTAGCCCACTCGACTGTTGTCTGTTTGGTTATATTAAGTTGGGCGGAAATGGCATCGAGAGATACATCTGAAACCCACGAATTTACAAAAGATAAAATTTGTAAAATTGCGAGTTTTGATCGGTAAAAGAAGGTTCCCTGGCGAAGACTTCGTTTGTATTTACAAGGTTGTTTCTTCTGTTTTCTAATAGAAACCGAATGTGGGCAACGCCAGTACCATCTATCAGTCCTGAAATATAATAATTTTTTAAAACACAAAGCAATATTTCAATAAATAAGGTTATTACGTTCTTGCGTCGAATCCTAATTTTAGGGGTTTATTACAATTAGGGCAAGGGAATTCTCCTTCTTTCGGTATTAAACCCCAGGATTGTAGATTTAATATCAGTTTTGCTTTGTCTTCATTTATTTCTTGAAAATTAAACACATTTTGCATGTCTCCTCGTTGAAATTCAAATTTAAAAAGTGTCTAACTTCGTAGTATACATTAAAATCTTCTACGTTTATTATATGGTCTTTGCCAGTACAGGATTTTCATTTATTATCGTGGTTTATTGGTATTTGTATATTAATAAGAGCTACATGACATCTTGATTTAAAGATATAGAGATAGTCAGCTAATATTTAGTAAATATTATTTATCGGGTTATAACTTTCCAACTTTCGTCTAATAAAATTATCGGCAACGTTGCAGTCTTTGTCTTTGGGCTAGTTAAATGTTCTCCTAATTTAACACATTGTTGTATCTATCTTTTTTTAAACCGTGTTTTCAAACAAAGAGGGTACAACTATCTATGTGAGTTATGTGACAGTTTCTTGAAGGCATTGTCACTTCTGACGTTTAAATTGACATAAGTATAAACATGTCGGATTGTAAATATCTGAGTAATAAAAATTTCCATAGATAGTAAAGTGCGATTTTTTTATAAAAGTAATGTTAAATTTTTTAAGCAACCAAAGTTGACGAACTTTGCATTTTTAAAGGTAACATATTTAATATAAAAATGGTTACGGAAGCGTTCATAAAATCGGAGTATCCTTTGCATTGGTGTGTCTGGAAGAATGATTATCAAAATTTAGGGGAACTTTTGTCCACAAAAGAGGTAAAATTAAGTAATATTGAAAAAATAAATGGTACTTATTTAAATTGTTTATAATTTTAGCATAATAAGGAAAAAAAAGATGTGAGGGGTAGGACTCCTTTAATGTTAGCCGTAACATTGGGCCATTTAGAATCAACTAGGACATTGTTAAATAATGAGGCCAATGTCAATTGTGAAAATTTAAATGGGTGGACAGGTTAGTATGTTAATTAAATTATATTAAAAGTTCAAGCGATATCAAGGTTTGTTTGTATGTCTTTATTGGATCAGTTTAAAGAAATTATTTTAGGCTTCTTTAAGCCACCTTACTTGACGTAAATATAAGTTTTCTTCTATTAAGGCCCCAATTAGAGTTTCAATTTAGAACTTAGGATGATGAAGTTATATCCTTTTTCTCCCTATTTATTTCAAAATTAACTGTATAAAACATATTATTTTTAATATTTGGAAATTTTGGAATTTTAACTCAAAAATTTATCAGTGTTTGGGTTAAACTATGACTAATTTGGCCCACAAATCAGTAGTGTATGTAATAACACAAATATGTTTATGATAATAAAGTTTATCTTGTCATTTGTAATGGAATGCAAAATATAAAATATTGAACAAATATCTTGTGGTTTGGGTAATCACTACAAATAGTGATAATACTTGGATGATAAGCATACGAGTTGGTCTTTGCATGTATTTAGTAGATATTTTTCAGAGAGGTGTATCTCTAAATACCCTTTTATCTTCTCAAATCCCAATTTAAAAAAAATATTTTCTATTTTTTTTCTTAGGAACCATTGCTGCAAATTTAAATTGTATATTTGAACTACTACCGAAGTGACAAATTTTATGTAATTTTTTCGAAACAATAATGTTGCATTTTAAAATGTCATTATATAATAAAGATTTTTATTTGTTGATAGTTAATATTGAAACAATTGGACACTAATATAGGAAAACGTGTTCATTTTGAGTCTTTTCATAGCAAAATAATAAATGTTAGCTTGTTTTTGTCCATTTGGGTTCTTAACTGTTGATGTTTGATATTGTAATTTGAACTATTTTTATTTTGCAAATTTCCAGTTGTTCAAGAAGCAGTGGCTACTGGAGATCCAGAATTGTTACAAATTGTTTTGGAAAGCAGGGATTTCCAAAGATACGCCAATAGAATGGCGGGCATTCCAGAATTGCTACAGCGCCTCAAAGAAGCTCCTGATTTTTATGTTGAAATGAGATGGGAGTTTACTAGTTGGGGTAATTTTAATTTTTTTTTAGATAAATATAACACTTATTTTATTTTTCTTACTCTTTCATTGGTAATTTTTTGGTTAAATCAAATTTCTTGTAAAATTGAGAAACAAATTTATTTGTAGTTCCTTTGGTATCTAGAATGTGCCCAAGTGATACCTATAAAGTCTACAAACAAGGGTCAAGTGTTAGGATAGACACAACGCTTTTAGGTTTTGACCACACTAGTTGGCAAAGAGGAAATAGAAGTTACGTTTTTCAGGGACAAAGTAAGTACAAAAAAGAGTTTGATCAAATTATTATATACTTTATTTAGTAATTCAAATTTTTCTTTTGAAATTTATTCAAGCAATTCAAATTTGTACACCTATAAGAGGACAAAGAAGCTACATTTTCCATTTGAAAACATTTTCAAAACCCGGTAATTAATTAAAAAACCAAACTTTAGCGCTAACTAAGCTTTTCAAGTTGAATTTTTGCTTTTATCTACGTTAATAAAAAAAGACAAAAAGCTTTTTGAACTGTAAAACTGATTAAGAAGTTTTGAGTCATTTGAACTACTAGTTTGTTATTCAGCTGAAAAAGTATAAATTTCGGCTATTTGAGACTTATTACTTGTAGTTAGATACATATATCAAGATTTTAAGTAGTTTATATTAAAATTGGAATTCCAGCAGTATTGTGAATGGCAGGAAAAGAAAATATTTCTAAGAGCATTAATACTATCGCTACCGTTAAAATTTGAATTAGTTGTAAAAGTTTAAAATAAGGTTTGTAGTCATGATTATATATTACAAAATACTTTTATAGATGACGGTGCTATAATGATGGAAATAGATCATGATCTCCAGCAGGTGTACTGCGAACAGATGAGGACCACAGAAGATTCTCTTAGTATTTTAATGCCAAATGAAGAGTCCGTTTCACAGCGACTAACGACGCCAATCGTTACCACTTATATCGATACAGAAAAAATTAGTTTTGAAAGGTAAATAATTTTTTACACAAAGAAAATACTATTAGTAAACCAGTAAGGAATTTTAATTTATTAGATTCGACATCCTAAGACCGGTTTCTGTCTTTCGACTTCATCAGTTAGGCTTTTCGAATCCAATAAATAAAATTCCAAACTTGTACAAGTCAATAGCTATATCCGCTATAAGATAACATTTTTAGATGTGCTACCATCTATGGTAAGAAGAGAGTATTGACATTAAATTTTGACTGAATCTAGTCAAGATGTCACTCTCTTCTTTTTTATCCCTTTCAGAGATTAATACAAAGTGAGTAAACCAGTAAGGAATTTTAATTTATTAGATTCGACATCCTAAGACCGGTTTCTCTCTTTCGACTTCATCAGTTAGGCTTTTCGAATCCAATAAATAAAATTCCAAACTCGTACAAGTCAATAGCTATATCCGCTATAAGATAACATTTTTAGATGTGCTACCATCTATGGTAAGAAGAGAGTATTGACATTAAATTTTGACTGGTTTACTCACTTTGTATTAATCTCTGAAAGGGATAAAAAAGAAGAGAGTGACATCTTGACTAGATTCAGTCAAAATTTAATGTCAATACTCTCTTCTTACCATAGATGGTAGCACATCTAAAAATGTTATCTTATAGCGGATATAGCTATTGACTTGTACGAGTTTGGAATTTTATTTATTGGATTCGAAAAGCCTAACTGATGAAGTCGAAAGACAGAAACCGGTCTGAGGATGTCGAATCTAATAAATTAAAATTCCTTACTGGTTTACTCACTTTGTATTAATGTCTGAAAGGGATAAAAAAGAAGAGAGTGACATCTTGACTAGATTCAGTCAAAATTTAATGTCAATACTCTCTTCTTACCATAGATGGTAGCACATCTAAAAATGTTATCTTATAGCGGATATAGCTATTGACTTGTACGAGTTTGGAATTTTATTTATTGGATTCGAAAAGCCTAACTGATGAAGTCGAAAGACAGAAACCGGTCTTAGGATGTCGAATCTAATAAATTAAAATTCCTTACTGGTTTACTCACTTTGTATTAATCTCTGAAAGGGATAAAAAAGAAGAGAGTGACATCTTGACTAGATTCAGTCAAAATTTAATGTCAATACTCTCTTCTTACCATAGATGGTAGCACATCTGAAAATACTATTATTTATACTATTGGGCATCGGTATTTTCTAATTCCCGACTTTTTCCACCAAAAATTTTTTTTTTTCGAAAATTTTGGTAATATCAATTATTTTTTCTTCTAAAATTGCATTTTTCAAACTTAAAATATACATTTTTTTTTAGAAATAAAGCTGGTATGTGGGGTTGGCGATCAGACAAGACTGAAAATGTGAATAACTACGAATGTAAAGTATTTAGCGCATCCAATGTAGAACTAGTGACGAAAACGAGGACGGAACATCTGACAGAGACTGACAAAGTTCGTAGTAAAAATAGTAAAAACCCATTACAAAATTTTCTCGGCATTGCAGAAGTGACAGAAAGCCAAGCCGCTGCTCTTCTTCAAAACGTAAGTAAACATATGTCCTTATTTTGGCACCACTATGGTTTGTTTGTCCCTGCTTTCCCGTCGCAAAAGGGTTTCTATGACAGTTGCAGAGTTCATAGTTTCAATAAATTGTCCTAATTTGTCTCTGTAATAATTTGTCTTTCTGCATGGTCAGCCAAATTTTGTGACAGTATGACTCTGGGTTTTTTGCAATTAACTTTACAGATTCTGTTTGTTTATCACTTTGGAATATTTACAATGATTTAAGATGGAGTTGAGGTGCCATTCTGAAGATTAATTTTATGTGGCAATAAATTAGCATTAGTAAAAAAGAATAAAATTGTCTGATTTTATAGGAAGAATACGTCAACTCGAGTAATCCGTGCAACATAACTCCCGAAGAATATTTCGATAGGGGAGTAGATCTCGAATCGCAGAAACGCGATATAGGTCGACCGAAAGAAGTTAACGTTAAGGTACAGAAATTCAAAGCGAATTTGTGGCTCTGCGAAAACTATCCCCTCTCGCTTCCTGAACAGATACTTCCAATAGTCGATCTTATGGCGATTTCCAGTTCGCATTTTGCCAAACTTAAAGATTTCATTCAGATGCAACTGCCGGCCGGATTTCCAGTTAAAATAGGTAAATATATTTTCTATGTAAACCGTAAAATTTTAGGTCAGTAATTTGAAACAACGTAATTTTTAATAGCCAAATAATTTTACAAATATTCATCCAGCAAGTTGTAGAGAACTGTAATATTTTTACACCTACTTATTAAAAATTTAAATTGTCTGGGATTAGACGAGAATTGTGCTGTCCCGCCCTAATCACCTTAATAGGTGGCTAATGACTAGACTTTGAACAAAACTCCATATATTAGAAAGTACAACATGGACTAAGAACCAACCAGACACTGACCTGAATCGGCTGACGGCCGTGACATTTGGATATAAATATAACCTCATTTATTTCTAATGTTACTGTGAATTTGTTTACCAATGACCACGAGTTCGCGTAATTAAATTTTGATTGGACTTGGATGTTTTCCAACAGAAATTCGTAATAATTGCGTTTCTATTTTATAGAAATTCCATTATTCCATATTTTGAATGCAAGAATAACGTTTGGAAATATTTTCGCCATGGATTCAGAAGTGGCACACGTTACGAGGGTTGAAGAGGACAATCGACTGACTTGCTTTTTAGAAGAAAATTTGTTCAAGTGTCCTTCTGGATATGTACAAATCGGTATGTTATTCATTACAATTTTTTTGCTGGAGAGTATTTTTTATAATAAATCTGCAGGTCTCGATGGTCGACGACAATTCAGTATGGAAGAAGAAGATGATCTGTTACAATTTGCGATCCAGCAAAGTCTTATAGATGCAGGTACCGAAAGCGAAGAGGTATGTAAAAATAAATAATAAAAAACGTACAAATAGCGTTATTACTTTTTAATTGTGGTTTAAAAAATATTAGGCTTCAGATTAATCCTTTGAAAACAGAATATACACTGTTTCACCACAAAATTTCTATTGATTCCCCAAAGGCAGTGACACTGAATGTTGAAAATTAAGATTTTTTTTTACCCTGATTGTTAATTTTCATTTTGAGACATCCAAATGTATATAATACCGAATCAAATGTTAAATTTTACTGGCTGAAGGACCTCGGTCGATGGCCATTTGATTTTATCAATAAAGTACTATTATTATTATTATCACTTTTTAATTTAGGTTGATATATGGGAAGCTTTAAAAGCTCAAAAACCATCCAGACCTGAAACACCAAATTTTATTGGGGAAGAAGAACGACAGTTACAAAGGTAAACGATTTAACACAAGTTTTGTTATTTTTTTATCGAAAAGTTTATTTTCTTTTTAAGAAACCGACTGACTTTAACCGTTACGCCAGAAACAATGAGTGTAACCGCTAACAAAAGCAAACCTAGAAAAAACTCACTTTAAAATCGTTAATAAACCGCAAATGTGCTACCATCTCTCAGTAAAACTGATAAACGAAGCTTTGGAATTTGATTTGTTGGATTTAAAAGCCCAACTGATGAAGCCGAAAGGCAGAAATCGGTTTTAGGATGTCAAATTGAATAAATTATATTCCTAACTCGTTTTTTTATTAATAAACTGCTACCAAAGCAGATTTAAATACGTCATTTTTATTCATGCTTAAACCTTTGACAATCATTTTCGTATTTTAGTTTCGTCTAGCACGATATGGTAAAAACAGAAATATAGTAAGGTCATAAAAGTTAGCCGAGGACCCTCATTATTACCTATTGTTCGATATGTAGTAAAGCAATAACATTGTGTGTCGCTTAAAAGATTCTCAGGTCCTGAATCGTGAGCTCTCCATTATTGTCAAAGATTGAAAATATGTTCCCAAAAATGAATTTATGCATTTTATCATTTATTATCAATTTTGAAGCTAGAAATGATGAGGACTTTATGTGTGACACTGTATATCATATATTATATCTAAATAATTATAAATTATATTCAAGCGATTTTTTTAATAACTATTTTAACCCAATTTATCATTATACCTATAGAACAGAACTTAATGGCTAGAGTAGGTACGTCTCAAGTGGTTGTTGATTTATGACCTTACAATATTTCTGGTCAGACTTTACATTACATTGATCATACATTATTCTAAACAATAACCAAAGGGAAAAGTTTTCATTCATAAAATTGTAGTAAATGTGCTAGTATTGCTAGATTTTTCTTACCATTGTAGAGCAATCCAGGCCAGTTTACAGCTTTGCCAAAGAAACGAACCGCAATCTGGTATAGACCAACCGACCACCGATAGCGATAGTCCAGATCAAGATAACGATCTGGATTTGGCTCTTCTTCTCTCCCAGCAAGAAGACGAAAGAAAACGACAGAGAGAAGAACACGAAAGAATGGAGGACCAGAAATTACTAGCGCAAATCTTGGAATTATCACTCAAAGAGAAATAATTTAAATAAAAATTTACTAAAAAGCGAAAATCCGCAAAAGCAATGAATAGTTGTTAATATTTTTTATTTATTTTAATGAAACAAGTAGGGTTAGTATTTGAGTAAACAGTAAACTGTTATTTTTGCTTATTATTTTGTCGGTGTTATCGTTTTTAAAGTTTAGTTTAGCGTCAATTAATTTGTGCTTCGGGGTTTCGTTGTTTTTTTTGAATTATTTTTACTATATTATATCCCTCTTCCTTTTTTATTAAATTAAAGCGCGTATAGACACGATTTATGCGAACAACACTTATCAACTGATTTCTATGGTATGACACTGATTGGCGTTTGAAAATATTAAAATTAATATTTCTCTATGAAAAAAAAATATTCAATTTTCGCTCTTATGCTTTTTTGTTGTATTTAATTAAGTAAATATAACTTTTTTCCTGTATAACAATTCATTTCGGAAGCTCATAGTGGTTTGTATTTTAATTTCTCTCTCTTTCCACTGGATTAAAACCACTTAGTTGTATAACAAGGTGGAATTTTTCCATGTAGGTTACAAAACACATGACCCACCCTGTATATCGTTTTTTTTTAATATGGAGTAAATATTTTTTTTGTTTGACAGGCACTTTTATTGTTATTATTATTCATTTAAAACCTAATTTGTAAATACTATTTATTGCTTCTTAAAGATTTATAAAAAAATACGCAAATAAATTTTAAAAAAAGTCTTCAGAAAATTGGCAACTTAATATATCAACCAATTTTTTAGATTATATCAAGTTAAATTTAAACTTTATAGGTATTAAAAAAAGTGTAGGTAGTATATGATAAAATTCGCCAGTTTTCTAAAATTTTGAAAAAAATATTTAATATTAAAATTTGATTCTGTGGTATATTTTAGTCATGTAAAGATGACTAATAAATTATGTATATATTTATATTATGTAGACCCTTACATTCTGCAATTATTATATAGAATACACAAACTATATTCGTTTTTTTTTGTCCCTAACAATGTAGGAAACATTCATATAACATTGGAGATAACAGAAATCACCTGCTAAAAATTAATTTTTATTTGTTCCGACTTCAGGGTCTATTCAAATTATCGGTTTTTATTGGTTCAGTTCTCGCGCTCCGTTCAAATGACCAGAAACTCATTGTGTTCCGGACCGATTTTGATCTCACAGTCACTGTGAATTGTTTGTTTGATTTGTAAATGACCATTTAGAAAGCGTTTTTTGGGATACTCAGGAAATTTAGGAGTCCACTACAGTAGACAAAACATATTTATTATACATGATATTAAAAAAAAAATGCTTATTTTTAAATTTATTATACTTAATTTTATTTAAAAAGAGTAACCAAATAACATTCATCTAATAAAAAACTGTCCAGGAAACTAGTCTTCTTATTGTGTTTCTTCTTGAGCTCTGAAAAAAAATCACTTTAAAATCCTGATTATACAGGGTATACCAAAAAGGTAGGTCATAAATTGAACCACATATTCCTTGGTCAAAAATAACTTGATTGAACATAACGTACCTTAATGCAAATGTGCACACAAAAAAAATTACAGCCCTTGGAAAGTACAAAATGAAAATCGATTTTTTCCAATATTTCATGATATTGACTTTAGATTGAAAATGGCCCAGAAATCTAAAATTATTTTGTAATGAAAATGGATATAATAGATAGAAAAAGTTTGGGGGGTTTTAGGGGTTCAAAAACCCCCTAAAATTTTTATGGGTTGTACAGATTTCGTGGTTTTATACTAAAAAGACAAAATGTTAAACAGTTCATGAAATATTGGAAAAAAATCGATTTTTATTTTGTACTTTCCAACGACTAACTTTTTTGTGTGCACATTTGCATTAAGGTAAGTTATGTTCAATCGAGTTATTTTTGACCCCAGAATATGTGGTTCAATTTATGGCCTTCCTTTTTGTTACACCCTGTATATTTGTTATACACAAAAAATAGAACATTAAAATTATATATTAGACACATTTGGTCACTGTCATTTACTCTGCAACAAAAAAAAAATCAAAAATGAGTCTTTCAATTTTTAAAAACTAGTTATAAATATTTGACCGCTTATCTTGAAATTATTTACTAATTAATATCAGTTTATTTTAGAGAAAACTTACTTATTGTAAATAGCATTAAGAATTTGGGTACTTCTAGAATATCTCGATTCGTTTTGAAAAGCAGTATCTACCCATTTCTTCTTCACTTTTGTCCATCTTTGCATATGCATTTGTAATAAACTGTTTTTTGAGATTGGGTGACATTCTTCCTACAAAATAAAACGTTCAGTACCACATTTTTACCATATGGGACTAAATAACTTACATAATTCAAGTTGATATTATCCTTATTTTGTTCTTGTTCGGGTATAGGTGATGGAATTCTTGTTAAAAACGATCCACTTGGTGAAGGAAGTCTACTTATTTCTGATAAAGAATTCTCATTCCATGAATTATTTACTGGTTCAGGTGAAGATAATCTACGTCTAAAAAATAAGGGTCATTGTAATGTAAATAAATTTAGTTTTATAAGTTACTTTATAATTTGTTGGGGGTTTCTTGGTTGATTTTGCATCCAAGCTCTGCATATTGGATATAAAGGAGTATCTTCTTCGAATCTAGCTAAATCCACACTCCTATCAAATAATTTCATAACGTAAGTATGATGGTAGGGTGTAGGCATATTATCTACTTTACGTTTTCTGCTCGATTCTCTGAAAAATGAAATAGATAATATAAAGAATACAATTTAACATTGAAAATACATACCTGTGGTATCTTCTGCTGTCATCTGATGAATCGCTATCATCATCTGATGATTGTTCTGTAAGTTGTTTTAGAACACCCTTAAGACGTCCTTTAGCCATGAGATAATCATTGCCAACGGTGTTTTCTTCTTTAACTTCCACTTTAATTGGAAAAGATCCTGATAATCTACGTTTCTTCGTCATTTTAATTTACACTATTACAAGTTAAAATTTAAACAAATTATTTAAAAATTATAGACCATACAACTTATCTACATCCAAATGTTTATAAACATTTTTCTTTGACAGTTTTCTTGGATTCCGCGTTGCCAACCTATAAATCCTAAAGTAGGTAAAACCAATCGTAGGTTCGAGGCAGAAATTGTCAGTTAAAAATTTTATTGAATAAAAACATACAGTATTTTTTGTTGAAAAACAGATATAAAACGTTCAGAAATGTACTAATGAGCGTATTTGAAAATAAAATACCGGTAAAGTAAAAATCGCAAAATGAACTCATCCGATTTTCGGCAGTTTATTCCAAATCAATAGGGTTGGCAACGCCGGGTTGTTGTGACATCTCCATTTATACGAGAGTAATGGAGTCACAGGAAAATGAATTAAATTTCAGTTTTAAAATGGCTGAGAGTCAAATAAAATTTGAAAATGTGCACCAACTTGAAGAATGTATTATAAAGACTGAGATCGACGTTAAAGAAAATGAATTAAATTTAGATATTAAAATTGTAGAAGATGAAATTAAATGCAAAGAGGAATTAGAAGATGGTAGTAACACGTTTGAATTTGTAGAATGTATTAAGACTGAGGTTGATGTTAATTCCCCATGTGAAAATGATGATATTTCAGACAATTTCAAGTGCAGTATTTGTGAAAAGTTATTTTCTCTTAAGAGCGATCTAAATAAACATTTATTAATTCATACAGGTGAACGGAAACATCCATGCACGATTTGTGATAAATCATTTAGTCGAAAGAGCCACCTCAATGGACATTTAATGATTCATTCAGGTGAAAAGAACTTCAAGTGCAACGTTTGTTTAAAAGCATTTACTCTAAAGGGCGATCTAAATAAACATTTAACGATTCATTCAGGTGAAAGGAATCACGCATGCAGGTCTTGTGATAAATCATTTGCTCGTAAGAGCTATCTAAAAATACATTTATTGATTCATTCAGGTGAAAAAAATTTCAAATGCGATATTTGTGAAAGATTATTTACTTTAAAGAGCAATCTAAATAAACATTTAGTGATTCATTCAGGTGAAAAGAATTTTAAGTGCGACGTTTGTGAAAAATCATTTGCTACAAAAAGCAACTTAAATAAACATTTTCTCATTCATACAGGTGAACGCAACCACATTTGCTGTTTTTGTGATAAATCATTTACTCGGAAATGCGAGCTAGATGTACACTTACCAATTCATTCAGGAGAAAAGAATTTTAAGTGCAGCATTTGTGAAAAATTATTTACTCTAAAGAGTGGTCTACATAAACATCTACTGATTCATACAAGTGAAAGAAACCATCCGTGTGGGTTTTGTGATAAAACATTTACTCAAAAGAGCTATCTCAATCTACATTTAAGGATTCATTCAGGTGAAAAAAAATTCAAATGCAGTACTTGTGGAAAATTATTTACTCAAAAGAGCAATCTTAATAAACATTTACTGATTCATTCAGGAGAAAAGAGTTTCAAGTGCAACATTTGTGAAAAATCATTTACACTGAAGGGAACTCTAAATTCACATTTACTCATTCATTCAGGTGAATAGTACAACATTTGAGAAAAATCATTTACTCCGAAGGTTACTCCAAATTCATCCAGGAGTACAATACATCCAGATATATATAAAATAGTTTTTGAAACTTTTTAAATATGTTCAGAAGTAGTTGATTAATAAAATAAAATACAAAAAAATATATACATTTTTGTTTTGATATTCCTGTTTGTCCATTTTTCTGAAAGAAATTTAAGAGACAATTCATAGATGTAGCTGCTATTTGGAAACCATTATTTTTATGTGTCTTATGAATTTTATATACAGTAAGATGTGGACATCACTTGGAACCAAACTGAAGTTCAATTAAATACTTATGGAAAGAATCAATACTACCAATCTAATCGATCACTACCCCCTACACTCTAATATAATACAAGATTAAATTAATCACAATTAAAATTCAAATATTTTTTATTAAAATAAATATGGTGGTACTATTTTAATTACAACAAAAATGAGTATAAAACAAC
The DNA here is from genome assembly GCA_949320105.2 of Crepidodera aurea. NCBI lineage: Eukaryota > Metazoa > Arthropoda > Insecta > Coleoptera > Chrysomelidae > Crepidodera > Crepidodera aurea. The sequence goes on along the minus strand of OX439475.1, from coordinate 8,470,079 downwards.
ATATAAATCTCTATATTCGGCACTGGTTATGGATAAGTAATATCTAATTCTTCAAAAAATAATACCATTAAAGTAAGAAGAGTAAACAATTTTTGTGGTATTCTCTGAAGAATTAGAGCACCTAGATACACATAAAGTTGCAGGTACATCATGTCACTTTAACTTAAAAATAAACTCTATAAATAGTTTGAATATTGATGCATATTATAACATCTAATTTGTGTGGTGTATTGTCTAATAATCTTATTTAAGAGATCTGAAACTGTCAATAATTTAGAGAGCTAAGTAATTAGTCTAAAGAACATAATTAAAACTATGGCAATTCTTATAAAGGAGATTTTAGGTAATGCTACAGAAAATATATTATGGAAAAAATTGGTTTCTTGTTATGCAAACATTTTAGGTTGAGCTAGTTACAAATTAATATCTAGTTTGGTAATTTTTTTTTAAATACCCTTTGGAGATATTTGTCACTGGTTACTCTCTTCATCCCTTGATTTACTCTTACAGTTGTGATATAGTCTTGACTGACCTCTTTTACGGTATTCATAAACTTTCCCTTTACAATAAAAGCATGATCCAATTGGTTTATGTGTAGTTATTTCTTTGTCAAAATGATTCCTAAGTCCATCGTATGTGGGAGCAAAATACAACAAACATTCTCTACAGTAATAATGATGTTCCTGTTCATATTTAAGCACTTCCTCAGGATTTTGTTCTATAAATCTAGGGTGGACAGCATCAGATTCAGTTTTTGTTGCTTCTATAAGTGGTTCGATTACAACTGGTTTTTCTTTGTCTTCATTCATTATAATTTAATTTATCTTTGCAATTTTCAAACATAAACATGTAACTTTGAGGTTACTACTTGTCAAAAATGTCATATTACAAAGTGGAGCAGTGTAACCACCTGAATTGAACAAAATAAAATGTAGTGTTGTTTTTTTATCACACCATAACTGCCAAGGAAGTTATCTTGAGTACGTCCAAATATGTTACCTTTTTTATTTAAATAAAATTATTCAAATCAGCAGTTGTTTTCCTCCAAATAATAAAATATATAAATCAGTAACACCAACAATTTTTGTTTTTTAATACTCTACAAGTAACAAGGTTGGTAGCATTGTTTATTCTTATTTTGACAAATGGGCCCCATAATGGCTTCCAAGCAGCAAGAAGTGGATATATTAGAAAATTGGGAAGAAATCGAAGAGACTGATGTAATTATATTGAATAAAATTAATGATTTAATATTTCTATCAATTGCCATTAATTTCTGCCTTTATAAATAACTTTAAATATTGATTATAGGTTATGTAAAACTTTTTTTTAGGTTTTAGAGAAAAAATTTAACAACCTTATTACACCAAGTAAATCACTTAATAATAAAAGGTAATCTTATACTTAGTGTTATAATTTAATATCTAATATTTTTTTCCACCTAGTAATGGTAGTTTAGACCAACCTGTTAAAATTATACTAACAGGTGATGATGCCTTAAGAACACAGTACGTGCCTCCAGAGCCAACAGTTAAAATACTTAAGCGACCGTCTAAAGATGTTCACAGTAATGGTGATTCCAAAGTATATCAACCTAAAAAAACCTTACAACAAAGAGAATTAGAATATGCTGAAGCTAGGCTTAGAATATTAGGAGAAGCTAGTCCAGAAAAACTTGAAGAAAGGTAAGTTTTATTTGTTTTATAATGTGTTCTATTTGAAATATATCATTTAACAAAAAAAATTGAGGTAATTTAGAAAAATAGTCTGCATTAACAGTAAGTATATTTTTTAGAATCAGTATACAAAAACCAACAGAAAGCATGAACATTCTCCGAACGCCTAGAGGTCCCGACGGTACGAGAGGTTTTACATTCAGGAGGTAGTACTTTATTGAGATCTTCGTTTTTGAATATTTACAGTTTCTGCCACATATCCACATTCAATTTATTATTCATAGGGACTCAAATGAACGATGGAAGTTCATTTACTATGAAAAAAGTCCTAAGTTGTGATACAGGGACACATCAATATGTAATAACCATGCATAATTATTTGTGTTGCTCTATGTATAAACAATATATGCTACATTAAGGAATTTATCCTTGTGGACATTGTTTGTCTTGTATTTAACTTAACTGGAAAAAAGATCCGAGTTTTATTATTATGGATATGTTGAGGTTATTTTACCTGCAAAAGAGTGCAGTTTTCTGTTTTGTAAATTTTATTTGAACAGTTCAAGACTGAAAAATAATTGGATAGGTTATTTTTGGAAAGAGAGAGGCAATTCTAAGGAGAGACTGATTAATGATAGGATATTGTTACTCAAAAATATGGTGATCATATTTTTAGAAAACTGTTAGTGCAAATGTTGCGTTTTTAGGAAAAATAAAATGTATACTTTAATGTTATTATATAATAAATCAAAGAATTGTAGCTTTTAAATTTTTTTTAATTCGATAATTCTTTATTGCAGTTTATAAATCATTTGCAATATTTATCTTAAGCCTAATCGCTTTATTACTTCAGTTATTTCAACCAACTTACAGAGGAAAATGTACTCATAAATAAATTAATAAATACAGATATTAGGGTTTGAAAAATTACTTGCAATTCCAAAAAATTTAGAATCTCTGACATACAAAATTGCTTTTAATAAATGACAAACTTCTCAGTTGCTGATAGACTGAAAAATATCAATATTTATTGCTACATGATAAAAATTGAAATGTCCATTGGGTGCTTTTTAATTTTTCATACTTTGAATTGTTCAAATTTAATTTAAAGACCTGCAGATTGTTAAATCATGCAAAATTAGTTTACTTTTTATACTAAAACGTTTAAAACAACATTGAGTTTATAAATGTGCTACCATCTATCAGTAAAAGTGATAAATAAAGCTTAGAAGTGAGTTTTGATAACTTTACAACGCAACGAATTCCCAACTTGCATAGTGGGTTGCAATGTTTTTTAACCGATTCTGGTCAAGATGTCACTCTCTTCTTCGTATCCCTTTGAAAGTAGCAATTAAACAATTAATTGTTTATGAGATACAATCATAAATGTTGTTCGGTGTTCCTATTAGCATTAAGCAAACATTAGTATTAAGAGGTAAACTAATTTTGTGTGAATTTTAAAGTTTTTTTGGTTAAAATACATGACATGTAGGTTAAGTATTTATGAGAATATGAGTTTTTCATTATAACAGGCCTTAATATCTTCCAATTTGCCATTACGAATTGTATATTAGCAAACGATATTGGTCAGCAATGAAAAATTAATATTTTTTTTTTTTTTTATTTTTTGTAATTTCAACATCTTTCAGAGAAATTTAAACTTTAGGAAAATTATATAATCGGCTTTTATTTTTCGCTAAAAAAATTAACCAGTGAATCGTTTAATATATAAATAAAAAAAATGATATGCAACAGATAAGCAATAAATGAGAATTTGAAAATACACATAAAACTGTTGCTTTAAGTGCAATCAATAATATGAATTTTTACGTTTAAATTACAGTTCTATCTATATTTTTCGTTTGAGACGTTTTTTTACTGACGCAAATTTAATGTTGATTAGATTTTTAAAATTGTATATATCAAAAAGTGCTCATAAAATCTATTTGTACACCAGTATGCAACAATGTGTTGTTACACCTCCAAAATCTGCTTTCAAACGAACCAATTTCTAAATTTTTGATTAATTATAAATCAGAATTCAGTTGGATTCGAACCCACTGCACTCTCATGGGTTTTATTGACTATTTTACGAAGAAAACAAATTGGGCGAGATAACACTTTGTTTCATAATAGTGTCCAGTTAGAAGTGTTTAAATTATGTTACAACAATTGTTCAAAATCGTGTTAGAAATGCTTCCTCTAACATTTTTGTCGCGCTAAATACAGGGTGTCCCTCAATTAAATGGCAGACATTTAGGAATGAGTCAGTTAAATATTGTTTTTTCCCAAAAAATTGTACAATTTCGAATATATTTGTCCGTAAGAGGGAATTTTTAAAAAAAGTCCGATATACTTGAATTTTTGACACAGGTTTTAGAAAATAATTGTCTTTGACAAACCGCCAGGAACGACTAACTATTTTCCCGTCACAATCTTGACGATTTAAATACAGTAGCGGGAAAGCATGTTGGTGGCTAAAAAAATCATTCACTGTGCATAATTTTTCTCGTTAGTGACTAACTTCTCACCTGCAGGGCGGTATATTTCCAAAATGAGACGAATTGGGGAAAAAATTATAAGAACTACTAATATTATTTTCACCTGTTCTATTAATTAATTCCTAAAAAAATTTCCGCCTATTTCAGGGACATCCTGTATATTTTTCTTGTGTTGTAGAATTAAACATGTAAAATTTCGACGACGTTTCTACATTTTATAAATCTTGCACGTTGATTTATTATTAGAACATAAAACAATGCAGACTGGAACTCTTCCTTTCTAAGTTAATTCTCATATATCCAAAAAAAATTAGAATACCCTGGATCAGTTTCTCGGTCTATTATTAGTTTAAACAAAAATAAATGATAAGCGTTTGTTATAACAATAAATATTACCTTTGAAACTGATTTTGATTTATAAAATTATTATTACACGCTGTAATGGCATAAAATTCAATGGGGATTAACTCGTTTTTAAAATTTTATATTTTCATCGACCAATTCTCAACCGATCTTTTTATATGTTAAAATATAGAATTTTATTTTATTTGTAAATATATTTCGAACGTACAGTTCTTTGTAATTATTCTTAACATTAATATATCTTTTTAGGAAAAATGTTTTATCGATTTATTAAAGTGTTTTTGAATTTTAAAACAAGTTTTAAGTCCTCTACCTGCTGAATGAAAAAAAATGACTTTCTTCTTAAACTCTTTAATTATACCCTTTGATCTTTATTCCTAATACTTAATTTAAAACTAGCATGTTCTTTGGTGCTTCAGATCTAAATGTTTATAGTATCGTCTCGGGGAGGCCCCCGAGAGGAAAAGTATTTTCAGAAATTCAACAGTCAGTCCAGTTGATTGATTCCCTTGATTTTAATGCCTTCTACTAGTAATTTAAGTAACGTTATTTTCTTACAGAAAATATCAGAGAGTGTACATATAATGAATTAAATATTTTCGAATGGATAAAAAATGGAATATAATTATTGATTAGTTCCATCTATCTTGAAAGCGACTAAGCAATTATAGGTGGCGCTGAAAACTTAGTAATTTTGTATTGTTATGTTGTACACGTGAATGACAGCTTGGCCTTTGTTGTCATGTATATGTCATAAGTCACATTTGTCAAAATAAAGTTAACAATTACAAAAATGGCTGAGAAAAAGAGAGGCAAGAAAAGAAAAGAAGTAAGTGTTTTCTTTATTAACTGTTATTAATTTTTAGATAGCTCAAAAAATTTATTAAAATAGTGAATTGTAATGTTTCATCTTATTGGTGTACAGCGTTAAATTTATAAATAATTTTCCAACATATTGTAAAACTGTTGATATCATCACATTAGAGCATTCTTTTATAAGCAAAAAAACTACAAAAGAAAGAACTTTATTTTTAGAATCTCATTCTGTTTTTCCAATTTTCGTATAACTGGAAATATTATTTACGTTCTACAGGATAAAAGTGGGCACGTCTACAATGATTGATTGTTCAATAACAATTATTTTAAAACTATATTTTGTGTAATGCCGTCATGTATCTAATTATTTTTAAATAATTACTTGTTAAATTAAGAACTTTGTATTGAAACCAAACGTTAAACTTCCTAAAAGATGTTCTAGGTTTGAGACAATAGAATTTAGTTTATTGTTTAACTCATAATTTAACTTTTTATATTTCCTATTTACCCTTTTAAATTAATTGGAATAAGGAATAAAACGAAATTTATTATTCAAAGTATTTATTCTATGTCGAGTATTTAAAAACTAGTACATTACCTACTTAATACAACCATTCATGCAAAAAATGTTAATGTACTCAAATAACTGTATTACCTATGACTGGTCAAAAAGTATACAGGGTTTATCTGATTTAATTCTAGATTTCACGATGGTATTATCTGATTAGTTTTTTAATCAGAGCGTAATTAATTTGCATAATTATAAAAAACACTGGATACTATTTAAATTTAATTAATAATTAAAGTTACCACAAATATTGTGGTACACAGTTTAGAATTGATTTACAAACTTTTAATTATTGACTTGGCTTATTAACGGTGCATATTGACATAGTTGGACCATTTTCATTTTCAAATAGGGTATAATTAAATTTGTTCACATTATGGCGTATTCAAATAATTATAAAACGGTATATACTATTATAAACAGTATAATTTGTGAGACTAAAAATTATTGTTCTTCAAATAAATTTACACATGAATTAATTCCTATCTTTGAATTTTTTTTATATTTATAGACCATTGAATAATTGAATTTAGATTTTTCAATTCACTGGATTAATAAAATCATTTAAGTATATAAAAATTATTTTAATTTATGTACAATAAGGCATATTTGATTTGTTTAAACAGAATAAACAACTCTACTTTTTAGTAATTCAATTAAAAACATAATTATTTTAAATGAAACGATTCTTTTAAATTTTAGATCTAATCTATTTTCTGTTCAGTTTAAAAGTATGCTTTTTATCATGTTTTGATTATATTTACAATGTTAATGTTACTATTAGGTCATGGAAATCCGGAATTATCAAAAGATTAAATATCCTAGTCAAATAAGTTATTTATATTATTCATTCTCTTATATATTAATTAAATTAGCTCATTAAGAATTTATTGAAATTTAATCAAAAATAAGAATTTGAAAAAGTATTTTTAAGCTTTAAAAAAATATAAAAATAGAATAGCAAATCGTGAGACCACCTTTAGGTATTTATTGATTATAGTTATAATTCAGGATTAATATGGATTTCTAGAGAATTAAGAAAAATATCGGTTCTTTCTTTAGTTTGTTGTCAAATTACTTAAAAAATTTATATCTTTTTTGGTGGAAGTGAATGATGGGAATCCCCCATATATTATTCAATAAATTGATGAAACATTTTCATGTTAAGATAACGTGTTTTCAATGAATAATGCGTTAAGCAACTGAAAAAACAATATGAAGAATATTTTGAAAACAAGGTTAATTTTTTCACATAGGAATATGCCCATGGAGACGAAATCGATGATAAGCCAACGAAAGAAGAATTCACTGTTGGCAAGTGGATGAGGAAAAATATACAGATCAAAAAAACCAAATTCGCTAATCACAATGTGGAATATTTTACAGGTACTTATTTTGTATATTTACATTTACATGTTAATTTTATTGTTAATGTTTATCACTTGCTTTATTATTGACCATTGTTTGCATCGATACAATTTACTTACTGAAGTTTTGACTGGTGGCAATCAGCAGAATATTTATACAGGGCATATAAAATTATAAAAATTTAAAAAATCTCACGCTAAAATTAAATTATATATATTAAATTCTGGCAATTATTTAGCATATTTTATAATCTTATAAAAATGGATTGTTTATTCGGTGGTAAATTTTTTTTTTCATATAGGCTCTAGGGCTGTCGACGCTCTTTTGACGTCCCCATTCGCTACCAGGGAGGTTCCTTTGTTCAAAACGAGGGAAGAAATATGCGACTACCTTCATATAATGTTGACTCATAAATTCTTCCATCGAGCTCGCAAAGTGCCAGTCGACGAACACGAATTGAAAGGTAAGAAGGGAAAGAAAAAGGACAAGGACAAGGAAAAGAAAGCCGATTCGGGGGAAGATGAAAAGAAGGATAAAAAAGAGAAGGACAAAGGAACGGATGCAGAAAGCAGCGTTGTGGAAAGCTCCAAAGATCAAAAGGTAACGTTTTGGTCGTTTGCTTTTCATCATCAAATATTTAACCATAAGAATTATTTATTAACAGGGAGTGTATTTTTTATTTAGAATATTTTTTTTGTATAAAATAGCCTGAGAAAGAAAAGCGCAAGAAGAAAATACGATTGGAAATGCATTTCGATCAAAGGTTTGAAGACAGCTTGGATGCATACGTTTGGATATATGACCCGATTCCTTTCCACTATTGGATAATTGGTACTCTGTTGGTTCTGGGCGCAATAGGAGTTTGCCTGTTCCCTCTATGGCCTCCTTCTGTCAGGTACCCCTTTTACCAATTGGGTAACTTTTGTTTAAACACTGAATTATTATTTATAGGTTGGGAGTGTACTATTTGAGCGTGGCCGCAGCTGGTTTTTTGGTATCAATAATTGTTTTAGCTGTGATTCGTTTAATAGTATTCTGCTTGATTTGGGTCTTTACAATGGGAAAACATCATTTGTGGATATTACCAAATTTGACGGAAGATGTGGGATTCTTCGCATCATTTTGGCCTCTCTATAATGTAAGTTTTGATGAACGGTAAACGTAAATCAAACTTCGTACATGGATATTTTATTTTTTAGTACGAATATAAAGGAAATCAGAGTAAAAGTGACAAAAAATTAAAGAAGAAGAAAAAAGACAAGGATTCTGATGCAGAAGACGATAAAAAGGATGATGGGAATACTGAAGATGTTCCACTACTAACTTCGGGAGTTGCTGAAGTGTCGGAGTAAGATTTATGTTTATTTACCAAGTTTTACAGCAAAATATAACACTGCTAACGATTTTTTATGAATGCTGGTATTTAAAATCGGTTTGGCCATGGTCTATATTCTCTCCTTTGAGAATATTACACCAATATTCTTTTACGATCATCCCAGTCTTCATTTTCTTCATAATATTTTCCCAGGGTGGTTAAATTTGTCAGAGGGTATGGTGTATGTGATTATTTACCTTATATTTCCGTCTGAGGTTCTAGAAAATGCAGAATAATCGCCACTTGGTCTAATCATTTTTTCTATGGTTGCTTTTTTCTATAATCTTCTTTCTGCGTAAAAGATACGATCATTAAAAATCTTTCCAGAGCTGACAATACGGCGGACGAGCAGCAAGCGGACAACCTAAACGGATCGGAAAGCGAGAGTGAATCAAGCCAAAGATCCAGCACCGGCAAGGATTTCGAAATAGTGGATCAAGAGGACATAGAATCCTAATTCGTAGGACTTATTAATCATTTTAAATTTGTGCACATTGTGGTAGAAAAAAACAAATAATGAAAAAAATTATCGTGCAGTACGTTTTCGCAATTTTGACTTACTTTATTTGGTGGAGGAACAAATTGAAAACATTACCAGTTCTTTTTTTTTTTTTTTTTGGATTTTTTTTTCAGAAAGTTTATTGCTCTTTAAATTCGCGCGACACAGTTTATAGTTTTTTTAATTAACGCCAAAACTTCCAGTAATGTTTTTAATTTTATAATTTTTAATTTCAAATTTGCGGGAATATACTTTATATATTATAGTTTAGTTCAGTTTGAGTTAGGGCTATTTATGATGAGATATAGTTTAGTTCCAGATTTTAATGGTTTTTATTTTGTTGCATTTTAAACTCGGAAAGTTGTCGTTTAAACGAAATATCCCGATTTATCTGACGTCCCACCAGATTTTATGCAAACTAAAAGGCCTAGCGGCCACCATCTTGGTTTAAAAAAGCCCCTTATTAGTCACAACTATTAATCTATTCAAAACCAATATAAAGGCGGCCATGCACGTTACCTTTATAGAATAGAAATTGAACATTTGAACTATTTTATCATATTAAATTAATTAAAAATACACAGAATCGTGCTTTTTACTGTCTTGGTGCAAAATCTTTGTGGGGATGTCGCTCCATAACTTCATTTCACTTTTGTGTGTAAATTTTTCACAAAAAAAACTATTTTTGATAAAAAAAAATAACAATGGTCAATTTTTAAAAGCATTGAAAACATTTTCGCACTATTTTCTTTGGCTGTTTTGGATACTTTTTATAAAATGTACAGCGTTTCCAATACATCTGAACTTTGAGAAATATTACACATAAAGTAAAATGAAATTATTTACTTATAGATTTGACCAAAATCTGTTAGTTAGTCTCGACAAATTTTAAAATACTTACATAAGTATTTTTACTTGTATTTTTAATTGTTAGTTTTTAGATTCAACAGTGATTTAGTTGATATGTAGCCGGGATATCTTACGGTATTTCGAATATTTCTAAAAACTACTTTTGTTTCTGTCATATGTCATACGTTATTTTTCTGAAGTTGGCAATGCTGGATTCATAGTCAAATGTTTAGAATATAGTTCTGTCATATGTCACATTCATACATTATTCTTCTGACGTTGGCAATACTGCATTCATAATGAAATATGTCATCTGTCTCTCTAGTGAATGATTTTTTTAATGCAGGGTTTGATTTATTTCGAAAATACCTTGGGATATCCCAGAATTCGGTTTGGTCTGATTATATACTTGGTGCTATTTATTTTGAAAGTGCATATATATTAATAATAGTGATTGAGAGATCATTTATTGATAGGTTATTGCATTTAAAAATTATATTGATTAAATTATATGGTGTACACTTAATAATACAAAAAAAATATACTGTATATATATTTATTTCAATTTGTCCATCACTTGTCTAAGCATTTGGTTGCATAGGGCTGCGTATGGATTTAGTTCCACAAGCTGGAAAATAAAATTGTCGTTTAATAAATATTTGTGTTTAAAATCTTCCTGGGATGCTCTAAATTATCCATCGAGAAAAATTTTTCGACAATATTCAATCTAATTCTACAAAAAAAAAGTAGAGATGTGGAATTAATAATGAAATGTACAGGGTATTTCGGAAACCATTATAGATACAAAGTTGGTTAATTGGGAAAAAAGATGCGTACTTTCAAGACAAATTGATCGGTTTGTTCAAAATTAAATTATCAGGTGCGGTTTCAGAGATATTGGAGGAAAACCGAAATTTACGATTTTCGTTTTATTTAATTAATTTTGAAAGATAAAAAAAAGTATAAAGCTTTTTTATTGAAGGACAAATACAACTTAACATAGCGTATCCATTTTTTTAAAACAACGTTTCGTTTTTGAATTGCCATCCTCAACTATTTTTTTTAAATACGGACCTGTACGTTTTAATTCATTTTTGAAATCCCCATTTTTCTCTCCATTCAACCATGTAGAACACTTAATACTTTTATTAGGTTTTGACTAGGAATTTTGCTAAGTACGGTCCTGTTCCATTTTTGCTGAAAATATTTATAAATCTTTTTGAAATAAATTGAGTATACTTTGAGCTTATCGCCCTAAGTATACTATTTCTTGAAAATATACATCCAAAATATGCTAAAAGCTAAATTGTTTAAAAAACATTCAGGATAAAATTGAACAGGACTGTACTTAGAAAAATTTCTAAAATACAGTTTATTGTAAAAACCTAATAAAAAATTTAAATATTGTTGTTTTAAAAAATTGGATACGCTATGTTAAGCGATATGTGTCCTTCAATAAAAAAGGTTTATAAACTTTTTTTCTACCTTCAAAAAAATAAGGTCTTAAATAAATAAAACGAAAATCGTCAATTTCGGTTTTTCCCAAATATCTCCGAAACCGGACCTGATATTTTAATTTTGAAAAAACAATAAATTCGTCTTGAAAATACACATCTTTCTCCCCAGTTAATCAAATTTGTATCTATAATGGTTTACGTGTTAAATTAAATTTGCGCCACAAGATTTTATGAACATTTTAAAAGGCATTTACAATTTATATAAAATCGACGCTTATATTTTCGTGTTTTTACGTTTTTTATGCAATTATAAGCAGTTTGAAGAATATTTTAAAAATGTTGTCACATTTTTATGCATTTTCGATCTCAAGCAGTTTGAAGAGTATTTAAAATTTTTATTGTCCCTCGTTTTACCTGTTTTTTAGCGAATTTGTTACCCATTTTCGCGGATATCTCAAAATCAGACCGTGCATATTCAATTCTCTCAAATTTTCGATGTAATATTCCTCTCTGGCAATGGGCGAGGCTTAAAGTTTTTCTGTGATTATCTGAGCACAATTCTACGGCTTTTGTTACATCCTGAAATGCATCTAAAAGTTAAAAATTGTCATTATCGTAAGGTTGGACATCAGTCAACATAACCTTAAAATAGTAGTGATTTTTTCATCAGTATAATACCTTCAAATTTTCGTAAATATTGAAGTATATGTGCTCTATTATTGTATAAAGAAGGTCTTTCTGGTGCTACTTTAATAGCTTTATCGATAATACTTAAAGCTTCGATTAAATCTCCATTTTCAGCTAATTGTACAGCTTCGATTTCCATTTTCTTTGTTGCTTCCTGGTCTTCAGATAAACTTTCTTCATCTAAAATATAAATAAACTTTTGATTTAATACTCTCGTACTAAAAAACTTATTATTTTTAATGTAAAATTAAAATTTAATACCTAACCTTTCAATTGTTCCTCTAAAATCGACGCAGCCTCATCCAACGGCAAATTTGGGTTAAATATACAATTTAGAATGGCGTTGTCTGTATCGCTTAATTCTTCAGTCATTTTGGATAGTTTAAAAACAAATAAATTTACTTACGAACGTGTTCCCATCAGGGGTCAATTTGTTTATCTTTTATAATTGCTCAACAGATAAACAATTTAGAAAATAATATAATTTTATTATCAAGACCTGATACTGACAATATTTTTCGAACTATATAGAAAGAAATTGATTTTTATTTAGGTGAATCATAAGAAATTTAATATGTTGTCAAATAAGTGGAGATACAAAGCTTAAAGGGCTTCCAATCGAGAAACGCAGATTCATTTTATTAGGAAACCGAACCCCTTGAAAAATTTTAATAACCTTGTAATCCTTTAGTTTTAGTCTGATTTTTATGAAATTTTCAGGAAATACTAATAATTACAACACTTAGGGTGGAGATCCCTTTATTTTTTTGTAAACCTTCGAAAAGTATTTATTTTGTTAATTTTAAATGGAAAATCACAAAAAGAAATATCCGCGCCATTCTGCATTAAAATTTGCTCCTATTTGTTTTAATAAATATCAAGTAGTTTTTATATAATATGGTTTCCCATTTAAATAACAAAATTTCCTAAAAATCTCGATAACCATATCGGATTGGGATTCAGGAGGTAAAAATACAAAAAAAAAACGTCATTGAAACATTGACACAGTATTTCGCTTATGAAATTAAATTTTTTAAATTCGATATTTTCGTTTTTGGATACATCGAGTCATTTAAAAAATCATTCAGGCCAAACGAGTGGGAGATGGGAACGTGAAATTAATTCCCATTGACACATGAGAGTTGAATTTATAAGGAATAAAATGCTAGAGCTACCTGTCGGAAAAATTACAGGATCTCCTATACTTACGTCAAATTTCTGTTAAATATTTTTTTTTACCGTGATATACCATTATAGTCGACACAGAGATCGGATAGAAAATGTACTTCAAAACATTGCTTCTGACTACCTGGAAATTCATGACTCACTCAGTTTACGCATTCTGACCGATGTCCGTGTAGACTATACTAAAAATGTGCAGTAGGGATCTAGAAATATTAGTAACTGCTTTCCCAAGTGAGGAAAAATTTAAATGGAAGCCTGCAAAATGAAATTCATTTTCAACAGTAAATTTTTTTTTAATATTTTTTATTTATTACTGTTTTTAGTATATTGTCAAAATGAAGTTTTTCTTTTATTACAATCCTGTTCTTCCAAGGATTGTATTTTTATACATATTTTTCGATATATTCGTAATTAGAGGAAAGAAAAAGAAAACGCAGATTTAAAAAATATAAAAGTTCATTATAAATTTTTAATTTACGACCAAATAATTTTATTCTCAGATCCTAATCTAATTTTTTCTGTCGCTAGTAATTGGAGAGCCTTGGGAAAAGCTCTGTGCTCTGCCGACTTTATTTTTTCTACTAATATATCAATTGTGTCACCGACTTCTATTGGAACCGTTTCTTGAACTATAATAGCTCCGGCGTCTACGTCTTCCTACAAATTGAATTTAATAAAAACAACTAGATAGCAGTGGAACAAAAAAGAATGACTGATGACAGCGTGAAATGACTAATGACAGCGTGAAATGACTAATGACAGCGTGAAATGACCGATGACAACGTGAAATGACCGATGACAACGTGAAATGACCGATGACAACGTGAAATGACTGATGACAGCGTGAAATGACTGATGAAAGGTGACAAAAATGCATTACAGAAGAGAAAACGGGATTAACAAAATACAAAGTGGTTTTTTTTAAAAGAATTTACGAATAAATAAACTCAAATCTGACCTCCACAAAATGAACAGTACATCCAGAAACCCTGACTCCTGCTTCCAGCGCTTGCTTCTGAGCCTCGACTCCCTTAAAAAGCGGCAAAAGAGCAGGATGTACGTTTAATAATCTTCCTTTCCATTTCCTTGTAAATTCTCCAGTTAGAATTCTCATAAAACCAGCCAAACATACAATTTCCACACCAGAATTGACTAATTCTTGATGTAACGCCATATCGAATGCTAAACGATTCGCAAAATTTTTGTGGCTCAAAACCTACAACAAAATGTGTGAATCGCTTTGTAAATCAAATTTTTTGTTTCTTACTTTTCTTGGAATATCGGCTTTTTGAGCTCTTCTTAGACCATCTACTCCGGGTATGTTCGAAATTACTAAAACTATTTCGGCGCCTATATTTTGCAACGGATCCTGGGTAGCGTCGATGAGAGCTTGCAAATTGGTCCCACTGCCGGATATTAGAACTCCTACGCGTTTTTTAAAAGTGGGAACGCTTTCCACTACGCCGGGAACGTGGGTCCTCATTAAGGATTCCATAACAGTAGAAAAGTTGTTCACTATTACTTGCTCTGAAAAATTTTGGGTCAAGAAATATGAGAATCTATTGCGAATTTACGAAAAAAACAATTTTATTGTAAAATGGAGTGACAAAGTGAGGGAAAATGGTGAAAATGGCCAAAGAAGTGGGGACAATTGTAAAAAGGTGTAGAATTGATACCAAATCCTTTTTTATTCAACCTACATAGACCACAAAATAAAATGTTCTTACCGGTTTTCTTCTCAACGACTTTTCCAATAACCGTGGCGCCTTCACCTTTCACCAAATCCAAAATTCCATTCACATCTCCACCATCTACAACCAGTATTCCCCCAACACCGCAATTGAAAGTTCTCAGCATCTCAAACTCGTGTATACCTCCAGCTGCTGCTAACCATGGAAAAACCGGAGGTATGGGCCATTTGGTAGCATCAAGTTCTACTGCTACATTGTCCGATAGAATCCTAGGAATGTTTTCCGTCAAACCCCCACCGGTTATATGAGCAAACGCTTTAACTTTTCCGGTTCTTACGGCCGGTATGACAGATTTGACGTAAATTTTAGTGGGGGTTAATAACTCTTCACCTGTTAAAAAATAATGCAGCAGTAATGGTTAAATGACAGTACACATGTGGAGCTAATGAGAAAAAAAAAAGAAACTTACCAAACGTTTTCTTTTCTCTACTAAAAGGCGCAACACTATTATAATCCTTTTTGGCTAAATTCATTATTTTTCTTACTAAACTAAACCCATTACTGTGAACACCCGAAGAAGGTAAACCAATAACTACATCACCGGGTTTAATTTTCTGAATGTGCGGCATTAATTGGTCCCTTTCGACGGCGCCCACTGCAAAACCAGCTAAATCGTAATCTCCTGATTGGTACATATCAGGCATCTCGGCAGTCTCACCACCTGCGAAATTAAGAGATTTTTTAAATAATTTCTCCAAAACAGAAATCGATATTTTTTACCTATGAGCGAACATCCCGCTTGTTTACATCCGTCTGCGATTCCCGTTACTACTTGTTTGGCTACATTAACATCCAAGTGTCCGCAAGCAAAATAGTCCAAGAAAAATAGCGGTTCGGCACCGTGAGCCAAAATATCGTTGACACACATTGCCACCAGATCTATGCCTATCGTGTCATGCATTCCGACGGCTTGAGCAATCTAAAATTCGCCATTTTCGAATTTTTACTGTCAGAAACGGTTACCGGAAATTTGCTCGCCCACAATTGCTCGTCAACATTTGCTCACCCACAATTGCTCAACAATTGTAGAGACAATTGTTTTTAAATAATAATTGAAAATACATGTATATATTTTGCAATAAACGTGTTTCTTAATCTATATTCATGTAAAAAGTACTAAAATATCCTGTCACGCAATTGACAAGCAACTTTCCTGGTGAGCAAATTGTGGACGAGCAATTTTCCGCACAAAAACACCAAAGATATAAAATGGTGAGTGTATGTTTACCTTTAATTTCGTTCCAACTCCATCAGTTCCCGATACAAGCAGTGGATCTTTATAACCTGCTGCTTTGGTATCGAACAAACCACCAAAGCCACCCAAACTCCCCATGGTACCAGACCTGTTTGTGGATTTGGCTGCTGGTTTGATGTGATTTACTAAATCGTTACCAGCATCAATATCGACACCACTTTGTTTATAAGTTAGTTTTCCGGATTGTAAAATTGCTCTGAAAACCCAATAATAGTTCAAATATATTAGTCATACAACTAATTTAGAATGTCCATTGATAAATATTACCTTGCAATTCCTTTATGAGCTATATCTCTGCGATATTGCTTTCCATCGAATTGGATAATTTCACAAGCTTTCGTAGCTTTGGCAGCAGCTATATGAAGTTGGGGAGCTAAAGCTACGGATATGAGAACTCTTCCTCCATTGGTTACTAAATGCCCATCTTTTAGAGCAGACCCGCAATGGAAAACTATATGGTCTTTACTCAAAGAAACCGTGTCAATCCCTGCAAATATTAAAAGAGGACAACTTCAAAATTAACTTCATGGGACTTGTAGATGTACTAACCTGAGATTACTTGTCCTTTACTGGACGTTTCTGGGTATCCCCTTGATGCTAAGACAACTCCTACTGCTGAAACATCTTGTTTCCAATTTATTTCCTGTCTATCTAGTGTTCCATCGCAACAAGACATCATAATGCTGTACAAGTCTGAATCCAATAAAGGCAGAATTACTTCAGTCTCTGGATCGCCGAAACGACAGTTGAATTCCAATACTTTAGGGCCGTGAGGAGTTAACATCAAACCGGCATATAGAACTCCTAAAATTGAAATATTATTAAAAAATATCATAACTTATATTATTTAACCAACAAATAACTTACCTACAAATTTCAGATTGTCATTTTGGAATCCCTGTAAGGCTCTTTCCAGAACCTGCTTTTTGACATATTCCAACTGTTTAGAATTTAACAAGGGACAGGGGCAATAAGCACCCATTCCACCGGTGTTGGGCCCCAAATCATTATCAAAAATTCTTTTGTGATCTTGAGCAGGCAACATTGGTTTGATAGTAATACCATCTGAAAAGGCTAAGACCTGAAATAGAGCAAAGATTGTTAAACAAATTGTGGAATAAAACGATTTATCAATAATTACCGAAACTTCTTCACCAGACAGCAACTCCTCAATTACTACCGTTTCTCCGGCATTTCCAAATTTTTTATCGCCCAATATCTCATCGACAGCTCTACAAGCTTCAGGTTTATCTTTTGCCACTACGACACCTTTTCCTGCTGCCAAACCACTTGCTTTTACAACTAGCGCGGGAAAAGGGGCACTGAAAATATAACAAATATTTTTTTCCTAGAGGGTCGTTCCCAATTTATTTAATATTACCTATTAATAAAATTTTTAGCTTCTTGGGCATCAGTAAACGATTGCCACTTTGCCGTTGGAATTCCGTGTCTATCCATAAAGGCCTTTGCCCAATTTTTGTCAGATTCAATTCTAGCTGCATGTTTTTGTGGACCAAAAACTTTGATTCCTTCAGCTAAAAGAGCATCTGCTATACCGTTTGCAAGAGGGTCTTCTGGGCCCACCGCTACTAGAGAGATTTGTTGATCTTTGCAAAATTTTACAATATCCTTAAAAAAACAACCTTAATAAAAAATTAAAGTCAATGATTTCGTAACAGTAGACATAACCATTTTACAAAAAAAAATTTAAAGTACAGTATGACATTAATTTTGTAGGATTTTTATATACCTAAAAGAAGTTGTATTGTTGCCTTCAAAATAAGTTGGACAAATTGTTTTGATCCTTTAAACTTATAATTTTTATTTCTAAAGAAATGCTATTTATATATATATTTTTTTATACATTACTTTTCTACAGATAAGATAACGACTTATAAAAACACTTTCTTTTTCAAGTAATAGGCCAATAAGTTAAAACTATCAAAACAATTTGTCCAACTTAGTTTGAAGGCAAATATAAATGTAAATTTCATCACAAATAATTGATTGGCTGTCCGGCAATCGTAATACTAGACACAACTAGTTTAATTTAAATTTACTTATTTACAATTTTTTTGAATAAAATAGAAGTTCCAAGCAATCTAAATATATTAAATGAAAAAGTATACTTACATTAAACTTCTGTAAATTCAGAGCAATATTTTCAGCTTTCGGTACCTGTTGGATTCCACGACTTCCCGGACTCACGTAAATTTTATTTACTTTTATACTTTTTGAAATTTTCCAAACAATAGCGTGTTCTCGACCTCCTCCCCCAATAACAAAAACATTTTTGGACATTTTAGATATACCTACTTATTTATTAAAATACAAATCAACACTGATGAAAAATAAAATTTATCCTTTGGTAGCAACAAATTGCGAAACACGTGGAATAGACCAATAAACTCGAAGACATTGACGTTTGTAATTTGATAAACCAATGAAAAATGCTTATCATTCCATGATAACCTTTTCACCTGTTGCTCCCCTGCGATGTAAATTTAACAAATAACTTGTGTAATGCAATTGACGCTATCAATGTAGATAAAAACATGTTGCAATTATGTAGAAATGATTTATTTAATCCAAATTATTTAAATATCTTTTAAGATTCCCGCGAAATCTTCACACTACACTAAATAAAAAAAAGAGGTTTTCTATCTTTTATCTCTTTCTGTAAACGTGATGCACTTCAAACATGAATATTCCATTTGTAGATTGGTAGCACTGACCTCTAATCTAACATTTATGTTTTGATTAGAAAATCAGAAAATCCAAAAGTTAGTGTTACCTATAAAAATGGATGCCAATATAAAAAGAAAAAATGAAGCTTTAGAAAATAATGCAAAGCGAATGAAAAAAGAGAATTGCCCTCATTCTACAAGTTGTTATAGGAGAAATCCTCATCACTTTAGGCAATTTGAACATCCACATTTACTGAAACTTATTGAAATGGGTGATTCAATAGAAATACCAAGTGATTTTACTCAACCGAAAGAAATATACCTGGAACAAATACAGATTTTAAAACCTTTATTAGAAGTCACTAATACAAAACCAATTGCTTCTGGTTCACAATATGGAGATGCACCTAGTAGTTCAACTTTGAGTGATCAGAAGAAAACATCTAATAAAAAACAAGAAAAATATAATGCACCTGGCAGTTCATCCAGTAAAGGAAATAAAGAATTTAATGAAAATCTTCACAAACTTGAAGAAATTTCTGTAAGCGGAAAGTCTGAAACTATGCTGGAAAAAATGAAAAGAACGTTTCCTTATAATATATTTTTTACCACAGTAATTAAAGCACCTGAAACCAAAACTCAACCTAATGCAGTTACGTTTACAGATCTACTTTGTCCAAGCTTGGGTGTCTTGAAATGTTCTTTACAAATTAACTTTATGATTGACATCGATTGGTTACTAAAACAATATAAAGCAAGGAACTTGCATTTAAAGCCTCTCACTATTCTTTACGGAGATGATTGGCCAGATATGGAAAAGTTTATTAAAATGTTTTGCCCCAATGTAACTAGCAAATTAATTAAAATGAAAGATCCATTTGGATGTCATCATTCGAAAATTGGTATATATGTTTATGAAGATAATTCAGTTAGGGTAGTTGTTTCAACTGCAAATCTTTATTACGAAGATTGGAATCATTACAACCAGGGGTTGTGGGTTAGTCCTGCATGTAAGAGACTTCCAGATACTTGTACAGAAAAAGATGGCGAATCCCCTACTAGGTTTAAAGCTAATCTTTTGAGCTATTTAAGAACTTATAAAGAATCATTTCTAAAATCTTTTATTGAATATGTACAAAAAGCGGATTTCAGCCAAATTAAAGTGTTTTTAACATATTCCGCACCAGGAAAGTATTATCCACATAGTAACGGAAGTCATTTGCACAGCGTTTCTGATCTTCTTTCCTCTCACTGTGATTTGCCAGCAAAAACAACACCACAAAGTGAAGGTCCTCTTGCTTGGGGTATTTTAGCTCAAGCTTCGAGTATCGGTTCCATGGGCAAAAAACCTGCCGATTGGTTAAGAGGATCTTTGTTAAGGTGTCTTGCCAGTCATAAGGGAAGCCCCAAACCAATGAATTCGAATGCTAGTATAAGTTTGGTTTATCCCAGTGTTGATAATGTCATGACTGGATATTTTGGACCGGAGAGTGGAGGGTGTTTGCCCTATTCAAAAGCTACGAATGAGAAGCAGAAGTGGTTACAGGAATATATGTATCAGTGGAAGGCGTCATCTTTCGGAAGAACTCGCGCTATGCCCCATATCAAAACCTATTGTCGTATATCCCCATGTTTAAATAAATTAGCATATTATTTAATCACAAGTGCTAATTTGTCCAAATCTGCATGGGGCGGTCCGTTTGCTAAAGATATGGGTGTTTATATAAGATCATATGAGGTTGGAGTTTTATTTTTACCGAAATTCTTTGATGAAGAATATTTCGAAATTGCAAATACTGTTGATAAGAAAAATAAAAATTTGTTTCCATTTATGTATGATTTACCATTAACTCCTTTTAAAAAGGATGATTATCCGTGGTGTAACTAATTTTTGTTAAATACTTTTTTTTTATTATAAAGATATTTTTTTAAATAAACATTAATTGCTTCTACCTAGTTTTGAGAAAAGCCCTTTGTCCTCTTAGTTTTATATAAACTTCGAATTCGGCGCCAAGAAAATCATTTTCTGAAGTCAAAATAACTGGAAAGAAAATGTTGGTGGTTGTAGAGCTAAAAATGGATATTTATTGAAAATTTTTTACAATAATGGGATTTTTCAGTTTTTACTTATATACATATAAACAAAAAATAAATTTATAACAAACATATATTAATTTTTAAATACATAAAGTTAAAATACTTTGTTACATTTTTGCTATACTCGAATGGCATAAATATCTATAAAAAATAAAAAGTTTTAAGCTTATAATTATTCTATTGTAGTCTTGGCAATCTCTTGTTTTTCCGTTTTTTCATCTTTTGGATCTTCAACCTTTTCATTTTCGAGTTTTTCCTTGTCCTCGCTTTGTTCACCCGTTTCATTATCATCACCCCCAATAATAATTTCTTCCGGATCTGGCGCTCTAGGCAAAAACTCTAAGTCGGGGTAGATCTCATTAAATAATGTTTTAGCTTTGGCTACAGAAAAATCATAATCTAAATCCATATCTGGTCCAGGACAAACGAAAATATTTTTAGGTAAATCTTTGCTTAATTGTAAATTATTAGTGTCTGGTATGGAAAAATAAGTTGACCATAAAATAAGAGGTTTTTCTTGAGTTTCCTCTGTTATTTCATCATAACTTTTTGTAAATAATTTGTCAATTATGTGTTTAAAGTCTTCTTGAGGAGAAATATTTTGCTTAGCAATTAAATGGACTAAATATGCATTATTTGGACAAGTTCCTGTAGTATATCCTAATTCTATTATGGTTGTAAACGATTTACCTTCTTCAGGAGGGTAAAATATTAAAGTTAAATGCTCTCTTTCCTGTTCTATTACAGATTTATCTGTAATTAATACGCATCTGGAAATATATTCTAGTTTGTCATATTTAATGAATTGTTTTGGAATACTTTCTATACCCACTACTAAATGTTCAGCTTTTATTGTTTGTGATCTAACAGTTACTGACTTGAATGTGTTATCATTTAAAGCGAATCCTTGTATTGGTTGTCCCAAAGCAAATACACCTCCAAACACAGCACTTAATCTACAGAAAGCCTGTGGGATTTCCCCACTACCATACATGCAAAATAAGAAAGGAGTTTTGCCAAAACGACCCAAGCTATTTAAAAAACGTTTTGCTTTTTGAATGCCTTCTTTACATGGGGTATCATCTAAACTTGTTGAAATTCCATATAAAACATAGTGTATCAAATTTGGAGTCAATTTTTTGTCTGTTAGAAATTCCTTGAATGTTTTACACTCATAGTTTTGTATTTCTTTGTCATCATTATTTATTGAAGTCAAGAGTTTCATCAACATTCTTTTTTCTACAACACTTACTCTGGTATTTGCAAATACATCAGATCTAGAACATGGTAGAGACTCCAAGTGATTATTGAACCATGTTAAAATTCGACTAACACCTCTATACTCCGAATACCTTGCAATATTTGATGAAATAAGTAATTCTACAAAATCTCCCCTAGCATATTGGAGTTTTGGGAAAAGATCAATATTAAATTTTCTAGAAACTTTAAGAAGTAATTTTTCATCCCAAGGTTCATCGTTGTCTTCTGGAAGTATTTTTTTAATGTCATTTTCACCATCACCTGGCTCCCCTTCTTTTGAGTTTTCTTTCTTAGTCAGGACATGAAACTTGCATTCTATGTCTTTGATATTAAATATATCATTTCCAAACGATAAAAAATTGGGATCTGTAGTATAATGATTGCGTTCTTTTTGAAAATCCTTTAATTTCATAACAGCTTCCAAATTGAAAGAGGACCATTGCCCACCATAGTATTCATTTTCATCGATATGTAATACTCTCTTTCCTATTCGACTTGCCGCAGCTGATAATATAGATTCAATGACACCTGTTCCAACAATTATTAAATCGAATTCGTTCGGGAATTCATAATCCATTATAACAACAATTACTCACTTTTTAAGTTGACATATGGCCATAAAATGTCAATCATCAGCTGATTTTTTTCTGTAGAAGAGACCAATTCTACCAACCTATCAAAGAGCACTAATTCGATATGATAATTCCGACGTTGTCAAATGTTCACAGTAATCATTTCATTCTTTTTTTGGCTTCATCATTTTGATCATCGAGAAGGTACGAATAGATAATAACAACTCTAATACTAGAACATACAAGTTATTATGATAAAATATATAGTTCTCATGGCAACTGGTAACGCCTATAACGGTATAAAAAAAAGAGGAGTATTGGCAACCCCGCATGAATTAACCGCTCACAGAATTCTGTCTTTTCTGATATGTTCCTATTCTGGATTCTGTTAAAAATGTTGTAATGTGTCAGCTGTGCAATCATCTGTTAGTTTTATCAAAACAATGTACGTTTTATTAATAAATTAGTGTTATTTTGAGTGAAATGCAGGTATGTTTTAATTTATTTACGATTAATATGGATTACTGCACCAAGGAAATATTAAAGTGTTATATTTTTGCCATAAACTAGGAAGATTTCGTTAAAAATGTAGTTGGAAATAAATTGTTTAATAATCCAGTTAAAATTGTTTAAAACATAAAAATCTACGTATAAATAAAATAACTGGATACAGTTCCCTTAAATTATCATAATTATATAGAATTATTAAAATGTGAATTCTGTCAAAATCCTTTTTTTCTGCATGGCGGGATAATCGAAAAATGCATGGCGGGATCTCGAGCAATGTCCTGTTGCTTGGTTATGTGAATAGACACGTAGGAAAAAATTCGCGCTTATAGTTTTTCTATAAAATTAGATGTTTTTTCTACAAAATCAAAGTAAGTTTTATTGCATTACCTATCAATAATTATTAGAAAAAGTACTGTAGTTTGGATTTAACTTTATTGAGTAAAATAATTCATCTTGAGTGATTTTTCCGATGTACTATGAAAAAAATCTGATTTACTTGTTTAAAATATACGTTTTTAAGTATTTAAGTAATTATTTTTTAATCAGATCAAGGTAAACGACTAATATTCTCGATGAGGCCATTTAAATACCTTTAAATCCCTTTAACTGCAGGTTCTTTTGTTATACAAAGGGCTTGACGATGAGGTGGAAAACTTATAGGTGGGCTTTTTATCTTTACTGTTTGTAATTATTATTTGATTAAGTTTAAAGAAATCATATATGTGGCAAGGTAAAGCATTTATTTCAGCCACATTGTACCCAGTAGAAACTAATTTGTTTAACGGATTATTTGGGTGCTTTAAGTTTCCATTCATAACTTTACAGCTTACTTTTTTTACCTAAGTAGCTACTTAAATAATACCTACCTTTAAAAATATTAAAAGTATTTATTTTAAACATTAAAACCATCTAGCATCTATTATTAGTAGCAGGTTCGTTTCTCAATGTATCATTAATAAATATTTCGTAATTACATAATTAATCCAAACAATTGGTATTTAAATTTGTTAAAGGTATAGTTTATAATATGATGGATTGTTTACAATAGGATTTTAAATTTTAAAAGGTTTAAACAACAATGTAGCTGACATTTTGTAAGGTTAGAATTTTGTAATGTTAATGCTGCATTTATTTTTCATACTTTTTCTATTGATAACTTAAAACCATCATAAAAGTGAGCAACATTGTAATTTTTTTAAAAATAGAACTATCACAATTAATAAAATACTCATGCTCATGGTGAATGACCTCAACAATTTTATTTCTATCAATATCTAATAAAATTTTTACTTCTTACTTCTAGTATGCATAAATTTTTTTTTCTTTGGGGTATTTTCTTGAAATGTGTTTATACAGCTTCAAAATTTTTGAAATTTTATACAATAATTGTTTTGGAGGGCCAAAAAAGGGGGTTTTGGGAAGATGGTGTTTAAAAAAAGTTTCTATCTTTCCAGATAAAGCTTGCTAACAGATTATTCACTACAAAGACTTTTAAATAGACTGAATATATTAATATCTACAATGGGTAGCAGCAGTAGATCAGAAGAAAAACGTTCCTTACAATCAACAGAAAATTTTAAAGACTATGACCCCGAAAAACTGAATTCAATCGGCGACTACAATGATGGTGAATACACTGACACAAGCAAACTTTCTTTCCAAGATTTATTAAAAATTCATCAGAAACAAACAGTATGGGGTTTCCAATTTGGCAAAGAAGTCCGTCAAAGTACTTTAAACAGAGAGAAAAGTATGCAATTGAAAACGAAAGATGATTATGATAAATGCGAAGAAATTCAAACGGTTATTGATAGTGATAAAGCTAGCACGAGTAGTTGCAACAAGTCTATTACTGAGAAAGATCACAAGACACCGCATTCTAGGAAAAGAACCGGTATAAGAAGAACTGGTAAGAGGAAGAATAGCGCCAAGGGTAACGATTTTGTGTCTCCACAAAAGACCAGAAAAGCTCCGTTGCCTTTGATGGATTGGGCTGATTCCAAAGAAGTGAGTATTCTACACATTGTTCTGCAAACTTTAGGGTATACAAACATTTTATTTTAGGTATGGCTTTACATGGTCTACAAAGAAGAAGCGTCATTAAACCTCCGAAACCCTTGTCTGTTTGAGGACTTCTCGAATTTCATGCCCCGCATGCGCGCCATCTTACTAGATTGGGTAATGGAAGTTTGCGAAGTTTACCATCTTCGTCGCGTCACTTACTACCTCTGTGTAGATTATTTCGATAGATTCCTATCAATAAGGCCAGACGTGCCTAAAAATCAACTTCAACTAGTCGGAGTTACTTGCTTGTTCTTAGCCTCAAAGCTTGAAGAAGTGTATCCTCCACGCTTATCAGAATTTTCTTACGTTTGTGACGGTGCTTGTAGTCCAGACGAAATTTTAGCTTGCGAATTATTAATTTTAAATAGTTTAGGATGGGATTTAAATATAATGACGACCAGCGATTGGTTAAATCTCTACATGCAGATACATTTCCAAGTAGGGAATGTAACCAAACAAAAACTGCACGTGGAAATGAACAGAGATTTCTTCTTTCCCCAATACTCGGGTTATCAGTTCACTAGAGCCTCGCAATTATTAGATATGCTAAGCTTAGATCCTGGATTCTTGAAGTTCAGTTATAGCACCATAGCCGCGGCTGCAATGTATTTTATGTACGGAAAAACGGTCGCTTTAACCACCTCGGGGTTGTCTTGGGCCCAGTTGCAACCTTGCGCTGAATATATGGCAGTTTTTTATCATGTTATTCGAGATAGTCCCGATCCAAGGTTACAGTCTTGTAAAGGAGAAACCAATGTGGACGATCAGAATGTTACGGCGTTAGATAGCATTAGGCATAAGGTAAGATATGAATTATTATTTATTTGGTTTTTGTTTATTGTATTTTTCTTCGTGTTTAATCCTCAACGGTCACCGGGGGTGCAAAGTTTGAACTAAAATGTTCCGGTCTTGTTTTTAAAAATGAAACATGTAATAGAATGAATGTTATATCGCGTAAAAAGGGCTGATTCAATAATTAAAAGAAAATTTAAAGGTTAACGTGTCTCAAACGCGCTTACCTGTTGTTTAATCCGTCTCTGAGCTAGTGGATAGTAGCAGCGGTACACGCCCAATGCTGTTCTAAAAAAATGTTAAGCAATGAATCCCCAACCTTCATTGGGGGTTGCCAAGTTTGTTGACCGATTCTTCATATCCTTTCTTTCTCCTAATTCTGGAAGAAAGCCGAAGAAGTAAACACGAAATCTTTATTGCAGGTCAAAAGTTTGGTTAAAGACGAAAATCACTCCTTACAAACTCACGTGGTCAATATGGAGTATTTCGAAAAATCCGCTATAATTAGGTTAGAACAAATGGGACTGAAAGTAGAACGGACTTACGTAAAGAAGAAAAAATCCTCCGAGAAGACACCCGAAAAATCGGAAGAAGAAAATAATTGCGAAGAAAATGAAGATGCTCAAAATTACATCTGCATGTACGAATTAGAAAAATTAGATTGCGGTGAAGCGGATATTTTGAGCGATGACGAAGAACTGAACATTATTCCGCCAGACGCTAGTTTAATAATGCAAGAGGAGAATAAAGCGATTTTAAGTTTCGACGAAATTTTAGATGGTATAGTTAAGTGTAATAAAAAAATAAAACTACCCGAGTCTTGTACGGAGACTGATTATATAGAAGAAATTAATCCGTTAGACTAGCCGTTGCTGATTTAAGATAGTATTAGTTTTAAGAAAATTTGAAAATTTATTTGAGCTTCAGACATCTAATCCATTATCTAGAGTGTGTCCCAGAAGAGAAAGCAAGTCAAAATAAAATGTCATCAATTTGGCACCATAATAAAATAAATTCAAAAGGTCTTATCTCTGCTAAAAGAACTGTAATATCGACAAATTTTTAAGTAGTCGAAAAGGTCATCATAATAGTAATGCTGATGCTTCATCCAGAATATAACAATGTAATTAATCAAGATAAATCTCAAATTTAGTAATCTTGCTTTAAATAATCACTTCTCCAAAAATCTCTTTTTGAGGTTTTGAATAATAGTATTCAAAGATTCTCCTCTATACTAGAACAAATAATGATTGAGAGTTCAAATGACCTTTGGCACATTGAAGGCAGTGGCGTGCTTATTAATTTTTGAAAGGATTAAGGACTAACCCAAATAAATAGTTAATTATTTTAGCAATAAACTAAAAACATCTTTCGTCCAATCAGAATCGTTATTCTAAATCAACCCTATGATGTTACGTTCGTGGTATTAGCAGGTAGGAAACGAATTACGACTTGAGTCGTTCATTTTCCAAAGTGCGCCTTGACGGTTTCAAACAACTTTACAGGAAACAAAGAAATAAACATTGTGGGCGCGGTTTGGAAATGAACGACTCACCTATAGTCGTCATTTTAAAACGTTGGAGCATATCTATGTCAAATGGCAACATTGCAAAATTGCTTCGGTACATTTATTCATGACATTCTCGGATTACTGGAAATTCATGACCCACTCAGTTTACGCAATCTGCCAAAATAATTGTAGAAGTTCTGCAAATTGCAGTTATAACAACGACTAATATTTTACGTGATGCAAGAGATTTGCCACCGTATTTTTTCAACGTTTGTCGCTAGAGATTGCAAATTACAGCACGTCAAAATAAAACCAGAGGACGTAAAAAATGTTCGAAAATAATGGAATAAAAAAATAAATTGAAATTTCTGTATCATTTTGATTTGCATTCCCAAAATTATGAATTGCAAAAATTCTGGGACATACTGTATAAATATTGGTGACAACTAAGTGCCTTAAATTAGAGCTTTTTTAACCTGAACGGGGAGATTATTTTTTAGTATTTCTAAAGGTTGTTGGTTATAAAAAATCTGTTATATGAAGAGTATACCGGGTGCTTCAGATTTTAATTTTCTATTAAACTGTAAGTCGGTTTAATGGGAATGTTTTTCCTATTTTGAAGGTTAATAAAACAATTTTACAAACCATTTTGTTATCCTTTAAATAGGGAAATTTTTTTTCCATTCAACCGACTTTCTCTGCATAG
Organism: Crepidodera aurea; assembly: GCA_949320105.2. Classification (NCBI taxonomy): domain Eukaryota; kingdom Metazoa; phylum Arthropoda; class Insecta; order Coleoptera; family Chrysomelidae; genus Crepidodera; species Crepidodera aurea. The sequence goes on along the minus strand of OX439475.1, from coordinate 8,441,531 downwards.
AAAATTAAAATCCGGAGCACCCCATATAAATAAAATTGTTTTTATCAAATAGGTAAGTTAAGAAATAATTTATTGCTAATATTTTCTATTTCTTTTTAGTTTTAAGCTCAAATAAAATTGTACTAAACTGTAAATTTGTGATTGTATTTATTTTTTTTATTGTCATTTTCTTAATGACAAACATTTTATATATCACATGTTTTTTCATGTAATTCATGATTTGAGTACCTAAACGTTTTTTTATTCACATACGAAAAAAAAACAAGAAAGTTCTTATTTTCAATTAGTCTATATAAGTTGACGAGTTTCGCGGACATCCTGTATATATTTAATTTTTATTATTAAAATTCTTTAGTTTTATAAACTATACCGATTGGTCCAGATTTTCAGCGCAACCCCTGATTATTGAAATACAAAATAATTTCAATATACAGGGTGAAATATTAACTACCTAAAAAATTGGTCACTTCTAAATTTTCTGTTTTCAGTTATTAAATTTATAGAAAAATTTTGTGGTTTAAATTGTTGGGTAAGTAAAATAAAAGCTTTCGATACATTTTTTTCTGTAACCTTATTCACCGGCAGCGTTGCCAGCTTGTAGATTTGGCAGATGATGCTGCAAAATATAAAAGTACATATAAAATGAAAACTATTTCGAATTTTGAAAAATCCTTTTAGATGGCGATTCTAGACATCCTAAACTTTACTATTTAAAAAAAAATAAGAAAATCAGCTTGAAACTGAGAGAATATTGAAATAACAAAGTGACCAATTTTTTTCGACCAATATTACAAAAAATCTGGTCCACCTGGTATATTAAAATTATAATTTCTTGTACTTCTCTGATCTCAGACTGTCTTACTGCCTTTACAGAATTTTATTGATAATAAATAACACTTAGTTTTAGATTTTTAAATAATATATGGCGGTTCATTTGAACTATTCTATTTATTTTTTTAAAACAATTTCATTTAAAGTACAATTTAAAATGTTTCAATGAAACATTTTTGGTGCTTGTGAAAATAAATACATAAAAAATAAAATTTTGGAGAAAAAGGGGTTTTCAAATCACCCCTTTTTGTCAAAAACTTATTTTTATTTTATTATTTTAAATTAAATTCTTTAAATTAACGAACAATTACAATTACACAGCCATTGTATCTTGAATAATTTGTGGTCAATAGTTTTAATGAAAAAATAAAATATGGTTTTTAGGAAATTTTATAAAATGAAATACATATTTTTGATGTATATAAATGAAATAAATTTTTATTTAAATAATTTTTTATTTAAATAATTTTTCTTTACCTCACCTAAACCTAATTTATATATGTCCTACCAAAATCCTTGCGCGCCCCTTCAATGTATTGTACCGAAACAAAAAATGATTTAGGAGTCGAAATTTCTTAGCCAGTCGAATGCCTCTCCAAGCTTTGTTCTAATTGGTTAATTCTGCATATTGGGAAATGAATAGTTGAAGAATTATTTGAAGGAGATGAAAGTGATATAGACGTTTAAAATTTAACTTATTTGGTTTTTGAGAGTCATTTTCTCGTCTAGTTCTACTAAAGTTCCAAATATCCGTCCTTTCCCGGCGAGGAATGTGCTTTTACCTTCTCGTGGTCCATTTAAATTCCTACAGGCCTCCTTCTTGCCTATTTTACTACTTGTTGGCTAAACTGAGCACTTCTCTAAACCAAAATTATTTAGACAATTGCCTTTTTGTCTTTACATCCTCCCCCGAAGTAACAGAATAATGCAAAAACGTAGAGAAGGTACCAGAGTCAGTCATATTTTTTTATTTTCCTCTTAGTGATTGTGGATTTTATCTTTATGAAAAAGAACTTACCATTTATATTATTAATTATCCCCAAATAATTATACAATTTTTGAAGGTTATGAAAAAAGTCTAAATTAAGAGAAGAAAACGATTTTATACTTTTTAAACTTTACTTACATTTAAATATCTACATATAGAGAAACATTAAATCACAGATACAAAAAGTCTATTAGTGCAGTCTAATTTTTTTCTGTAGTTAACTAGAAAAATACTATTAGAGACAGCGTGTTTCAAAATTAGATCGCCAATTTAAATTTTAACTATCAAATTTTGACACGCTGTGCATGATGTTGCGAATTAGGAAGACTTCTATTACTGACCTTATAGATGTCCTAAATAGAAATGTTTTTACTGCCAAATAATATAAAATCATTGATAAGGAAACGCTTCCAGACAATATATTTGGTACAACTAACTTTATTACAAGATCTTTGAGATTAAAAAAATAATGATAAATTAAAAAGCATTTATACTCTGGAAACATTTATTCAAAAAGTCTTATCTGCTAGAGGAACTGTAATAAGGTCTAATTTGTAAGTAATCGAAAAGGTAATCGTAATAGTAATGCAGATGCTTCATCCAGAATATAACAATATAATTAATTTACCGCCACAAAATTGAATCAAGATAAATCTCAAATTCAGTAATAACAAATCATAAAAATAAGTAATTCAAAATTCTATTTCTATAATAAACACTTGTCCTTCTGCCATCACGAAGTTTAAATTAATGAACAAAAGTATCGATTTATTACTTATATTTAGAAACTAAATTATCGATATATTTTCACAATGGATACAGTAACTATTTGGGTCTAAAACGTTCGCTCTTTTGTTCGATATTTATGGATGATTTTGGCAAAAAATAAATTCGAGGTTTTTAATCTTTTATCACAACAAAACAGCGAACATTAAATACATTAACTCAGTCGCCATTTGGTGTCCCTATCAGTGGTTATGTTTTTGATTATACAGAGTGTTTCAAATCTCCGCTCTAAGAAAATTGATTGGGTTTTCAAATAGATATTTGGTTAATTGGATAATAAAAGAAATATTATAGGTACCTACATGGCATTTTTTTAATATCTTTATAACCTTCATAGATCAGTAGAGTGCCTCCCTCGATAGTCTTAATTTTTGATGATAAAAGTAAATCGAGTATTGAATACTGTGTATTTAAAGTGCAGGTGTAGCGTTTTTATTATGAAAAGGGGATACAGGCAGAATAAACGCAGTCTTACATGATGTAGCGCATAGAAATCAACGAGGATTTCAATTTTATTGGCCCTCAACAGAAGACAGCTTGTTGATGCGATTTTTTTATAAAATATATGATAGAAATATCGAGGGACTCAATATATTAAATACTTGGCACATCCTGTATAAGATTTATTTGATTAAATCCTTATCATAATTTTAATAGAACACTCTACACTTTGGTATTTAGAAGAAAAAAATCATTGTCGAAATATTGAGCACACTAGTGTATACACTTCAGTTTTATACGAGGTGTTCCTTTATACATATAAGTGTGAAGAAAATATTAAAAACTTTAACTCCGTTTCTTTATTCACGTACGGATAATTTTTGTCTGAATTTAAATTAGTAGTTCGTTTAAATTGTAACATTTCAATATGAAAGAATGACAACTACAGGGTGATTGTTTTAAAATTTTTGGTTTCAATAGGAACTTATACGAAATATAAATAAAATTAAAACTAAAAAAATATACAGGGTGTTTCCTAATTGAATGCCGATATTTCACGGGAAGATTCTTGAGACATTTTTAAGATAAAATTGTCAAAGGTCGCCCCTTTACGAGGAAAACAAAATTATTTACCACCAGAGGTAGGTAAAGCAATCTGATGGTAAAGTGCTTCATTTTCAAGTATCAAATACTGTAAATGTACAGCATTTTGCCTTTTTCTGAATGCCTTACCTCTCTCTGTCCACCCTGCCATTTAAACTAAACCTTCATAATTATATTCAGGAAGAATTGGTCCTACATAACGAGAAATATCTTCTATAAAATAAGCCTGTCAAATTTGAAACATTTTATCTATGTAGCCGAAAGCAATCTTGAAACAACCACAGCCATATTTTCACCGATCCAGCTTTACTAATTTTTTTAATATTTCAAATCTGACTAAACTATTACTATATACTATAGATTTGCTAATTTTACTTAGTTTTTTCTATTTGGCCTACACTTGAGCTAAAATCGATTTACTTAGGGCAGTGAATATGCTACAAAATTTTTGAAAAATCGATATTTTTGTTACCCTCAGAATTTTTTATTTATGGGCTATTATTTTGAAATAATTTTAAAATAAATTGTCAGTATAAATGATATTTTGATATAAATTTATTTGATGACGTTTCTGTTTTTCTATTTAAAACCATCTTCAGACATTTTTAATTAAATAAAACAATTTTAATTTACGGGACGTAATTTTATCGATTAATTAATTTCCCATTTACAAAAATTTCGTAGCACCATCCACTGGTAATCATATAAAGACTGTTTAAGTCTTTTTGGTTTTATCTGACGAATTTATACTTGCAGTAGCGTCAACTACGCTTACAGCGATGCCAACTTGTGCTGCGTAGTAGGTAGACATTATCAGTGCCTGAAAAACAAGATTACAAAAAATTAAAGATGCAAAAATGTCATGAGCCATGACAATGATGGAATGTCATGAGCCATGACATTGAATGTCCTGAGCATGACCCTGAATGTCATGAGCCATGACACTGGAATGCCATGAGCAGTGAGTGATTTATATTCTGGACTTGCCTCGTCCCATAAACGGGAATTGTTGATAAATTTCAAGGAAATTTAAGTCGAACTTGGATTATTTATATGTTTTAAAGACTTAAAAAAGCTACAACTCAATATAAAAATTCATGATCCATGACACTGAATGTCATGAGCTATGACACTGTTGGAATGTCATGAGCCATGACATTGAATGTCCTGAGCATGACACTGGAATATCATGCGCCCTGACACTGGAATGTCATGAGCCACGACACTGAATGTCATGAGCAGTGAGTGATTTATATTCTGGATTTGCCTCCAATAAACGGGAATTGTTGAGAAATTTCAAGGAAATTTAAGTCGAACTTGGATTATTTATGTTTTAAAAAGCTACAACACAATATAAAATGTCATGAGCCATGACACTGAATGTCATGAGCTACGACAATGATGGAATGTCATGAGCCATGACATTGAATGTCCTGATCATGACACTGATGAAATGTCATGAGCCATAACACTGATGGAATGTCATGAGCTACGACACTGATGGAATGTCATGAGCCATGACATTGAATGTCCTGAGCATGACACTGAATGTCATGAGCCACGACACTGAATGTCATGAGCCATGACACTGAATGTCATGAGCAGAGATTTTGATTTATATTCTGGAAATTTAAGTCGAACTTGATTATTTATAGGTTTTAAAGACTTAAAAAAAATAGCTACCACACAATATATGTTACAAAAATGAAGGTAAAAAAATGGAAGGGCCACAATATCAAAAGTTTTGATGCATGACACTAGACGTCATGGGATTGTAGTGTCATGGCATCAGCTGTTCACTCTACGACATTACTGAACGAGGGCTTTAATGTTTAATGATAAAGTTTCAAATTTCGTAGGGACGAAAGGACAGTAATTTTGTAGATAAAATCGTTTTTTACTTACTTGTGAATATTCAATTTTATATTTGAATCTGTCGATACCAATTATAAGATCGGAAAGTGCAAATAATATGCTACCTGCACATGTACAGAGTTTGCTCCATGTCCACAAATCCTAAAAAAATATGAACGAAATGCATAATAAACTAAAAAAATTATTGTAAAATACGAAAATTGTTATCCTGTATATTTCCAATTTTCTTTAATTGTCTACAAATAACAAGTAGCAACCAAGTTGCTTATTTGTTTATTCATCAATGTCACGTAAGTTGAATTTAATTTTTATTACCATATTTTGTTGTTTAAAAAATTATATGGTATTGTTTAAAAAAGTATCCTATAATTTGCTACGAATCATTAACGCCGTAATTTTACGGTTACATTTGAAAACCAGTTCTTAATGGACGTACATTATTTTGAATGTTAAAATGATATTTTTTTGTATGAAATATACTTACTTCGAAAAATTGTACCCTAGCGATTGCTCTCCATAGCATCGTACCGATTACGAAAATATAAATTGGAACACCGAATAGGAACACACCATGTAAACCTGGCAGTAGATATAACACAACTGAAAAATAAAGCAGAGGTAAAAGAAGGTCCAGAGGTTATGGAATATCCACTGCAGAAGGACCGAGGGGCCTCCCCTAGAATTTTTTTTAAATATACAGTACTTGAAAACTTATTTTTAGCCTATTTTAAACTAAGAAATTTACATTATTTCCCAATGTAACATGAAAACCATATGTTGAAAATTCAACATAAACGCCGCCGTTGGCACGCGAAACAAAATAAATAAAAATTCAATAAAATAATTAAACAAAAATATATACACGACGCCACTGAAGTAAGCGAAAGGGTAAACAAGCTAGCCTTGAATCTAAAAATTATTATTATTTTAATTAATAAACATCTTGGTACAGTTTTATAACATATTGGTACATTTTCCATAATGTTATTGTTATGTAAATGATTTCAAACCTAATTAACTTAAATGTTACAAAATTATCTCAAATCTTAAACTGTTGAGGACAAAGGATCATATCAGGCTATACGTAACACAAGAAATTATAAATTTAGAAACCGACATATTCTATATAATCTTAAACAGTGGATTTTTTGATAAATTTTCCTACCTTCCCCAATTTTTTTCTGATGTATATCGTTAAATTATTTATTATCACTTTAAAATGCGATAAGTAGCAAAAACAATACAACGATATATCAATTTGTTTGTTTTTTCACTTCAGTTTATCTAACTGAATTATGATAAGTATGAAAAATAAATATTAATAAGTTTTTTATGCAAAAATATCGAAATCATTTTGTTATGTGGTTAGTTTCAGGAAATATTTTAATTTTATATCGATTTAGAACAAAAAAATACAAAACTAAATTCATAACCTCCATCCACAATTTAATTTTTGACTCAGTTTAAAGAGTTAATCTACGAATTAATTTTCTGTAAATAGAACGAATAAAAAAATCCAAGTTGGGATGAAAAATAAAAAAATGTGGCAACGTCGATTAATTGGTAAATATATAAAATTGGATGTCGAATGATAAAGTATCATGTCGGCCAAGGAGTAGTACGAAAGAAAGACTGTTTATTGTACACAAAAACAAAACGGAAATATTTTTAATTATTCTTACCAAAGGAACACAACGAGTACAATACAATTCCAATCGGTAGTTGAAGAGGTTTGAATCCAAATGCTCTAATATACTGAAGATGGCCAGCTATGAAGGCCAACATACCCAAATCAAAGTATTGGTTCCATATTAGAAGAGCATCTCCGACACAACAGAAGATTAGACCCATCATAATCCTTCTGGAATATTTGTATCTAAAAATTAAGCATTTATGACTTCTCAAACAGAGTTGGGTGCACATAAATTAATTCAACCACCTCAAAAACCACACTCTTCTTTGCCTCACAGTTGCACCTCCCCCCATTAATATCTGGATAATCCTAATGTCTTAGTTTAAGTTTGTGGGGGATGACGCAGTGGTCAATTTTGGGGCCCTTATCATTACCAACGTAGAGAATAACAAATTACTGAAAATACCTAACTCAAATAAAAATGTACACTCAAGATTTGCTTACCATCTAGCCTTAAATGCTTACAATTTATTACCTTTAAATATTAGAAAAATTAAAAACTACAAAAAAATTTCATTGCAAACTAAGATATTTATAAATGATAACTATTATTTATTTATACAAATAGTTGCTTAATCTATTTTCTTTTGTATTTAGAACTATAAAATATAGTATAGGAGAGGTATCAAACGTCGATTTATTACAAAAATATATATTGAATATATTCTGCACTGTCTGTGCCGAATATAATCAGGCTTCCTCCTACAGACGACATTGTGATGAGAAAAGAAGGCCACACACTACAATAAAAACTTCACGCAACAACAATTTTTCTTCTTCCATTTCAACGATATATATTGTATATACATTCTACAGCGTAATACGGGCTTTAGTGGATGTGCGTGTCAAAACCTTATAAGTAAATAATGACCTGCTGTGTTTTCTCAACATCCTTGAAATGAATTTCAAGTAATTTTCCGATTCAGAACTTCATAAATTGAAATTAAATGGACACTTCTATTTAACAGATATAAATATAGAAATGCTCCTTAAGCACGATACAAAAAGATGAAACAGCTCATCTCGTTTCGACCCAGAAGCATCTTCAGGCAATTAATTACGCAGTTACCTTAAATGGACATAAAGCTTATTTATTTTAACGTCAATTCTAGTTATTTCTGTTGTCAACGGAATAAACACGAAAACACTAGGAACAAATACGATTTAAACTTAACGTGCTGGGGAAATTAATTGTTAAAGGTTGGCAACACTTCACGACGTTGCCGCTACGTTCGTTTGTAGGTTATATTTTAAGATTTTTCTGTTTCATTTTTTGTGTATTCAGTTTTCTTTAAAATTTACAAGAAATAGTAATTTTCAACCAAACAGTTATTTTCATAACTAATTCATTGTGTCAGTGTTCAGTGTGTCTTTTGGTTCTTTTACCTATTCCATATTTGTTTCTAAGTTTTTCTCAAAAAAAAATATTTAATATATTATTTTTTGGTTGTACTTACTTTAACTTTATTTTTTTTATGTTAATTTAAAAAAATAAACGGTATGGCGCCCTATGCAACCCTTAAATTAAATAGCTTGGACATTAGAAGAACATTGGCTACCTACTCACTTAAGAGTAGTTATTTTTTCTTTAAGTGAACGAAAAAAAATTCTACCTGGCAACGCCGCAAATTTTTGACGTGTGACGTCACTGCCTCGCTAAAATAAATGCTGGTACTCACATTGTTAATGAAGATTTACGTTAATTCATAGGAAAACTCGGAATTTACTTACTCATCCTTTAGACTCATTCCATTGAGAAGAACGAATAACATTAAACTAACAATTGGCAGACATTTTAAAATTGTGCTAAATATGGATGGCTTATCCTGCGGAATGAAGATGACGAAATAAATGGCGACTGTTTTGAAGAATGGCACCAGTTTCGGGCCGACGTTTTTTATCTAGAAAATAAAATAAACTTTACAGTTTTTGCGATCAATATAAATATTGTATAAATAATTTTAAAACCCCCAACCACACCATTTAAAATAATTTTTACTGCTTGAAGAAGTAGGCCGAAAAAAACTGTTTGGAAAATCCGAAAAAAAATGAGGCCATGATGGTGAGAATGGTGAGAAATAGAAACGTCGGAGTTTAAAAAAATGAAGAATACAGAAAAGTACCTATAATTTATAATTAAATTCGAAGTAAATATATTATTTTCTGACGCTAAAATAACCGTAAAAAAATTTGGAGCCTGGAATGGAACCTTTCCAGAGAAAATTGAGGATTTTCCGGAATTTTCCAAACATATACATTATTTTTGTTATCCCAATATTTAAAAAAAATTAAATATTAGAAATATATCTAATATTAATAATATCATATTTTAATTTTTTAGGCCAAATATTGAGATAACCGGATATACAAACGAGGTCGTCGTATTGACAACATGTAAAATCAATGACAACAAAACAATAACAAATAAACAACTCGCAGAGTTCAATGTTACCCTCGCTCAATACTCGTTCGACAACGAGATCTAAATAAAGCGTTTCCGAACTAACTATGCCAAACAAATAGCGCATATTCCTTTACTTACCACTTTAAAAACTAAACTCATTTTGTATTTCAAATCCTTTTCAAATAGGATCACTCTGTTTTCAAAATTGTTACGAACTCAAATGATGCCTTTTTAAAAACGTACTAATACAACGAAACGTCAAGATCAGCTGTTTCATTATAAACATGCACACACGCGAGCCACTGGAGTCTGTGGATTTAATGCACGGTGTATTGCTGATGACGCTTACTACTGCGTGTTTTCACCGGCTTCCATCTACTATTATGAGGACTCTATTAAAGTCGCCGGGATATTTTAGGTGCGGATTGGAGGCGTGGCTTACGGCGATATTATTTTAATCGGTAGATTTCGAAGGTAAAATTTGAATTTCGTTGCTGGATCGGATAGTGATATTTTATTATTTGAGACGTAGACGAGTCCAGTAAAACACTTTCGGCGGTTGAAATAAAAAATATTTAAAAAAAGCAACATTTATATTCAAATTAATTGAAGAATTATAAAAGCGACCTGAGTACTAGCTGTTTCACCCCAGTTGTCCAATATTAAAACGTTTAAAATTTATGAGTGCATAAGTACAGGTCCGTAGAGAGAAAAATCGGGCCCGGGGGTAAAAATTACGGACCCCTATAGAATTTTTAAAATTAGTAGCCCATCACATTACAAAAGTGAAGCATAGTGCGAACAGGGATTTTTCGTACGGGCCCCATCGATAACTACGGGCCAGGGGTGAATCCCCCCGTTACCCCCCCCCCCCCCCCCCTCTTGTCAGGCCGGCATACGTATAAGTTTTAATGTAGGAAAATTAAAATGACTCCTCCCATCATCCGATCCTAACTTTTAACGCCAACATGATACAGCGACTAGATTTGTTTTCAATCAGTAGCGCATGCTTTTGGAAATTTAAATCGATTTCTATTATTTATTGTTATTGCAAATTTTATTGACTCATTGATTTAATTGGCCAGATATATCACTATTTTAATTTTTATTGCCTCTCAAAAAAAGCAAACAATACTATATAATTATTTTTTTGGAACGATTGCAAATATCGTAGGTAATATCGTAAGGTCATCAAATTTTTCCGAAAAAAATCGAAAAAACACGTTGCTAAGTAATATTTTTGCACCTGCACGAATGCATTTTGTTTAAAAAATATTACTTTGCATTGTGTTTTTTCGATTTTTTTTCACAGGAAAAATTAGATGCCCGAATGGTATTTGACAAGACTATTTCATGAGTAACAGATTAGCTTACAAAACAGGTAATTTATTTAATCACAAAATACTACAAACTTAATTATTTATGGTACAATTAAAATATAAATTGCAATTTTGGTACACAGTAGGAGTATTGTTTGAAATCTTTGTTAACTCATGGATAACGTTGGGTGTAGGTAAATCATTAATGTTGTTGATGGGTCCAGCTGTAGAGTGAGAAGCTCGAGGAGTGGCTGCAGGATCTTCTGTTTTCTGTTTTTTAGCTGGAGGTTCTGAGGCGTCACTTCTAAGGGTGTTTATGATGTTGGAATAATGCTCATTATCTATTTGCAGATAAGGCTTAATTGAGTTGGCTGAACTGTGGCCAGTAATTTTAATTAATTGTTGTTCACCCACCCCTCCTTTAGCCAGGTTACTGACTGCTGACTACCAAAATCGTGTTGTTATGACTCCAAGGACAGAGGTAGATCCAGACTGTCATTTGAGGGGGGAGTCAAATATGTAATCTATTTTTGAAGTACAAATGTCGTAAGTCACAAATGGTAAACTAGGCCTTATATGACACAGCTCTCACATGCAACAGATGTTAATATTAAAAAAAAGGGACGATAAACATTCCTTTCGGTCATATTTTTAGGTTTGATATGATTCATTTTCACATTTGGTAACCGAAAAAGGTATAAAGAAAAATCCTTAAAACGTTTTGATTTGAATCCCAACCCTGAGTTTTGACGTAAAATAATGCCATATTTAATTCAGATTTACACTCATTGTCCAGTTGAACATTACTTTAATCCCTGACAATTTAGTTACATCTGTCACTATTTAAAATTATTTTAAACTGATTGTATAAAAAGATGTACTCGATAAATAGATATTCGTACCTGCACAATTACTTTTCCGAATTAAACCCGAGGGTTCTTAATAGATCAGTCGACCGAGGTAATATATATTGGAAAATTAGGTGTAGCATCACATAAGATACATTTTTTCTTTCAGCTCTTGGACTTATAGTCACAGATGTCCACGATTTGGAACCACCATTCAATAGATTATCTTCAGAACAACCCAACATACCCGAAGAGAACGTGGACATCATCCACAGACCCATAGGGTACGGGAGATGGGCTTTACCGAAATTGAGACACGATCTCAGCAATAAAGATGAATGCGTAGTTATTCGCGCTTTGGAAACTATAATGGAACTGGTTATTGATCCAGAAAAGGCATTCGAAGCGTTAAAATTGAAAATAATCGATAGGTTAACCACTTCTAAATTTTTACTTAAAACTTATTTTAATATTTTAAATGTTTTCATCAGGATGGAAAACTTGTTAATGTCCGAAAATCCTGTTATACGAGAAAGGACTGCAGTTGCTTTGCGTGGCATCGGGAAACTTTCTGAAGGGAGAGAGATTATAGCCGCAAAAAAAGGATTATTAAATAATATCTCGATTGTCGTTGAAGATTCATGCGAAGAGGTTAGACTTCACATGGCAAAATTGCTAGAGACGGTAGCTGGGTTCTGGAAAGGTAAAAGCTTTATTCAAGGGCGGTTCCAGTCCAAAGATTCGGGGGGGCAACGTGTGCTGTTAGGGTTAATATACAGGCTAGGAATTTGGAGGCACGCTTGATAGCTTTTGGAAAAGCCTTTCCCATTCCAGTGTTATCTAATATAAACAAAATTTCATAAAAAATATTTTATACGTATTTCATTCTTACTCTAGTGTCAGAATGTTCATTCTGTAACACCTAGCTGTAAATATCTCGTTCGCATCCTAGATAGCCATGAATTTCATGTTTGGAATATATTATTCCTTAATTTCTACAGTTTGAACCTTTTTTTATCGCTTTCTAAGAAGGCTATAAGTATAATTTCTTCAGCAGATGTTTTTTGCTTTATTTACACTACTTTTGTTTAGGACGCGAAAACAATAGTGCAAGAATTTCTTAGCTCAAATACTACAGCAAATAGAGACAATTTACCATTGACTAAATGGAAAAAATTAGGGGCAAGCTGAAATTTTGCAGGTAGTTTTTGGTCAAAGGGACGAACTCAAATCCAAGTTTTAGACCTTCAACCCCTTGCATAAGGGTCGTTTTTGGGGGTGAGTTTGTTTTGTACAAATAACTCCCTCATTTTTAATCTTACAAAAAAACTGCTAAAAGCAATTTTGCAAAGAAATACATTTGCAACAACTTTCAATTCTTGACTTTTTTTCATAACTGCATTATTTTGTTTATAATAATTGTTTAAAAAATTGCAAAAGTGGTTTTTTCGTTTTTTTTCAGTTTTCCACCGATTTGATTAAAAAAAACTTCCATACTGAACGAGAATACATTATTCTGCATTCCGAAAAAAAATTCGCCTGAAAAAACAATCTGGTCATTGAGATAAGGAGCAAAAAGTACGTTGACTATGAAAAAATAGTTCAGACAAAAAATGTAGAGAATATAAACAGCTACAAATATAATGTATAGTTTTTTTCAATCAAATCAGTGGAAAACTGAAAAAAAAACGAAAAACCCACTTTTTCAATTTTTTAAACGATTGTTATAAACAAAATAATGCAGTTATGGAAAAAGTCAAGAATTGAAAGTTGTTGCAAATGTAATTGAAGGTTGAAGGTCGAAAACTTGGATCTGAGTTCGTCCCTTTGACCAAAAACAACCTGCAAAATTTCAGCTTGCCCCTAATTTTTTCCATTTACAATTCTAATTTTACTGTACTGTTCGTTTACCAGAAGCTCTTTTTTATTATCAATCAATTTTTAGCTGCCGATGAATTAACAGACTTTGGATTCATACCCATATTGTTGCAGATTTTAAAACAAAAGGAAGAAAAATATATAAAACTAATCCATATACGAACACTTCAATCCCTAATGTATGACATATTAGGTAAAACGATCGCACTCGATAACAATGGAATTGACATAATGGTAAATTTAAATTCGTATGAAGACGAAAAAGAATGTTTATACCAAGCTTCATAAAAAAATATTTTTGCGGGAGATTTTGGGGTTATGTTGAAAAATGAGTGATACAAAAGTTTTAGATTTTTTAATTATCTACAACTTTTATACTAAACTTTTTTTCGATAGGATGCATATTTCAGCCACAAATCGTAAAAAACCAATATTGTCAAGTAAATTAACGCCAGAAAAGCCCTAAACCTAGGCATCCAGTCCCTCCATCAAAATTTAATTTGCAGGTATTCATAGGTACATTTACCTCCGAAAATCTCAGCTACATGGAATTTGTGGAAGGGTGGGAAATTGCTCTAGAGTTCCCGAAAATCCGTTTTTCGACGATATCTGCCGAAATATTACCCTTAGAGCATTTTTATTTAGACAAAAAATGAAGAGCAGTTCATTACCTACAAAAGTTGTCACTATGATTTTTTTCGCTACACTAATATTTTTTGCAAAAACGGCGTTTCAAAAATTCGCAATTTTGAGATTCTGAAAATTCGCAAAATTATTGTGGTGAGAACGGAAAATTTGAATATCTTCCCAAAACTTGAATATTATTGTCTGAAGACAAAAGATAAAGCCCTAATAACCAACTTTTTTCACTTTTTGCACTTGATTAATAAATTTATTCTAAACAAATCCAACTTGAGAAAGTTTGAAGGCAGAGTTTTTTCTCGTGCACTTAATAAAATACTTGATTGATGAAAAGGTCAGAACGTGATCTTTTACTTAGTACAATTCCTAACCCCAAAAAATTTTAGCTCGAAAAGAAAATAATCCTCAAAAAAAATGCACAAAGGATGTGAAATAAAATCACACAAGCTCCCAAGAACAAGGACATTAAAAATGTCCTACACTGCAGCAGCGTCTGGACTTCAACAACTACTCCTTGGGCTATATGCCCCATCAGGTATTGAATTACGAAAGTCCAGACGTGGTTTGGTGCCCAACCAAGTCGGGGCTTTAACCCAAAAACTTCGATTTTGTCATTAAAGGAGCTTGCCATTCTTAGACCGGTTTCGGCATTATTGTGCCTCATCAGTAAGAAGCAGACAAGCTCGACATCCTATCTTTAAAGGATGGCTGAAAATGAATTCGACTCGCCTCGTTCTTGATAAAAGTGGCTGCGTTACAGCAAGTGCATCACGAACGAGGAGAGTCCAACGCCATCTTCACTTCAATAACAAAATCAAAGTTTGCAAAACTATAGAAAACTACTAAAGGACCATGGGAGTGACAAAATTGCACAAAGGATGTGAAATAAACACAAGCTCCCAAGAACAAGGGCATTAAAAATGTCCTACACTGCACCAGCGTCTGGATTTCACCAACTACTCCTTGGGCTGTATGCCCCACCAGGAATTGAATTACGAAAGTCCAGACGTGGTTTGGTGCCCGATAGACCCGAGCATTTTCGAAAACTCCGAAAATCAAAAAAAAAAACGCCCTAAAAAACATGTTGTTTATAAAAATACACAAAAATAATTTATTGAGTCTTTCTGAATATATTTAACACCTTGCAGGGCCCCATTATCCAAAAAAAAATATGAATAAATTTATAGGAGAGTCAAAATATCGAGCAAAAACAAACTTTGGCCCGGTTTTTCAATATTTCAGAGAAATAGATAAAAGGAAAAAGTAACATGATATTATAGCTACAGGTTCCTTCTTTTATCTGAACTTTGAATCATGAAAAAATATTAATTTTTACGTGATTTATTGAAAAATTTGTAATCCGCTTGGGAGTGTCATTCCTTTAGAGCGTGCTCTCTAAATGGAGGGCAGGAGCTAAAAATGGGGGTGCCTTTTGGAGCCGGTTATGTCGAAAAGAATCATATTTTTGACAAAAATGATGAGGATCATTTTTGTAGGTTATGAACTGATTTTCGTTTTCGTCCAAACAAAAATTCTCTAAATGTCATATTTTCGGAAATATCCGCGAAAATGGGCGAAAACAAAACACATTTTTGAGACCAATGGGCCATTTTCCCGCTCTTCTACAAATTTCAGACAACTGAAATTTTCGGGGGTGAATGTACCTATGAATACCTGCAAATTAAAAAAAAATGGTGCCGGACGGACCTGATGCCCCGGTTGGCACCTTCGTTTATTGGACTAAATATCCAACTCTCAAAACATTTATTTACCTCCCCCCACCTACCTTCCGGAATTTTTTTTGTTTAAAAAATAATTATTATTACTTATTTTGGTTTTTTACTATTTGTTTTTTGAGATCTACTTTATGACCCCGATATAGGAATAATTTTTATAATTTATTTCAGCCAAAGAGAGTTTTGTGATTCAGTTCATCTTTTTTTAAGAATCCCCAAGAGAAGTACGAAGAAAATAAAATAATTTTAGTACCTTAATACCCCCTTACGCGTAAAACCTTATTCAAAAGATCTCTCTCATCTCTTTGGATACATTAACTTCGATAACATCCTTTAGCAGGGTTGTAGGTTCGAATCCCACCGGACGACAGAAATGATTTTCTGATTTTTAATTAATTAAAAATTTAGAAATTGATTTTGGATTCTAATTAACAGTGCTGTTCCTTAAGTGGCGCTAGGAAAGAATAACAAAGACTACACAGAACACGAGGCGAAATAACCATCATAGTAGTTGCCGTTGACATCCTTTATTAGCTGGTGGAATTTCAGCTGGACGTTTCGTGCCAAAATTGATATAGACCATTAATCAAAATAATAGAACTGTTTTTAATATTACGATTATTTTTTTGGAAAATTGCCAGGAATGATAAATGTCGGATTAGTCCTGTTTTGCATTATTGATTTTTAATTCATTATAAATTCATACACAATGAAAATTCGTAAATACTTCGTTGAATTATTCATTTAGCCATGATTTACCGTTTTATATCGTCAGTTAAAAGTCAATAAGGTGAAGATTAAAGTGTAATTAGAAAATAAAATAAATGATGGTAAAGATAAAATCGTTTAAAGCAAACATAGAAACTTTTATAATAGACAGGGGGCGCTGGGGACGCTCTCTTTAAAATCCCATCCTAAAAATATATCAAAAATTAAAAAAATCCGGAATATTTTTTAGTTGGAATTCATACAAGACGAAAATAGTGACATAGTAAGCGAATCACTTACGTGCATCTCCTTGATGACTTCGACATGTGTTGGAGAAAAAGTAGCAAGAGATAAAAATTTATTGGATATTTTACACAAACTTTTACATGTCGAGGTAATGTTTAAATGTTATATCGCATTTACAGTGACTATTGACATATTTGTTACTTGCAGACACCAGAAATCCATACAAGCGCAGCTTCTGTCATCATGTTTTGTACAGTTAAAGCTTCTGGAAAACTTATGGCGGCCGAACACCCAACGATGGTACCTAGATTGATACACCTCTCTCAAAATAGGTTGAATCCTGCCACACAAATGTTTTGCATAAAGGTATACTTTTGCCTTTTTGTTTAGCTTCAGCTCAATAGTTAGTTCAAATATTACGTACATTTTTTTATTGCTATTCGGTCGTCTGGAGTTATTTTTGACATGCAGAACAATAGCGTACCATGTATAGTATTTGTTACACTACTAGAATCAAGTTTTAGCTGCTTACTAGAAGATGGCGCTTGGGGAGTGCGTTTTCTCAGTTTCTGCAATGGATATTAGAAAGGTCAGACTTATGTTTGGATATCTACATATTTTGCCACCTGTATATCAATTTTCAGTTCGCTCTTACAGGTAAAGGTCATATTTGACGTTATTTGTGTATCACCTGAGGTTATTTGTATGTCACCTGACGTCATATGTATGTCAGTTACTAAAGTTTCAATTAGAATCAAGAAGATGGCGCTTGGGGCGTGCGTTTTATTAGATTCTGCAATGGATATTCTAAACATTTTAGGGTAACGCTAATTTATTTTTCAGCTTTTTAGATAAGAAGACAGATTTATGTTTTCTTTATTTATTTAAAAATTCTGTTGCAGGCTTTAACCAATATTAGCGAGAATCCGAAAATAAGGCACATATTGAAATCAGAATATGCTCACGAGCTCGCGCTTATTCAAGTTGGAGACGATAAGTATATGAAATCATTGAAAGATATTTTAATAGAACAGGTCACTTGGACCCCATAAATATATGAAAATTTTATCGAATTAATGCAACAAATTTTTTTTTTTGGTATTAATGACTTTTTGTTTTTTTTTACTTTTCCCCGTTAAAAAATCCAAAGGGATCAAATCGGGACTGCGAGCTGCCCAATAAAATTCACTTCAACACCCCATTCAACGTGGAGAAAAGTTTTATGTAAATGATTACGTACAATTATTTTGTCAAAAAATTAAAAACAGTGGAACATTTTAATAGCTAGAAATATCCTGTGTTATCTGGCAAATATTAATATTTACCACACTTTATGACTCACCCTGTATGTATCATGAGATAGGATCCTGTTAAAAAAATGACGCCTCATGATAATAAGTAAGTAATAAAATTGAATTTTTATTTTTTTTGGGAAGTATAAGGAATAATAAAAAATTTAAAAAAATTCTGACCCACATGGTTATAAAAAAGCCTTTTTTACTATTTCTAAAGTTTTATTATAGTTATGGTGCAAACGACTTTTTTTGCAATTGGCTTTTTTTACTATATAGACCAGGGCTTGAAGCCTTTGAAAATGGTAAAAAGTAAAAAAATAATAGTAGGATGAAACCCGTTGGAAAAGGAAGAGAATATAACAAAAATGAAAGGAAATACAATTTACGGGCGATCTGAGGTCGGGAAGTGGAAGGGGGTGAGTTTTCTAAGGGTAAAAAACTGTTTATCTCGATTTTCGGCAGAACTACAAGTCCTATGGAAAAAAGTTAAATAGCAAAGTTGTAGGTAATAAAAAGATCTACCACTTTCGTATTTACACTTTTTTCACATAACCTCAAAATTTATGTGAAAAATTCAAATAACCAAGTTTTTGGTTTTTTATTTTTCTTTTACAAAAAAAAAATTTTTTTCACGAAATTTGGTGAAAATTTACCTTTTTATGTCCCAAACACAATGTAATTTTTTTGATTTCAAATATTTATTTTTTCACCTTATTTTGACTTAATATCGAAAAAGCACCCTAATTTAATATCTGCTTTTTTAAAAAACTCGGTGGGCTTTTTGTTCGTTGAAATCTGTACTTTTTGATGGTGTAAAAAAATATATACATTACTATGGTAAATGTTCTAAAAAAATGCAAAGAAAGGAAAATACTCGAATCCGAAAAAAAAGTCGTTTGCGCCATAACTATAATAAAACTTTAGAAATAGTAAAAAAGGCCGTTTGCACCATAACTCTATATCTGCAAAATTAACAAAACTTTAAGTTTGTTAAATACGAATGAAGAAAACTTACTAGTTATAAAAAAAGCCGTTTTCAGTACTATTAAATTTTGCGGAATAATTTTGATACTTTTAATGTTAATACTAAGCTATTTATTTTGCGGTAAACATAGAGGATATGCCGTAATAAAATATTAATCAAAGATAAAACGATAAAATGTTTATTCAAAATTAAAAATTAAATATAATACATTAATATGTACTGTATGGTGGTCTTCCATATCCCCTGTATATATTTCTCCAGAAATTGATGTTATTAGCATTTGGTAGACCAACAATGCTCAAGTCTCCATTGATTTCAAGATATTGCAAATTTTCTGAGTCTACAATGGGCTGCCATATTACGTTTTGAAGTAAATTCTCTTTACGTGGGGTAGGGTTGCCTGTTTTGACGAAATTCGTCCAGAGCTTTACCATTCGATTTCTGGTTAAGTTATCTTCGTTTGTTCCTTTGTGTCCAAAATCGAAGAGGTACCCCAAGTCTTCTGTATGTCCTACACCTAGAAAACATTTTTATTAGTGTAAATATCAACGCATTTTTTGTAAAAGGATTTTTTGGAGATTTTTTACCACTTACCATCTACTGTTCTTTTGGTTGTTCTCCATAACTGGCCTTGGTAGGAGAAGCGATATGCGTAAACCTTATTTTTTTTAGAGTATAGACGAATGGCTTCTTGAATTGGTCTTTCGAATTGAGAGTCAGCAATAAACTGAAATGTAAATATTTAGAAGTCAATTAGTCAAAAAGTTTAAAAATTGAAACTAGTCAAAGCCAAAAAAATGGTGTCTGCTCAAAAAAATTGACAGATCTACCAAGGTCAGAGTCAGGGGGTGTGAAAAACTGGAAACAGTAGGAAAAATAGAAAAAAGTCTGGAAAATTAAGTCAAATTCTTCAAAATTTATAAAAAAATAATCATAAGTAGGAAAAGGGTGAAAATGTCGTGAAAATTATAAAAAGGTGTGGAAAATTCAAAGTAAATAGTTAATTTCAAAAATACCTATAAATGTGCAACAGCCTAAAAATTTTTTTTTTTTATTTTTTTTTAAAGAAAAAAATCGATTGGCGATATTAAAATTTAGGAAAAAATACAAATTAGTGGAAAAGTACCGAAAATCGTAAAAGGGAGTGAAATATCGTAAAATCGATGATAAAATTGTTTTTTTTGATAGGAACATATGGAAAATTAAAAAAATTATACTTTAAAAGAAAATTCCACAATAAAAATCATCCAAAAATTAAAAATTCGCACAAATTGGTAGTTTTGGAATTAGAATTTGATTGGCATTTTGGAAAAAAATGAAAATTTGTGGAAAAGGGCTGAAGAAGTGTGGAAAAACGCAGGAAAATAATGCAAAGGTGTGAAAAATAAGTCAAATCCTAAAATTTTTTTTTTTTTACAAAATGCATACGAAATTAAGAAATTAAAAATTCAAAGCATTTAAAAAAAATGAAATTCCATAATAGTATAAAATTCAATTAAGAATCCTCACAAAGAGGCAATTTTGGATGAAGAATCGGCAAGTACTATCGAAATTTACAAAAAAAAACAATGCGAAGGGCAAAATAGAAAAAAAAATTGTAACTTTAAAAAAAAATTCGAGATTTTTTCCCAAAAAGCTCCGGTCCACTACAAAAAAAGTTTATTTTTATACTCACTCTCATCGTTCTCCTGTTAGAACCTGCAATTGGAGCCACTCCGAAATAATTTGTTTTAATTCTAGTTCCCAAAAGTTGTCGTGTAATTGGACCACGAGCGTTCAAATCTTCAGGAACTAATAGTGAAAAGTTAAGATCAAACTTCAAAAGCCAAAGTCTGATGAGTGCTGAAAATTGAAAGTTCATATATGAATTAGAAAAAGGAAAAAATAGTTCGTTAGTTACAAGCCTATTTGTGCCTAATTGTGCATGTTTGTTGGTGATATACCAGACTGAATTATTTTGCGTTAAAACTTTTTCTTCTGAATTTGGTTAATTCCTTGAAAAGATCCGAGTTTTGCTGTGAGTTTTTCCAGTTGCCTATTAATCTGTTGTCACTAAATTGAGAAACATTTGATCTCCAGCAGTGAATATTTTTTTTTTAAATCCATCGAACTGTCTTTTTAAACTATCTGGTCGATTAGTTTCCCTTCCAAGCTTTGAAACTGGCATTTCCCAAGTCTACTGTTACAAAATACCAAACAAGAGTCTTTCGTATACTTTGCTACGGAGCTACTAATTTTAAAAGTAGGTTCGAATCCTGCCGCATTC
The DNA here is from genome assembly GCA_949320105.2 of Crepidodera aurea. Taxonomy (NCBI): domain Eukaryota; kingdom Metazoa; phylum Arthropoda; class Insecta; order Coleoptera; family Chrysomelidae; genus Crepidodera; species Crepidodera aurea. The sequence goes on along the minus strand of OX439475.1, from coordinate 8,419,987 downwards.
AAGTGGAATAAAAGTCAGATAAGACTTTGGGCAAGTGCAAAAAGGTATTTGTGTCATACGCAGTTTCATTCACGCCGGTATACAGGCCGGATGAGATCGGATATCTCGTGGAACTGATAGGGATTGGTGGCACATTTACACACTTGTTAGTCGGTAGATCACCTGCATGACAAAGGCATAGTCCTGGGTTTAAGGTGATTGGGGACCGTGGTTCGTAGCCCACGATAAGCTGTAGGTCCCGTCCAGAATAGCCTTAGTTGCAGAAAGGAGACGTTAAAATTAACCAAACAAACAACAACAACAATCGTAAACCGTTTTGGATAATATCTTTTAAGGGTTTCTGCGACGTCAAAAAACTGTCAATGATTTTATAGCGAACGTAGATGTAACAATATTTTCCTTTACCTGATAAGTTATCAAAATATCCTTCCAAAGAAGTATATCCCATCAACACAGGTACATCGTGGAATTGTCCGTTACTCAACCTTTCGTGAGTTCTTCCTGTAATGATGGCGTTTTTATGATCAGGTTCGACTACAGGTGCAAAAACGATTCCTTGTATCGGGTTCTTAGCTATCAATGTCTACAAATTTAAATTTATATTAAAGTAAATAAAAAAGGTTCTAGATATCTTACTGATGTCATTCGGGAAACTGCTGCGTTCTGCAAGTCTTCAATATTCACTTTTTTCAATGCGGATATAAGTTGAGTAGAATTTTTGGTCTTAATCTTCAAATCCTTTGCAATCGCTCTGGTAGCACTTGGTACGTTCTTAGCCAAAGCCCATGGGCTGAGAGATGATCCAGAATTGAGAATGGCTTTGCTGAAGAGTCCTTAGAACAAATATTGAATTCATTAAATATATTGAGACCAATATTGACCAAATTTAGTCAAAATGAAATTATTTTCCTCATTAAACATTCAACCAAAGTGTCTACAAACAATATTTACCTTTAGTTTCTTCGATTTGCAACAAATATGCAACAGAAGCTGCACCTGCGCTCTGCCCGAAAATAGTAATATTATCTGGATCTCCTCCAAAGTTTTCGATATTCGCCTTGATCCATTTCAAAGCCAATATTTGATCCCTGATACCGTTGTTTCCTGGAGAAACAGTATCTCCGGTGGAAATGAATCCTAACAAACCGATTCTGTAGTGGATGCCGACAACAATGACGTCTTGGTCGAGAAGGAAGTCGGGACTGTGATCGTCAAAATCGGCTGAACCTCCGAAGAAAGCGCCTCCGTAGATCCAGACCAAAACTGGAAGTTTGTTTGATGGATTTGGTTTCTAGTTTGTAGAAAATAAGGAAATATTTAAAAAAACATTTTTTTAGATTAAAATTCATGTCCCACCGTATTTTAATATCACATTAACACAAACCCGTACAATTTCAAATCTGTATGTACTTTATCAAGAAACACAAACTTCAGAAAAATGTTTTCTGCTTGTTTTCAATCACATTTATAAATAGAGATGGGTTCCCTCTTCTGTAACTGTTACACATACGATATTTTTTTTGTTCTATCTGGCATTTCTGCTATTTTATCATTATCAGATAAAAAACGATTGGAGTAGGTAATCGTAATTTACATACAAATAAGCGATTGAGAAAAAATGGGAAATTAATGAAAATGTGTGATGTCAGATCATAAAATCAATACGATAATATTGAAATTGAAACATACATGCTCGGTGTAGATTTTAAGGTACAAACAATCTTCACTTCCAGAGGGTGGATTTGATCCTTGGATACATGCTGGTTGTTTCTCTCTTACGTCTAAAACTCCTGTCCAGTCTTTCTTTGGTACTGGTGCCTAGAAATTCGAAGTATTTATTAAACCAAAATATGTATAAGCATAATTTAAAAAAAAGTGTAAAAATGGTTAGGAAAATAGTGAAAAGGTGTGAAATATCACATCGAATACTAAAATCCAGTACCGGATCTAGGAATTTTCTCAGAGAGGGCAAGTCAGCTCCATGCCACCCCGTTTTTCATTATTTAATGCAATAATAAATAACATCACTGCCTCTAGTGAAAACAGGAATAAGTTTAGTTATGCCCTTATGTTTTTATTTGTTTTTTAGCACCGGCAGGTCCAACTCTATACCCTAGCAAAACGGTATAACTCTATCTTACTCCTAAATAGTATTTTCAAAAAGCACTAAGGGCATAACTCGTCGTGTATATCGATCTAAATATTGGTTATCCAGACATGAGTAGGTCCACAAAGGCATAAATCGCGTTACGTCAGATTTTTTAGATACCTTAGAGACATAACTATAATTATGACATAACAGGATAAAAGTAATAGCCTTTTTTAATGGAGTGCCAAATATAATTTATTGAAATAAAAACACATATATTTTTTACTTAACAATACTATAACAAAGAAGTATATGTATTCAAAAAAAATTATACGGACTAAAAACAAAACCCACTAAAACCCACCACTATCCTCTTGCCCAAGCAATGATGGTCTTGGCAGCTATCTTTCATTAATGTTTATAAAATGTTATGTGCAAGTATTTTTACAAAATTATTTTCCTTGATTTTCTTTCAGAAAATAAGTTAATGGCTTCTTCGTAATTTATTGAATTAGCCTCTTTAGTTTTAATTATCTTCAGTTTGCTTGCTGATGTAGTTGGGAGCGTTAAGTAAATTCTCAAGGCCATGTAGACATTTGGCAAAGCATCAGTCAAATCTCTTTCTTGGATTAGGTTTAGAAGATCAAGTTGACTCTTTTCTTCAAAATTAGGGGTTGAATTCTGTAACTGGTCTCGATTAATTAAGTTTGCAGCACAAGTTTTCAACTCGTTGTTATTTAAGCTTTTCAAATCTTTACAATTTAGAAGAAAAAATATTGTTGGGAGCACTTATACTCTGCATTTTATCTTTCAACTGGTAAAAACTTTCTTCTGCAGAGAAACTTCATCTTGCGCCATTTCCCCAGGCATCATTTTCCTTTTTGGGATTCTGCGAGTTTCCATAGTTGGCTCTACTTCAATTTTTTGCGCTATTTCTTTAGCAGTCTTTAGCCATTCAGTTGTTTATTTCTCAGCCTTTCCATAGTTTTGGTGAGGAGTCCTTCCACATTTGTATTGTTTCTGACACCATTATGTTATGTTTTTGTATTTCCTTGTTAACTCTGTTAATTTCTTTTAAGATATTTGCCCAAGCAATCAATTATGAAACAAGTTGGAAATCTCTCAAAGTACGAATGAGACTGGAGGCCCCTTTGTCCCCACTTCAATCCGGCACTGCTAAAATCGGTGCTATAATTCTTTTTTTTTGGACGAAAATATATAGGAAATTGTAAATGTGAAAAATTCAAAAACCCCATAACCTAAATAGCTGATTTTTTGACGATTTGTACAAATATTTTAATAATAAGAATAATGCAAATCCCTCTATAAAAAATCGTTCGAAATTAAAAATCAAAACAAATGAGTAATTCTGGATCAAAAATCCATTGGCATTATCAAATTTTACGAAACAAAATTATTAATGGGGGTACAGAGTAGGTATAGGCAAATGCAAAAAGGTGAAAATGTCTGGAAAATTACGTCTATTAAAAAAAATAAATTGAAACTGGTCTGCAAGTCGCAGGAAAACAAAATTCGATGGAATGAAGTCAAAATATCAAAATATCAATGAAAAATATATTAAATGAACCACTACAAATATAAATTATGATATTTAAACTATTATAGTATGATTAGCGATATAAAAACTGTCTCTCTCTTCGAACAGATCTACGAAGAATAATTCCTGCTGGTTAAATCTGCTAAAAAACTTACTTCAAACCTTAAATCCCCCACAGGTGGTTCCGCGAAAGGTATACCTCTGAACCAGTAAAGTAACTTCTTTTGATCGGTAGATCTTTCTCCCAAAGATCCCTGGACCACTCCATTTGATGTTCGTACCAAAATAGTTTGTTCATCTGCACTGCATAAAACAATGCCAAGAACGAACAGCAGTAGTAGTTTAGTCGCTAACATTTTCGTAAAATTACTCGTTATTTTTTTGGTAAAACGGAATTATATATCTTTTTTAAATAAAATAGATAATCTCTATTGATTAGACGATATAAAACCAAATGAGCAAGGGTCAACAAAAATTGCCAAAACAACACGTGTTTTAAATATCTCGAGTATGCTGAACGGAAAGTCGAAACGTATAGTATACAGTGATAAAATCGAATAATAATAAAATGAATAGTATATTATATTACAAAGAGGATTTTTTTTGTGTTGAGTGGAAAAATCTTGTATAAAAGACGCTTGGTCACCCCATGACCATGTAACAAAAAATTTACATATGTTACAGTAGGGTTTTATTGCTTACTTATACAAAATTTCCAATATTTTCTACAACAGGCAGCATATTGCTTCAGAGTATACCTATTGTTACAGATGGTAGTATTATTCCGACCTCACCTTCAGAAAGGAGAAAGGAGAGATAAGCAAAAATGTTTCTGGTTTGAAATTAAGAGGTTTTTTAGTTAATAATTTATTAAATAATAGAAACCATGGTTGCTTTGGCCAGTAAGGAACAGCTAAGAGCCTTTGGCATTTTCTTGTATAATCTTCTCTAAAAATCTTGTGATAATAGCGAAAGGAGGAAAGACATAAAAGAAATATATCTTGACGTCTAGAGTAAATGAATTAAATTTGGACATTTTCTATTTATTCTTGTGACAAACAAGTCTATTTCCGGTTAACCAAACCTTTTTGCAAGATTCTTAAATAATTTGCCGTTTTAGCCACTGCCGTATTCTTACAGACTAAAATACCACTCTGGAAAGCCTTTCAAGAAGGCGCTTAATATGTGGTTTATTATTATTATACTTTTTCTAGTCTAATTTCAATTTATTACCTTCAGATCAATATATAGGGTTAGTTCAAAACAGTATATGGTATAATAACGAATAAAGGATGAAAACTGAAAGTTAAATAAATATTATTCCCTATATAAACTATACAGTAGACCAGATTGAGTGGAATCGTTCGCATCGTGGAAAACAATCACTAGGTCGGAAATTCTAAATGAATTTATGCAGAAACGATAAAGAAGGGGATTTAGTGTTTCTAGGTAAAAATATCTCATAGACGTTTTCCTTTGCCAGGGCGGTTGTTAATTGTCTTATATTATTATAGCTACAATTTAAACCAACTGAAGATAAAATATCTAAAAATGTTTGACCGTACTAAATGATAAACATACAGCCCTATCTCTGCTGGGCCTGTGTATACTCCGCCCGGAATTAATATGGTTGATGACTTACAATGTAATTATATCCATGTTGGTATTAATAATTTTGATCTAAACGAGGACACCATTGATGGAAAAAATACTACGCATTGTATGGCAGCAGTAGTTTTTCAAAAACAGTCCAGTCCAGTTCTCGTAGTCTTGTTAATGAGAAGATTCCCTGGGGTAGAGAATATTCTTTAAAATTATCAGAACAATCTGACTTTACATTTCAAAATATATTAAAATATTCAAAGCCTGCCAAACGTCCAGAACCTTCCGAATTAAAATTAGTCCAACTAATTTGATGTGGAGACATTTACGAAGTTTCAAGAAGGATAATGTATTTTTAAGCTGGTCAGATTTTAATAACACTTTAGAGATAACAATATTTCCGTATCAGCAACTGGCCATGGTTGGACATTTGAAGAAAACATCTGGAAAGCAACATTTTCCTCTCAAGAACCTGTCTCTGATTGTATAAGAAAAACTTTAACTATAAAATGTTCAGATAAAAACTGCAATAACAGTCGGTGTACCTGTGTAGCTCAAGGATTAAAATGTTGTAATGAGTACAAGTATGAAAAATGTAGTAACAGTTTATTACTATTTTAATAATTAGTATATTTTTATATAAATATGGCTTAATAACAAGCAGATTGTAGGTACACAGGACAGAGAGTATTATTTCGTTGTCTCTTGATGTAGCGCCCGTCCTGATACTCATTTTTAGGCGACAATAACTTGAAAACAACGCGTTGTAGCGTATTGCGGTTTTTTGTAAAAACTTCCTTAATATCTTACCTTCATTTTATTCGCTGATAGTGTGGCAAAAATCCTCAAAGCAAAAAAGTTTCTCGCTTACCTAAAAAAGTACTACATAAAATGTATAATTTAATCTTTTGCCTACTTCAACGACAAAACAAAAAATTTCTCAAAAGTGTAGTTAACTCAGGTATCAGCGGTCATCTCTCTCCTATCGATTCAAAAAAAAAGTTCGTAATTATCTCCATTAGTTTCGGAGATATCGCGATGTATGTGTGAAAAAGTATGAAAACTGAATTTTGACAGATTGATGACTTTTTTCAGTACAAAAATTGTCTGACCTACAAAAAAATGTCATAATTAGCCATTTCGGGTGCCCACGGACCTATGTTATCCATCTATGAAGGTCCCATTGAGTTATAACTTAAAAAAAAAATTATTCAAGAAGGAAGCGACTTTTTTCCTGTTTTTCAGTCAACTATAATTATAAAAAGATGATGCCAACGGGAAAAAACTATAGAAATGTAGCAACTGGAATTATTTCATTGGTCTACGTCACGGTTCATAATACGTCACGATTCATAAATTTAAATTTAATTTCCCAGGCTGTCTTTAATAATGAAGCCGGAAAATTTTGGAAATATATTCTACTGGTCATACAGCTTCATATGGGCCAATAACAAAATTTCATTACTAAGCCTTATTGCACTGACCGCCTGTTGCATTAATAAATAAATCACCGTATAGTCTGTCTCAAAGTATATCGTCTTGGCTTTTGCCGGCGATTATCGAAAAAACCTGCCGACAGCAATAAATCACCTGAACACTGATAGAGCATCAGGGACGGACTCTTAATAATAACACTCGGACTTAAAGTAGGAGTAACATTTTCTGTTCTAATCTTTGATTTTACTTGATGCCACAAATGTTCTATGGGGTTGAATATACAATGGTATGGAGGAAGACGTAAAACAGTATGCCCCAGCTGTTCAGCTAAGTTATCACATACATATTGTTTTTTAATATCATAGGATTTTAACACTTCCAGAAGTTGTCCTTTTTTGTAACTGTATTCGAAATAAATATCATTTTGTAACAAATATTCCTGAATTTCCGTTTTTCTACTCGATAAGTTTGGTGCTTTTTGTAATTGGTGGCTGTGATAGCTTGCGTTATCCATTACAATTACACTTTTATCTGGAATATTTTTCAAGAGATAATTTTCAAACCAGTTTTCAAAAAGTTCTGCAGTTGTATCTTCATGATAGTCCAAGCTTGAGTCCTTAATATTCTTCGCAGACAACAGCAAGCAGTTTGGAACAAATCCATCTTCTGATCCAGCCTGAATTATGGTGATCCGTTTTCCTTTATTTGAAGGTGCTTTCGTATGACAGTTTTTACTGGAATCAACCCATCCTTTGGATACTGTATCGTGTGTATCAAACCACGTTTCATCGAGGTAAATTATACGTCTGTTTTCGGACCGATATTTTTTCATTTCCTGAAGGTAATTAAATTTCCAAGTGCGCAATCTATGCGATTCCATTACCACTTGCTTCTTGTCTATCTTGCGATATTTAAATCCCATTTTACAAACAACCCTATGGAGGGTGGCACGGCTGATATTTATATTGGTTTCATCTTCTTCTAGCTTCCTTTTTAGTATATCCAAAGTAGGAACAATTTGGCTTTGATAAAGGGAATATATTTTCCTTCTTATTATATCTCCTTCACTATGGTCCAGACGGTGACATTGAAAATCACATCGTTTTTTTCTTTCAGTCAATGCTTGAGTGTTAACAATATCTTTTATCGAAGATAAAGGCGTTTTTGTCAATAGGCAGGTCTCCTTTAAAGCTTCTTGTTTAACCCCTTACCGCATGAATTTTTTGTTTTTGGTAAAAAAAATGCACTATGTGGAAAAAAAATTCAGGATTTCAGTAAAAATATTTAAAAAAATCTTTATTAACTTTTTTTAATTTTTTTTTTGTATTTTTTTTTTTGCCATATGTGGCACAATATGCAATAATACAACAAAACATCAAAATAATGTATAAGCAAATCAATCAACTAAAAGTCATTCAGTATGGAACTTATAAAAGCAGTTTCTGTCTTTGTTCAAGCAAAGATGGACACCACATTTTTCACACTTTACAAAAGATTTTTTACCACAGAAATATTTGCACCTTTGCCGATTATCACACCATACTGGAAGATGGCCATATTGATCTCTTCGAACCTCTTGGATGGGAAAATCTGATGTCGGGCCCCTTTTTTTCTTGTTTTGCAAGTTATCCATGACTCCACTGGGACGGCCTCTTTTCTTTGTCGAGCTGGCTTTATTCAATTTACACAAGCACTCTGCAATGGCCATTTTGAAATCTGCCAGAGCTAAATCTTTGAACTCGTTTTCACTTCTTCTCCAAAGTATCCATGCATTGACAACCATCAAATCAATAATATGAAAAAATATCCTCATATACCATTTTTTTGACCTAAGTTTGATTCTATAATATCCTAGCATGGAATCCAGGAGATCTACTCCTCCCATATATTTGTTGTAGATTGTTACAGCCTTTGGACACGGAACCGTTATATGTTTGTTATCCTTCTTCGAAAATCTTCGAACCTCAACTGTTGGTGTACGTCCAGCATATGTAGACAACATGTTGACCAATTTGTTGTCATACCATGAGACAACAGATATTTTTGTTCCATCAATTGTGGCGACTTTCTCTAGCATCGCTCCACGGCCATTCTTTTTCAGTTCAGCCTCTTTTGGCATATTGCTATTTGGCACTCTGTTTATTCTAACAGTTCCGAGCGGTAACATACCATTTTGTGCCAAGTAAATTTGTAATGGGACGCTATTGAACCAGTTATCAAAAAATAGCTTGTGATTTATGTGCCTTGGAACAGTTTCTGTTAGCCGAAGAACTACGTTTGAACTCATTCCCAGGTCAGGAAAACCATTGGGGAGAATATTGGTTTGCTTTCCTGCAAAAATTTCATAATCGTAGGAAAATCCGCTTACACCACTAAGAACAAACGCCTTATACCCCCATTTATGAGGTTTTTTTGGATTGTATTGTTTGATGGACGAACGTGCTTTCGTTGGAATAATCTGCTCGTCTATAGCCAAGTACTCTTCCTTTGGAACTTTTAGTAGTTGCTCCCTCAGTTTTCTAAGTACAGGTCGTATTTTGAATAGTTTATCATGAGCAGGATTTCCGGCTGCAACAGCATCGTCATTATTCGCAAAGTGCAAAAACCGTTTTATTTCTTACCATCTGTTGCATGACATAACATCTGAGATCAAGCGGTGATTTAGGTTCAGGTTCCAATAACTTCTGGAACTAGGTAACTGGACTATTGACATATAAATACAGGTCCCAGTAAGATCCAAAGGTTTTTGTGGTCTCGTTTGAGCAGAATATAAGATACTTTGGTAAACTATATCAGTAATCATCTCATTTGTTAGAAAAAAGTTAAAAAATGCATAAGGAGAGTCTGCATTTTCCAATTCAGGTGGCATGTCAGTAGAACCAAGAAATGTTAGGTTCTCATCCGATGTAACTAAATTACCCCGTTTCCAAGTAGGATGATTCTTGTTTCTATTCTTATTTAGTTTACGAAACCGTTCGAGCAGAGGTAGATCGTCGTCGCTATCGGAACTGAATTCTAAATCCGTTTCTGGGATGATAATATCTGATTGGTTATCGTCCATATCATTTTCGTCTTTGTAATCAGAATCTGGAGCTAATTTACCAGGCGGTTCTTCATCTTCTGAAAGTCTCTCGTCTTCACTACCATCTGGTACATCCATTGGCACATATCTACTGGCACCATAAAACGTTTGTGTATCCATTTTCTGAAATAAATTTAGTCTCCGGAGTGCATATTGTGCCATATATGTCCACGAGAGTTTTGGCGAATATGCATACAGTTCCACATATGACACAACAATATTTCTCATCAAAAACAGTCAAAAAATAAAGAATTACATGGGTCTACTTACAGCAATTCCTTCGAAAAACTCTAGTCTTTACGTGGCTATTTTTTTTGTACCAAAATCTGCTACAGAAACTCGGATGATCGTGGATCAAAATTTATAAAAACTGATAACACCTGTTCACACGACGGCCATTTGCAAAATTGTATGAAACTTCACCAAACTGTTAAGAGATGTCGCTACACTACCAGAATTATGAAATATATACCACATATGGCCACCTATGCAAAAATAGTTTGGTCTGCGGCTTTATTTATAATAGTTATGTATGAAAATATTAATTGTGCCAAATATGACCCATGATGCGGTAAGGGGTTAATGGAGCCTCTACTTATTAAACAATCATACACATTTTTCACAATTTGTTTTGCATCTAATGATAAGTGAATTCGACGCGACATAACGGAAAAATCAGTGATATACTCTTAAGAAACTTTTGGAAACGCACCCAAAATATTTACCTGGTCGATATTTGCCTGGCCCACCCCTGCCTTATCAGGTACCTATGAATACATTATCTAGTATTTATATTTAATGGGTTTTCCCAATAACAATAGGTATTATTATTTATGGGGAGAGGGTCCATCTAAAGCTAAGACGATATACTTTGAGACAGACTATACATTATTTTTATTGCTATTGAGTCGTCTGGAGTTATTTATAGCATGCAGAACAGTAGCGTACCGTGTATAATATTTAAACAAAAATACGCAAAGTTATATTTCAAGTAAAAGAAAATATCTCCGCCTATAGTCGGCGTTTAAGTTCAAAGCGGCGAATCCATTAATGTTTTTAACGGGTTTTTCAACTTATGCTTGGGTTTGGGAGAACTATATGCGCTTGAAGAAAAAAAATGTTGACCCATATGGTTAGGTTAAATTCTTGCCGAATAATTTTGATATACTTTTAATGTTAGTACTAAATTACTTGTTTTGTCGTATTTAAAATATAATATAGTGTTTTTTAGATGTGCTACCATCTATGGTAAGAAGAGAGTATTGACATTAAATTTTGACTGAATCTAGTCAAGATGTCACTCTCTTATTTTTTATCCCTTTCAGAGATTAATACAAAGTGAGTAAACCAGTAAGGAATTTTAATTTATTAGATTCGACATCCTAAGACCGGTTTCTGTCTTTCGACTTCATCAGTTAGGCTTTTCGAATCTAATAAATAAAATTCCAAACTCGTACAAGTCAATAGCTATATCCGCTATAAGATAACATTTTTAGATGTGCTACCATCTATGGTAAGAAGAGAGTATTGACATTAAATTTTGACTGAATCTAGTCAAGATGTCACTCTCTTCTTTTTTATCCCTTTCAAACCGGTCTTAGGATGTCGAATCTAATAAATTAAAATTCCTTACTGGTTTACTCACTTTGTATTAATCTCTGAAAGGGATAAAAAAGAAGAGAGTGACATCTTGACTAGATTCAGTCAAAATTTAATGTCAATACTCTCTTCTTACCATAGATGGTAGCACATCTAAAAATGTTATCTTATAGCGGATATAGCTATTGACTTGTACGAGTTTGGAATTTTATTTATTAGATTCGAAAAGCCTAACTGATCAAGTCGAAAGACAGAAACCGGTCTTAGGATGTCGAATCTAATAAATTAAAATTCCTTACTGGTTTACTCATAATATAGTGTTGTAAAACGACTTTTATTTGTTTCACAAGTTTTTTACAAGCAAGAATATTAATCTTTGATTAAAATTTTTGCCGTAAAAATAGAAGATATGCCGTAATAAAATATTAGTCGAGGAAAAAACGATAAAATTTTTATTCTATATTAAAAAATTAGATATAATACATTAATAAGTATTGTATGGTGGTCTTCCATATCCATTGTACATATTTCTCCAGAAATTAATGTTATCGGCATTTGGTAGACCAACAATGCTCAAATCTCTATTGATTTCAAGATATTGCAGATTTTCTGAGTCTACAATGGGCTGCCATATTACGTTTTGAAGTAAACTCTCTTTACTTGGGGTAGGGTTGCCTGTTTTGACGAAATTCGTCCAGAGCTTTACCATTCGATTTCTGGTTAAGTAATCTTCGTTTGTTCCTTTGTGTCCAAAATCGAAGAGGTACCCCAAGTCTTCTGTATGTCCTACACCTAGAAAACATTTTTATTAGTGTAAATTTGGTTTTGGAGGTTTTTTACCACTTACCATTTACAGTTCTGTTGCTTGTTCTCCATAGTTGTCCTTTATATGAGAAACGATATGCGTAAACTTGATTTTTCTTGGAGTATAGACGAATGGCTTCTTGAATTGGTCTTTCGAATTGAGAGTCGGCAATAAACTGAAAGGAAAATATTTAGAAGTCAATTAGTCAAAAAGTTTAAAAATTAAACTTATAAAAGCCAAAAAAATAGCGTCTATTCAAAGAAATAACAGATCAAAACTGTGGAAACTGCAGGGAAAATAGAAAAAAGTCTGGAAAATTAAGTCAAATTCTGCAAAATTTATAAAAAAAATAATTGTTAGTGGGAAAAGGGTGAAAAAGTCGGGAAGATAAATATAAGATGTGGAAAATTCGTAGCAAATGGTAAATGGTTTTTTTATTTTTTTTTTCAAAGAAAGATTAATATCCGATAATAAAAATTATCATCATCATCATTGCCGTTCAATCCCGTAGGATTATGGCATCGCTTATAGCGTTTTAAATCCGTTTAATGAGGTGGATTATTCCTCTCTTTCCCATTATAGATTATAGATTATAGCTTCTCATATGTCTTCGCTGCCGTTGTTATTTTTTTCCAATTTTTTCTGTTTTTACATGTTATGATCCTTTACTTCCTCGAGCCATTTGATCCTTGATCTTCCTCTGTTTTTTGTCCCCAGTGGAGTCCAGTTTGTTATCCTTCTAATTGTGTCTTTGGTTTTCCATCGCATTATGTCCAAGCCATTCCAAACGCAAAGCCTTGATGTGTCTTATTATATTTTCCCCTCCTAGTTCTTTTTCAATTTCTGCATTTCTTTTTCTTCTTCTTTCTCCTTCCTCCGTTATATCTGGACCTCGTATTGTCCTCATAATCTTTCTTTTCAGTATTTTCAAGTCTTCCTATTCCTTTTTAGTCTTATTAATGTTTCTGTTTATTCCTAGAGCTTGGTTTCCTTTGAGGATTCTTTCCTTGACCTTTTCTCCGCTTATTAATCCTGTCATATTCCCTAAATAGTTGAAGGTGGTTACCCTTTCGAATTTATTCTTTTGCACTTCTAGGTATTCTTGTGGTGGTATTTTCTCTCTTCCTATTCGCATGTATTTAGTTTTGTTTCATCCACTATAACTTGTATTTGGTCTGTTATTATGTTTCTATTGTTTAGATTTGCTTTCCTTAATCGAGAGCTCAGCTAAGTTAAATACTGTTGCCCCTTTATTTACGTTGAACTCTTCTGTAGTGTTTCCCTGAAATCTCACTTTAACTTTGGTAATTTTAAGGGTTATTTCTAGCAAATCTATCAGTCTTTCTGGTATACCCAATTTCTTCAACATCTTTAGTCTATTGATGCTATCAAAAGCGGTTTTGAAGTCTATAAAAATTATGTGGATTTCTTTGTTATATTCCCATGTTTTTTGTATTATTTGTTCTAGCGTATGGATTGCTTTGATTGTTGACCTTCCTGATAAAAATTATACGAAATTAAAATCCCATCAAACGGCGGGGTAATATTGTATAAAAAAAATTAGGAAAAAATACAGATTAGTGGGAAAATGATGATAAAATGTGGAAAAGTCCGGACAATCGTGACAAGGAGTGGAAAATCGTAAAAACGATAACAAAGTGGTTTTTTTTGATAAGAATGTATACAAAATTAAACTTTAAAAAGAAAATTCCACAATAAAAATCATCTAAAATTAAAAATTCGCACAAAGTGGTTGTTTTGGAATTAGAAATTGATTGGAATTGTTAAAATTTTGGGGAAAAATAAAAATTTGTGGAAAAGGGCTGAAGAAGTGTGGAAAAACACAGGAAAATAGTGAAAAAATAAGTCAAATCCTAAAATCTTTAAAATTAAAAAATTTGAAGAATTTAGAAAAAAATAAATTCCATAACGGTATACAATTAAGAATTCACACAAAGTGGCAATTTTGGATCAAAAATCTGCAGGCACTATCAATAAATGCGAAGGGGGGAAAATAGAAAGAAAATTGTGAATTTTAAAAAATTCTCGGTTCACTACAAAAAAGTTTATTTTTATACTTACTCTCATCGTTCTCTTGGTAGAAGCTGCAATGGAAGCCGATCCGTAATAATTTGATTTAATTCTATTTCCCAAACTTCGTCGTGTAATTGGACCACTAACGTTTAAATCTTCAGGAACTAATAGTGAAGTGTTAATATCAAACCTCAAAAGCCACATTCTGATGAGTCCTGAAAATTGATAAATAAAGTCTGACTTATCTGCCAAAAGAACAGGTTTATTACAGTAAAAAACATGGAAACATGATTAAATCAAACGAAATCTTTTATTAGGCCGATCAAATGTATTAAAATGTTAACTACAAATAAGCAATTAAGGACGAGATAAAAATTAAACCAGTACTACTTCTACAAATTAAATTACTGCACTCCTTTCTTCTCCAAACTATAGAAGCCTATTTGTACCTTCATCAGTAAGTACCCTTGTTTCCTTAATAAAACAAAGGATACAAAGGAAAACTGGAAGCTATATCATAGGCTCCAAGTGAATGTATCAATATAAACAATATTTTCCTTTACCTGATAGGCTATCAAAATATCCTTCCAAAGAAGTATATCCCATCAACACAGGTACATCGTGGAATTGTCCGTTGCTCAACCTTTCGTGAGTTCTTCCTGTAATGATGGCGTTTTCATGATCAGGTTCGGCTACAGGTGCAAAAATGATTCCTTGTATCGGGTTATTAGCGATCAATTCCTATAAAGCATTAAAGAAAATAAAGAGAGATCTAGAAAATTCTAATTAATTCGAATATCTTACTGATGTCATTCTGGAAACTGCTGCGTTCTGCAAATCTTCAATATTCACTTTTTTCAATGCGGATATAAGTTGAGTAGAATCTTTGGTCTTAATCTTCAAATCCTTTGCAATCGCTCTGGTAACAACTGGTACGTTCTTAGCCAAAGCCCAAGGGCTGAGAGATGATCCAGAATTGAGAATGGCTTTGCTGAAGAGTCCTTAGAACAAATATTGAATTCATTAAATATATTGAGACCAATATTTTGAAATATTGTTGTAAGCCTCCGAGGCAACCGTCTATTAACCACATTTAGTCAAAATTGAATTATTAAACATTCAACTGTATCTAAAAACAATATTTACCTTTAGTTTCTTCGATTTGCAACAAATATGCAACAGAAGCAGCACCTGCGCTCTGGCCGAAAATAGTAATATTATCTGGATCTCCTCCAAAGTTTTCGATATTCGCCTTGATCCATTTCAAAGCCAATACTTGATCCCTGATACCGTTGTTTCCTGGAGAAACAGTATCTCCGGTGGAAATGAATCCTAACAAACCGATTCTGTAGTGGATGCCTACAACGATGACGTCTTGGTCGAGAAGGAAGTCGGGACTGTGATCGTCAAAATCGGCTGAACCTCCGAAGAAAGCTCCTCCATAGATCCAGACCAAAACTGGAAGTTTGTTTGATGGTTTTGGTTCCTAGTTTGTTGAATACAAGAAAATATTTAAAAACCATTTTTTTTTATTACACAAACCAGTACAATTTCAAATCTGTAGGTACTTTATCAAGAAACACAAACTTCAGAAAAGTGTTTTCTGTTTGTTTTCAATCACATTTATAAATAGAGATGGGTTCCCTCTTCTATAACTGTTACACATACGATATTTTCTTTGTTCTATCTGGCATTGCAATATCATTTGTAATTACAGCAACTTAAACATAAATTAAACTATTTCATAACTTATAATCTTAACTTTAAGGGTTTTTTACTTTAAAATGATTTTGGAAAAATTATATTTCTGCTATTTTATCATTCTCAGATAAAAACGATTGAAGTAATCGTAATAATATTGAAGTTGAAACATACATGCTCGGTGTAGATTTTAAGATACAAACAATCTTCACTTCCAGATGGTGGATTTGATCCTTGGATACATGCTGGTTGTTTCTCTCTTACGTCTAAAACTCCTGTCCAGTCTTTCTTTGGTACTGGTGCCTAGAAAATTCGAAGTATTTATTAAACCAAAATATGTATGAGCAAAATTAAAAAAAAAAAGTGTAAAAATGGTTAGGAAAGTAGTGAAAAGGTGTGAAATATTACATCGAATATTAAAATCAGTGCTAAAATTATTTTTTTTAACGAAAATATACAGGGAATTGTATATTTGAAAAATTAAAAAACGCCATACACTAAATAGATGATTATATTGCAAGAATAATGAAAATCCCGCAATAAAAAATCGTACGAAATTAAAAATCAATACGAATGGGTAATTTTGGATAAAAAATGTATTGGCATTATCGAAATTTACGAAAAAAAAATTATTAATTGGGGTATAAAGTATAGGTAAATGCAAAAAATGTGAAAATGAGTGAAAAATTACGTATATTTAAAAAAATAAACAAAAACTGCTCTGACAAGCTGCAGGAAAACAAAATTCGATGGAGTGAGGTCAAAATATCAAAATATTAAAAAATAGATTAAATGAACCACTACAAATATAAATTATATTTAAATTATTCTAGTATGATATAAAAACTGTCTCTCTCTTCGAACAGATCTAGGAAGAACAATTCCTGCTGATTAAATCTGCTAAAAAACTTACTTCAAACCTTAAATCCCCTACAGGTGGTTCCGCGAAAGGTATACCTCTGAACCAGTAAAGGATCTTGTTTTGGTCGGTAGATTTTTCTCCCCAAGATCCCTGGACCACTCCATTTGATGTTCGTACTAAAATAGTTTGTTCATCTGCATTGCACAAAACAATGCCAAGAACGAACAGCAGCAGTAGTTTCGCCAACATTTTTGTAAAATTACTCCTTTATTCTTTAGTAAAACGGAATTATATATCGTTTTTAAATAAAAGAGATTATCTCCACTGATTAAAAGATATAAAGCGAAATATGCAAGGGTCAACATACAACAGGTGTTTTAAATATCTCGAGTAGGCTGTATGAAAAGTCGATACTTCGATGTTGGGTTATGTGCTGGACTTTGCTTAGAAATATATCACACAAAAGAAAATTTTGAATAATTAAAAAAAAAAATACTACTACTAATATTATTTCTGTTGAAAAAGTATAAATAAATATGTTTAAGTGGAATAATTTTAATCATAACTTCAATATTGATCTATTTGTGAAATTTGCAAAAAATTTATCACTTTTTGCATTATTAATTTCCATTTTTAATTGATTACTACGATTTAGAAGTTGATTGATTGCTGGATTAGAGATATTAAATAAATAAACATGATATAATAAAAATTTTTAATAACGAAATATGTGATAAGAGCAAAATCAATTTTTTCAAATGACAAACATTTTAAATAAGGAATTATCGCTTGTTAAATCTGTTTTAACCTAAAATCTGTTTACGAAATAAAATCTATATTGGAGAAACATCTAGGCCTTCTTAAATAAGATTTAATGAACACCAATCATATATTAATAATAAACAATTCGAAAACTCAAAAATATGTGAACAGGCCTTTATAATTTTTAAAAGGTAATGGAATTTGCTAGATAATAGGATTATAAAATACAGGGTGTCCTATTTAAAATAAGAACGATATTGTCCTTTGAATATGTTATTAGAGAATGGCCACATTATTGCTTTCAATTATTAGTCTAATATAATCACAATGGACCGTTGCGTTCACCGTAACTCACCCTGTATAAATGAGGAAACCACTACTAGCAGCAGATAAGATTACGATGATTGGCTATAGACCCATCTCATATCTTTTCGTTGAAGAGCTCATGCGCGAACTTAAAAAGTTACCAGATTTTCTCTCTGATGTTGGCTAATATGAAAAATTGTTAGCATTTGTTATTCAGGTTAGGTTAGTAATTTGTGTGTTGGTTTATTTTGTTTTAACGATTTAATTAACTCTAGACTTCTTGATTTAATTAAAAGAAATATGTACTTGGTCTATCTATGTAAACAACAAGCCAGAACGGCCAACCCAATAAAAATAATTGGGGTAAAATCAGACAAGGATAGGTAGAAAAGTTACTTGATTCAAACCACCCGCCTCTTTTTCGCGCACGAGCACTAGCTAAATTGCGAGATATGGGATTGGTCCATAAGTGGCATACTTTTGGTTTCACAGAAAATAACATCAAAATGGTGGTCTTTGAGTTTCGTTCCTGTTGTTCCAGGGGTTGGATTTTGGAATTGGGGTGGGTTAGGTATCTTTTTGTTCTTTTATTATTAATCTCTTTGCATTAAAAATACACGGGCTTACCAAATGGGAACCCTACTCTCTATGGCTTCCTTAAGGCGCCTAATAGACAGCTTGCAGTCGGACGGATGACAAAACGGTTTATAAATTTGAAATATGACACTAATGACAACTGACAATTGTCAGTTTTATATTTGTGACGTTATGGAAATACAATAAAAGTCTTATTCAACTACAACAATATTTATTGAAAGTTTTTTTGTTTACAAGAACATTTTATTTAATTAAATATTTTGTTCTAATATGAGGTAAACGGAGGTACTCCATATTGTTCGAAAATTTCATTCCAAAATCTATACATATTTTCTTTAGGATTTTTTCTTACTTCCAACCAAGATCCAATAGCCAGATATTGAAAATCATCAGGTTTAACAGTTGGCCATTCTATGTATTGCAATAGATCTACTTTTTCGGGAGTAGGATTTCTAAAATAGTAAAATATTATTTTTTTCAACAAACTTGCTAATAAGGTTAAGTTAGATTAAACTGTCAAACAATGAAGTTACCGGCATAAGGCGACTCGATGGATAAGTCAATGCGTTTACGCTGGGATGCGATAGATGGAGGCTCCTTGGCAATGTAAAGTGATATATTAGATTCCTTCTCAATAAATGAAAAAAAAATATTTACTCATTTTTATTACTGTAAAATTAATAAATTTTTATACCTAAGAAGAATTCAAATTTAATCCTCGATTGTCAGGAAGCAGATAGACGATATTTGTTTTAATCACTATTATCATTATTGTTTTCAAAATCAAATCAAAAAGATTTATTGAACTGAAAACAATTTGAATGGGCTTGTTTGTTTCATTTATATGTTTGCATTATTACCCATTGGAATTTAATTAAGCCCCCAACAAATATCAGTAGGTAAATATCTAATCAAAAACAAACAAATCGCTTGATAATTTGATATCGCAACATTAAGAAATACTGGGGGTAATCCAATAGTAATTTTTAGTCGTAAAATAAAAATATAAACTGTTTGTATACGCTTTTATTTGGCAAATAAACATAATCGAAGAAAAAGTATAGTGTACAACACGTGCGAAATACGTATTTTGGACTAAAGAAGTAGCAGAGAAGGCAGGATTAAATACAAAAGAAATAAAAATAACAAACCGCTCTATGCGGTCGACAGCAGTCAGTAACCTGGCTAAAGGAGGGGTGGGTGAACAACAATTAATTAGAATTACTGGCCACAGTTCAGCCAACTCAATTAAGCCTTATCTGCAAATAGATAATGAGCATTATTCCAACATTATAAACACCCTTAGAAGTGACGCCTCAGAACCTCCAGCTAAAAAACAGAAAGCAGAAGATCCTGCAGCCACTCCTCGAGCTTCTCACTCTACAGCTGGACCCATCAACAACATTAATGATTTACCTACACCCCACATTATCAATGAGTTAACAAAGATTTCAAACAATACTCCTACTGTGTACCAAAATTGCAATTTATATTTCAATTGTACCATAAATAATTAAGTTTGTAGTATTTTGTGATTAAATAAATTACCTGTTTTGTAAGCTAATCTGTTACTCATGAAATAGTCTTGTCAAATACCATTCGGGCATCTAAATTTTCCTGTGAAAAATTAGATGCCCTCATGAAAAGTTGAATATCTGGATCATTTTTGGATAAGTAATAACTTTCCGTTGATTTTTATTCATCAAAGAATATTTTTCTATATCTGATATCAAAGTCTATTTTAATAATTGAGTTACTTACAAGTATCTAGCAAAATTAGTAAACAATGTAATCAGTCTCTTTTGAACGACTTGATCCATTAATGGATATTTAGTCAAATCAGTTGTGTTTAAACCTCCATAATTTCGTCTTAGAATGAAGCTGATTTCTTCTCCGTGTCTCACATCTTCAGAAAATCCAATTACTGAAAAAACAAATTCCTTATCAAGTGTATAATATCTATAGTTTAACCAGGCCTGTTATTCGAGATGTAGTAAAGCAATAAAATTGTGTGTCCGTTAGGAATTCTCTACCTATAGAAGAGAACTTAATGGCTAGAGTAGGTAGTGGGTGATTTATGACTTTCCAATAATGGAAAATGTCTGGTATTATATCTGGAATATTACACAACCATAAAACTAACCTGGTTCGTTTACGTAACCGCCTAGAACACCATGGTATTCAAACGAATAAAGATATACATCCCCCCATCTGGATTGGAGTTCGGCTGCTTTAAGTATCGACCTTGCAAAACATTGGTCACTAAAATACTATATCAAAAGTTATGTGAAATAAAAATAAAAAATATAAGATTATGAATGTCACGTAAAAATTTCTTTACCTTAATAAGTTGTCTCCAGTTTGTGTTGAATTCGAAGTAAGGACAGTAAAAATCTTTTATTTTTTGAGCAACTGCAGTACGATCGGCATCCCTTACATTTAAATCTCTAGGTAACAGAAGAGAAATATCTTTGGTAAATTCGATCGATGTATTTCCAAAAGTTGGATCTAAAAATTTCAAAAAATTGGTATTTCTACATATTTTAAATGTACGCGCCAAAATCTACAAGATATGGCGAGAGATAGAGACATCAATATTAAAGGCAAACGGGCAAAAGTTATGTGGAATAAATACAAATAAAAAAATTAATATCAACGATGATTTGACATTTTTTGGAAAGGAAGAAACAAAGAGGAATAAAGCCAAAGAAATGCGTAAGGATGGAAAAATTATTAAAACAAACAACAAAACAGACACGAATATGGTAAAATGTATGAAAAAGAAACCAGTTAATTTAAAAGAAATATCAGTTGAGATTTGTCAAATTATTTTGTAAGAGGAACAGTCAACGCATCTTGTCTGCGCATAGAAAAAACAAGAGCTTGTATTTATTTGTCAAATACGTATCTCTGATACTTATACCCAATCTATAGATATTTTTATTCTAGTTAGTCTGGCTCTCGTAAAATTGGACAAAATGATATAAGGAATGAGGGGTCCAACTCGATTACTTTTAGAAATACAGGGCGTGAAAGTTAAAAAAAAATAAATGTTTTTATTTAAAAACTTTAAAACGGATTAATATATTAATTTGAAATTTAGCAGGTCGTTTTAAATGTAAAAATACATATTTTAGTAAAAAATCATGTTTCATATCTAGATCCAGTGGCGTGCAGTTAGAAGAGTATATCCCCTTTTCCCAACCATTTTCTACGCCCATGGTATTTGAAGCTATTTTTATTTTTTTTTTGTATTGCTTAACAGTTTTCAAGTAAAAAACGAATAACCTTTATATACTGAAAATCTTGTGGTTTTTAAGATATTTAATGTTTTTATGAAATCTGTAAGATCTTTTACTAATGAAATAACCAACAATATTTTTTTTGATTTCTTTAATAATTTTTTCTTAATTTTTTATAACCACTAGGCTTGTGTATAGTGTCTAGTATCTAGTGGCTATTAAAAAATAAGACAAAAATTATTAAAGAAATCCAAGAAAAATATTGTTGGTTATTTCATTAATAAAAGATGTTACAGACTTCATAAAAACATTAAATATCTTAAAAACCACAAGATTTTCAGTATGTAAAGGTTATTCGTTTTTTACTTGAAAACTGTTAAGCAATACAAAAAAAAATAAAAATAGCTTCAAATGCCATGGGCGTAGAAAATGGTTGGGAAAAGGGGATATACCCTTCTGACTGCACGCCACTGTATCTAGATATGAAACATGACTTTTTACTGAAATATGTCTTTTTACATTTAAAAACGACCTGCTAAATTTCAAATTTATATATTAATCCGTTTTAAAGTTTTTAAATAAAAACATTTATTTTTTTTTAACTTTAACGCCCTTGTATTTCGAAAAGTAATCGAGTTGGACCCCTCATTCCTTATATCATTTTGTCCAATTTTACGAGAGGTATCTACAGCCAGACGTTGTAAGTGTCATTTGGAAACACCCTGTATATTTTTTGAAGCGGTGTTTACCCGATGCGGCCGATAAAAATTCCTCAGAGTTAACGCCAATAAGTAACTTTACATCGTTGATTTCTCCATTTTGTAGAAGTTCGTACATTGATTTAGTAATAAACGCTCCATCGTGTTCGTGTTCAATGACTGGCCCAAAGTAAACGCCTTGTTGTATCTGTGAATCTGATGGTTTTTCCTAAAAAAGTATTAAGCCTTAAGATCATTTTTAATTTCGATATACACTTACCATTTTATGAATTTTATGCGCCGCCCGATCTATCTCGTGGGCCGGTTGTTTCCTCAAATACTCGTATATTTCTGATGATGAAGCGTTGTGCGTTAAGAAATCTGGATTGAGAATTGTTGCTAGTAAGTAGGAAAGCTCGGTTTGGTTTTTCTGATGCGCCCATGGACTTAAAGATGAAGCACTTTGACAAATCGCAGCTCTGAATAAGCCTTAAAAAGAAATTAGATCCCAATTCAATGGACGAAGAAGCTCGAGGGCCAAAAACAACTGTCTCAGGATGAATATGCAATGAATGTTCAATCTAAATTTTTGTAAATATATACGAAACTTTGTAGAACTTCAGAAAAAAGCTAGCAGTGTAAAAAACAATAGAGATTTCGATAAAAATCCACTAGAAATCGATAGACCAAGATTTAACGTAAAAGAAATGTGTATTCGAGGTAGAAATAATCATTGCCAGAGTCCAGAGACTTTCTTTTTAATGATTTTGGAGTTACGGGTGGCGAAAATGAAAGAATATAAATGCTTGAACACTATACTATACAGATGCTTACCTTTGGATAATGGGCTTAAAACTTGATAGTGTACAGATGCAGCTCCAGCGCTCTGACCAAAAATGGTAACTTTGTTTGGATCTCCGCCAAAATATTGAATGTATTTGTTTACAAACTGTAATGCCAAGGATTGGTCCTTTAATCCAGCATTTCCTGGTACTACATCATCGCCAGTAGAAAAGAACCCTAAAAAAATATAAGGAACGAACTATTGGATGGATAATCAGCGAGAAACAAGTGTTTCGCAGAAATGTGAACCGTTGGAATGCAGAGTATAAGTCTGCGCGCGAAAGAAGAGATACGGTAAGGCGCACAAGTGCATGACGTACTTATTCTGTGGTTAAAAAGTTGCCCACTCCTGTCTAGAGTGTCTGCAGAATGCCGAGGTTTCCAGGATTGAAAAAACTTACCAAAAGGCCCAATTCTGTAATTAAATGTTACAAAAACGACGTCGTATTTGACAAGATGATCAGGTCCATAATTAATGTCTACGGAAGATCCTTCAATAAAAGCTCCTCCATAGAAGAACACCATCACTGGAAGACTGGCATTTAATTTGGGATCCTAATAAAAATTTAGAACAAAATGATCTCTATAAAAAAATCATGTTTATTTAAAATTTGGTTACTTACTTTCGGTGAAAATATATTGATGAATAGACAATCTTCATCTCCATCTATGTAATCGTATGTCATTTGTAAACAATAACTTCTTTCTACGGTGGCATCCAAGACACCACTCCATGGCTGTTTTGGTTGAGCAGCCTAAAGTTTATAAAATTCAATGGATCAAATAAAAAAATCGTACAATTCGGAAGCTTTAATGCTTTTATGATAGTAATATTTTTTTACTTTTTAGTGCCACTCAGTATACCGGGTACATACCCAGGCAGCAGAGTGACGTCGATCAATTTGGTGACATCTGGTCGAAAAGAACCGCAGGTTATTTAGTGACCAATATTCGACGTCATTTATAAGTTGTTTTATCTATTAGTTTTAGACGTGTCTGAAAAACGTCTACTTCACGTATTGTTATATAATAATCCCAGAAAAAATGCCATGAATACATCTACTACTTCTGCTATTACCTCTCCCAAAGAAGTAATTACCGAAATAAAAGAAAATATCAATCCGAAAAAAGCTCTAGGTTTTGACTTAATTACTGGAGAAATTTTAAAACAATTACCCAAAAAAGCAATAATTAAACTAACTAACCTAATAAATGCTGCCTTCAGATTGAAGTGTGTACCCAGCCTTTGGAAAATTGCGGAAGTCATAATGATACCCAAGCCAGGGAAACCACCACATGAGGCATCGTCATACATGCCCGACCTCATTACTGCCTGTTATGTCGAAACTATTTGAAAAACTCCTACTCAAAAGACTAAAACCACTTATCGAAGAAAGAGAAATTATCCCTTTTCACCAATTTGGATTTAGAAATAAGCACTAGACGATCGACCAAGTTCATAGAATAATCAACATTATAGGGAAATCATTAGAAGAGAAAAACATTTGTGCTACTACCTTTCTTGATGTAGCACAAGCGTTTAATAGCTCAAGCTTTTCCTTCCAAAACAATATACAGATATCCTCCATTCATATATATCGGAAAGATACTTTAGAATTAGACAAGAAGAAGCCTATTCCGATCAAAGAAATTAAGGAAGTGTCCTATACTTACTGTATACATGTGATATTCCAGAGTTAGAAAACAATACCATAGCCACCTTCGCCGTCGACACTGCAAACAGCTGTCCAGCTTATCTATGACTGGACGAAGAGATGGAAAATTAAACTTAATGAAACTAAATCACTCCACATTAACTTTACAAACAAAAGGATAGATCATATTCCAGTCAGAATAAACAATAACCTGATTCCATATTCAAACACAGCAAAATACTTAGGTATTACCTTAGATGCCAAACTCCGATGGAAAGTGCATGTTAAAAAGATAAGAGAAGAACTTGGACTGAAATATAGAAAACTGTGTTGTCTGTCTCTACATAATAAGATTATGCTTTATAAGCAGATACTTGTATGTACCTATGGTATCCAATTATGGGGATGCACCAAAGCAAGCAACTTAGCAATCATCCAAAGATTTCAAAACAAAGCACTGAGGAACATAGTAGATGCCCCTTGGTACATTCGCAATAGTGATCTCCATAGGGATCTGGAAATAGACACTGTTGACCAGACCATCAAGAAATTAGCCAAGAGTCATGACGAAAGACTTCATTATCATGTCAATGTCGAGGCTATCCAGCTCCTTGATAATACTGGGTTAGAAAGAAGACTTAAGAGGATCAAGCCCTTTGAGTTTTCAGTGCAAAATCAGAGCTTGTGTGTGCACGTTAAAGCTTAGTGCAATCCATTCTACAGAACCTAAAAGGAACGCTGATGAGTATACCTTAGATTTAAATTGCTCATTGCTCACTGTTGACCAGATTGTAATATACTAAATGCCTTTATGGGTGTTAAATAATAAAAAAAACATCTACTATTAAATAGATAAAAATTATTTAAGAGAATTTATATTCATAAAACATAACGAAATCATTTAACAATTACAGGATGCCGTTTCCTCTCAGTCCTTGGCAAGGACACATGAGAAAAGATTTTGAAGCTTATAAAGCATCACTTTTTGTACTTTTACTCTTTTAACAGTTACTTACCTGAAATCTGGATTCATTAACCGCAGGTTCAGCATACGGTATGCCTTGGAAGGAATGTAAATCTATGCCATCTATGGTAGTCCTTGTTTTACCTTTGACAGTTCCGAGAGGGAAATCCAAAATAACTTCATCGCAACTCTTTAATAAAATATTTATTCTATTTATTTTTCTTGGTCTACATTGAAATGCTGCTTTATTTTTTTTTTCTGGAGTTTTATAGTTTTGAAAGATTATATTAATACGACTTTTCATAACTTCATTTTGTTTACCTCCACATAAATTTATAGATATTTCACCACTCGTAAGTATGGTGTTTCCTATGGTGTAAATTTTTACGATTTTTGAACAATACCACAAATACTAAATATATATAATTTCAAGATTTTCTTATGTAATTTTTTTCAATTATGTAAAAATAAAAATATTAAAACTTACTGATAGACTGAGACTTGCCAATGAAATCACTATAAAAATGCAAAACCCTTTCATTGTAATAAAATGATTCTACTTTTGGCTACATAAAATTAGATGTAGGTAATTTTTACGTAACTACAGTTTCAAGTACTAGATTTTTAAGGTTCAATGGAAGAAAATCATATTGTTTAAGTATTGAAAAAAGTTAATTTGAATCTGAAATAAGGTGAACGTGTTTTATGTGCTCCGTAAATAAATCATTAAAAGTAGTGGAAATATTCCATCAAAAAAGTTGTAAATTGGCAGGCAAGTGTAATTTAATAAAACAATCCAAAACATATAAGTTGAAATAGTTTTCAATTATAATTAATAGAAATATTTGATTTAAACCAAATATCCCATAATTATCTCAAACAGAAATAGTGCGAATGATAAACTATATCAAGTACACTGGCAATGTCTAAGAAAATAACCTTAGAAACTATTCTAGCGGAAATCGTTAAAACTAGGGAAGATTTATATGGTCAAATAACACAATCAAAATCAGAACTTAAACAATCGTTGGATGCTAGTGAGGCACGGGTTCTATTGGAAGTTCAAAATCTTAAACAACGAATCAACGATTTAGAACAAGAAAATCAAACACTACAAAACCACATTGAGGTACTACAAAGAAATGAGAAGAAAAACAATTTTCTGATATTTGGAATCAACAAATCCACGAATGAACGATCAATTAAATTTGTCTGTGACGAAATTAAACGTCTTTTGAGCATAACTATCTGCGAATCCGATATCAAGGATCTTTACTCTTTGGGAAAATCATCAAATAGTCCTCTTAAAGTGGAACTACTTTCGTATACAAAGAAAAAATTGATTTTACAAAACTGTAATAAATTAAAAAAATCGGGCTGGATTATTGCAAACGATTTGACGGAATCACAAAGAGAAGAGAATAGGGCAACTACATCACTACAGAAATACAACAAGTGAGAAGTGTTACATCAAAGCAAATAAACTTTTCATCGGAAACAAAAGTTATACAATTAATGATCTACAAGCCTTAGAAAACCCTACAAACGCACAATCAAACAGTGCTCCAGCTACACCGACACCACCACATAAAAATATCCCAGAACTAGAAGAAGTTGCAATAAAAACCCAAGCCGATTTACAGTCTTCAGGAACAAAGACACCGACCAAGCTGAAAGACAACAAGGACGCTGCTAAAATAAATCCCAAAAAGGCAAACAATTCGATTGCCCATGGTCAAGACTCCAAATTCAAGAACAATACTTCAAATCTAACTGATGTCAAAGATAGACTGAGACAAAGAACTGGATCTACCACAAAATAAAAACTTTATATTCGCGATTATCTTCCGAACTAAAAATAAAAATCTTTAATACCACATTTACAAACTGTCTAAGTGATTACAAACTTTTTATTAACTTTATCGCTTAAATACTTTTCTGTCTGTGTATACTCGTTTCTATTCTACTCGTATTATACAGGTTTTTGTTTTATATTTTAATTGTATTTTTTAATTGTTGGTTGCTTATGAATAAAACATTCTCTTTTTGCCACATAAATGCCAGATCAGTGATATCCGATTTCTTTGAGTTCAAAAACGCTGTTCATAATATATATGATATTATAACTGTGTCTGAGACATGGTTCAAACCTAATATTAATGATAATATAATTAACTTACCAGGCTATACACTTTATAGACGAGACAGAATTACAAAAAGGGGAGGAGGAGTTGCTATATATATTAAAAATATTTTCAATTCTAAAATCTTAAGCCTGGGCAATATTGAGTCAGAGCAAATCTGGATTTAAGCGTGACAGTAAAACTTACGCTATTGGTTCAATTTATAGACCGGGTGACTTTCCTGTCCAACAACTGGCAAATGAACTTGACGAGATATTAAATAATGTTGCTCCAAAATATACACATGTCATTTTCGGAGGTGATTTTAACATAAACTTCCTCGAACCAGACAATTTTCCATGTAAGTTATTTCAGTCAATTTTTAATTCATATAATTGTGTGCAAATCGTAGATCAACTTACTAGGGGCTTAAGTCTATTAGATCTCATAGTCTGTTGTGAAAATTTAAAATGTAGTAACATTAAAGTTACTGATTGTTCACTAGTTTCAGATCACTCAGTTGTATCATGTTCTATAGGGTTACCAAAAGAAAAATATGAACCGTTTTTTTACAAGTTTTGGGACTATAGACAATTTAATTCTAATGCATTTGTTCGTGATTTACTATCGATAGATTTCAGAGGTATATACAATACCGATGATCTAAATATAAAACTTAATATTCTAAATTCTAATATTTTAACACTTTTTCACATACATGCGCCTCTCCGTCAGGTGAGGATAACTAAAAAGAAAGCGCCCTGGCTGACCGACACGATTAAAGTTATGATCAAATTGCGCGATAAAGCTCATCAAAAATTTAACAGAACAAAAAATATAAATGACTGGAATTATTATAAGACTATGCGAAATGAAGTGAACTACGCAATAAAGCGAGAAAAAAAGGCTTATCTTGAATTCAGATTACGACATAAAAATAATATGTGGAAAGAATTAAAATATTTAGAAATTATTAAAAGTAAAAACTCATCTACGGATATCCCCAATCACCTACAAAATCCTGATGACATAAACGACTATTTTATAAATGGTATTGGTGGAAACGATAACCCTGATTTTCAACTTTTGAGCTTCTATTCATCAACTCGATTAAATGAACATGAACTTCTTAATTTTCGGGAAGTGGATGAATTAGAAATCTTTAAAATATTATTGTCAATCAAAACAAACGCAACTGGACCTGATGATATCAACATAATTATGCTACTACATTGTTGCCCTTACATTTTGCCACACATATTACATATAATAAATTATTGTCTTCGCAATTCGACTGTTCCCACTTTATGGAAAAAATCAATTGTAATCCCTCTACCAAAAAATGACAATCCAAGTGATTATAAGGATCTGCGACCAATAAGTATACTATGTACTCTCTCTAAAGTGCTAGAGAAAATAATGGATCGCCAAATGCGTAACTTCGTTACAAAAAATAACATCCTTCCCAAACACCAATCAGGTTTCCGACCGAATCACAGTTGC
This sequence comes from Crepidodera aurea, assembly GCA_949320105.2. NCBI lineage: Eukaryota > Metazoa > Arthropoda > Insecta > Coleoptera > Chrysomelidae > Crepidodera > Crepidodera aurea. The sequence goes on along the minus strand of OX439475.1, from coordinate 8,390,525 downwards.
ACCACGGCACTGCTAAAAGTTCTAGACGATATTTACTCTTACATAGACGCAAACAAACTATGCATACTAGTGCTTCTAGATTACTCCAAGGCATTTGACAAGCTTAACCATCAAATGCTGGAAGCAGTATGTTATCATATAGGCTTCAGTAACTCTTCACTAAAACTAATTACTTCTTATTTAAATCAAAGGATACAGAAAGTCACATTAGGCTCAATATCGTCAAGAGAAGCAAAATTAAATCGAGGTGTTCCACAAGGCTCAATTCTAGGACCTCTCCTGTTTTGTATATATACGTCGCAATTTCATAATTTTTTGAAATATATGAACTCGCACTTTTATGCAGATGACACTCAATTGTACATAGACTTTAAAGAATCCGATGTTGAAAATACTTGCTTAAACGTAAATGAAGAATTGCAAACTATAGTCGAAATCTCTAACAAATTCTGTCTATCAATTAACGCCACAAAATCTAAGATAATGCTATTCGGCCGTAAACTGCCAAAAAATAGAATTAAAGAAAAGTTTAATATAACAATAGGAAATGACAAGCTGGAGTTTTCTGAATGTGAAAAAAATCTAGGATTGTACATAGATAGCTCGTTATCTTTTTCAAATCATATTTCAACTATTATTAGAAAATCATTTTCAAATCTAAAATTAATATACTCACACAAACATCTATTAAATAAACAATCACGAACTGTTCTATGTGAAAGTCTGGTGTTATCACAAGTAAACTATGCTGACGCCATCTACGGGCCTGCTCTTATCCAATTTGAAAAGAGGCGTCTGCAGAGAATACAAAACGCCTGTGTTCGCTTTATATGCGGTATTAGAAGACGTCAACCAACTTCGCAACATTTGGCAAGCTTAGGTTGGTTAAATCTCAATGATAGGAGACTTCTGCATGCTTCTGTTTTGTATCATAAAATAATGCTGACAAAAAAGCCTGCTTATTTGTACGAGAAAATAAAAAAAAGGTCTGAAATACACAATATTAATGTACGTTTCAAAGAAAATTTATCCCTTCCAAAATATAGCACCTCCTTATATCGTTCAAGTTTTTCCTACAACATAGCTAAAATCTATAATATGATTCCTAATAATCTCAAGTCATTACCAACTCTGACTTTTAAACGTAAAATTAAAAAACTTATTCGCAGTGGTCATATGAAGTATCAATTTTAAAGAAATGCAAAATACAACCCTCACATCTGATATCACTTCTGGCATTTATGCTTTATGATATTTGATTTTTGATCTTTGATTATTTTTGATTTTTGATTTATGAGTTACAATTTTACTCATGACATTACTTTACATATTATTTTGGTCTTGTGTTTTATTTTAAGATGTATAGTTTAATTTTTCTTAATATTTATGCTATTTAATATAGAAAATCCTATGTTATAACTGGGTACATTCTACAGGTTGCGTGGAAGAGCGCCGCTTATCTGTTGTTCTGTGAACAAGCAGTTAAGCGCGAACGTCGCCTATTGCTCATTATTTGTATTTATTATTATTGTATTTTAGTACTGGGGAGCAATAAAGTCATTATTATTATTATTATTATTATTATTATTATTGCATATTGCCGATATAAAGGAGATGTCTCCTAGGACTTGTCCACTTTCCTGGAAAGGACGGGATGGACGATAACCTAGGAGGACAACTCCTCGGGAAGATGTACAATGGGTCAAATGTGGCGTAAGTGCTGTGGAACTAACTCACCCTCCCTACTCTACAGATACAGAGATAAGTATTTTTATTAAAAAATATAATAGTTATATGAAGTATTCAATCAATACAGTTTGCTTTCTGACGTACGCCACTGGTTGCTCCCCTAAAATAAGCATTGGGATTCTCCAAAGGCCTAGAATATTCTGGAAGATGGAGTACCTAAGAAACGCCTTCAGATCTAAATAGAGCTTACCGTTTGTATGGAAAGGAAAGACATTTTTGTAAAAGTAAAAATATTACATACAAGAAGTTGGAGGGTATCAAGGTGGTTTTCCAGAAGAAAGAGGTACGTCTAACCATATCTTCACTACAATAAGTTATAGAAAATTAGCTGTGAATAAAATCTGGGGCTTCATATGCTCTTCTTCGACTTTAAACGAATGCTAAATTCAAAAGGGATGCAACACATGACACGTTGCATTGGCTTAAATAAATTTGAGCAAAAATATGGCTTCTTGCCAAATAACATGTTTTTTTCTATTATCAAATATTCTTCATGTGCCTTAAAAGTTTGATTTTTATTGAATTTATCTGTTATGGATTTTATCTTTGATAAAATAAGTACCTACGCGAGATGAAATTTCAAGTATTATTGATTTGAAAATATTTCTATTTTTTTAACCTATTTGAAAAAAATACAAATTATAAATTTTAAAATCTGATGGTAGTAGATTTCGAGTTCTATTAAAATGAAAACAATTCCATTTTTTTATTTAATTCAACTCGAAAATGAATAATACAAATTTAAAATAAAAAAATCTGTACTTACTGTTTACCTCAGGTTTAGGCCAAATTAAAAAAGCTGGTAGCTGATTTTCGAGGAAAAAAACAATTTTCGAAAGTGCCATTTTTTTATTTAAAAATATTGTAGTATTTTTTTATTTTACAATTTTCTATACATTTTCGTCAAATTTTTTTCCCATTTTACGTATTTTTTTTTTTGAGAAATTTCGATATTGCCAATAAATTTTTCAACCTAAACGATATACAGTGTCATCCCCAAAGTACTCACCATATGGGAAACTTTTTTATTAAGGGTTTTTCGATAAAAAGTTATTCTTGATAAAAGTTTGTGCATCCCCTAAAACTAAACATGCACCACAAAATATAGTAAAACGCTCGTAATATACGAGGAGCCTTCAAAAATTTGATTTTGAGACAAGAGTAAAGTACCCTTATTTTGAAAAATCTCGGGAAATATTATTTAGAAAAGTTGTTCAGCATTAAAAAATACATCTAGATTTGAAGTCATGGCAATCTAAGTGAAGTTTTATTTTTTTACCCATTTTTTTTAAATGGGGACTACGAAAAAAAATTGGTAAAATGATAAATATACAACATCCTGTATACGACGGTTTATTTAAAAAGCCTGTAATATTACAAATTACACAACTATTGTGTTAACTATTTTCAAATTTTTTGGTGGTTATTTTTATTTTTTGTTAACACCGAAAATTGCCCAAAATTATACAGTATTGTAACATGAACTTAATATTCAATAATATCAAATCATAAAACATCAAAATAAAAGTATTTCGGCAAATAAGTACCTACGCGAGATGAAATTTCAAGTATTATTGATTTGAAAATATTTCTATTTTTTTAACCTATTTGAAAAAAATACAAATTATAAATTTTAAAATCTGATGGTAGTAGATTTCGAGTTCTATTAAAATGAAAACAATTCCATTTTTTTATTTAATTCAACTCGAAAATGAATAATACAAATTTAAAATAAAAAAAATCTGTACTTACTGTTTACCTCAGGTTTAGGCCAAATTAAAAAAGCTGGTAGCTGATTTTCGAGGAAAAAAACAATTTTCGAAAGTGCCATTTTTTTATTTAAAAATATTGTAGTACTTTTTTATTTTACAATTTTCTATACATTTTCGTCAAATTTTTTTCCCATTTTACGTATTTTTTTTTGAGAAATTTCGATATTGCCAATAAATTTTTCAACCTAAACGATATACAGTGTCATCCCCAAAGTACTCACCATATGGGAAACTTTTTTATTAAGGGTTTTTCGATAAAAAGTTATTCTTGATAAAAGTTTGTGCATCCCCTAAAACTAAACATGCACCAACAAAATATAGTAAAACGCTCGTAATATACGAGGAGCCTTCAAAAATTTGATTTTGAGACAAGAGTAAAGTACCCTTATTTTGAAAAATCTCGGGAAATATTATTTAGAAAAGTTGTTCAGCATTAAAAAATACATCTAGATTTGAAGTCATGGCCATCTAAGTGAAGTTTTATTTTTTTACCCATTTTTTTTAAATGGGGACTACGAAAAAAAATTGGTAAAATGATAAATATACAACATCCTGTATACGACGGTTTATTTAAAAAGCCTGTAATATTACAAATTACACAACTATTGTGTTAACTATTTTCAAATTTTTTGGTGCAGTTATTTTTATTTTTTGTTAACACCGAAAATTGCCCAAAATTATACAGTATTGTAACATGAACTTAATATTCAATAATATCAAATCATAAAACATCAAAATAAAAGTATTTCGGCACACTCATTGATTTTCTTTTTTAAAGGATAAAAAAATAAAACTTCACTCAGACTTCAAATCTAGATGTATTTTTTAATGCTGAATAACTTTTCTAAATAATATTTCCCGAGATTTTTTAAAATAAGGGTACTTTACTCTTGTCTCAAAATCAAATTTTTGAAGGCTCCTCGTATATTACGAGTGTTTTACTATATTTTGTTGGTGCATGTTTAGTTTTAGGGGATGCACAAACTTTTATCAAGAATAACTTTTTGTCGAAAAACCCTTAATAAAAGAGTTTCTCATATGGTGCGTACTTTGGGGATGACACTGTATATAGTTCTACCAAATTCAATTGAATGAGCTCAAAAAACTTACTATGGAAATTTTCCTTTACTTGAAATAAAACTTTGTGTATTTTTATTTAAATATTATACAAGGTACGCTAATATTCTGCATGTCGTTAAATAACTCCAAACGACTGAATAGCAATAAAAATAATGTACGGTGATTTATGCAACAGGCGGTCAGTGCAATTACTGATTGGTTTCCACGCGGCGAACTGTTCCACTCAATCTGGTCTACTGTTTACTTTATATAGGGAATAATATTTATTTAACTCTCCGTTTTCATCATAATATATTCGTTATTGTACTATGTACTGTTTTGAACTAACAAATTCCTTTGTTTAGGTTTTTAATTTCATACGAATTTTCAATTTTTTTAAAAAAAAATTAGTTTCAAAATCAGTTTTTTATCCAAAATTTATCACTTTCTGAGATTTTTTAAATTATTACGATTTCCGTTGTAATTTAATTTTTCCTTTGTTCAAATTCATAATTTTCGCTTCAAAAAATAATTTTGTCATCAAATTAAGAATTTTCCACAACTTTTCAGAATTTTTTTCTTTCGTAAATTTCAATATTGACAATTGATTATTTTTTTATTAAAAATTACCACTGTGAGTGAATACCCACGATTTTTATTGAGACATCAGTATATTTTATGTGGAATTTCCTTTTTTAAATTTCTGGATGACTTTCTTTTTCCTGGTGTTTTCCTCCTTGCTACGGTCTAGCATCTGCCCGTTTTTAGGAATAATAAAACAAAATTTATGAAAAAATATTTATATTGCTGACCTCAACGTTTTTATCGGTACAAAATAACTAACATTAGAAACTTTAAAAATAAAAATATCTATATACACAAAAAGCCAACTTAACAAAAATCTCACTATGAGACAAAAAACCTCGAGGTGAGTGTCTCAAATGTTCGTCAAATTTTGTTGATTTAGTCATTAATAATAAAACAGATAAATTGGAAAAAATATGGGTTAGAGAGAGAACGATTTGAAACTCAATGTGTCCGATGCGGCGATATGACGCATGCTACTTGACATTTGACACACCAATTTAATTGTTTTACGAAACTATTTTGACGTTTCATACGGTTCTAATATAAAACTAGTGACTTTCAAACAAAAACTATTTCTGTTAATTATATAAGTCATCAACTTTTATAACTTCTGATTATTTTAATTTTAAAGGTTATCTTACGATAAAAGCTCCCATACTAGAAGTTTTTAGTCAGGGGTCAACGATTGTAATAAATGATTGTGGTCACAGCCATTTTCATCAAACAATTTTATGGTTTTTGCTTCAAACTGGCCTAAAATCCTCGACTCAAGACGAAGCTGTATTATTGTTAAATATTTTTTAATATTAGAACGTTTGAATCTTGTGTTTTTTAAATTTATTGTAAAAGTGCAGGCAAGCTCCCATACTATAATTCATAAAGTATCAGTTTATAGTACGAGGCCAATTTTGCAAAAAATAAAGTAAGAAAACAAACTTATTTAAAATGAAAATTTATACAGTTTTAACTATTTGTCGAACCAAATAGTTTATATAGCACAATCGTTATTTAATACTTGATATAAAACACGACTCCATCCGATCAATAAGTGAATTTTACCCTCGTTATCGAAAAACTAGATTTAATAGTCAAAAAACCAGACAAATTTCACAAACACATAAAACGAATTTTAATACTAGTAGGACGAAAAATAAAAAAATTGATTTGCTCATAGTCAAGGCGGGCGGACACAAACTTTTAGAGTTAAATGTTTCAATGATCAAATCACCCTGTATTTGTAATAAATATTTGTTCTCAATGAAAGCTATTTTTTTATAATTGATTAATTATTTGTTCGGTTTAAGACACTCACAAAACTGAAAGAAATATTAAAAATGTCTTGGTACATCTGCAAGTTTCTGTTTCCAAAATAAGTCAACTTTTTACAATTTTTTCACGCGAAAAGTGGCATAAAATCTTTGGAATGTATTACTATAAAACATTTTTTAATATTAGAACGTATGATTCTTGCGTTTTTTAAATTTATTATAAAAGTGTAGGCAAGCTCCCATACTATAATTAATAAATTATCAGTTTATAGTCCGAGGGCAATTTTGCAAAAAATAAAGTAAGAAAAACTTATTTAAAATTAAAAGTAATCAACAAATTCTTAATATTATTTAAAAAAATATACAGATTTAACTATTTTTCGAACCAAATAAATTGTATGGCACAATCGTTATTTAATACTTGATGTAAAACACCATTCCAATAAATGAATTTTATCATCTATTTAAGCAAACAGAGGCTGTTCGAAAAATTAGATTGATGTATTAAGTCAAATTTCACAAATACATAAAGAATTTTAATACTAGGACGAAAAACAAAAAAATTAATTTGCTCAAAGTAAAGACGGCGGACACAAGATTCTGATCTACAGACACCCAAAAAAAGTCAACTTTACACAATTGTTTCACGCGAAAAAATGCAATAAGGCTACTAAAAACTCTTTAAATATCACTGCATAATCGGAAAACGATTTGAAACTCAATTTGTCGCTGTTTCTTGACATTTGACGCACGATTTTAATTGTTTTATGAAACCCTTTTTGACGTTTCATATAACACTCCGTGATTTTTGTACTCGCCCCTAATCATATGCGTGAAAAACGTTTTTAATATAAGACAAGTGACCTTCAAGCAAAAACTATTTTTGTTAATTATGTAACTCATCAATTTTTATAACTTTATTTATTAATGTTTGATTATTTTAATTTTAAAAGTCATAATATGATAAAAGTTTCCATACTATAAGTTTATAGTCAGGGGTCAACGTTTGTAATAAATGATTGTGGTCACAGCCATTTTTACAAACATATTTTGTGGATTTTGCTCCAAAGTGGCATAAAATTTTTTAATATTAGAACGTTTGATTCTTGCGTTTTTTAAATTTATTATAAAAGTGTAGGCAAGCTCCCATACTATAATTCATAAAGTATGTTTATAGTCCGAGGGCAATTTTGCAAAAAATAAAGTTAAAATTAATCAACAAATTCTTAGTATTATTTAAAAAATATACAGATTTAACTATTTTTCGAACCAAATAGTTTATATGGCACAATTGTTATTTAATTCTTGATATAAAACACGATTCCATCCGATCAATAAGTGAATTTTATCATCTATTTGAGCAAACAAAGGCTGTTCGAAAAATTAGTTTATGTATTAAGTCAAAAAAACACTTAAAACGAATTGATTTTAATACTAGTAGGACGAAAAACAAAAAAATAATAACACAATAAACTTTTAGAGTTAAACGTTTCAATGACCGAATCACCCTGTATTAGTAATAAATTTCACTGCATCACTCATCAATTTTTATAACTTTATTTGTTAACTTTTGATTATTTTAATTTTAAAAGTCATATTACGATAGAATCTCCCATACTACAAGTTTATAGTAAGGGGTCAACGTTTGTAATAAATGATTGACGGTCACAGCCATTTTTACCAAAATAAGTTATGGTTTTTGCTCCAAAGTGGCCTAAAATCCTCGACTCAAGACGAAATTGTATTACTGTTAAATATTTTTTAATATTAGAACGTTTAATTCGTGTATTTTTTAAATTTATTGTAAAGATGTAGGCAAGTTCCCATACTATAATTCATAAAGTATGAGTTTATAGTCCGGTGCCAATTTTGCAAAAAATAAAGAGAAAACAAACTTGATATAAATGGGGAAGTAGATACGGAAATAAAAATGTGGGCATGTGTTTTCGAAATGTCCCGCTCGCTTCACACGTTTTTAAAGATTTTTTCATGTTTATTTTCGCTATTTTTAAGTGTGCAGAAGTTATTGGGACAGGAAATGTCTCCTTTAAAATGCAATAAATACACAACTCGGTAACATTCTATAACGCAGTCAGTCAAATAAATTAATATTGCCAAAAACAGGCATTTGTATGTCATCGTCCAAGTATACAGTGATATTCAAAGAGTCCTAAAGCATCGAGCAAATTTTGGTGAAGATATAGTATCCTCAAACTTTACCGATAAACGAACACATTGCTTCTCCTCCTCTTAGAAAATACATAAAACAAGTCAAAAAAAACCTAATCTAATAAATCAACTTCAGCCCGAGTACATCACTCAGCTGGTTGATTTTCAATACCTTCTTAACCAAATAAACAGAAATTGAAACGAAACAAATTTTAACCCATTAGCTGTACTTCTCCCTGAGCATATCGTTATAAGATTCGTAGAAGTCATGAGCCGCATTACTCGTTTGAGGTTTAAAAACGTTCGAATTGGGTCCGAATCCAGGAGGTGGGCAAATAGCTTTAGGAGTCGATACTTCAGTTTTTTGCCTAACATTAACCGAAGATCTCATAAATACTTGACTGTTGATCTGTTGTTGTTGCGCTAAATAGTAGGGATTAGCGTACGGGTTGGCGTATGGGTAGGGTTGGTGATAAGATTGATGATAAATTGGTGGATAATAAAGAGACGGTGGGCAAAAATAGTTTGCCGGGTAGAATTCGGGCCTCATACCCGGTGGAGCGCTTCCCACACATACACTATTAGTTTTTTGTGGGTTATGTGAAAGTACAGGTAAAGGCGCACCTGCCGTCGCTAAGAAAGAAGCGTTCGGCGTAGGGTACGCCGATTCGGAATAGGGAGCGCTGTTACTTGCTGCTTGAAAGTCTAGCGATTCGGAATACTGGCAATTGTTCGATCCAGTATGGTCGATTGTTGACCAGGTTCGTTCGACTTTTATTTCTTCTATGCACGTGCCGTAATCAGTCGAGCTGGTAGAATTGGAATTTCTGTCGAAGTCGTCCTCTTTCGGTATATAGCTTAAGAATGGATTCCATGAAAGTAGCCTGCAAAAAATTAAAATTCGAGGTGTGTTAACAATTCGTAGAGACCGTGAGATAGGTCCGATTCGGTATTGTTCGGAATAGCGCAATGTCTAAACCAATAAAAATCGATAATATGAATAGAGCGCGAAGATTGAACAAATAAAAATTTAATTTTTAGCCCGTGACTTCCGTGCTCTCCAAAAGCGAGCGAGGCGCAGAAGAAACGTGAGTTCGTCTTCTGAGCAATTGCTTGCTAATAATAATGTACGCCCTTCAATTCACCCCCCTACGAGTGAACCCCAGTAGCAGAGTTTGTGCTATTATTATTATTTGCATTTTATTCCATCCATTAACCTGATTATACAGTCCACTATTCTGCACTCATTAGCCAAAACGCCGTATCTGCAGAAAATGCACAATTGAATAAAATTAGTTCTAGATTAGATGTCTTGCTCTTGTAAACTATTGAGAATGTTGTTTTGTGCTTTATATACGTAATGAAGGTCACAGAATTCATACTGACACATTATATTGGCAGAAAACCTCTAGGATAAACGCGGCAAGTAAAATTCAAATATTGCGTTTTGCCGATGACGCAAGTATCCATGCACAGTTTTGTAGATACGGCATAAAATGTAATGTTTCTTATGTGTTTTGTCCATGACATGGCCCTTCGAGCCGGATTTAATCCAGACACTCCTTCAGTACCGGATTTAAGCCGGATAACAAGCAGACTAATTAATCTTAAAAATTGGTTAATTTGTTACATACATGACGAATTCTGCTTCCAATTATTTTTTTTTTATCTAAAACTGTTAATTTCAAGTTTGTTTATTTATTTTTTTATGCAATTCGCTGGATTGAGACTTCAATTAAACTCTGTTTGGGTGTAAATTCAATAAATCACATTCCAATTTTATTTTAAATTACGAGAACAAAACAGCAAATGCAGGTAAGTAGGGATCCAAAGCCACTATTAGCTCAATGCTATGTAATGGTGTCCCATTTTCAACTCACTTAGTGCTATTTAAAGTTGTGCCATTTTTAGCTCACTGGTATTATGTGCCATTTTCAGCTCACTGGTGTGTATGTGTGTGTCATTTTTAACTCAGTGCTATTTAAAGATATGCCATTTTTAGCTCACTGCTATTATGTGCTATTTTCAGGTCACAGGTATTAAAAGGTATGCCATTTTCAACTCACTCAATAGTGTGCCATTTTCAGCTCACTTGTGTGTGTGCCATTTTTAGCTCACTGGTATTACGTGCCATTTTCAGCTCACTGGAAAGGTGTGCCATTTTCAGGTCACAGGTATTTAAAGGTATGCCATTTCCAAAACACACTCAATGGTAATTCATTTCTGAAGCTCATAGCGGTTTCCTTGTTAGTTCAATTTCTCTTCTCATGGAATAAAAAATAAAACCACTTATTTTGTTAAAAAGTTTTTTAATTTTTGACGTTTCGACTTCCTTTTTAACAAAATAAGTGGTTTTATCCCATGAGAAGAGAAATTGAATCACTCAATGGTGTGCCATTTTCAGCTCACTGGTATGTGTGCCTTTTTTAGCTCAGTGCTATTTAAGGATATGCCATTTTTAGCTCAATGGTATCAAGTGCCATTTTCAGCTCACTGGAAAGGTGTGCCATTTTTAGATCGCTAGTAGGTGTGCCATTTTCAGGTCACAGGTATGCCATTTTCAACTCACTCAATGGTGTGCCATTTTCAGCTCACTGGTATGTGCGTGCCATTTTTAGCTGTGCTATTTAAATATATGCCATTTTTAGCTCACTGGAAAGGTGTGCCATTTTCAGATCGCTAATAGCTGTGCCATTTTCAGGTCACAGGTATTTAATAGTATGCCATTTTCAACTCACTCAATGGTGTGCCATTTTCAGCTCGCTGGTATGTGTGTGTCATTTTTAGCTCAGTGATATTTAAAGATACGCCATTTTTCAAAGATCTTCCAGTCTCAGCAGCAATTCTGGACCGATGTACCTTAAGCCTGGTGTACTAGATTAAAATGGCGCACCTACCAGCGAGCTAAAAATGGCACATAATACCAGTGACCTAAAATTTGCACACTTTTAAATAGCACTGAGTGAGTTGAAAATGGCACAGCCTTAAATAGCATTTAGCTGATAGTGGCTTCGCATCCCTACTCAGGTAACCTACAGTCCACTTTTGTCTTGGCCAGGCATTAGTGATTAAGGCTATTAGGGTTGGAACATCACAATTCCCATCTAATCCCCAACAATAACAGAATTTTCGTAAAATAATTGTAAATGGTGGTAAAAAATAAAATAAATACAATCTGCACTTACCTTCCATTATTATTAATAATATCATCACTCGGTTCCTTACTTTCTAGATATATGTCTTGAAGAAACGGATTGTTAGGATTTAAAATCATATTAGTGTCTGAGCTACGAGCCTCTTCACCAATCTCTTGAGCTTCGTCCCCTATCTCTTGAGCTTCGACCCCAATCTCTTGAGCTTCCTCCCTATCTGTATTGGAAGCCCCATCGAGATAGTTTTCACTGCTTTCAGGAGATTCGACACCGTTCAAACTGCCATTGGAAAATAATATATCTTCAAGGGGATGGTGGCTAAAAGATGTAACGCTTCCTTCCAAATCCTCGGTTGAATACACCGATTCCATATCTCCATCTTCGGATATTTTAAGTTGTGAACTGACTTCTTCGGATGCAAGCAACGAATAATCGTCGTTGTTTTTTTGGGAATCCGTCGTAGTATTCAAGGTGGAAATATTTAGAATATCTTTCATGATATCTTCGGATAGGAGACAATCTTCTCTAAGTTCCGGAACAGTTTGGGTTTTCCACATTTCGATTTTTTTATTTAAAGAAGACATGTCGTTTTCTTCCTCGTTAATAACCGTTTCTTCTTCGATCGGTTCTTTATCGACTCTCAAATATTCGCGGATGTCTTGTTCCAGATCTCCGAACACAGACATATCTAAAGGTTTATCTTTCAATTTCGAAGCGTCTATGTTATGATTGTGAGGTAACGTTTTTCTCGAACCTTTTAGGACGTTCTTCTCCCAGAATTCCTCTTGATGTTTTATAATCGATTTTTCGTCGGATAAGTCGACAGTGAAATATTGGGGATAGCAAAAGTTAATCGGGACATTGCACTTATCAAAAATTTCCATTTCTAACGTGGATGGCGCCAATCCATGTTCTAGTTCTAAGAACGTGGGAAATAAGTAAATTAGGCTTACTATGGGTGTGCTTAGTGAATCTATTATGCTTTTCTTCTGTTCCTGTGAACAAAAAATTTTGTTTTCAGAGCTCAAAGATTTTTTTTAATACATATAGTGTGTCTAAGTAAGTTGGAATCATCTAAAACTTTTTTATTAATAATTTTAGGAAAAAAGTTATTCTTCATAAAAACTTCTGCATAATCTAAAACCTAAAAAACAATCATCAGATATAAAAATTTTTCAGTCGTATACGAGGTTCGTCAAAAAAATATAATTTTTCTTAAGAGGAAAGTACCTTTATTTTTGACAATATAGAAAATTGTTATTAAGAAAAGTTGATCAGAATTGAAAGTTACATTCAGATCTGCAATTACACTTTCGTTGGCCTGCCAGATCTCCCGACTTAACACCCCTTGACTATTTTGTATGGGGTCACTTAAAACAGCAGTTTTATCAGCAATGGCCCTTTTCAAGATGTTGATCACTTGACGAGGATTATTTCTGAAGAATGCCAGAAGATTACTCCACATATAATACGGGAGTTTGGCAAAAGGAAGATTAAATGTTTAGAAAGAGGGGGTGGATATGTCGAGGTAATTTTTTGGCATTCTTCAAAAATAATCTTCTCTAAGGATCATCTTGAAAGGGCCATCTGCTATTTTAAGTGACCCCCATAAAAATGGTCAAGGGGGGTTAAGTCAGGAGATCTGGCAGGCCACCGCAAACGTAATTGCGTATCCGAATGAAATTTTCAATTCTGATCAACTTTTCTTAATAACAATTTTGGATATTCCTAAAAATTAAGGTACTTTACTCTTGAGCAAAATTCATATTTTTTGACGAACCTCGTATACGACTGAAATTTTTTATGAAGAATAACTTTTTTTCCTAAATTTAATAAAAAAAATTTTTTACGTGATTCCAACTTACATTGAGCTGTTATATTAGAAAAAAATCCTGTATTTTCACAAAAAACTTCAATTTTTTTTAGAATTTGTTTTAAAGGTATAGATTTTTTTATCGATCACTGCAGTTCTTTATTTATTTTCAAAATTAAAATAGTGCACTAAGCCAGACAAAATTTTAATTTTTTTTATCTAGAAATGGATTGGTACCTTCCACATTCTCATGGAGACGTGTATTTTTAAACTGTTTATTAAAAATAAAAATTATAAATCCTTTAAAACAAACTACAAATTATATACAATATTAAATTAACTATATAACAATATAAACAGTAATTTTACGCCAACCCGGCACCGCTCAAAGCGACATCACGTGGCGCCGCCCGTAAGTAATTAGTGTTGTGTTATGAAAGGTGACACAAAATACCTAGAAAAATAATTTGACAGGTACTTTGAGAAAAGCGAATGATCTATGCTTGTTTCAGAATGTCCAGAATGACATATTATTTACAATTATGTATGCCAATTTAATTTTTAAACTAACGAACGATCATTATATTCCTGTTTCCTGTCCCCAAAAAAAAACGTAGATCCAGCTATGAGTAGCTGGGAATACCAGAAATATGTCGAGGACAAGTAGCAGTAATTTTGGATTAAATGCCAACAAAATGTCTACAAATCTCTGGTTTAAATTCAAGCACCATGTCAAAAAGTATCAAACATGGGTTAAATAAAAGTAACATGATTAAAACTTTGGATGTACAAGCCCCGGTGTGATTCTTGCCCAATGAAATTTAGTAGTTTGACGAATTTATTTAAGCACAAAGTTAAGAGTCACGATCTTACTACACCTGACAAGAAAGTTTTGGAACCCAAAGCTTTTCAGGAAATATGAAAAAATTGGTCTTAATACACTTACACTATTTGTTTACCTAAAATTCCGTTAGAGCGGCGTTAGTGTCGCGCGAAATCGATTCGGGCTGGCGTATAACGCATGTTAAATAATTTAAGGAGTTACGCTACTGTAAAATGTTCAAAAATAACCTCGCAGTAGCTTAAACCCTCAAAAACCCATAATATCAATGATAACAATACTGCAGTTTTAATCTCTTTTCAGATCCTCATACAATTTTTTTTAACTAAAATAAACCTATAAAAAATCGGTTCATTTTAACCCAAAAAACAATTTTTCTGTGATCACGTAATTTTTTTTCCATAACACAATATTAATAATTTACAAATGTGCTACTGTCTATCAGTAACTCTGATAAATGAAACTTAGAAATGACTTTTGACAACTAGCTGAAGTGACATTTGACAATTAGGTTAGAAGTGACTTTTGACAACTAGCTTAGAAGTGATTTTTGACAACTAGCTTAGAAGTGACGACAAATAACTTAGAAATGACTTTTGCCAACTAGCTTAGAAGTGACTTTTGAAAACTATCTTAGGAGTGACTTTTGACAAATAACTTAGAAGTGACTTTTGACAAATAACTTAGAAGTGACTTTTGACAACTAGCTTAGAAGAGGGTTTTGACAAATAACTTTGAAGTGACTTTTGATAACTAGTTTAGAATTGTGACTTTTGACAAATAACTTAGAAGTGACTTTTGACAAATAACTTAGAAGTGACTTTTGACAACTAGCTTAGAAATGACTTTTGACAAATAACTTAGAAGTGACTTTTGACAACTTTAAAAAGCAACGAATTCCCAACTTGCATTGGGGTTTGCGAAGTTTTTTAATAAAGAGATACGAAGAAGAGTGACACACCTTGGCCTGAATCGGTCAAAAAACTTTGCAACCCCCAATGCAAGTTGAGACTTTGTTGTCAAACCCCAGTTCTAAGCTTCGTTTATCAGTCTCGCTGATAGACGATAGTATATTTGCGAATTTTATCTTTTAGCTGATATAGTTATTGACATACATGTTTGGAATTTGATATATTGGATTCGAAAGCCCAACCGATGAAGCCGAAAGGCAGAAACCGGTATTAGGCTGGCGAATCGAATACATTAAGTTCCTAACTCGTTTACTTACTTAACAATTCAATTTTTTAGTCAAAATTGGTCCGAAAGTTATTAAAAACATGATTATTTTCAGTTATTCGCTTTCAAGAAGCCGCCTAGATTTGCGTTTCGCTATAATATTCATCAGCGCTTGTAATTTATTGACGACCGGTGGTTTCTTGGCGGCAGTTACACTTACTTGATCAGAAAAGACGGCAAGTCCTTTTTCGACTAGAACGTTATTGATGTAATATACGTCGTTAGGGTCGGTGACGTCGGCCAGGAAAACTTCTAAATACTGATCCTGAAATAAGAAACGTCCGTTACAGTTCTCTATGGTGTTATTTACGAAACAAATATCCAAAAAAACAATTTTTTTTTCTAACCTTCCAATCGATTCTACTTATTTTGGCTGTCAAGTCCCTTTTCTGTATTAATTGCCTAAATACTTTGGACGATTCTTGACTCCAAGGGGCCCCCTGTACGGGAGGACAAATACTGGCTAGTCTACACCTGATAGTCTGTGCGGGTAATTTGGAAAATTGTTCGTGGAGGAAATAAAGTTCTGATTTTATTTTTACCATCGTACCGTAGTCTATAAAAAATACCTAAAAAAACATTTTTTACTCCTGAAAGACTAGAAGTAAACGTAAAATAATTTTCTGTCGGGTTTTTATGATCAGAAGTGGCAACAAACAAGGGGGGTGCGAAAGGGTTAATTTGAGGGGGGTGGAAAGGGGGCAAAATGGTATTTTGCGATTTTTTAGATCTGGAAAAAATGTACAACTTCTATGCGAGTCATTTTTTACCATCACCTCAAAATTTTCGCGGAAAATGCAAAAAATTATTAAAAATTTTTTTTTTTTAGTTTTTTATTTTTAATTTCCGCAAAAATAATTTAATTTTGATGAAATTTTGTGGATACCTTTTTGAGTCTCAGATAACCACAAATATTTTCAGATTAAAATATTTAACGGTTTTCAAGATATTAAAGTTTTTAGGTTAAAAAAAATTTTTTTTTTTCAAAAATAAAGTTGGTTGGCAAAAAAAAATTTCATCAATATTAAATTATTTTTGCGGAAATTAAAAATAAAAAAACATTTTTTCCAGATCTACAACTTTGCCATTGGATATTTTTTGATAAGACGTCAAGTTTTCGCGGAAAATCGCAAAATACCATTTTGCCCCCTTTCCACCCCCCTCAAATTAACCCATTAACACCGCTCTTGTTGGACCAATTTTTTTTTCGTTTATTGTAAGACCCTTTACCACTTCCAATCATAAAAACACTGCAGAAAATTATTATTGACTCTAAAAGTATAGAAAACGTACCCTAATCGTGTCATCACGTGGAGACATGGTATCTACAATAAGAGCCCTGTGATATTCTCCCATAATAATTGCCACACAATAAACTCCTTCCCTTATGATATCCTGAGGTAACTTATATTCACTATCATTGTCTTTGTAAAATATCCTAAAAGTGTAAAAATTTAGTAATGTTTACTAAAAAACTATTATTAAAGTTTTTTTCTTCAATAATCCAGTAAAATTAGACTTTAGAAAGAGTGAAAGACTTATAGATCATAAATCTAATTTTACTGGATCATATCAATCTTAATTTACTGCATGTCGTCCATGAGTTTGTCCAGTTTTCCGTCGTCTTTGTATACCCAAAATTTGGATAAATCATACACCTCCCCAACCATAATATAAAGCGAATCATTTTCTTTGGTATCTTCAGGGACGAAAGTCCGTGGAATTTCATTTCCGGGTTCAAAAACATTTGGTGGAAGATACGGTTTAAAATGGGACCACTGAAAACATGGTTTATCGTAAATATCATTTAATTATCAGAGATATTGTTCCACTTACGTCAAGAGAGGGTAAAGCGCAAGTACTGCTATCTTGTGAATAACTGTTATTACTACTGTAACTTGCGACTGTAAAAGTTTTTTCCGCGCTAGCAGGTAGAGGTTTACTACGGTCGTATAATTTAAAGTCTTCCGTTGATGGTCGTACATAATGAAATACCGATTTCAACCGGATACAAAGATCAATTAGTTTCGAGAAACCTAGATTTTGGTATTTCAGTTCTCTTTTGAACATTTTTCTAAAACAATAAATACAGATTACATAACCCTATTTTCATGATGTATTGTGTAGTTGAATAGTGGGAATAACACGTAAGAAAATTAAAATAGCTCAAACGCGAACAAAGGTCTGGCCCCACGTTGGGCGCAAAAAATAAGTCTTACGATAGTGCTAATACCTTTAAAAATTCGTGGCAAATCACGACTTTAATTATTGTGACATTATTTTTATAGCAGAATAAGCAAAATTCAATTTTTCTAAAACTAAATATATTGTTGTTATTGAAATTTTGAAATGTTGGGGGGAATTATGTAAAAGGGATTAAACTTGAAAAATAGTTGTTATGACAGTTTTGTTGATGTTGATTTTTAGATTGTTTAGTTTATGAAAGATGTCAGATTTGAATTTATAAAAATAAAGATTATAAAAGATCGAAAAATCATATTTCTTAACAATTTATATTGTTTCGACAGACTATTTACTCAAAGACCCCCAGTGGTAACAAGTTTGACAATTGGCAGCCCTGGAATTACAATTTTGATCAGCGACCCCAAAAACCCCCTATAACGGAATTCATCAAAATAGATTAAATATTATAAACTAAAAAAACAAAAATGTAAGTAAGTAAACTTCACTGGAGTGTTAAACATGAAAATCAATTAATAAAATACCAGTAATAAAAAAGCAGATTTGTTTTTTCAAACCATGCCCATGCAATATTCGTGAAAAATCCAAACAGTGAGTTAGGATGTTCTGGGCATATTTTTTTACTTCAAGAATTTTTGTAACATATTTTAAATCAAAATATCATTAAATTAACTATGAAAGAAAAGTACCATGAGGTCTTTTTTCTTTAGAAGTTGACCAATATAACAAATTACTAGAAAGTATTAAATAAATAAATTAAATACGCTTTCTAGAGTATTTATTTTTAAATTTATATATTTGAATGTAGTGAACTAAATAAAATGACATTTGATTAACCTTTTCTTCTAATAATTTCAATTAAACAGTTGTAAAACTAAACTTACCTGTACGCTTCCAGAAGTTCAGTACACCATATTCCATCTGGATACTCCTTAATCAAACGTTTGAGATTATTTTTAACAGTTACTGGTACACCTTCATCTGCGTCTTCATCAATAGGAATTTTTAATACATTATAATTGGTATTTCCACTAGTAGTGCTATTGAAACTACTGGTACAGTTACTCTTATGACAATAATCAGATTTAAAAGTGGTTGACGAATGACTCATACGTAGTTTTTCGGCAACAAATTTTTTTGTTATATTCGTTTGTTCTAATGTTTTTGAAACTTGCTTTAAATCATGGTCAATATTGTATCTGACAGGTGGTTTTTCTATAACAGCATTTAAAAAGCTATCTTTATCTGCAAGAGGCTTTTTGGGATCATTAGAGTTGCTAGATGATTTATTGAAAACTTGGTAATCTGATGAATGGTTTGTTGAATTTGATATAATGCTAGCTGCTGATGATTGAGGTTTATAACTTGTAGGTGGGTAAAATATTTTCTGAGATTGAGTTTTTGGCATAGCAGAAAAATGTCTTGGCGTTGAAGTAACTACATGTCGTTTCCTAGAAAAAGGATATTTTTTGCAATTTTAATCGGGTATATTACATTACTTACATTAGTGGCGGCATCATTCTATTCCTATTCTTCTTAGTGTCTACTCTTTGCCTAGACACCAATTCCATAACATGGGAAGATTTTTCAGAAACTACTGGATGTACAAGAGCAAACGGTCCATTGCCCTGAACCTATTTGAGTGTTAGTTAATAATAAATAATAATAGTAATATTAATGATAAATCATTAAAAACATCAATAAAAAAAGCCCTATATTGAATCAAGAGAATTTACATTCTATACAGATTCATCCTCTAGAGGAACATATTTTGAATTTACATCCATTATCATAAAAAAAATAATATAGGAAAGTAGATACTATCACATCACAACTGTCAAAATTAAGTTAATGTTTAAATCACATGCCACAAAATTGTTTTGGCATGAGCAATAAATTGTTTAACATAAGATACAATAGCTCAAAGAAAAGCATAAATAATAATACAACAGTATAGTATAAGGAAACAAAATTATAAACTGCATATTCAGCATTATTAGCAGTGGCTGACAGACACTGTACTTTGCATTGTAACTTACCTGCAGAGTGTCAGGAATAGAACGTAAAAAAAACTCCAAGCTGTTATATCCTAATTTTTGGTATGGAATTGGTTCACCTATGGTATTTCTGTAGTCTTTGGCTAACTGCTGAATGGTTATTGCTGTCGGGGTAGCAGTTAGAAGACCCCTTAACATTTTCTTTTGAGCATCCATAATTTAGAATGAATTGTCTGTTAACAGAAAGTCGTTTGGAATTCACATATTAATTAAAACAAACAATACAATGCTAATTAAAAAATACCCAGATTATGAATACTAAACCACCAAATTAAGTATGGCGGAAGGCATGGCATTGAATAAAAACAACTTTGTCAGTTCAGTTTAGCCAACAAAATTTGTTTAAAAATCAAAGTGTTAGGCTCATCTTCCACTATAGCGAAAATAAACGCCCTTTTAGGTGCCATTGTCAATTTGACAAATAGTTTAACGAAAATAAAATTTAGGAGAAATATATTTGTGAAAATGGAAACAGAAATGCAATATATTGTGCGCGAAGACCTCATTCAAGCAGGAGAAAATGTTTTGGCTCGTGATTTGTATAAGAAATCACGATTGTATTACAAACTGTTTATGAAGATATTTTTTTCTATCCTTGCCGTAGCTCTGATGGTTTTCATGGTATTATTTAAAACAAGGATTCATTATGGACATTTTCATTGGGAGGAAATGAATAAAAACATTTCCAGAATTTCCGCCTAAAATTCATTGTGTGAATTATGGATTTGCGGAATATTTTAATTTAAAAGTGATCTTTCTGTTGTTTATATGTTAAAAAGCGAAATAATAGGATAATTCAAACCATAATTGTAAATTTTCATTGTTGTTTATTAGGATTATTTTTTTCTCTATTAATTAATAGTTTAATGCGTTTTAAACTCATTAATTTTTACGTACATATTCATATTTCCGTTTATATGTTATAAAAACCTTAGGTGTAAATCTTTATAAATAGCTTTAAATCATTTTATAAAAATATTAATCTGTATTCACCTTAAGAAAATCCAAATGTGAGATGGGCTTAAATTTCGGTTTGCTCTGACACTTGTCAGTTTTCGACTAGTTAACCTCACTTTCTATTATAGGTTATTTAACCAAGGTTTTTGATATTAAGTTATATGATTATTTAAAAAAGCCGCTTTCGTTTATTTAAAATGTTGATGAGACCATCTTTAAATAACAGACTGTTCCTAAATAGGGTTGTCAGTTCGGATTTAGTGAAAACATCTTTTTGTACATCACATACCAGTAGTCAACAAGTACCTGCTGTTAAAAATGCCGAAGAACATTATGAAAAGCAACTAAAAGTCTTTCAAACCTTAACCAATGTTACTAAGAAAGTTCGTACAAAGAAACCGCAAAAGCCTCCGTTTGTTAAAAATTTTCTTTTGGGTAAATTTGATACCGACATGCTTGCTTATGCAGAACTAAATAAAGAAGACACCAAAAATTTGGAGGACAATGTTAAATTGCTAAAAAATTTAATGAAACAAGATCACATGTCTCAATCGACTTCACTATCAAAAAAGTTCAGACAAAATCTTTCAGACTTTAAAGCCATAGGACTTCAAGCTCCTCAGTTAATGGATGGTATCGAGTGTAATATAACAGAAAGTTGTAGGTTTTTAGAAGCTTTATCTGAAAGTAATTTGAGAAATGGTATAGTCAATAATGAACAGTTTGGCGTACAAATTATCAATAAATTTGCAAACGAACAATTAAAAATAAAATACCTTACAGAACTCATGAATGGAGAAAAGTTATCAGCAATGTGCATTTCTGAATCCAAAGCGCTTGATATAAGTTCTTTCAAAACTAAAGCTAAATTATCTTCGGATGGAAAAAATTGGGTAAGTTAATTTAAAATTAAAATTTAGTAGTCTAACTTTGATCTATATATATATTTTGTAGATTTTAAATGGCGAAAAATCTTATGTAGTTAATGGTAAATCTGCAGATTTTCTTGTTGTGTTTGCTGTTACCAAAATTATTACAAAAGACATAATAAAAGAAATAAAATTATCTGCTTTTTTGGTTGATAAAAATTTACCAGGCATTACAATTACAGAAATTGATACCAAAGGCATAGAAATGGTTAATATAGTGTTTAGTGATACTCCCATTCCATCAGGTAAATTTTCTGTTAATTGGTGGTTGTTTTATTTTAAATATGGTTAGAATCATAATCTGTTTTTAGAAAATGTTATTGGTGAATTACATAATGGACAAAAACTGTTAACATCTTTGATAACAGAAAGTAGACTTAGTGTCGCTCCAATGGGTATAACTGTGACAAAAAATATTATAAATAATCTGATAAATGAAATTAGAAGCAAGTCCGATGAAAGAAATATGTTACATGATACAGACGGTGTTAAGGAAAATATTGGTCAGGTAAACATGATTTAAACCTTCCCCAGTTTGATAGTAATATATTTTGTGTTATATACTTTTTTAGATGTCTGTGGCACTTTATGGTATGGAAAGTGCTGCATATTTGACCTCTGGATTAATAGATAATTATACCGATCAAGATATTGAAGCTGAATCGATAATTTCAAAGGTAAATTACATCTCAATTGTATAATCCATTTAAAAAAATCAATTATTTTGCTTTTAATTTTAGGTATTTTCATCTGAACAAACTATGAAATGTGCAGTATCAACTATGAACATGATAGGCTTGTCTGGATTAGCAGAATCTCATTGGTTGAAACCTCTTTTCGAAGAAGCTGTAAGATTTAAGACATTAAACGAACCTGATGAGGGTTTAAAAATTATTTTAGCACTACTGTGTCTTCAGCATGCAGGAGTAAGTGACAAATCATCATTTATTAGTTAATAGTGACATTAAAACTGCTTTATTAATTTTATTTTCAGCCGGATATGAACGATATCGTCAGTAAAATAAGAAATCCCTTATTCCACGGAGGGTTTACATTCAGAAGAATGTGGACGAATCGAAGGAATAACGAGGACAACCCCAAATTAGATTTAGAATTAGGCGATTATTTACATCCTTCTTTAGAGAACACTTCCAAACATTTAGAGTGAGTAATTATTTCTTTTAGCAAAATAAATTTTGATGGATTCATTGTTTTGATTTAGGTATTGTGTGAAAAGGTTAGAATTTGCGGCGGAAATAATGCTAGCCAGATATGGTCCAGAAGTAGTGAACTATCACATGGATTTGAAGAGATTAGGTGAATCTATTATAGATACTTATGTAATGGCAGCTTGCATAGGTAAGTACCAAGTAGTTTTGAGTGAAATTTAAATATAATTATTGTTTGGATTAAATCCGGCTCGAAGGACCATGTCGGGTTTAAACGGGATTTGTGCTACTCCAGCCCTAATCGCCTTAATAGTTGGCCAATGACTGGCCATAAAATTGGACTGTATAATTTTACCTGCATCTAAATGATGCTTCTATATCTTAGAACATCCTAAATCTTGGTGGCAGGTATTGCAGTTATCCTTTGAATTTTATAGGTCAGTTTCCTGTTTCCAGTCCTTTGCTCTATATATAACTTGAGGGTTTTGGTGTGCCATCACACAAAATAAAATAAAAATCGTTTGTTGTGCTCTTGAAATTCCATTATAATCTTACACAGTATTTTATTTGGATATTTTCTTCACTGCTGATGTTGTCTTTCTTAGAATTTCTCTTCCTGCATCTGTCTTGGATATTTTTTTGGCGAGTAGAATTTTTTTTTGGCAGACAGATACTTTATATTTTGTTTTCGTGAGTAATTACTAAATTTTCTGACCTTCCACATTCTGATAAGAATTTTTTTGTTACAAAAATGATTGGACCTGGTCTATATATGATATAATACAAAAATAAAATAAAAATCGTTTGTTGTGCTCTTGAAATTCCATTATAATCTTCCACAGTATTTTATTTGGATATTTTCTTCACTGCTGATGTTGTCTTTCTTAGAATTTCTCTTCCTGCATCTGTCTTGGATATTTTTTTTGGGGGTAGAATTTTTTTTTTGGCAGACAGATACTTTATATTTTGTTTTCGTGAGTAATTACTAAATTTTCTGACCTTCCACATTCTGATAAGAATTTTTTTGTTACAAAAATGATTGGGCCTGGTCTATATATGACATAATACAAAAATAAAATAAAAATCGTTTGTTGTGCTCTTGAAATTCCATTATAATCTTACACAGTATTTTATTTGGATATTTTCTTCACTGCTGATGTTGTCTTTCTTAGAATTTCTCTTCCTGCATCTGTCTTGGATATTTTTTTTGGGGGTAGAATTTGTTTTTGGCAGACAGATACTTTATATTTTGTTTTCGTGAGTAATTACTAAATTTTCTGATCTTCCACATTCTGATAAGAATTTTTTTGTTACAAAAATGATTGGACCTGGTCTATATATGATATAATACAAAAATAAAATAAAAATCGTTTGTTGTGCTCTTGAAATTCCATTGTAATCTTACACAGTATTTTATTTGGATATTTTCTTCACTGCTGATGTTGTCTTTCTTAGAATTTCTCTTCCTGCATCTGTCTTGGATATTTTTTTTGGGGGTAGAATTTTTTTTTGGCAGACAGATACTTTATATTTTGTTTTCGTGAGTAATTACTAAATTTTCTGATCTTCCACATTCTGATAAGAATTTTTTTGTTACAAAAATGATTGGACCTGGTCTATATATGATATAATACAAAAATAAAATAAAAATCGTTTGTTGTGCTCTTGAAATTCCATTGTAATCTTACACAGTATTTTATTTGGATATTTTCTTCACTGCTGATGTTGTCTTTCTTAGAATTTCTCTTCCTGCATCTGTCTTGGATATTTTTTTTGGGGGTAGAATTTTTTTTTGGCAGACAGATACTTTATATTTTGTTTTCGTGAGTAATTACTAAATTTTCTGATCTTCCACATTCTGATAAGAATTTTTTTGTTACAAAAATGATTGGACCTGGTCTATATATGATATAATACAAAAATAAAATAAAAATCGTTTGTTGTGCTCTTGAAATTCCATTGTAATCTTACACAGTATTTTATTTGGATATTTTCTTCACTGCTGATGTTGTCTTTCTTAGAATTTCTCTTCCTGCATATGTCTTGGATATTTTTTTTGGGGGTAGAATTTTTTTTTGGCAGACAGATACTTTATATTTTGTTTTCGTGAGTAATTACTAAATTTTCTGACTTTCCACATTCTGATAAGAATTTTTTTGTTACAAAAATGATTGGACCTGGTCTATATATGATATAATAGAAAAATAAAATAAAAATCGTTTGTTGTGCTCTTGAAATTCCATTGTAATCTTACACAGTATTTTATTTGGATATTTTCTTCACTGCTGATGTTGTCTTTCTTAGAATTTCTATTCCTGCATCTGTCTTGGATATTTTTTTGGCGAGTAGAAATTTTTTTTTGACAGACAGACACTTTCTATTTTATTTTCATGACTAATTACTAATGAAATGGTATGGTGTTAAAAATCTACTCGTCTGACGTAGGGTTGAATATCTTAGTATTTTCGTTGTGTTAAAATTGGACCTATTGAATAATTTTTAATTTTTTCAGCAAGGGCATCCAGATCTTATTGTATCGGTCTGCAAAACGGCGATATGGAAATGACATTGGCCATGTCTTTCTGTAACCAAGCCGTCGAAAGGGTCAAATACAATATTAATAAATTATACTTAGGAGCTTACCATACGAACGATCAAAATTACAGGGCGATCGCAAAGAAGATATTCAAATTTAAGGAATATTTTCCGAAACATCCGTTGACTAGGAATTTTTAGTTTTGAAGTTATTTGTAGATATAAATATTTATTAAACGTTTTAATATGAATTTGGTTGTTTTATTTTACTAATTATTTATACAAATACCAATTTTTGATAGAAAATAGTTATTTATGAATCGAGAAATCTTCGAATGAGGCCAGAAAGGTAAGAGTCTTCCTAAATGATACTTTTTGATGTTGATTTTATTTTAGGCACCGAAATTTTGAATCCGCCCAATAAAAGTTGAATTATTTAAAAGTAAAAAACAAATAAGATAAAAATAAGTTTTAATCCTTAAGTTTGTATTTGTAAAAAAGCTCTGAGCAATAAATATTTTTTTTAGTTTGATTGTTGTCATTACATTTGCGCCATTATTTTTCAACCAGTCGACTTTTAAAACAAAATATATTTTTTTTCAAGCGTATTTATTGAGAAGGAGTCTTATTATATTACGCGTAAAAATTTCGCAGCGTGCCTGCATGGTTGAGGATTATTTTAAAGCCAACGATTCGTACACAATTGCTCAGCGGCGTTTTTGTGATGCGCTATCGGTGATGTTAGTTCACGCGTGGTTAAAAAAATTTAGAGAACAATGAGTTGTTACAAATGTCGAGGATTACACGATTTACAGCCTGTCGCACCCTCTCAATATCACAAAAACGCTGCTGAGCAACTGTGTACGAATCGTTGGCTTTAAAATAAGCCACAACCATGTAGGCACGCTGCGAACTCGTCCACTGTTCCATGATAACTTAAATCCGCACTTGTCCGCTATATACGCTCGACGTAATATTTTCATGGAATTTCGAACAGGGTCGGTGTAAGGTAAGTTTAAAACCTAAAATATACCCTGTACAATAATAATGAAAGTCCATTTATTGGATATTAAAGATGGATTTTACCGGTTTTGGAGTTAAAAAAAATCTATTCAGATATTAACAGAATTGTTTTGAATGAACAAATAAAAATCAGAAAAAAAAGTACCACTTCATCCACATATTTTTTTCGGTTTAGATTTCAATTTTGTTTTTTTATATTAAACTTTATTAGCTCTGTATATAGACTACATACCTCCCCGCTTAACGTTACTTCGTCCTACTTATATTAATGTCAGCTGAATACATGTCCGGATCTAATTCTCTCCCCGAAATTTCTCAGGGGCTGCAAGTCAACTCCATGCCGCCAACAATTGCTAATTAATTATCCTATGAGTCACTCTGTAAATTGTTTATGAGGAAAATATTTATGAAACTTCATATAAATGAATTATAATAATGTCGATGTATCATATTTACTATGCAAATACGACTGCTTATCTACATATCATTTAATTTAGTTCCTTTCACCTTTCATATCTTTATATAGAGATAATTATACCTAGTCTTAATATTTCCGTTTGTTAGTTGCTTTATTACTGTTACCAGTATAGGATAATTTGCAGGTAAGTGATTATTTTTATTTCCCACATTTTACACAAATTTATTAGTAGAAAGTTGATATATATATATATATATATATATATATATATATATATATATATATATATATATATATATATATATATATATATAACAAAATTGAGACCCTCCATAGCGTTCATTTGTAAGCATTGATTGAAAGACATTTTGACATGAGTTTCTAATGCTTTTCATCATATTTTCTTTGGAGATATATTGTATTAATATACTTCGTCATTAACATAACCTCAAAAAATCTATTGTACTCAAATCTGGTGATCTAGGAGGCCAGCGAAACGAATTAGCTTACGCGTGTTACAAACTTTCAGTATGACCCTCGTAGTATTATCTATTCTTTTCCAAAAACAGAATAGTGTGTACAAAAAATATTTTGATAAAATTAGTTTTGATTGTTTATGAAATTAAAAATATTTTGGTTCTGGATCCAAAGTAAATAAAAACATTATAAGTATATTTTGCTATCAAGAGATTTATCATTTATCACAATAAACAAATTAAAGCAAAAAGTAAAGGTCAGAAGTTTATCTCTTTAGATAGGATTCCCAACTGCCGCATTCATCAATCAGTCACTTGGAAATAGAATGTAACGAACGTTTAAAAAATATTCGGATTTAATTTTTAATTTTGCATATAGTTTGTGTTTGAGGATGGAGAATTATTATTCCGAAACGTATGTGATAAGTATTTTTTAAATTTTTTTTTATATTGTATTTGAACTTTATTTATAGTGATGATTATGACGAAGTAGATGCTATTCAAGTTATCGATTTTAATAAATGGAGACAACTACATATGGATGATGAGTATAATTTGTGTTTGGGAATGGGTATGACGTCTTTAGGGACACTGATTCTGTTAGGTAGGACAATTTTCCTTTTGTATAATCTATTTTCCAATACAACTTGCTTCGAATTGAGCTTAAAATTGTTAAATTCAAACTGATTTAAACGGCTATTTTTAAGAGAGAAATTTATATAGGTTCAGTTGTTTTTTCATCTAAAATTTTCACTTTTTCTACTAAAAAATTTTTTGTTAGTAAGTTCAGATTTTGCCAACCAATTTTTCATCCGAAATTTCCCCTTTTCCATCACTTTTTCCACTAAGAAAATTTTTGTTGATAAGTTAAGATTTTTCCAACCAATTTTTCATCCGGAATTACCAATTTTCCATCATTTTTTCCAGTAAGAAATTTTTGTTGGTAAGTTTAGATTTTTCCAACCAATTTTTCATTAAAAATTACCCCTTTTCCATAACTTTTTCTACTAAAAAAATTTCTCGTTGTTAAGTTCAGATTTTGACAACCAATTTTGCATCCGAAATTACCCCTTTTCCATAATTTTTTCCAGTATGAAAATTTTTGTTGGTAAGTTCAGATTTTACCAACCAATTTTTCATCCGAAATTACCCCTTTTCCATCAATTTTTCCACTAAGAAAATTTTTGTTGATAAGTTGAGAATTTCCAACCAATTTTTCATTAAAAATTACCCCTTTTCCATAACTTTTTCTACTAAAAAAATTTCTTGTTGTTAAGTTCAGATTTTGACAACCAATTTTGCATCCGAAATTACCCCTTTTCCATAATTTTTTCCAGTATGAAAATTTTTGTTGGTAAGTTCAGATTTTACCAACCAATTTTTCATCCGAAATTACCCCTTTTCCATCAATTTTTCCACTAAGAAAATTTTTGTTGATAAGTTGAGATTTTTCCAACCAATTTTTCATTAAAAATTACCCCTTTTCCATAACTTTTTCTACTAAAAAAATTTCTTGTTGTTAAGTTCAGATTTTGACAACCAATTTTGCATCCGAAATTACCCCTTTTCCATAATTTTTTCCAGTATGAAAATTTTTGTTGGTAAGTTCAGATTTTACCAACCAATTTTTCATCCGAAATTACCCCTTTTCCATCAATTTTTCCACTAAGAAAATTTTTGTTGATAAGTTGAGATTTTTCCAACCAATTTTTCATTAAAAATTACCCCTTTTCCATAACTTTTTCTACTAAAAAAATTTCTTGTTAAGTTCAGATTTTGACAACCAATTTTTCATCCGAAATTACCCCTTTTCCATAATTTTTTCCAGTATGAAAATTTTTGGTAAATTCAGATTTTACCAACCAATTTTTCATCCGAAATTACCCCTTTTCCATCACTTTTTCCACTAAGAAAATTTTTGTTGATAAGTTAAGATTTTTCCAACCAATTTTTCATCCGGAATTACCAATTTTCCATCATTTTTTCCAGTAAGAAATTTTTGTTGGTAAGTTTAGATTTTGCGAACCAATTTTTCATTAAAAATTACCCCTTTTCCATAACTTTTTCTACTAAAAAAATTTCTTGTTGTTAAGTTCAGATTTTGACAACCAATTTTGCATCCGAAATTACCCCTTTTCCATAATTTTTTCCAGTATGAAAATTTTTGTTGGTAAATTCAGATTTTTCCAACCAATTTTTCATCCGGAATTACCCATTTTCCATCATTTTTTCCAGTAAGAAATTTTTGTTGGTAAGTTTAGATTTTGCCAACCAATTTTTCATTAAAAATTACCCCTTTTCCATTAAAAATTACCCCTTTTCCATAACTTTTTCTACTAAAAAAATTTCTTGTTGGTAACTTCAGATTTTGCCAACCAATTTTTTATCCGAAATTACCCCTTTTCCATCACTTTTTCCACTAAGAAAATTTTTGTTGATAAGTTGAGATTTTTCCAACCAATTTTTCATCCGGAATTACCCATTTTTCATCATTTTTTCCAGTAAGAAATTTTTGTTGGTAAGATTAGATTTTGCCAACCAATTTTTCAATCAAAATTACCCCTATTCCATCACTTTTTCCACTAAAAAGTTTTTGTTGGTAATTTCAGATTTTGCCAACCAATTTTTCATCCGAAATTACCCCTTTTCCATCATTTTTTCAAATAAATAAATTTGTTGGTAAGTTCAGATTTTGCCAACCAGTTTTTCATTCAAAATTACCCCTTGTTCATTAATTTTTTTCCTCTAAAAAAATTTTTGTTGGTAAGTTCAGATTTTGCCAACCAATTTTTCATACGAAATTACCCGTTTTTATCGAATTTCTATTTCCGAACAATTTTTAATACGGTATTTTTTTTTCTTCTAAAATAAATTGGAAAAATCGTCGAAAAATCTGCAATTTAGATATCTG
Organism: Crepidodera aurea; assembly: GCA_949320105.2. Lineage (NCBI taxonomy): Eukaryota > Metazoa > Arthropoda > Insecta > Coleoptera > Chrysomelidae > Crepidodera > Crepidodera aurea. The sequence goes on along the minus strand of OX439475.1, from coordinate 8,360,201 downwards.
CAGTTTTCAAATTTCTTCGAAAAGAAAACTATCAAACTTTCAAATATTTATAAGCCCATTTTTGATTTACTTACGATATTTTTGTTACACTTGCTACACAGTAAAAAAAATCGAGTTTTGAATTAAAAATAAGTTTCAGAAAGCAAGTTTAACAAATGTACTTTTTTGATAGAAAAATCGATGAACCAACTAACAATACAAGATGATGCAGATGAGAACGATGCTACATTACAAAGATTGTCTTTGGCTCACGAACGATTACATAATATGCCAAAGATTTTATTAGAACAAGTAGCATCGGACGTCAAAATTTTGGACATAAGTCACAACGAATTCGAGTAAGTACAGGTCTTAAAATTATAGTCTGTTTATAAATTTACCGTTTGATTTCATACCTGCATAAACAATTAATATAAAATTCTTCATTATTTATTTTTCTATATGGTTATTAAATTTTAAATTTTTATGAAAACTTTAGTGAATTTTTCTAATTATATTAAATTTTTTTAGCAAGCTAGATTTTTTAGACCTTTTTCCTCAATTGACAACTTTAATCTGTGATCATAATAATATTAACTCCGAATGCTATTTGCCGTATTTACCAAAGCTTGAATTATTGTGGATAAATCATTGCAAGGTAGGTCATTTTTTTTAGATATATAGAGAAACATTTTTTATAAAATTAATCTACAATTATCGCTGACATGGATATTATTTTGTGTCCCCCCCCTGGAGCTGCCGTTAGTTTCTTATACAAAATTCATTCTGTGTAAAACAAATTTTAATTTTTTTTGTAGTCTAGGTCCATTTATAACCTGAAAAATTCACTTTTTCTCTTAAAAATAGCCCAAACATTTTTTTTCGGTAATTTTGACTTTGCCAATCGTTTCTTATACAAAATTCATTCTGCGTAAACCAAATTTTAATTTTTTTGAATTTTTTTTGTAGTCTAGGTCCATTTATACACTAAAAAAACTCATTTTTTCTCCCAAAAATGGCCCAAACATTTTTTTTCGGTAATTTTGACATTGCCAATCGTTTCTTATACAAAATTGATTCTGCGTAAACCAAATTTGAATTTTTTTGTAGAGTCTATGTCCATTTATACACTAAAAAAACTCACTTTTTCTCTCAAAAATGGCCCAAACATTTTTTTCCGTAATTTTGACATTGCCAATCGTTTCTTATACAAAATTGATTCTGCGTAAACCAAATTTGAATTTTTTTGTAGAGTCTATGTCCATTTATACACTAAAAAAACTCACTTTTTCTCTCAAAAATAGCCCAAACATTTTTTTTCGGTAATTTTGACTTTGCCAATCGTTTCTTATACAAAATTCATTCTGCGTAAACTAAATTTTAATTTTTTTGAATTTTTTTTGTAGTCTAGGTTCATTTATACACTAAAAAAACTCATTTTTTCTCCCAAAAATGGCCCAAACATTTTTTTTCGGTAATTTTGACATTGCCAATCGTTTCTTATACAAAATTGATTCTGCGTAAACCAAATTTGAATTTTTTGTAGAGTCTATGTCCATTTATACACTAAAAAAACTCACTTTTTCTCTCAAAAATGGCTCAAACATTTTTTTTCCGTAATTTTGACATTGCCAATCGTTTCTTATACAAAATTCATTCTGCGTAAACCAAATTTTAATTTTTTTGAATTTTTTTATAGATCCTAGGTCCATTTGTACCCTAGAAAACTAACTATTTCTCTCAAAAATAGCCCAAACATTTTTTTTTCGGTAATTTTGACATTGCCAATCGTTTCTTATACAAAATGCATTCTGCGTAAACCAAATTTTAATTTTGTTGAATTTTTTTTGTAGTCTAGGTCCATTTATATACTAAAAAAACCCACTTTTTCTCTCAAAAATGGCCCAAACATTTTTTTTGGGTAATTTTGACATTGCCAATCGTTTCTTATACAAAATTGATTCTGCGTAAACCAAATTTGAATTTTTTGTAGAGTCTATGTCCATTTATACACTAAAAAAACTCACTTTTTCTCTCAAAAATGGCTCAAACATTTTTTTTCCGTAATTTTGACATTGCCAATCGTTTCTTATACAAAATTCATTCTGCGTAAACCAAATTTTAATTTTTTTGAATTTTTTTATAGATCCTAGGTCCATTTGTACCCTAGAAAACTAACTATTTCTCTCAAAAATAGCCCAAACATTTTTTTTTCGGTAATTTTGACATTGCCAATCGTTTCTTATACAAAATGCATTCTGCGTAAACCAAATTTTAATTTTGTTGAATTTTTTTTGTAGTCTAGGTCCATTTATATACTAAAAAAACTCACTTTTTCTCTCAAAAATGGCCCAAACATTTTTTTGGGTAATTTTGACATTGCCAATCGTTTCTTATACAAAATTGATTCTGCGTAAACCAAATTTGAATTTTTTGTAGAGTCTATGTCCATTTATACACTAAAAAAACTCACTTTTTCTCTCAAAAATGGCTCAAACATTTTTTTTCCGTAATTTTGACATTGCCAATCGTTTCTTATACAAAATTCATTCTGCGTAAACCAAATTTTAATTTTTTTGAATTTTTTTATAGATCCTAGGTCCATTTGTACCCTAGAAAACTAACTATTTCTCTCAAAAATAGCCCAAACATTTTTTTTTCGGTAATTTTGACATTGCCAATCGTTTCTTATACAAAATGCATTCTGCGTAAACCAAATTTTAATTTTGTTGAATTTTTTTTGTAGTCTAGGTCCATTTATATACTAAAAAAACTCACTTTTTCTCTCAAAAATGGCCCAAACATTTTTTTTGGGTAATTTTGACATTGCCAATCGTTTCTTATACAAAATTGATTCTGCGTAAACCAAATTTGAATTTTTTTGTAGAGTCTATGTCCATTTATACACTAAAAAAACTCACTTTTTCTCTCAAAAATAGCCCAAACATTTTTTTTCGGTAATTCTGACTTTGCCAATCGTTTCTTATACAAAATTCATTTTGCGTAAACTAAATTTTAATTTTTTTGAATTTTTTTTGTAGTCTAGGTCCATTTATACACTAAAAAAACTCATTTTTTCTCCCAAAAATGGCCCAAACATTTTTTTTCGGTAATTTTGACATTGCCAATCGTTTCTTATACAAAATTGATTCTGCGTAAACCAAATTTGAATTTTTTGTAGAGTCTATGTCCATTTATACACTAAAAAAACTCACTTTTTCTCTCAAAAATGGCTCAAACATTTTTTTTCCGTAATTTTGACATTGCCAATCGTTTCTTATACAAAATTCATTCTGCGTAAACCAAATTTTAATTTTTTTGAATTTTTTTATAGATCCTAGGTCCATTTGTACCCTAGAAAACTAACTATTTCTCTCAAAAATAGCCCAAACATTTTTTTTTCGGTAATTTTGACATTGCCAATCGTTTCTTATACAAAATGCATTCTGCGTAAACCAAATTTTAATTTTGTTGAATTTTTTTTGTAGTCTAGGTCCATTTATATACTAAAAAAACTCACTTTTTCCCTCAAAAATGGTCCAAACATTTTTTTTGGGTAATTTTGACATTGCCAATCGTTTCTTATACAAAATTGATTCTGCGTAAACCAAATTTGAATTTTTTTGTAGAGTCTATGTCCATTTATACACTAAAAAAACTCACTTTTTCTCTCAAAAATGGCCCAAACATTTTTTTTCCGTAATTTTGACATTGCTAATCGTTTCTTATACAAAATTCATTCTGCGTAAACCAAAGTCTATATAATTTTTTTTTGCTGATTCAACTGTGCTTGATTTAGTTTTAAAAATGGCTTTTTAGTCAAGTTTTCTTACTTTATTTTACACTTACATTTTTTTTAGATACTAGATATATATCCTTGGATTTATAAATTAAGCATTTCTTGTCCGAATCTCAGGTATTTATCCTTAATGAGCAATCCAGGTGCGCCATTTTCTTTATATGGAGGAAACGTGAAAGAACGAACTCATTACAGGTAAATTTGCTTTCAAAATTCCTTTTTTGCTTTTATTGACCGATTTTTTTTAGGTTATTTATTTTATCCCTATTTCCAAAATTGTTGCACGTCGATAATAAGCCAGTAAACAACGATGAGAGGAAGAAATCTCGAAAATTATACCAGAAACACGTCATAGACATTCTGACGACCAAAGTTCAACAAAACTTGCCAGATTGCGTTAGGAGAGCTTCTCGAAGAATGTCAATGATGGTGTCGACTGAAAATTTAACGAATCTTCAAAAGAAAAATTATATTGTTTGAAATTCAAATTGTAAATAAAAATAATAATATTTTGTTGTATAGAATAAAATTATTTAAAAAACTGTGGTATCTTTTTTTTTCGTTTATAATCAGGGATGTATTGAGCTTCATAAGTTTGGGGGGGTGACTCATGTTGAAAATGCAGACTCGTCAAGGAAAATTTGCCGACTATGGCGTGAAAATGCCGACTCAGACGAAAATGTCGACTCGGTACAAAAGTTTGGGGGGTATCACACCCCCAACACCCCCGCCTCGGTACGCCCCTGTTTATCATTGATCTCAGAAAAAATAGTACATGAGACAGTTTGACAATTATTTTTGTTGGTATTAAGTCGAAAAAATAAAATAAAAATAGATCTGCGATGGCACTTTAAGTTGGCTGTCAAAATCCAGCAGACAAACGATGTTATTTTATGACCTCAGAAAAAATGGTATACTAAAGAGTATGACTATTTAAAAAAGTGATGGAATTAACTAAAAAAAATAACTAAATATTATTACATAAGAAAAAATATGATAATATACAAAATAGTATGATTTTTTTGGCTGATATTAAAAGAAAAATAAATAAAAAGGGTTAAAATCTGTCAGAAAAAATAGTATACAAAAGAGATTGTTGTTTTTGGCTGATTTTAAAAGAACAATAAATAAAAACAGTTCTTTTAAAATCTGTCAAAATCTATCTGATAATTTTATGACCTCAGAAAAAATAGTATACAAAAGAGTATGACTATTTAAAAAAGTGATGGAATTAACTAAAAAAAAACATAAGAAAAAATATGATTATATACAAAATAGTATGTTTTTTTGGCTGATATTAAAAGAAAAATAAATAAGAACGGTTAAAATCTGTCAAAATCTACCTCACAATTTTACCACCTCAGAAAAAATAATATACAAAAGAGTTTGATTTTTTTGGCTGATTTTAAAAGAAAAAAAATAAAAACGGTTCTTTTAAAATCTGTCAAAATCTATCTGACAATTTTATGAGCTCAGAAAAAATAGTATACAAAAGAGTATGACTATTTAAAAAAGTGATCTGATATTAAAAGAAAAATAAATAAAAACAGTTAAAATCTGTCAAAATAGTAGCTTTTTTTGGATGATATTAAAAGAAAAATAAATAAAAACATTTCTTTTAAAATCTGTCAAAATCTATCTGCCAATTTTATAACCTCAGAAAAAATAGTATACAAAAGAGTATGCCTTTTTAAAAAAGTGATGGAATTAATTAAAAAAAAATAAATAAATATGGTTACATAAGAAAAAATATGATAATAGGTATACAAAAAAGTATGCTTTTTTTGGATGATATTAAAAGAAAAATAAATAAGAACGGTTAAAATCTGTCAAAATCTACCTCACAATTTTACCACCTCAGAAAAAATAATATACAAAAGAGTTTGATTTTTTTGGCTGATTTTAAAAGAAAAAAAATAAAAACGGTTCTTTTAAAATCTGTCAAAATCTATCTGACAATTTTATGAGCTCAGAAAAAATAGTATACAAAAGAGTATGACTATTTAAAAAAGTGATCTGATATTAAAAGAAAAATAAATAAAAACATTTCTTTTAAAATCTGTCAAAATCTATCTGACAATTTTATAACCTCAGAAAAAATAGTATACAAAAGAGTATGCCTTTTTAAAAAAGTGATGGAATTAATTAAAAAAAAATAAATAAATATTGTTACATAAGAAAAAATATGATAATAGGTATACAAAAAAGTATGCTTTTTTTGGATGATATTAAAAGAAAAATAAATAAAAACGGTTAAAGTCTGTCAAAATCTACCTCACAATTTTACCACCTCAGAAAAAATAGTATACAAAAGAGTTTGATTTTTTTGGCTGATATTAAAAGAAAAATAAATAAAAACAGTTGTTTTAAAATCTGTCAAAATCTATCTGGCAATTTTATGACCTCAGAAAAAATAGTATACAAAAGAGTATGACTATTTAAAAAAGTGATGGAATTAATTAAAAAAAAACATAAGAAAAAATATGATTATATACAAAATAGTATGTTTTTTTGGCTGATATTAAAAGAAAAATAAATAAGAACGGTTAAAATCTGTCAAAATCAACCTCACAATTTTACCACCTCAGAAAAAATAATATGGCTGATTTTAAAAGAAAAAAAATAAAAACGGTTCTTTTAAAATCTGTCAAAATCTATCTGACAATTTTATGAGCTCAGAAAAAATAGTATACAAAGAGTGTGACTATTTAAAAAAGTGATGGAATTAACTAAAAAAAAAACATAAGAAAAAATATGATTATATACAAAATAGTATGTTTTTTTGGCTGATATTAAAAGAAAAATAAATAAGAACGGTTAAAATCTGTCAAAAACTACCTCACAATTTTACCACCTCAGAAAAAATAATATACAAAAGAGTTTGATTTTTTTGGCTCATTTTAAAAGAAAAAAAAATAAAAACAGTTCTTTTAAAATCTGTCAAAATCTGTCTGACAAGTTTATGAGCTCAGAAAAAATAGTATACAAAAGAGTATGACTATTTAAAAAAGTGATCTGATATTAAAAGAAAAATAAATAAAAACATTTCTTTTAAAATCTGTCAAAATCTATCTGACAATTTTATAACCTCAGAAAAAATAGTATACAAAAGAGTATGACTATTTAAAAAAGTGATCTGATATTAAAAGAAAAATAAATAAAAACAGTTAAAATCTGTCAAAATAGTAGCTTTTTTTGGATGATATTAAAAGAAAAATAAATAAAAACATTTCTTTTAAAATCTGTCAAAATCTATCTGACAATTTTATAACCTCAGAAAAAATAGTATACAAAAGAGTATGCCTTTTTAAAAAAGTGATGGAATTAATTAAAAAAAAATAAATAAATATTGTTACATAAGAAAAAATATGATAATAGGTATACAAAATAGTATGCTTTTTTTGGATGATATTAAAAGAAAAATAAATAAAAACGGTTAAAGTCTGTCAAAATCTACTTCACAATTTTACCACCTCAGAAAAAATAGTATACAAAAGAGTTTGATTTTTTTGGCTGATATTAAAAGAAAAAAAATTAAAACGGTTAAAATCTGTCAAAATCTACCTCACAATTTTACCACCTCAGAAAAAATAGTATACAAAAGAGTTTGATTTTTTTGGCTGATTTTGAAAGAAAAATAAATAAAAACAGTTCTGTCAAAATCTATCTGACAATTTTATGACCTCAGAAAAAATAGTATACAAAAGAGTATGACTATTTAAAAAAGTTATGAAATTAACTAAAAAAATAAATAAGAATAGGTTTCCGACTGCCAAAATTCAGATAATGGATATTTTGTTATATCAGAAATCATAGTAGGCATACAAAAGAGTATGATTATTTATATAATATCCTTATACAATGCTATTAGTGATAACAAAATCTGATAATATAACACTTGTGATAAAAGTACCATAATTGAAACACGTGCTAAAATTGCTTGAAATTTGAACCTATATAAACAGTGTGGTCCTCTGAAAAAAAAGATGCTCACTTTTTCGAAATATTACACAGAATCAAAAATACTAAAAAATTGGGGTTCCTTTTTAATTTAAATTCGTATAAAATCGAAAAATAAATATTTTGCTTCTTAAAATTTACTGCTCATTTAAAACATAAAAAAGATCGTTTTCACCATGTTTCATAAAAAAATATTTTGCAGGAGATAAAAAATAAAAACAAAATAATGATTTATTGCGATTTTTTCGATAATTTTGAGGTTATGTTGAAAAATAATTATTACAAAAGTTTTAGTCTTAATTATCTACAAATTCTACAATACACTTTTTTCGATAGAATGCATATTTCAACATGTTTTCATATAGTTATAGTCCGGGAGCTGAAAGTCGTCGCTGATTTAAAATTTCCTAGACTATTAAAAAAGGAATCCTGTTTTTGAAATTATAAAAAAAACCTCGTAGTTTTCGATGGACGACCCTGTATGATTATCAACAATCGATGTAATTAAGATTTCACCTATGTAAAATATATCACAGCGAATTTACAAAAATTGATCGTTACCTCGGTGAGTCAGTCCAAACAAAATGTTTAATTTTTTATTAATTTTATGTGTACTAGCATTAAAATCTTCAGCTGAAAACGATCTACCCACAAACTATGAATATTTCACTTCTTCAGGTATAGTATCAGGTGTAACCACAAACGAGTCTAGTTTTTTTCTCAATGGAAAGCCTTTTTCGATATACAGTGGTTCCATGCATTATTTTAGAAATCCCAGGGCTTACTGGAGGACCCGGTTGACTCAATTCAGGTATGTCACCCATTTTCTTATAATAATACAATACCTAAGAATGTCTCTCCAAACTTTCAACAACCATCTTTGATTATACAGTGCGCGCGTAAAGTATGGAAACATCAAGATATCTTTGATACCTTGTAAGATACAATAACAAAATTTTGTTTATGTATATTAGATGGACCAGCGATTTTAAATTTTATATTTTTGACGTTGCCGAATGTACAGTCTCTGAGATATACGAACAATATGTTTATTTTTTAATGGGACAACCCGTATATTTTACAATTTTCTGTTATAGTTTTTTGTTGCCGCGTTTCCTAATTTCTTACAATTCATTTTCATTCATTGGCATTATACGAGTTGTCCCATTTAAAAATATTACTGCTAAGAATTTTCCATGAATTCGGGTATTTAAAATCAATTTGACCCTGGTCTAAATGGTATTGGTTAGAATTTTTAAAAGTGTAATATTTTTAAGACGCCATTTTATCCTTATCTTGCATTTAGAGCCGCAGGTTTAAATACAGTAGAAACGTACATTCCATGGAATTTACACGAGCCCAACTCAGGATTCTACGATTTTGGAGGAGATGAATCTGAGATGGAAGATTTTCTTTACTTAGAAGAATTCCTAAAATTAGCTCGGGAGGAAGATTTATTCGTCATTTTAAGACCAGGACCATATATCAGCGCCGAGTATAATTTTGCGGGATTCCCCAGTTGGTTATTAAGAGAAAACCCCATGGGATTTAGAACTGATGAAGAAAATTATATCAAATATGTTTCCAGGTTAATTATTCTATAGAATTTGACGCATGAGGATGACCCTAACTTTGACCTACTTTTAGATATTTCAACGTACTTTTACCCATCTTAGAAAAATACCAATTCACCAAGGGTGGACCAGTGATAGCATTCCAAATTGAAAACGAATATGGTTACACAGGTTACCAAAATTTTTCGCCATCCAAAAACTATCTAGAAATCCTACGACAATTGTATTTGAAAAATGGTATAGTAGAATTGTTAGTAACTTCGGATAATCCAATAGCTATTGGAGATTCGGGGACTCTACCAGGCGTTCTTTTTCAAACTACCAATTTTGGAGACTCGCCCGAAGAATACTTGAGAAAACTTGCTGAATTACAACCAAATAAGTAAGAAATACATCAATTTATGTAGACGCGACCAAATACACTTACAATTTTAGACCTCTCATGGTAATGGAGTTCTGGATTGGATGGTTTGATCATTGGACCGATAATCACCAAGTCAGAAGTGCTAGTGAGATGAAAGATCAGTACGAGCGCATTCTTAAATATCCTTCGTCAGTGAACATTTACATGTTCCACGGTGGTTGCAACTTTGGATTTGGCAACGGCGCCCATTTAAGTCCGTAATATCTTTCTGTTTTTTACAATTTTATCTAGATAACTTTGCATTTTAGATAACGATTTGTTAGATAATTCAGCTTTTTTACCGACTACAACAAGCTACGATTACGACTCACCTTTAACCGAAGCTGGAGATTACACTCAAAAATACTGGGACGTCAAAGAACTTCTTAACCAATATAATCCTATTAAAACCCATCTACCAGACCCACCAACGCTCTTACCAAGAGTTGCTTATCCAAAAATCGCTGTTACCCAGCAACTGCAACTTAGTGACGTCCTGACCAATCAACCACCACACGTATTGCTAAGCAAAAATGTGCTAGCAATGGAGTTACTAGACATCAATAATAAATCTGGACAAAGCTACGGATATGTCGTTTATAGAAAAGAAAATGTGGATTTGGAAGCACAAATGACTCTCAAAATAGAAGGACATGTTTGTGATACACTCATGGTTTTAGTAAATGGTAAATTGGTGTCACCGAAACTTGAATCGTCTCGAGATTTGGATGGTTTTGGTTATTGGAGATTGAAAGATTCTAGCTTGGTAATCAGCACTGACGCTGTTAAAAATGCAACGGTAGATTTGGTCGTTGAAGAGTGGGGAAGAATGCATGGAGGTTACATTTTTCAGTACAATCAAACTTTCAAGGGACTTTGGCAAGGTAAAAAAAAATCTTTGATTATATATATTTGATTTAATATTTTTTTATTTAAAGGTGATGTTTATTTGAACAACCAACAGCTCAAAGATTGGAAAATAATCCCTCTGGAATTCAAAAAACGCTGGACGAACGGGCTTTCATCGTGGCAAACCAAATCGTCCAATGAAGGTCCATCTTTATATTCGGCAAAATTGATTTTGGATTCCGAACCTAGAGATACTTATATCGATATGAGAAAATGGTCAAAAGGGCTGGTCATCGTTAATGGTTTCCCTGTCGGAAAATATTTCAGACCAGGTCCGCAACAGGCGTTGTATTTACCAGCACCGCTTTTGAAGCAGGGAGAAAACGATATAGTTGTTTTTGAACACTTTAAAGCTGATGATGAAATCAATTTTGTAACTGATCAAATTTACGAAACTTTGTAAAAAAAATTGTTATTAAAATATTTATTACTTCAATTGCGTGTTTTCCCTTATCGTGGAAACATTTCGAGGGGCTCAAAATATGGCGATACAGAGACTATTGACTCTACTATTAGTACAGTCAGTGAAGGTTTTCACCTCCGATTTCGTTGAACCGTCATAGATTTTCATGAAAATTGGTGAGTAGTTAGAGGATACCTCAAGAAACAAAAGTGCCATGGTGCCAACTTGCGCTTTTACCCTGGGGGTGGAAATTATTTTATTAAAAATAATCCCAGGAATCGATAGAGGTATCAATTCTAAGCAAAATTTGTTATATAAAGTTATTAAAATAAATAAATACTTTTTGAGTTATTAAAGATCAAAGATTTTGATTTTTCGTAAAAAAAAGCATGTTTTAAAGCGGTTTTTCATAAATAACTCAAAAACTATAAGTTTTTACAAAAAAGTTGTTATTACCAAAATTAAAGCTAATAAAAAATCGAAAAAATTCCTTTTTTGAAAAACCTTTTAGTATTAATTCAAAGTGAGTTATAGGGAATTGAATGTATATTTTTTTTCGTCGAGTACTCAAATCTAAGTATTCAAGCTTAAATAACGGGAAAACGATGCATTTTATAAAATATACTTACTGAACACTTTTCGAAGTACTCAGAAATACCTATCAAATGAGCTCTAGAAGAAGATAGCATCAAAATTAAGCAAGTTATGATCAAAATAAGAGGACCCTTTCGAATTTTTTAGGAAAAAGTAAAAAATAAAACATACGCCATTTCCACAAAAATTAAAATTTATAGTAATCCCTATTTTTGAAAAAAAATATGATTTAAAAAAATTAGAATTTTTCAAATTTTCGTAAATTTCATTTTCTTTTGATAATAACTCCAGAAATACTCGATATACGTAAAAAATGATACAGAACGAAATTTGTGTTTTTTTTAACAAAGAGTTTTCTTTTTTTTTATTTTTGTAGGATAAAAAATAACCGAGATAGAAACGTTTAAAGCCTAAATTTTACTGCGAGAACCATGTAACCGGGGCCATTTAACCTTTTATCTTTTAAAAAATAAGGGATTTAAAAGATTAAATTTAATATATGTTATAGCCCTTGAAATTACTTTTCAAATGGTTTTTGGATAAACTTGATATCATAAAAATTAACGGAGTTATTGTAAAAAAACCAATAACATTTTTTTGAAAGAGATTTTGTATGTATATATAGGAAAAAAGATAGATAGTAAGAAGTAGACGTGTCGATAGGTACATGCTCACAAAATATACATGTGTGGGTGTGTGTATGTATATTTTGAAGATAGAAAAAGTGAAAGGAATTCTGTACATCACAAATTTTTCATTATTTTTATGACAAGGGCTAGTTTTTAAGGGTGGAAAATGTCGCAATAAATAAATAAAGATTTTAATACTTAATAAATGAGATTTCAATTGAGTAAAGTATTATTCAAATGATTAAAGTTTCTTGAAACCAATGATTCTGCTTTAAAGGGGAGGTTTTTAAGGGTTGAAATTTCACAGTGCAACCAAAAATTATATCATAAATATTAAACAAACTGTTTGTGTAATGTTAATATGCGATTTCATATTTCAGAAATATAAAAAATGATTTTTTCATGATTTTAGATTTAAGGGGTGGTTGCTAAAAGGGTTGAAATATTAATTAAAATCATAAATCATGCATATAAATGTTAAAAAATATTTATTTTATTTAATTAAACGAGATTACTTACGCCAGAATGCTTAAATCTGCATTTTTTACCATTTTTAACAAAAGGGGTGGATTTCACCCCTAAAATGCAAAAAACGCAAGTCGAGCATACGTCAATTTTGAAGTTGAGGGTAAAATATACTCAATCCCAAATTTTCATGCAAATCGATGGAGGTTCAGCGAAATCGGAGGTAATAGTTGATTTCTACCTTCATTCACTGTACTATATCATCCACGTGGACCCGACTCATCCTATTGGTTGGATATTCAAATGAAGCCTGTCGAATAATAGAGAATAGGATAGGAAAGATTTGTTCACCGCACCGTGAAATGCATTGGGTCGCGTAGCCGATCCATTTTTCTATTACCACCTTATACCATTTGGAAATTGATTACTGTAGTGTAATCCAAAAACGATAAGAAAAACAATTTTTATTGAACTATATAAATATTTACACACAAAATTCTATACATTTAGTTCTAATTTTAGAATGTGACAAAAACTTTAAAATTACGATCAGTAATCGAATATACATGTTATCGATCAATAAATTATACAAGAAGTTAAAAATCCAATTGGCAGGAAATTTTTATATTCCTATGAAAATTTTCTACAGTTTTATAGTTGTTTAAAAACAGTATGGAAATTTTCCCTTTTACATTTTTTTATAAAATATGTTTATTAAAAGGACTACGAGTCCTGGAATCCTTATAGTCCTTTTACTATGCTTTGTTTTTTTAACTGTAACATAACTTTTAACTTATGGACCTACATTTTTTATTTTTAAATCAACTTTAAACAAATACGACCTGGCAATAATAATGCATTTTCAAATTTAAACCCCTACAATTAACCCCAGAAACATAGCTTGTGCAGGAAGGGACAGCGCTATTATTATTTTTTGCCGTAACTCACAAATATGCAAGTGTGAATGAAATATTCTCAATTTTCCTTTTTATATCAACCAATTGGCCGCTATAAAATGCAAATAATACCGTACAAAAATTAGAAGCACTCAATCTGTTTCTTATAAAAAAAATCAGAAATAATTGTTTGATATGTCTTAACCTCAATCTAAATCTAGTGATTTGTATTATCCAAAGTTGGTAGTTCTGCTTACTTTACTGACGCCACGCGCCATTTTGAGAACGGGGCAAAAATAATTCGCTCTAATTCAACGTTGGCCAATTGGTTGTCAAAAAAGTAAATGCATTCAATAAAATATTATTCCAAAAAATAAAATAACCAATAACCAATATTGAACATCAAAAATGTGACAGGAAACACTATCCTGGAATATTTGTCAATGACGTTTACGTCTTTGATTTTCGGCAGAGATGATTTTAAAACCAGGGCTCCTTTTCTAATGGCGTGAAACATTTTCGGCTTGTGGATGGGATTTCCTGCAAAACAACCAAATTAACAGCGTCTAGGTGGCTTTGACAGTTTGACAACTGACAGTTGACGACTTAAATTGAAAATATGGATAGTAGTAGTGAAGATACAAGTGAAATATTTTTAACGAGTAAAGTATTGAAGAGTTTATAGCACGAGCTAAGCTATATATACTAATATTGATATTATACAGGGAATGTCACGATTAGCCTACACTACAGATCAAATAGATACGCACCTTTATTTGCTCTATATCTAAGACCAGACGGAGATCTGTAGTTATAAGGACTCTGCGTCCTTAAAATTCGAAAACTAGGAGGGAATTTGGATGGGTCAACATCGTAAGCATACTCTGAACTATATCTATTTCTGATCGAAGCTATTGGACTCATTTTAACGTCTTTAAGTTCTATGATATCTTGATTGCCTATACTTGACTGGGCAGCAGCCACTTTGGTCCCTAAAAAACAGATTTTATAATTATTGATTCCTAATTTAAACTCTATAGACAGTACGAAATAAAATGCTTTATACATGAAACGCTCTGTAGAAGCTCTCTTAACTTTTTCAGCAAAAAAACTGTGTAATGATTGACTTAAGAAATTTCTTGCGTTATAAAAAACATAAAAGTTCTCGTAAGAAAAATAGCGTTTAATATTATCCGAAATATGCATGGCACATCTTCCGGTTAGGGTCCCTAGAGTAGTTGGTTACAAGTTAAAGTCTTCAAATTCCGGCTTTCATCCCGAAATTCCTAGTTACAAGGATAAATTTCGTCCTTTTTGATTCGACGTGTTTGTTATATTAGAATCGATAGTTTTATGCACTTCATTTATTTTAAAATAGGTTAGAATAATGAGTTTTTCGGATATAAATAAGTCTATTTTAAAAATACAAAATTTTCCGAAAAAATTCAACGCGTTTTTTGCAAGAAAAATGTGAAAAAAGTTGTAAAAATAATGAAAATGTGTGAAAACTTAAGTCAAAGCTCAAAATCGTTTTTTTTTTCAAAGAAAATACATTGGAAATGTCGGGAATTTGATACAAAGAGGTATGGAGTAGTGCAGGAGGCAAATAAGTAGTTTGAAGACTATCTACAAGAACGATACCAGCATGTGTCAGAAAAATTGAAAGTTAAGTTCGGAGTACCACAGAGATCAAACCTATGCCCACTATTGTTTATAACATATATTAATGATATAGCAAACATGTTTTGAAGAAGATACAATAATTAATTTGTCTGTTTATGAGTATAAATCAAAGATTAATTTATACTAATACAATATTTATCTATAAAATAGTACATAATATGCTACCTAAATATATGGCTGATAAAATGAAATTTGTAAATGAAGTTCATACATATAATACACGAGCTGCTTCTAATATTTATGTACCACTAGCAAAAACAGCAGTAGAAAAAAATCACTTTTTCATGATGGTCTGATTCTTTATACCAACTTGCCATTGTATATTCGCTCTAGTGATAAATTTCAGGAGTTCAAAAGAAATGTTAGTACTTATGTAAAGGAAAACTTTGAATAAATGTTGTATTTAGTTGTAGAATGCGAAAAAATGTGTTTGTATCTTTAATTAGTATTTATATTTGTAGCTATAAATATATTTCTTTTATAATAATTGTAATTTGTATGTAGCAAAAAGTTGCTAATAAAATTGATACTACTACTACTACTACTAGAATTTCTTATCAAATCCCGTTTATCCCGTACTCCAGCTTTCTTTTTGTAGCATCTGCACTTCTCTGAGCTTTGCCTCTCTATCCCGTTATTGTATAAATTTGTCTCTCTATGTCACGTATAGTTTTAACTTTTTAATTGAGTTACTATGCAAATTTTGCGGATTATATACTATGAATAAAAGAGGAGTGCAGTAAAAGTGGGGATATAACATCACATTCCATAGGCGTATTCAATCAATTAAAATACATACGGTACGGCTATTAATAAATAAAGTCTGACTTACCTTCAAAAGAACAGGTTTATTACAGTAAAAACTATGGAAACATGATTAAATCAAACGAAATCTTTTATTGAGAATGAGATAAAAATAAAATTTCTACCTCTTAAACCAGTACTACTTCTACAAATTAAATTAAGGCACTCCTTTCCTCTCTAAACTATAACTGCGTTTGAAATTGGTGCAGTGCCGGCGGTCTACGGGTTTAATTTTATTGAAGTACTATTTGTATTTTTTTTCAGTATCCCTTTTCCATTCCAGTGGTAGGATAAAAAAAATGAATAAAAGAAATGAAATGAAAATGTTCAATTTTTAATTGGAAATTGAACAGGAAATTATTCAATTATATCCAATTATATAAATAAATATTTCTTTTACGGTTATCGTTAAAACAGGCTTACAAAATCTGGTCCAGTCTCTGAAGTGCAATCTCAAACAAACTGTAAAAAATTCACGAAATACCTAGTTATAAAAATATTTTCGTGCTTTCGGGACTAAATCTCCCATTTCTGATGTTTACCCTCATGATTTTCTTAATTATTTCAATTATTTCAATCATTTCCAATATTTAATCACAGAGGGACAAAAAATGAGACTTCAGTCCCTGTCATAATGGAGTGAAGTTGTCACTTTAGTCCCGAAAGTACGGCCATTCCATAAACTTTACATCAGGGATTAAAATTACTACTTCAGTCCAGCCGTATATAAATACAATGAATTTTGCCATGCACCGAGCTTTCTAAAATATGTTCTTACCTATTTTACTTTCCTCTGAAGCTTCTTTGTGCTTCTTGCTCTTCTTTTTCGCCCTGGCTCCCCAGTAAGTATAGTTTACGGCTGCATATTCTAGTAAGGCAGCGAAAACAAAAACAAAGCACATCACTAGATATATATCTATAGCTTTCACGTAGCTGATCCTAGGAAGAGAACTACGAACACCAGTGCTGATTGTTGTCATTGTTAGCACGGTCGTAATACCTTTGAAAATAAAAAAAAATATTACAAATAATAAGAGGCATTCCAACATTTCCTAATTTTCTATTTCGCACTCCAAACTTCAGAAATAGTTTATTAATTTCTATCATCTACCTTTCTAACGAACTTATAACCCAACATTATATGAAAATTTAACAAGGAAACGGAAAGTTATATAATTTGCAATAATTGGAATACAAAGTTGTAAATCCCATTCAAGTTAGGGGGGCTATTACACACGGTCCAACTGAAATTTTAATTGCGTATAATTCGATTAAATAACATATTTTGAGAAGTTCTCAGGCGGGAATAGTTGAAGCGCATATTTAAATAGGCGCAGTCAGTAGGATAAAAAAAATCACCTACCTAGAGCCACTCTAGCACTAGTAGCTTCGTGATTTATCCAAAAGGACACCCACGACAACATCACAATGAGAATACTCGGCAAATATGTTTGGAAAATGAAATAACCTATGTTTCTTTGAAGTTTAAATGACAACGATAATCTTTGGTACGTTCCAGTGGCCAATCTCTCTTTTCTGTCGTTCGTCTCCCAACCCATGATAGTAAATTGAGGCAATTCTGCTTCTTCTACTCCTCGGACGGGCGTTGATTTCCAATACATAACTACGTCTACGACTGTGTAACCATCTACAAACAAATTACTTTAACAGCAAACGAGTAAGGAATTTAAATTATTCGATTCGACATCCTAAGACAGGTTTCCGTCTTTCGGCATCGTCAGTTGGGCTTTTGGATCCAATATATCAATAGATACAGGGTGTTTCATTACTAATTGGAAATATTTTAACTGTAGAATCCTGAGCTTAAAATATGAAGATTTCTCCCAAATCACTTAAGGGCGCAGTCTTGTACGTCAAATGTCAGCGAAATTATGTCAAATGGGGTGCTGTCCGGGAGGTGCTGGTATCTCGTGATAAATGTTTAAATTAAACAAAATAGTTACAGAAACCTTCCTTTGAAATTTTCTTGTTACAGAAACCATTCGAGAAATTCATTGTCTGCTATATTTAATACAAGGGGAGAACAATATTTAGTATTACCAAAATGTATAATCTTAACTTTTTATTATTCATTTACGGGCAGAAGGACCTCGGTCGATAGCTCTTTGTAAGTGGTTAGCTTACAATAAAGAACATAATGATAAATAATTATTCATTTATTTTCTTTGTAGGTATATATTTTATTTATACAGACCTTTCAATGAAAACGATTTATCCATAATATCTTTCTTTTAATTCTTAAAATTAAATTAATTTGTTACTGGGGCATTGATAATATCAAAATAACATGTTCTTTTCAGTTATTTATATGAAGTGATTTTGTTCCTCGTTATGAAGTATATGAGAAACGAAAGAAAAATTAACCACGCGCACGATTTATTTATTTATTTTATTTATTTATTACGATGAATTACGATTTAGGTAAACATGTCAAAGATATTTACAAGTCGTAAACAATTTTTTACTATGGTATTATTGGTATTAAATTTTCGAAATATTCCAGAATCGACACGTGTGTCAAGTTGAAGACTATTTAAACCTGAGATCCTTGATTTTATCTAATAAAAAGTAAGCCTTTATAGCAATTCTATTTCCATTTTTAGTTTTTTATCAAAATGGCTTAACTGTAAAAACCAAAAATTCAATTAACTCTATAATATTTGTTGTGAACACTTTAAAATATTGCTCTTTAATTGTTATTGTAGATAATAATATATTCGATAATGCCGCGATCAATCAAGTCCAAGCACTTTTGAAAACGAATATTGACGAAAGCTCCATGTTTAATTTTTTAATCCTTAACTAAGACCTAAATAGAATTAAAAAATGCCAAATCTCCCATCAAAACACTGTATAAAGGTAAAGACAACACTCGTTATGCTATGGTTTTGTGAATATCTCAATCATGGAAGAAGCACACAGTAGTATACAATCTCAAATTTCAAATTATCCGCCAAGCCGGTATAAGATCGGAAAAGATTTCGTGAGCAATCGGACGGCGCCGGTGTTATTTAGCTCGGGTTACTGAGACAAATACAATACGCTTACCGTATTTTAATCCAAAATATTCACGAAGTGATAAATGGCAAAGGTCCGGAATTGCACAAGAGTCCTGCTGCCTGCGCATGCGTGTGTGAACTTGGGATTTGTTTTGAGTGTAAGTGTGTTTACAGTTTACACTGTTAAATTGTTTGGTCGTTCAGTAGCAGCGATTAGAGGGATGTATCGATAAATAAATGTTAAACAATTGAAAATTTGTAAACCAACTTTTTCGATTGAAAATTAGGGTTTCTTTTAAATTTTTGCACAGTTGGACAAGGTGACGGGTCACATTTTTTAAGATAATCAGCTAAAATCTGAACTTCTAACTCAGCCTACTACGAATTTGACAAATAGGGCAGATTCTCGATATTTTGTTTCACGTTAGAGATATCGAAAAACATTAGAAAAACTTGTTCAGAATATTATTTTAACCCCATATACCGATTTTCATGACAAAATTCGCATTTTTAATTTTTTCATTCATGGAAAGTAATAAATTTGACACATTGACAATTTAATAGTGATTATTAACTGATTAAATTTAGGAAAAAGTATGCAACAATCCATCGATCCATTTTAGAGACATCATTATAACAAAAATTATCCACAATGATATTATAAAATACTTTTATCAGAAGAATTTTCTTTAATTACAAATAACAGAAATATAGAAAAAGTAGACAAAATCATGATTCCTACACATTCTAACTATTAATAAGTAAAAATTAATTTATTATGAAAGTCATACAAAATATATCAGTTATTTTTAATATATTCTTCTCGTTTACTTTATATTACCTAATTCTTTTTTAAAATACTTCCTATATTTTTATTCTGATGGATAATATATCGACAAAAATAATTTTGAATTCTTTTTAAAAATTCCCGCGTACATTATGGTTATGACAGTTAAACGAAATGCGCAGCCGCCAATGTCGTTTAGAATCTCGTCCTAAGAGTAATAAAAAATATACTCTGAAATCTCCTCAACTTTCAGACGAACCGTAATCTAACCCACGTTGCCAAATGAACTGCTATCAACCAACAGCCTTGAGTTCCCGCGAAAATTTAATTTCATGATATATTCGTGTATATTTTAAAGTTTTATTGCGTATTTAGAATGTTCCTTTCTGATTATAGTTTTTTAAATGTTTGGAGAGCAAAAACATTATAGAAATGGTCATGTCACCTGTTTATGAGAATAAAAAAATTGCATAAATATAAAAATGACAAACCCCATAAGAAAATTTTATTTACAAATTCAATAAATGCAATTGCAGCGTTCTTTTTGTGCTATATTCTAAACCATAACAGATAGGAATACGATGAAATGGGAAAAAAATTGAATTTTTTGGAAAAATTAAGAGATAAAAAATCTACAGGGTTTACTGATTTTCTTGAGTTGTACAGTAAAACCAAAAATGGCATTTTTATAGATTGAAATAAAATTTGCTATAAGTATCAACATACCAGTAAACCGTCGATAGAATAGTGACGTTTATAGTTTGAAAAATATCAATAATTTATTCTAGAATAATGAAAACAAGTCAATGAATAAAATAAAGCAGTAACAAACAAAATATAAAATTAACAATATAATTTGAAAAGAAACATTTAAGTATATTATTACATTAAAATAAAATAAACAAATGTTATCTGAAATATAAATAATAGTAACATTTTCTGCTCTTTCTTGGTGTGAGATTTTGTTTTCGAAATTGTGAACTTTAGAGCCGCAAAGATTTTTTTATCGTTTTCTACACCTTTTAAAGCGATATCACATTTTATGAGAGGTCAAAGTCTCTGACAACTGGGCTAATTATGGTATCACCCCGCTAAATATCTCAGCTGATGGGTTGGCATCCATTGCAAATTTGATTTGCTTCCGGCACCATCTTTCTTACAGTGTTAAAACCTATATGATCTATATATAATTATATATATATATATATATATATATATATATATATATACTGAATACCTATGGATAAAGAATTTTTAGTCGCCATTGTTTGACCAAACTTTCAAATTAATTTGATATTCCAATAAAATTTCAAATCGACTGATTTCATAAATTAAAGTATTTTGATGTATTCTGATTAAACCACATTGTAGATAAAGGTTTAACTTAGGTCAAGTTAATGTTTATTTTTCTTATTTTTTCAGAATCGAGGATATATAGATTGTTAAATGCCACTTTTAAGGTTAAAAAAATTGGATGAATTTAAAGCTGTAGTTTTCATAGAAAATAATAAATTTATCGATTTAAAATAGTAAGACTACCTAAGTTAGACCTTTATCTTTAATTTGTCTGAAAATTATATTTTAAATCCCATTATATTCGGAAATCAGTCGATTTAACTTTTGGTCTGCAGCATAGGATTTTATACACAGGAAGACCGCGCCCTTAAATAAAATGTGTCTCCTGTCTGAGTTACAGGGTGTTTTATTTAAAGATTTGAAAATGATTTTCGACCATTACTTTAATCATTTTTTCCATATCATTGACATTACATGCTGTCGTGGTATTAAAGTGCGTACGACATATTGAAAATAAGCTTAGATTTTGTATAGTTGGCTCTGGTCTGGCTCAATTGTTTCGATCTAGTAGGTTGCTGTCATTGCTGTTAATTATTGTTACTGTCGCTTTAAGATTGTGATTATTGTATAATTTAAAAAGTCGATTAAGAAGTTGTGGAAATCGAAACAAATATAAATCCTAAAAAAGCCCCTGGATTTGATCTGATCACCGGGGAAATCTTGAAACAACTCCCACGTAACGCTGTTGTCTAACTGACCAACCTTATCAATGCATCATTTAGGATGAGATACGTACCTCAGCTATGGAAAGTAGCAGAGGTTATAATGATACCTAAGCCAGGTAAACCTCCCCAAGAAGTAACGTCATACCGACCAATCTCTTTGTTGCCTGTTATTTCGAAACTCTACGAAAAACTGCTTCTTAAGAGATTAAAACCTACAATAGAAGAAAAGGACCTGATTCCCTTTCATCAATTTGGTTTTAGAGAAAAACACTCAACGATCGACCAGGTGCATAGAATCACAGACATAATTGAAAAGTCTTTAGAGGAAAAGAAAGTCTGCTCCACCGTTTTCCTAGACGTGGCCCAGGCTTTTGATAAAGTCTGGCATGAGGGCCTTAACCACAAGTTAAATTTGTTACTACCACGTCAGTATTCAGAACTCTTAAAATCCTATTTATCAAACAGATACTTCAGAATAAAACAGGAAGATGTATATTCTGATCTAAGAGAAATTAAGGCAGGAGTACCCCAAGGTAGTGTACTAGGTCCAGTACTCTACTTACTGTATACCAGTGATATTCCTAACCTTGAGCACGATACTATTGCAACATTTGCTGATGATACTGCCATTCTGGCTGTTGGAAAAGACCATGAAGAAGCCAACCGAAAATTACAAACATCTGTAGACCAGATTAACACCTGGACTAAAAAATGGCGTATTAAGTTAAATGAAAATAAATCTGTTCATGTTAACTTTACTAATAAACGAAACCAACACATTCCCATAAGAATAAATAACGCTCAGATTCCCTATGCTAATACAGCAAAATATCTTGGAATGACACTCGATGCTAGACTTCGCTGGAAAGTCCACATTAAAAAGAAACGTGAAGTGCTTGGTATAAAATATAAAAAGATGTATTGGTTATTAGGAAGAAACTCCAAGTTGTCCACACATAACAAACTGCTCCTCTACAAGCAGATATTGAAACCCGTTTGGACGTATGGTAGTCAGCTTTGGGGCTGTGCCAGTAAAAGTAATATTCAAGTTATCCAACGTCGATGCACCCTGGTACTGTCGCAACAGTGATCTTCATAGGGACCTGGAAGTAGAAACTGTTGACAAGACTATATCTAAATCTGCCAGCAGCCATGAACAACGGCTGCTCCAATATGGGAACGTTGAGGTCATCCAGCTCCTTGATAATACCAATTTAGTAAGAAGGCTCAAGAGGACCAAACCTTTTGAACTAGTTCAGTGACAGTGCTAGTTACAAACAGAGTATTGTGTGGATTTGTGTTACACGTTACCGGTAGTGTTACTAAAATTATCAGACCCTAAGGTACACTAGTGAGTAGGACCTTAGTATTTAAGAATTCTAGTTAAGTTAGGTTGGAACAAAATTGCTTATTGATCTTCATAATCAGATTGTAATTATAGAAAACATTCCCACAGAGTGTTTTGCTACGAAAAAAAAAAAAAAAAAAAGTGGAAATGCCGCGGCACAATAATTTTTCTAATCTTGAAATGCGAGACATGCTCTGTGTTTATGTAAACGAAAATTATTCCTGCCTTGCTGCTGCTCGAAGATATCAAGAAATGTATCCAAACAGAGTTCAACCCAATCGCCAGACTTTCAGTAATGTTTTTAGTCGATTAGGAGAAACTGGAAAATTTAGGCGTAACAGTGGTATGGGACGACCGAAAATATTAACTGTGGATCAGGAGGATGATATTTTAGTGCGAATTGCTGATAATCCCGAACTAAGCACTCGGCGTTTAGCAGCAATGACTGGATTAAGCCACACTTCAGTTTTTAGAATACTGAAAAAAGAAAATTTACGACCTTACCACTTTAAACCGGTACAGAATTTATTGCCTAGAGATTATCATGTACGAATTAATTTTGCTCATTGGATCATAAATAAAAAAAATCAAAATCGTAATTTTATTGAAAAAATAATGTTTACTGATGAGGCCACATTTACACGTAGAGGAGTTTTCAACTGGAGAAACAGTCACTATTGGGATATTGAAAATCCCCATCTATTCCGAGAATCACATTTTAAACACGAATTTAAGATTAATGTATGGTGCGGTATATTTCGAGATAATTTGTTGGGTCCTTATGAATTACCAGCAAATTTGAATGGTAACTCGTATTTACAATTTTTACAAACTACACTGTTCGATTATCTAGAGGAACTGCCACTTAATCGAAGAAGAGATATGTGGTTCATGCAGGATGGAGCACCACCTCATTATCGTCTAATAGTGCGGAACTATCTCGATCATCTATTTCCTCATCGTTGGATTGGCAGAGGTAGTGAATTTCCGTGGCCGCCTAGAACTCCCGACGGTAATCCCTTAGATTTCTATTTCTGGGGACATATGAAATCACTAGTATACTCCCAAGCAATAAATACTCGTGAGGAACTTTGGCAGCAAATTGTAAATTCCGCTAATTTTATTGCCAATCAGCCAAACATATTTTTTAAAGTTAGAAGATCGTTCAGCGAAAGAATGGATAAACTTATTGAGGTCAACGGGGGTCATATTGAACATTTGTTATAAAAGCTTTTTAAGTTTTGTTCATATGCATTTTGATATTTTCTTGTTATTAACATTGTTCTTTTATTTATTTTCAGAACCACAATTTGTTTTTAATAATTTAATGTGTTTATTCGTTTCAAGAAATATCGACAAATAAGATTGTTTTCTTTTTGTTAATACGGATTAAAGGTTCATTTGTGTAATAAATGCAATCCAATGACCCAAAACACCGACATAATTAATACATATTAAAATCAAAATAATTGTGCAGCTTCATGTTTAACTTAAGATATCTCGAAAAATAATGACTTTATCGTTATGAAGAAAGAGTACGATATTTACGTAGAAAATATTGGAGAAACCAAAAATCGTGATAAAATTGCAATTCCCCCAGTGACGTAGAATTTGGGAAGGATCAATCAGTCACTTGCCCCTGTCGTACGCCTTTGGTAGTAGCCAGAAACGTTTATTTAACATAATTTAGCAGGGTGTATAGTACCTAGACTTACCGCCAAGTATGACAATAATGCCTGTAATAATAACACCCTGTAACTCAGACAGGAGACACATTTAATTTAAGTGATTTGGGAGAAATCTTTATATTTTAAGCTCAGGATTCTACAGTTAAAATATTTCCAATTAGTAATGAAACACCCTATATGTATATCCGCTATAAGACACATTTGCAAGTTTAATATCGCTAAAACGGTCTAAGAGTGACATACGATGATTAAAAAAAGTTTAATACGTCTAGAGAAATCCCGGATGTCTAAATACCTTCAAAATATTTAACTTACAACTTTCTATTTCCACTGTACAATTCTGAGAATCCAGAGGGTAATAGTGGAGATCCATCATACAAGCCAAAGTTGTTGTGAATCTCATACCGTAAACTATGAATCCATCACCATTCAGCCTCACCAGTTTATTTCTTTCGGTTACGTCATGCAGGAAACTGGAACAAAGGTCAAAATCAGGAGCGCATCTTGGGGAATTAACCAGAAAAAATCATATATATTTGGAAAGGCCACAAAAAATTAATTCTTATCCTTAAGGACCTCTGATTAAATTTTCTGGCTAGAAAAAAAGGTTAAAAGACATAAAATATTAAAATTACAAATTTAGTAGGAAAATTCTGAAAACCTGAAACTTAGAACTTGATAGTAGTGAAATTATCTGCGGGAAAACAAAAATTACTTCATTGAATTCAGTTTTTTGTAAAGCAACTTTTAAAAATCTGTTATACAGTGTGCTGTTTTAAGGACGAAATAATTTGTCAATTTTTTCCTAATGCGGATCTGAATTTTTTTCTAAGCAATACCCTTTAAGCTTATCCGCATTATTTGACCAAAATATAATCACCAACTCTACGAATTTCTCCCCATCGACTTCGAATTCAACTGAATTTTATTTTTACTTATTTTTTATTTTCAATATACCCTAATAATTTGATAGTTGTCCTCCCAATAGTTAAAGTGTATGTGCGCTACTGGCCTTAATAAGGACATTTTTAGTGGGATTTAAGGAAAATTGTGTGGTAACGTGTGGCTATTACACTTTGATTTATCTGCGCCAAGATGACTGTGTTCTTTCGAAAAGATCTTGAAATGAAAATGATCTTTTTTGGCTCTTAATGATCTGTTCTATGAATTATTATTTAATATATAATCAATGTAGATTTGTCAAAAAAGCTGTAGATTCTAAAATACAAATTCAAATTCAAATTGATTTATTCGCGTCATTGTACAAAAGTCTAACACACGTCAAAAATTGTTTAAAACATAGTTTAGATATATAAAATTGGAATATAGTAAAATACAAATTTAGAAAAACATATAAGCAACTAAAGTTAAAATCATGCTGACTGTTAAAATACAAATCTAAGAAATTCCTCACCACTATAAAAGGCGTTTTCTATCAAAATATGCTTAATTTTTCTTTTAAATTGCTGTAATGGGAGACATTTTAAGCTTATTGTAAAATTTAGCAGCCCCGTATCCTGGCCCAGTTTGACGTTTTCTCAGCCTCCAGTAGGCTGACACAAGATTATGTTTATGCGGGGTGTCATGTTAATGTATGTCCTCAAGGGTTTCGAAGTGCCCCCCACCCCCCTTAATAAACATAAGGTCCTCCAATATATTTAGACAGGGAACAGTGAGAATTCTCAAAGTCTTATATGCAATCTGCAATCATCCCTATACTTGAGGCCAGCAAGAATCCTGATGGCCTTACGTTGCCAGCCAAAGACCCTCAACATTTCTGCCGAGTGCCCCCAGACCAAAATCGCATGGTATGGTGTTTGCAGAACTTTTTGTGAGACATTAGATGCAAGGTTCCTACTAAGTACATACAGACTTCTTGCTAGCTTCTTGCATAGGTTGTCAATATGTTCACCCCATTGGAGCTTGGGGTCCAGATGTACGCCCAGAAATCTAACCCTGATTACACCATCATTCACACCCTGAGTGTGTCCCTAAGAGAAAATACTACTGGTTTTCGCTTCATTGAGCAGTAATCTGTTTATACAGAACTATTCCTTGGTCACTGACTGTGTAGACACGGAACCCTCAAGCGATTCCTCAAGTGTATCAGCCGCAAAAGAGACGGCAAAGAGTGTGTATCGTAAGGTCATTAATATAAATCAGAAAGCGAATGGGGCCCAGAACGGAGCCCTGGGGAACCCTAATATTAACAACACTCTTCCCCGATAACACCCCAGAGACCTTCACAACCTGTGTCCTATTTTCAAGGTAGGATTCAGTTAGTCTTACACTGTGAGGACAGAAGTTATATTTCTTGAGTTTTTGCAAGAGCATCCCATGATCTACACAAATTATACGTTAAAAATATTTTTAAATACAAGAGGGCGAACAGACGACTTACCTGTTTTTGTCGTTTGCAAAAAAAGTGTCCGGTACCCAAATTTTTTCAGCAAAATCTCCAGAAAGCGTTAGAATTTCGTCATCAGTACCGAAAGCTAATCGTTCGTCCTTCCAATATTGATTTAAATAAAGTGTTATCGTATAATCCTAAAATATAAAGTTTCCTAATTAAAGACAACCCTGTAGTTGAAAAATAATTTCTTTTCCAAATAATTTAAATTAAATGTATTTACCATGTTTACTTCGGAAATGGCATCAAAACTTGCTATTGTTAAATCCATTCCTACTAGTAATGGCTCCCCTAAAATAATACCAGAAAAAATAAGTCTGTCATAGCCAGGGCCGACTCTAGGGTGTGCAAACACCTAATGGGCCGCCGCTCTAAAGAATTTTTCATATTTTGACTAATACATCAACCTCCTAAAACCAACTCTATAAACCTAAAAAAGTATAGAAAACGAGTAAGGAATTTAATTTATCAGATTCGACATCCTAAGACCGGTTTCTGCCTTTCGGCTTCGTCAGTTAGGCTTTTCGAATCCAATAAATAAAATTCCAAACTCGTACAAGTCAATAGTCCGCTATAAGATAAATTTTTTTTTCTAACTTTGTATTAATCTCTGAAAGGGATACGAAAGAAGAGAGTGACTTTTTGATTAGAATCAGTCAAATAAAAGCTTTGCAACACACAATGCAAATTGTGTATGCAACCCCAATACACCGGGAATTTTTTGCTTTTAGTAATTGTCAATACTCTCTTCTAATCATAGATGGCAGCACATCTAAAAATTTTATCTAAAAAAGTATGTAAAATGTCAATCATTAAATTTATATTTCAAAAAAGGAAGGAAGTTCATCAAGATTTTTGCCGCGGTCGCAAACGCGTGGTCTGAATGAATGATCGATTTCCACTTTTTGGTCCACTCCTGATACACGACCTTGAATTTGCGGTCTCATTATCCGGGTTAATAAATCTCTACGGCCTAAATCTAAAAAACTTAAACAGATTCGTGTGTTACGTAGTTAATCGAATTCTCGATTTAAAAATTGAATTAAATTCGCAGCGAGGGCGAAAGACATGTCAGTTTCATGTTTTTCTCTGGGTTTATCACCGATCATGGTTAACTTCCAACCGTATTCTACGAGAGTTTATCTGACATCTCATTTTTCTAATCAGCGAGACTCGACAGAGGGCAGATGCATCGTTGGATTTGGAGATTAACTAATTTTTTTTAGGTTAAAAATGGGTGAAAAGAAAACGAAAAAATATTTTTTCCCGAAAGCCTTTTCTCCGAAACTTTTTTTAGCGAACACCTTATTTCCCGATTGTATAAAAATGAGTTCATACTTTTCATATCCAAATATATTCATACACAAGATACATCATTTTTTTTAGAAAATTATATTGTGCGATAGCTCTAAGAAATTCAAGAGAGTTCCTATGGTTCTTGTAATCTTCATATTCTTCTACAACCGATTTCAGCCTCTCGAGCATGCCGTACCACTTCTTTTTTGGCTTGCCCTTGATAGTTTTCCCAACATTTAATTCCATCAAGGCAATCTCTGTATCAGCTTGTTCTTTCTGCAGCTCTTTTAGAGCTGAGTACAGATCCGGGTGGTTTTTCCCGACTAGTAACCTAAAGCGGTTATTCCAACCTTCAGATGCATTATTTGTTGTTGCATAAACTGCTTTTGTAGCTTCATGTTGATTCCATAGACTAGGAGGATATTGAGGAGGAACAGCGCGTCTTCTGCCAACAGCTTTTACACCAATAACGTATGGTTCTTGAAAGTCTGGGAATATTTTTAACCGCGTATTTTAGAAGCTCGAAAGTTGTTTCAACGTCTTCCACTGGAACAAACGCTACAGCTGTCATCATATGAACTGTAGTTTTGAGGGTTCTATCTGTTGGGTCATTGTAAGGAACTTGTAGTCGTACTTGTTGAATTTTGCGATAAATTGCTTGTTTAAGATGGAAGAAACAACCTGCATATGTTGAATCTGGGAACACGTCGGTACAAGCATTTATTATGGCTTTTTCAAGATCACCCATTGTTCATTTCGGTGCACAATTATCAATGTCAAGATCTTCGGCAGCATCAGTAATTGCTTGAAGTACTGCTGAGAGATAACAGTACACTAATGGCAATGCAAATATCTGAGTTTTTCCACCTTTATTTTGAGCGAATGATCCCAGTGTTCAATTTTCAATCAAAAATTGAACATAAATCGTAATTTGCATAACGATTATTAGTATTGCATAAATCTGGCAACGCCGAGGAAACATGCCACCTCGCACAAGACGATGCGGAAAATAACAATAAAAAAAACAGTCTAGACACTGAACGTTGACTTCGAACGTTAGAATTAGCCAGGCGAAAAACAATTTTTTTTATCCAGCTTTGTCTGGACGCTTCGTGGCTACCGGCAAGCCGCTATTGTTCGTAATCTTATTTAGTATCGCTCAGTCTCTCGTCCAGTTAACATCGTAACAAAGTCTTCACTCACATCTCGTATAGTTCGGATCGCACAAATCGATGTGATCGAATATTTGCAACTTCAATTTCAAAATTCATTTTTTAAACATTCACTTCAGTGAATTGCTCAACTAGTTGAGGTATCACACTAGTTATTTATAATTAACTTATAGTACATGTTATTACCTGTTTTTATGTGTTGTTCTTGTTCTTCGTTAAAGAAAATTTAAATAAAAGGTGTTATGAAATTTCTGACGTTTTATTGGTAATACTGGAGAGAAGGGAGAAAGAATTCTTGTACGTCCTACACATATACAGTCCACATTGAAAGCAAAAAATCAAACAGGGTTTAAAAGGTCAGCAAATACAAGGCTGTACCGGGAAACCGCTGCAAAGGCGCTCAAATCACTTCACCCAGTATTGTAAAAATTTGTGTGAAGATGGATGGATCTGTCTTGAATGTCCCATCTACGTACCAAACATCACATGTAGCAAGTTGTTTAAGGTTGTGAGCGGTGGCGAAAACAAGGACACGACCTTCTTCTAGATCGCAGGAATCAGCCGAGTCGAACAAATAAGAACTTTTCCTCACAAAGAGTTTTTTTAAATTGATCGGTCAATTCTCCCAATTCTAGTAATGATTTGGGGTTGGCTGGGAGATTTTTGCGCCGAACTTTACGAATCGCCTTTTTTAAATTTTCTCTCTCGGGCAATTGTGCTGCTACTCCAGCAGAAACACCAGCTATCATTTCACGAATAATTTGAGCCGGAGGTTGTTCAAAGTGCTCTTTTGCTCTCCTTTTTAGGTTGTGCCTAACAATTTCTGCACCAGCTGTCTCCCGGTCAGGGGGATGATCGTGGTCCCCAACACTCACAAGAACGGGATTCACAGGCCCCATAATCGTCCGCGCGCGACATCTGCATTCACCCCTGCACCCCCAATACGTCATAGCAACACTTATCTTGGATCTTTGATATAAGAATCCGTCCAATGTCATCTTGGTTTCGCCAATAATTACTGGGATCTCCTCTTCAGCCATTTCACGCCTGCTGTCAATAATAAACAATAACAGTGCCATAGCAATACATTCATAGCAATGGAATCATCGAACAAAGGATTCGAGAAAAAAGACGTTCGGTATAATTGACTTCGGGAAAAAGGTTATTCGAGAAAAATGGATTCGGAAATAAAATTCGGGAAAAAGTTCGTCGGAAAAAACGATTCGGGAAAAAGATAGGGAAGCTATAAGATAACATCAAAAACTGACAGGACTTTTGATTGAAAAAACAAAGGAATACTGGCTAGAAGCTTCTGATTCTCTATAATTTCTGAATATTTGGGAAGCTTTTCAACTATATTTCATGAAAGTATTAAACATTTTCTTTGAAGTCTAAAAATAAATACTGAATACTGAGATAATCAAGCAAATTACAGGAAGAGAACGTTAATGAAATATTTGTTTTAAATTTGTTCCTTTCAATGTCGTTAATTCAAAATTTGACATTTGTCTCTCAAATTAAAGTTCCAAGAACGAGGATGCGGGGTATATACAAGAAAAAATCGATCCAAATTATTTTAATCTACAAATAAATCTACATTAGGAGTCAAAAGTTGTTGGGTACACTTGGAGGACCATAATTTCTCGCTCATACACGATATAAAATAATCCTTGGAACTACATAGGCTTGCGATACAAAATTGACAAAGGTATCAAAATAAAATAAAAGATTTAGGAATGTCAAAATTATTTTAACTGGTAATTCAGACAGATTTTACAGATAAGAGAGGAAAAATTTGTCACATGTTGTCTATTTCAAATGTAAAGTAAGACCAAAGCTCTAGCCTGATAATTTAATGATTTTTTAGTCATATGTTATACAATTTGCAGTAGGAAATTATAATTTAGCGCTACAACGTTTTTTGCATAAGAAAAAAACATAGGAACGCTCTTAAACAACGTTGCGCCTTTTTATTGTCATTTTCTAGTAGAGTTTTCAAAGCTGCACATACGTCTATGATAATATGTTATTTTGTTTTATTATTTAATGCACCTAAAGATCTCG
The DNA here is from genome assembly GCA_949320105.2 of Crepidodera aurea. Classification (NCBI taxonomy): domain Eukaryota; kingdom Metazoa; phylum Arthropoda; class Insecta; order Coleoptera; family Chrysomelidae; genus Crepidodera; species Crepidodera aurea. The sequence continues at coordinate 8,328,297 of OX439475.1, read as the reverse complement.
TTTCAGCCCTAAGTCACTTGTATTCAAAGTTATCGCGATCTATCTATTAAAAATACAGTTTTTTGGGATGGATATATAAACTCACCCCCAAAATTTGGCCTAAGCCTTATGTCATATCCTTCTAGAAGCCTCGATATGGTTTGAGTCACATTCGCTAGTCGATCGGAGACAATATTGTGTTTATCAGATCTGAAAAAAAAGTTGTGATTATATCTCAACAATCCTGCTTAATTAAAACAAATGGTGAATATTTTTTAGTCCTGCATGTCCAGCAAATTATATTTCAAAATGTAGTAAACTCACTTTACGTAAGTAGTAAAAAAATTTGGCTTGTTTATAACTGTCACTTACAAAATAATAAATTATACAACAAGCGCGAAATGATACGGATTTCCCACTAGTAAAATAAAATTTGTACTTTTCTTTATAATCGTAGAAAAAATACATTCCTAAAGCGTGTTTACGTAATTTATCACTGCAATATCTCTTTAGGATTGAGGGATTGAGAAAATTTCGAAAAAAATGATGAGTTGGGGAAAAATTTGACTAAATACTAAATAACCTAGAAAGGAAGCTCAAAAGGATCTCGAGTCCACAAGGAATCAACGCATACTTCGAGAAAAACCCCAAATTGAGGTTAACCGTTTAAAAAAAGAAAGTTTTCATGAGTGGGACAAAAATTTAAAGAATTTCATTCGCAGAACGTGAGACGAAGATCAGGATTTTTAACGCAAAGGCCTGTAGATCAATCTGAGTATAATATTATCCAATAAAATCAACGCATTTATGAGTTGGTTGACCAAGACTGAGGAAAAAGCTAAGTAAATAACAAATACTTGCCTAGGAATCAACCGAGCTATAATTAAAGGCTTCTTCTTTTTTTAATGGCTTGCTAACTAGATATTTACCAGCTCAATTGGTCTCACATTTGCAAATCAATTTTTTTTTTTGATATTTGACAAAAATCGAATTTTTTACAAACGTACAAATCACAGCTAACGTCTAAATGACAAACTGACATGCCATTGGTGACATTATGTCAGTCTAAAAATAACTTCTAAATTATTTTCAAAATTTATCGTATAAAGTTAAATAAATATGGGAAAAATAGCTGAAAAATTGACAATATTATCTACTTTTACCAAAAAATATGATCTTCTATTGTTAATGCAAGATATTTTTGACTTTCTAGAATACATAAAAAATTCAAATGTTGTAACTTTACAAGAACTGTCGATATTATATCTGAAAATTAAAAATATATTAAATGAATTATACGAAGAAAACGTATCAAAGCCCCGGGAAAAAATGCCTTCAGAAGTAGATAGCACCGAATGTTTTAATATGATATGGAAATGTACTGAAAATTTTCAAAACCAAAAATGTGTCAAGAAGAAATTACGAGAAATAAATAAACGAATTAACGGTAAAACGTATAAAACTCCAACTGAAAATATATGTATTTAATATTTTAATTTTTATCCCAGGTCTAAATATAATAAAAACAGAATTACATGAAGTGGATAAACAAAAAATAGTTAAAGAAGCAAAAGATTTTCTTAAAAATTCTCTAAAAAACTCGAAACCACCTGATTTAATACAAGTTATTCTAAAACCGAAAAAGAGTTGCTACCAAAACCATCGGAAAACACCATTTCACGATTCTTTAAATAACTCAGCAAGCAATAATTCTTTACAAATAACGGAAATCAAAACAGCAGCATCTCTATTATCAACGAGTGGATCAGAATCGATGAACCAAGAAAATAATCTATCACAAGTTTGGAAAGAAGAAGAAAAAGAAGAAGAAGACGAAGAAAAGCCGCGGAAACAACTACAGCAGCAACAACAACCAAATGGGTCTTTTGCTTATTGTCCTGAATTAAAGAAAGTTATCAGTAAGGTAACAATACAATTAGCATTAATTAATTTCCTATCTATTTTAAATTTCTGGGCCATTTTCAATCTAAAATTGAACTAATCAAAATTTATTAAAAATTAATGGTATCAATATAAAAAAAGTAAATAAAAATTTATTATTTTTAATCATTTGTTCCTGAGAAAACTATTCTAAAAGGAGACACACTCTTTGGATATATCAGCATTTTAAATTGTACCTGACTCAGCTTTTCTTGATTACAAATTTGTATGAAATTGGTATTTTTTGCAGTAATATTCAACATATTTCAACATATTTAGCTAATCCAAATAATAAAAATTAAATCGACCAAATTATTATTCAATATTTTCCAAAATAAGGCAGCCCAAAGAGATTTTTGAATAGAGCGCGAAATCTGAACCAATAAAAATATAAAAATTAATTTTTGCATGCCACACTACAGCAAATACAAGGTGACCTAATTATACTTTTCTCTTGGCTTGTTATTAGCCAACTCTTAAGGTGATTCGCTCAGTCCCCGACATATAGATAAATTGACAACATAACCTCATTTATTCTTTTAGGTACAAAAGTGTAATGCACATAGCAAAACTATGTTGGAAAACGATCCGGCATATCACAAAATTTTAAATGCTTTTTGCTGCGTCAAAGCTAAAAGTAACTTCAAACGATATGTTAACCTGAAAAACAGCAGGAGAATTTTAAAGCAGAAAGATTGTCCGACAGGAAAACAAGAACGTGGTTTTCAATTGATATTTAAATGAAAGGGTTCGTTGTTTTGATGAAAGTCTCACTTTTCTATTCTATAACAAAATATTGGCGTTTTATAATTAAATTCATTTATCGAACTAAAAAAAATTATTAAAGATAAAAATAAAAAGAAATCAAATTTAATTTGATTTTAATATAGAATAAAATATCTGGCGACATATGTCGCACCCCCATAGGGTAGGGTTGAAAAATGAATCATGGCATTTCGTTCTACGACTTTTGTACAAGATACCAAATTCGCCCAACTTATTGTTATAAACAATTACAGCCATTTATGTCGAAAGAAAATTATGATATTTTAGTTACAAGACGGAAAAAGAAGAAGAGGAAAAAAGAAAAAAGAAGAAAATTAGAAGATCGGTAAATTTAAATAAGAGCCGAAAAAGTAGGGTTACTAATGAAATTAATTTGTGCATTGAGAGAGCACGTGGGGTTTGATTAGAAACAGCATGTAATACCTTAAAACCAAAAAAAAAATTTTACAAAATTGTTCAAAAGTCGTAGAACGGAATGCCATGGATCATATCCCATAAGAGAAGTTTTATTTTTTTACCTTTTAAACAAGAAAATCTCCAGAAAATCAATGAGTGTGCCGAAATACTTCTCTCTCTTTCCAATGGATTAAAACCACTTAGTTGTTAAAAAAGCCGAAATACTTATTTTAATTTGATGTTTTATGATTTGTTATTGAATTTTAAGTTCACGTTACAATACTGTATAAATTTGAGCAATTTTCGCTGTTAACAAAAAATAAAAATAACACCAAAAAGTTTGAAAATTATTTTACTCTTCAAAAAAATTGACCGTGGTTAACACAATAGTTGTGTAATTTGTAATATTACAGGCTTTTCAAATAAACCGTCGTATACAGGATGTTGTCTATTCATCGTTTTACCAATTTACATGACCATGACTACAAACCTATGACTACAAACCTAGATGTATTTTTTAATGCTGAACAACTTTTCTAAAAAATATTTCCCGAGATTTTTCGAAATAAGGGTACTTTACTCTTATCTCAAAATGAAATTTTTGAAGACTCCTCGTATACTACGAGTGTTTTACTATATTTTGTAGGTTCATGTTTAGTTTTAGCGGATGCACAAACTTTTATCAAGAATAACTTTTGTTGAAAAACCCTTAATAAAAAAGTTTCTCATATGGTTAGTAGTTTCGGGATGACACTTTATATGGCTGTAATTGTTTATAACAATAAGTTTGGCGAATTTGGTATCTTGTACAAAAGTCGTAGAACGAAATGCCATGGTTCATTTTTTAATTTACCTTATGGGGGGCTGGCGACATAAATGGCTGTAATTGTTTATAACAATAAGTTGGGCGAATTTGGTATCTTGTACAAAATTGTACAAAAGTCGTAGAACGAAATGCTATGGTTCATTTTTCAATCTACCCTATGGGGGTGCTGGCGACATATGTCGCCAGTTCCCCCTTTTCATTTGTTAATAACTTTTAAACGTCACTTGTACAAAAATCAATTATGCTTGTACAAAAATGTACATAATGTGTACATAATTGCTACGTATTCAATTTTATGATTTGGGTTTTGGAGGGGCTGGTGACATGCACATCATTTTAACAGTGTTACTCAACGTTTCATTAAATATTTACCTAAATCCATAATTTCTGATATTGAATTGGCAACGATGTATTTTCAACATTGAATTTATGACATGGCTGTCATTTGACAAGCAAATTATTTATGTTCGTCAAATGAAATTTTTTCCTTTTTTTATACTTTTCAGGTTTATTCTGGTTATAAATTGCTACATGGGCATTTGTAGAAAAGTTATGTATGCGTTTGTATTGGAAAAATATGTTAAATAATCGTTTCAACGCACTGAAAATCCCAACATATATTAAAAAAAATTTCTATCGCTATATTGATTAATCATGTTTTATAGCATCTGTGAAGATTTTATGAAAATCCCAGCCGGCCCCATACTCTTAACGTTTACCCTGAGATGTGCGTGTCAGTAGTTGTCAAAATTTGTAGGTTATTATGGAATCTTTTATTGCATTGTAAAAAGCGGCAAATTTAAAATTGAATTATTTCAGATTGAAACGCCAGATATTAAATAAAGTCAAACCTTGACATTGATATTTACAAAAATAGGTTATTTTCTTATGACGATTTTCCATCATCACTCCACCAACGTTCTCGTCGGCCACTGTTAGACCAACATTATATGTATCGCGACTACGTTACTGAACGTTGCTCTGGAACACCCCTCGCACAAAAGTATGATATGATTTCCATCGATTAACTACTATTGACAATGCCAAAAACTGACAAATTAAACTAATAATCCACTCAAATTAGTGAAAAAGTGAACTGAATTTTTGTGTACACCTTTATTTAGTATTTTCAAACAACGTCCGAAAAGTACCCTTGATTTGACCTTGAGCTTCACGAGTTATAGGGCGCTAATGTAGCAAAAATTTGTTTTCTCGCTTATATCTTCTTTTATATTGACTTTAGGTATATAACATTCTACAAAGAAATTGAAGTTTACAAAATTTTCTACAAAAAAGTATTCTGGTATTTTTGTTGTAGGAGTAACCCATTCTACAAAAACTCGCTGTGAACGTTGATTTGAAGGATAAAACTACAGTAATACGAGTTCCACATCCAATTTGAAGTCTGAAATTATGTATAATATACCATGAGTCGAATAGAATGGTTTTCTTCGTAAAAAATTGGCTGTATTACCGCCAACAGATAGTGCAGCTAAAGAGCACCTTCATAGAGTTTATTTTCAAGTACAAAAGTGGCTGGGAAATGAATTAAACCCTAATGAAACAACGATACCAGCTCCCGCTCCGGATCGTCTTTTAAATCTGATCTTCTGTAATTGCACCAAAGGTTCTGGACCATTGTGTGGATGTAGAAAATTGGGGATAAAACGCTCGTCAATTTGTGGTTATTGCAACGGACCATCGTGTTTGAATGCCAATACCATAGAAGGTAACGGAGAAAACCAATTTGATGAAGGAGAGAATGAAAATCGATTAGAATCATTTTCTACAGATTTTCTGGAACAACGCGACATAGAAGGAGAAGAAGACGAAGATGAAGAAGCTTAAGATAAGTCTATTTTGACTGTTTTAAGAATTATTGAGAGGATATTTTGACCGAACGAGACTGTGGATTAGGCCTAAAGGGGATACCACTTTAAAAAAAAAACGCACCTTGTACTCAACCTCAAAGGCGGTGTGGAATGGGGAACTTACTTCGTATTGGATTCACACTTTTAACACCTATACTACGGTAAAACGGTTAGACTTATGAAAAAACTACTAAAATACTTTTTTGTAGAGAATTTTATAAACTTCAATTTCTCTGTAGAATGTTCTATACCTAAAGTCAATAGAAAAGAAGATATAAGCGAAAAAACAAATTTTTGCTACATTAGCGCCCTATAACTCGTGAAGCTCAAGGTCAAATCACGGGTACTTTTTGAATGTTGTTTCAAAACACTAAATAAAGGTGTACACAAAAATTCAGCTCACTTTTAATTTTTCCGAAGTAAAAACCTTATTTGATTGGACTATAATATTTATCAGTTTCTCTTCTAATGGAAATAAAACCACTTATTTTAAAAAATAAGGGGGCTTTAATTGACGTTTCGACTTTATTGAATGAAAGTCGTTTTCAAAATGACATAACAAAATATATAATGAAAAATTTACTAGGAAATAAACTAAAAGCTTAACTTTTCTTGTAAATATCTCGCAATATCGAATTTTCACATACATGAGACCTACATTTTTGGCATTTTTAGATAGGAATTAGTCTACCCTGAAAGTTTCATTGAATTCTGACGAGTGGATTTTGAGATCCTCTGGACACACATACATACATACATACAAACCTTGCTCGTTTAATAGTATTTGATAAAGATATGAACTTTAACCGTGTTTTTTATTTAAAAATAATTAGGGGGGATTAAAATATAGCGATCCTCCCTAGTTACGACCTTGACTACAGCCTCGCAGCCTTGATTACACGATTATATAATTTTCAGTTCGTAAAATAGCACGAAAAAATATTAAACAATTTTAAAATATTTACATTTTGATACAGGGAACACAAAATTGTAACAGATATTTTTTAAACACTTGGTTAAGATAATATATAACAGAAAATCTACATTCGATAGGTTTAAGGGTCTACTATTTACTTGAATGAATTTGTTTTCGACTTATTTAATTTTTTGACAAGTCATAAAGGCAAAAAATTGTAATTTTTTTTAAAACATGCTTTAGAATCTATTTTTTCTCCAAAAATAATAACAATCGAATTCAAAATGCGTTTAATACATTTAAAAATGAAGTAATTCAGTAATTTGTACAAAAAATAGACCAATCACTTTTAAATAACCAAAAAAATACTTACCCTTCACAGAACACAATTTTACAAAAAACCAAAAAAATCAAAAACATGTTTCTAAAACGATCAAGCTCCAGTTCTTCCATCACTAACGTCGGTTACTTTTTTCGCGCACATTACAACAAAAAATTTTCCAAATACTATTCATAAAATCATTTCGAAAGTTTTTGAAAATAAACTGCGATTTTCAAAACTTCATTTTCGATTTAAAGTTTCTTCGAAAAGTAACAAAAAAAAATACTTTGGTATTATAAATGTTATGAGGATAGTTTGAAGTGAATCGAAAAATCCATTTTTGAAGCAGATAATTTTAAGATAGAGTGCAATTGAAGAGAAGTATACCGTACTACATTCCTCGGAGTTTATCAAACACGATTAAGGCTAGAGAGCGCATGCTCCGAACTTCTTGTTTACCTCCTTTATTCGTTCGCGAAATCCGCGTTCCGCCGACGCTTCAAAGTCGATACAAAATAAATTGGAATACTTATGCACCTCATTAAAGGCGTTTAAGGTTTTGTTAATTGCTAACCTACTTTGAGGGGAATTTAATTAAGTAAATATAAAAAAGGAAGATCGAATTCCGAGGTCGCGGTTTTTGGTTAGAAGAAACAAAGATTGATGGACAAAAACGAGTAATATAGAAAACATATTTACTACAAATTTACTGTTTAAAAAGAAATTCAAGATCATACGGCTGATTGCTATTTGCGCTATGTAAAATAAATTAATAAATTCTTAATTTAAAAAGCCCTCAAAAAGTAATTCTTTGCTATAAGTTGGTTAGATTTATACCTTTAATGAAGTTGGCAGTGATCGAATTATTATTTTCTCTTTTGGAATACTTTTGGAATCTCCAGCTAGTCTTACTGGTCGTGCAGAGAGTAAATTAAGCATTGTTTTATTTAATATTCAATCAATGCGGAACCAAACTGAGGACTTGTATTTGTTTTTGGAAGAGTTAGGGTTTCCCCAAATGGTGGCTATTACAGAGCACTGGTTACAAGTTGATGAACCAATTTTTATTGAAAAATATACTGTAATTAGCAGGTACGACAGAATTAGTACAGACCATGGTGGAGCTCTAATTTTATCCTTAAATGATGACTTCTCTGCTGTATCCAAATACGATTTTTTACAAGCTGAAAATGTCTTTGAATTCTCCATAGTATAAAACAATATTGTTCGAAATCGAACATTTTTACCTACGCCCATGGCAACAAGGGAAATAAAATAACCAAACCTCTCGCATAGCAACAGTGTACAGCACACATCGTGAATCAAGGCCAGCGCGCAGATAACCAACGCGGAAGTAACTCACCGTCCAAATAAACATCAATAATAAAAGCCGCCTCTGGCGGCGACCGCTTTTACATACCGCGACACGTTGGCGAGACTGCAAGTTGCATAAAAAAAAGGCACAACAATAACGCCGAAAATACGTACCCGTGATTGGCGGCGGCTCAAATAAATCAAATCAAATCAGTACAACATCAGACTCCGTAGAAACAGGTCGCACTTAGACTGTTTCTTACGTAATAACTTCATCAATTTTAACTTATATGAATTGCATACTATTACATACGGACTTGCGTTCACAGTCCGTTAATTTTTTGAGCAATTGCAAACACAGTTTTGAATTTGTTATATTCTATGTTTGTTGTAAAGTGTTTTGTTTTACGTTATCGTTAATATATAAAATCCAAGTACTCAGAGTATAATTTCGCTATAACCTATATATATATATATATATATATATATATATATATATATATATATATATATATATATATACAGTCCACATCAATTTCTCTGCCAACTTAAATCTACAATAAGTTGGGACAGGCACATCTAAAGGGTGTGGCCTAATAAGTTTGGGTCTCCAAATTTGACATCATTTGGAACTTCCCAAAACAAATATCATTGATTTGTTTATTATTTGTATTTATAGAACTCCAAATCAAATGTCCACCTTTTTCTCGAGAATCTTCTTAATTTACTTGACGCATTGCCTATAAAAAGTAGGAAAATTTTATGCGGAGATTTAAATATCGACTTTGCTAGTGTATGTGTTACTCAAAAGTCTCTGACAAATATTTTTGAATCATTCAGTCTCACTATGCATGTAGAGTCGCCAACTAGAATCACCAAAACTTCATCTACAATTATAGATTACGTACTCTCCGATTTTAAAACCGCTGATTAGCTCAGGTCTTTCGGACCATGAAGCAGTTTTTGCCAAATTTGTAATACCACGCACAGCTCCAAAAAAAGTCAGTCAGTTGGGTAGAATTTTCTCTCAGCGTAATTTTGAAAAATTTTATAACTTATGTCTAGCTACTAATTGGGAATGGTCTGTCTGAAGATATTGACTCTAAATTCTTGGACTTCCTAAATAAAATAATTAAATGTTTCAACACAGCATTTCCTCTTCGCTCCATTAAAACTAAACGTCATAAATCTTGGACAACTAAAGGAATAAGAATCTCTTCAAAAAATATGAGTTTACTTATGAATATTAAAAAATTCTCATATAACCCCCTAATATTAAACTGTATCAACAAGTATAGAATACTGTATCGGAAAATTATCAAATCTACTAAGAAAAACTATTATAAAAATCGCATCTCAAGAGCTAAAAACTCTTCCAATGAAACCTGGACTATTATAAATGACTTAAGAAATAAAACCCGTTCTTCAAATACTCTTAATCCTAGTTCTGATGAACTAAACAATTATTTTGTTAATGTAAGCAAGAATATCAGCTCTAACATAATAAATCTTCCTGTGAAAATGATGGCTTGTCCACTAAAATATTTTCAAATATACCTGATTAGTAGTAATTAACATGTTAACTTCGCTAATTAATGAATCCTTCGAATCTGGTATCTTTCCGAACTGTATAAAAACAGCTATAATAATCCCACTTCATAAGGGTGGCGACAAAACCGAAACCTATAACTATAGACCTATTGCTTTATTACCTACCCTATCGAAGATAATAGAAAGGCTAATGAAAAATCGCCTACTGCCCTTTCTTTCCAAACAAAACACCCAAACACTAATCAGTATGGTTTCCTTCCTAAAAAATGCACTAGTGACGCAATGTTTTCCGTTCTCAATGAAATATATACATCACTTAATGATAAACTTTTCACAGCTTCAGTATTTTGTGACTTCGCAAAGGCCTTTGATTGTGTTAATCATGAAATCTTAATTAAGAAACTACAAATTTATGGCACACGGGGTTCTCATTTGCAATGGTTTAAAAATTACCTAGAAAATAGAAATTAGCAGGAGCGTGCTAATGGTGAGGATTCTTCAAATCTGCCAATTTGAATCCGTCTGCCTAGTTCGCAAGCACATTCAAAAGTTATCGGAAAGACCAACTCGTAGATATCCTACAAGAAATTTAAATACAGATGTTTACTTAACTATTCCCACCTCTCCTCTAATAAAAAATTCTATTACCTACAATGCCAAAAAATTGTATAATAACCTTCCGATACAGTTAAAATCTATAAATTCATATGATAACGTGCCTTAGACTTTTGGGTTACAGCATATAGAAGCAATAATTAAATTTAATTAAATTAAATTCAAATTTTAATTTGAACATTTGAACATAAATGTAACTAAAAGAAATGACGGTTCTTTGGGTTTAAATAAAAGGTCAAGCTGAAAATAAATGAAGTGCAGGTTGTAAAAGCTTTTATGTAATAAAAATGTCTATAAATTTTATCTAAGAGTGTGACTCTACTTCGAATTCCTTTTAAACAATTAGATCTTTTAAAATAATGTTGTTTATTAAAATTTATAGACTTCTTAGAGTAAGTAGTTTACAATGTGTCATTTTCTTGTTTACATATATACTATAACTAACAATTTTATAATAGTTGTTTAGATTTTTCGTAAAAAAAGAGCGAGGAGTGGGAACTTCATGACTCTGGAAAAAGATATCCTCCAACAAAGAGTAGTAAAAAAGTTATATTATACTTGCTATTTTTAAAACAGTCAATGAGACTGATGAAGAGCGTAGGCAGCGTTTGGAGGCAAACAGTATACGAATAATACAAGGTAAATCATTGGTAGTTGTATAGATTAAAAAATTAGATAGCAAAACTTTATTTTAGTGTTAAATAAACGTTCTACCATTTAAATTAACATTACGCACACACAACTGATTTAATAATTTGGAAGGCAATTTTGACGAAAATGTAAATCAGGGTAAATAACGTTCTCCATTTAAAACAATGCCAGTGAAAGATTAATAAGGAAATCAAATGATTTTCGCTTATTTTATTAGTTCTAATTTACATTTTGAGTACAGTTCGTATAACTTCGTTTAGCGTATTATTAATATTTGTAGTAGGTACATTCGGAATTTACCCTATGTTTACTCAGATAAAATGAACATCGAGCCGAAACTTTATGAAGGAACACTGTACCTCCAAAAAGTTTTCAAACTACTCGCAATTCGGTTATTGCATTTGACAGGATATGAACTTCTATATTTATTTGAGTTGTCTTTAGGTACAGCTATGGACGTTTTTCTTGTAAGCTTTACCCACATTTTATACAATGGTATGAGCAATCACAAGCTTAAAACCTTTTTATTCAATATTTACATCAATGACATAAACTCATATCTGAGACACAGCCAAGCTCTGTATTTTCCCAACTAGCAAAATAGAACATTTAAAGAATTGTTTTATTTCTTAGTGTGTTTGATTACGACAATTGTGTTTTGTAAGAAAATGTTTCTATAATATTGTTGTATAAATGTTCTTACAACTTATATTATAGAATAAAATCTTTTTTAAACTTAAACATTTTATAACACGTCTATAAATCTATATACAATCTTTAGAAAAATATTTTAAAAGAAATGTATAAAGATCATATTCAATATTTACATATTTTTGTCGTATTGCAATACAGGCTACATAATAATACACTTATAATATATATATATATATATATATATATATATATATATATATATATATATATATATATATATATATATTTTGAAGTTCTATTATTGTGCGAGGCTGCCGTATACAATCACTATACAATGATTGTATAGCAATTCCGAAGTGCACATGTAAAATTGTTGTATAAGGAAGTATCACTTAATATAGTTATAGTAATATTACAAGGGTTGTATAACCAGCTAATAGAAGATCTATAATAGCAATTTGTTTTATAAAAGTGGGCCCTTTTTGGTTGTATAGATATTGTATAATAGTTTTAAAGTGCTTTATACGGTTTTCATGTTTCTATAATATTAGTTGTATAGCAGTTCTCACAACCATTATAAAAGTTAAATTGCTAGCTGGGTTGCTTATGACCTGAAACTCTATAAAGCCATTACTTTCCTGAATGACCGTTATGAATTACAAATAGACTTAGACAACTTCATAAGATGGAGTGTCAATGTTTTACAATAACTTTCAGCAGAAAAACAACTCGAATAGACTTTGGATATTGCATATCTGGTGAGCTGCTTCTACAGGTTACTACTGCAAAATACTTGGGATAGGAAATTGACCTTTAATTTTCACTATGAGAATATAACTAATAGAGCTTACAAAATGTTGGGCTTTGTATGCCGTAATACGAGGGACTTCTCAGATATTCACTGCCTCAAATTTCTTTATAACTCCTTTATAAGAACTGTATTGGAGTATGCATCTACAGTATGGTGTCCCAACTATACTGTTTATGTATACAATTTAGAAAAAGTTCAAAACAAGTTCCTTAGGTATGCTGCATACAAACTCAACATTCCCTTAGACAAATTTTGCTTGAATTTTCCGCACATTTTTGCATTAAATTTAGAATATTTCAGTCAAATTTTTATAAAAAATAATCTCTAATGTAGATATTTTAGATCATACGATTTTTGTTCTGGGATTTTTTCAGGGTAACGCATTATATTTTGGCCTTTTTTAAATCTAATACGCATATTCGGAAAGTATGTAGGTACTGTTTAAAAAAAACTAGTAAAACAATTTTTTTCCAAGCCAATTCTATTTTTAAATGAAAGAGCAGACCTTAAGCTATTTTTCTAAATATTTTCCACCGATGTTCAAACACTTGTCGTAGTAGGTGACCAGCTTTTCTATACCTTCTTCATAGAAACTTTTTTTGACTTATCTAATATTTAAAATTTTGGTGGGGGACCTACAAATTTAGAAAGAGCATTCACCAAAAACCAAATTTCAAACAAATAAATAAAAATTACCAATTTGACTACTTTATTTATTTTATCTGCGTACCGTAAAATCAGGAAACTTCGAGTATTCCCTGACGGTGAAGCATAAGTTCTTGTTTCTCGGGAATTTGGCGCATGATCCTCCAGGATGTAGGATGGATGCCAGCATGTCAGGAGGCGAAAAAGAGCTCCTCTTCGCATGTTACATGCCGAAAGCGCGCGCAATTTGTTATATCAAAACCCTCTTGATGCTGCCGAAGATTCTTCCAGTTACAAGTTTAAATTCTGGCAGTTTTACGAGATTTTTTTATTAATTTGATAAATGGTGAATATGATTTTGTTCGCTGTTGTTATGTTTAGTGGAAGCGGGTAAGTTTTATATTTGATATTTATGTTTTTTTAAATTATAACGTTTTTCTAATTCATATGTTGGCTGTGGTACCGCCCCTTTTATTTTATATTATACGCTAATGAAAACTATTTTTTCGTAAAAAATTGCGTTTACATTTTATATCTACAGGATTTTTGAAATTTAATTTAATTAATTAAATCTGAAAATCTGTCTTCTTTCTTGAAAATTTGTAAACCAACTTTTTCTATTGAAAATTGAATTTAAATTCGTATAAAATCGAAAAAAAAAACAGTTTGCTTTGAAAAAATTACAGCTTATTTAAAACACAAAAAAGAACGTTTTCACCAAATTTCACAAAAAAAACGGTTTTTAGCGTCTTTCTAGATAATTTTGAGGTTATGTTGAAAAATGATTAATACAAAAGTTTTAGATTTTTTAATTATCTACAACTTTTTTGACAGGATGAATAATTTAAGTACAAATCTTAAAAAACCAATATACCAGTATAATTTACCCTAATTTTTTCAATCACAAGTTTAGCACTGGTCTAAATATTTCTGATCTGACACAGAAGAAAATGGGATAATCTAAGGATGGGTTATCCTTTGGGCAATTCCGGGTAATCTCGTATAAGCATTCTGTTGGTCAAAGAAAAAAAAATTGCCATAGTTTTTTTTATTTCTTTTTGACTTTGAGATATTTAAAAATTTTATAAAAAATATTTTGTAGCATTCTAAACGAAAAAAATTTTTTTTCTTTAAATTCATTTTGGACTTTTTCCTTATCTATGTTTTTCAAGGTAAGAGCAAACATCAAAAAATTAAATACATTTTTGGGATAGCTTTACGTGTGAATTTGAAATATATAGATAAACTAATTACTTTTTCAAGGATTTTTCCAATTATTTTTTGTAATAAAAAATTTTACATTTCACGACACAAATCGTACGAGTATAAAAATCCATACAAAAGCGCAGTTTTTGATGAAAAATAGATTTGCAATAATGAAATTTAGTCTGACAAGAAACAGAAAATGTGAAAAAAGTCGGAAAAATACTGAATATGTTTGAGAAATAATAGCCCAGTTGTCTGAGAGTTTGACCTCGCACAAAATGTGTTATATGTGAAACTTGGCACTTAAGTACTTGAATGGGTGTAGAAAACGATAAAAAAATCTTTGTTGCTCTAAAGTGTAACTTCATAATTTCGAAAATAAAATCAAAAATTTGGTTTTTCTATTATATCTTTAAAAAAAATAAAAATTTCGAAAAACTAATAGCACCTCGTGAAAGAGCAGAAAATTTTACTAAAACTTATAAGTTATTTTAAATTTTTTTTTGTATTACTATAAAAAATTATTCAAAATGAGAAAGCAAATTGGAAAACTCTAAGCGCGCCGAGCCGTTGAATATTCAGGCGAGGCGTTCGGAAAAACTAAAGGATCTTTGCCTAAAATGTACGCAAAAAAAAGGAAGCATTTTAAAGAAGAGATTCTAAGCTTTCTCAGGAAGCCATTAGTTTTTAATTTATTTTTGTTTTCTCTTAGAAAATTTGATCGGAAGTTATAATTTCTAAAATTCTCACTGATTTTTATAAAACTGAAGATATATATTATACTTTTACTTTTGATTTAAATATAATTAAAATTCATTCGACGCAATTTTTATTTTGAAAATAGTGTTTATATAAATCAGAAATTAATTTTTTTTAAAATAAATTTAAAAATAATTTAGAAATTGATTTATATAAATTAACCGTATCAAATAAAATCTTGTCAGAACATTAAAATTTGGTTTAGAGCAAATTATTTCTACAACCTTTCTCCAGAA
Source organism: Crepidodera aurea (assembly GCA_949320105.2). Taxonomy (NCBI): domain Eukaryota; kingdom Metazoa; phylum Arthropoda; class Insecta; order Coleoptera; family Chrysomelidae; genus Crepidodera; species Crepidodera aurea. The sequence goes on along the minus strand of OX439475.1, from coordinate 8,312,818 downwards.
GTGTTTTAAGTTTCAAATGTCTAGAGGAGTTGGTTTTAAAACAGCAAGGTCCAAAATCCCTAAAACACATCTTTCGACTTTGTTACCTTATAAAATAAAAACTTGACAGAATATTGAAATTCTGTTTAGAGAAAAATTTTTCTACATCCTCTTTTTAGAAGTATATTAAATTTCAAATATCTAGACGGATTAGTTTTAAAACAGCAAGGATCTAAAAGCAGCTTTGTAAAAATCCTTAAAACGCATCTTTCGACGTTGTTACCTTTTAAAATAAAAACTTGACAGAATATTAAAATTTGGTATATAGAAAATTTTTTCTGCAACCTTTCTCCAGAAGTGTCTTAAATTTTTAGTATTTAAAGAGATTGGTATTAAAACAACGATGCTTTAAAAACATCTATGTCAAAGTCTATAAAATGCAGCCTTGTGTGTTGTTTCCTTATAAATTAAAATTTAACCAAAATATTGAAATATAACTTTAAAGAAAACATGCCCATTTATTTTTTGCAAAACAGTTCCAAATTTTAAATATTTAGAGCCATTGGTTTTAAAACAGCTAAGTTTTAAATATAATTATAATTTTTAGTAAAATTTTCCGCTCTTTCACGTGGTGCTATTAGTTTTTCGAAATTGTTTTTTTTTCGAGATATAATGGAAAAACCAAATTTTCGAAATTGTGAAGTTAGCATACTCTTTAGAGCAGCAAATATTTTTTTATCGTTTTCTACATCCTTTCAAGTACTTAAGTGCCAAGTTTCATCGATATCACATTTTGTGCGAGCTTTTGGTCAATATCCTTCTCTGGCAACTGGACGTCAGAATCGTTTTTTTAACTCTTATAATTAATTTTTATTTTATCAAAATAATTAATGTAGTCCTCTAGCGCCATCTTTGTGCAAACTTAGTTACGAAATGATTAGGTAAACAATTTGATACTATTAAGTTAAAAATGTAAGTTGGTGGAGTAGCCAATTCTTCAATTGTTCATTTTTAATAGAATAGAGAATTTTTTCAATTTTTTTTGTAAAAAAATTCGTGTAAAAACCATGAAAAATCTCACAAATAGCTTAAAGCTTCTTGTTGCGTTTTGGTGAATACGTTCTTTTCTTTTTGGATCTTTTAGTTCATATTTCGTTTTCTTCGTTTAATGATATAAACATCACCGATACTATTTCAAGTCAGTTGAAGGTTTCCTTGATTGAAGGGCATACATTATTATTATTATTCCATTATTGCAACGGGAATGATAATTTTCCTTTCAACATCAACAGAAAAATAGCTGACAAAAAAAACATCAAATGAAATTATATCTCGATGTATATAAGTAGATAAAAATTTAGCCGTAATTGAACGAATTAATTCCGAATCACTCGTTTACGTGTAAATCGATCGACAACAAAATTCTTCAATATCGCGCAATAAAAGATCTGAACTTAAACAATACTTGTAGAATAATCACCATATTGAAGGGTCGAAACGTGACTTGGCATTTAATTCATAAAATCCTTCAAATTTCTAAACTGAGAAAGGATTTGGAGATATTATGTTAGAATCAGTTGGGTAGATGGGAAAGCGTTTAAAATTTGCGTTTAAGTATTGAATAACTATTAGAAGTATTAGAGCCAGTGTGAATGGGTTTGGTAAATAATGGAAATTATTTTGTGAAATTAAATTACGCTTTTAGTAATAAAAAAAATCTGTTGTATCGCCAGAAGACTTTCCCGGCAGTTATAAAATAAAAATTAAAAAAATTAATTTGGTGTTAAAATTAAAATATTTGGTATCCCAAAAAAATAATTCGTTTCGAATTTTTTTAAAGTAAAATTGACATTTGAAATATTATAAAAGGAAAAACATTTCACATGTCAAAAAAAAGTAAAACGATTTTTTAGTGTCGGAATTTTGTTTACTTTTTCTTTAACATGTCAAATGTCATTTGGATTTTAAATTTTAAATTTTTTTTCCATTGCTTAATTTTAAAATTAAGGAATGAAAATTTCAGGATGTATTTACAAGCCAATAAGGCACTTAAATTCCAAATCAAAACTTTAGGTCTTTTATTTTTTTTGTAATGTACATAATGCTACTGCGCCCCCTGGTGGGGCAATTTCAACCAAAAACAAACGGATTCATTCCGCGATGATCCGATACCCATATACCAAATTTCAGCTCAAACGGATCAAGCGTTGCGATTTTTTAGTTAAATTTTTTTTTTAGGTTAGATTCAAAATTAAGGAATGAAAATTTCAGCATGTATTTACAAGCCAGTGATGCACCTAAATATCAAATAAAAACTTTAAGTCTTATACTTTTTTTGCGATGTACATAGGGCTCCTGCGCCCCCTGGTGGGGCGATTTCAACCAAAAACTAATGGGTTCAATCCCCGATAACCCCTCAATCGGATTAAGCGTGCGGACGATATCGTGGAAGAATACAGACACACAGACAGACAGACAGACAGACAGACAGACAGACAGACAGACAGACAGACAGACAGACAGACAGACAGACAGACAAATAGACAGACAGACAGACAGACAGACGGACAGACAGACTGGAAATCGTTTTAATTATCTAAGGGGACCTCAAAATGGATATATCCGTTGTTATCTAAATTTTTTTTTTAGCGCGTTCACAATACTTTCCCTTGGCGAGGGGCCGGGAAAGTAAAATGTAGGTTCATGTTTTTAGATTCATATTTATATTTAATATATTTTTTTATTTTTTATTATAAAATGGCCATAGAAAAATCTATTCCTGATATACAGGATATTTAAATTGTCAAATTCCTGTAAATCTCACATTATAATTCTTCCAAATCATACATATAGCAAAATAGGTCGGGAAACTAGCAGGAGTATGAAAAATGAAATAAGTGACAAAATGCTTTATGAGAAATTTTTTTATTATCGTACGCCAAATTTGCACCTGATTGTGGAAAAATAATATTTTATGTTACTTGCTCTCGTCGTTTATTTGATATTAAAATTTGACGAAAAATATTTTATATTACATTTTATTCCCCTTTTTAATATAAAGATATAAAAAACCAATTTTCTTCTCACATAAATATAAAGAAGTTGCGATTTGTATAAGATTTAAGGGTAACACATGAGTCAATAATGTATTCTGATTCAGCTCTAGACGTAAATATCTATTTTTTAACAACATCTTCTATTTTGGACTTTTTTTAAGTTTTTTTTTATACTTATTTTGCTGTATGCCATTTAGCGATTATTTTTGAAACCAATTTTATTTTCAAAATAATGTTTATATACAGGGTGAGTCACGAGGAACTGTACATACTTCTACCATAAGCAGAGGCACCTTAGGGGATTACAAAATGACCATTAAAAAATGTCTTCTGTTGGACCAAAATAATGTTTGATCATATATTTTCAATGGTTAAGTCGATTTGTCTCATTTTTGGTGTGTGTATTGGTATTGGTACCTAGCAACTAACTGACATATTCAGAACTAAAAAATTCCAGGGCCAGCTTCGCGAAAATTTGTTGAATTGCTATAATTGCAATAATTCACCCTGTACATGATTTCTCTAAAATGCGATATGATTTCTCCAGAGAACATAAATAGACAGTTAAACCTGGACATTTGAAATTTTTCTTACATTTGCCTTACATTTTTAATTAAAGATTCATTTTAAAGTCAAATTGAAAATTTACGATAATGGCGATAATTACTGTATAATAATGTTTAGTAATTATAAAGAAATCTTTAAAATAAACAGTAACGACACACACTGTATTCCAATATAGTAAATACCAGAATTTGAATCAATTTACAGGGCCGGATTTAAAAATCTCGCATATCTGGTTCATGTCAAAAATTCACCCTGTATGTAACTTTTTCCACCAGCAATGGACTGAAATTAGATTGAAAATGTTTGGTAAACCCCCTAAGGTGCCTTTGCATATGGTAGAAGTATGTACAGTTCCTCATGACTCACACTGTATAACAGAAATCAATTTTTCTTTAAACAAAGTTAAAAAAACACTTTATAATGTGTAATTGATTTATATAAATAAATAATAAAAACTAATGGATTCTTTAAAATGCTTTGTTTTTTTTTGCGCACATTTTAGGCAAAGATACTTTAGTTTCATATGGCTCCTGCAACTGGGCTATACTAGAAGTAGCCGATTCTGGATTTTTTTAATTTCTAATAAAAATAAGGCCTGAGTTTGACAGTATCCCGTGGGAATAAACTAACCACATCCTGTTCAGCCATTATTTGAAGAAAGTGTAAATAATTCCAGTATTTTTTTTTTAATGAATCTGGATAATTAATCCACGCATCATTTGCCACCCTATATAAATTTTATTGGGCTTTAAAGCTGTATACCAAGGCGAAATATGTATTCAAGGGCCTAAATCGTTATACTTCAATTCTGTCGATGTCTTTTAAAGTCTAAGGGGAACAATATAAAAGCGAGATCAGCACTTTTGCCACTTCTTTATTTACCGAGTTGGAAAAAAACAGGAAAATCGGGTGGCAAATAATTTTTCTTTAATAAAACGTGCATATGCCTCAATTTTCTTTTCGATAGACACCTTTTTCTTTCGGAATTTTTTTGATCCTTTGTTAGATTTTAATAAAATCACAGGTGACGCTTTTAATCAATAGGATCTGCAGAGTGTTTTTGTTGTATATGGGATTTCAGTAGGCTTTAACTGTTTACCAAAATCTTAACCTAGCCTTGAGTTGTTCGCTAGTATCATATGGACTGTATTTGCGCGGTTACAAACTCTTTTTGTCTCTCTCTTTGCCCACTCTTAGGGGGTAGATTATTCTGGAAATTAATTCGTTCTGACGAATCAGGAGATCGCTTCACGCTTTGAAATTTACGTGGGAAGTTAAGGAATGCGTTGTCCTAAACTTCTATTGGTTACATTCTCCCGCATTTAATTGTGTTTAGCCTGTATGATATTTATAGAAATATTTTGTTATATTTGTCTCACTTTATTACAATATTTCTCCCTCTAACACATTAGGAATGAATTAATTGAAAAGTTTAATAGATAAAAAATGTTTCGACGTATTTTACCAATAAAATCGTGCGAATTTACCGACGCCCTGTATAATAATGACCAGGAAAAAATTTACTGCTTTTTTAATATATCCCTATTAGAAATTCACGCTTTGGCAAATATCTTGATCATCTGACGCTTCCCATCACAGGAAATTTTTACGATATTATATATGTGAGATAGGGGAGGTAATGAAGAAGACGAAATATGATAGTGTTCATCAAATGGATGTAATTTATACCCTAATCCTTTGAAGGGGTATCTAAGACATCTGATTATCCTTTTAGGTACATTCGGATTCAATAACTCTTAATTTATGGTTAGCAAAAATTATATAAAAGTGAATTGATATAATTATTTATTGGGCGTACAAAATTAGTTCCATGCGATTTTAAAACATGGGTCTGGATGTTATGAATGGTTCACAGTAGTGAAGTTTTTTAATATAAGACGTAAGTTTCTAGATCAGATTCGGTGTAAGAAACATCTGAGGGTTAAAAAATGTTTTGTGGTACAAAGACTGAAAAAGTGTAGAGAAAAATGTGGAAAATTAAATCAAATCCTAAAATCGATTGTAAAATTGTTTTTTTTTACGAAAATTTCAAATAAATAGGTGTAAATTCGTATTAAATTAAACTGATTATTCGTATGACAAGCTGAATTTTCTTCCACCTGATTTTTTGCGCAATAACCAAAACTAAAACTCCAAAAACTGATATTGGCACGATTTCAAGCGAAACTTTTTACAAACAAGCGTCAAAACCGCGACCTCAAAATGGCTCACAATTGGGGATTTCCTAAATAGTCGAGACTTTAAACGCGATAGGTATTTTGGCCTTTTGTCCGGCTCAAACCGAAATATGCATCTAAACTTTCAACTCGAGTTGGAAATCTTCATTAAAGTATTTGCATTTTAATAAGAGTTAGGTAAGTGAAGGTTTCCTTAAAGTTTTCCATAAGAAGTTTTTACTTTTTAAAATGTATCATTAAAGAAATGGTTCTTAAGAAGATCACGATGGAGGATTTTGAGGTCGCAGCGGGATTGATTATAATTTTAATTTTATTATAGTTTTAGTACAGGATGTATTCTTATAGGAAATGTTGGGATATTCGACCGACAAGGCTTTAGAATCAGAGCTTTTGTGATCTGATGCAGGAATATTTATTTATTGACCAGAAAATAATTACAAAGAATTCCTACAAAGGGAAACGTGTTACCTGTACGCAGGCTGCCCTTAACTTAAGACTATTTTACAAAGTATGAATTAAAAAACTAATTTTACACTTATTTACATTTACAAATAAATAAAGTAACAGTTTTCTTTTATGTGATTGACAATAACAGAAAGTAGTATAAATTTATCTCCTAACTGTAATCCAAACAATTATATATTAATTGAATTTAAACTTTTTCAATTTTGTACAATTATTCACTTATCTCTTAACTGTTATAAATACCTCATTCATATATTAATTTGATTTGAATTTATCATTATTTTTTATATTCACAAGTTCGATCTGACCCAGTTTTTCAGCTTGTTTTCTATTTATATGTTTTTGTATAGTTTTTAATTTTGGCGGTAATGAATTAAACGTTTTAATAGCATGAGTATGACTCATCTTGTTACTAACTGTTTTGTGGCTTTTGGGATTTGAATTGATTTATTTCTTATTATACTATTAGAAGCCCCATACTTTTAAAATAAAAAATAACAATTAGTCATCAATATAAATCATTTTCTCAAATTTGGTGGAATATTTGCTTATTAAGAAAGTAAGATTTTTATAAAAACTACATTTTGGAAAATTTTTTGTCCTAATGTTTCTTCATCGATGTTTTCTGCTGAATCTGCTTTAATTACCACATTTTTCTTTGTCCATTTTCCAGTTTTTTTAAATTTTTTCTCTTTTCATTCTTTTTCTGATAACGATAAATAAAAATTTTACGCTTAATTGGATTTTAACACCGTTGATATTGGTTAAAGTTAATCTAAACTTACATTGAGAAAAAAAATCAGTCTTTAATCAATAGTAAATATAAATACGTAAATCCCAATTTCGCCAAGTGGTGACATCGCGCTTATTTTCAGTTCCCAGTTTCCCACGATTCCACTTAATTTCTGTTTTAGTTTCGCTTCAGAAATATTTGGATTTCCATTCGAGCGGTCACGATTCTCTTCCAACATTTATACTCTTTAAGCAAATCAAGAAACGCAATCAACTAATAAGACGTTCGATATAAATTGCGATGCGTTTATTCCTCATATACAGGGTGCGCCAATTATTTCCACTCGATCTCTAGCACCGAAACTAAAAGAGATATTAACAAGATTTTTTGTAGGGGCAGACAGTGTCACTCGGACTACAATTTTAAAATATTTTGATGTATACAGGGTGGCTAATTTTTGTGGAATGAAAATTAATTTGGTTTTTTTAAATTGAACACCCTGTATACGATTATGTCTTCTGATTCTACTTAATATTAGATTTAAGGTAGTTTTTTGTATTTGTAAATCCGACGCGGCGTTGACAAGTTATTCCTATTTTAAGCAGATTTAATGAAAAAACAGCACTTCAGAAATATTAGCACAAAAACCACATTTTTTAAAAAATTCCTCAGAAAAGCTACCATGGTGTAAATGAAACATGCACCTATCACAATAATCACACAACATCTTCACCTGTTGCACAGGGTGTTTGCCGATGGCGTGCCAATAGTCTAGTTTTCAAATGGCAATAACTTAATTTTTTCAAATGGGACACCCTGTATATTTTTCTTCAGTTAGAAGCTCTCCCTAATACGCATTAAAAAAATATAGGGTTTTGCACATCTAACTTTACTATTTACTTTAATAATTGACGTTAAGTGACAAACAACATATTTTACACAATTTTTAGTAAGTACAAAATTTTACAAAGTTTAATCGTAAGAAAACTACAATAGTGAAAGTTAAAATTTATAGTAGGTGTTCAAAATGTCTTCCATTTTCATTTATACATTTTCTTGCCCTTTTTTTCATTGATTTACGCACATCTCTTAGCATTGCAGGGGTCACCTGTCTAAATGCTGCAGTAATGCTTTCTTTCATATTTTCTTTTGTGGTAACCTCTTCTTTGTAAACAATATTTTTAATAAAACCCACAAGAAAAAATCGCAAGGTGTAAGACAAGGCGATCCTGAAATTCCCTATTTAACCAATTGCGAACATCTAATAGGTAATGTGGTGTGGCACCATCTAATTGAAACCACATTCCGTTGGGATAATTTTGAGGCACATTTTGCAATAAGTTGCGAAAATCATGTTCTAAAAAATCTAAAAATATAGCTCAATTTACGGTCCCATCAAAGAAATAGGGACCAATTACATAATCACCTATTATTCCCGCCCACACATTCAAAGACCATCGATACTGTGATGTGGTTCTAAATAAATGTTCATTGTGGTCCGAATAATAATGGAAGTTGTGTCTATTTACACAACCGTTCTTATGAAACGTGGTTTCGTCGGAGAATAAAACTTTGTTTAAAAAGTTACGCTCTGTATTTATCTTGTTTATTAACCATCTACAGTATTCCACTCTACGCGCGAAATCACGTGGTATTTATTCTTTTTTATTATGCGTCTAATTGTGGTATTGGAAATATCTAACTGATTGCTTAATTGCCTTGTGCTTGTATTGGGATCTTCAACTATGCTGATCATTACCTTATATTCGTTGTCAATAGTAACAGCTGTAGTTTCACGTGAATGTTTTTCATACTTGACGGTTCCTGTTCTATCAAATCTATTCTTTAAATTCTCAAAAGTATCCTTTTGTGGATTACGTCTTTCTGGGTATCTTTGACGATAGACCCTACTAGCAAGAAACGCATTTTTTTGATATTCACCCAGTATCCATATCATATCAATATTTTCTTGAACACTATAATTCTTATTAAAATCCATTTTTTATACACAATACCGATTAAATATAGTAGACGTGATACAATACAAAATTTTATGTTGACAATTAATGCCATAACAAAATATACCTACTGTCATTTTCATAGGTAACTTGATTTCTTATTAAAAATTGTGTAAAATATGTTGTTTGTCACTTAACGTCAATTATTAAAGTAAATAGTAAAGTTAGATGTGCAAAACCTATATTTTTTTAATGCGTATTAGGGAAAGCTTCTAACTGAAGAAAAATATACAGGGTGTCCCATTTGAAAAAATTAAGTTATTGCCATTTGAAAACTAGACTATTGGCACGCCATCGGCAAACACCCTGTGCAACAGGTGAAGATGTTGTGTGATTATTGTGATAGGTGCATGTTTCATTTACATCATAGTAGCTTTTTTGACGAATTTTTTGAAAAATGTGGTTTTTGTGCTAATATTTCTGAAGTGCTGTTTTTTCATTAAATTTGCTTAAAATATGAATAACTTGTCAACGCCGCGTCGGATTTACAAATACAAAAAACTACCGTAAATCTAATATTAAGTAGAATCAGAAGACATAATCGTATACGGGGTGTTCAATTTAAAAAAACCAAATTAATTTTCATTCCACAAAAATTAGCCACCCTGTATACATCAAAATATTTTAAAATTGTAGTCCGAGTGACACTGTCTACCCCTTCAAAAAATCTTGTTGATATCTCTTTTAGTTTCGGTGCTAGAGATCGAGTGGAAATAATTGGCGCACCCTGTATCTGTTTTGAAACACGTATTGTGGAAACTACGTGGAGATTAATTAACGGGTTGAGATCGTTTCCTTTTCGATTTTGAAAGGGGTTAACAGCTCGAAGGGTATTTATATCGTTCCATTACTTTCGAGCACCAATTACATTAGGTCGAAGGGGTTTTGATTGATATGTATCAAATAAATTAGGGGGTTTACAATTTACTACATGTCATTGCATTATCTTGACAAATTACAAGCGCGTTTGAAAAAGTTTGATTTTATATGAAACTCCCGAATTGTATATCAAATCAAATCAAACTTGACTTCACAAATAGTTTGATTTGTCAAAGTCACAAAATCGTATTCTACTTGATTTTTTATGGATTCATCTAAAATCGAGTGATTACTAATTGTGATTTCCACAGTTGAAGAAACACATGATAGTATTTATATAAAAAAAATAAATTAACCGCATTACAAAACTTGGGCGGGTTTCCAAAAAAAAGTAAGATACAAGTTTTATGTGCCAAGAGAAACTTCTAAAGACAAAACGAAAAACTACCGAAATTAAATTATTAGCTTCAATAAATTTTAGTTGTGACCAAGATGACAACCCAGCCATTTCATTGAGACGAATATGGTGTTAAAAAACAGAAAAATTGTTTGGGTGTGTTTCATTTACTTTATAATAATTTTCAACAAGGATTTCTGGTGGTAATTTGACTGATATCAATGATTATTTCATTCACACATGGCTCCGACAAAGAAAAGTCATGAATTTAGTCACATGATATGCAATATGATCGACTATTTAGGTAAATAAAGAAATATGAGCGGCTATTTTAGTCGATTGTATAAGTGTGCTTGCTATTAAGTGTCAAAATTTGTCAAAAACAGAAAACAGAAGATCCTGCAGCCACTCCTCGAGCTTCTCACTCTATACCTGAACCCATCAACAACATTAATGATTTACCTACAACCAACGTTATCAATGAGTTAACAAAGATTTCAAACAATACTCCTACTGTGTACCAAAATTGCAATTTATATTTTAATTGTACCATAAATAATTAAGTTTGTAGTATTTTGTGATTAAATAAATTACGTGTTTTTCAGTTTTCAAATTAATACCTACATATTTATTATGTATGCATATATAATAGGTAGTATGTTTTGTAAGGTATGTGTGCAGAATAATCTGTTACTCATGAAATATTCTTGTCAAATATCATTCGGGCATCTTATTTTTCTGTGAAAAAAATCAAAAAAACACGTGCAGGTGCAAAAATCCTCGTCTTCGACTCGTATTTTTGTTGCCACCAACACTCATGCTTCTTGTTAAAATATTACTTAGCATCGAGTTTTTTCGATTTCTTTCGGAAAAATTAGATGTCCTTATGATATTACTTACGAATATTTAATCTGAAACAACTTCTTTGTTAGAACTATGTTTTTTTTCGTAATTTTTGATAATGTCAATCGGTTTTTTATCAAAAGTGCCTCTTTTTATGTTCGTTCGATCCTTATTGAGGGAAATTACGTTTTCTTTTATTTAGAAATTGCGAAAATCCACATTTTTATTGTCATATAATTTCTTTTGAAAAAAAATTTAGGTTAGGAGGTGTTCTTTGAGAGACACGTTACAATTTCCTGAATGTAATGAGAATATTTTCTAATAAAGATATTAGGCTTAGAAAATTTGTTTTCCAAGAAATGAAGGAAATGGAAGATAATACAATCTGGGCCATTTATTTATATTTTTTAATATGCCCTTCAACGTCAAAAGTAACGTTCGTTTATTATAGATTTCTAGAGTCTAATCTATTTGTGAAAACTAATTTTTTTCTCGTAGTTTATTGGCAGTGGCATTGGAATCATTTTCGCTGCGACATGGTCTTCCCTTGGAACAAGACGTCCTTAATCAAAACATGTCTTTGGAACACGTCATAATTAATTTTAATACAGGAACTACTAAAAGTGCTAATAGAAGGACAAGTAGATCAGGCAGAGTTCCTTCTGTTGATATGCTAAGCAAGAATATTACGATGGTGTTGGAAAATCTTTTGGAAAATTATGAAAGTTCGCAGTTACCAACTTATGGAAAAAGTAAGTTTTGTTTTTGTTGCATTAATTAAAAATTGAACAGATAGGTGTTCAATAATCTAAATAGCCATAAGAACACTGAATTTTAAGACTACAATTGGTGAGCGACGATATTAATTCATTTATTTAGAGGTTTTTTTATGCGGCTGTATTAAAATTATTTTAATACCGAAATAGAAACGAAGATTAGAATGCCCGATATTTATTACTTAATTTAAGATTTAATCTGTTTCCTAAAAGCGTTTGTTGCTGCTATCCTGATCCTTAGACGTTGTTAAAATGGTAATTTTATCACATACATGTCCTTTCTTCCTATTACCAAATATATAATGGGCTTTGTAAAAGCATACTAAACACAATTTTAAGCAATTGAGACAAACGTTATGTTTTAAAAATGTGTACAAATGTTACGAAATTAACAATGACAGAATCCACAGGAAAGTTATTTTTATACCAAACAAATAGCCTTTATAGTCCAGTAAATTAACGCCAGAAAAACCCCAAACCTGGGCATCAAAAACGCCCTAAAAAACATGTTGTTTATGAAAATACACAAAAATAATTTATTTAAATTGGGGTTAGCCATATGTGAGTAATAGGTAATGAGGTTAGGAAGAAAACAATGGTCCTTTATATCTCACAAGTTATTTTATTTAGCGACCGGTTTCGATTAAACCATCGTCGTCATCAGGCCCTATGTGGAATAATTATGGTGTTATAAAAGTCACAATGACAGTTAAGTTAAGTTAAGTTAAAAAGAGTTAAGAAATTTATTTTAATTTAATTTATTTTAATTTTAAGTAAAAACTTTTCCATGTTGGAAAAAACTGCAGGAAACACCAAGAACATTTCAACAAAGTAGATTAAAATACAATTATATGTTTGTAAAATCAAGGAAGAACTTATAGATCCTAATTTTATTATTTAAAGAAGTTTAATTTATATTTTATTTTATAAAAAACATAGTTATAAAATTTTAAATTTAACTGAAAATAACCAGCAGTCAAAGGATATTTACAAACAAATTAAAACATTAAAAACAAACTAAAAGAGACAATTTTTGAACGGTAGCTGGTTAATCTTTCTGAATATATTTAACACCTTGCAAAGCCCCATTATCCAAAAGGATTCGGTGAAATTAGTCTTGATAAAAAAATATGCACAAATGAAAAAAAAATAGTCTAATCTCCCAGGAATTGGACATTGAATGTCAACGTTGCCACAACCTCTGGACTTTAAACAACTACTCCTTGGGCTATATGCCCCAACAGGTATTGAATTATAGAAGTCCCGACGTTGGTTGGAACCTGAGATATCAGGACATTAAACCAACAACTTTGATTTTGTTATTAAAGGAGCCCGTTAACCATAGACTAGTTTCGGCATTATTGTGCCTCTTCAGTATGGCGTAGACAAGCTCGCTTTAGCAAATGTATAAAGAACTGAGAAAGCACAGCGCCATCTATCACAATAATAACAAACTCAAAGTTAGCAAAAAGCAGCGACCTGTGAATGTTTTAAATGCTGATATATATTTCTACCGAAATATATTTTGTGGGAGTAAACAAATTGCACAAATGAAAAGAAAAATAGTCTAATCTCCCAGGAATTGGAAATTGAATGTCAAGGTTGCCACAACCTCTGGACTTCAAACAACTACTCCTTGGGTTATATGCCCCAACAGATATTGAATTATAGATAAAAGGTAAAAGTAACATGATATTATAGCTATCATCAGAACTTTGAATCATGAAAAAATATTAACTTTTACGTGATTTATTGAAGAATGTGTAATCCGCTTGGGAGTGTCATTCCTATAGAGCGTGTTCTCTAAATGCAGGGCAGAAGCTAAAAATGGGGGTGCGTTTTGGAGCCGGTTATGTCGAAAAGTATCATATTTTTGAAGAAAATGATGAGGATTATTTTTGTAGGTAATGAACTGATCTTCATTTTCGTCCAAACAAAAATTCTCTAAGTGTCATATTTTCGGAAATATCGGCGAAAATAGGCGAAAAAAAAACAAATTTTTGAGACCAATGGGCAAATTTCAGACAGCTTAATTTAACTTTAGTGTTAATTTTAGATGGTAAAAGGGGATAAATTTTAGTTTTCCCTAATAGAAATAATCATTGACATCCTAAACAAAAGATTTGGGTCATTTAAATCTTACACAGCATTTGCAATACGTTTTCTTGTTATAAATACTCCTAGATCGACTCCAAACTGTGATAAATCTCGCAAATACGGATGTTTACATTTGCATGACAAGATATCAACACTATGGAATACATAACGAGACAAGAATTGCATCCAAACTACATCGGGATGTCGGAAAACGGAATGAAAATTGCAGTTAAAGATTTGTGGATAGAAATGCGAACAATCGATCGAAGGTCATTCGTTTTAGAAAACTACTAGATGTGGAACATTTTACTAATTTGTTTTGTATAGGTATGAATATTGCTGATGGACCAAAAACTCTAGGATTCTACGATATAGTCACCAATGATACCTCCCCACACATTTGACAATCATCTTGTTTAATTTTCAATTACAAATCAAACATAAAAATTCATTTCATTAATTTTTAAACAAAGCGACAACTACGCTATCCTACGACACTGGATAGCAACACTGTACCGGTGAATTAAATCGAATATAAGAAGTTAAAACTTTTTCTTTCTCCACGAGTGGGAGAAAGACTTCGGTCAATCTTGAGACACAAGATTCGAAAAGGATTTCCGGATCGCGCCATTGTATCATCAAAAATTCTCACGTAGACCATATTTCCATGTGTCTGCAAATTAGTATATTGTAAAATGGGCCGTGTTATGCAAAAAGCGACCAACCCACATTTCTCTTATTTTGAGTAAAAGCCGTTTAAAGTTATGGAGCATCTGTAAAATCGCTCCGGAGTATTTTCGAATATTTATATAAACACTAAGCTAGGATGATATAAATGATTTTTAATGGGGACATAATGTTCCACTTATACATGACAGTTTTCACAAAATTGACAGATTTTGTGGGTTGGCAGCTTTTTGCATTATCGAAATAAGATTAAAACGGTCTTTAAAAAATACTATGTGTGTTGGTCGCTTTTAACAGTATAGAAATAAAACAAAAAGTATTCATACAATAATACATTTTTATTACTTAATTTATATCTTCATCTACTTCTAAGTCAAAATCGATATTCGCAACATCAAATCCATCAATATCTTCTTCAATACGTGCATCACCAGATAAGTTTTCATAAAAATGAAGGGCATCGGATGATATCAGGTGCAATATTTCCTGTATATTTTTTAGTTTTGGATCATTTTTTTACCATTTGGCCATAACGGGGCAACCTCTGAAAATGGATGGATTGTAGTGGGTCTTCCCCTAGTTATCTTTTGTATATCGACAACTTGGTAAGCATTAGTAAACTGATGCTGTTTAACTTTAATAATGTAAGGTTCGTCTTTGTCCATTTTGATGGATCTGATATGTAACCAATTTATTTTCTCGCCCTCTAGTGATTTTTTTCTATTAACTATACTTTTTTCTAGCCGTTCGGAACTAAAAAATGCATCAGAGTTCATCTTAGTCACAACAAAAGGCTTCTTTCGTCGACATGAGGTTTGTTCCAACATGACACAAAACCAGTTTGCGTACTGTCGGGATTCTGCGCAGTCTCGATTTAGTGACACCAAATCTAGTCTGCGCAGAATCCCGACAGTACACAAACTGGTTTTGAGTTATGTGGGAACAGACCTACGATTTCATAACACTCATGTAATCGTCATCAGTGTACAGTCTCTGGTGAAGTTTTAACGCTGACTCGATGTCACTAAAATCTGAATACTAAGAAATTTAGAGTAATGCTGGCAAGGCTAGAACTTTGATGTAATATGTGTTTTAATAGTAGTGTAATCTTGATGTTGCGGTTTTGGCCGCCACATGAATCACTCCAAAGAACTATATCTTTAACCGTGGATGGTACATATGTTTTTATATGTGTGAGCAAACAATCAAACAAATTCTAACCTATAATTCGTTAAAAAATAATAAAAATACATGTAATAAATTATTATTACACGTTTATTTGATCTGTTTATTGCGTTTAACGTCACAGCTCACAGCAAGTACAATGACACGCACACTTGTGATTCCCCAATAGGAAGAAATGCATTCTGCAAAATGCTACCAACCCACTTGGAGCGATATCGATATATTGATACGTTAATCTGCGTAAATATACAATGTGGTTTGAGAGCTTTATGCAAATTTTACAATACTAGATTTAAGACAAGTTGGTTAGTTTTGATACAAGTTTAGGGAATATGAAAATGGGTTGGTTGTTTTTTGCAGAATAAAGAATACATGCTTTTTAGTTTAGTAGTCTTATAGACATAGTTTGAGTTAATTTGTGGGTTGGTCGCCTTTTGCATAACACGGCCCAAATAATGTTAAGGGAGATGCAAGATCGAGCGTCTGTCGCTTGCTTAGATACTTCCGCATTCCATTACATAAAAACTGTGGGCGTGACTTAACAAGCTCTACGCTTAGCGAACAACGAAATCAAATTTAGCAGAATTCTATTCAGTGTGTGATAAACTCTCAATTAGTGCACAAGTCCTTTGTTCATCAACATCGTAAATTTTGTCTCATTTTTATAACTGAGTTTTTTAAGGTCAGAATTTAATTCATTCTTTCTGTTTTCTTTGTTGTTCAGGTTTTTTAAAAGTTTTTTTATAAACTAAATACAAATAAACGTGTGTGTTTCATTTGAAGATAACTTGGAGAAACATATATACAGCCCGCTTTCTACAACATATTATATAGGCAGGCAGCATAGTAACAACATTTCAACGGCTGACCTTGTAAATGGCTGCAAAAACGTAATCTTCACTGATTTACGACTATGTTTAATTGTTTCTTACGACTTATTAGAAAAATAAAAAAACTCTCATGTTGGAATCCTACCAGGCAAGTACGATCCAACCCTTTAATTCTACTGTTAAAGAAACTTAACATTTACAGACAGGTTTTTCGGCATCATTGTGCTTCTTCATGAAGTCTCAAATCGTTGTTACAAGATGACCATATCCTATGTTGAACTGAAAAGAATCAAAATTGCATAAAACTAACCCGCACATAGATTAAAAGGAAGTAAACTTCCAGTTATATCGGTAATAATTGAATTGACATAATCCGAGGCGGGTAGTTCAAGGAGTAGTTATTTAAACAGATACTTCGATATAATTTAAATGTCTTTGATCGGGGAATGCAGAAATCTGTAATTAGTTGTCAGTTTGGCCCTTTTATGGTAAATATTTGTGTTATCCCGGCCTAAGAGGAAGAAGTCATGAGATAAAGTAATTATGTCACACTTATTTATATTTTTATAGTTTTATATTTTAAATTTCAAGACAGCTAACCCTTTTATAACGCTTCCAGTAAATTATAATTAATTTTTTTTTAATTTATACTTTTTCTCATACACTTTTAAAAGGTTGCCTGTTTACCACTAATTTATATTTCGGTAGAGTTTCTAGAAAATAAAAATTATGATGATAAGTTTCTTTTCATCCAATTCTCGCGAAGTGCACGAAAGGCGGTCAGGCATGTACAGTTTTGTTTTAATTTTCGGCGAAAGAAACACTAATTGCGTAAAATGATAAAAATTTCAATGCTGGAAGAGAAAATTGTATTTTTTTAACGACTTAACGAATTTTAAAAATAACCTAAAAGGGGATTTTTATACAGGGTGAGTCACGGTGAACGCGACGGTCCATTGTGGCTAAACGGTTAATATTTTGAAAATTTTGTTTATTCACGGTTGACAAAGGCTACATTTTAAAATTATTTTGAAATATACAGGTTGTCCCAAAAAACTGTGGTGTATCAAAGTTATATTATTTCTTATGGAAGACCCTATATGTTATTGCATTTATAGATTATGCGCAGGCCCGTAGAGAGAAAAATCGGGCCCGGGGGTAAAAATTACGGGCCACTATAGAATTTTTAAAATTAGTAGCCCATCACATTACAAAAGTGAAGCATAGTGCGAACAGGGATTTTTGGTACGGGCCCGGGCCCCATCGAGAATTGCGGGCCCGGGAGAAATTCCCCCGTTACCCCTCCCCTCTCGTCAGGCCTGATTATACGTTAAAAATAAGATAAACTTTCTTAAGTATCCCCTATATACCTATTTTTATATTTCTAAAAATGGAAGCACTTACAAGAAAACCTATAACTTCAGAAATTGAAAGCAATAATGTATTTAGAGTTGTGGAAAATTATACAGGGCGTCCAAAATGGGGCGATTCTTTAATGACATATTCAAACGACAATATCATTCTTATTTTAAATAGGACACCCTGTACTTTATAATCCTATTATGTAGCAAATACAATTACCTTTTAAAAATTATAAAGGTCTACTATGCCTAAATCTATTAATTTTGGAGTTATTTTTATTTTTGTTAAATTTTACATTATTTTTTCCACCCTAATGCCTAAATATAACACCCTGTATTTGATCAGCTTATACTATTATCCAAAAAAATTATCTTTGAAACTATGTTTGGTTTTGACATTATTAAAAATGTTTCAAGATGCAACAAAATTTGTATGGTTAACCGTCATACTAATCCATTATTATGAAAAATGAAAATGAAAAATAGATTCATCTGTAAATAGCACATCATAAAAATCTGTCAGTCTTCGAAAATCTGTTCCATACAGATTTTGATGCATCTCGAAACATTTTTAATAATGTCACAACCAAACACATAGTTTCAAAGATAATTTTTTCGGATCATAGTCTAAGCTGATGAAATACAACCTGTATAAGAGAGAAATTTGGTTGCTTAGGGTATAGGGAGAAAACTGTACACTCTCTACCACCCTTTTAGTTCCATCGAACAGCCTACTCGTTCTCCGGACTTGATCCCCTTTAGATTTCTTTTTGTAGGAACATTTAAAGTATGGCGTCTATGGGATATTATTTTTCAATTTTCTGTATTGTTAAAAATATTTTTTTGACAATTTGTCCAACTTTATACCAGGACTTTGTATACATTTCTAATCTCCCGACGATTTGATACAAATAATTCAATTAAATGTTGCGGATTCGTCGTCACTCTACTCTGTTATTAAAACATTCATTAATGGCTGTAAAAGCACCAATTTCATTCCTTTAAAAATCTTACAATGTTTTCATAAAAAACATAAGTCGGACGTCTCGGCGTCTAAAATTGAATAGAGCGACAGATCTTGGAGAACTATTTATATTTCTTAAAACTTTTCTTAAGAATTATTAAAAAAATAATAACCACAATGTTACAGTTCTCTATATAGGGTGTTCACATCTCAGAGAGAAGAGATATGCTGTTGCATTTATTTCCCAAGTCGGCCGATGTCTAATAACACCGCTTTTTTAAATAAATGTCTGTAATTGTAATAAAATGGACCGCCTGATAGCAGCTAAGTCCCACTAGCTTGACGAGGTCTTGTTGCCCCGGAGCGTTGAACTTTGGGCATACGTGTTAGAATGTGGTAACATAATGGCCGCAGTTAGTCGTCCGGTGTCTTTGTCTTTATTTCCGTTTTACTCGCACGCGTAGGAGACACACAAATTGAATTTTATTTAATCGCAGTTAAAAGTTTTAAAACACCCGAACGCCTGATTGCGGCGTTGCCGGTTTGCTAGTTTGATACGGAATAATTTGAATTTAATGTTTAATTTTTACGATTGAGTATTAGGAAACTTAAGAAAGTGCCCCACGTTGGGCGCCAAATTTCGATCTCAAAATTATAGTTAATTTTAGTTGTCCCAAATTTTACCCACAAAATTTGGCGTTAACAGAACGCAAACCTGTTTCCTGTAATTTTATTCTAAAATAAGGACTCTTCGAAGGCGAGAATAACCCTCTTAAAGCAAAATATTTCATCATTGCAACCTGAGTGAAGTAAATCCAGCAATTTGGTATACCAACTCACTTCGAAACGCAAATAGAAACCTCTGGAAAGCAATCGAGTCAATTACCTCAATTTCCTTTGACAAATCCAGGGATGATTCCTGATTCCTGGTTTCGAAACGGAAAAGGTTAGTGTTCTTATTTCCTTAACGTTCCATATACCACTCCGGTATGTCGTAGGTTAGATTTTTAGAGCTCTTTCATGTCGATTCTTCATAAATAAATAATAAAGACGTCTAGATTTTCACCACTTATTTCTTAGTGAATGGGATTACATAATGCGATATTCCTGTCATTTATTTTTTATTTATATCACTTGATCATCCTAATAAGTTTAATATTTTGATTAGATGATCCTCTTAGTACTTTTTAGACATAGAATATCACTTACATACATAAAAACGTTAAAATATCATATAACCCGCACAACAAATAACCCACAAGACAAAAGTATCAGATAAAAACTAAGGAAAATTCCAAAACAAATTGAGAATATGACAAATTATTTGCGGATCTTTATTATTTTGCTTCCTCTTGCGACTTTTGTGTCTATCAAAAAGTGCAGGGAAATTCGAGCCTGACAGAAGAGGGCTTGGTGATTGGAAATGTTTCATTTCGTTATTGGAAAAAGGTCGAGACTGAGTAATGTGATACCCAGACTTCAATTTCGAAAGATGATGGTTTAAATGGATAGATGAATGTCAGATCGGGGTTGATATTATTCAGCCAGTTTGATTTGGATTTTAGATTTCTGGAATATTTTATAAAAAAAGATATTAAAAGTTTAAAGCTTCTCTCATACTTTATTGTGAAAATAAGTGTCTATTTATATCAATGGGGGCAGTAGGGTCAATTGCCCCCCCCCCCCATAGAAAGTCCGGCAATGAGAGGATATTTCTCATATCTGCGTAAACCAAATTTTAATTTTTTTGAATTTCTTTGTATATTCTAGGTCCATTTATTTCCCAAAAAGCTCACTTTTCCCTTAAAAATGGCCCAAACATTTTTTTCGGTAATTTTGAGTTTGCCAATCGATTCTCAGATAAAATTCATTCTCCGTAAAATAAATTTTAATTTTTTTTATTGATTTTAGGTCCATTTATATCAACAAACCCAAAATATTAAACTTTTATATACTGTAACGGTCAAACAAAGTGTAAACGAATGAAATGCCTAACTTTTGTTGAATAATAATAATCATCAAATTTTACAAATAAATAACATTAAATAACCATTTATTTTAATCTGAACCAACATTATACAGACCGTGTTTAATTAAATACAATTTCAAATCAATCTTGAAGTAGCAATTAATTCATAAAATGTTAGATTTCTGAAGGTTAATATTAACGCAGTAACTCCATAAGCAACTTGCATCGACGATTTTAAGACAATTACAAATATTTTGGCAAATAATACAAAAGTAAAAATCAAAACTGAATAGTCTCAGACAATGCCTGCAATCGTCACATCTAAGTAAAAGTT
Organism: Crepidodera aurea; assembly: GCA_949320105.2. Classification (NCBI taxonomy): domain Eukaryota; kingdom Metazoa; phylum Arthropoda; class Insecta; order Coleoptera; family Chrysomelidae; genus Crepidodera; species Crepidodera aurea. The sequence goes on along the minus strand of OX439475.1, from coordinate 8,291,540 downwards.
ATTATTTTAAACACTATGTGAAAAAGAAATTTTCCACATAACCTCAAAATGAAATATTCAAATTTAAACAAATCATTAATCTAAATTTAGGGGAAAGTCAATGAAAATTAGAAAACAAATCGTGGGAATTGCTAAAATCATAATATTATTGTAAAATAAACAATAATAATATAGTTTAACAGAATTATAACTTCAATAATAACGAAAACAGAAAAACCTTCATGTATTCTTAATATTAGTCAAAATAGCAAATAATTTACAGCAAAATCATTCTTTTAATCTAAGGAATGATTTGGTAATGGTTAAAAGATGTATAAAAGTATTTTTTTTTATAGTATAATAATTTATTTAAGAATTTTACGTCAAATTCCGATCTAGAAAGCTGTGAAATATAAGTTCATAAAAACCAAATTTCGCGAGAAAGCGAGGCTTTTGCTTAAAAACCTCCGAAGTGTCCACATCAATGCTTGTAACGTAAACAAATGAAAATATATGTCAAAGCCATTGTAGATAGATGAAAATAATTGTAGAAATTTACCTGTCAATTTCCAAAGTGAGGTTAGAATTAATTTTTCATCTGAATATTTTGGAATTTAAATAAAATAGACTTTTCAATCAACATTTCATCATCCTTTCCTGAGGTAAATCCAGTTCCTGAATTTATATCCAGTTTAAAATGTATCCTGTAGAACGTAATCCCGTATTCCTGATTGAAACCTGGTAGAATCATTTGGATCACAACGTCGATTTGCAAACAAGCAACTAAAGTTTGCTAAAAGAATTCAGAAAGTATTAAAGGTACCTTTTCTTTTTCTTAAATATTGATATTTAAAACTTTAAAATAAACAATAAGGCCAGAGTACTCAACTGATTTAACCTATATTTTTAATTTATAATAATAAAAACAGAATAACGTAAGAAAGAATTTTACACAAGAAATAACAACTATAAAATTTGAAATATAATAATAATAATAATAAACATTACACTTACTTTTTTCTGTTTTAAATATTTCACACTGCAATCGCAAATTTTGATTTCTGTTTTTTGATTGTAAATAAATGCACACATATTTTTCTTCTAACTGTGTCGTTATTATTGAAGGTTATAACTTTAAAGTCGATTTACAGAAGCACGGCTAAGGTTCAAGGTTTTTATGCTTCCGGCTGAAGTGAAAGAGGCCGCCCCACAAAAATAAACACGTTCTGGCTAAGATTACGTCAGAAGGTAAAATTAATCTTTTAAGAAAGTTACTTACTCACAAAATAAATTAAAACTTATACAAAGACAAAAAAATTAGGTGTTTCACATTTCGTTTCGCGTGGAACGTTTTGCCTAATTAGCGGTAAGTAACAATATATAACCCCCCTCTCTTTGGGCTGGAGCCGCCCTTGATTTATATCCGCAACAAATGATACAATTAGTAGCAGAGATACAACAAAAAAATCTTTGTTTGTTGGTTCACTATGTATAAATAAGTAGAGGGTGGATCCTGGAATGCTCCGTTTTTTTTCTTCAAGTTTTCACTATAATATTTTTATTTTAGATACTCCAACGATTGTCCAAACAAATATTTTAATTAGAAGCATGGGACCCGTGTCGGAATTGGATATGGTAAGACTTATTTCTCCCTTCTTATCAAAATAGTTTAAAATTAGGTAGATGAAACTTAAATCTTTTTATGACGTTTTAAATTTGTTTGTAGGAGTACTCGATGGATTGCTATTTTAGACAATACTGGCGAGATCAAAGATTATCATTTTTAGGACCAATAAAATCGTTATCTTTATCCATAAAAATGTTAGAACGTATTTGGAGACCCGACACTTATTTTTACAACGGGAAAAATTCGTATGTCCACACTATAACCGTCCCCAATAAACTATTACGAATAAGTCAAGATGGGGATATTTTATATTCTATGAGGTAAAAACTAAATGTTTGTTATTGTTGAATCTTAAAAAGTTTTGATTATTAAACATTTTATATTTGATGCAAAACGCAAAAGTTTTAATTTTTAAACACTGTCTCTGCCAGAGCCTCCAAAGCAATATCGCATAAGCTATATTATAATAATTATAGGTTGACCATCAAAGCGAAATGTCCCATGGAGCTCAAAAGTTTTCCAATGGATCGCCAATCGTGTCCATTGATTTTTGGAAGTTGTGAGTATTTAAATAATAAATAAAATATTAAGTATCAAAAGTTGGACTACCTGCTGTATATTTTAAATCCTTAAAAATATATTTACCTTTTTAGATGCTTACACTTCAAAAGATTTGATATATTTATGGCAAAATGGAGCTAGTGTCAATTTTGTACCAGGAATGACTCTATCACAATTTGATTTGATCAGTTCTCCATACCGAAATATTACCTTAAAAAGACGAGAAGGTATTTAAAATTTTTTTAAACATCTAAATAGTTTATTTATTATTAGAAAAGTGTAAGTATTCAAACCATATTTATATTACAGTCCCAAAATTGGTACTGCAATATTGTTAATTGTCAATATTCTTCTTTAGCGTAATTTCCGACTCCATCAGCCGATGATACAGAATTTCGATTTCGTAGTAATTATGGTTTAGGCAAATACTGAGGCAAATATCCAGATTATAGATCGAGTGATAAGAATAATATTAATAGGGGTTGGTTTTGCTTTGTTAGATGTTTTGAATTATTAAAGTTGGGAAGTAAAAAAATTTGTTGAATGGGTTATGGAAGCAGTAGATTTACATCCAGAGATAGGAGTCTCTTCTAAATTGTTTTTTTTTTTTAATTTTCAGGTGAATTTTCAGTTTTACAAGTCTCCTTCAATTTACAACGACACACAGGTTATTTTCTTATACAAGTATATGTACCCTGCATTTTAATTGTTGTACTATCATGGGTATCGTTTTGGATACACAGGGAAGCAACTAGCGATAGAGTGGGATTAGGCATCACTACTGTACTAACTTTATCTACAATTAGCTTAGACTCCAGAACCGATTTACCCAAAGTCAGGTATGTAATCGTTATTTAAATTACCAGTTGGGAAAAACGAGTCTCTCAAATGAATTTAAATTATAGAAAAACTTTTTTTAAAGTGTAATACACAAATTTTAACCACTCCTGTAAACTTTATTGAATCCCCCACAGTATTTAAATCTGTATAAGTACAAAGAGATGATGTATGCTATAGATAAATGATAATTTCTTTTTATTTAAAATAAATAGAATGTTTTAATAGACCACAGTTTTTTTTAATTTTCTTTTATTTAAAAATAAGTGGAAGAATTACTTTATTTTCCGATGACACGAGTGTAACCTGGAGTAGTTCTGATATACAGACATTACAATCTGGCATAAACAAAGATCTAGTTACTATCAAGTCTTGGTATGACTCGAATGGGCTTTGTTTCAACACCAGTAAAACCGTAGCAATGTCTTACAGAGGTACTTTACAGCCTATAACTCTAAGCAATAATCCGATTCTAACGGTGAACTCAATTAAGTTTTTAGAACTTTATATAGACAAATTCCTGAAATGGTCCACTCATATTGATACCTTGGCAAAAAAATTATCTTCTGCATGTTTTGCCATTAAAACTGTTTCTAAAGAGCTGACCCCCTACTACTGCATTAATGACCTAATGACCTACTTTTCCTTATTCGAATCTCACCTTCGCTATGGTTTACCGTTCTGGGGTTCTTGTAGCTTATACCACTTCGAATCTATTTTCAAATTACAAAAAAGAGCAATTCGTTATGTATTTGGTTTAAGTAGTAGGACACACTGTGAAAATTACTTTAAAAATTTCAAAATTCTACCACCAACTCGTAGATATCCTACAAGAAATTTAGATACTGATGTTTACTATTCCCACCTCTGACCTAATAAAAAATTCTATTACCTACAATGCAAAAAAATTGTATAATAACCTCCCGATACAGCTAAAATCTATAAATTCATATGATAAGTTCAGAAGATCGACTAGGGCTTTTCTTCAAGAAAGACCATTTTACACAGTGGCAGAATTTTATAACGTGCCTTAGACTTTTGGGTTGCAGCATTTAGGACCAATAATTAAATTAAGTTAATTTGAAAATTTTAGTTTGAACAATAATTTATAGTGACGGATATTGCATATCCAATGCAATTGTTATTGATATTTTGTTTTGTCTAGTAATTTATTTTTATTTTTATTATGATTAGTTTCGCTTTGTAATTTTTCTATGACAATAAAGCATATTCTCTCTCTACTACGTTTGACCTTTTCCACCCAGATAATACATCTCGTTCGATTTTAAAAAGAGACGTTAGAAGTGTAATTTTCTTGATTCGGCTGCATTCAAGCAGTTGCCATAACCTTCTAGCAAAGCTTCGCCCTGTACGTTTTAAAATATCCACTTGATTTTGTATCCACGATTATGTAAATTTATTTTTTCAGCTTACTCTCCTGTTGGGGATACCCTAGTATTTTTTTAAACGTCCTTGTATTCGAAAATTGATTTCTGAGCTACGTGAATTTTTGTGGTGTATAATCTTGGACCCTTAAGCTAATTCTCAATAAAGGAAGTGACAGGATAAGGTGCCAACACGAGATAACGTATTGAATACACTTCAGAAGCTTTGTGGTCGGTCTCACGTAAAAATCATGTTCCGGAGAAGATTATTCTCGAATTTATATTCGTTTATTATTTTTTTTCTTGAAAATATCGAACATAAATGAAAATATTAAATGAATTTTGCCAAATCGATAAGTCTTTGTTTGAATATTTTATTGGTCTTTTGTCGAGATGGTTTTTTGCTTAGAATTTATAATATAAATATAATAATAAAAAAAATCCAATTTTTTTTCGGTCTCTTGCCAATCTCTTCCACTTTTTAATTGATTTTTCCCTTTAGTGCATATTTATTACTTCCTTTATTCCTGTTTTTAGATACGCAACTGCGCTGGACTGGTTTCTCCTCATGAGCTTTTTCTACTGTATCGCAACCCTTCTTGAATTTGCTGGCGTCCATTATTTCACGAAAGTTGGAAGTGGAGAGATACCAGTAGACGAAGACGACTGGGAAGATTGCGTCGAAGCTGAAGAAGAAGTGTTGGGTAGGGTCGAAACGGAATTGGACATGACTAAAGTGGATGAGAAGGTTAGACGAAGGAGCTCAATTATTTGTCCGATTTATAATGTAAGTTTATGGAGGGTAAAATAATATTTTAACTAGTTTAGAGATTGAATTGTATATTTTTTAGAATACTACATATAATTGTGAAAGAAGAAAATCTTCTTTCGTGCTTGTCCAAGACCCTGTCCCGCCTTCATTAATTCGGTTAACCATGGAGAGAACGACTCAAACCGAGCATAAGTTGCCGAAATGGAAGCAACTGCTTTATTGTTTAAAAGGTGATGATAATTTTAGGAGGCAAAGGCAGAGAGAGGCTGCAGCATCTAATACAGGTACAGGAACAGTTTTTTTTTAATATTAGACTGTAGAAAAAGTGGTGAAACTCGTACACTAGCACTAAACTATCTAATACGAAGATACTTCAAACATATCAATCCACAACACTTCGTAATTAACTATAGCTCCATGACACGTTTCCACTCTAACAGTACATGATGATCTTAATACCCCATTTGTCAAAGACGTTATTAAGGTTCATTCAACAAGATAAAAAATCGTTCCACTGACCACATTAATGAACTTATTCAATCGACCATTTGATGCAAGAAGACTGAGAAGATTATGGCCTGAAGACCTCCCACAATAGCTCGCAATGAACCACCAGTGGGTGGTACCTGAATCAGATTACTGACTTTTAAACTATTTGCTTTTACTCTATGCTTTATTGTCATAGAAAAATTACAAAACCATAGCAAAGGTGAGATTCGAATAAGGAAAAGTAAGTCATTAATGCAGTAGTAGGGGTTAGCTCATTAGAAACAGTTTTAATGGCAAAACATGCAGAGGCTAATTTTTTGCCAAAGTATCAATATGAGTGGACCATTTTAGGAATTTGTCCTAAGACCTAAAAACTTAATAGAGTTCACCGTTTCAATTGGATTATTGCTTAGAGTTATAGGCTGTAAAGAACCTCTGTAAGACATTGCTACGGTTTTACTGGTGTTGAAACAAAGCCCATTCGAGTCAGACCAGGACTTGATAGTTACTAGACATTTGTTTATGCTAGATTGTAATGTCTGTATATCAGAACTACTCCAGGTTACACTCGTGTCATCGGCAAATAAAGTAATTCTTCCACTTATTTTTAAGTCCGATGAATAATAAAAATAAAATTGGACCTAATACTGAACCTTGAGGTACTCCACTGCTAATTGGAAGATTTGAAGAATCCTCTTCATTAACACGCACCTGCTGATTTCTATTTTCTAGGTAAGTTTTAATCCATTGCAAAGGAGAACCCCGTACGCCATAAATTTGTAGTTTCTTAATTAAAATTTCATGACTAACACAATCAAAGGCCTTTGCGAAGTCACAAAATACTGAAGCTGTGAAAAGTTTATCATTAAGTGATGTATATATTTCATTAAGAACGGAAAAGGAAACCATTCTGATGTATGTAGTATACAGTAGACGATTTTTCATTAGCCTTTCTATTATCTTCGGTTTCGGTTTTGTCGCCACCCTTATGAAGTGGGATTATTATAGCTGTTTTTAGACAAATACCAGATTCGAAGGATTCATTAATCAGCGAAGTAGATTGTAATTGTACAGTGTTCCAATAAAAAAAATGAAGACAATTTAAATCTGATTTTTTTTGTAGGTAGTCCACATGGAAGAGTTAGACATGTCAACAGTGTTTCTCTCATAGATCGTACGGCCAGAGTGGTTTTTCCTGCCTCATTCGGATTTTTTAATTTGTTCTATTGGCTGGCTTACGTCACCACTCAGGAAAATTTCAAGTGGGGAGAAAATAAAATAAATGCGGTTAACCATTAATTAAAAAAAAGTACGTAGTGGGTATGTATCACCCTGTACAAATTCTATTTGTTAATTTTAATCCTAAATGGGCATAAATAAAGTGAATGTCCTAAGTAAATGCGTCGTTATAGACCACCCCACCCCTCCACTTGTGAGCCACGCCTCCTTTTCAACATGGCCGCGACATGTGACAGACGGCAGATGACATATGGCAGTTGACAAATGACATAACAGTTGGCAGAAGGGACGTGACCATTTTGAAAAGGGGGCGTGGTTTGTCATAAGAGCTGTTAATAAAATGTACGATTTTTTAAAGTACGATTTATTTCGAACATAAATAAAACAATGGTTTAAAATCTAAAAGCTTGTGAAATATTCTATCAGTCAAATTTTACAATACTGACAAGTTTCATTGGTGTATTTTCTTGATTTAATATTTTTATTTCTCCATCTTTTTATTTGTAGAACATAAAAAGAAACAAAAATTTTATGAATATTTAAAATTTTTATTGACGACTCGTTTTTGTTTGTTTTTTATTATTTTATTTTCTCAAAATTTTTTATCCATTTCTTTAGGCGATAATTTTTTTAACGTTCTGTAGTAAATATTTCAAAATATTTGAAATTTTTGGAAAAAAAAACAATCAAGAAATCACACCTTATTAATAAATTATAATAAAAATTATTATACTTATTTTTTTTTTGTAAAAAAATAATTTTTTTACAAAATTTGGCTTTTTTTATATCTTTAACATTATGTAGTTTCACTAAAAAATAAAATTTCTCTACATTTATTTTAAACAATCTAGAATTTCTCTTTTAATTATAAGCAAACTTGGCACAAAAGGTTCAGCTAGGAAATGAATTTTTTTAAAGAGGAATTTTATTTTTCGTGAAGAAAATTCTAGAAAGTAAGTCTATCAATTGAAAGTGATTACAATTACCCGTAAATTAGTGTTTTTTTTAAATAAAACGAATTGAGATCTGTTTGCTTTTTTTTTTTTTAAAAAACCACCTCTTAAAATTTTTAGTTTTGTCAGTGGTAATTCATTTTCATACATTTTAAACGAAATGAAAGTGAAAACGATGAAATATTGCAATTATTTCTAAGTTTATCAGTACTAAGAATCAAATAAACGTCTCAAATGTGCTACCATCTATCGGTAAAACAAAACAACGAATTCCCAACTTGTATTGGGAGTTACAAACCGAATTTGCATTGGGGGTTGCTTTAATATGAATTCTTTGTTTTCACCAAATTTCATTAAAAAAAGTTTTTGCGGGAGTTAAAAATAAAAAAAAAAACGGTTTTTCTCGACAATTTTAAGGTTAAGTTGAAAAATGGTTAATAGCAAAGTTTTAGATTTTTTAATTACCTACAACTTTTATAATAAACTTTTTTCGATAGGATACATATTTCAGCCACAAATTGTAAAAAACCAATATCCTAACCTCAAAATGTACTTATGTGTACCAGAACTTTTACTCAGGCGTCTTGATTTTTCGAACATAGTCTATATGGTCTTTATTTGGAAGAAGAATAATGACGGAACATTGGTCCTGTAGGTCCTTCGGTATTTGGTTTAAACGTTGAAAAATTAATACACATATTGAATTGAATAAAATGGATCTGTTTTTTTAATAAATGAGAGAAAAAGAATAAATTTTTGGGAACTCATTTGAGAATTTGAATACCTCTAGATTGGCAGCACTGAATTACATGCTATAAACTGCATAAATGGAATCAATGGCTTCGTTAATCATAAAACAAATTCACTTTCTTTTGATATATTTACTTAACATTTAGATTAATATAAAAATTATATTTTTCACCGGTCTCAAAATGACTAACATTTAACAATTTGTTACTATTTTGTCGGAATGTTTTTTCATAAATAAATAATTAAGTCTTTCAGTTTCTGTCTCTTAGGGGAGAATCGAGTCTACTGGAATTTAATGTCCGACTGGGACTACTCAGATTTTCCTTATCATCTTTCGGGTGTTTGTTTTTCTTGATCCATTTTTTGGGTTCTGAATAATTTTCTTCGTCTTTTAGTTTTTTAGATTTTTTTGGTGTGCGTTGTTTTCCGTCGCTCTGTAAAATGTCAAAAATAAAAAAAAAACCAGAAATTCAAATAATTTTAATTAATATTTGGTAAAAAAAAATTTTGGTAAAAAAAAATTTGGCCAAAAACAAATTTTTATCAAAGAAAAAATTTTGGTCAAAAAAAACATTTGAACAAGGAAAAATTGTTGGTCAAATAAAATTTTATATTAAAAAAAATAGTTTGGACAAGAAAAAAAAATTATCGAAAAAGAATTGGGACAAGAAAAAAGATTTGGTCAAAATAAAAATTTTTATTAAAAAAAAATAATTTGGACAAGAAAAAAAAATATATCAAAAAACAATTTGGACAGGAATCAAAATTTTGGTCAAAAAAAACATTTGAACAAGAAACAATTTTTGGTCAAAATAAAAATTTTTATTAAAAAAAATAATTTGGGCAAGAAAAAAAAAATTATCAAAAAAGAATTTGGACAAGAAAAAAATGAATCCAATAACAATTTGGACAGGAATCAAAATTTTGACAAAAAAAAAAACATTTGAACAAGAAAAACATTTTTCAAAATAAAAATTTTTATTAAAAAAATAATTTATCAAAAAAAACATTTGAACAAGATAAACATTTTTCAAAATAAAAATTTTTATTAAAAAAAAGTAATTTGGACAAGAAAAAAAATTTATCAAAAAAGACTTTGAACAAAAAAAAAAGATTTGGTCAAATAAGTTTTTATTAAAAAAAATAATTTGGACAAGAAAAAAATGTATTAAAAAACAGGAATCAAAATTTTGGTCAAAAAAAATTCTCAAAAAAAAACATTTGAACAAGAAAAAATTTTTGGTAAAAATGAACATTTTTATTGAAAAAAATTATATGGGCAAGAAAAAAAATTTTATCAAAAAAAATTTGGTCAAAATACAAATTTTTGTTAAAAAAAAATAATTTGGAAAAGAAAAAATTTATCAAAAAACAATTTGAACAGGAATAAAAATTTTGGTCAAAACAAAAATTTTTATTAAAACAAATTGGACAAGAAAAAAAAATTATCAAAAAATAATTTGGACAAGAAAAAAAATGTATCAAAAAACAATTTGGAGAGGAATCAAAATTTTGGTCAAAAAAAAATTACCAAAAAAACATTTGAACAAGAAAAAATTTTTGGTCAAAATAAAAATTTTTATTAAAAAAAATAATTTGCAAAAAAAATTATCAAGAAAGAATTTGGACAAGAAAAAAATATTGGTCAAAATAAAAATTTAGGTAAAAAAAAAATTGGTCAAAAAAAAATTTGGTAAAAAGAATTTGGTCAACTTACCTGTTTTAGTTCATTTTCTAATTGTAGAACTTTATTTAAAAGTACATCTCTTTCTGCTTTCATTTTCGTGAATTCTTCTTTTAAAATCAACTCTTCTTCCTAAAATAAAAACGTATATATTTTTAGTAAAGTTTCCACTAACTATACGATAATTTTCTTACCAATCTACCTTCAATTTCCGTCATTAAATCTCCATTCACTTGTTCTAATTCGTGACACAAGACAACTTGATTATCGTATTTTGCTTTTAAAGCATCTTTGTCGTCTTGGTCGTCCGATAATTTCATTAATTTCATTTTGTTCTGTAAATTTTCAGCTTCCAGTTCTTCGTATTTCCATGCGAGAACGTCGTATTTACCGGACATTTCGATGTACTTTTTGTGAATATCTCCTATAAAATAATCGGTTATTTTTTATAAGTATTAAAATTATAGAGTTTGTAACTGACCTGCTTCCTTTTGATCTTCCTCAAATTCTCTAATTTTTTGCCGATAATATTCCGATGAGTTGCTGTAAGAATCGGATTTTTCTCTTAACTGCGCCATTTCTTTCTTGAAATTACTTATAAGAAATCTTTTGTTTTCTAATTGTTCTTCCATTTCCGTAATTGTAAATTCTAATTTGTCTTTGATAATGTTCCAGTCCATTTCTCTCATGTGGTAATCATCTAATTCGTTTTGAGATTGTTCTACCTATAAGAAAAATAATACAATTAATAAAATAATTAAACCCGCAGATCGCCGGCACTGCACCAGAAAAACTAACAGATTATATCTAAATCTAAATATTTTCTTACCTCAAATTTGTAATGCGAGCAAGCAGTCTCAGCATTTTCAAACTCGGTTTTCAACTTATTCACCATATCGTAAGCATTATGAAGTTGTTGCATTATTTCCTTCTTCAATTTCTGTTCCCCTTCAATTTGTTTTTTGTACTTAATAACTTCCTTCTTATAATCGTTTACCTCCTTTAATAGTCCCTCGCCCATATTGTCGATATCATTGCAATTCAGTTTAATAGTAGATTCAAACTGCATTTCTAGTTCTTCGTTGAAAAGTTGGGATTGTAATAAATCTGTTGTTAGTTGGATGTTCTTTTGTTCGTATTCTAGAAGCTTTTTCTCGCATTCTGCTAGTTCTTCTTTCAATTGTTCAACGTCTTTGTCGGAGTGGATCAGTCTTCTTTTTAAAACGTCAATAGTAACTTGTGAGTTCTTTATGGTGAACTCGTATGCAGATTTTTCTTTTAAAACTTGATTCAGCTGGTTTTTATAGTTAAGAAGTTCATTCTGTAATTCTTTTTTTGTATATTCTAGCTCTTCTTTCTTCAAACCAAGTTCTTTTTTAAGTTCTTCGTATGTATTTTTAAGCAATTTAAAGTTTACTAGTAGTTCGTCGTAGTTTGATTGAGATTTTCTGAGTTCTTGTACGTTTTCTTTGAGTTCTTTGGTAATGGCGTTCTTCTCCAGTTCACATTGTATAATATTATATTCGCTTATAGACTGGCATTCTTTTAGAATATCACTAGATTGCTTTTGTTGTTCTGCAAGCTTCTTCTTCCACTCTGCTTCTAGTTTGTTTATTTTTTGTTGTAATTCCTCTTCGGTGATGAAGTTTGATTTTCGAAATGCCTCTTCCATCTTAAAATTAATAGAGAACAAATTAATACTAATAAAAAAATAAATTAGTTTAAAATCTCACCTGTTTTAGTTTATTTTCTGATTCACAAATTAGTTTTTCCTTATCAACTTCGAAGATACTTCTCATTTCAGAAATTCTGTTCAACATTTCTTCTTCCATCTCTTTAATTTTGTTAGCAGATATGTCTTTCTCTTTTTGTAATTCAGTCATGGTTTTCAGCATCTCAAATTCAAGGTCTTGTATTTCTATCTGTTGTTCTTTTCTTAGCCTTTCAATTTCTAAAGAGTGTTGTTCTTGCATTTCTATCGTATTTTGTTCTAAGATTTTTAAAAGGGTTTCTTTGTCACTCAGTTCAGCTTCTTTTTGGTTTATTATCATTTGGTATTGTTCGAAATATTTTTGAAAATAACTGGGTAACTGGCTACAATTATTTTTAAGGTCCCGCATTTCTGCATTATAAGTTAACACTAATTTCTTCAATTGTACTAATTGCGTTGCAATTTTTTCTTTTAAATCAATGGTATCGGATAGTCTTAATCGAAATTCTTCTTGAATAATTTTAATCTTATTTTCGTGCTCATTTTTCAAATTTTCAATTGTTTGCTCAAATCTGTCTTTCTCTGAACCGATTCCATGTGTGTCGCTTTCGATTTTGTTAATTTTTTCTTTAAACTCATCGAGCTGTAGAGTGAGATCTTTGATGTATGCATCTTTGTTTTCGCATTCTACTATTTTTTCTTTTAAAGCTTCTAAATTATTATCTGTAATTGATTTTGACGTTTGATTGGTTGTGATTACTTTGACTTTTTTCCGTAACAATGCTGGCTAAAAGTTTAAAAAGTGTGTTTTTACTCAAAAAATTGTTGATGGAACAAATTTTACTTACTGGTCTAAAACATGGGACACTCTGTGAGGATCCAGTATCAGATTTTGCTACATCAGAAGTTTTTTCACAACGATTTGGTACGTCAGTTTTAATTGTAAGTTTGGGTTTATCAGAAACATGTTTGGTTGAACCAACAACGGGAGCTAAAATATTTTTATTTACAGAATATTTGTAATTAGTAAATTGGAAATATTTCAATGCACGCTGATTGATATTATTTTTCAAAAAACTGGAACCTTTTTTAACATCATGTTCAAATTCAGCATATCCTCAGTATTATACTTATATTTGCAAGTTTAGAAACAAAAAATCTAAAATTTCTCTGAAGAGATATGTACCCTGAAAATTTTAGTAAAAAAAAGGACAAACCAATTTTTATATAAATCCATTTCGTTTTCAGGGATTAAAGTTTAAAAAATCTAAAATTTGAAAACTACAATGCAGGTAATACTAATAACAATGCTGATTAAAACACTTGATCCAGCCTAACTGTAATTAATTTAGAAAAAATATTGGGCAATTTTAAAACTACAATACAGGTAATAATAATGTCAATTGAAACACTAGATATAGCATTTTCTTCTCCTAATTTTGAAATCTAACCAAATATCTTTGTGTAAAATATAAATTTAAATTTATTGTATAATTTCAACTGTTATACAAACATTTTCTGCATTATATAAACTAACATTTTCATAAAATATAAAAACCTATAAAGTTTTATGAAGTTAAATCTTAAATTATTAAATTTTAAAACTACAATACAGGTAATAATAATGCCGATTTAAACACATTATCTAGCCTATCTTGAAGATATGGCTAGGCAACCAGTATTTCATCAAAAAGGCGGCCCTGAGAGTTAGGTTAGTTTATTTATAAATTTGATTATGGTTGTAATTTATAAAATTAGAAATTAGAATAACGATTTTTTATAAACAAAAAAAGAAAAATGGTATATTTATAACAAAACCAAATTTTCTTACGATAAACGCAATACGTAAATAAACAATTACATGAAATCAGACTTCCCATAAGTTTTATCTGATAAAGTATTTTGACCGTTTATGGCAGTTAAAATTGTTTACATAAAATAACATTTAAAGATTGAGGGATCCTTATTGAATATGTGACTACTAATTTAATGATTAAACTAAAGTTTATAAAATTGATTGTACAGTTAAAAGATTAAAAGTCTAAAAGTTCACACTGATTTAAATAACAGTTGCAGTCTTAATAATAAACTTTCTTTCACTTTTCATTCAAATATGTCGAATGAAACGCATGCCATTTTAAAAGGGAAACCATTCAAACAAAAATAACTTTAAAACAAGCTTACCTTTTATATCATTAAATCTTTGGATTTTTGCTTTACTGAACGACATTTTTAAAAACTTAACACCAGGATTTTTATTCAAATACAAACTATAAAATTCATCAAAAACAATATTCAACTTATGCAATGTGAGGCATGTATGAGTTAGGCGCCATAACAGCTGTTGACCGTTAGAAAATGAAATTATATGTTACATCACAAAGACTGGCCAATAAGCAGCCGGATCGATGAAGTGGCTTGAAGAATTTTGGAGTAGATGGCGCTACCAGGTGAAGTATGTGTTTTTAGTCAAACAAGCGTTGGTATTTACGTGAATGTTTATTAAGATTTAATAATAAATATGTTTAAGATAATTATTAAATTATCTTACTTATATAAAAAGTGTATAAAAACTTTAGGATCAAAAATGGTGACAACAACGCGAATCTTGGTTTTGTACCAATACAGGTTTCTGTATCAAAAGTTTATCTAAGTGAGTTACTAAACTAAAAGATGGCTACATTAATTAAAATTCAATAAAAGTGAGGTGAAATGAACGAAGATATTATATTAGTGAAAGAGAAAGTAAATTCTATCTGCTAGCATCTCAATAGCAACATTAGCAACATTTAACTTTGTTTTAATTACGTGTCAATTATGAATTTTGACATTTGACTGTTTCTGGTTTATAGGAAATAGTATACTTTACAACTAGCGCGAAAATAAAGTATTGAAGTTTGTACAAACTCTATATTATTTTTCAAAAAACTGGAACCTTTTTTAACATCATGTTCAAATTCAGCATATCCTCAGTCAAATTTCAAATCCACGCCAGTCGCATTTTTATAAAAAATCACTTTTTTACATGCTTATATTTGCAAAAAATTCTCTATAACCCAACAAAATCTTAAAAGTCTACTCTCGGGTTTAAAAATCTAAAATTTGAAAACTACAATACAGGTAATAATAATAACAATGCTGATTAAAATACTTAACAGTAATTAATTTAAAAAAATATTGGGTAATTTTAAAACTACAATACAGGTAATAATAATGCTGATTAAAACACTTCATCCAGCTTAACAGTACCTAATTAATTTAAAAAAAATATTAAGCAATTTTAAAACTACAATACAGGTAATAATAATGTCAATTGAAACACTAAATATAGCGTTAACTTCCCCTTCTCGTCTAGAACTAATGTAATTTTGAAATCTAACCAAATATCTTTGTGAAAAATATACATTTAAATTTATTGTATAATTTCAACTGTCAAACATTTTCTGCATTATATAAACCATCATTTTCGTGAATGTTTATTAAGTTTTAATAATAAATATGTTTAAGATAATTATTATATTATCTTACATATATCAAAAATGTACAAAAGCTTTAGGATATTGTACAACAAGCGCGAAAGTAAAGTATTGAAGTTTGTACAAACTCTTCACTATACTTTTTCTAGGATTATGTATTTTCTTTTTTGCAGGAAAAAGTTACTTTTCCTCCCTAGGGAGTAAAAGTGCCACTTTCAACCCTAAAAATAGCGAGACAAAGTCAAGTTTCAAAGGAGGTCCGAATGCTTAGTTCTAAACAAGCAACATTGATAAAAATACTAATGCATTAGAATATCTTTGCCTATATTTATGTTAACTTGTAGAGTAGTTTAAATTTAGATGATCCCTTTTAATACAACATTGTGCATTGTCCCAAAGGCCGAGCACCAGTTAACAAACATTTAATATTGGACTATTCCTTTGTACGACATTATATGCATGTATTTAGGACGTGTTAGTGCATGTTTAAGTTGATAATTAGTCAATCGTATCTACAGAGAACACAGCGCCCGACGTAAATGTCACCGAAATTATGAATAATTGCAGTTAAAGGACTAAAAACAACTGATTATACCCATATACGGGGTAACAAATTATCGTAATTTGCAGGTGTGCATTGAAACTCGGCTAAATGGAAAATACGTGACTATTACAGCTCTATAATTTAATTCCAAAGGTATACGTCAATGTTCGACTGAAAGCACAGATTTTCGGTTTAGAATAAATTACAGCAAAAAGCGATTTGGGAAGAGGTCGAATACATCAAATAATCAATTTCTATTCACGTTAGGAAGGTCAACAGAAAATTTCAATGTATGCTATGGAGAAATTTAGTCAAACTAACGAATAATGGTGTTTCTAGACAAGTTATTTAATTGACATTGTAGGGAATACTGGTAAATCTCCAAGTCATCCCATCTTGCGATAATTTTTATCGACAGTTGCGGATGTATCTTCAAACCTAACAATTTTTTACCCACCGATTCTTTAAATCAGCTAAACCGGTGAGGTATTTTATTTTTAATGGCAAGCTTAAGTGCTAATCGTTTTATGTCAAAGTTATAAGCTCAAAGAAACACTCCTCCATAGCTTATCGCTAGTTAACTTTCATCGTAACGATTTTTACTATTAAATTTACTAGCAGTTAGAAATGTCAACGAGAATTAAATTGAGAAAATCGTTCTAATGTAGCGAAAACTTTTTAAAATGATAGTCAGGTTTCTCTAATATTTCATTGCATCGTAAAAGGATTTTATGATATTCGAGACACTTTACATTATGAACTGTTTCGTTTCCCTTTTAATATCGTCGGATTTATGTCAGTTTTGGTAGTTCGTTGTGATTTTAATATATATGGCTTTTATGTTTTATAATAATTTTAAGCGCAACTACCACAATCGATAGAAAAGTGTTTTATTCAGAGGAACAGATACCTTTTTCTTAGGCGAAATTATTTGTACACACTTTTTCAAATTGTGGATATAAATATACATTTTTAAAAAGATTCCAGCCTCCTTATTCAGGTCACTTTTAATCCCACCGTTCACTGTCATGTCTCTATGTTGACTTATACTGTTAAGCAAGTCCTTTTTACTGCTAGAAATACATTTGATGCTTGTTAGCGGACCGGGGTACATGTTTTTATTTTTTAATTCATATCCTTTCCACTCTCTGGGTCCCGAGCTATATATTAAAGTAGAACACTTGAGAGAAACTTGAGAGATGGCTGCACTAAAGCGTTTACCGGAACTATACCTTACAGCGCTCCATACGGGTAACAGGTGGTTCGCTATATTAGTGAGAGCATGAATTTATCGCGTCCATGTCGCTGTTATTGTATTACTGTAATTTTATTTATAAATACATATCCACACATATGGCGTGCTGTAAATTAGGGGTAAGAGGAGTGACAGGGGTTGGGAGGGTTGAAAATGACCTGTACGGGCCGGGATATAACCGTTTTGGGCTGGAATTGGTATATTAATGTCCGAAATTAGGTTTAAATAATTTTTTTATCAAATAAAAAGGGGACTGAAGCCAGGCCTTATTGATCCTTCTCTTTTGTTCATAAAAATCCTGTTTAAACTGTTTTCACACCAATTTGCTATCAGATAACCACCCCACACTCTGGAAATTAATAACGATTTCCATTATTTTGCAGTTTTAACATATAAATAACCTTGTGCGTCTTTTCCACCACCTTATTATTCTATAACGTAGTTATTTCAACAAGCAGAAGGCCCTCTTCCATTCGCCTAATCAAAATTCGAACCGCGCTAACACTAATGTAATCACCATGATGCCGAAGTCAAATGTCTCTGAGAATATCTCTGTTCCAGATCTGGATAAGCGCGTAGTTTTAAATTAAATACACTTCTAAACTTGGAATAAATTAGTTCACTTTCAAAAGCGTAACTCAAACTCCCTTTTGATCCAGAAATTTAATACTTTAGCTCTGTATTGGCACTGCTGCACTACTCAAGTACATCATTATTTTAGTTGCGGTTATGTAGCACTTAATAGAAATAGTTCGCATAGGAACTAAATTTGCAGCTAATTGATATCCCAGTTCAAAGAGAGTTTATGCAAATTAATAGGTGTGATGTTTCTCTTGATGGATTGGTTGTTCTTGTGTTTATTTACAATTTTTTGCATGTAAAAAATAGTGTTTTTTGGGTCGAAATACATAGGAAATTTGCAAAAATAGATTTAGTTTAAAATTTTACAAAAATAAACATTGCCAAGCCTGACAAAAAATTAAAAAACATGTAAAGAGAGGAGGAAATTTTTAGTGGGATGCCGCAAGGGGTATACCTCGGACCCAAGGCTTCAATGAATATACCGTAGAAATTGCAGAGCGACTTTTTTTTTCTGTCAGCGAAACATACTCCAATTTTTTAGTTATAATTGTCAAGTATTTGAAATATTTTGATGATAAATAAATTATTTAATTTTTAATCAAGAAATATGGGAAGTTTCTGTGGATATTACCCCAACAAACTGTGTTTGGCTGGTTGCAGAATCATAATGCCTTGCAGAATAAAGTTATAAACTTTCTGACATAAGAAGATCTACATTATATCCAATATTCAGAAACTTTGACGGTGACTTTTTTTATCGATATTTCAGGCTATTTCTGCATGTTAAAAATACATACTTTGAACAAAAAGGCCTGTGGAAACTTGAATCGCCCTTTTGACAACATAGATCCGCCAGAAACTTTTAAAAATATTTTGCATGGACTTTTTGGTACACATTTTAAAATGTCGGGATCTTGAACTTTAACGCACTGTATATCGAAATCTAGCCATAGGATAGGATTGGGCCCATGGACACTATTGATCAGGATCAAAAATTAAAGATAAATTTAGTTTAATAAAAATCGTTTTATTTCTCTAACCATTTCTGTATCAAAAACAACATAACAAAAAATATCAACTCAACAACTTGTTTAATGGTGTCCATGTCCACCATGCCCTCCTTCGCTTCCTTGGTTGCCCCAGTGGGTGACACCAACGTAGCTGGTACCTCCTTGTCCACCATGACCATGTCCATGTCCATGCCCGTGACCATGTCCGTAATGAGCGGGATGTTGAGCATGTCCTCTTCTTTCAACGACAGCTTCGAATCCAGTGTGGGGAGAAGATTTGTATTTGACAACTCTGTGAGTACCATCAGCTTCTTTTACTGTGTAACCTCCATGGACGTTTTTTCCATGTCTGTGTTCGTGTTGGGATTTGTGGTCATGGGTGTGGGGATCATGGACTCCATATTCAAATTGGTAGTGGGCGTTGTCCTAAAGATCAAATATAACTTATAAATAAGTGAGTTTTAAGAGATGGTAAATGTTCAATCTTTTAGTAAACAAAATAGTTTGTGATAAAATTACCACCAAAGGTATTTTTATTTATATATATAGAGTTTTATTTTCTAATTAAGTAAACTATCTGTTTTTTTTATAGATACTTTGAACTGTGATTTTATGTTCATATTTATTCGTATAATGAAATATTTTAGACTTTATAATTTAATTCTTAAACTTTGCTTCAATTAATGTATTTCTTAAAATATTTCTTTGATAAATGTACATAGTATAAATTATTGACAAAGCGAAAAATATGCTCTTTGAAACATTTTTTTGAAAAATATGTAGACTTACATGTCCATGTCCAGCTAAAGCCACACCGATAAGGAAGAAGGATACAAGGATGATCTGAAAAATTACAAATGATATAAAATTTTTGTTAATTACAGTATTTTCAAAAACTTTCTACTTACAGAATTCATTTTTAATTATTTTCAGAACACCAATACCACACTGATACATTTTAATTTCAATTCTAACTATTTATATCTCAAATTCATGTCCCACCTTCTACAAATTGATGAAATTTTTCAAGCCATTGATATTGTCATGTTTTGGTCCAATGCATCCAATCTGAGAGTTACCTGTGACAATTTTATAATAAATTTGCTATTGTACGCTTTGTAGTATAAAATTCCTTTGAATATAGGAAGACGATATTCAAGACATTCGAATTTGCCGGAAAATTGTTTTGACGGCATGAAAATTTGTTTAACATTATAAGCTCACCAATTGGATGTATTTTTTCTTCAAGTTCATGGGGCGAAGCTTTGCAAGAAGAAGCTTTGTTAAAGTTTGAAAATATTCACGAAAATATTGATATACAGGGTGACCCACGACTATTTCCTCGTTCTCGGTACGAGATATCAGCTTAATTTTTTGGTGACATATGTAAATTGATAAGATCTATTCGTTTGCAATTATACAGGGCGATTCAGAAAATTGTAATTAATCAAAGTTAGGTTTTTTTAAATGCAACACCCTGTATTTGATGACATTTTTAGATTATACGTTAAAAACTAAGTCAACTTTATTCAACGTTCCCTATATCTATCTCTTACCAATTTTGGGAAAATCGTGAGTTTAGGAAAAATACTCTACAGGGTGAGTCACGAGGAATTTTACATACTTCTACCATAAGCAGAGGCACCTTAGAGGATTACCAAATGACCATTAAAAAATGTCTTTTGTTTTTCTTTAATAATGTACAGGGCGATTTATGGATTTGGACCAATATAATGTTTGGTCATATCTTTTGAATGATTAAGTCGATTTGTCTCATTTTTTGGTAAAAGTGTGTATTGGTGTCTAGCAACTAACTGACATATTCAGAACTAAATAATTCCAGGGCCGGCTTCGCGAAAATTTGTTGAATTGCTATACTTGCAATAATTCACCCTGTACATGATTTCTCTAAAATGTGATATGATTTCTCCAGAGGACATAAATAGACAGTTAAACCTGGATATCTGAAATTTTTGTTACACTTGCCTTACATTTTTAACTAAAGATTCATTTTAAAGTTAAATTGAAAATTGGCGATAATGAAATATCTTACTGTATAATAATGTTTAGTAATTATAAAGAAATCTTTGAAATAAACACACACTGTATTTCAGTATAGTAAATACCATAATTTGAATCAATTTACAGGGCTGGATTTAAAAATCTCTAATATCATGTGTAATTATTTTAATGGGAATGAAATTAACAACCCCAAGAAATGTTTATTCATAAATTAAGAAATAAAATAAATAACAATAACCAAAAACAAAACAGTTTTAACAATGCGGAACAAAGTAAAAAACAATTTAATAAACATTTCGATTTTAAAAGATGTTCAAAATGAAATCCATTTGCCTCAATACACTTTTCTTGGCGAATGTTTAAATGTGTAATGGACTTTCTCCACGACTATATAATAATGCACAAATTATTTTTACATATTTAGCTGAATAATGACATAAATTCTTCACACCAGTGAAGAATGAAAAAGAATTCACTCTCGTTAACCAATCACATTCTATGATTATCAGAAATCACGCTAAAATGAATAAATCAAATCGTCTCTTATAAAACGTCAAATACCTAACTACGGAAATCGCTTCTGACAGCGCGTCGTTTGAAACGTCAAAATAATCATATAATCATAATTTTACGTATATATAGAGAACAAAATGGACAACAGTAGCGATAGTGAAGAGTTAATATGTACGCCTCCCGAAATTAAACAAATTGCTCAATCATCCACAATGAATTTGCTACCGGAAAGATCAAAGCAAGACTATAAATTAGAGATATTATATTATTATATTATACGAGATATTACGGCTATCAAACGACACGGTGGCTGGAAAAGTACATCCGTAGCTGAGGGTTACGTGGATGATTCAATGACAAATAAAATGAACACTGCGAACAGACTAGCAGTACTAGCACTGCTAGTTTTAATCATAATTCAATACCAACCACGTTAAATATAAGCAATTGTAATAACTTTACCATAAATTTTGCAAAAGAATGAGTCTAAATTAAGTACCTATATTTATGTTATTTCTATTATTATTCCTAATAATGTTATAATTTCATTTAAAAATGTAAAGGTTTCTACTAAAAATTGAGTTACCTATAGTTCTTTAAATTTTCATAAATAAATGTGGTCGAAAGCTGGTAGAGATACTTGACTCTTTCGCGGGCGATCGAGGTTCGATTCCCAATGAAAGATTTTTTTTATACATAGTCGTGGAGAAAGTATAGTCTTTTACTTATGTAGAATGGCTATTATTCACTTGGATGATTCCAAAACTCACTCGCTGCGCTCGCTCGTTTTGGAAACTTCATCCGCGTGAATAATAGCCATCATTCTACACTCGTTGAAGAATATACTATTCTTATTTTCAATGGGTTATTTCTGATAATATTGTATCAGCGAATAATTCTATCAATGAGCTGTTGCCGCGTATTTATATTTTCTGCGTAGACCAGGTGTTTTAAATGCCCCCAAATGTAATAATCAACTGGGTTATAGTCTGGGGATCTTGGTGCCCATGAAATAGGACCTCCTTGTCCTATTCATCGGTTTCCATAAGTGGTATCTAAATGTTCTTAATTTATGAATAAACATTTCTTGGTGTTGTTAATTTCATTCCGATTAAAATAATTACACATGATTTTCGCTGAAACAAATGACAAAACAAATCTAATTTCAGTCCATTGCGGGTGCAAAAAGTTACATACAGGATAAATTTTTGACATGAACCAGATATGCCAGATTTTTAAATCCGGCCCTGTAAATTGATTCAAATTCTGGTATTTACTATACTGGAATACAGTGTGTGTCGTTATTGTTTATTTTAAAGATTTCTTTATAATTACTAAACATTATTATACAGTAAGATATTTCATTATCGCCAATTTTCAATTTGACTTTAAAATGAATCTTTAATTAAAAATGTAAGGCAAGTGTAACACAAACTTCAAATATCCAGATTTAATTGTCTATTTATGTTCTATCGCATTTTAGAGAAATCATGTACAAGGTGAATTATTGCAATTATAGCAATTCAACAAATTTTCGCGAAGCTGGCCCTCTAATTATTTAGTTCTGAATATGTCAGTTAGTTGCTAGGTACCAATACCAATACACACACCAAAAATGAGACAAATCGACTTAACCATTGAAAATATATGACCAAACATTATTTTGGTCCAACAGAAGACATTTTTTAATTGTCATTTGGTAATCCCCTAAGGTGCCTCTGCTTATGGTAGAAGTATTTACAGTTCCTCGTGACTCACCCTGTATATAAACATTATTTTGAAAATAAAATTGGTTTCAAAAATAATCGCTAAATGGCATACAGCAAAATAAGTATAAAAAAAACTTAAAAAAAGTCCAAAATAGAAGATGTTGTTAAAAAATGTCTTAAGTTTCAGACAGATATTTACGTCTAGAGCTGAATCAGAATACATTATTGACTCATGTGTTACCCTTAAATCTTATACAAATCGCAACTTCTTTATATGTCCTCTGGAGAAATCATATCACATTTTAGAGAAGTCATGTACAGGGTGAATTATTATTATTATAATTATAGCAATTCAACAAATTTTCGCGAAGCCGGCCCTGGAATTTTTTAGTTCTGATTATGTCAGTTAGTTGCTAGATACGAATACACACTTTTACCAAAAAATGAGACAGATCGACTTAATCATTGAAAAGATATGACCAAACATTATTTTGGTCCAAATGCATAAATCGCTCTGTACATTATTAAAGAGAAACAGAAGACATTTTTTAATGGTCTTTTGGTAATTCCCTGATGTGCCTCTGCTTATGGTAGAAGTATGTAAAGTTCCTCGTGACTCACCCTGTATTTAAACAAGAACTAAAAACACGAAAACTTCTTACTTTCAGTAACACAAATTTATATCGATTTATTCTGACTTTTAGGGCTTTCATTTGCACTGTGTAGGATTTCGATATTTTGCACAGGGCGTTTAGGCAAAGGATTATAATTTTATATTTTCCAAACAGTAAAAACTCACTTAACTTAAATGGACCACGCTGTATTTTTTTATCATATGTGAAATAACTTTTCATTTTCTATCAAAAACTATGAGCGATGCATATGTATAAAACAAAGTTATTAGGACTTTTCTCTAAAATTTCTATTTTTTTGTTTACATTCTAGTAGGCAATGACTTTTTATTGTAGTTGATAAATAGGTATGGGATCAAAACTTAACTAGAAATGAAACTAAAATCAAGACGTAAACATATATGAAAAAAGATACTATAATAAATGTTCAATATGATGACAAGTGGTAGGCGTGTTGCAAACTAAATTTTTAATGTAACCCCAAAGAAAGAAATCCATCCATTTATTTTTTTAAGCGCATTTGACAGCTGTCAACTGTCAATATTATCGATTTAACATCACATTTGAATTCAGCGTCCTCAAAAACAAAGTTCTTATTCCTTAGTGTAAGATTTATTTTTTTAAGAGCATTTGACAGCTGTCAACTGTCAATATTATCCATTTGACATCTTATCTGAATTCAGTGTCCTCAAAAACATATGATAACATTCTTTAATATAAGATTTCTTTTCTCTTTAAAGCATTTGACAGCTATATGACAGCTTCAACTGTCAATATTATGGATTTGACATCATATTTAAATTCAGCATCCTCAAAAACTTAAGGGCATACGTTAAACTAATTAAAATATGATTTTTAAAAAGGTGATATGCGTTTTAAAGGTTTCTATACTATGGTGGAGTCACGGAGCTTCGGAGCTCCATAGCAGCCAAACCATGGACTTTGGAGCTTAGTGCCCATTGAGACTTTAGTTCAGAACGACAAAATGTATAACATATCAAAAATTTAGACAATTTGACCGAGCGGCCATTTCCTATCTTTTTGTGCGGGGTCCTTTCTGTTGAACCAAATGAGTTCTCGTGATGAAATTTAACCCTTACATAATTAAGTTGTCTATCGAACAACAATTTCAGGTCCTAAACCTTTCCCTTACAAAGCCATTTCTAAATACTGCGCTGCCCACTTTTTAGAACGCATTCCTCTTACTGTTATTATGTAAATTCTATTCCCAATGTAAAATTGTATAACACGTATATCGGAGCGCAATCTATCAACACATGACTGGCTCTTGGCTAAAAAACCAAAAAAAAAGAAACTACATTTCATGGTTCATTTCAATTGTTTGACCAAACATTGCAAGTAAACAGAAATGCAATTTTTTGACAGCTCCGGCTTAAGAATTTGTTCGATTTGGATATACAAACATAAATACCTCGAAAAATAGTTATTTTATGGTCAAATTTTTGCGATTTCTGACAATAGAGGTACAAATATATAAAAGAAAATTATTTTGCCTGTTATGAACTGAAAAACTGATTCAAAAACGAAGAGAGGGGGAGAATCAAGAGTTTGTAAATTTCCCTTCAAAGTTACTTATCCCGTTTTGACAATTTTGAAGAAAATTTTTCATTTTCTCGAAGCCAGAGTTTTCTATGCCTTTTTAGATCCATGTCGGATTTGTGAAATAAAAAAAATAAAGTGCTAATGCCAAAATTCATCTGATGTGGGTCGGAGTAATATTTGTAAAAAAATCTAATTTTTTAGGGCATAAAGCCGGTTCTGCTTTCCTGAAGCGAGGTTCAGGTTCAGTCTGTGATTAACCACAAAAAAATGTTACGGATCAATGACAGTTTACCAATTCATTTTTTAATTACATTTGGTATATGCAAACGCGCGGCTAATATTTACTTATTGAGAATTAAAGGACACTTTCCTTTGACAATTAGAACCATTTGTAATACTTATGTGACCGATTTTCATTTCTTTATTGTAGTTATCAGTATTGAAATTAATTATTTTTTTTATTAATTCTATCATGTGTATCATTTGTTCTCGTGTTTGTTTAATGCAAGAATAAGTTGCAAATAATTTCATAAAATAGTAGATTGTACAACAAGCGCAATTCACACGAGTAAAGAATTTTTTTTCCTGGTTCTTTGGCAATTGACGCTAGTCCTTCAGCCGCACACAAATTGAAAGGAATTCATTTTATATATTATTTTTTGTTATGCGTAAACCAAATTTTAATTTTTTCGAATTTTTTTTTATAGATTCTAGGTCCATTTATACCCTAAAAAACTCTCTTTTTCTCTCAAAAATGGCTCAAACATTTTTTTCGGTAATTTTGACATTGCCAATCGTTTCCTATTCAATATTCATTCTGCGTAAACTAAATTATAATTTTTTTAAAATTTTTATTGTAGATTCTGGGTCCATTTATACTCTATAAAAAAATTCAATTCTGCGTAAACCAAATTTTAATTTTTTTTGTACAAATATATCCTAAAAAAATCTATTTTTCTCTCAAAAATGGCCCAAACATTTTTTTTCGGTAAATTTGATATTGGCAATCGTTTCTTATACAAAATTCATTCTGCGTATACCAAATTTTAATTTGTTTGAATTTTTTTTGTATAGTCTAGGTCCACTTATACACTAAAAAACTCACTTTTTAACTCAAAAATGGCCCAAACATTTTTTTTTGGTAATTTTGACATTACCAATCGTTTCTTATTCAAAATTCATTCTGCGTAAACCAAAGTTTATTTTTTTTGAATTCTTTTTGTAGATTCTGGGTCCATTTATACCCTAAAAAACTCACATTTTCTCTCAAAAATGGCCCAAATATTTTTTTTCGGTAATTTTGACAATTCCAATCGTTTCTTATACAAAATGTATTCTGTGTAAACCAAATTTTAATTTTTTTGAATTTTTTTTGTAGATTCTAGGTCCATTTATATCCTAAAAAACTCACTTTTCCCATCAAAAATCGTCCAGACATTTTTTTTCGGTAATTTTGACATTTCCAATCATTTCTTAGACAAAATTCATTCTGCGTAAACCAAATTTTAAATTTTTGGATTTCTTTTTGTAGATTCTAGGTCCATTTATATCCTAGAAAACTCACTTTTCTCTCAAAAAATACTGCATCAGAGCGAATGACACAGTCATTTCCTAATTCTGTTCTACCATGTTTTAACCAGTCCAGAGATAGAATTAAAAGATGTGTGTAGTCCAGAATTAGACCTAATAAGTCCTTTTAGTCCTAAAGATCAATTAAGTAGTCAAAGTTCAAGTAATTCTGTTAAAAAAGCACAATTTTTGAGTCCTGAATGTGAGAAGTTATATATAGGAGAAAATAGTGAACAAGAAATATTTATAGATGGTGCAGAGTTTGATTTTGACATTGCCAATCGTTTCTTATACAAAATTCATTCAGCGTAAACCAAATTTGAATTCTTTTGAATTTTTTGTAGAGTCTAGGTCCATTTATACACTAAAAAAACTCACTTTTCTCTCAAAAATGGCCCAAACATTTTTTTTTGGTAATTTGAACATTACCAGTCGTTTCTTATATAACATTCGTTCTGCATAAACCAAATTTTAATTTTTTTGAATTTTTTTTGTAGATTCTAGGTCCATTTATAACCTGAAAAATTCACTTTTTCTCTTAAAAATGGCCCAAACATTTTTTTTCCGTAATTTTGACATTGCCAATCGTTTCTTATACAAAATTCATTCTGCGTAAACCAAATTTTAATTTTTTTTAATTTTTTTGTAGATCCTAGGTCCCTTTATATCCTAAAAACTCTCTTTTTCTCTCAAAAATAGCCCAAATATTTTTTTTTCGGTAATTTTGACATTGCCAATCGTTTCTTATTCAAAATTTTTGAGTACATTTATACAGGCTATTTTAGTCGCATTTTAGGGTATTTTTACAAAATAAAAAAATCATTAAGTGTTTATGTTTTTGTTTTTCATCTAAAATTCCGATATATCGAGTTTTCGATTCCCAATTCCACAATACCTATAATAACAAGATCATTATCGGAATTCTCACATAAAATGCCTTCAAAAAAATATGCGAGACCAAAGGAAATTTCGGATTATTTGCATGCCCGGATTCAAATCCAATCATAAAATCACATTTTTTTTCTCTACCATTCTCCCGGGTTATATGGCAAAATGAAGCAGAAATTGGAGAATCAAACACGATTTTTCTGATACCCTTTTCTGATGCTTACAATAGAAATTGCATAGGATAAAAAATCTTATCTACATTCGTGTTAGAAAAATAGTCTGGTTACTATAAAATAACTCAGGAATTACTGAACATATTTTGTACTGAAATTAGGAAATTCCAATACTGCAGTAAGCGTGTGGAAATTTCTATATGGCGTCATATAAGCACATCAAAGTTTGCATTTTAAATATTGGTTTTAAGGAAATCACTGAACCAGACAGCCTTTAACGATAGGATGTCGAGCTAGCCTGCTTCTTACTGATGAGGAACAATAATTCCGAAACCGGTCTAAGAATGGCAAGCTCCTTTAATAATAAAATCGAAGTTTTTGGTTTAAAGCCCCGACTTGGTCGGGCGCCAAACCACGTCTGGACTTTCGTAATTCAATACCTGGGGGGCATATAGCCCAAGGAGTAGTTGTTGAAGTCCAGACGCTGGTGCAGTGGAGGACATTTTAATGTCTTTGTTCTTGGGAACAAGTGTGATTTATTTCACAACCTCAGACAGTTTTGTTACGCCCATGGTCCTTTTTTGGTATTTTTATGGTTCAAAAAATTCCACCGTCATTACAGATTTAATTAGGTTGATGTAATTTTTTAAAGAATTTGTCAACCACGTGCCAAGTGGGAAATATTGATCTATATAAGGTCAGCAATTACTCAAACAAAAACTAAACCAAAAGTGTTTTGAATTATTAAGAATGATTAGCGTAAGAATATTTGAGTTAACGGTATAATGATTTTTAACATTTTTTTTTTAGGTTCAGTTATTGTGCTTGCTTATTATTGCTGCAGTAGTCCTTGGAGAAGTAAGTGAGGATATTTAGTAACTTGTTTAGTTAAAAACTGGTCGATTTTTCACCCAGCAGTTAATAAATGTGCCACTTATTCTTCATATAAAAAATTGAACATCCAGAGTTGATTTTATCTGATGTTCGATTAGTGCTTAGTATAAAACAACTTTTTTTAGGAACATGTAGGTTATAAATTCGAATATGGTGTCGACGATCCCCACACCAAAGACCACAAATCCCAATATGAACACAGAGATGGCGATTATGTGGTAGGCTCTTACAGTCTTAAACAACCTGATGGTAAATACAGAATAGTGAACTACAAATCAGGTCCCCATTCTGGATTCGAAGCTGAAGTAGAAATAACAGACCATGGCCACCATCTTGAGCGTCAGGGGGACGGTGAGACAGGCCGTGTTGGTGTTGTTCCCGAAAAAAATGAAGAAAGTTAAACTTGACTGAATAAAAATAATTTTGTAATAAGCTTTGTTTTATTTCTCTAAAAGATCGTATATTTCTTTAAATCAACGCGTGAATGTAAGAAAAATTATTTTTTTATGTATTTATATTTTTACCCCAACTTCAAAATATAATCTGATTTAAATTAAAATTAGTTTAGTCTAGTAGTTTTGCACATGTTTTTCATAAGGAAGGCTAAAAAATAAATAAATAAAATGGATGTTGTATATGTAGATAAATCTAATGTGATCCTGTAATTCTATTTTCATAAGCCTGGATGACTGTAAAAAATTTTGGTATACCGGGTGACACAGCAACCATGTAACTGGCTACAGTATCTGTGTTTCTCAAGATAAAATTATAAAATTTTAGGGCATTAAATGAGACGTTAGTGGCCTCATTTTAGTCACTTTTACTACTTCCGGTTTTACCGGAAGTGATACCAACTTTTGAATTTTAAACGGGACACCCTGTAGACTATTACATTTTTGGAATCTACATGACAACCTGATTTCATCGATGTATCATACTTGGTATCTCAAGTGAATAGTTAAGGAGCTACACACAAAAATACGAAAAATCAAAATGGGCTCAAATAACATACCAACGAAATAAACAACGCGTAAAAACGACACTAACTTAAATATTACATTAAATTATTTAATGTAATTCAAAAAATATATAAATTTAATACAACATAACTGAATTGTACGATTTTTTATTTTTTTTTAATTTAACCCATTTTCCCCCCTGTTTTCATACCTTATTTAAATTGCAACCCTTGTTTTTTTTCTTCCTAAAACAATAAACGCATTCTATTCTAATTAACTGCATAATCTTAAATTACATTGTTTGTACATTTCTTAGTTAATGTTCTCAAATGAGAAAAGTATTTTGACTTATTTAGGTGACGGTGAATTTGACAGTTTCATGGAGTATCATGGAGCTGGTGATTTAAACTGCAAAATAAAGTAAATGATCTAAAATCGTTTTTGATAAAAATGTATACTCCTAATGAACAAATAGACATGTTACTAATATTTGATGAATGTCGAAAAAATTCAAGGGCTGCTGCTGAGTTGTATAGAAATAGATTTCCCAACAGGAATCATCTAAGCAACAATTATTTCTGGAGACTTGAAACTCAGTTAAGTGAAGAAGTTGAGACAAATGTCTTTCTTGAGAGAAATAGAAAGACAGTTTGATGTAAGCAGGGAATTTAAAAAAAATATAAAAATAAATCTTTCAAGTATCAAATTCATCAAGAGTTGTATGAAAATGATTTTGATAGAAGAATTACATATTGTAATTGGCTTTTAAATAATTACAATTTAAACAATAACTTTCATCACTCCATTTTATTTACTGACGAGTCTAGATTTACGAATTTAGGAATATTTAATAAAAATAATACAAGATGTTGGGCTACAGAAAATCCACGACTAATAAGACAAGGACATCAACAAGTAAGATTTGGATTTAATGTCTGGTTGGGCCTATTAGAGGGATGAATTTTTGGTCCCATTATATTTGATGGAGCTTTAACAGGAGAAAGATATTTAGAATTTTTACAAAATGAAATTGAGAATATTTTCGACGATTTTCCAGATGAAGTAAGTGAAAGAGTTACCTTTCATAATTTTGGTCTGGTTCAAAATTATTTACATTTTCGATTTGGAAATAGATGGATCGGAAATAACGGTCCTATCAGATGGCCAGCAAGATCACCTGATCTTACGCCAATGGACTTTTTTATTTGGGGACATTTAAAAATATTGTTTATAAAAAAACATACACTACAAGAGAACAATTGGAAATTTCTGTTCGAGATGCTATTAACAGCATAACAGCAGATCAAATAAATCGAGCCTATGAGACAGCTGTTAGTAGAGCAAGACTGTGTGTCGAAAATAATGGACAACATTTTGAAAATTTGATTTAGTTTGTAAATATTTTTTTGTATCTTTATTATTTGAGCCAATTTTGATTTTTCGTATTTTTGTGTGTAGCTCCTTAACTATCACTTAAGATACCAAGTACGATACATCGATGAAGTCAGGTTGTTATGTAGATTCCAAAAATGTAATAATCTACAGGGTGTCCCGTTTAAAATTCAAAAGTTGGTATCACTTCCGGCAAAACCGGAAGTAGTAAAAGTGAAACAAACTGACTAAAATGAGGCCACTTAGATCCCATTTAATGCCCTAAAATTTTATAATTTTATCTTGAGAAACACAGATACTGTAGCCTGTTACATGGTTGCTGTGTCATCCTGTATATAAAAATTATATCGTTAAATTCAATTTTTGTCCTCTATTTAGATATGGTAAAATAATTTTGAAAATTTAACATGCAGGATGAGTCTGTCAACTTTTAGAGAAAGCCGAGCCTGGATTATTAATATTAACAATTAATTTGTTAAGATACAGAAAGTATGTGTACCAAATATTATAAAATTATACAGAATGGTTAAAATTACAGCAGGCAATGAGGAAATGATCAAAATGAACAAAACACTTTCTATTTCAGCTATAAGGGCCTGTAGACCCATAAAATGAGGGTTATTTGAAGGCACCACAGCGATATTGTCCTTTGCCAATGAAACACCCTGTATAAACTATAGACAGTTCTACGTTTATACTCTTCCGAAGCATTCTCGATTTTTCTTTACACGTTTTTCGATTTTGTGAATGATCCACAGCAACTCCTTTCATGATTGCTCGATAGATGGAAAATTTATTTATATTAGTTAATTCTTATTACGTCAATGTATTGTAATCGAGCGCTTAATCGCAGGGAAATTTCTTAGCCAGTCGAATGCCCCTCCAAGCGACGAGCTTTGTTCCAATTGGTTGATTCTGCATATTGACACCTGTCAGTCAAATTTCGCGTTAGCTCTGTACTTTATTTATATATATTCGTAATTTTTTGAATGATCCTTGTATAAAGAGGGATAAATTATATTCTGCAATTGAAAATAGTTCTATATCACACTTCTTTTACGATTTTTTTAAAACTTTTTTGTTCGGCAAACAAAATTTTACGCTCCAGTTTTCCTGAATTGGTCCGTACAATACGACGTAAAGTTTTATTATTATTATGTGAATAAAGTCCATTTATATTTTCGTATATGTGGAATATAAAAGCACCAAGGACTTACTTGGAATTATAATGAACCGTGACAGATATTTTTTCCGTAGAGAAAAATGGGAGAATAAGTTTTTATAAATTTACACTACTGTACAGAATATTTGAAAAAATATCGAAAACAGCACGAAAAACTACTTGCAGATGAATTGTAGTGAAAACCGCTGATAAAGTTGATAGATTTGATGTATGGCAAGGCGATACATCATGAACTTGCTTGAAAATGTATTCGATTTTTTATTTTTATCGGATTTTTCTCGTAGAACTAAATTCAAGACGGGCAAGAAAAATATTTTTCCATTGTGTACGTCAAATTTGATGTATTAGCGTTAAAACATAAAAAAACTAAGCGTGATAAACAGAAATGTTGTTTTAGAAGTTTTACTGTCTTAAATTCATCTGCATCATAAGTGATGATTACAAAACTTATAACCTTTAAAATGTAATATATCTGCCCCCTAGATGGGGTGATTTTGAATCTACTCTACTCATCGAGCTCGAAAAGATGGTATATAAAAGCATAATCAGAAAATTTTGAATTTCGATCAGACTTTTTCAAAAGTGGAGGCGTTTTTGAGGCATATCCATTAGAGATTTGATTTGATTTTGAATCTACGCGGAATCTGATCGTCCAAATTTACAAAGTTTGATTTGATAAATTTTATAATAAAAAATACGACACGTAAAAATAATTAAATTTAATTCTACCTCATACAGTTTCCCAGATATGACCAGTCGCCAATTTTAATGAATCACGCTGTATATATTTCAACTATTATTTCAACAACTATTTTTTCAATTTCTTACAAGAAAGAAGTATTTGACCGTGCTTGGACTAATGTCTCACCCTGTATAGACAGTATTTTACCAGTAGAACTGCATTTGAATGTTTATAAAACTAACATAATTCAGTTTTTTTTTGTAAAGAATTATTTAAATCACCTCTACCCAATCATGAAACCTAGTTAATCATTACAACATGTAATGAATATAACGAAATTGTCTATAAGGTGTTTCATAATTATTTTTTTCGATAATTGATTCTTAATGTATATAAACTCGATGGTCCACGAAAAAGATCATAGTCAATTGATTCATTCAGTCAGTTAATATAATAATAGTAATAACAATGAAGGCTGTAAGTAAAAATTTTATTCTTTTACGGATTTCTCAAGAAAACTTAGAGATTTGCTACCCTTAAAAATGTTCATATTAATACATTTCACGTCAACTGAACAAGGTTTGAGTTTCAAAATATTTTTGTATATTGAAAATTGAGTATTTTCAGACCTTATATGAAAGATCGGGATCAAAAATACAACCAGGAATTCAAATCTGACCCGGGACTTTTGACTCGATCCAAAATTTGACTTAATACCAAGAAGTTTACACTAAAAATAGTAATTTCACTAAAACTTGTTTTATTTCGTTTTTCAGAGCCTATTAATGATCTGCGTTGCCTTTGGCTTTGCCTGTGCTGGACATGGTCATGTAAGTTTTTAATATTCCATTAAATTGGTACTAATATAAACTTGTAAACGGTATCAGATCTCTTGAAGACCATTTGAGTTCAACTTCTTTTTAAATTTTTCACTTTTGGTCCTATTTGGTAAAAGCATCCTAGAGAAAGAAGATTGTATTTGTCTGCTTCATATTTTGGGCTCTAAACTTGATTCTACAGCTTAGAATTCGTGACTCAAACTCAAAATAAACAAAGAAATTTGAAAGGTGTTACCTTTAACCGTAAATTCTAAATGTGATATTATTTTTTAGGATAACGCGCATTACCAATTTGAATACGGAGTCCATGATCCCCACACCCATGACCACAAATCCCAACACGAACACAGACATGGAAAAAACGTCCACGGAGGATACACAGTAAAGGAAGCTGATGGTACTCACAGAATTGTCAAATACAAATCTTCTCCCCACACTGGATTCGAAGCTGTCGTTGAAAGAAGAGGACATGCTCAACATCCCGCTCATTATGGACATGGTCACGGACATGGACATGGTCATGGTGGACAAGGAGGTACCAGCTACGTTGGTGTCACCCATTGGGCCAACCAAGGAAGCGAAGAAGGACATGGAGGTCACGGACACCATTAAAAAATGTTGAATTGATGTTTTTTGTTATGTTGTTTTTGATAAAGAAATAAAATTCTTTTTAAAAGTACATTTTATATCATTCGCAATTCAAAAACAATCAATATCCCAGGCAGCAGAGTGACGTCGATCAAGGTGTTTATGACGTCGATATTTGGTGACATCTGGTCGAAAAGAACCGCAGGTTATTTAGTGACCAATATTCGACGTCATTTATACGTTGTTTTATCTATTAGTTTTAGACGTGTCTGAAAAACGTCTACTTCACGTCTTTATGACGTTGATACTTTCAATGAAAAATAACTGAAAACTATTTTATTTAAGAAATTGCAATATCGAACAATAACTCGAGAATGCATTCTGATTTTTCAGAACTTATTTCGTTTGAACACAAAATGGTTTTGTAAAATTTTCTTATTTTCAAAGTTATTTTTTTAAAGACGGTTAAATTTTGTTTGGCGCTCATTTTGGGTGAAAATTAATTAATAAATGGGTAATGATTGTACACATATAGAAAGCAGGACGAATTTCACAAGAACTTCGAAAAAAAAAATCTGCAGTGCCTAAGATTAGAACTTGAATCGATCCGTTGAGTTGCTGAACGCCTAAACAACTGCTCCATTCCTACAACAAATGATCGGGTACGTTCGTAAACCTTCGGGATTATTGGCCACTGAGTCTAGACTCGACTCGGCCATATTGATTAATATTGAATCGTGATCGTGCCTCGTAGAAGTCGTAGATTGTTAAAGTTTTTCTTTCATTCATTGCAGGTAAGTTTTATGTTATATATAGAAAATAATATGTGTATATTCTTCTATACTTCCTTATAATATGGGTTTGATATTAACTCGCATTCACGGGCGTTTTCTGGCTTAAATCCGCTTTGAATCCTAACCCAACTTTTTTTGCTAGGGCCGTGGCCGGCTGATGTCTCATTTTCTGTATGCAAAATCTGTCCTAGCTGTTTTGCAGGGGATACATTAAAATTTTAGATGTACAAGTTATTATTTGTGCTTTCAAAAAAATGGTTTTTGTGCGAATAGAGTTTTTTGAAGCATTTGGTTTCATAACTTTTTGCTCAAATATAAAATTCAGAAGTTGTGCTTGTGTGTGTGTTTTTGTCTAAAAATGAATATTGTAAATGAATAAGAATTGTTTAATATTTACAATGTAACAGTGGGGGTTGAAAAACAGATCATGATTTATTCGGACCGTTATTAATGTTGTGATTATGTTTTAGAGATTATGTTTTAGAGCTTTGGAGGTCGCGACCTTACAAATAGAATCAACATAATCTTAAAAAGTATCATCACCAATAATTTTGGAAACCGATTTTAACTTTTGTGGATCAAAAGCGATAAAGAGGGTTTTACAAAATTGTAATTGCGAACGGTTATCGTAAGTAAGTATGTCTATTAAAATAATAACATTTTTGATGTTCTATGTGAAACTATTATTATGCTCATTAATTATTTTTGTTCTTGTCTTACCTCAATTTCTTTTTGTTGCAGATGCTATACTCCAAAAATGCCCGTCAACATCAATCCAAGAAATTGAAGATAAAATTAAGATTTTTTCAGCACATTTTTGTTTCATTTTTTCATATGGTATTCCTCAAATAAGTAAATTTGGAAGAAAATAACGTGTTTATGAAGACGTCTTATGAACGTGTTTATGATGACGTCTTATAAACGTGTTCATAATGACGTCAAATCGCTGTGACATATTGCCGTCTTTTTACGTCTCTATTACGTCACGTTTTTGGTGAATTTGACGAGATTGGTGTCGTAAACTGTCGTATTTTCGACGTCTAAAAGACGTGCATCTGCTGCCTGGGATATTGTAAGATATCTTTTAAAAAACTGTTTTTAAAGTATCAAAGAAAGAAATTTAAAAACTTTGAAATCTAACATTCCCAGAACAGTACACTTTAAAGCAAAAAAATACATCGAATGTCAAACTTATAACCCTCTTTTCAGGAGTAAAAGTATCCAATATTTATTGGGCAAGCTCCTAAATTCTGACTAAACCACTGTATTAAATTTACCCATTTGTCGTTTTAAATATAAGCTTCAATTTAACTTCATAAGAATCCTTTCAACTCCAAGATAGTTTGGGAGTGCCTAGAGGATCTAAACGAACTAGGCAGGAACAACACTGTTGCCCTCCTATGGGTTCCGGGACATACTGGAGTGGAGGATAATGAAATAGCAGACGTACTCGCAAAAAAGGGGCTGAAACACCATTTCTGGGACCTGAACCCTTCTGCGGAATAAGCACCAGTACAATACTTGATTAACTTGGAAAAGAAATAAATAAGAAAAGATCCCAATACTGGATAGGACTACAGGCTAAGACACTACTGGGGAACTATAACCAGAAGAGATCTGACGACTGCATCAGTAAAAGTAAAAATAAGCTCAGAATACTAACGGGTATTCTAACAGGGCACTGCCGTTTGAGAGGCCACCTAAAGAAACTCGGATTAGTAGACAAAGAAGAATGCAAATTCTGCGAGGAAAGGAGGAAACCTCTATCCCCATTCTCTTAGAATGCATTACCCTGCAAAATCCTAGAGTACGATACCTTGGAGAATATCAAATAGAAGAGCTAACCTGAAGCCTATCGACATCCTGAACTTTTTGAAAGCAATAGGACTGGAGGAACTGCTCTAATCGTTGAGACATGCTTAACGACTGGACAGCAGTACGGGGCACAATAGATCTAAACCCTTAAACCACTGTATAAGCTTCAATTTAACTTCATAAGAATCCTTTATAAAAAAAATATTCTGCTTATTTTTAAACGTCCTTTATATCCAAAACGTAAAACATCCTGATTCTCTGTAAATTTTTCCGTAATTGCTCTCGAACGACAGTTTACTCCTTTTTTATTCAAATTATCTCGAAAAGTATTTCCGTACAATTGTTTCTTTGTGACTGGAAACACTTCCTGAAATGTACATCGCATTTCCCGTTTTAAAGCGAAGTTAAGTATAATTTTCCGCTTGTTAAGCCACGTACAGAAGTGTGAAAATGCATCCAGCGTACATACGCGAATACTACAAGATGTAATTCCGGAAAATGCCATTTATCTTCACCGCATCTCTGGCAATAAGGAGCTACAACGTTTCGTTTTTATGGTTTTCAGCTCGTGACCTTATCCTTCTAGGGAAAAATTAGTTGAAGAAAAATAGGTGGTGGCAGCGTTATATAAAGATATTAAAGTTGTCAGGCATTCAGAAACGAGCTTTTCCTCTTAAGGATTGTAATGGATACATTTGTTGTCACATTGAAGACTAAGAATAACATCGGCGTATCAAAGGGTTAAGGAATTTTCAAAGGTATTTAATAACAGGTCAGTATTTTGATCTTTTTGTCACAAAATTGTTAGGATAATACGCGTAATCACGCCTACAATCAAAGTTAATTATAGCTAAAAGTGAGACCATATCAAGAAAGGCACAAGCGAACTTGGAAAACGTTAGAAAAATGATCAAGTATGTAAAAAAGCAAATAATAAATCAAATAAAACAGATATTACAAAAAGGTCCTGCATCATCTTCTAATTTTTCTCACGATTTTTGATGTGGAATGTAAATTTTTTTGGGCAAACATTTTTTTTAGCAAAAATTACCAGAAATCTACTATTTAGATTATTCAACATCTATATTATTTAAATTTACAATTTCTTATTAATTTTCTTAGATTTATTTGGGCTTTTAATTTATAGTTGGGAATCTGAGGCCTTCTAGGAAGCGTTTTAAAGATGCTCTATACAACTCGCGAACATCCATCTAAAAAACATGAAATCCTATGTAAAATGTCCTGCCGGATTCGAATTTGTTGTTCGCCCTTTGATCCGGAATTACGAAATATGTCAAAACATTTTTGAAAGCTCAAATAAGTCATTGGAGAATAGCTTCACCGACTCTGATGATTTATTATTACCTAAAACAATCAGAAAATATTGAAACCAACGAACTCAAAAATCGTATTCAGCCTTAAAGAATAAAAACGGATACTGCTCTGAATTTCAATATTCGAAAGTTTTACAGGCAGAGTGTGTAAATAACTGCCAACGATAAAGAGGAAAATATTTTTAACATTTTGTCGTTTACTGTCAACTTAAAAACTCGAACATATACGATTTGAGTACGGAGACAGACGCACATGTTAGGAGTTTTGATCTGTGATGTAGTCATTTTATGCAGATGTTACAAAAATATTTGTGAGCTGTTTTCGTAATAAAGAAGGCGCAATTTAATTTATTTTAGATTATTTCCGTAGTCGACATTTATTTATTTTCGTTTAATTTACTTGCATACTTAATTGGTCGGCTGACGATCATAGAACACTCGACAGAGTGAGAAAAATGTCATGGAATACAAGTTCATAGTCTATTTCACTACCCCTAAACCTCTAGAACATGCCATCCTCGCCACTGAGAGAAGATTCCTCACAAAAACCCACTACCTCCTTCCACGACACCCCAGCCGACTAATTTATGAAACCACAAATATAATTTCTCGTTTTCAGCGTCATAGGATCAAGATACGCCCAACAGGACCGTTCAAGGAGACAACACAACCATCCAGAACACCCTCAAGGTACCAAGGAAACCATTATTCAGAAAACCAAAGAAGAAACCCACACAACTAAACCTAAGGATCATCAAAGACGACCAGGACCTGCTAATAGACCTTAAAGACCTTCTGGAAAATGCGCCTTTAGATATAAGATAAACACATTTAACAACCCATTGTAAAGAGTTTGTAGTCTTCCTAGGCCATTGCACACCATAATTGGTAACTCAATAGTTAGAGGTAGCAAAACAAAAAAATTATTAAGAGTGAATAATCTTTTGCTAAATAGTTACTATGTTGATGGAAATTCCATACCCAATCAGAAATGTTCACTCAGTAGATATTTACTTACATCCAGAATCCGATTTTTTATTTTACTTACATACTAATTGCTAATATGTAACGTTCTGGTTTAGGACACTGC
The DNA here is from genome assembly GCA_949320105.2 of Crepidodera aurea. NCBI lineage: Eukaryota > Metazoa > Arthropoda > Insecta > Coleoptera > Chrysomelidae > Crepidodera > Crepidodera aurea. The sequence goes on along the minus strand of OX439475.1, from coordinate 8,252,047 downwards.
CTATTGAAGAGTAACGGCCCTAAAAAAAAGGACGTCTATTTTATGGATCAACCATTATGACAACTAACAATAATGAGTCGATCTAATAACACTCTATGAATGACTTCATATTGACCTCTACAATAATATCAATATCGATCTGAGGAAGGTTGACCGCTGTTATATACAAGTAATGTCTAAACAATAAACGAACGTGGTAAGACATCAACCTTCCTATTTACACGTAATATAAATATGTACAATAACATGATCTTAAACTATTACACAAATACACGTCATTCCCGATAAGTCCAATAAGTCAGTCTAGTAGATTTCTAAATAAACTTTTCTCGTGTATCTCATATTTCCTATACGAATGACTTGTATATACATTTGTTTACAGCCAACAAGTTGACAAGCTTAATCCACAACATAACATTGTATTTTATAGGTATTACCTCCTCGGAGCTCTAACATGAAACATGAAACATGCCTCGCTATAACGTGACTTTGTTGCAGAGATATTTAGAGTAGAATAGAGCCACTAACGTCGTTACGCTGATTGCCCTCCAGAGTTGATTATCGTCACGTATTTCGAAGTTCATCGTTTTCGTGAAAGAGCATCTTGTGTAAAGAGCCCTTTCGACTTCACCTGCCAACAAATTTTAGAGCATAACGTATTACACCGCTTAACGAATACAGTTTGTTGTTGGGTTGGCCGTGTGAGCCCAGACCGCTGGAAGTTGAGGATAATTAAGTGAAAAGTTGGTTTAGTATTTTATATTAAAAATATCTCACGAAAATTTTATTCATTGCAATTTTCCTAGCGCTTAGTATGATGTATTCCCACGTTAACATATGGCTCTCCACTTTCTACTGATGGGGTACAAACTGTATAAAATATTAACAAAACCAGAAGTTGTCACAAAATAAATTTATTCCTCAAAGTCTCTCTTTAACAAAAACATAACAAAAAATATCAAATCAACAACAGTATTAATGATGTCCATGTCCTTCTTCGCTTCCTTGGTTGGCCCAATGGGTGACACCAACGTAACTGGTACCTCCTTGTCCTCCATGTCCAGCATCACCATGACCATGTTCATGTCCATGTCCATAATGAGCGGGATGTTGGGCATGTCCTCTTCTTTCAACGACAGCTTCGAATCCAGTGTGGGGAGAAGATTTGTATTTGACAACTCTGTGGGTACCATCAGCTTCTTTTACTGTGTATCCTCCGTGGACGTTTTTGCCATCTCTGTGTTCGTGTTGGGATTTGTGGTCGTGGGTGTGGGGATCATGCACTCCGTATTCAAATTGGTAGTGAGCGTTGTCCTAAAGAACAAAAAATTGTAACTTCGAAATCAACTAACAGTGAATATATACTTACATGTCCTTGTCCATGTCCAGCCCAAGCAAAGCCAAATGCGACGCAAATTATTAATAGGCTCTGAAAAAATAAATGGTTTTCTTAATATTATCTTCTATATTTTATTTAATATTACAAAATTCTAGGTTACTCGCTAGTTAAGAGGGCTCTAGCATATTTGAAACGACTTTCCTTCTAGTGCCCACAGGAGTTAACCAATTTTGATGCAACTTTCACTGTTTGGTTAAAAAAAAATCTATTTTCCTGGAAAGTGTTTTGTTTTTTTATAATTTGAATGTCTGAATTAATAACCAAATTTATATGCTCCAGTACAATTATCATTTAGTGTCCAGGAACTGAAGATTTGATTAAAGGACACTGATTTCATTTTCATTTCGAAATATCGTAAATTGAGCCAAGGAAAAGGAAAATTAAAAATGCATTATAAAATATTCGATTAGTGTCGCCCTCTAATCCACAGATGCATCCGCCACGGATGGTATTGCCAAGGGCGTACGGCTTATTTTTAGGAAATATTTGATTTTAATTAGTTGTACAGGTATTCATAGAAATAGATCAATTACTACGATTTCTTAGTTTTGATGTCGAGCTTTCGAAAATGTTTATTTTCTTTTTCAAGACAAATAACAGGAAATTCAGATAAAATTATATACAAAAAGAAATTTAAAATGACAACAAATTTCTAAAAAATCAGTATACAAGGTGACCCAGGGGTACGTGCATGCTCCATAACTTTTTTCTATTCAAGCTATCGGTTTAATTTTTTTTAAACGATAAGACCGATAATGGAGCACATTCTAAAAATATTTCTATTTATATTCAGGATGTTCCAAATAAGATACACAACTAAGCTCTGATTTTTTAAATGACAACCCCGCATTTCTGTTACATTTTTAGATTCGCCATTAAATTGTCGATATAACGCACCCGAGTTTCTTAGACTTATCTGCAATAGTTTTTGACTTATGCCAATTTATGTGTCAAAATAGCGTCGTGCAGAGATCCACAAAAAAGTTCAGAACTTCAGAACTGTTCAAGATAACTTAATCAACTTTTTTCCAGTCGATTCCTTAAGCTTCAGCGCATCTTCTGAGTTGTAGGCGAATTCGGAGTCGACGTTCTACCGCCTACTACGATTTTTTGAAAATTACAAATTACAAATAGCAATAACTCGACTTTTTCAAATGCATCACCCTATATTTTATTACATCATTGCATGGCATTTTTTAAGAGCTTTTTGCTAATATAGGGTTTGCTGGGTCTATTTTGTAAAATTTGCGAGATTTATTGCAAAATAAGAAATGTTGACGGTTTATTCGAGAAAAAAAAGGAATCGAGTAGGCCGCTGTCTTAAAATTTAACACATCCATATACTTCCAATAATTGTATGCGTCTAATTAAAAAAAAAAAGAATCGAGTAGGCCGCTGTCTTAAAATTTGACACATCCATATACTTTTAATAATTGTATGCGTCTAATTAAAAAAAAAAGGAATCGAGTAGGCCGCTGTCTTAAAATTTGACACATCCATATACTTTCAATAATTGTACGCATCTAATTATTAATCATGAGTTTTACTCGCGAGGAATTAGTGAATATGGTCTACTGTATTGGCGAAGCTGACAGAAATCCTTTATTAGCAAGCAGAATCTACCTGCAAAAATATCCAGAAGCAAGAACTCCACGGGTGTCTTCATTCCTAAAGTTGAGAGATCGGTTTGAACTCACTGGTAGTGTATCTTATACCAAGAAGGAAATTATTTTTTGACAATGTGCTGCGTGGTGAAAGGTATTTACAGTTTCTTCGCGAACATCTTCCCAATATTTAAGAAGAAGTGGATTTGAATACCAGAGGGACAATGTGGTTTCAACACGATGGTGCTTTAGTGCATAACCATAGGATGGTGCGAGAATTTTTAGATAATTCCTACCCTAATCGTTGGATAGGGAGAGGTACTATTCCTTGGCCCGCGCGATCTCCAGACCTTACTCCTATATATTTTTTTCTTTGGGGGTACGTGAAGGAAACTGTTTTCAGAGATCGTCCAACAACTGCAGATGATATGAAAAACAGGATCACGGAAGCCTTCCGTTCAGTTGATGAAGCAATGCTTGCTAGAGTTCGGGACTCATTTACTATAAGACTAGCAGTTTGCGTGAAACATGATGGTGACCTATTCGATCATTTGTTATAAATCAAAAAAATTTATATTGTATCCTATTAATCATTCTTTCATGTTGTTGTAAATATTATAAAAATTGTTTACTTTGTAATGTATTTCTGTTTCTATTACAATTTCCTTTTGTTGAAACGTATTCTTTTCAAAATTATATGAATGTGTCAAACAGTGGCCTACTCGATTCTTTTTTTCTTTTAATTAGACGCGTACAATTATTGAAAGTATATGGATGTTTCAAATTTTAAGACAGCGGCCTACACGATTCCTTTTTGTTTCCTTTAATTAGAGGCGTGCAATTATTGAAAGTATATGGATGTGTCAAATTTTAAGACAGCGGCTTACTCGATTCCTTTTTTTTTTCTCGAATAAACCGTCAACATTTCTTATTTTGCAATAAATCTCGCAAATTTTCCAAAATAGACCCAACAAACCCTATATCAGCAAAAAGCTCTTAAAAAATGCCATGCAATGATGTAATAAAATATACGGTGATGCATTTGATATAGTCGAGTTATTGCTATTTGTAATTTGTAATTTTCAAAAAATCGTAGTAGGCGGTAGAACGTCGACTCCGAATTCGCTTATAACTCAGAAGATGCGCTGAAGCTTAAGGAATCGACTGGAAAAAAGTTGATTAAGTTATCTTGAACAGTTCTGAAGTTCTGAATTTTTTTGTGGATCTCTGCACGACGCTATTTTGACACAGAAATTGACATAAGTCAAAAACTATTGCAGGTAAGTCTAAGAAACCCAGGTGCGTTATATCGACAATTTAATGGCGAATCTAAAAATGTAACAAAATTGCGGGGTTGCCATTTAAAAAACCAGAACTTAGTTGTGTATCTTATTTGGGACATCCTGTATATAAATAGAAATATTTTTAGAATGTGCCCCATTGTCCGTCTTATCGTTTAAAAAAAAAGCAAACCGATAGCTTGGAAAGAAAAAAAGTTATGGAGCATGCACGTACCCCTGGGTCACCCTATAGGTACCTATTGAAAGATACAGTGAGAATATAAAATGTATAAGTATGTATAAATAAATAATTAATCATTTCAAGGAGGAGGAGTTGAGAAATTATTTTCCTAGATGTGCTACCATCTATGATTAGAAGAGAGTATGAATAAATTTTGACTGATTCTAGTCAAGATGGCACTCTCTTCTTTTTTATCCCTTTAAGAGATTAGTACAGAGTTTCCTATTTTTTATGGGGTTTACTATAAGGGACTGAATTTCAGGACGTATATTATTATTATTACACATTATTATACATCAAAAAATAGTTGCTAAAATCGTTCTCTTTTCGCAAATATACAAAGGAAACTATGAATTTGAATAAAATCTATTTTGTCTTGATAGTGAATTTTTTAAAGATATAAAGAAAAATGAAAATGCAACAATATAACATCCAGACAAATCCAGGCAAAGTAGTATTTTAGAATAAATTAAGTTTTAAGACGCCTTTTATTATCAAAACCATTTTTCAAAAATGCAACTCTATTGACCTACATCCACCACTAACTCTGAATAATTGACTTGCAAATTTTAGTATGTTGGTGGAATTCCTCTCATAGAATTTGTCATTTAAAGCCAACATTTTCGTTGTAGTTTTAAATTTTATTAGAAAATGCACTTTGTGGAGGATGGTTTTATGAGTTGCATAATTAAATAATCAAATTAAGCTCGAATAGACGTCACATTATATATGGTCTGGCGTGACGTGGTTTTTTTGGGTTCCCAAGATACTTTATTAATTTAAAATGAAACTTTTTTACGTTTAAAATTAATTAAACGTTAATCAATGTTTATTTATTCATCTATACAAAGTGTTTTATTGTGTGCAGTGTTGTCAGATTGACTTATTTTCATGTAATAATAATTATTACAAAAAAACACCCCCATTAAAATATTTTTTGGATATTATTTTTTTTAAATAATGTTTAAATAAATATAAAAATATATTTTTTACTTACAGCCTTCATTGTTGTTTGATGGTATGATTTACTTATTAAAAGAATAGAAGTAGAATGATTTATTTGTTGTGGACCATTGAGTTTATATAGTTCAATATTAAATGGATTAAAAAAAATATTATGAAATATCCACCAGACAATTTCGTTAAATTTATTACATGTTATATTGAATAACTAGATAATTGCCAAGGTGATATTAAGTATTCTTATCCATTTGATACAATCAATTATTTAGTTTTTGTTTTTATTATAAAAAACTGAAATATATTAGATATTATTTTGGTACAGTGAAAATTATCAAGATATTAAAAGTAAAGAAGACAATTTAAATCATAACATAGTAAAAATACCAAAATTATCGGAAAAAATTAGAAGGATTAGCAATAAATTTAATTTAAGAACAGTTTCTCAAACAAATAATACATACAAATCTTTAATAGTAAATACAAAATCTTTTAACGAAATCAAAAATACAAAAAATTGTGTTTAAAAAATTCCATGCGACTGTAATAAATATAGGAGAAACATCTAGACCTTTTCATATTAGACTTAATGAACACCAATCATACATTAAAAAACTAATAATTTGAAATGCGAAGTTAAAGAAGCGGTGCTGATATGCTTAAATAATACAAATAAGCGAAGCCAAATAGATACTTTTATTTCTTATTCTTTTGAAGGATAAAAAATTGTTTACAATCCGATATCCCCAATTTACTCAGTTATATATTCATTTAAAACATCAAATTCTTCCAGAATCCAATACAACAGAATTCGCGCTAGTCCTGAAAAATACAAAAACTTTACTATAAACTCGAAACTTCTGGTAATAATACCCATTAAAAACTTTTAATTCGCATTTCTCTTTAAGAAGTTTCCGTCCAAATGACTGAAAAATTCTACTAAAAGTATATTATGCTGTTAGGAATAAAAGTGATACTTTTTGTGGGGAACCTAAACCATTTTTAAAAAGAAATCTCAGAAACGAGAACATATAATTTTTACATAAAAATAAAATATGCTCGAGTTTTTAGGCACGAAGACATCATCACAAGACAATGTGATTTCAAAAATAATGTTTGAAACTAATTTTAACATAGTAATTGTAAAAGAAACTATAAAATTGCATGTGTCAAAATTCAACATGGTAATCCCATAAGAGATTTTCATCAACAGATTTAGGATATTTACAAATAATCTAGCAAAGAACTGAATAGAAAAATTTAAAATAATATAATCTCAGATAAGTCTGCGATCACAATAACAAGGAGAACATTATTATATTTAGTGTTTGGAGAAAAAGAAATTTTACATCAATATAATCAATTCAAATTCAAGGGAAATAGTATAAATCGGGAAAATAGAGAGTTGGGACTTCTAAAATTGAAGAAATGCAGTAAAAAGGCAATAATATTAAAGTTTATGAGATTTAAGGAATCAATAATAACGAACATAAAAAGTATTTGTATAAAGTTAATATAAGTAGAAATTGTACAAAAATTACATCAAAATTATTCTTTTTGCCTCTAGAATAATTAAAAATTGTATAAAAATTAATAATTTTTGAATTTTGTAAAAATTTAAGTTAAAAAACTGTCAAATTCCAATCTAGTGAGCTATGACTTGGGCTTTTATAAAAACTATTTCTCGCTGTTTAGCGAGGCTTTTTGCTTAAAACTCTTGAACAGTTCACATCACTGTGCATGACTAAAACAAACGAAGTCAAGTCAAAGCAACACTGATAAAAGAATAAAAATCATTACTTGTCAAGAAGTGACGCTATTTTTCAAGAAAAAGGAAAAAACTTTTAAATCAAGAGATGAAGCCACAATTATCTATCCTGTCCTGCATCCCTATTAAGAGATCCAGAGTATCCTGATCCAATTGTATCCTGACTAAATTTATCCAGTTTCCGTTTTGAAAAACATTCCATTTGTATTTTTGAAGAACATCCATTTAACAACAATAACTGTAGGAATAAGGGATAAAGGTAACAATTTTCATTAAATATCGATATCTAAAAACATTTTAAAACAATAAAAGGCCATAACTAATTTTTCTAAGGTTAAAATTTATTTAACCTCTAAATAACTTAGGTTAGAGTATTGGAGAATAAGATGAGAAAATAACAATAAATTTCACTTGTAACTGTTAATTTTTCTTTGTAGTAAATAAAATTACACTTATCTTATTCGACTAAATATTTGTTGCACATTCAACTAAAAGGTTTTTCGTTACTGATTTTTTTGTTATTAATAAATGTTTATGAATTTATCTCAGTAGTTGTTATTATTGATTTTTAAAATTACAAGCTAATTAGAAACATACTTGAGGTTAAGAATCTCTACTCTGTATATATAGTAGATGGCGCCCAATGCACTCTGACAAATGTAAGAATTTACATTCTGTCTGAGCTTAAATAAAAAAAAGGAAAAGAGCTGTACTCGAGGTTAGTTGATTCAAAAATAAAACAACAAAATTTTATAGGTTATGTACTAAAATTTAAAATTTAAAGGCAATAAAAATAAAATAAATTAAACAACAACAAAGTGAGTACGTAGGTAGCAATATCTTAATTCAATAATATAGTTGGATGCTAGATTAAAGGATATAAAAAAATATGAAGAAATATCCAGAAATAGTTTGACTTTCATCTACTTGACATCATTTAAAATTCTCATAATCCTTCAGTTCGAATTCCGCGACCAGATTTTCAGCCTTTCAGGACACTTCATCGAAATTTCTGAGATGCTTCGCGACGTGTCCTCGGGAGTAAAAAAGGATTACTACGCCTCAAAATTTATTGCAACAGCAAACTTCCAGCTAAATTCCATTTTCACAGTAACTTCTTTGCTCGAATAAACTCTCTAACAAGATCCGATAAACTTCATTTGGGAAATATTCTTCCTATTTTTGTCCTGTTGTCCTGACTATGTAATTAAAATTTACTGGATTTTAGTTACAGGATTTGTTTAACCAACCGGGAGGATTTTGTAGCTTTACGCTTGAACTTTACGTTATAATTTATATTTTCTATTATTTTTTTTTTATAACAACTGGTCTGTCGCATCACATGGAGATAGAGAGAAGATTTAATGAATCCTTAATGAAAAAAATTTGAAGCATCCTCAGCATGTGTGAAATTTTATTTTATTTTATTTTGCAGACATTGTTTTTTTTGTTTGATTTTTTTATTCTCTAAGTTTAGAATCATACATTTACTTCAACTGCGCAAATAATGAAACATTTTAATTACGAAGTTGTAGATAACAAAAGGGGCAAAGCATATTTGGATTCCTTCAAAATTGTTTGCTTTTATTCTTTCATCAAACTAATATTTAAAGGCAAATCCGGGAAAAGGCAACTATGTGTAATTTCAGTCTGCAGACTTTTTAATTAAATTTCAGTAAATAGTTTGTCTTTATCACAGCCTTGCTTATATTTGTATTTATGTTGCAAATTTTAAAAATTGTATTTAACATTAATTCATTAAAAAAGGGTTTGTTTCCCTCAATTTTTGATGAATATTTTTTAAACGCAACATGAACAGATATTGAAATGTGCCTAACTTGACAACTCTGCTCCGCTATTTACTACAATAATTCTAACAAAAAAAGTGACGTTTTTTCTTTCACGCTTGAATGTGGAATTACTCAGTTCAGAAATCGGTATCATCGTCAGAATACCAGCGCGGCGTAGTGTTTTATTTGTTTTATTAGATTTGTGTGATTAATTAATAAGTGATTTAAAATGTATTCAGTGAGTGAATATAATGATATGCCTCTATTGTACGGAGAAGCCAGGTGCAATTCTCAAGAAGCAAGACGCATTTATGCACTTCGTTTTCCGGAAAGACGATTACCAGCTCAAGATGGACAGTTTGAGCATTTTGGCATTACCAATTAACCATGTTACACATCAGTATTTCAAGCAGAAGTACATGCTATAGAGCTTTGTTTGAGGGAGAATATTGACAGGGGGTATAGAGGGAAAACAATCCTCATTTTCTCTGACAGTTAAGCTGCCCTACAGGCCTTATCATTTAACAAAATCAGATCAAAATTGGTCTGGAACTGCCTACAAACCCTGCTCTTTCTGGACAACCAAAACAAGGTAACACTTAGATGGGTCCCAGGACAAAAAGGGACAAAAGGCAACGAGGAAGCAGACGCCTTGGCAAGGAAAGCCTCAGCGACCGTTTTTACTGGTCCTGAACCGGCGTTTGGTATTCCTAAATCCTCGGTACGACTCTCGTTGCCTAGGTGGATGTTAAAAGAACACCGGTCACGCTGGGATCTCGTGCCGGGCCAACAAAACAGTAAACGAATGGTTAAAGCGCCATCAAAAGTACTGACAGGTGGTATTCTGAATCTAAGCAGAAATCAAATAAGGCATGTCACGGGACTAATAACCGGACATTGTCACTTTAGGGAACACCTACATAAAATGGGCATATTTCAAGATTAACCTATATGTAGACTATGCAATGAGGAGGATGAAACAGCCTCCCATATCATACTAGAGTGCTAGGCACTCACGCACTGGAGGTATAACCTACTGGGGCCGGTAAACCCACAGGAGGACTTTCCAAAAGAAAATCTAGTGAAAAGGCTACTCAGCCTGATAAAGGTAACAACACTCTTCACCTGGACATAACGATGTAACTGACAGTACAATAAGTCTTAAGGTTGCAGTATTGAGGCATTTATAAACCTCAGTCAGGTACATCGTCTTAATCAATCAATTAATCAAACCATGTTGAGTAATTAGAAAACCAATTAAATGTAAGTCTTTAAATTCTCTATTTGAATCTAATATTAGTTTCATTGGGTATCGAAATTTTCGATTCAGACTACGAGAACGAATAAATTATTTGTTAAAAGATCTCTCAAACGGATTTCGTGTTTGAAATATGCAGAGGTAAAGAATCATGAATAGATTCTTTTTCGCTTTATGGATATTGTCGCCATCTTTTTAAGGGTTTCCGTTTTCTTCTTTTCAAGAATAAATTTGCCACTTTTTTAACCTTTTTGCTAGATATTCTCATGCTAAGCAGATGATGCAACAGCTATAATGTTATTCTTTACATTGATATTTATCTTTGTTATGAATGTCGCGTTTTTTTAGAATTTTAGTGTGGGTTTTATTTTTTCAGGCTCGAAGTCTCTTAAAAACCACAGTTTGTTTTATAAAAAATTGTTTGGTGTTTGGCAAAAAGAATTATTGGAAAAATTTTACTATTGGGGCTCAGCCCCAATTTTGATGAGATATTTTTTTTAGACTAATTTTGGGTCGCTGATTACGAATCTGCAATCAGTTTCCTGCGGTCTCATCAAACAACAAAGTTATGAATTTTTTTTTAAGTAAAATGGTCACCTGAATAGCGGTCAGAACGTAAACTCTTGTCATATTTTTCGCTGTGGCTAGGGTCCCGTCCCTCGGAACTCCAATTTTTTCCCGTCTAATAAACGCATGCGCATTGCGTAACATAATAAATATATTTACTTGAAATATTACTTTGTACCTCATTAATATGAGCACACCTGAACTTATCTTTTACCTGACCTCATTATTTTGCACATCATTAATCTGAGCACACCTGAACTTATCTTTTACCTAACCTCATTATTTTGCACATCATTAATCTGAGCACACCTGAACTTATCTTTTACCTGACCTCATATTATTTTGTACATCAATAATTTACTGAGCACACCTGACCTTATCTCTTACCTGACCTCATTATTTTGTACCTCATTAATATGAGCACACCTGTACTTATCTCTTACCTGACCTCATATTATTTTGTACCTCATTAATATGAGCACACCTGAACTTATCTTTTACCTGACCTCATATTATTTTGTACATCATTAATATGAGCACACTTGAACTTATCTCTTACCTGACCTCATATTATTTTGTACCTCATTAATATGAGCACACCTGAACTTATCTTTTACCTGACCTCATATTATTTTGTACGTCATTAATATGAGAACACTTAAACTTATCTCTTACCTGACCTCATATTATTTTGTACCTCATTAATATGAGCACACCTGAACTTATCTTTTACCTGACCTCATATTATTTTGTACATCATTAATATGAGCACACTTAAACTTATCTCTTACCTGACCTCATATTATTTTGTACCTCATTAATATGAGCACACCTGAACTTATCTCTTACTTGACCTTATATTATTTTGTACATCATTAATATGAGCACACCTGACCTTATCTCTTATCTGACCTTATATTATTTTGTACATCGTTAATCTGATCACACCTGACCTTATCCTATCTGATCTCACCTGATCTGTTAAATTCTAGTTTATTCAGACGTCCATTGGATATTGCTCTTTTGTGCATAATATACTTAAATCTCAAAATCCACCATATTTGTCAACCAAATTAATTTCACGCGATCAGATTCACAATGTAAATATCCGTAGGCAATTTACATTAACAATGCCACAACACACATCTGCTGTTTTTGTTAGAAGTTTTACATACAATGCCATTAAACTTTACAATGAACTAGACATTGGTCTGAAAAAAACTTCTTCTCGCACAAGCTTCAAACAGCAACTAAAAAAACTCCTACTCCAACAGCAAGTCAATTAACAATAATCAATAAATGTTTCCCTAAATGTATTTTATTTCTTTCTACTGTTTGATTAATAATACTTTTATATGTATTATATATTTTTTTTTACTATTTTAATTTTTTACATTTTACATTTTTATTTACCTTTTTGTATGAGGAGTTAGATGTAAGAGTAGCCCATGGCTAAATCTCGCTCCGTCATTAAAAATTTGTACATTTTAAAAATTTTCTAATAAAGACGATTTATTATTATTATTATTATTATTGGTTATTTTTCAATAACCAATAATCATGGCGGTTTCCTATTCAGGTGCACATTGAAAGTTGAAACACAACTGGCATTAGTTCTTCAATAGCCCTATTCAGAAGATCATTTTTAAGCAAGAACAGATAATTGAATATTGGATTTTAAAAATAGTGCTCAGGCTACTATTTTGAGTATTGGTTATTTGAATTTTGTCTGTTACACATTTGTTAATAATTGATATTTGTGATAAAAATTTTTACTTTTCCGCCCACCGCTATACCATAGAGGAAAAGTAATGTAATCGTGCAAAAAAAAGTCCAAAAAATATTTTTTTTTTCGTCCATTCATCGTTATTTGGCCTGAAAAACGCGAAAAAATACGTATGGAACCGATCGGGTTGAGACCACTGAAATGATACAAGGATGACGCCTATTGATTTTGGGACAGGTACAAAAAAATTCTTGAAAAAATTTAACATTGAGGAATCCTGATAACCAATGTTGTTTATTGAGAAATAACTAATTGTCGTCTGAATAAGCCAGATTCTATTAATTTCAAGTAATACGCAATACAGATGCGTTCATCACAGACGAGAAAGAAATTGAGTCCCGGATGGACGGGACGCTAGCCACAGCGAGAGTTTACGCTAATCGCAACTTAAGTGACCCTAGTATTGCCAAATGTCAGTACGTCAAATTGCTGTATGAATTTTTAGGTTATCTTTTACAATTTAATATATTTAGCTGAAATATTACTGTGTACATCATTAATCTAACCAGACCTGACCTATCTTGTACCTTGAGTCTTTTGGTTTTAATATATATTTATATAAACCTACTTATATACATATTTATCTGGTAAGTATTAAAGAAAAGTTGACAATTTATTTTACTTAAAAAATTAATAACTTTTTTGTTTGATGAGACCACAGGAAACTGATTGCAGATTCGTGATCAGCGACCCAAAATTAGCCTAAAAAAAATATGCCATCAATATCGGGGCTGAGCCCCGATAGTAAAATTTTACCATTAAGTCTAATATGAAAAGGTCTAGATGTTTCTCCTATATAAAATTTATTACATTCGCATGGAATTTTGTAAATACAATTTTTTGTGTTTTGAATTTCATTAAAAGGTTTTGTATTTACTATTAAAGATTTTAATGTAGTGAAAAACTGTTTTTAAATTAAATTTATTGCCAATCCTTCTAATTTTTTCCGATAATTTTGGAATGTAAGGGATTTTTACTATATTTGAATGAATTATTGGGGGATTTAAATTTTTATGTCTCGGTAAAGTTCACGATTTATAAATTTACTTGGTTAGCTGTTCTTAATCAAGACAGATTTAACAAGTGATAATTCATTATTTAAGATATTGTCATTTGAACAAATTGTTTTTGCTCTATCGGAAAGAGATTTGACAATACCTCGTTTAACACAAATTGAGTGGTTTGAATTAAAATTTAGATATCTATTTGTATGTGTTTCTTTTCTAAAAACTGATGTTTCCAAACAATTGTTGTTATTGTGTATTAGTACATCAAGAAACGGTAATTTTTTATTATTTTCAATTTCAATTGTAAAAATAGTAGGTTCCGAAATATTAATAGTATATAAAAATGTATCAATATTTTCCCTATCGTGTTGCCAAATTGCAAAGATATCATCTACATATCTAAACCAGACAGAAGGTCTTAAATTTTGTTTTATTTCATTTCAAAATCGTCCATGAAAATATCACACAATTTTGGTGATAAAGGAGAACCCATTGCCATGCCAAAATTTTGCTGATAAAAATCACTATTTAATTGAAAATATGTAGTTTTAATACATAGTTCCAATAATTCTAGAATTGCCGAGACGCTTAATTTAGTTCTATTTATTAATGTATTATCACTTGTCAACTTTTTTCTTACAAGATTAAGAGTTTTATCGACAGGAACATTTGGAAATAAACTGACTACATCAAAACTAACCATTATATCTGAATTTGTAATTTTGATTTTTTATAATTTTTCTAAAAAATGTTTTGAATTTTTGATAAAGGAATTAGTATTTCCTGATAACGGATCTTGCTAAATTTTTTATCTGGTTTTTTCTTATGATAATATTAATAACAAAACTTCATTTATGACGAAGTATAAATTCTCTTATAATATGCAAATGCGCTATCCTTTCAAAACAGATTTTGACATCTTCAATCTCAAAATCTATTCTAAGTGTACTCAACATAGTATTTTTGCAAGATTATCAAGTGTTCTGTTTCTATAGTAAATTTATTTATTTTGTTATGTCATTTTGATAACGGCTTTAGATAGGAAAGCCTAAACGTCAATTAAAAACTTTTTTAACAACTAAGTGGTTTTAATCCAGTGAAGAGAGAGAGAGAGAAATTTTGCTTAATTTTTCTCTTTGAATCTAATATTAGTTTCATTGGGTATTTAAATTTTCGATTCAGACTACGAGAACGAATAAATTATTTGTTAAAAGATCTCTCAAACGGATTTCGTGTTTGAAATATGCAGAGGTAAAGAATCATGAATAGATTCTTTTTCGCTTTATGGATATTGTCGCCATCTTTTTAAGGGTTTCCGTTTTCATCTTTTCAAGAATAAATTTGCCACTTTTTTAACCTTTTTGCTAGATATTCTCATGCTAAGCAGATGATGCATCAGCTATTATCTTTGTTATGAATGTCGCGTTTTTTTAGAATTTTAGTGTGGGTTTTATTTTTTCAGATTCGAAATCTCTTAAAAATCACAGTTTGTTTTATAAAAAATTGTTTGGTGTTTGGCAAAAAGAATTATTTTAATTTTTTAAATACGTCTGTTGATTCTTATCTCTAAATACCCACAATACCGAGACTACGTTCACGAATAATTCTGAAAAGAGTAGGAAAAGCATCAGCGCAATGTTAAATTGCTAGAATTTGACGCTATCCTTTAGAAACAAGATCGACATCGCGCAGTTACTCCAAGTCTGTGGACCGGCAGACAACGAAAAGCCTCGCGACGAGAGCGATTTTCCAACAGTTTTCACACACGCTTTCCCGCGGGATTGTTTTCTTTCACCATGATCGAACTTTTCTAAACATTCACGTTTTGAGAACTTTTATGACAATTTGCGATATTGTGTGAAACATTTTTATATATTTATGAATTTATTTATTTTATTTTTTATTGTGAACACTTTTTAAAAATAAATTGTGGACTGTTTAGGTGTCCGTGAATTATAATCCAGACATGCTTGCTTAAAATAATTTTCTGTAAGTAAACGCATGTTGAACTTGAACAAATTTTTATTTATAATTACATTTCTAAACTTTTAAATTATTTAACGGCAAAATATAATACATTTTCCTAAAATTATTTAAAATAAACATACTTACGAACTAACTCCATAGCCTAGTATTTAATGAAAGTGAAAAAATCGTTTAGTTTCAGCTGTATGTACTCATCATCAGGCAAATACATACTTTTATTTTTGATAATTTTTTAAATCGAATTTTTATAATTTATGTTTAAATTTTTCCTATCATTGCCCCAAAATTCAACATATTAATGTTTTTTTTAACAAAATTTATCAAAATATATTTTTTCTGCAATCCTTTAAATTATTATATATTCTATGATATGGATGCTTTGAAAAATTTATTGTATTGTTATAGATTTAGAATTAATTTTTCTTTATTCAAATGCATTTTACGTTTTTCATTGGTTTTATCCATGTTGAAGGCCCAATTACGTAAAATATGTACCAATTTATTATACGGTGTATTTTCTACTATTTTACATTAATAGAAATTTTTCCCGAAATACTTATTAATTGTTATACTGACAGCTGACAAATATAAAAGTGTTTCTATATGTCGTAATATTTGAGGAACAGGCTCTTTTATCGCTGTCAAAGTGACAAAAATGTCACTCTAATATATTAAAGGAAACAATTGCTGCTGTCACGATGTCAACAGTGTCATGACTTTTTTTGGTGTATGAAAAAGTGGTCAAATAAAAATTATAAATGTAAATAATGATTTTTTTAATGACTATTTTGTTAAAATCTTCATTATTTGTGTTGGACGAGCGTTTAATTTTGGTAATTATGGACATGTCATAAATTTTTATGGAAAAATAATTTTTTGGAGGCATTTGACCTCATAAAAGTAATCTCATAAAATTAGTATTACTAAATCTACTGTCAATATTTTTCCCGAAATAATTGTTATACTGACAGATGACAAATGTAAAAGTGTTACTAGATATCATAAAAATTAGAAATACTTTTCAATCTTCATTTATAACTGCTTGTATCGAAAGGGGAAAACTCAATTGATCCATTAGTATAACGCACTCAAAATAAATGGTTTTACCCTAAAACATTTTCTTATTTTACATCATGTCTGTCTTACATTTTTCCTCATTTCTTACCTTTTTGGTTAGGCGTAATTTTTTTTTTGTATTTTCTGCACGAATAACGCCTTTTTGTGCATTTTGGAGCAAAAAAATTTTTTTGTACTTTTTTTGCACGATTACTTTAGATGTATAGTGGACGACGGAAAAGTAAACATTTTTCTCACAAATACCTATTAATTATTCTTCTGACACAAAAAACAAATGTGTAACAGACAAAATTCAAATAACCAATACGCAAAATAGTAGCTCTGAGCACTATTTTAAAATCCAATATCTAATTATCTGTTCTTGCTTAAAAATGGTCTTCTGAATAGGGTTATTAGTATTTTGAACTGATCTTCAGAAATAACTGATGTCTGTTGTGTTCTTGCTTTCAATGTGCACCTGAATAGGAAACCGCCATGATTATTGCTTATTGAAAAATAACCAATATCCAATGGACGTCTGAATAAGCCTGATTATTTCCCTTGCCTGTCAAATATCAATGTTTAACCTATCACGTGCTTGGAAACTGATTTGACGCAGCCAATCAAAACAAAATAAAGCGACTATTCACCTTGGTGGTAAATATTCGGCTATTTGATCATCGTCCTCAATATTCACCTGAGGGACGATATCAAACGATAACGAAGTCGCCCGTAAATTTAAAATTTTTCAAATAAAACCTATACTAATGGTATTATAAAATTGCTTATAGTTAATAAATTATCAATCTTTAGTAGCAAATACACAAATCCAACTGATTTCGCACTTTTTCTGAAACTATAAATATATTCATTCATTCCTTTTTATGTAATACCGTCCATTTTACGACAAACATATTAGGCGCGCGTCATCTGAATTTTGACAGTTTGCCATTAAAGTTTATTACAGAATTAAATTTGACACATTTTGTTAAAAAGTATTAACAATGAGTAGATTCGGGAGTAAAAATCTTCAAGAAATTGATAATATAATTAAATTAAACGTACCTGCCAAGACAGTAAAGAGCAAAACTAGTATAATTTATACGTACGTACTGAATTTTTTGTGACTTGTGAAATAATCTTATTAAATATAACGCGACCTTGACAAATTAGCTACTATTTTTATTGCTACTAAATTTCTCGTATATTTTACAATTTGACTCGACAATTTTGTTATTAATAATCAAAGAATAACTCCCTCGAGCTAAAGCTCTCGGGAGTTATTCAGATTATTAATGCCAAAATTAAGTCTCGACGAATTGATCCTCAAATAAACTCGAAATTTAGATACAATAAAAATAGTCGGCTATTTGTCAAGGTCTTGGGATATAACTGTCGAATATTTTCCCCAAATACCTAATATTTTTTATACTGACAGCTGACAAATATACAAGTGTTAAGCGGCTACTAGATGTCCTAACATTTGAGGAATAGGCTCTTTTATCGCTGTCAAAGTGACAAAAATGTCACTGTCATATATACAATTTTATATAGGAATTAAAGCAAGCAATTGCTGCTGTTACAATGTCAACAGTGTCATGACTTTTTTTGGTGTATGAAAAAGTGGTCAAATAAAAATTATAAATGTCAATAATGATTTTTTTAATGATTATTTTGTTAAAATCTTCATTATTTGTGTTGGACGAGCGTTAAATTTTGGCAATTATGGACATATCCTAAATTTCTATGGAAAAACAATTTTTTTGGGAGGCATTTGACCTTATAAAAGTAATATCATAAAATTAGTATTACTAAATCTACTGTCAATATTTTCCCGAAATATTTAATAATTTTTATACTGACAGCTGACAAATATAAAAGTGTTACGCGACTTCTAGATCTCGTAATATTTGAGGAACAGACTCTTTTATCGCTGTCATAGTAGCAAAAATGTCACTGTCAAATATACAATTTTATATAGGAATTAAAGCAAACAATTGCCGCTGTCACGATGTCAACAGTGTCATGACTTTTTTTGGTGTGTGAAAAAATTGACAAAAAAATTATAAATGTCAATAATGATTTTTTTAATGACTATTTAGTTAAAATCTTCATTATTTGTGTTGGAAAAGCGTTAAATTTTTTCAATTATGGACATGTCATACATTTTTATGAAAAAATAATTTTTTTGGAGGCGTTTGACCTTTTAAAAGATCTTTGATAAAATTAGTATTAATAAATCAACTGTCAATATTGTTTTTTTGGAAACTGAATTTTAGATTTCATCTACCAAACTAAATTTTTTTTCTATGCATAAATTATGTCTAAAATTTCATTAAAAAATGATTAGAGCTAGTCTCAAAGTCGCCGGTTTATTTTAAGAAATTCGACGAGCGTCTTAGATTGTCTTATGCCTCAACAACAAAAAAATTACGCTGGTAGATGACGAAGAGTTTAAAAATTGTTGACATAGTGTTATAATTCAGGTGGTCGATACTTTATCTAAAGCTGGACTCCCTTTTGGCAAAGTATTGTTGGCGACAACTCTAAGAAATACATTTCTATATGCCCCAATCCTCTTTGGCTTCTTAGTCACTACTTAAAACTGAAATATTTTGAATAGTAGCTGAACATAAAATAAATTTTAAACGAAACATCTCTGACTTTTTTCGCACACAAAACAATTACGCTGAATCAGTTTTTAGAAAATATTTTTCAAGTTTCTGAGATTCTGATATACATACAAGAAAAACCAATTGTAATATCAACTAATCGAAAACTGAAACTAGACTTTTTTTCCCATAATCCTTTTGGACCAAAAGGATACAAAAATTCTCGGAGCTGACGAACTACGAATTTGTGAATTATATAATTATTTGTATATCAAATACGGAGCCCTCATTAGACCAGTGCAGATAGCTTTGAAAATGGTAAAAAGTGAAATAAAATAATAGTAGGATGAAACCCATTGGAAAAGGAAGAGAATATAACAAAGATGAAAGGAAAAAAATTACAGGCGCTCTGGGGTCGGGAAGTGGAAGAGGGGGAGTTCTTAAGGATAGAAAACTGTTTATCTCGATTTCCGGCAAAACTACAAGTCCTATGGAAAAAAGTTAAAAGGCAAAGTTGTAGATAATAAACATATCTACAATTTTTCTATTTACACTTTTTTACATAACCTCAAAATCTATGTGAAAAATTCAAATAACCAAGTTTTTGGTTTTTTAATTTTATCTTTTTACAAAAAAATTTTTTTTTCACGAAATTTGGTGTAAACTTATCTTTTTATGTCCCAAACACTCTGTATTTTTTTTGTTTTAAAATATTTATTTTTTTAACCTTATTTTGACTTAATATCGAAAAAGCAGTCTAATTTTCAATCGGAAATTCTCACGTCAAAATTTCTGCTTTTTCAAAAAACTCGGTGGGTTTTTTGTTTGTTAAAATCTCTACTTTTTGATAGTGTAAAAAAAATATACATTACTATGGTAAATGTTCTCAAAAAATGCAAATAAGAAACGAAGAAAACTCCGAATTTCTTTTTTTTTTAAATCATCATGTACAATTTTGAGCTATTTATTTAAATTTATACTTTAATTTCTCGAAAAACGTAAGATTCCATGTTACATTGATAAACAAAAGAGTAATTAAAGGATAAATTTAAATAAATAGCTCAAAATTGTACATGATGATTAAAAAAAAAGAAATTCGGAGTTTTCTTCGTTTCTTATTTGCATTTTTTGAGAACATTTACCATAGTAATGTATATTTTTTTTACACCATCAAAAAGTAGAGATTTCAACGAACAAAAATCCCACCGAGTTTTTTAAAAAAGCAGAAATTTTGACGTGAGAATTTCCGATTGAAAATTAGACTGCTTTTTCGATATTAAGTCAAAATAAGGTTAAAAAAATAAATATTTTAAAACAAAAAAATTACAGAGTGTTTGGGACATAAAAAGGTAAGCTTACACCAAATTTCGTGAAAAAAAAAAAATTTTGTAAAAGAAAATTAAAAAACCAAAAACTTGGTTATTTGAATTTTTCACATAGATTTTGAGGTTATGTGAAAAAAGTGTAAATAGCAAAGTTGTAGATCTTTTACCTACAACTTTGCCATTTAACTTTTTTCCATAGGACTTGTAGTTTTGCCGGAAATCGAGATAAACCGATTTCTACCCTTAAAACCTCCCCCTCTTCCACTTCCCGACCCCAGAGCGCTTGTAAATTTTTTTCCTTTCATGTTTGTTATATTCTCTTCCTTTTCCCATGGGTTTCATCCTACTATTATTTTATTTGGTTTCAAAAATTATCTGCACTGGTCTATATCTATATGCCTTTAATTATAAATAGATCACACATTTTTATAATCAACTTTGTGACAATGGTGTCGACACTTACAAAACTGCAATACTATCTTTAAACGGTCACGCGAAACTAATCCTAATAAGTGACCTTTCCTAGATCTATTGTAATGAATTTACCAACCTTGTATCGTAATAAACCAGTATTTGTGAAATTAAAGGATTTATATTAAAATAACCGTAAAATTTCGCTATCAGCTATTCAGCAATATTTCATCGAACGATTTCGACAAAATAAAAGTCATGTCTTGTCCGTCTATCAAATTGGGCAAGACGATCTGGCAAATAATCGATTTACTTATACAGAAAACGACGCAATAAATAAAGCTGAAAAAAAAATATCCGACCCAAGCCAACTTTGATATTCGCATTAGAGTTTCCAAACTTTTAGGTCAATTTTCAAAAGAACTTATATGTTGAATTATGAATTAGGTTTTTTATGTATCGAGTCCATATTTAGGGATGTGCCGCACAGATGGGCAGAAAGGTTTCTTCTCTATAGTCTTGAAAAAACTCTAGCGTGGATGTTTTTGTATGTAGCGATGGAATAAGGCTTTTTAGCAAATAACAAAAAAAACGTGTAATAAGTGAATTTTCTTTTCATTTTTGTAAACAAATTACTCACTAAAATTAACTGATAAAAGAGCAATTGTGTAGATATTTTTTACTAGCAGGGGGGATGAAAAATATGAAATAAAATTTTTTTATCGACTATTACCTCCTTATGTAGACTTTTAAGTTCTGAAATGGAAAGGTAGAAACGCCCTGTAGATATTTCTGCTCCAACTTGAAGAATTCAAATTGGCTAATTATGTTTTGTGGAGAAACCACTTTTAACTTTTAAATATTTTATTTATTTTGTTTGCCCTTTTCGAGCACAGGGGCGGCGTTACGTTGATTTTCAACAAGTTCATACGGTTTTTATTATTGGATTTTCATTTTTCTTTAAAAAAAAAACTTAAAAACGCCTGATAAATCCGTTATTTAAATAATATTGCAACTGTAGTTTTGAATTCGCAATTTTCTATGTATATTCCTAAGTAATTTCATAAGGGCATCTAATTTTTTTCACAGGAAAAATTAGATGCCCGAATGGTATTTGACAAGACTATTTCATGAGTAACAGATTATTTTGCATACACAGCTTACAAAACCTATATATGCATACATAAGAAATATGTAGGTATTAATTTGAAAATTGAAAAACAGGTAATTTATTTAATCACAAAATACTACAAACTTAATTATTTATGGCACAATTAAAATATAAACTGCAATTTTGGTACACAGTAGGAGTATTGTTTGAAATTTTTGTTAACTTATTGATAACGTTGGGTGTAGGTAAATCATTAATGTTGTTGATGGGTCCAGCTGTAGAGTGAGAAGCTCGAGGAGTGGATGCAGGATCTTCTGTTTGCTGTTTTTTAGCTGGATGTTCTGAGGCGTTACTTCTAAGGGTGTTTATGATGTTGGAATAAAGCTCATTATCCATTTCCAGATAAGGCTTAATTGAGTTGGCTGAACTGTGGCCAGTAATTTTAATTAATTGTTGTTCACTCATCCCTCCTTTAGCCAGGTTACTGACTGCTAGCGTGGTTTGTTATTTTTATTTCTTTTGTATTTATAATCCTGCCTCCTCTGCTGCTTCTTTAGTACATTTCGAAAGTTCGTTTTTTCCCACTGGAGTGTTTTTGTACCATTCACTTGATTGTTCTTTGTTCCATGGTAGGTTTACTGTTAAGAACAATCTATCAGTTGTTATTCTAGATGAACGTTTAACCATTAGAATTTTAAAAAGACGGACTGGACAAAAGGTAGGGTTCTTCGTGTTGGGGACTAGCCATTTACTATCGGCCATTTTTTCTCTCCACCCTGGGCCATTCTATTGAAGAGAGGATTCTACTCTTCCTAAAGAGTAGGATTTTTGAAAATCAGTTATTTAAAAAAATATGTAACCATGTTATCTACCTGTTTTAATCCCAGAATTATCCACTTCCTCTTTAAAATAATAAACTCTGCAATTGACTGCTTCTCCACCTCTCCAGGCAAGTTCTGCTAAAGCGATGTGGTAAAATTTTCGCTGGAGTTCCGCCGGAGTGTCTTCGTCCCATAATAAAACCATTGCGTAGTATTCTTCCAATTTTAATGAAGCAGAGCTCGATTTCCTTTTATTGGCGCACATCTGCAAATTCCTTCGTTTCGCATTACGATTTTCCCTACGAGACTTGAAGATAATATCTTTAAGTTGATCAAAAATTATTTTCCATTTCATAAAATACATCTCTTGCATTTTTTTTTGCAACGGTGTTCCACATTGTCTTCACAACTAGTTCTTTGTAATTTTCACCGTTTTCTTTCTTCATATTCCTCGCCCAATCTTTCAGGATTAGGTTTAGTTGCTCTAAACTTGTAGGCTCTTATTTCTTTGCCTTGCAAAATTCCGTAAACTGTTTCCATATTGACGTATGGGTTTTAACGGTAGGTATTGTAAAGTACACTTTTCTCATTCACCAGATCAGATAGAATCACTTCCCTCATTTTCACCACATAAGCTGACTAGCACTGTTTAAAAACAATATTACAAAATTTATTGACAATAAAATCAGAAAAATTGTTTAGCGTCGTTTCTGGTGTCCTAGTAGACCATAATTACTTGTCATCAAAGGTATTGTAATTTTTGGTGACAACAGCTGTCAAGTTTTGCCGCGGGTAAACTAGAAAAAACTGCTGACAGGAGCTGTTATACAGTTTTTTCATCTAGAAACCATTTGTAATTAAAAATTGCGCGTTTGTGATTGGTGGAAATTAAGACGAGGGAAATAGTCGTCATAAAACAAATATCCGGCATCTATCTACCCTTAATATATGTTCATTACCTGATGAAATGCCACGTATAAATGCTTAAAATATAAAATTTTGTTGTCCCAAATTGTTTTCTTAATGTAATTAATTTCCCATTTTCCATTTCTGTAGCGGAAATATTAAAAGTAATTTTTCCATGATCCCATATAGATATATAAGCTATTATATTAACATAAAAATAAATATTAAATCGAGGACAGTCCACTATTTATTCAAGAAAGTTTAATTTATCGTTATTACAATACTAATTTTTAAATACGTTTAAATACAGTACAGTTTAAAACAAGATTAATTATGCAAATTTTTACTTTGTATAAAACTAACTTGTGGGCTCAAGAAAAAATACAAAAATTATTTGGCAACAACATTTTTTCTTAATGGATTTTATAACCAATAAATAAGTTTAAAATGATTTATGCGTGTAGATTTTCCATAATATTTGGGTTTAAAATGCCAGTGAATATTTTCTTTAAATTTTAAACATAATGTAAATGTCGTTTTTGATCATATATTATTTCAATTTTTTAATTATTTGTATTTTTCTGTCGTTTTTCACATCTCCTTTGAAATTCTAAAAATTTTCCTCCGATATATTTTTATTAACATTTCGTGAACCTTTGAAAGAGTAATTGGCATTATAAATTATTTTCGATTAGAACGAATAAAATTTTTCATTTACGTGAAGTAAATTAAAAAGGTTATATATTTTAAAACTCATATTTGAAGAGCATTTTTATTTAAATTTTCCGGGCATATTTTGAATTTTTATTTACTCCTGAACGAACATACCAATGTTATATATTATTTAAATATTTGTCAGGCACGGACTAAGCAGTAATAACCATCCAGGGGGAAAATATGATTTAGGAAAACCACGAAAACACAAATCAGATTCTGTACAAGTGGTTCTTATGTTATGTTTAATTGTGGTATTGTATGTTGTGGGGGTTTACCTTATGGTGAGGGGGGCGGAGTCCAATAGATCCTGGTGTTCGGGGGGGTCGGCCAGAAGTCTAAGGTTGGGCTGTGGGAGTTTTGCTTTGGGTTTCCTGAGGAGGGGGATGAGCAGGGTGTTTTGGGCGAGGGTGTTTGAGCCATTCAGGGTGCGAGAGACGTATTTTTTCCGTAGGAGTTGGAAACGAGAGAGAATTGGGGCGCTGGAGACGTTGTTGTAAACTTCTCCAGAAGGAAACAGATAGGGGAGATATTGGCATCGCCGTAGGATACGTCTCTCGAGTGAGGAGATTTTTCGGGATAGATGGGGGGGTAGTACGCCGTATGAGAATGCTCTGTATTCGGCAGCGGGGCGGATGAAGGAGTTGTAAGTAAGTATAAAGGTTTTAGTGTTGCGCCGTCCAAACCGGCCACATAAAGCACGATTTAGGCCGGCTGGTTTACGCATTCTGTTAAGCGTGTTGGCAAGGTCAGGAGACCATTTAAGTGTTTGAGAGAATCGAACACCCAAATAGTCTACTTCCCTTTGTTGAGCGAGCCTGACTCCCTGGAGATTTATATTGACGTCTTGGGGGAGCTGGGTGGGTCTTTTTGAATTCGGATGTTTAAAAATGATGAATTGTGTTTTTGAGGATTCAATGAGAACCTCCACCTATTGCTCCAGTTGGTGAACTGATTCAGTAGGTTTTGGGTTCGGATGCTAAGTTGGTTAGAGTTTTGGGCTACCGAAATCAGAGCAGTGTCATCGGCGTATAGAAGGCGGGTTGATGATGGGTGGTTTGGGGGCGGGAGGTCGCAGGTGTAGATGAGATAGAGGAGCGGGGCCAGGACGGAGCCCTGGGGCACTCCAGCAAGGGGAGTGAAAGGTTCGGACAAGTCGTTGCCTACTTTGACTTTGATGGTTCGGTCCGAGAGATAGGAGTGGATGAGTTTGGAGACGTTAAGGGGGAGACCTATGTTCATGAGCTTTTTGATTAATCTGGCATGCCAGACTTGGTCGAAGGCTTTTTGAACATTCAGAAGAACGGCTGAGGAGATTTGGTTTGTGTTAACTGCCGTGACGGCAATAGTATGGAGTGATGAGATTGCGTCCTGAGTGGAGTGGTGGTTTTTGAATCCATGTTGGGATGATGTTTTTCTCTTCACAATAGGTCCATATTCTCTCCTTGAGCAGAAGTTCAAGGAGTTTGCCTGGATGGGGAATTAGGATAGTGTTGGCGGATTTCCAGGCAAGGGGAAAGTAGGATTGGGAGAGGTAGGCGTTAAGGAGAAGGGTTAAGATGGGAAACATGAATTCAGGTAGATGTTTTAGCGTTCTTCTGTTAATGGAGTCAGGCCCGGGGGCCGTATTTTTGCCTGATTGACAGGCGGCTTGGATGTCGTGGGGCGTGAAGGGGGTTGTGAGGGGGTTTTCGACATCCAAGTGGGGGGCTGGATTGGCAAGTGTCTGATGGACAAAGTGTTCGGTCTGGTTGCGGAAATTTTCGTCAAAGTAGGGGTTGTTGGGGGTTCTGAATATCGTCGATTTCGAGGTGTGAGTGGGTTTTGGATTTTTGACCCGTCACCGGAGTTGGAGAGGCAACCATTTATAGTCTTTTGAAGCAACGAAAGGATGGAAGTATTACAGTAGCACCTAAAATTTTTTTTCTTGAGACGAAAATCGTGGTCAAAAATAAAAGTGAACGGCTCTCATTATGTAACACATCTGGAAAATGTCTACCATCAGAAAACTTATTTTTACGAGGCAAATAATTTACATCTCCAAAAATAATATTCATATCTAATGTATGAAATGTTTCGGCTACTTTCTGCAAATATTGTGATTCTTACTAGAAATATTTTCGTTCTCTGTAAATATTTATTTATACATTTTTATTTTTTGGCACACTTCTTATCATCGATCACCAGAGAACATGCTTTTGTTACGTTCGAGTTCGAAATTAACCGCTAAAATTAAAAACTGGTGAAAATTTTACACATATTGTTTTATATACTGTTAATAAAGCAGGACCGTATCTAATAATCCCTCCTACATAAGGAAACACTTATTTGTACAGTTATAGTAGAGTAAACGCGGAAATTTGCCAACTATTTACTTAATCTATTATTTTAATAGAATATTAGAAACCGAGGTAGAAAATATGTCATTACAGTCTAGCGCTAAAATGGCTAGCCGACGTGCGAAGTGCCAGGGATCAGAGTTGTACAGGCTTGGCTTTTGACTAATCAAGCCAAAAAAAAACAATAATACCCTAGCCAAACTTTTCTCATAAAAAGCTTGAATTTTCAAGCTTTTTCAAGTCAAGCTTTCAAGCTTCTACAAGCTGTAATTAATGTGGTTTTTGCACTCTACAATGTCGACTTTCAGGTGGTATGGAAACACTTTCAACTTGTTTTTATATAGTTATTATTAATTACCAAATTAAAATTACACAACGGTTAATTATTCTTGCTTGAAATTGAACTACTTATACTTTAATATACTAATTTTACTTTTGATTTATTTAAACTACCTAAGGTTGTGAAATAAATCACACTTGTTCCCAAGAACAAAGACATTAAATGTCCTACACTGCACCAGCGTCTGGACTTCAATAACTACTCCTTGGGCTATATACCCCCCCCCCAGGTATTGAATTACGAAAGTCCAGACGTGGTTTGGCGCCCGACCAAGTCGGGGCTTTAAACCAAGAACTTTGATTTTATTATTAAAGGAGCTTGTCATTCTTATACCGGTTTCGACATTATTGTGCCTCGTCAGTAAGAAGTAGACTAGCTCGAATTTCTATCTCTAAAGAAATTCTGAAGATCGCTTTGAACCCACCAACTCTTAGTACAAACGGTTAAGTCGAGAAAGAGGAGGTGAGTGCAACGCCATCTTAACTTTCATAATAAAATCAAAGCTTGCAAAACTATAGAAAACTCTAACGACGGTGGAATTTTTTGAACCATAAAAATACCAAAAAAGGACCATGAGCGTACCAAAACTACCTAAGGTTGTGAAATAAATCACACTTGTTCCCAAGAACAAAGACATTAAATGTCCTACACTGCACCAGCGTCTGGACTTCAACAACTACTCCTTGGGCTATATGCCCCGCCAGGTATTGAATTACGAAAGTCCAGACGTGGTTTGGCGCCCGACCAAGTCGGGGCTTTAAACCAAAAACTTTGATTTTATTATTAAAGGAGCTTGCCATTCTTATACCGGTTTTGGCATTATTGTGCCTCGTCAGTAAGAAGTACACTAGCTCGAATTTCTATCTCTAAAGAATATCGCTTTGAACCCAAACGCCAAACCACGTCTGGACTTTCTTAATTCAATACCTGGGGGGGCATATAGCCCAAGGAGTAGTTGTTGAAGTCCAGACGCTGGTGCAGTGTAGGACATTTAATGTCTTTGTTCTTGGGAACAAGTGTGATTTATTTCACAACCTTAGGTAGTTTTGGTACGCTCATGGTCCTTTTTTGGTATTTTTATGGTTCAAAAAATTCCACCGTCGTTTGATTTATTTAATTTTTATTCTACTTAATAAATAAATTTAATTTAGCCGAAATGGCTTATTTAGAATAAAACAAAACTTTTTTGACAACTCAATACCTGTGAAATAAAAGAGAGAGAATTTCTTAAGAGATTAATTCCTTACTGGAATTTTTGGAAACAAAGAACCATTTGGATAGCTTTTATCTAGAGATCAAGGAAAGTTTAAGTTACCATATTTTAATCATTTAAATGATTTGAACTTTCACAAAGGATATTTTCCAAATTAAACCCACCCTATCTTGTGAAATCAAGCCGTGCTGAGTTGCTTGACTATAAGTAATTTTTAAAGACCTTAAAATAATCGAAAAATTCACACATTTAAGAGCATTCACTACCTTGGTGAAACTGGCTGTGCTTTCTCATGTCCCAGAAATTTTTTTGTGTGAATTTTTGTGTGTCGAATCAAGGGAAACATAACTATTATTAAAGAAAGATCAGTTTCTGTACCTATTTAAACATTGGTTGGTTGGCTACTAAGAATGCATAAATGATTTATTTATTCGGTGGCAATATCTTTTGGTAAATGTATTATGCTGTGTTGCCAAAGTTTGGAAAAGATTTATATTTAGTCACGCCTACTTTTGCTGCGTGGTCAAGTTATGACGCGTTAATGAAACCCCTTAAGAGCAATCCGAACCCCTTAAAAAATTTTAATTACCTTTTAAGCCTTTAGTTTTAGTTTGATATTTGTGAAATTTTCAGGAAATACTAATAATTACAAAACTTAGGGTGGAGAAACCTTGATTTTTTTGTAAACCTTCGAAAAGTATTTATTTTGTTAATTTTAAATTGAAAATCACAAAAAGAAATTTCCGCGCCATTCTGTATTAAATCTATGAAAATTTGCTCCTATTTGTTTTAATAAATATCAAGTAGTTTTTAAACAAAAAGGTTTCCCACTTTTTTCGTAAATATCTCTGTAGGGTGCTGCCACATCGTTACACATATTTAAAGCTTTCGAGAAACGTTCAATCTCTAACTAGTCCCAGTGGCGCGCATATAAATATAATTTTATATTAGAAAATCCTCATAAAATTTTTGATGAGTTTAATGTTTAGTGGCGTGAAAGAGTTTGTCTAAGTATTTTTAATATAATTAACATTTCATACAAGGTCAGATCAAATGTTTAATTAATGGAATGGAACACAATCAAATATGGTTCGATGTCATTCTTGATATTTACGCATGAGTTTATCCCGTGGGTTATCGCGTATTGTTAATCCTCTAGGAAAGCAATTAAAAAAAGATATTTCCAATTTTTCTATCATCTGGTGAGCCCAAAAACTTCTATCTCGTGGAATCTAAAAAATTTAACATCTGTTAAATAATTTTGACTTTAGGTATTTAAATCGTTTAGTATATTTTACCGGGTGACAATGAGACTAGGGCCATGCCTATATTTCCTTAACTTTTCAACCGATTTGAATAAAATTTGGTACGTAGATATGAGACACCATTTTGGATTAATAGCCGTATAAAAACAAAATGGCCGACTTCCGGTTTCGCCAGAAATGTCACCAACTTTGATTTTTTAAATAGAACACAATATATAATTGATATTTTTTGGATTCTATGGCTCAAATTACATACGACAGTGTTGCCAATTTTTTTATGTTTCAATAAAAAATTTTTTTTCCAGAAATGATTATGTTTAGGTTTTAACAAAAAGAAAATGGTACATAATGTATATCGTTGAATTGGTAAGTAAATTGTTTATCGAATGCAAGATGGCCCTCGGTAGGTACCATTTGAAAAAAATGATTTATTCGTTAAAAATTAATTCAGAATATTTAAATGCCTGCTGTAGGATTTGTCATTGGTCTTATCGATGAAATGACGATTACTATGAATTACTTATGTCAATTAGACTAGATTTTGACCTGATCAAGGCCTCCTGTGCTAAAAAAAATCTGATTGAGCCATCGAATCCAAAAAATATCGAATATATAGGGTGTTCCATTTAAAAAAATTTTCGAAACCAGAAGTTATGTTAGGAAGTCCAAATAATTATTAATAATACACATATATTCATAACTAAAAAATCTCAGTCGAGTTAGTAGTAACAAAAATTATACATTACCTTTTCTATCAGAAGACCTTTGGAACTCCATATTACGGAATAACAAAATTCTTTATCCGCCACGTCAAGCTGTCCTTGAACTTGATAGTAATATATATGTTTTTTGTTTAATTTTAATTTCTCATTCTCAATGGTAGCCCATTTAATTTTATTTGTTCTTATGGTTTGTTAAATTTTATGAAAAATTAAAAATAATATGTATATGTAAGGTCAAGATTTCTTACGCAGCGCTAGTTTCTTCAAAATTCTGTAATACAGTTAAAGGCTGAACATTTTCTTTTAATCTACGATTTTGGTAATACCTAAAATTAAAATTAGGAATCATGTAACATATAAATCAAAACGTCAAGTAATAATTGATTTTTCAATAATTTTTATTATAAGGAGTGATCCACAAAAATTATTTCCAAAGTCAACTTTAAATGCATGTCGATCTTTCAAATCTTTTTCAATTTAAATGTTACTTTACATTTTCATTATAAGTCGGCGACTTTTTCTTTTTGCAGACATAGTCAAATGTTTGTCCGTATGCATTTTTCTGTCCATAGTGAAAAGGTCTTATAGTCAAAGCAATTGGTTTTTTATTTTAAAAATTCTAAAAAAGAAAATGTATATTGGTTAAAGTTCATCAAATTAAAACTCAATGTAATTATGCCACTTTTATACAAGGTGTTTCATTGGGAAAGGCCAATATTTTAACAATGGATAGGAGTCACTGAAGTGTTTTGTTCATTTTGGTCATTTCTTCATTGCCTCCTGTAAGAAAACTTAACTATTTATGAGTAGTAAAATCATATGTGCAATAATAACAAGTATACCGTTAAATTCAATTTTTTGTCTTCTTTTTAGATATGGTAAAATATTTTTGAAAATTTAACATACAGGGTGTTGTTTATGAGCGTAACGAATTTGTCAACTTTTGGTGAAGCCGGGCCTGGATTTTGAATATTAATAATATTTCAATTAATTTGTTAAGATACAGAGAGTAGTTATACCAAATATTATAAAATTATACAGAGTGCTTAAAAGCACAGGAGGCAATGAAGAAATGACCAAAATGAACAAATAAACACTCTGTATCTCAGCTATATAAGGGACTGTAGACTCATAAAATATGGGTTATTTGGACTCGCCTCAATGACTCTTATCAACTGTTAAAAATATTGCCCTTTCTCTGTATATTTATACTTTTTGTAAAATACTCTTCTTTCTGATGGGTATTAAAACCACTTATTTTATCAAAAAAAGTTTTTAATTTTAACGTTTCGGCGCTACACAATCGACACAACGCACCCTTGAAAATAAAATGGTTCCTTAGTCAAATAAAATTACTATTATAGAAAAGTAAGAAAATATATAAAAATATTACTTACCAGACTCAATATACAAAATATATTGATAAACACAGCAAATATAAAACAAGAAAATATATTATTAACTCAACTTCACCTTACACTATTTTTTGGAATAAATAAAATATTTGTTCGAAAAGAGAATTTATGGGTTTCGCCCCTGCAAGTAGGGGAAACAAGGGCTATTTTTATTATACTAATTCAGTGTATACAGTTTATATACATTAATGCGTCATTGTCGTAAATAGCCGCGTTTCCAAAATATCCCCGATTTACCCTAAACAAATTTCAATATGTCCATTTTTTTATAATCCTACACCAGGTTTCCAGTAATATACTTTTATGATAATCTGTAATTATTATTACTTTAATCCCCAGCCAGCTGAAATTCACATTATGGTTATAATATTCAGTGTAAATTACTAGAATTTTACTCTTCATACCTATAAAAAAGATATTTAAATCTATTTACGTTCGATTTTATAACACCGTACTTGAAATAATGCAATAAGTATGCACATTTTTCAAAATACTCATAAACTAATTCATCTAACACTTTTATGGCACACCAGCCTATATTTTGAGGTTGGATATTGGATTTTTAAATTAACATAATTTATTTAATTTGTTGAACAAAAAATTTAGTGACTATAAATTACAATTGCGACCAATCAAAATTTTAATCGATTTCGAAAAATCTATTCATAACGCATGTATTCTGGTTTGACCTGTGTCAAAGTTGGTTTGAGATTCTTATTCTTTATTGTAGATACTATAATACATTATTATATCATAAACTGTTAAAAGCACGCCTATGTGTAGCGAGAACAGTTGCAATACAAAAGACATACGTAAGTTTGATTTTCTTAGTTATCGTATCTGTAATTTCAATAACGTACGTCTTAGTACTATTCATACTGTATTCTAGCTTTTAGGCTGCCAGCGCGGAGCGGGAGGCAGAGGGCATGGCAAATAGAGGCGACGTTTGCTTCTCACAAGAAGTTCGGATGCCACTTAAGTTTGATTGTTAATTTTATTGTTATTTTATGTTATTTAGAAATTTTTCAAAATGTAGTCATGACACTTCAGTCCCATGACATCTAGTGTCATGCATCAAAACTTATGTATAAATGTAGACAATACTAAAAATTTGAATACGTTACGATCTTTCGAATTACCGACCGGACCTGCCTAAATAAACGGTTCAACACCACACGAACATTTAACTAGATCGAAAATAGCATGCAGTTTATTTCGGTAAATTTCATTTCCTAATCGTCGCGGAATAAATATTTTGTTGAATGGTTCACAATTCGAAGTATTTGTATTACCTGTTGTGCTATTTTCGTTTCTGTGCGGAAATACACCAGTCTATGAAATTTATTCTGTTACACGGAAAACTTATTTTTCAACTGATAGTATATTATCTGGAACTGGGTAAAGTTGTAGTTTTCATGAACGTTTGTTTTTGAATTGCAATTTAACGAGTCAAATTGTGGGAAAAACGAGTTAGTTACTAATGTTTGCATTACGGTTTATCCTAAAATAACGGGATAATTTGATAACGTTAAATTTTCCATATATATGTTATATGAAATGTTTGGAGGAGTTGAAGGAAATGTTTCACTTGTAGCTACACTACTACTATCCATATTTTCGTAAGTAATATCATAAGGCCATTTAATTTTTCCGAAAAAAATCGAAAAAATGCGTTGCTAAGTAATGTTTTAACAAAAAGCATGAGTGCTGGTGGCAACTGCACGAATGTATTTTGTTAAAAAAATATTACTTTGCATTGTGTTTTTTTTTTCACAGGAAAAATTAGATGCCCGAATGGTATTTGACAAGACTATTTCATGAGTAACAGATTATTCTGCATACACATAGCTTACAAACATACTATCTATTATATATGCATAGCATACATAATAAATATGTACCTAGGCATTAATTTGAAAACTGAAAAACAGATAATTTATTTAATCACAAAATACTACAAACTTAATTATTTATGGTACAATTAAAATATAAATTGTAATTTTGGTACACAGTAGGAGTATTGTTTGAAATCTTGGTTAACTCATTGATAACGTTGGATGTAGGTAAATCATTAATATTGTTGATGGGTCCAGCTGTAGAGTGAGAAGCTCGAGGAGTGGCTGCAGGATCTTCTGTTTTCTGTTTTTTAGCTGGAGTTTCCGAGGCGTCACTTCTAAGGGTTTTTATGATGTTGGAATAATGCTCATTATCCATTTGCAGATAAGGCTTAATTGAGTTTGCTGAACTGTGGCCAGTAATTTTAATTAATTGTTGTTCACCGACCCCTCCTTCAGCCAAGTTACTGACTGCTGTCGACCGCATAGAGTGGTTTGTTATTTTTATTTCTTTTGTATTTAATCCTGCAATTGACTGATTCTCCTCCTCTCCAGACAAGTACTACAGAAGCGATAGGGTAAACTTTTCGCTGGAGTCCCACCGGAGTGTCTTAGTCCCATAATAAACCCAGTGAGTAGTATTCTTCCACCGTTGAAGTCTGTCATGTCCTCCATTTTTAAGTAGCACAGTTCCTCCCTTCTGCAGGCTCCAGATAGTCCAACTGCTACCACTGCCTAAAAATAAAGAAAAAAATTACTGTTGATTACGACGAGCCTACTCATGTCTTGGGTTATAGTGAAATATGCTGTATTAAATGATTTTTTTCATAAGTTCTTATGCTTACTTTAGCAAGTAAAAATGTCTCGTCGGGTGCTGTTTGCAGGAACTGGCTTAAATCATCCTCTGTCAGGATCGCAGACTTCTTCGGCAAATAGTTTTCTGATTTTCGTTTATGGAATGCTTGAAGTTTCTTGTATTTTCTCAAATATATGTTCTCCTTAGTATTTAAAATTGCCTTGAGCATTGAAAATGTCGACCACAGCGTCGAACACTTACACTTTTTAGATAATTCTTCAAAATATACCAAAAAAACATTTTCTGAAAAAGTTTCAACGTTGTTTGCGGATCTCCATCTCATAAATTGTTCAAAGGCAGCTTCATATCGGTGCTTGGATTTGTTTGGGAGCAGCTCATTACTAATTAGGGCCGCTTTTTTCAAAATTTCGACAGAATCACACATTTTTAAAACTTATTCTATGGAAAAAACGCTTCTTTGACGTTTCTAGTCAACAAATAAAAAAGGAATATTGGTTACTATGGGTTACTATGCAGCTCAACAATCGCAATTGTTGTTAAAGGTAAATATAAAGAACTAATTTGTAGTGTGCGAAAATAGTATATTACATAACGAGTGCGGAAAGTGACTTCTCACACGAGTGGGAAATAATGTCACGAGTTTGAAAAATCACGTTCGCACAAGTTATGTACACTATTTTTCCTACGACCACACTATAATTTTATCAAATATTGTGAAGTGTGATGGTTTTATTTGTGACAGGTTCTATGTCTGTTTGTATTTAGTTTATATTATAAATAATGCTGTTTTATTTACAATCACTTTTGTAGTAGAATAAATACAAATATTGATAATTAACATTTATTTGAAGACAAAACAATAACTATGAAATTGTAGAACAGATAGGAAAGTAATTTACACGTGTGCGGAAAGTAACTTTCCGCACACGTGTGGAAAGTACCATTTTCCGTCGGTGTACAGAGTACGATATCTGTTACTTTCCTATGTGGTCGTAGGAAAACTCTATTTTCGGATGCGTCGTTTTCTGGTATCCTAGGAGACCATAATTACTTATTATCAAAGATATTGTAATTTTTAGTGACAACAGCTGTCAAGTTTTGCCGCGGGTAAACTCGAAAAAACCGCTGACAGGAGCTGTCATACAGTTTTTTCATCTAGAAACCATTTGTAATTCAAAATTGCGCGTTTGTGATTGGTCGAAATTAAGACGAGGGAAATAGTCGACAGTAATATCCCAAGACCTTGACAAATAGCCGACTATTTTTATTGTATCTAAATTTCGAGTTTATTTTAGGATCAATTCGTCGAGACTTAATTTTGGCATTAATAATCTGAATAATAAGTTATTCTTTGATTATTAATGCCAAAATTGTCGAGACAAATTGTAAAATATACGAGAAATTTAGTAGCAATAAAAATAGTAGCTAATTTGTCAAGGTCGCGTTATATTTAATAAGATTATTTCCCGAGTCACAAAAAATTCTGTACGTACGTATAAATTATACTAGTTTTGCTCTTTACTGTCTTGGCAGGTACGTTTAATTTAATTATATTATCAATTTCTTGAAGATTTTTACTCCCGAATCTACTCATTGTTAATACTTTTTAACAAAATGTGTCAAATTTAATTCTGTAATAAACTTTAATGGCAAACTGTCAAAATTCAGATGACGCGCGCCTACTATGTTTGTCGTAAAATGGACGGTATTACATAGAAAGGAATGAATGAATTTATTTATAGTTTCAGAAAAAGTGCGAAATCGGTTGGATTTGTGTATTTGCTACTAAAGATCGATAATTTATTAACAGTAAGCAATTTTATAATACCATTAGTATAGGTTTTATTTGAAAAATTTGAAATTTACGGGCGGCTTCGTTATTGTTGGATACCGTCCTTCAGGTGAATATTGAGGACGATGATCAAATAGCCGAATATTTACCACCAAGGTAAATAGTCGCTTTATTTTATTTTGATTGGCTGCGTCAAATCAGTTTCCAAGTACGTGATTGGCTAAAAATTGATATTTGACAGGCAAGGGAAATAATCACTTGTATCTTCACTACTACTATCCATATTTTCAATTTAATTGAATTTATTCCGATTAGGAACTGTCAGTTGATGTCAGTAAAGTTTTATCAAACTATCACAGCCACCTAGACGCCCGAGTTTCTTTTCTACAGAGTGTTTTTGTGACAGACAGTTTTATTTAGATATTATAAAGTACAAAAAAATTAAAAATGACACAATTTAATCACAAAAATTCATAGTTTTTGTGTGGCTTCTAATTTTATTGTATTGTTAAAATATGCGATAATGAGATATTCAAGTTCTCCCACATAATGAGCACATTTTACATGAGCTATAATGTAAATATATTTCTACATTAAAACAATATTTGTGCGAGAGTCTGTGTACATTATCAATTAGTTTTTTGTTTAGTCGTGCGGTGTTAAACTATAAAATAAAGTCAAAACATTGGCGTCCCCTTTTTTTCTGCGAAAAACAAAAATTAAATAGGCTAAAATTAAAATAAAATTTATCAACAATTTAACCACAAAAGATTGTCTATAAAATAAATTTCTCTTAGCTACAAATGTATTTAATTTCAGGAGTAAAGCTGACATGAAAAAATCGCCCTCAATTTTATGAAATATTAGTTTTTCGAGCATAATTAATAAAGCAAAATTTTTGAGTTAAAATAAAATTTATACGCAAAAGAAAAGAGTGTTTTTTTGGTTGATTAATTAAGGACAAAATATATCAATAAATGGCTTTATTTGAAGGAACAATTATTAAATACACAACTATTATAAACTTTTGGTTTGGTTATTAATTATAATATTATTACCTTTGGTGGAATTTTTCCAGGAAAATAAGGAATTTCCAGGATTTTTTAACTTCATTTGCAGGACTATAAAGGCCAATGATACATACATGTATATTTGACACGTATCTTACCTTTTAAAATCATTGAACTAATAATATAAACACATTAATAATAGTATTGAAATTGCCAAATCTATCGAAGACAAATCGCATCAATCGCAACCAAGGTAACAATTTCCGTCAGGCTTCATTTGTTTACGGTATTGCCGGTCTGCTAGATAAACATTTAAGTTAATTTTCAATCGAATTCACATAAAAACGTTATTCCACCTCTACGGGTTTTCCCTGATGTTAATGCGTGTATTGGCAATTGTACAATACCGCGTATTCTCATATTTTGACGAGCGATTCAACGTTTTTATGTGATTTGCACTTGAAAAGTACTGGAAAATAATTAATTTTGAAAGAAATCATACTGACATATCATCTTTAAACACTCTAAAGTTATTCTGCTTTTTAAAAAAGGAGATAGCTCTGCTCCTGGTAACTATAGGCCAATGTGTATAACTAGTGTTTTCGGCAAAGTAGTTGAAAAAGTTATGTGTCTCTCACGACATTCTGCTACAAAAACTAAATTATTATGTAATTAGAGGCCCCCAGTCATTTCATCTTATCTGAGAAATAGATATTTTAATAATACCTCATCTAAATTTAAAATGATCACTCATGGAGTGCCACAAGGTTCTGTACTTGGGCCGCTACTGTTTATTAATTACATCAACGATCTAACTAAATATAAACTATTCTTTTTGCTAACGATACGACTTTTATCTCAACTGGAAAAGGTCAAGCTTGTTTGTCAGTAAAATTTTCCGCTCTTTCACGTGGTGCTTTTAGTTTTCGATTTTGTTTTCGAAATTAGCATACTTTTTAGATCAGCAAAGGTTTTTTTATCGTTTTCTACACCCAAGATTGATATCACATTTTATGAGAGGTCAAAGTGTCTGACAACTGGGCTACATATACATTTCTGCTCGATAAATTAAATTTGATGCACAGGGGTTACGAAATATTACATTCTGGACCACCCCGGTTCCAAATACTAGAACAAATAATAAACAGAAGCTCGATAACTAAGACGCCGAGAGGAGAATTTCGCTCCCGTTGACAAGAGGATTATTACATAATTTGTCAAAGAAGGTGGAGAAAGGACTAAGGAGTGAAGTGAAAGGGTTGGGCAAGACGTGCTAAATTATCGACAAGTATTTGCCCTCCCTTGGCGATCTTTACCTTATAAATTATTGATGTGTATTTAAGGGCGTTAAGGTCTTGGAAAAGGGGAGGTCAGAGGTGATGTAAGTGACTTTAGACCGGTAGGAGAATCAATTTTGCTATAAAGATAGTTGGTTGGAATTCGAGACAAGTTGATGAATATTGATTAAGAGATCAGTGTACCTAAATATTTTTTTTAGTGGTGGCCCGTGAATTAATCGTTTTTGGTATTAATATTGGCTGCTCGTAAAATTGCATTTTAACACTTATATCATAAATAGCAATTATAAACAATTTAAAAAGATTAATAGAGCATAAAAACATTCTATAAAATGACTTTTCATCTTTAATTTCAATGTCATAATATGCTCCATTGACCCTTTTAATAGTTGAACAGAAAAAATAACTTACCACACGAATGCATCTAATTACAAAATCTACTAAAAATAAATCTACTATACAACTAACCAGTTCATATAGAAGAAAATCCTATTTAAAAGTGAATCCTTCATACACACCCGTTACACATTCCATGCGCTTGAATTCTTTGACCTAATCACGCGCTGTGCAGATGTTTTCGCTCCTTTTCTTTTCGATGGACATAGTATAACTTCTAAGCTAAAATATCTATTCAAGCAGCGACAGTCCATCTCTGACTGATTGCATATATTATCTACAGTTTACACAACTTACATACATAATGTATGATCTAATAAAATATACATAATGCAGTTTTATTCAAGCGTTCTATCCAACCTCATAAAAGCGTCTAATGCTTCTATTAAGTACGAAGTAAATTTTCCGCTTGCTATTGAATATATCTTGAAAGGATAATGACAGACATCAACACAAGTTATGATGGTTAGAAAGCTTTATTAATGGAGCCATTTACACTTAAAATTCTATTTCTAGATTATTGCCTTTCATCATAGCAGGCAGACTGGACTATGTTCTTGTTAGTGACAATTATAAATTAACTGGGAGTTCTTGGATATAAATACGTTTTTAAAAGATCCTTTTGGTAAATTAGATGGTGCAATTATCCTCCCGATAAATTGGAAGATCTAAGAACGAAAAGGAAGTAAATTAAATAAATTATTCGTTGCACTTCTAAATTGGAAATAAAATGCAAATTTGACTTCCATTATATTCAAAGCGTTCGATCGGTGTATAAATTTCGCCAATGTAAAATATCCAGAACGATCAAAGAAACAATTATCCTATTGAATATTAGCGTGAATTATTTTTTTTATTTACATCCACAACTCGACAGGACAAGTGTCCAGCTTTAACAATGAATAATGTACCCATACCTATCAAAACTGAAACAAACTAGGTAACCACTGGGTGTTCTTCTTCCAAGCCTATTCTCTTTCAACACATTTACTTAATAATCTGATCTAGGATCTAGGACATTCCTTACTAGGCTTCCAAAGTTAAAATTCTCTCCTGGATAAAACAAAAATTCTTTAAACTTATCACCATTCACTTTGCTGTACCCCAATGCGGGATATGTTAATAAAAAAGTTTAGAAATATCCAAAACCAGTATTTATTTTTATAAAAACTTCTCTCCCAAACAGAACAGTTTTTTTAATGTATTTATTTTGATAGAAACTTTGGCTAGAAGCGGTGTTTTAAATGATAAAAGTTTAAATTCTCTAATATAAAGCGTTCATCCTCTATTCTTTTGTAAATCACAGAGCCTGAAATCGCGGAAATTGTGGCCAACTCTAATTTAAATGAAATTCAAATGTATTCGGGCACTGGATGAAGAAGCTTCGGATTTAACAATTTTCCGTACCAGTGTCAGGGTTTTATAATTTATGGGTAAGGATTTGTGTGTCAGAAAATTATTGTTTACAGTACAGACATTTTTTCCTAAAATGGATTTACATAACTTTTACTAATATTGCATGGAGAAACTGAAACAGATAAACTAAATTAGGAGACGCAAATTACGTACACAGAAACTTCAAAAAGGATATTTACAAAACCTAGTGGCTAATGTCCCTTAATTCCTATAATATTTTTTTTAAATTTTCTTTATTTATACTCACAAAAATATTACCGTGTCATGCCACCTTTTAAGTATCTCTCAAACGCGACAAAAGAATTGTTATATAAAGGCCTTTGTTAAGCCGGGAAAACCTCACACGGTCACATTAAAAAATAAACGTATAACCATTTGATTCACAAAATGCGGCGTGAATGAAACTTTTTCTAAAAGGCGCTTTATTGGGATGATTTTTCAGAAGACTTATTGCATATTTTTATTGTTTGGTAAGCTTTTATATCACCATGAAAATAAAAGGAATTAGTAAACATTTTGTGATTGCTTTTCTGCATTCTGCGACGTCTTTGGTGGTGAACTACAAGGATCCATCTTAGTACTGTCTATTTTATTTTTATTACATATGACGTAAACATAAAAAGTTAATTTTTTATGTTTAATGATGGTTCTAAACTCCAGTTCTGTTTGTGAAGACAACCAAGATCTATAAGAGTTATGAAAAATAGCTCTTACCTTAATTTCCATCAATTTTCAATTAAAAAGTTAAACTCTCATCGATGGTCTTACTATTTTTCGTTCTCTCGCAGATAAAACTAACAGAGGCACTATTATTAAAGTATTATTTTATAATTTTAACTCTTTTTACTACATTCCATATAAATATAAACAATCAAAATCGTTGTGTTTAATATATAATTCCAATTACCTACTGTCTTACGTTTATGTGCCATTGTAATCTCAAAGCTGGCAGCTCAAATTAAATACCTATTGCAGCTGCATTTATTTAATTTAACATAGGGAAATAGGACAGCTACAGAAATGTCTGTGGTACTTTGAGTGTTTAATTTAAAAAAAAAGTATCTGAAAATTGTTCAACATAGTATGTAATAGACTATATAAATGATTGGTATTATCAAATTTATTTTAAAATGGAATAAAAGAACGTCAGATCATAAAAAAATATAAAAGTTTTTTGTTTTGGTCGAAAAAACATCGGAAAATATATTTGAAAATAAACTGGTAGCACTGGTAAAATTTCATTGATATAAATTTCATATTGCTGCACCGAACTGTGAAGTGACAATTAACGAATACGGAGTTGAGTACAACAATTTATTATTTACTGATGACAAAAATAGAGTATATGCAAATTTAAAAAAATTGAAAAAATCG
Organism: Crepidodera aurea; assembly: GCA_949320105.2. NCBI lineage: Eukaryota > Metazoa > Arthropoda > Insecta > Coleoptera > Chrysomelidae > Crepidodera > Crepidodera aurea. The sequence continues at coordinate 8,210,213 of OX439475.1, read as the reverse complement.
CCAAGAGCTGGTAAAAACAACGAATTACTGAGATATAGTTTTCTAACCTCACAAAAACAGAAGCATTTTAGAAAGTTTATCAATTGTCTTTGAGTAAAAATCGACAATTATTGCTAAGTAAGTGAAGATGGCGTTGGAGTAATTGTTTGAAGTTCAGACGTTGATGCAGTGTATGGCATTTTCTAATGTCGTAATTCTTGGGAGCACGAAATACAAATCTTTACCAGCTCAAAGTTATAAAACTGATATCATTGGTTGAGAGACATTTTCTGCACTGCAGGCTGCGACAATTTTTTCGCAACAAACGTATGATTTATATCCAGCCATGTAGCTTCAGATATTGGCTAGGGGGGAATAATCCAAAAGAACGTGAATTTTAGAAGGAAATGTCGTAAATACAGTGATTTAAAATTGGATGGAATTGAGGGAAGCTATTGGATTGTTTGTGATGGATAGCACAAATCGCCTGATATTGCTTTACCAGGTGTGCTGTACAGACCACGCGCATCCAAAAAATTTTATCCGGATTCATAATCATTGATGTAATGCCTTGTTGGTTTTAAATCAATATTTTATAATGTGACTGATATTAAAATATTAAAAGAAAGAAAACGCTTTACAGTAATTGTTGATTCTTTTCTGTTGTGCCATTTCCTTTCCAAAATTCATTATAGTTTGTTTGAAAAATAAGGCGAATATATTGGTTTTCTCACAAAACATAGAACTACAATGTGATGTAATACTTAATACCTACAAAAATTTTATAATAAATTTAGTAGCTTATATAAACCCCAATATAACATCATAAATCAGGGGCGGATAATTTCTAAAATAAAATGTTTAGCATTATTTGTTTCAAAATGAAATCTTGGGTTTTCTTCCTAAAATTTTTTATAAATACTAATTTATTTCAATTCTGGGTAAGTATGTATAACCTCTACAGGTAGCCCTCAACTTTCTTAGAAAGGATTAAAATTTCTAATCGGCAGAAAGTGTTGTGCAGATTGTAAATTAGTTTAGTTAATATTTACATTTCTGTTTGTGTAGTCCTGTGATTGTAACACGCAGGATTGTTAGTTCTGTAATAATAGGCGATAAAAAGCAATATTGATCGAGTGAATTTGTACAAAACGGGTATAAGTATAATTAAAAACTGGCTTGATTTTCATAAACTCTCTTTAAATGTCTCTAAAACCTCCTTTCTAGCATTTACGTTAACTAAGTTAATAGGCCTTCTTTCGACATAAAAATAAGTGAAAACTTTATAATTAAAATGAACAATACAACAAAATACCTCGGTATAATAATTGACCAAAATTTGAAATGGAATGAGCACATTCATTCATTAACAACCAAGGTTAGAAGATTTATTTTTAAATTTTACGGGTTAAGGAAATTCATGACTAGAAGTCTACTAATTACTATTTACAATTCGTTGGTTGAATCTATTCTCCGATATGGTTTAATAATATGGGGTGGATTATATGATATAGCGCTTCAACCTCTTAATATAATCCAAAATCGTATTATTAAAATTATTTACAAAAAATCGATATTATATCCTACCTCTCTCTTATATAATAAAGAAGTGCTTAATATAAGAACATTATATTATCATTGTTGTTGTACTTTTATTTATGGAAAGCCTGAACTGAGACACACTGCTAAGCATTTGCACAACACAAGATCCAGATTAAATGAGTATCTGAGAACTCCAGCAGTTCAGCGAGATGCAAGTCAAAGATTTGTAACTTATGTTGCTCCCAAAGTCTTTAACACCTTACCTACCAATGTGAGGAATATAAAAAATTATTTCAGAAGAAATCAAAACAGTATATCACTTCTAATATTGATGCATATGGAGATGTACTCTAGATAACTTTGTATTTTTTGCTACCTTATTCACATCTATTATATGTATACTATAAGTGCATGTATATATGCTTTTACTTACTTTAGCACATACAGGTGCTTGCACCTAGGTGCTTTAATTAATTAATTAATTAATTTGATTATTATATTAATTTAATTTATAAATTGTAAATAAATGAAATGAAATAATTTTGTAAAAAAAGTTTGGCAAGATAAACAGGTTACAAATGCTCGTCAGGCATTTATAGAAGGTTTGTCTACTGGCTTAAAATTTCCAAATGGTAAAGGTCCCCGTTTAATTATCACTCATATTGGAGGAGATAAAGGATTTGCTGATAGAGGCTTGTTAGAATTTGTTTCAAATTCTACGAAAGACTACCATGAAGAAATGACTGCTGATGTTTTTGAGGCATATTTCAGTCAAATGATAGATTTATTACAGGATTTATTATTCAAGAATAAAGGAACTGTTACCTAACACTAAATGGAAAAAGCAAAAGCTCTCCGATTGGCTAATAACCAAAGAAATAGTGGCAGAAGAGGGATTACTCAAAATTTAAGAAGTATAGTGTAGATGAAATAGCAAAAGAACATGCAGTTAAAGTGTTGAGGTTACCACCTTAACACTGTGAACTAATGTGGACTCAAATCAAGGGATATGTCGCGAGAAACAATATAACATTTAAACTTCAAGATGTTCGTCAATTATTATGTGACTCCATATCAAAAATTTCACCGGACAATTGGCCAAATGCTACAAGACATATCATAGCAGAGGAAGAGAAATTCTGGAAACTTGATATGTTAATAGAGGAAACAATAGAACCAATTATTATTTCTGTGGGAAGTGAGGAAACTGATGATGATGACTCCTTATCGGAAGAAAACGACTTGCCTATTTAGGTATGTAACTCTATATTTATATTAATTATAATAAGTTTATATTGTGAAATTGTGAAACTGAGATAAGAAGGTATCAACATTTACTTTTTTCTGCATTGAACAATCCGGTATAAAGACCTTTGGCATAAAAACTGTGCTATCATGCATTTTCAAACGCAGTATGGTTGCACTTTTTTTACAATTTTATTCAACAATTTAATGTTTATTCTATGGTAGTCGTAGAAAAAGTATAGTGTGCAACCCCACTTGTTGCAAAATAGACTATTTTTCATATAGAATTTAGTTCGCCTAATAACCTAAGAATGAAAATGATTTTCCGTCCAAAATGTTACCAACTTTGTTTCGTCTAAAAAGTACCAATAAATTTATTTATATTTTTTTGAAAAACATCCATTTCAATGTTAATACAAGAGCCGCCTGTTTCGAATGCTTTGGAAATAGTTTAATAGCCGTTTAAATATGAAATACATGCATTGAACTTAAACATTATTCAACATAGTGTAACATTTTATGATCAATTTATTTCGGAGTTGCCAGAAACAATAATTTTTAACTCGCACATTACCGATTATGTGATATTTAGAGAATTTGTTTATTGTCATTTAAGTGGTCACTAGAACTGAAAAATTTGTCGTTAAAACTTATTTTATAATGGAAATAAATGAATAAAATAATTTGCTGTATTTTATAAAATAATCTCAACATTCCATTATATACCAGGGCCAATACGATGAATGTCTTATTGTAAGAAGCATTCTGTACGAAAATGAATAAGAGTTTAATTTGAATATAAAAATAAAAAATAGGTTTTTTATCCCAAGGGTATTTGATCACCCTATAAAAATGAAAATGAAAAAGTAGAAATTGCATAACGGCTTGTATACTATAAAATGAAGGACACCGTGCAAGTCAAGCAGAGATGCAATAACAGGAAGTATTTTCCCTTCACCTTGTATACAATATTAAAAATATTTATGAAATTTTTGAAGGCATGCCTGCACTAGCATAATAGCACCCTTCAGTAAAATCAGTGGAGTTCATTGACGATTCCTAAACAAAAATATTTTTCCCCAAATAGGGACATAAATAGGGACAACTTTAAAAATTGGCTTGTTGCCGCAACTTAAAATTTAGACGGAAAAACATTACCATGTACTTGGGTAAGTTTCCAAAAGTTTATTGATTCTAAATACATTTTTGTCAAGCGATAGAAGCGATAGAAGATAGAAGATATATTTAAAACTCAATTTAAAGGAATATTGTTGTATTGTAATTTAACCGAATAATTATTAAATTCAAAGAAATTGAAAGTTTTAGATTTTTTAATTATCTACAACTTTTATATTAAAGTTTTTTCGACAGGATGCATATTTCAGCCACAAATCGTAAAAAAACAAAATCCAACTCTCAAAACCCACATACTGCTAAGAATTTTTCAAGAATTCGCGTATTTAAAATCGGTTTGGCCTTGGTCTGTTAGATAATCTATATAATAATATAATTTTGCCGTTTTTAAATATGCGTCGTCTTAGACTCGAATGGAGTGGGCCCTAAATTTTTCAAAATCTTAATACAATTTATAAATTTTAAAAATGCAGATGTCCAATGAAAAATTGACTGGCGTCATCGAATTTGACGAGAAGGACATAAATAGTAAGTAAGAAGAAGGGTAAAGTGGGGAAAACTATGTTTTTCGAACAAAAATGCAAAAAAATACAATAGTCAAAATCGTTAAGTTTCGAGTTTTTCACAAGTAAAGATCTCACCAAATTAAAATAATTTTGAATAACAGATCGACTCACAAAATATTATTATTAAAAAAAGAAGAAAAGTATAGGAAAATGCGGAAATATATGAAAATTACCTTAACTCCTAAAATTATTGTCAAATATTTATTATTTTCAATAATATTATCAATTCAATTTACCTAAAAATGTTATTAATGTGAATAAGGGGAAAAAGTGTGGGAAATTGCTAACCAAATGTAAAAAATTGCTAAATCACCAATTTCTTGCTGGGTATCATACCATAAAAACGCATTAAAAAGTCAAACATAATTTCAAAAAGCCTTTTTTCTTTTAAACCAGATACCATTAAATTCCTGCTACGGTTGAGCTTTAATGAAACGTTTTTTTAAAAAAAAGCAGTAGTAGTCAAAAACTAATATTCCCTTGATACACATTTATATTTACTTTTATGTTCGGAACTGACAAACGAATGATAAAAAACATTTGTATCATCAAGGGAAAAAATAAACAAAAAAACAACCAATCGATTTTTCGATTTTAATTTGCTATCCAATGTCAATTATTCCTGTTCTTTCCAATAATCAAAATACAAAGAAATTATTGCCATGAAATTTGAAACAAGGGCGTTAATATTGCTCTAATAAAAGAGGAAACTATAAATAGGGAAATATTTTTCTCCACCACTTATAATAACAGAAAAGAAACATTCTCACTCTTATAATAACAGAAAAGAAACATTCTTGCTCTTGAGATTGAAAGAAAATTCTGAAACACTTGTCACTTATGTATTTCATTCTTACTCTAGTATCAGAGTGTTGATTCTGTAACACCTAGCTGTAAATATCACGTCCGCATCCTAGATAGCCATGAATTTCATGTTTGCCAGTTCTACGCGACTATTATATAGTTAATCTTTTTGTCAATGACATTGCCACTAAAATAAACGTTTTGATAAAGATTGAAGCAGATGATATGAAATTCTATTGTGAAATTAATAATATCCAGGATTGTGAAAACCTTCAAAGAAAACTATCAAAGTTTAGCGAATGGTGTGTTAGGAATAAACTATGCCTCAATATTCTGCAGAAAAGACTCGTTTCATTTATTTCCATATTCTATTAAAAACTGTATTATGTCATGATCTAACCTAATTAAGAACGTAGGAGTTTACTTTGACATTCTCGAGCTACATCGAGAAGACAGTATCCTCTGCGTTTCCAATGCTTGGGTTTCTTACTCGCAATGTGAAAGACTTTACTGAATTCTCTACTATGAACTTACTATTCTCCACAATTGTAAGATCAAGGCTTGCAATTGGGGCAACACATTTGATGGTGTAACTCCTAAATAAATAAATAAATAGTTGGTAGAATTTTACCTGAAAAGCTGATTACAGAGACCTATCACACTTCAGGCTATTTAAAAATGTAAACGCACTGTATAAAAAAGTTTTACAACATTTGAAAAAATCCCAAAAGGAACCTTTAAATCAGCTATCGCATGGGAATACCTCCTACTTTTAAGGAAATTTAAGGATTTACATCAGAAAACGGACAACTTGTGGGAGACAAACTGATCTCAGATGGATTTATTGATGGAGTTTGAGAAGGAAACATAAAGGTGGGATAAAAAATACAGTCAACAAAAGCAGCAAAAGATATATACCGGATTTTTTTTTGTTTTGAACTTGTTTATTACTATTTAAAACATCTTCATAAGCATTCTAGTGATTAATATTCCAAAATCATGTTTAGCCCAACTGATGTATATAGAAAAATCTATAAAACGTTTTTAAAAGATTACGCGGCATGGAAATTGTGATTTTGATATCATTCACCACCTGGCAGGCAAGTTGCAAGTTCCGTTTCGAGAAATGGGTCTGGATATGTTCAAACCAAGTGGAATAGCCTGAGTAGTATCAGCTCAGCCTTCTCAAACTAATTAGAAGTTAAAATTCTTTCATGGAAAATCGAGTTGCTGATTTGTATGCTTAGATATGATTTTTTTTAATACTGCCGTTGTTGTAGCCCAATGTGTCTTTTGGTCCAGAGGAACTCTTTCAATACCAATCACAGTCAAGTAAATCTAATTTTTCTTTGGGAAAAATGGATCCGATATGGAATGGGGACAAAAACAAACACTATTTTCCGTTCCCTGATAAACAATGTGTAAATGTGTAAATGAGTTTCTATCAACAAGTCCTGCAGTTATTAAATACAAATACAAGAATGCATTTATTCATCACCCAGTCACATATTGTTCGATTGTCGATTGTATACAGATTAATAATAAATATTTTGACAATGAATCCCGAACAATTTAATCGGGAAATGGAATAGATGTGAAATTCCAATATAAAATATGAATAATAAATAAAGTATAACTGAGTTATTTTAATCAGACGCGGCTTAAAAGAGTTGAACTGATATCGAAATTAAGCTTCATCTAAAAAATACAAAATCACTGTTTAAAAGTAACAAAATTAAAAATATTATTATTACCTATTAAAATACAGCAGATTCCTAAACTTTTTTACTTGGATATAATTTTTAAGAGGTTGAGGTAAATGTTCTTATGCTATTATTGGCTATCATTGGCATTGTGATCGCAGACTTATCTGAGATTACATTACTTTAAATTTTGCTATTGAAATCTTTGCTAAATTGTTTGTAAATATCCTAAAATTGTTGGTGAAAAGGACATGCATCAACTCAGCACTTTATTACCCGCAGGTAAACTACTGAACCCCTCGTAGATATATCAATTCAGCACTTAATCACTTAATACTTATCCCTTTAATTCTTGTTAATTTGAATTTATAATTAATGCTTGTAAAAGGGTTTGTTGATATAAATGGACCTAGAATCTACACAAAAAAATTAAAATTTGGTTTACACAGAATGAATTTTGTATAAGAAACGATTTGCAATGTCAAAATTACCGAAAAAAAATGTTTGGGCCATTTGTCGAGCGAAAAATTAGTTTTATGGGATATAAATGCACCTAGAATCTACAAAAAAAATTAAAATTTGGTTTATGCAGAATGAATTTTGTAAAAGAAACGATTGGCAATGTCAAAATTACCGAAGAAAAATGTTTGGGCCGTTTTTGAGGAAAAAAGTTAGTTTTTTAGGATATAAATGGACCTAGAATCTACAAAAAAAATCAAAAAAATTAAATTTTGGTTTACGCAGAATGAATTATGTATAAGAAACGATTGGCAATGTCAAAATTACTCAAAGAAAAAATGTTTGAGCTATTTTTGAAGGGAAAAGTGAGTTTTTAGGATATAAATGGACCTAGAATCTACAAAAAAAATTCAAAAAAAAAATTTGATTTACGAAGATATGAGAAATATCCTCTCATTGCCGGACTTTGGGGAGGGGGGCAATTGCTCCTGTCATGATAATAACAAAAAAGTTAGAGAGGCATTAAAATTCACAAATAAAAAAATATTAGATTTAAATAATGGACAAATTACAAAATTTGAAATTAAAATCGATGTATTTTAAATTTATATTTTTATATTGATATTTCTTTTGTATTTGCTTTGTTTCAAAATATTTATAAAAAAACATTAGTTTCCAATGCACTCTTACAAATAAAATCAATTTTAACTAACGTATGGTCCTTTTCTTATTAGGATTAAAGGATTAAAAAGATTTATTAAACCAGGTAAAAGTGCTCAGTTGATGTATCTACTTTTATTGCCTTCAAGGGACGGTGCTCAGTTGAAGTCTACCCGGTGAAAATCTCTTATGGGATTAACGTGTTAAAATCTGACATCTGGAATTTTATATTTTCTTTTGCATTACTACGTTAAAATTAGTTTCAAACATTATTTTCGAAATTACATTCTTTAATTAGTTAGTCAGCTTAGTCAACCGTTACAATATATATAACACTTTTAAATCTGTCTATACTATGAAATTAATTAGGAACGTCAATTATTATTTAAATGTCCCTATTCAAAATTTATATTTAAAAAAATACTTAGGTATTTTTGTTGAGGCGTAGATAAAGTATAGTACGTAACAAGAGTTGTAAGTCCATTACGTACCCATGGAATTATGCGTTACGTAATTTTTCCACTCGTACGTAATAAGCTACTTACAACTCTTGATACGTATTCTGTATTGCTAATATGTAAAAAGCCACTGAATCCAATTCTGTTTAAAATATCCAACGAAGTAAAGAAATTCGGTTTAAAAAAACAAAAGCGTTGTATAACATTATAACATACAGATATTTCCTAAATTGTTTATTTTCATTAGAAATTTTCGATAGACTTATATACTTTGAAACAGAAAAATAAACTTACTTTTTGAACATAACGATTTATTGTTTTTTATTTTTTGATCATTATAAATTATTGCTTGAAGAGTTGCTATAATTATTGACGCCATTAAAGAGGTGAAAAAAAATTCCAGAAGGAGAAAATGCTTTTTGTTTCTCATCGTTAACGCGATGCTTTCGGAAAATGTATCACAATTAACTTCAAACTAGTGAACAGGGCCGGCTTCAGATAGAATGACAAACTTTAATTTATCATTTTTTGACGGGATTTTCTGACTTTAGATTCTTGTTTGGAAGGTCAAAATACATCGGACCTTGAGCCTGTGTTATATTTGACAAACGTACACGAATTTTTTGTATAAAGTTTACTTAATCTATATGTTAATTTAATTAAAAAAAACTTGAAATAAAAATTTAATTCTTCGGGTAAAAATTCATCCTTTAATATTAATAAAAATGGAAGAAAGTTAATTTCAAGCCGTGTTAGAGTCAGAATATTAGTGTCTCCAATTTTTCTCTACAGTTTTAATTTAAAGAAGTCAAATTATAATTAACTTTTGTAGTAAAAAGTTTAATAAGAAATAAGCAAAAGTGGTACGGAATGAGCGATGCAATATTTTCCACTAGATTATGGAGAAAAAGTATTTGCATAAAGAAAATTGATAAAAATTTCACGCTTTTTATTTTTGTCGACATATTTCCTGATTCTCGGCTTCAGAAAGAAAGAGATGTATTTTCATTTCTGTGTTATGTAGCTTTGAACACGATGGAAATGCTTTTATTTGTCTTTTCAATGATGAAATGTCATCGTAAGTTTACCATAGACGTAAAAATGAAAAAAAAGCCGTATATTATTATTAACTTAAGTCTGACACGTTTAAATAAAGTTTAGTAGAATATGATATATTTCTTGTAATATTTAAAAACACTTTCTTTTTCTGATTAGATGGGAATTGTGCTGTTCAAGCCCTAATCACCTTAATAGTTAGATAGGTTCCCTGCATTTGCTGGTTCCTGTCAGCTTAAACAGATTAGATTCTTAACAAAACTACATATATTATTTTTTTTTTAATTTAAAAAATGAAAAATAAACTGATGAAGCTTCTGGCCAGAGGCAAAACGGTTTTGTACTAAATTGCCCGTATTGTTTTATTTATCCGCAGAATACTAAACCCAAGGAACAAAAGGAATAACATAGATCAAGAACCTTCCTATTCCATATATTGGGATATAAGGTAATTTCTGTATAGTTTTCTCAAAGAAAATCTATTTTTTTAAAGTTTCCATAAAAAATTCTGTTGTCAATTCTCTGCACTTTCCCACAAAGTTCTTTTTTGAATTGATCTTATATCTGAGATTTACGTGATATTAAATATTCACCACATTTTTATTCTTTAGTAATTCTGTACATTATGATCTTCCAACACCAATCACAATTTCTGCGAAAGTTTGTTGTGTTACTCTCTGCTTTTGGTTTCTCCAAACCTTTTTCTATTGCTATGGGTTATAAAAATGTTATAGAAAAAATGGAAACTTTTATTAGCTTTGTAGGAGGATTACTTGTGGTAAGAGATAAAAGTTTCAAATTTTGTGTGAGCTGAATGCACATTTTGAAAATACTTTAGAAAATATAGAAAATGACAGTAAGTACTACATGTTGACATGTCCTCATAACCTTTCTTAACGGACACGGTGGCCTAGTTGGTAAGGCGTCTGCCAATTCAGCTTGGTCAGTGTTCGGAGAGTAGGTTCGAATCCTGCCGCATTCAAGTGGAATTAAAGTCAAGACTTTGGCAAGTGCAAAAAGGTATTTATGTCATACGTAGTTTCAGAGCCGGCCCGAGGGCAGTTTTAGATTGGATCGAGAGCCAATTATGGCGCCCCTTTGATTAGCCCTATTTTAGAATGGAGCGAGATCCAATTATGGCGCCCCTTTGAGTACCCTAATATCAGTTATGTGTGCAAGTATGAAACTTGGAAGATCTCGACATCTTAATTATTCTTTTTGTTTCTAGAATAATTTGGTGTTAATTAAAAATTCTATAAAAATTAATAATTTTTGAATTTTGTAAAAATTTAAGTTAAAAACTGTCAAATTCTAATCTAGTTAGCTATGACTTGGGCTTTTATAAAAACTATTTCTCGCTGTCAAGCGAGGCTTTTTGCTTAAAACTCTTGAACAGTTCACGTCGCTCTGCATGACTAAAAACAAACGAAGTCAGGTCAAAGCAACACTGATAAAAAAATAAAAATCATTACCTGTCAAGAAGTGACGCTATTTTTCAAGAAAAAAGAAAAAACTTTTAAATCAAGAGAGGAAGCCACAATTATCCATCTTGTCCTGCATCCCGATTAATAGATCCAGAGTATCCTGATCGAATTATATATATCCTGACTAAATTTATCTAGTTTCCGTTTTGAAAAACATTCCATTTGTATTTTTTAAGAACATCCATTTAACAACAATAACTGTGGGAATAAGGAAGAGTTAGTCTTAAAGAAAGGTACCAATTTTCATTAAATATCGATATTTAAAAACATTTTAAAACAATAAAAGGCCATAACTAATTTTTCTAAGGTTAAAAATTACTTAACCTATAAATAACTTAGTTTAGAGTATTGGAGAATAAGGTGAGAAAAGAACAATAAATTTCACTCGTAACTGTTAATTTTTCTTTGTAGTAAATAAAAATACACTTACTTTATTCGACCAAATATTTAGTGCACATTCAATTAAAAGGTTTTTCGTTACTGATTTTTTTTATGTTATTTATAAATGTTTATGAATTTATCTCAGTAGTCGTTATTATTGATTTTAAAATTACAAGCCAATTAGAAACACCTGAGGTTGAGAATCTCTACTCTGTATAGTAGATGGCGCCCAATGCATTCTGTCAACCGTAAGAATTTAAGTAATTAGAAGTAAATTAAATTAAATAAAAAAGGAAAAGAGCTGTAGTCGAGGTTAGTTGATTCAAAAATAAAACAACAAAATTTTATAGGTTATGTACTAAAATTTAAAATAAAAAGTCAATATAAATAAATTAAACATATGAAAGTAGGTACTAAAACACTTCCCCAGACTTAAAACTTTGAGATATGGAAAGCGAAATAGAAAAACCCCTACCCCGGTTCTTCCACACCCCGCCACTGTATAATTCTTAATTTTAAATGCGGTATCGTCAGCCGGACGTAAATCACCCGCAGCAAAAGACAAATTTGTTCGTCCTATTAAATTTGGATGATCCGATCAAATGGTAATACTTGTGGTTAAACCCGAAATGAATATAAAACAAAAGTCCCAAGAGAAAACTGGAAGCAGCGGCAACGAATTTGCCACGGAAATATTGTTGAGGTTGTTTTTGAATTAAGGTCTCATAAATTATTAGGGAGCCCTTTTTGGGACCGTATTTACCGTGATATTCGCTTTTATTTCGCACCGAATGCGGACGGTTTGTCAAATACGAGGGAAATAACATATTTGTAAAAGATTCTACCATCGAATTTACTTCTGTTGGCCTTAATTAATCCCAGGATCTTTGATGTTTGTCTTTCAGGTAGTTTTAATAAGGTACGGGTTTATTTATTAGCATAAAATTATGCGGCCCTTAGGGACTGTTAAGGACGTAACCACAAATGTATTTGAGGAGAAGTCTACTAAAGAGTTGGGTAATTTCTCGCGAAATCCTCTCAATGGATTATTGGCTATTTCTTTTTGTAAATTCACAGTTTCTTTAGTATTGGGTTGGGATTTCACTTCATTTTCCTTATCTTTACATTATTTTAGCAACTTTTTACTAAAAAAAAAATTTAAAGTCCCCCTGTATTATTTTCGTTTACATAAAATATACGAAAATAAATTTCTGACACATATGAGGTCTAAAAGGTAGATATTTAAAATATATTTTCGAAATGCCTGACGATTTACATAAAATTGAATATTAATTATAAATTACCTGCGAGTATGCGAAATTTTCATAAAATAACCTTTTTGAAATATCCTGATTAAAGAGAATTCGAAATTCATTTCGGATATATAAACGAACGAATTTACAAAAGATCCATTCCAGGGTTACCTTTATATCTTACCAAAATATTTAATTTGATTTCGAAATAATTTTAATATTTCAGAGAAATGCTTTGATGTTAATTATTTGCCAATTTCAAAGAACATAATAAGGTTAGGGGTCAGAGAACTTTATTAAAATAAACAATAAATATATAATATATTTTTCATACCATCTTAAAGTCTAGAAGTCAACGAAGAAAATGACCACTAATAAAGTTAAAAAATTGGAAATTAGTAAACCAACTTTTTCGATTGAAAATTAGGCCTTTTTTTAAATTTACATTCGTATAAAATCGACAAATAAATATTTTGCTTTGAAAAAATTACAGCTCATTTAAGACATAAAAAAGAACGTTTTCACCAAGTTTTCTAAAAAAATAAATTATTTTTGCGGGACATAAAAATTAAATTCGAAAAAAAAAAGTTTTTTAGCGTTTTTCTCGATAATTTTGAGGTTATGTTGAAAAATAATCAATACAAAAGTTTTAGATTGTTCAATTATCTACAAACTTTTTTCGTTAGGATGAATATTTCAGCTAGAGTACAGGGTGACCAAATAAGAATGCGAGGTACTGTATCTTGGAAACCATCCATCGTAGAGGCTTGCGGAAAAAAAAGTCATTACTAAAATGACCAAGAGGAAAACCTGGAAATATTTTCAAGTTTCTGAAATGGCCGCTAGGGGGCGTAACTGCGATCTTGAAGCTAAGAAAGTGATGTTTCTGCGAATTCCGCTATATTAACCTACCAAAAAAATACCTGATCTTTAAAGTAGAGGATAATCTGAACCTTTTTTGTTTAACAATTTTTGCTATATCTCTAACAATAAAGTGGTGGGGGTATTCAAAGGTTTCAGTAAAAAACACCCTGTATATTCGAAACGGCTGAGCCGATTTTAACAAACTTGGGCTAGTTGAAAAGAGCTATTCTTGGGCTACAAATGCTATAATATTTGAAGTTTTGTTAGTTTCAGATGTCGCCGCTAGAGGGATTTTTTCGACATCTCGTCAGAAATGGTTAATTTTCTCAAAAAAATTAAACGCATTGGTATGATTTCTTTTTCATGAAAAAGTAGCTAAATGATGCCTAAATAAGCTCCCGAAAACCGCATCTCGATATCTTGTTCCTAACCTAAAATTTAGCCCAAAGAAAATTTTATACGGAAATCCCTTAAATTTTTATTTTTTAAACTAATTAATTCCTTTTATTATGTAAGTTGTGGCCCTAAAAAGGACCGATTTAAGGACTGAGTCTGAAAATCAAAACAAGTTAAGTCTGGTGATCGCGCAGGCCATGGAAACATACTTCCTCTTCCAATCTACCACTGTTGGAATACTGCATTAATATGCTCTCGCACAATAATAGCATAGTGTGCTGGGCAACCATTCAACTGCAAAAACAAGTTTTGACGTGTTTCCAGTGAAACATCTTCCAACAACAACGGTAATTTATTGGGCAAAAAGTCAAGAAAGATATTGCCACTTAGGGATTGCTAAAAAAAAATAATTCTGCCTCCCAGTATGCCACACCACACATTTAAACTCCAACGTCCCTGGTGCTGAACTTCACGCAACCAATGCGGATTTTCTGCAGACCAATAATGCATATTGTGCAGATTTTAAAGGTGGCTTCATCGGTCCAAAGAATTAGAAATAAAAATTCTCCATTATTGTGTGAGAGCATATTAATGCAGAATTACAACAGCGTTGGATTGGAAGAGGAAGTCTGTTTCCATGGCCTGCGCGATCACCAGACTTAACTTGTCTTGAATTTTCAGACTCAACCTACGACCAGAGAGATACGAAAAATCGGATACGTAATGCATTACGTAACATACCGAGAACCGAAATTGAAGCTGCAGTTTTGTCTACCCATGAGAGGCTTCAGAATTTCGAGCATTTACGGGGACATTACAAACCTTTCTTTTTTAATTCGGTCCTTTTTAGGGCCACAACTTATATAATAAAAGGAAGTAATTAGTTTAAAAAATAAAAATTTAAGAGATTTCCGTATAAAATTTTCTTTGGCCTAAATTTTAGGTTAGGAACAAGATACCGAGCATTTTTAGCCCAAGAATAGCTCTTTTCAACTGGCCCAAGTTTGTTAAAATCGGCTCAGCCGTTTCGAATATACAGGGTGTTTTTTACTGAAACCTTTGAATACCCCCCACCACTTTATTTTTAGAGATGCAGCAAAAATTATCAAACAAAAAAGATTCAGATTATCCTCTACTTTAAAGATCATGTATTTTTTTGTTAGGTTAATATAGCGGAATTCACAGAAACATCACTTTCTTAGATTCAAGATTGCAGTTACGCCCCCTAGCGACCATTTTAGAAACTTGAAAATATTTTCCAGGTTTTTCTCTTAGCCGTTTTAGTTATAACTTTTTTTCCGCAAGCCTCTACGATGGATAGTTTCCCAGATACAGTACCTCGCATTCTTATTTGGCCACCCTGTACATCACCTGTAACTGACTAGTTTTTAGTTTTTTCAGCCATATTGAATACATGCATTTAGTTATTAGCATATAAATTGAACAACTTATGAATAATAGAGGCTTCGGATCAGGAATTTGTACTATTTCATATTGAACGTTTATTTTTCCTATTGAAATAAACACTCTCAGATCTACTTCCTTGATAAATCCGAATATATCTATATCTCCATAATAATTGTGTTTTTTTCATGAGAAATATAATCGACGGACTTTTAATTAATGATAGTATATGTCACTCAGTATATTCAGAATATGGACAAAAAATAAACATAGAGCCAAGCTTTCATCAATGTTTTTATCGAAAATATCAGTTATGGTAAAGTGTCGATGGTTATCTGTCTTCTTTTTTAAATTGTTATATATATTTTTTTTGTTTTTACACACTTTAAATGCTAGTTTTTTACTTTTAGGACGGTTTCTTGTGTGACAAAAGAAACAAGTTTGTCAGGGCAAAAGTCGTCTTCAGTCGATTTTATTCCTTGTAAGTTTTTGATTCATTTTTTAACACTACAAACCCCTTTTGAGATGCACTTCCCTCTTCCCTCGTCTACAAACATTTGGCGAACTTCAATAATGGATTCCAGAAACAAAAGAAAATAAGGGTAAATACGGCCGACCCACAATTTAAAATAACTGACCCAATATTTAGGACCCGGTAGGGGATTACAAAGGATATTAAAAGGCCTTGCAAGATTTTAAATGTTAAGGACGGAACGCTTCAACTGGGCGATAGTTTAATACGGGAAAATTGAATTTTTTTCGTTTATTTAACAATATATTTTAGACTTCGCTCGTCGGATAACGGAAACATTTGCTGTATTATAAAATATGAAACGCTTTATATATTTTAAATTGTAAAAGTGTTGCTATATACACAACAGTCAAAATAAAAATATGTGCTATATTAGTTTTGCATCCGTAAACCATAAACCACGACGGTTTTGCCATTACGGTATACTCGATGCTCAAGTCAGCTTTACTTTGAATCCGCATTAAAATGTTGGTTACCTTTGATGTGCTTTTCAAAATATTTATGGCGAACATTTTATCCATATTTATGAAGCGCACATTTTAATGTACTTTTATAGAAATATTGTGACAGAACTTTATTAAAATTTTACAGATAATTAAGCACACTCATGCAAGTAAATAGAAGCTTTTATACTTCATTTTATTTTATGACAATATCAGGATGTCCCAGGATGTTTTCGCTGCACTATATAATGACAATTATTTAAAAATCCCACTTTATTTGCAATCTGTAGAGAAATTACAATAAGCAATGCCACGACTAAATATTTCCCTAAATACTTTTCGTGGAATTATGTATAATCCGCTTTGGATGCCGGTCAACCACAGTGGAGAATGGTCGTGGGTTGTTAAAAGATCTTAATTCAAATGGGCGCCAGGAGATTAGATTTCCCACATCCAAATTTTACTAATTTTAAATACCCAACCTCCAGAATAAGCTAAAACTATTCCCCCTAATTTCCTTGGGTATAATCCCTTCAAAGTATGTACTAACCTATGCTTATCAGTCAGTAAGGTTTAGATCATTAGCATATGAAATTAAACAATTATTAAAAATACTATTAAAATGCTTGGACAACCACGATCTGTCCGAAAATACAAGGTATCCTGTAGTCCAAAAATAAGGAAATTGCTCGTCAATCCCAAAACAATGGTACGGAAAAATCCCATAAAATCGGCGATTTCCAAAAGCTTCGCTAATATCACGACACAAAACTATCTGCCTCAAAACGCCGGGCTTCTCCAATTATCAATTCATCCTCTCGAAAAAATCCGGAAATACCCCTAGGCGCATGACTTAATCCAGAAAACGTCACATCCCGACCTGTTTACCAACATAAATATAAGTGACTGAGGACCTCTCCCCGAAATTAAACTAGTGCAAAATTAGTGGTGGCTATACGAAATCGACGAGGCCCAACTAGAAGAAGAGCCTGAAGTCAGAATTTTGACAGTGACACATAACCCACGATTTGTTCGGTTGTAAACAAACCAATAATTTGATCGATTAATAGGAAAACGTTTTAGGAATCGAAATAAGAATGCATAGGAAATTCAAGGTATTTAAAATCACTAAATAATTGAGAATGCCTCAAGCCAAATTCACACGTTACAGCAAATGTAATGTAAATAGGCAAGATATCTACGAAGCCACAACGAGGCCATATATATGTCTCGGAAGGGACCCCTGGGAATGTTGACAACCCTGTTGTCAAGTAAGTTGGCAATCCTGTGACAGATGACAGACGACGTATGACAGTTGACGGAAGGGGCGTGAGCGGAGCCCTATGGCAGTTGCTACTTAAAATCTATTGGGCAAGTCACTTATGTAACGTCTTTTCAACCTCTACCAATTGGGTATCTCCATTAGATTACTTACCAGAGGATTAGACTGGTTACTAAGCATTTGGGAATATTTCTGGAATAGGTTGGACATTTCCTCTTTAACACTACTTATTTGGAGATCTTGGGCAATTACATTATTCAGTGTCCTATTATTCGTGAGTATGTGTGTTCTCCAGCTGTCTCCGATCCAGGTTTATATCCAAATATTTGATGGGCTCTTGATCTTGTAGAATGTGACCCTAAAATCAGCTGAAAAATATTGTAAATCTTTGAGCTTCGATGTTGTTAACGATGGCACATAAACGTAGAACAGTTTTAGGTGAGTATCAGAGTTTGGAATTAAATCTCTTCGATTCGTTGATGACAGTTTGAAATGGGAGCAAATGAAGTAAAAGTCCTGTAACTACGCTATTGTTAAATAGGATAACAAATAGTTCGTTTAAATCACAATGTGATTGTACCCCGAAACGTCCATGTAGCCGACGAGTTTGATAACTTCTTTTGTTACATAATTTTCCTTCATTTCCCGCACTATATCGTCGTTCGGGAGAACACAATGGGACGGTGTAGAAGTTTAAATTGATTTCTGGTCCTTGTCGCTGCGAGATGTACGGCGTTTGGCAGTTCGGTAATCAGAACCACTTGACCATGCCTGTTTCTAATAAATTCTCTTCCTTCAGCTGCCAATTTTCTCAAAATTAAACAACCATTTACGCAGCCGATTATTTAGTCTTCACTGAATTTACAAGAAATCAAATCAAAGCTCAAGGATAATTTCTATGTTTAGGTAGTTGTCTTCGAGAATTCGCAGACTTTTTGAAAAATACGAGTTCTGGCTTTCGTAAGCCAATGATGGCCGCCCTCGTTTGTAACAAATACCCGCATCGTTTGTTCGAAAAGTTCAAACAGTTGGCCGTGCCTCCTGCCAGTGACAAATGATGTGCCGGGCTCGAGCCACTTTGATCTTCAAGATTGGAGTTTCATTGCCTGAACAATCACATAAATGGATGTATATTGTATTGTGATCATTCATGGTAGAACCGCTTGGATGACTAACTGATGAGTTTTAATGTTTTAACATAAAATCCATGTATTATCCGATGATGCATAAAGTTCGAGGGGCGGAAGAATCAGAACCGGTGGTAGGTTTCCCATCTGCGGTTTTTCAAAAAAAAATTCTAAAGCAAAATATTTTTTATAAAAGAAATTATACACAATGTTAGTCTTGGTTAAGACCAACTTAATTTTAGATTTGGTAACAAATAAATTGGCAACAATGGGCCCGCTAAGTGGCCTAAAGATTACTTGATTTTACCCCCATATACCGGGTGACAATGAGACTAGGGCCATGCCTATATCTCCTTCACTTTTCTACCAATTTGAATAATATTTGGTAAATAGATATGAGACACTATTTTGGATTGACAGACGTATAAAAACAAAATGGACGACTTCCAGTTTCGTCAGAAATGTCACCAACTTCGATTTTTTAAATGGAACACCCTATATATTTGATATGTTTTGGATTCTATGGCTCAAATTTTTTATTTTTCAATAAAATAATTCAAATTCTCAGATTTTTTTCAAGTAATGATTATGTTTAGGTTTTAACAAAAAGAAAATGGTATATATCTAATGTATATCGTTGAATTGGTAATTAAATTCTTTATCGACTGGCAAGATGGCCCTCGGTAGGTACCATTTGAAAAAAAAAACACGATATATTCGTTAAAAATGAATTCAGAAAATTTAAATTCCTGCTGTAGGATTTGTTATCGATCTTATTGATGAAATGACGATTACTATGAATTACTGATATCAATTAGACTAGATATCTGGTCATCGAGCTTCGCTCTTAATATTCAAATCTGCATTTTTAAGCAGCCCAATGAGTATATAATTTAAGTATATTTATAACATGACAAATTATTAATTAATTCGCGAAAATCACGGAGTGGGCGACATCTACTTGAACTACTGAAATGGAAATAAATAAAAAGTTGATTGGCGATTGGCTTGAAAGTAGGCGGGAAAATTAAAAAAGCTGTCAGTGTTAATTTTCAATTGGCTGCAGCTGTTCTTGACGTTTATCAACTGCTTGTCACAGAGGTTAGTTAAATGCATTAAAAGTTGCCTAGTTTCTGGAGATTTCACCCTTTTAGGGCAACATCTACTGACGCTTGATCTTCGTGAATTGTCACGGCGGACAGGCCCCGTTTCCGGGACGGGTAACAGCAGCGTGTAGGGTACACGTCCCGTCAACAGAAGATCGCTTAGCTCACTCTATTTATCACTATATAAGAAAAACTCTATGTTCAATTGATTTTATTATTTATTGATCTGCAGTGAAGGAAAATTATAGGTCTGGTATTCATACTTGGGTAAAAACCTCCACAAAAACCTGTGACCAGACTCTCGACGTGTGGCAGATATTGATATCATATTTTTTCAAAGTTTTTCAGTTACAAAAATAGTTCATTCGTACATTACATTACAATTTGTTCTTGGAAAATACAAAGTCACAATCAACCTTAAAATGTACTATGAAAATAAAGAATTTTAAATGTCTCTTTAAAGTTTCTTGTAAAATAAAAAATTGAAATCTATGTTAATAGTACACGTGTACAAGCATTCATTCTTTTCTCTATCTCTCTATGATAATGAAAACTTAAATATTAAAACTGTCCGCATAATAAAATAGTAGCCGTAAGGGGTAGTCTCACACTATCGGGGAAGGGAAGAACCTTTATCCGATGTGCATAAAGCATTTCCACCCGCCAAAAAAAAGATTAGCTTTAGGTTAGGTTAGATCTTTGTAATAAATAAAGAAAAGTACGATACGTGTGATATTTTGACATTTGTTACATTCTGACAGGTGTCATATTTTGACATTTGTTCATTTTGAGATTTGTTTAACAGTTGTCACGTTTTTACAGATGTCACATTTTGACAGTGTCCATTTTAACAGTGTTACTCAACGTTCCTATAAATATTTACCTAAACCCATGAATTCTGAAATTGAATTGGCAACGTTGTATTTTCAACTTTGAATTTATGAGATGGCTGTCATTTGACAAGCAAATTATTTATGTCCGTCAAATGAACCTTTCCTTTTTTATACTTTTCAGGTTTATTCTGGTTATAAATTGCTACTTGGGCATTTGTAGAAAAGTTATGTATGCGTTTGTACTGGAAAAATATGTTAAATAATCGTTTCAACGCACTGAATTTATTTGACTTGGGAGTGAGTATCCCAACATATATTTTTTCAAAAAAAAATGTGAAAAATATATAGATTTTATCATGTTGTATAGCATCTGTGAAAATTTCCCAGTCGGCCCCATTTTCTTAACGTTTACCCAGAGATGTGCGTGTCAGTAGTTGTCAAAATTTGTAGGTCATTATGGATAAAAAGCGGCAAATTTAAAATTGAATTCTTTCAGATTGAAACGCCAGAAATTAAATAAAGTCAAACCTTTTTACTACTATATTATACAGAAGAAAGGAGTGCAGTATTTAATTTGCAGAACGTAGTACAGGTTCAAGTGTTCAAGAGGTAGAAATTTTATTTTTACCTCATCCTGCAATGCTTATTTGTAGTTAAAATTTAAATTTTAATACATCTGATCGGCCTAATATAGTTTTTGTCTAGATTTAATCTTGTTTCCATGGTTTTTACTGTAATAAACCTGTTCTTTTGACAGATAAGTCAGACTTTATTTATTCATAGCCGTATCGTATGTATTTTAATTGATTCGGAATTTTGTATTAATATATATTTCAAAATGGCTTCTTTCTAAAAATATTATCAGTCCTCCTAAATACTTGAAGGCAGAATTATTAGTAATAGCAAGGCAACATAAAAACAAATTCAAAATATTTATTATAGATGAGATGGTCCGAGAAAAAGGAATTGAAATTCTCAGATTGCCTCCTTACCACTCAGAGTTAAATACCATTGAACTGATCTGGTCACAATTATTAAAAGGTTATGTTTTTCAAAATAATACAACATTTAAATTTCCTGATGTGCGAAATTTGTTTTTGAAGGCAGTTTCAGATGTAAATAGAGAACATTGGGGAAAATGCATTGATCATGTTAAAAAGGTGGAAAATTCATTTAGGAAAGTGGATATATCAATGGAAAATTTAATAGAACCTATAATAGTAAACCTCAGAAAAGACAATTATAGTGATACCAGTAGTTTTAGTAAAGACAGTGACTTTTAAAGATAGTTCTTGAACTAACTTTTTTTTTAATCTTTGAGTTTAGGTAAGTACTGAAGCGTTACTTTTAATGCCAAGAGATTAAGAAAAGTTTAATCCCAACATATAATCCTCCTTGTTATTTATTGGTTAAATTTAATTCGTTCAATGTTAAAGTGTCAGATGCATAAGGTTTATTTTTATTTTTTGTAAATAATATAACTTCAAAATTTAATTTACGAAGTGCGTATATATATTTTATATGCTGTGACCTTATTTATATTATTGAAAGTTATTTTGCAAATTACGCCTATGGAATGTGACGTTATATCCCCACTTTACTGTACTCCTCTCTCCTTTATAGTATATATTGCTATAGAAACAAGTTATTATATCTGCCGTTACTAGGAAATAAAACTAAAAGCTTAACTTTTCTTGTAAATATCTCGGAAGATCGAATTTTCACAGACATAAGAATTAGTCTACTCTGAAAGTTTTATTGAATTCTGACGAGTGGATTTCGAGATCCTCTGGACACACACACACACGTACAAACCTTGCTCGTTTAATAGTATTTGATTTTGACCTGATCAAGGCCTCCTGTGCTAAAAAAAATCTGAGAATTTGAATTTTAAGAAGATATAGGCATGGCCCTAGTCTCATTGTCACCCGGTATACCTAAATAATAGTTTTCGAAATCTCTTAAGTATAATCCAAAATACACTGAATTTAAATGAATGCAAATTTTCAATCTTTATTCTATGCTATAACCATGAGGCTATAAAATTCCCGCAAATTTTAGCAACAGGTTGAATTAGAATATAACATACATGGATGGCTTGAGAATCTTGAAGGATTTTATGTTAGTATTTTATTATATATTTACGAAAAGTGTATCGTAGAACGCGAGATTGAATAAATGAGGAAATGCGGATTATCGTTTGCAGGAAAATAAAATCAACATACAGGGTAATTTTTATTTGAAGTAATAATTTTTTGAGTTGAGAAAAATGTTGATATGAAAAGTGATTGAGTAGACCTACATATACACACTGTATATAAATATTTGTAAGTAGATGTTAAGATATACATGATAAAAAAATTCAATAGGAACAGGAACCATTTATATTTATTGACAAGGTTAAGTAAACATAGATTTTTAACAGGTCTAAAAAATGTGTTTTGTAGAACTTCATTCTGTGTTATAACTGCCAAATTAGCGTTTTTTAAGTTTAATGACTAAATTTATTGTAGTCATTTTGTTTTTAATAAAGATGCTGTAAAATTTTTTATTGTTTAATTTTTGGTATGTTTAAAAAATTGACTGTAAATAAATATTTGCATGCGTGATTAATTAATTTCAAATTATTGTCTTTAGATTTCTTTTTTCAAAATTACCAACGCCTTTGGGCGTTAAACTGTTTTTAATTTTTGACGTTTTATTATTCAGAAAGAAAGAGTATTTAAAGAAATGATTGTATCGTTCTTTAAACAGAATTTTTCCTCTTAATTTATGAAAATGCGTGAATAATAATAATGAAACAATTTTAATTGAAGGAGAGTTTAATCAAATCAGAAACTATACCAGAAAGTACTTCCCAAATCCCTCTTGGGGATATGCGGTAATTACATTAAAAATCCATGGCGGTTTGGAGAAAACTCACATTCCCTGTTTTATTAACTATATCAAGACAACAAATTTCTAATGGATGCTTGCGTGACAGTATGTTGAAATTTCGTTAAAACTAGGAACTTTCTCGTTATCAAAGTTTCAGTTTAAACTCGATAGGATAACTGAGTTTAAGATCGACTTTGGCTTTGTTCTTATTTCAAAGAAGTTCTTATAATACCAGTGAACTTTAATATTAAAGTAATTCTTGTATAATTATGAATTTTTATTTAATAAGATGTTCGTATGACACTAATCGAACGTACCGAATTTAGCGCATCTGACGATCATTAGACGAGTATGGCAAGGCTTTCGGGGTGTCCCACATTAGTCAGATTGTATTTTAAGCCGTTAAAATTTGACAGCATGTCAGAATAAGCTTTTTTCGGTGTCCTTTTACTCTTTGATACATTATTTATAGTCTTTACTAACTTTTTATTTTTTTTGAAAACGGCATTACGATTTTTACTAACTGTATAATTTCTGTGACTGAAATTTCCAATCAAAACCAATTCTGGGTCACTTCTTGAATTTTTTAAACTGTTTATTTAGCTTTAGTTCAGGTGGAAACTATTTATATAAGAGGATTTAAAACGTTAGAAAAATAAAACCGGCGAGTAATCGCGTAAACATCAAAATATACTGTTAAAACAGAGACCTTCACCTCGTAAAATAACACTCAAATAAATGAATCGAAAAATACGTATCGGTACTTTGAAACAAAAAATCGGATCTGCTAAAGTTATCGTGTAAAATATTTCCAAATTATAAATTAATCAGGAGAATGAAGTAAACCAGTAAGGAATTTTAATTTATTAGATTCGACATCCTAAGACCGGTTTCTGCCTTTCGGCTTCATCAGTTAGGCTTTTCGAATCCAATAAACAAAAATTCCAAACTCGTACAAGTCAATAGCTATATCTGCTATAAGATAACATTTTCCTTACTGGTTTACTCACTTTGTATTAATCTCTGAAAGGGATAAAAAAGAAGAGAGTGACATCTTGACTAGATTCAGTCAAAATTTAATGTCAATACTCTCTTCTTACCATAGATGGTAGCACAGGAAAATGAAGTTTTGGACACAAATCTGATAAAGAACATACGGGCAAACGTTAATAAATCACAGAGTTTAATCTGTCATGAACTTTTTTATTTTTTAGGCTCACCTGTCTTATTTTTTCTGATGTAAATAATCAGCTTTAAGTAATATAAACATCAGTAATATATAGTCCAAAGAAGTAAACAATTATTAATGAGCTCATTTCCAAACATCATTAATTTATTGTAACGGTTAACTAATTCAAATAGGTCAAAAATAGAATACAAAATTTAATATCTAACACGGAGAATTAAAAAGAAACAGATAATCTTATGAATATGAATAAAATCACTACTTATCATATTTTGAGTAATTACAGGACAGAATGCGATTCTAAAACAATGTTTTTAAACAAGTTCTAGCATATTAATTGTAAAAGAAACTATGAAATTTCACATAGCAAAAATTAACATTGAGAGCCCATAAGAGATTTTTACTAACAGATTTAGGGTATTTACTTAAAATGTAGCAAAGAACTGAGTAGATAAATTCAAAGTAATGTAGTCTCAGATAAGTCTGCGAACATAATAACTATTATTATATTAATTGTTAGGAGAAAAAGAAAATTACAAGCTAACCTTAAATTTCAATATCATGATATATCAACGTAATTAATTAAAATTCAAGGGAAATAGTATAAATCAGAGAAGTAGAGTTTTCTAAAATTAAAGAAATACAGTGAAAAAAGGCAATAATAATAAAGATAGAAATTTAAAAAATTATTGTTATCGATGCGACATCATATAAAGTAGTGAAATTATTTTAAGTAATTGACAAGAGACAGCTGACTTTAAATGGTAGTGACTATAGTAACTATCAACGTTAAAATTACTCTTTTGACAAAGATTCTCAACAACTCTGAAACCAAAAGAATTGAAATTGAGAATCTCAATAAAAAAAGAAAGGAAATAAATATGACATGTTAAATCTGAAAAGTTCCATCCTGACATTGCCACAACAGTTTAAACAAACTGTTAAAATTGCAATTTAAATTGACTTGAGTATTGACACAGTTGACCGGATTCCTCTGTAATTCTCTCAATTTCTCTAAATCCACCAGGCCAACCCGCGACGGTGGTGGAGCAAGCCCCTAACCCTCCATCAATTTCCAAAAATCAGTTTAATATACTGGCCCCGCATGCGGGGCGTCTCGTATAAATTAAATTTAATAAAGTTAAATGAAGTAATATTGTGTAAAATTTTACTATTGTCAGAAGGAGAAAAATTGTGTCTACTAAACTTTAAATGGTTACCAAAAGCTGATTTATCAGGTCTAGAAAGGTGTTCCTTAATTCGAACATTCAGAGATCTGATTGTTCTGCCAACATAAGAATCAGAACAGAAGGAGAAAAATTGTGTCTACTAAACTTTAAATGGTTACCAAAAGCTGATTTATCAGGTCTAGAAAGGTGTTCCTTAATTCGAACATTCAGAGATCTGATTGTTCTGCCAACATAAGAAACAGAACAATCACCACATTGTAACTTATAAATACCTCTGTTGGACAACAAATTCAAATTATCTTTTGTCCTAGAAAATAAAGACTAGATTTTTGTGTTTTGTAAGCTATAGTTAAATTTGAAATATTATTTATTTATTTTATTTACGGGCAAGCCCATTTAAGATAAAGATTACAATTTAAAAAGTATACGAACAAAGAACATATAAACATATAAAAGTGGCATAATCACTTGTCATACATAGTAAAAATAAAAATAAGCAGGTAATATAAAGGACATGACAAAAAAGGTTCATTTATACATTAAACGTTAAAACTCTGTATTCAGTAATTGAGTTTTAAAATGATGAAGGGAGGAGTTAAACATCTCAAGATTACTGTGAGTATTGGCTAGTCTTAACATTCTTGGGATGCAGCTATTAAACGCTTGGTTTAAACGATACAAAGGTACATGAAAAGTTTGTTGCTGTCGAGTTGTGCGGGTTGGAACAAGAAGATTTATTTTTGATAGAAGTTCACTACAGCTGCATCTGCTATTGATAATATTAAAAAGTAATGTGAGGTCTCTCTGTTTTCTCCTAGTTTCTAAGGAGGGGATGCTAAGAAAAAGCTCTATCGATTCATAATCACTGGGGGGGGCTCCCAGTTTATAAGCTATGTATCTCAGAAAATTATGTTGTACTTTCTCGATGTTCCTGCTATAGGTGATATAATGTGGAGACCAGACAGAGGAACAATAATCTAGGTGGGGTCTGACTAGTGAACAATATAGGACTTTAATTGCAGTAGTGTCAGTGAAATCGTGGGTTAGCCTTTTGATAAAATCTAACATTTTCATTGATTTATGGATAGCCGTAGGTATGTGTTGGTTAAAGCTTAAAGTGGGATCTAGAATAACTCCAAGGTCTTTGATTTGATTAACAGACTCCAAGATCTGACCATTTAAGTTATAATGAAAAGTAGTAGGTACTTGTGATCGATAAAAACGCATGACGTGGCACTTTACAGCATTCAAGTCCATGCCATTTAGGGAACACCAGTTGGACAGGTTGTCAAGGTCAGACTGAAGGCTGAGGGCATCGTAAATGGTTTTAACAGTTTGGAAAACTTTTAGATCATCAGCAAATAATAGTGCTTTGCCATGCCGGAAACAATGAATGATGTCATTAATAAATAAGTTAAAAAGTAAGGGACCGAGGTGTGACCCTTGAGGAACACCTGATGTTACCTGAATTAAATTAGAATAGTGATGATTTACTCTAACCATTTGAGTCCTGTTCGTTAGATAGCTACTAACCCATTGCAGTAAAACCCCACTTACACCATATTTATCAAGCTTTTGAAGTAAGACATTATGGTTGACTCTGTCAAAAGCCTTAGAAAAATCAGTATAAACAGAATCAATCTGGCAACCCTTCTCCAAAGCTTCTGACAGGAAGTCGACATAGGTAACTAAATTTAATTCAGTCGATTTCCCAGCACAAAAACCGTATTGTTGTTCAGTTATAATGCCAGAGCAGTCATAGGTAAGGAAATCTGTTATAATGTTCTCAAATACCTTAGGTATAGTACTGAGAATAGATATGGGTCGGTAATTTTTGATGTCTGACTTGCTACCCGATTTGTATATTGGGGTGACATAAGAAAGTTTCCAATAATCTGGAAACTCTCCTGTGTCGATAGATTTATTAAAAATGTAGAAGAGAGGGCGAGACAATACAAAGCTGCAATTTCTAAGTAGGATGGGAGGGATAATGTCTGGACCTGGACCTTTCTTAACATCAAGATTAGATAATTTCTCATAAATCTTTGAAATAGGAATGTGGTAAGAGGAGACATTAAGTTTTGACTCGATTTCAATATTGTTTAAGTTTAAATTTAGATTTTGAGAAGTGTAAACTGATGAAAAATGCTTGGCAAATAGATTTGATACTTCACCGCCGGAAGAAGCAGAAGAGTTATCAAGAATCATATTGTCAGGAATTGTATTATAGGATCTCTTAGTACTTACAAAATTCCAAAAGGTTTTTACGT
Organism: Crepidodera aurea; assembly: GCA_949320105.2. Lineage (NCBI taxonomy): Eukaryota > Metazoa > Arthropoda > Insecta > Coleoptera > Chrysomelidae > Crepidodera > Crepidodera aurea. The sequence goes on along the minus strand of OX439475.1, from coordinate 8,181,979 downwards.
TGCTTTTAACAGATGTTTCAACAGAATGTATGTAATCTAAATAGCATTCTTTAGATGTAATTTTGCATTGTGATCTTAACTGACTAAATATTTCATAATTTTGGAGAGTCCTGTTTTGTTTATAAATTCTGTGTGCAACCTTTTTATCGTTGACCAAGCGTCTAAGTTGAAAAGAATACCAATGCGGGAATCTTTTTATAACAGATTTCTTTAAGGGAACAAATAACTCAATTACCGAATACAATGCGTCATAAAAAGTAAAAATCATTTCTGAAAGGTCCTTCCCTTGAAGAAGCCCATCCCAATCCATTGCTTCCAAACATTGGAGTATACCCTTAAAATTGGCATGGCGAAAATCATAATAATACTCATCCCCTGGAGCAGCACTTGAGTTCGTCTTACATTGTAATGTAGTTTCAAGAGGAGGATGATGACCATCTGGCGGGATCAAAATGTCTATGGCTGTCATCACTGTAAGTTCCACTGGGGACAAAACAAGGTCAAGGATAACTCCCCTTTGATTGAACACTTTGTTGGACTGGAAAAGATTGTGAAACGCACATATATTAGAGACGATTTCGATAGCACCTTCTTCCAATAATGACGAACTAGGTTGAGCTGAAGCTGAAGAACAGAAGTCTTCAATATCCCATATTGCTGTAGGTAGATTATAATCACCAAATATGTAAAATTGTCTGTCTGGATGATGCTCGTTTAATATTGAGAGTTGATCATGGTGAAGTTGGTATAGATTAGGATGAGATTTAGGAGGAATGTATACGGCTCCTAAAATAAGTTTGCAATTTCCGTGGTCAAATTGAATGAACAGTTGCTCAATTAAAGGGTTAGAGTTGATAATACTCGAGAACAACGATTTCCTAACGGCTATTAAAACGCCGCCACCTCTACTGAAAATGCTGGACTGGGGTGTACGATCCTGTCTGTAAATGTTGTAACCATTGAGACCAAGTTCAGCATCGTTGATTTCAGCTGTGAGCCATGTTTCAGAAAGAATAATGACATCGTAAGAACAATTTGTAACATTAAGATATAGTTGAGATAGTTTTGTTCGAAGGCCTCTTACGTTCTGGTAATAAACTGACAGCTTGCCCGAATCTAGTTTTTTTTAATGATTGTAGGAGTGTTATTGACATATTTTATTGTTAAATTTTGCTCACCAGCTTGCTGACGTCTCAATAACTCGCTTCTAACAGTTTCCAGGGTTTTCCTCTGGTTGGGAGTTTCGTCAAGATTTATAAAAATCTTTTTATCACGGCTGATATTATGTTTGTTTTTGATAACAGCATGTACGTCTCGAGGGGACTTTAGCACGACTTTAAGAGGTCGATGTCCATTTTTATTCCTCTTCCCAAAGCGGAGAACCTTGGTATCGTTAATGTCAGTGATATTAGCTCCAGCAATCTTTGTTATTAAGCTTTTAACTTGATCAAGATCATCAGATATATTGTTCGGCTCAGGTAGGTTAAAGATTAGTAGGTTGTTTGCTCTCTTTTGACGTTCGTGGAGTTCATTAATAATGTCTTCACTACTCGTGGGGGTGTCATTCTTAAGATCCTTGAGCATTTTGACTTCATCTTTCAATGAATTTACTTCTGATCTAAGGCTATCAATTTGTCTCAATAGTGTGGGTACACTTTTAAATGCTCGGCGACAATCCTCGCAAGTCCTTTTTAGTATGACAACGGCACGCAGTTCTGATGCCCCCAGGCCAGTGCAACCCTCTGAGGGGTGCATCGTGGCATGACAACTGTCGCATACAATTACCTTATCACCAAGAACATCATCGCAGGTTACACATTTACTAGCCATTTGGAATGAAAAGCTTTAATCAAATCGTTAAAAGTTCACTGTAAGCTCCCAGACTATTTTTAAATAATTAAAGTTTATTGATGTTGTTATCAGTAACAGGTTTTTGTAGATACTTTTTGCTAATATGTGCTAGATCGATGCAGAGAATCAACTAACAAATTGCATTTGATACAGATGTTGGATGATGGCAAATTTATAACGAGATTGAAAAGAAAATTCCGGGTTTTACACCAGTCAAAACGCGACAATTTTAGATGTATTATAACCACTTTAAAAACGTTAAATTTGAGGAGCAGAGAACAGAAAGGAATTAAATGATCAGTCTGAGTAGGTTTCCTAAAGATAGAGAAGGATATGGAATTGTTAAATCTAGTTAATGTTAAGTCTAAGAAATTAAGAGAACCTTCAACTTCAGTAAACGAAATGGAGGGATGAATATTGTTAATTAAAGAAAGTATATTTTCCACATCAATAGAAGAACCACCAATGAATGCTAAAATGTTGACGAAACGTAAATTTAGATTAATTTATCTGTAACATGTGAACATTTAAACAAACAAGTTATTGTACTTTCCCGCAACAACCTAGACCTTCGAGCGAATTTTACGTTTAATTTAATAGAAATTAACACGTCAGAAGTTGCCTGCGTCTATGTACATATATGTAGCCAAAGTAGCTCTAAAGATGCTTAGTTGCACGAAGGTTGAGCGAATAGATTAAACGTGGGCAGTCGGGAGTTACTAGCAGGTTAAATCCTGTTAAGTCCTTAACAATGTGTAAGATAAATAGGAAGAAATAACTGGATTACTCGTGCAAATTTATCGGAAGTTCTCTACCGGAAATTGTATACGACCGTATAATATCTTATAAAGGGTGTCAGGGTATTAATGAGAAGGAAATTCGGGAGTGTATAGTTGAAGGAAAAACAAAAAAGAAAATGGAAAAACCTAAGGAAAAAAACTATAAATGGATTAATGTATTAATTACTCATCTAATTCAGCATTAGCTCTAAAAATTATAGATAATATCAAGGAATTTCTGTGTGAAATTTCAAACCCCTAAGTTCGTCGCTGCTATTGCACCGAAATTTCAAAATATAATCATGATTTAGAGACTGTAATGAACAAGCTTTGTTTGGTTTCTGAAGCATTCGAAAGAGCACCTGCATATTCCTTCACACCCTAATGACTCTGGTAAAACGTAACTCGTTGCAGATGTTGCTTCTGTTACATTTTGACACTAGTTCGTGATTTTGAGTAATAACTTCTTAAATTTGTAAGACGAAATGAATTGGGAGGTAATAGAAGCTTGCGTATTTAAAATTAACTACGATGTGCATTACTATTCGTTTTCTTTGAAATATTTTTGATCTTTTTGTAACTTAATATCTAAAAAATAATAAAAAATGCATTTTTCCTGAGATGTGGTCCATCAACTTCGTTTTCACCAGGTTAGATACAGCTTTTTCTCTTAAGGAATGGTTGGTATCTTTATTTTTTCTCAATTACTCTAGTAGATGCTGATGACTTAAACCAGCCTTTTGGCCTTTTACTTTTCCTGCAAGCTCTTGGGAGACAATACGGAAACATTTGTGCTGCAAGTCTTCTAGAGCATTTTTGTAATTTTTCTTGAGCAGCCGTAGAGAAAAGTAGATTCTTGAACTGAGCACTTTTACCTGGTTTAATAAATCTTTTTCTCCACAACGAAAATTCTGAAACACTTGTCTCTTATGTATTTTATACGTATTTCATTCTTACTGTAACACCTAGCTTACTATATTCAATTCTTACTTTCCATGGCCGTGGTGAAAGTACAGTTTGTTACTCTGTTGGAATGAGAATTTGATACAAGCACAAAAAATGTTTCGTGGATTTCTTTTCTAGTCCTTTCGACAAAATTTATTTTGGAATTCACGCATCAAAACAAAATGTATTTAAAGATCAAAAACATTTTATGCAAATTTTTCTTGAGATGCCTTAAAAACTGCTGTTACATAAACATGAGATTCCTCAATATTACGGATTTAGGAGTTTATTTGATTCTAAAATCATTCGGTTTATATATGATTCATTAGACCCGTAATGTGCATATATCGACGTTCCGCACTTTTTCGTTTTTGCTGCACTTAGGCCAGTTTGTAGAATGATCATAACTTATGCTGGATATATGTAAATGGCTTTCTCATATTTATTTATTTATTTATTTATTTATTTATATAAGAATACAAACAGGACGAGTCCAGTACAGTATTCACTGTTTACTAAACTAATACAAAATGGATAAGTCCTTATTAAATGTTGCTTAACAATAAAAATAAGAAGAAAATGTATATTATACATATTATATAAAAAGAAACTAGTCAAGATGAGATAGATATAATTTTTTAATAGTGTTTGTAGAAGTTATCAAAGAGGAAGAGAAGATATCCACATCGGTGAGTGACGAGATTGTATTGTATGATTTACTGCATCTTTCCAGAGGAGAATTTAGATAGTAGTTAGTAGAGCTTTGACTAATTTGGAAAGATTTATCCCTCACGAGTTATAGGATGGAGTAATGAAATTAATTTTACTTAAAATTTCGCCCGTTAACGATTTTGTAGATAAAAACATGTGAAAGTTGATGTCTCTCGACTAGTAGTGATATGAGCTTCGGTTCTAGTTTGCAAATATCGAAGTCTGCATAAGTATGAAATTTTTTTGAAACATATTTTATAAATTTATCTTGGACTTTTTGTAATCCGTCGATATAACAGTTATAATAGGTATTCCAAATAGAAGAACCGAAGCTTAAAACACTATTGACATCTGCCATGTATAGATTTCTAACAGACTCTACCTCTTTGAAGTCGTGACAAACGCGCATTAGGAATCCTAGTACTTCATTAACTTTTTTTTGAAACATATTCGACATGTTGGTCAAAAAAGAGTTTGGAATCTATATAAATACCGAGATCTTTGACCACCGAAACTTTTGTTAAAAGTTCATTATTGAGGAAATATTCGTTTTCCATAGTGTCTTTATTCCTTGAGAATGTTATACATTGACTTTTTTTGTGTTCAGATAAAGATGGTTTTGCTGGCAATACAGAGTCAGACGATTTAAATCTTCTTGAATCAGGAGTTTATCGGAGGAATTAGATATTTCATCAGCAAACTCCAAGAATTTGATATTAATGAAACAAGAGGAGATATCGTTAATGTATATGTTGAACAGAAGGGGGCCCAGGTGTGACCCTTGAGGAACCCCTGAGGTTATTCTAGAAATAGGACAACGAAACTTTCCGATGGATATAGATTGGGAACTTTTGCTGATGTAGGAACCAAACCACCTAAGCAGATTGCCAAGTATACCGACTTCCGAAAGCTTTCTAAGTAGGATGCTACGATCGATTCTATCGAAAGCCTTACTAAAGTCGGTGTAAATGGCGTCTACCTGATAACCCGTGTTCATAGTTTCAGATATATAATCTATGTAAATAAATAAGTTGGATTCGATTGAACGTCTCTTCATAAAGGCATGCTGTTCCAAATTTATAATTGATTTCACATGTGCATATAGAAAGTCGGTAATAATTGATTCCATTATTTTTGACATTAAACATAATTTGGAGATTGGTCTATTATTTTTCCAAATAAAACCTATTATATTTAAGGTGCCGCAGAGTTCTATATTAGGCCACTTATTTTCCTGATGTATGTTAAAGACGACAACAAAAAAACTAAATTATCCTACTTAAGAGATTTATGAAAAATAACTAACATTTTTAGTATACAAAGAGGTTAAGAAGTGTGAAAAAAGTGGGGAAATTACTGAAAAGGTGTGAGGAATTAAGTCACATCGTGAAAGCGATAACAAAATCCTTTTTTTGACTTTAAAAAAGCGGATAGCCAATAATAAATAATGAATTTTATGACGATTTAAATTTTTTACAAATAATCCACTTTTTCTCGCCTTTTTTTTTTCGAAAATTTTGACCCATTTATACTTATTTTTAATTTTCTCAGATTTTTTTATATATTTGTCCCAAGTTTGTTTGAATAATGAAACTTCCAGTCAATCTTTTCTGTGACTCCGCCCTTAGGCAACTCATTTTCTTTAAAACAAATTCATGAATTCATTCGTTTGTGGAATAAAAACAATGTTAATGAAAAAATATTTCCCGCCCAAAAATATCTCGATACTGGCCTAACAGCCCATCTATGTGTTGATGTTTCTGTTTTTGCTTTTTGCCCAAAAGAAAATTGAATAGCTTGGAAAATGTTCGAGTGTAGGGTTTTCATCCCTGATTGAACCAGAAAGGGCTTGCCTTGCTTCGACTAAGGCAACCAAAAAAGAGATGTATAATGTAAATAGCGTGTTTATATTCGTTTTGCACTTATTTTGGTTTGAGGAAATCGAATATTATGGATAGGTACACTGAGAAACATTTTTTTTTTCGCTTTTTTTGTCACGAAATGGACCTTTTTGTCAATCGCTTTTTCTATCCGTTTCTACTGAGTTTAATTATCGTAAGTAATATCATAAGGGCATCTAATTATTCCGAAAAAAATCGAAAAAACACGTTGCTAAGTAATGTTTGCCATTACAATTAATTGTTGTTCACCCACCCCTCCTTTAGCCAGGTTACTGACTGCTGTCGAACGCATAGAGTGGTTTCTTATTTTTATTTCTTTTGTATTTAATCCTGCTTCTCTGCTGCTTCTTTAGTCCACTTTGAAAGTTAGTTTTTTCCCACTGGAGTGTTTTTGTACGATCCACTTGATTGTTCTTTGTTCCATGATGGGTTTACTGTTAAGAATAATTTAGCAGTTGTTATTATAGATGAACGTTTAACCATTATAATTTTAAAAAGACGGACTGGACAAAAGATAGGATTCTTCGTGTTGGGGACCAGCCATTTACTATCGGCCATTTTTTTTTCTCCACCCTGGGCCGTTTTATTGAAGAGAGGATTATATTCTACTCTTCCTAAAAAGTAGGATTTTTGAAAATTTTAAAAAATATGTAACTATGTTATGTTCTAATCCCAGAATTATCCACTTCCTCTTTAAAATAATGAACTCTGCAATTGACTGCTTCTCCACCTCTCCAGGCAAGTTCTACTGAAGCGATATGGTAAAATTTTCGCTGGAGTCCCGCGGGAGTGTGTTCGTCCCATAATAAAACCATTGCATAATATTCTTCCAATTTTAATGAAGCAGAGCTCGATTTCCTTTTCAATGCACACATCTGCAATTTCCTTCGTTTCGCATTACGAGCTTCCCTACTAGACTTGAAGATAATATTAAATTATTTTCCACTTCATAAAATATATGACATGATAATTGCGGCATTTTAAATATCACTGGTTATTGTTGCAAACAAACATTAAATTGAAAATTTGGTAAAACTATTACTTTGAAATAAAAAACCCTTTCATTTGAGCTAAGTTTGATTCCCCCTTTCCATTTAATTTTTTTCATTGAGATGCCGTCCCTGCTTCTGTGATGACGTCACAGATACTCTGTATACCTCAGATGAAATTACTGTAGGTTCCAAAAAGATTACCCAATTTTAAAAAAAATCTATTCGTTAGTTCCTGAGTTATAGCCTGTAAAAAAATCTTGGGACACCCTGTATATCTGGAAAATGGGAGGTCAAAATATTTAAAATTTAAAAAAGTTGTCAATAACTTTTTTAAAAGATATGTCGAAACTATTTTCAGCACCACAAAATTTTCCTCACTCACCAAATTGTTAGTTAAAAATGTGTGTGAAAATGGAATAAAAAATGGGAAAAGCTAGCACGCTGTTTCGACTAGGGTAGTTTCATACACAGCTAAAGAATAATCACATAATAAAAATAGAAGCGTATATCGTTGTTTTGGTTCATTTTATATTTTATATCTTTATTTTGTGATGTTTCTATATTAATGACATTAGAGTTGACTAAACAGAGATGCCATAATTCAAGGTCTTTTTTTCGAGGATTATATTTACCCCCAATAATTTGTTTGTTTATTTATCTTGTCACAGGAGGTTTAGAAGGTTAATTTGAATTTCAGCAGGTCCTTTTTTATTAATGGCTGTTTATTATCTGTAACATTCTAGTCCCAAATATAAATTTTGTTTTCGTAGTTACGTTTTTCAGGATTTTTTAACTTTTTTACAAGATGAAAATCATAATCTAATACAAAGAAAGACGCGTTTCGCTTTTAATCAAAGCTTGTCTAGAAATACTTGACATTTCATAGCATCTTCGACGAACAAAAGATACTTTATGTAATTTGATAAATAACAAATTAGATTAAATTGCAATCAAGGAAAAACGCACGTACTTGTTATCAATCTTTGTTACAGACGAGCAAACAGGTGCCACGCGATCCAATTTGCTGTTTTTGCTTTTTCACAAAATATAAAATAGAACAAGAAACTCCCAGGACACTTAACCTATATTTTACTTGTGCTTATCTTTATTGGTCCCCAATTCAATAAGTATTTTTAGGTAATGATAGTAGGTGGTTGGTGTAACGTGGGAAATAATATTGTTACTTTAGGGAAACGAAAACAGAACCACTCTAATCTACCTCTAAACAACGACATTCGATACGTATTGAACCAGCGGTGGAACTGCTTACAAGAAAATGACCTTTGAAATCATAAAAAAACTAAATAAAGAACTAAAACAGTTTTTACATGAGCCCAAACTTCAAAGACGCCTTCTCGATCTAAAATCAATCAATACCTTCAAACATTGTGATCAAAGAGACAATAAATAAATCAAGGAATGTCAATAAACTAATTTTTCTACAAACACTATCCAAAGTAGGCTTTTGCACATTCAAATCTAACTTTAGAGTTGATGTTTTGCGCGATCTGTCATAATTTGACATTGTTGGCGTTCTAAAGCGCCAAAGTTCCTTTTTTTAGTTGAACATCTAATATTTTAAGAAATTCAAATTATTAATTATGCTTTCAATCTGCACTTAAATATGCAATACAAAATACACCAAATATAGGCTTTGCTGGTCAAGTTAGCTGTGCCTGTCAAACATTGTAGTAAACTTCGAATTCGATAATATTGCGTGTGTATCTAGTTGTCAATTTATTGTACTTTTAATTACTAAAAATTATGAATGTAAGTGTGAGACACTCAAATACACCTCTAGAAATTGTTAAGGCAACAAGAAATGTTACATTAAATTGGCGGTTGGTGTGAGTCAAGAAAAATTAGAAAGTATTCAGAAAATATACTCTTAACTATATATTTTTTATATAAATACTAAAATAATAATAATTCATTCTATATTAAGTTCCCGCCGTCACTGATCTCTTTCCCGAGTTGCAATAAAGACATTTGGCCAAATAGACAAAATTCCCAGTGCAAGTCCCTGTTTTTCTGATCCCGTGCGGGTTATCCCGTTGTCTGAAGTAAAAGTTGCCGAGCAACACGATGCGGCAGCCACGGATATAGTAATTTTCAGCTCGACTGAAATGTTAGTTTCCTAGCACCTGTAATTTTCAGCCGCAGAATATGCTGTTCGACATCTAAATCCGTAGAAATTTGCAGGCAGCTCGAATTGGACGTGAAAATTTGATCTACACTTTTAAAAATTAATTGCAACACTGAAATACGACAAAATGTTGAAAGGTAGAATACAAACTGGTGTTTCTTACAACATATCGTAATGCAGTGTGTTCACAAAAAAAATTATTCGTGATAAAATGCTTTGCATGACTTGTTGATTCAAAATCAGGTACAAAATGTTTAAAACAATGTATGGAATATAGGGAAAACAAAAAGTAATGACTTGGACGGAGAAAAATATACGTACAAACTGTAGTGGAGGGCAAAATGTTCATTGATATTGTGAATAAGTAGCAAAACATTATGAACAATTGTAGATTATTGATATTCCTAGATAAAAAAAGACAATAAACACTTCAGATTTTTCACAACTTGCGCTTGAATATCTTCTTCATCACTACTTCTTTGGATAATGTTATTTCACAGAGGTATTGTTTTTAACTTGGCAGTCTCTTTTTCATCAAACATTATATGTACCATTTTAACAGCTGCTGGCAAAATCAGATTTTCAGCAATTGTGAAAAAGTATCTTCCTTTTGTGAAGAACGTTCATCTTTCTTTCAAAAATTTTACGGGTTTGTCTTTTTTATCTAGATGTTTGCTATTTAAATGTCGAAGTAATTTTGATAACCTTCTTTATCAACTTATCAATAATGAATAATACTGATCCAATAGGTACATTTAAATGGGGAACATGTTAAATTACTTAAATACTACGGAACTTCAACGTATGCACCGTCCCTTTCTAAACAGGTGATTGTTCTTTGATTAAATTCTTTTATGACATTTCTAATCACATCTGAAGTTACAGACTTTACATGTTTCTTTAATGATTCTTTCAAGATGCTCAATATTTTGAAATGGCCTCTTAATGTACACCTTTTCTTTTAAGTAGCCCCACAAAAAGAAGTCTATAGCGGTAATGTCTGGAGTTCTTGCAGGCCAAAGAAACTCCATGTACTTCACGATCACTTTACCATTAATTATTATTATTATTATTACTATTATTATTATTATTATTATTATTATTATTATTATTATTATTAATTATTATTATTATTTTCTTTCTTTTGGTTAAGTGGAAGAACAGTTTAAAGGTGTTTGACGCCATTTAAACTGAACTTCGCCTTTTGTTCTCTTATATTATAATTATAGTTACTCATTGTAAAAACAAAACTTTATGCAAGAGAGTAATAATTAGAATTATTATTATTATTAAAAGTGTGGAAGAGAAATTCCCGAATATTTCTAGTAGAATGACATGCTGCTCCATCAAGTTGGTACCATATTTTTTCTCGTTCATTTAGTGGTAGTTTATCGACAAATTTAGACAACTCATTATTTAAAAAATGTAGGTATCTTTATCCATTTATGTTGTTTCGGAAAAAGGTATGGTCCAAATCATTACTTTTTGTTTTCCCTATATTCCAAACAATGTTTTAAAAATTGTGTACCTGATTATGGATCAACAAGTCAAGCAGTTTTTTATCAAGAATAATTTTTTTTGAAATGTAAGTTAAACTTTTTCTCCATTTGTATAAAACTTTTTGGGACACACTGTATAATACTAATAATAATAGACTTTATTTATGGTTTTACAATATAATAACAACTATATATAAAACGGTACATGAAGTTAAGTGCATAAATAAAGTAAAAAATCGATAAGTGTTAAAGAACACTTGTTTCGAAGAAAAAATATTAAAAGCATACAAATAATATAATTAAATAAAAAATTATTACTTCTTATTAGCACGTTGATAAACCTTGATTGGTGTACTAAGTTTTAAATTTTTTCCTTTGGGAATTTTGCAGAAAACAAATTTTTTGGTACGTTTGACACCCTATGCCTCAGAGGGGAGACATTTTAGAACATACCTTTTTACTTAACACCTCGAAATGAGTTGAGGAATCTGAAGTCGGAATTTGTCAGTCTTATTGTGACTCATCCTGTATATAACATAATAATTACTAACAAAACTATATGTAAAACAAACAAAATATGTATGAATAACGCTTAATTGAAAAGGTTAACACATAAGAGATAGCAGATATATATATAAAAATATAGTTAGACTAATGCATTCCAGTTAACTCCCCTGTCAGTAATTGAAATCAATTTCAAATAAAAATATAAACTGTAAATTTATAATCGTAGAAAAAGTATGTTTATCACTCGCGCGAAACACGCATATCCCTTTCGTGAAGTATTGATGATCGTACACCCCCAAACTCTTGAGTTAGCGATAAGAGAAAAAATAACAATACATAAATCTAAACCGCAAACAGGGTAAAAACAATTTCCTTGGGATCGAACCCCATTTATAAATATAATAAATATAGCAGTTTATTTTACGAGAAGTCTACCCAAGTAAACTGAACTTGCTAAACCAATCGAAATTTTCAACAGTGTATCTGAAAATACATTTCAGCTGACTCAGTTTTAAGATGGTAGTGATTTGGTGGTGTCCTACATATCGAAAGGATTTTCAATTGTAAACAGAAGTTTGTCCGTAGGTAACCACGTCACTGCTTTATTCATTCTGATACATTTGTAAAATATAAGTGAAGACGATGTCTTTAAAAAAAGAAAAGACGATCCAGTAGTATTGAAGGCTAAAGGCTATACAAATTGCAATTATTCAAGAGTACCACTGATGCTTAATTTAAACATTAATATCTGATGAAGATGACATCTCACTTTAAAATCATTTAGCATATTCTTTAAATCACCAAAGGTATTTTAAGAAACGCGATAGACTTGGAGCCACAGCTAGTGGGAATTTGAGGAACGTTAGATGCTTGAAAAAGGGAACAGAGGGTGTATTTGATGAATTTAAGAAGATACGATGGTCAAAAATAAAATTTGGCAGACCCATTATTAGGTTTCGGTTATATTACATGATTAATAGTTAAGATCGCTTGCTAGTACACACGCATATATAATTCAAAATCAATTTTCTATAGAGAGAGTTTCACTTAGAGTTCTACAGCCTTCGGCAAATCGCCTCGGCTGCGAACTATATACTATTTTTCGCTTTTTGGTGAGATACAGTCAGTTTCTTAAATATCTCAATTATTTACGCCAATATCAATGTTTGGAACTACCTGTATCATCGATTGCGAAATATTGAATTGTTAATTTTCCCCTCCATTTAAGCCACTTGTAGTGTTTTATTTTGTTGGACATTTTAATTGGGTAATAAAAGTTTTAAATGAACACTGGAAGTTTTACGATTGAAATTCAGATTAATTTATGCACTTGCTGTCCTGATTAAATAATAGAGAGAGAAATAATTTAGATTTATTGTGGATAATAAACCATTTTTATTTCTCTCTAATAATATAAATTTTCCGAATCGAAAGATTACTCGACAAAGAAAGAGGGAGTATTTCGAACTATAGGCCTATTTCTGTCTTGCCATCAATTAGCAAAGTTTTTGAAAAAAATTTAAAAACAATATTAAATGCTTTTTTTATCTAAACATAATCTGCTGTCAAAATCTCAGTATGGTTTTAGAGACAATAAATCTACTAACGATGCTATTCATTCCTTAACTAGAAACATTTATGAATCAATGGGCTCAAGTACTCCGTCGATTATTCCATACTTTTAGACACACTAGAAGATATGAGTGTGAGAGGTACAGCGCACAAGTTATTTGAAAGTTATCTAACAAAAAGAAATCAAAAAGTGAAAATTAAAAATCAAGTAAGCACAGACACAAAAATTACATGCGGTGTACCTCAAGGAGCAGCACTAGGGCCTGTATTATTCGTTATCTACTTAAACAATCTATTCTTATAAGAAATAATCGGTAAAATTATTAGTTTCGCGGATGACACCATTATATATTACAAACATGACAACTGGTACTACCTTAAATTAAATTTTTATATTTTGCATCTATAATATTTCACATTATGATACGCATTTGAGAACTGTAATGTTTCATTAGAGTACGCAACTTTTTGTGTTATACGGTTGGTAATATGAATCAACAAATGACATGAATTGACATTTGTCTATTGAAATTAAATCTCAAATCTGTCAAATTTTAAAAATTCTACAGCATTGCTACCAACTCATTTTTTTTAAAGCAAAGTTCTCTGTGGTATAAATTTATTAAAAAATTAATAAAGTGGCAAAATATAAAAAGTATTATAAGCAACTTATTTCATATGGCTGTTATGACACTCGTCCTTTTAAACTTGGACTCGTGTCATAACAGAATGCCATATGAAATGCGTTGCTTAATGTACTATTAGAAAACCACATCCCCAACAAGTCATTCATAAGTTTCAAATATTCCGTGCCCAAGGATGAAGTGAGATAGATATATAAAAGTCCTGAACATGGCAACGAATTTATGCTGCGATGCATGGGCGTACCGTTACAGAGGGAAATGGGATGTGACACAATATATTTATTTTTTTTTAACAATTTTAATTTTACCGCTTACATAGGAAATTTAAAATACTAATGAAAATATATTTATTTAATCAAATTAATCGTAAAAAAATGTAGTATCAGTTATTTTGCTAGTCCGCTCTGAACACCAAGTGTTCGTCAATGCAGGATCAAGGGAAAATTCATCATTTCCTTGCAAATGTGTCGATGTTGTTTTTATCAGGCTGTTCGACTATCAGGCTATTCGGGATTGAGGTAGGAATAGGGAACTAACTACAAATTAAACACTGATGAATTATTAGTTGTATCATCCTGAAATAAAAAAAAAATGTTGGTATAGTAGGAACCTTCTACGTTTAGATAAATCCTGAAAAATATATAAACTGTTTTAATCTTATCGAACCTATAACAGAAAAAAATTAGTTAGTAAATATCAACTAACGCTACATTAAAATTATATACATTCATAATCCACGTAGCATTGATTGCTTAAAATATTCAACATATTCTCAAAAGATTGGTTTGACCTTTCACATTACATAACTTTAAAAAACAAATAAACATAGGTATATTACCTCGACATTGGTTGTGCATCTGTTTTCAAATATTTCCTTCCACTTGGTTTGTATTCAAAGTCATTATCACGGAAATGAAGAACAAATATAATCATTTGTAGGTATGAACTTCACTGCCTCAAATCTTCTCCTTTCAACATTTGCAGGAATCCTAAAAGTCATGTCTTCGTATAACTGTTTAAATGAAAAATATTACCTAAATACTTAGGTAGTTTGACAGAAAAACAAAATGTGATTTAATATTTAACACAATATATGAAACTTACATAATTATAAGTCGTTGCAATAAGTTAAAACAATCCTTTATGCATTATTAAAGAATTTATACAGTCGATAAAATACTAAATTCTACGCCCCTGAACTATGTTTATAACCTTAAATATAACTTACCGATGAAATGATAAATCGGGATTTAAATAATCCAGTTTGCGGCATACCACACATTGTTGAACCATATTTGTCTATTCAATCAATTTAAACCAATAAATCAATATGAAAAAGAAAATTTTAATTTAGCACGATATAAAACACATTAGTAAACAAACACCAATGTACTGAACATGGCCGACACAAATATACTAGTACCATTCTAATGGTTTCGCTTCATCCATAAATAACAATGTTTGATAGGGCTTCGTTGCCGCTTCTATCAAATTTTCGCAGAAATGGTTGAAACTTAAATCATGGTAAAGTATCTTGTCAATATTTATCTCGAAATATAATTTGTTGTGTTATTAGTTTCGAAAATTAGTGTTAACGTAGATGTACAATTATTTTAGCGAAACAAAATATCTCATTTTCCAAGATAATTTTTAAATAGATTTAGGATTTTGGTAATGACGGAAAAAAATATGATAACTTTGACAACATTGAAACTGATAATATAAATTCAATAACACAGCGTTTAGACTGTTACTTGTTGTTGTCCCCAGCCGAAATGTCAACAAACTCGATCTTATTGTTTTAAATCTATGTAGAAAACTTATAGACTGGTTTGACAGCAGATTACTTTCAATTAACTTTGATAAAACTGTATACTTACCATTTAGCAGCCTTGAAACATCTTTACCAGATTACTGCCTAAATATCCAAAAAAAAATCTCCATAAAACTTTTGTAAAATAAAGACTAATAAATCGTTTCTTTCTTAATCTTTAGTGGAGGTTTAGAAGAATCTTTAATTTTTTTTTTCAAGAAAATCTATTCGTTGTTTATAATTGTATTTTTCAGACACAACTTTTATTTCTCCAAGGTATAAAATTCATAAAAGTTCGATATGAACATCGAACATCGTACTTTTTTGCAGGCTCCCAGGGAAAAATCGCATATTTCAAACGTCTATCGTTTACAAGAAAGGAATTTGGAAAATTTTTCATATTGTGTACCGTTGAAAAAAAGTCGAAGCGAGACAGAATTTTATCACAACTTTCGATCGTCGATGAAGTGACCCCAAATTTTTTCTGGCTACGTCAAAAGAATTTGAATTTTTTTTCTCGTCTCGTAATTTTAACAAGAAAGAGTTCTATTTAGTAAAAAAAATTAAAGTTGTATTTATTTATTGCATGAATCTGTGGTTCCTAAAATTGATTCTGAAGCTTCAGATGACAATAAGAGAGAGAAAGGAAGAGTTTTCATTTGTAAAAGTGAACTAACCGTTAGTAAGGCTTCTGTCGATTCAGCTTGGTCAGTGTTTGGGGAGTAGGTTCGAATGCTGCTGTATTCAAGTGGAATTAAAGTCAGGTAAGACTTTGGGCAAGTGCAAAAAGGTATTTGTGTCATACGCAGTTTCATTCACGCCGGTAAACAGGCCGGATGAGATCGGATATCTCGTGGAACTGATAGGGGTTGGTGACACAATTACACACTTGTTAGTCAGTAGATCACCTGTATGACAAAGGCATAGTCCTGAGTTTAAGATGATTGAGGACCGTGGTTCGGAGCTCACGATAAGCTGTAGGTCCCGTCCAGTTTAGGCCATTAGGCCAGAAAAGAGACGTTAAAATTAACCAACCAAAACAACAAAAGTGAACCAATTAATAAAAATATTTTTGTGTAAATTTTCAAATAAATCAACAGCTGATTAGTCTTCGATCTTATCAGTATCCAAATGGGGTAGTCCGGTGCTTATATTTTAATGGCTGTAAAACAGAAAAATTGGAAAATTCTCATGCCAATAAAAGAACCATCCAGTTGGAGATAAGTGAACATTGTTTTTTTTTTTTCAAATTAGATTTAAATTACTGATAATTATAACAACAAACGGTGCTTTGTTAAAAACAATTTTAACACACTTTATGTATACATATTATCTAGCTCATTACTATGAAACTCCAATTGTTTTGCTAGGACCCATATATTACAACATATGGGCAAATTCCCATTTGGTCAAAATGTAACTCTATAGCTCTCCTAATTTTTGACATCAAAACAATACGTACCAGTATACATAAGCATATTTTATACATACGACATCCAGTGAATTTAAATCGTGTACTTAAAAGGACGCATTTCAACTATGAATAGGGAAAATGTAATAATAATTAGTATTTTACAGTTATGTTTCACCGATATACATTTTTTTATATGCTACGGGAGTGAGTGGGGCAAGTGTAGATTGGTTTTTTGAAATATAAATATACACAAAACTTTTATTTATTTATTTATTTATTTATTTATTAATAGGCAAGCCACATCAATTTAATTGCTGCATAACGGCTACATCCCAATATTAACCTCATACCCCGATTTTGAAGTTTTTGTAATTGTGTTATTTTATTTTTACCTAGTAGAAAAAGTAATGTTGAACAATAATCAAAATGAGGTTAAATTAAGCTTCTAAAAAGAGTCGACCTAGCATACATATACACTTTCTTACAAATATAATCAGCATGACTATTTAGTTTTAAATTTTCATCAATTATAAAACCCAAATATTTTATTTCAGTTACATTTTCAATGTTAATATTATTAATTTTTATACCACCATCTACCCAAACAATTTGATTATATTTATAAGATGATGTCAAAATCATAGTTTTTGTTTTGCTGACATTTAGTTTTTTTTTTATTAGAAAAAAAATTCGCATCGACCACGTGGTCATTAGCGATACAATTGGTTTTAAACGATTAGTTGGAAACAATTAGTTACAAATAGCAAGTTATAAACAAGTAACATTAAATATCTGGTCACAGAGCTTCGCTCTTAATATTCAAATCTACATTTTTAAGCAGCCCAATGAGTATATAATTTAATTATATTTATAACATGACAAATTATTAATTAATTCGCGAAAATCACGGAGTGGGCGACATCTACTTGAACTACTGAAAAGGAGATAAATAAAAAGTTGATTGGCGATTGGCTTGAAAGTAGGCGGGAAAATTAAAAAAGCTGTCAATGTTAATTTTCAATTGGCTGTAGCTGTTGTTGACGTTTATCAACTGCTTGTCACAGAGGTTAGTTAAAGTTGCCTAGTTTCTGGGGATTTCACCCTTTAGAGGGCAACATCTACTGACGCTTGATCTTCGCGAATAGTCATGGCGGACAGGCCCCGTTTCCTGGACGGACAACAGCAGCGTGTAGGGCACAGGTCCCGTCAACAGAAGATCGCTCAGCTCACTCTATTTATCACTATATAAGAAAAACTCTATGTTCAATTGATTTTATTATTTATTGATCTGCAGTGAAGGAAAATTATAGGTCTGATATTCATACTTGGGTAAAAACCTCCACAAAAACCTGTGACCAGACTCTCGACGTGTGGCAGATATTGATATCATATTTTTTTGAAAATTTTCAGTTACAAAAATAGTTCATTCGTACATTACATTACAATTTGTTCTTGGAAAATACAAAGTCACAATCAACCTTAAAATGTACTATGAAAATAGAGAATTTTAAATGTCTCTTTAAAGTTTCTTGTAAAATAAAAAATTGAAATCTATGTTAATAGTACACGCATTCATTCTTTCTCTCTTTCTCTCTCTCTCTCTCTCTCTCTCTCTCTCTCTCTCTCTCTCTCTCTCTCTCTCTCTCTCTCTATGATAATGAAAACTTAAATATTAAAACTGTCCGCATAATAAAATAGTAGCCGTAAGGGGTAGTCTCACACTATCGGGGAAGGGAAGAACCTTTACCCGATGTGCATAAAGCATTTCCACCCACCAAAAAAAAAAGAGTAGCTTTAGGTTAGGTTAGATCTTTGTAATAAATAAAGAAAATTACGATACGTGTGACATTTTGACATTTGTTACATTCTGACAGGTGTCATATTTTGACATTTGTTCATTTTGAGATTTGTTCATTTTGAGATTTGTTCATTTTGACAGTTGTTACATTCTGACACGTATCACATTTTAACAGTTGTCACGTTTTTACAGGTGTCACATTTTGACAAGTGTCCATTTTAACAGTGTTACTCAACGTTCCTATAAATATTTACCTAAACCCATGATTTCTGAAATTGAATTGGCAACGTTGTATTTTCAACTTTGAATTTGACAAGCAAATTATTTATGTCCGTCAAATGAACCTTTCCTTTTTTATATAAAGCGGCAAATTTAAAATTGAATTCTTTCAGATTCAAGAAGTAGATATTTTATTTTTACCTCATCCTTCAATGCTTATTTGTTGTTAAAATTTAAATTTTAATACATCTAATCGGCCTAATATAGTTTTTGTCTAGATAAACCTGTTCTTTTGACAGATAAGTCAGACTTTATTTATTCATAGCCGTGTCGTATGTATTTTAATTGATTCAGAATTTTGTATTAATATATATTTCAAAATGGCTTCATTCTAAAAATATTATCAGTCCTCCTAAATCCTTGAAGGCAGATTTATTAGTAATAGCAAGGCAACATAAAAACAAATTCAAAAAATATATTATAGATGAGATGGCCAGAGAAAAAGGAATTAAAATTCTCAGATTGCCTCCGAACCACGCAGAGTTAAATTCCATTGAACTGATCTGGTCTCAATTATTAAAAGGTTATGTTTCTCAAAACAATAAAATATTTAAATTTACTGATGTGCGAAATTTGTTTTTGAAGGCAGTTTCAGATGTAAATAGAGAACATTGGGGAAAATGCATTGGTCATGTTAAAAATGTGGAAAATTCATTTAGGAAAGTGGATATACCAATGGATAATTTAATAGAACCGATAATAATAAACCTCAGAAAAGACAATTATAGTGATACCAGTAGTTTTAGTGAAGACAGTGACTTTTAAAGATAATTCTTGAACTAACTTTTTTTAATCTTTGAGTTTAGGTAAGTACTGAAGCGTTACTTTTAATGCCAAGAGATTAAAAAAAGTTTAATCCCAACATATAATCCTCCTTGTTATTTATTCGTTAAATTTAATTCGTTCAATGTGAAAGTGTCAGATGCATAAAGTTTATTTTTATTTTTTGTAAATAGTATAACTTCAAAATTTAATCTACGAAGTGAGTATATATATTTTATATGCTGTGACCTTATTTATATTATAGAAACTTATTTTGCAAAGTACGTCTATGGAATGTGACGTTATATCCCCACTTTTACTGTTTTCATCTATCCTTTATAGTATATATTACTATAGAAACAAGTTATTATTATGTGCCGTTGCTAGGAAATAAAACTAAAAGCTTAACTTTTCTTGTAAATATCTCGGAAGATCGAATTTTCACAGACATGAGACCTACATTTTTTGCCGATTTAGATAGGAATTAGTCTACCCTGAAAGTTTCATTGAATTCTGACGAGTGGATTTCGAGATCCTCTGGACACACATACATACATACATACATACATAGAACCTTGCTCGTTTAATAGTATTTGATAGAGTTCAAAAACGAAAAGATGTTATTAAAGTTGCAGTCCTTGCCTAAGGCAGAGTTCAAGGTTTTAGGTATATTATGTAGCCTTCGCTGCCTTTCAAACGATACACATTCGCATAGGATGTGTTTAACAGTTAATTCCGTATCACATCCCTCACAATAAGGCTTCTCATCTTGTGTCATCAGGTAATTGTGGGTCAGCCTAGTATGGCCAAGTCTCAACCGCGTAATGGTCACTTCTTTATAACGTGATGCAGGTAATACACTTATAAGCGGTTTAACTTCACGAAGTTTTGAAGTTGAATTATTCCATTTACTTTGCCACGCACTGTATACCGCTCGTTTCACTACAGACTTGAGATTTGTTATCGCACTAATATGTACCGATTCGGAATATTCACTGGTTATCGCGTCACGTGCACATTTGTCTGCTTCTTCGTTACCTTTTATTCCAATGTGAGAAGGTATCCACATGAAGATCACAATGTTGTTATCTTGCTTAGTTTGGTGAAGAGTATTTCTAATGTTGAGAAGCAATACATTAGTTGGAGGCTTTGAACCGCACTAAGTGAATCAGTTAGTAGAATGTATTTCTGATTTTGTGCTGTGGTAGTGAGGGTTACGGCTTGTAAAAGGGCATACAATTCAGCAGTAAAAATGCTGCTATTAATTGGTAATTAGTTTAAGTTTATTATTAAATAAATATGTTTTAGTGCTATTCAAAGATCTATTCATTTCAACAATCGTCTCATCCAAATCTTCATGTACACAATAAACCAATGTATAATCAGCAAAAAGATTTATACAGGGTAATCCAGAAACTTGGTTAATAATAATAATAATAACACACTACCCTGAGGTATGCCACTCTCAATCATAAGTTCTTCTGACAATTCTTTTCCAAATTTAGTTCCTTGTCTTCTGTTAAATAAGTAACTTTGAATCAAAACAATTCCCGATATCCCATAATTTTTCGATTAGCATAGTTCTGTCGATTGTTTCAAATGCCCTTTTAAGGTCAAGAAACGTCACAACAATGTACTGATTTCTATCAATTATATTTTTCCATTCAGTTACTGATGTTATATACAATAGTTTTAAACCTTCCCGGCATCCCAACACGTTTTTTTTTAAATTGTAAAAAATGTGTCGATATGACTCACTTAAATGTTGATCCTTGTAATTTTTGTATCAGGTTGCTCTACAATTTGTATTCTTTTCTCCCCGCTAAAATCAAGCTTTCAATCTCTACTGAAAGTTGTTTCAAGTTTGTATCTTTACTTAATTGGACTCTCTAAATGTTTTTGAATGGCTCGGCGTGACGAAAAATTTGAAAATATTATTGCAAATTTTATTTCTAAAGCATTCTATATAAAGATTTGATTAGCGTTGTATAAATATTACTAAAATAATGAATTTAAAAAATTCTGATTCGATTTACACAAGCGTGGGATAAAATTAAATTCGTTTGCTTAACACAGAAATAATTTTCATCCGGACCAGCTATAAACATTTTGTGAATAAATACGAGGGCAATCATATTCCCCACTTTCCCCCATGTTCCGTCACATCTAATTTTCCTGTGACCTTAAAATGATTTTCATCCAAACAGCACGAAAATCTCATTTGTAATTAATCTTTTTTGTTTCATTTTTTTTTTTTGAAAACTTGACAGTGACGGAAATAGAAGCCTTCCTCTTTAATTTTAAATCTCTCATTGCGGAAATGAAATGAAGTTGTGTATTTTTAGAAAAATTCGAAACGGGACAACACACCTACGGCGATGAACATTTTTTGACGGCTGATTTATCACGTTATTATACAGTTCGGCGAATTGTGTTAATCAGTTTTGAATCAAATCAAAAATTGATACGTCTGAATAAAGAGGATTTAATTTTTTAATCAGTACTATGGAAAATGTTACACCACTGTGTAATTAACTTATAGAATCTAAAACTACTAAATAGAAGTCTAAATCTTGAAGAGAATATGGAAAGGGGTTGTAGAAATGATTTTCTAAAAACAAATATGTGATATCTTAAGTAGTTTTTGAGGAGCGTTAAACTTCAAATTTGCGATTTTTTTATTTCTACCTGGTTGGCTTTGAAAGCACACCAATTTAGAACTACTTGACATAGAAGTCTAAATTTTGGAGGAAATGTGAACAAGAGATATAGAAATGATTTTCTCAAATCAAATATGTGAAATCTTATGTAGTTTTTGAGTCGCGGTGTGTCAAATTTCAAATTTATCTTTGTCCACCTTAAATAATGTTCCTACACAGGTAAAAACCTTAAACTAGAATCATTCTGTGTAAACTCCTAAACTGGGTTCAAAGTTACTTCTGGTGTTCCCAAGGATCAAATAGGGCCACTTTTGTTTAACATATTCGTTAATGATATTCAGAACTGTTTTATGAGTTCACAATTCTTATGTTTTGCTGACGATTTAAAATTATTCATGACTGTACATTCATTACAGGATTGTCGGAACCTTAAAACAGATCTGGACAACTTAGCCCGGTGGTGTACTGCTAATGGTATGGAATTGAATTCTACAAAATGTCAGTCGATTAACTATAGTAGAAAACGTAACCATATTGTTTTTATTGATTGACTCTACAATATCATTTCTGCTCCATATATCGGCTTCTGCGGAAATCAGAAAAACCAAAATTTAAGCCGCAACAAATAAATCCCCCTATTCGAAAAGAAACACCTACACTAGGACCTTGGGCAAGATGCAACGCAGAAAAGGCCATACTATTCGCGGAACACATCTCTCAAGTATTTACCTTACCAGATGACGCAATAGATCAGAACATCAACGACTTTCTAGCTAGCGACTTGCCACCAACTGAACCATTAAGACTAATCACACCAAAAAAAGTCAAACAGGTAATCTCCCAATTAAACAACAAAAAGTCGCCAGGACTAGACCAAATTTCTCCTAAAATGCTGAAAGAACTGCCAACAAAAGGGATTGTTATGCTAATTTATATATTATATACAGAACACTTCAAAATGGCAGAATTCATACTAGTACCCAAACCCGGTAAAAATCCTAATAATGTAACCTCATATAGACCGATTAGTCTCTTATCTACCATTTCTAACCTCCTTGAAAAACTACTTTTACAAAGAATCAGTCCAATACTAAATGCAATTCCTGACCATCAATTTGGGTTCCGACAAGCACACTCAACAACCCAGCAATGTCATAGAATAATCCACTCAATACACAAATCATTAGAAGACAAAAAATATTGTCCCTCAGTATTTCTTGATGTCAGCCAAGCCTTTGACAAGGTTTGGCATGAAGGACTTCTCTACAAAGCCAAACATACACAACCATCTCTATTCCACCTACTTAAATCCTATTTAAATAATGGAGAATTTAGAACCTGAGTCAAAGGGGAAACGTCCTCTTTATTCCCAATTAAATCTGGAGTCCCCCCAAGGTAGTGTTTTGGGCCCAATACTGTATCTATTGTATACATCAGACCTACCAACAACTCCAAATACAATAATTGGTACCTTCGCTGATGATACAGGAATAATTGCTAGCCATGAAAATCCAATTTCTGCTTCTTACCGCCTACAGCAACACCTAAATCTAATCCAGGACTGGACAGAAAAGTGGAAAATAACTATAAACGAGACAAAATCTACGCAAATTACGTTTACCATAAAAAAAGGACATTGTCCGCCAGTTTCTTTCAACAATATACCAATCCCTGAACAAAAATCTACTAGGTATCTGAGACTTCACCTAGACCAAAGGCTCACCTGGAAGGAGCACATAACAAAAAAGAGAAGACAAATTGATATCAGATTCAAAGAGTTGTACTGGCTCCTTGGTAGAAAATCTCACCTATCGCTTGATAACAAACTCATAATTTACAAGGCTGTAATAATGCCAATCTGGATGCATGGTATCGAATTATGGGGATGTGCCAGCAAATCAAACATATAAATATTACAAAGAACTCAATCCAAAATACCAAAACGACACACTACATAACGACCTTCAAGAACTGATAGAAGAAAGAGGCCAAAAACACCACCAGAGATTGGAAGAACATCCCAACGTACTCTTACAACCATTGCTGCATCAACCAGAAACCAGAAGACTAAAAAGAAAATTACGAATAGACTTCAAGTGAAGTGCTGGAGGTCTCTTCAATGGAAGGGATCTCAGCATGCCACTTTATGGACTAAAAGCAATCCACTTTAGTCCACCGTTAGCAGATTAGCTTATAGAATTTGTATATTCTGATTGCTGATTACATTGTAAAAATATATATATATATATATATATATATATATATATATATATATATATATATATATATCGGCTTCAATTAATAAGGCATTTTATCAGAAGGTTAACTCGGGACTTTCGTAACTTACAATTCTTTACTACTTCCTCGTAAGACCTCATATTGAATATGCGTCTTCTGTTTGGATTCCCCTCTATACCTACCATATTCACAACATTGAACAAGTACAAAGAACATTTTTTTTAAGACTCATTGTTGATAAATCTGGAACCCAACCTGCTAACGCTCACTAGTTTAATTTCCGTGAATTGCATTCCCGATTTCATTTGGAATCTCTTCGTTCCAGAAGGAATAGTAAAGATCTTGGCATTCTCTTCAACATAGTCAATTCTACTGTCGATTGTCCAACTCTTTTATCTCATATTGGGATTTCCGCACCAACTAGACCTATTAGAGACTGTGTTACTTTTTTCAACCGTTCTACAACACCAACTATCGTATAAATTCCTTTATCCCCAGGTCTACAAGATTGGCTAATCGACTAGAGATTGACTTCTTTACAACTTCTTCAGAGTTTCGCTGGCAGCTCCAACATTGTAATTTTTAAATTATGTATTATATGTATATCTTTGACAATTTTTATATGTAATTTTTAACTATTTGTTTTCAATTGCATTTTATTTTATTTTATTATACGATTGTAATTTTTATGGACGTGAGTCCGTAAATAAATAAATAAAATGTAAAATGGAAATTTTTACATAACTCAACTTAAAAATTGCCGTTTTGTTCATATCCTTTTTGGTGCAGAGGAACTAAAATATCCTTTCAGGAAGACCCACGCTTAGAATAATTTAGATGTTTATAAATAAATGAGATAGGAAGTTAGTTTTTATTAATACCCCAAGGAAGTTTTTGAAAATAGTTGCTGTAATATCTGGTCGTTTAAGGAAGAAATATGTGGCTCGGGGGAGATACGATGCAGCACTTATCGTCTGTTTTCTAGCATGAGTTTGTGCATTTTTAAAGAATTTTTAGCATTTTTTTTACAGCCAACCACTATCCGATATGCAGTTGTAAATCTAAAGTAGTGAAAGAAACTTTTAAATTGGTATGGATAAACAATAATGTGAAACTCCTGCATTTATCTCAATTATTTTATTCCATACCAGAATATTTAAACTTTACAAGATTTCGGTATTGTAAATTAAAATCCTTACCACCTGTTATAATATAATAATTGATTATAAAGAACCAACTCTCTTATAAATAAATCAGTTTTCACCTAAAAATTTTAATTTGTACAGAACTTCCCTTGAAAGCTTCACCTTTTCCGATTGGTATGTATTTCCAGCTGTGCCAAAAAAAAATAACGAAACTTGGCCTTTTTAACTCTGAAACTTTTTCAGACTTGATGTGAAATTTTCTCTCGGAGTTAAAATTTTAATTGAATTTCAGAGAAACAAAGAAAACGTTTTTAGGCTAAGATTCCTTTTATTAATTTAATGCACACTTGACACACCAAACTATGAAATATCGTTCATTCTGAAGTTTGAGAAACTAATTTCTTGCAAAAGGTGAGACAAATAATGTATAGCTTTTCATATTAGAGTTGGGAAAGAAAAAGTGTAAGAATAAAAAAATCATTTCTATTTTTGAGTCAGAAATGTGCTTTACAAATTGAATATAGTTCATACGAAATTAAAAACGTTGCGTCTTAATTTTAGACCGTTACGGTTCCACAGTGTTGCCGAATTGTTAAAAAACTAGCAAGTATAGATATTTTATTTTTTGAAGTTATGTTAAGAGAGTATGTAGAAATGATCTACTGAAGCCCGCTTTTCATTATCTTTATTAGTTTTGACTGAAGGTGGCGACAATGTGGAAGTATATTGTAACGGGTAACATCCCTGAAGATGTTAAGAATCAATTTAAGATGATGTTAATAAGTAAAATTAATAAATGTTTCTATCAGTTTTATCAATAAGTAATTCAATTTCAAAAATACAATCAAAAATAACAAGGATAAGTGAAATGAGAAACGTCAAGTTGAAAATTTTAATTTCATGTATTTTTTGTATAAATAAAAATGTTATTTTTCAAAAAGTTTTACGATAATTCATTAGAATAGGGTATCATGGTCAGTTACTGATATAATTTGGACTTTAGTAATTAGATTTAAAATCACTAGTAGTAATTATGAATAACAGTACCAATTATACCTCTAACTATAAAATTTTATCAATTTGTGAAACTTGTGGATGAAATTAATCATCTACAGAATGTTAATTGTGGTTAGAGGAATAGCAATACAAATTTTCAAAATTAAAAATGCCCTATTTCTATAAAAAAAAGGTAAAAATAACATTAATAATGAAGTCAATAATTATGAGAAATGTCAAAATTAAAATTGAAAATAAAGTTGTATTTAGAAAACTAGGTTAGGTAAAATAGTAATTATAGTGTTTTTAAAAAGGTTAATAGTGAAAGAGATATTAAAAAAAGAATGAAATTAATAGTGAAAAACATTTCCAAAATATAAAAATTTAACCATGTACATGGACTTTGACACAAATCAAAGAATTTCACATCTCAGCAAGCCGTGAGATGACGGTTTATAAAAAAAAACCAAAATTTTGACAAAATCCAGGACAGTCCATTATTACCTGTTGTCAGAGTAACATTTATTCCTAGTCTTGTGAAGCCGATAAAGCAGATCCCTGTTTTTCCTGAAAAGTAGATTTTTCATGTTGACAGCTATGACATTTGTCAAATTGTTTGTTTTTCTTCAACTCGCAGAATTTGAATTGTTATCATTATTTTATGGAATGATTAGGTACACCGAATTGAAACAGAATCGTGAGATATCCTACAAACGGAATTAATAACAAAGGTATCCAACATAAATTTTCAGCTCAAATAATAAGCAAATAAAAAACTGAATGCATTCAATCATTAATAAATAGATGTGCTATGTTTGCAATAATTTTTCTACATTTATTTGCATATTTATATCATAACTTAGTTTCAAAATTAACATAGAAAACAAAGACCTCAATCAAGGTCTTATTAATGCAGCAGGAGATTCAAATACAGGGACAATTACTAATCGAATTTCACAGTTCGTATTGAGGTAGCCATGCAGGATAAATCTCTGCTCCGCCTCTAATTAATAGCCCTAATCAGCCGGTGAACTATTAATAATTATTGTTACTTCCGTGTGATTGACATTAATTAGCACCACAGGAGGATATTTCAATCTAGGATTAATTTCCACCATCTTCTATTATGACAAACTATTCGGCTTTCAATTCTGAATATAACAGTGCGTATCTTGATCGCCTTTTGTATTTAGGCAATCCCAAAGACTTTACCATTTGTAAAACAGAAGTGAATTTGTGATTTGAAATAAAAACATCGCACAATGGAATTAATTAGCTGAAATTTAAGCGAGTGTTTGATTTTGGACCTCTCGTAACCTAAAATCTGTCATTTGTCATTCGGAAAACATTCAACAAATCTGACATCAGTCATTCATCTCATCTGGTGTGTCATTTGTCATTCAAGACCTATTTGACAATTGACAAATGTCACATATTAAATTACGAAGGTCATCGACGAGTGTTCCATGCCAGTGTTATGTTTTTTTTTAAAAATTTGTTGAAGTACGCACTTGATGTTGTTTTGGCTTTCTAACTTTTTTAGTTCGTAAAATTAAAATGTTCCGTGAAAGAAGCAGAGCAAACTATAAAAATGCAAAAAGGATTCCTAGAGATGATGATAAGAATGTAAAAATTCAGTCTTTTCACGTCAGTCTCCAATTCATTAAAAAAGATCTCATTTCCCGGAAATAAATAACATCAGCGTAAAAAAAATGAAAACCGCCGGAACGAAAATTTGAATAGAACGACACCGTCTCCTATCCTTATGCAATTCAATTTTCTTTTCGAGAGGAACGTACGGTTGCAATCAGCGATTCAAATTTACCATTCGAAAATATACACAATGGTACAACGGAAATTTTATACGGGGCTCCTCAAGGTAAGCTTCGGTTATCGATATTTCTCCTTGAATCTGAAATTGAATTTTCTTATTTATTTATATATTTTTGATCCAATTTAGGTACATACACTCAAACCGGGTACTGCGCATTTTTCATGGTGTAGAACATGCAGAAATAGAGTGAAAAGTTCCTATAAATATGTGCTGTTGTATCTTTGGTGTCAAAAAGGGTTGTCCAGGGTTATTTTCGTAAGGGCATCTAATTTTTTTCACAGGAAAAATTAGATGCCCGAATGGTATTTGACAAGTCTATTTCATGAGTAACATATTATTCTGCATACACATAGCTTACAAAACATACTACCTATTTTATATGCATACATAATAAATATATAGGTATTAATTTGAAAACTGAAGAACAGGTAATTTATTTAATCACAAAATACTACAAACTTAATTATTTATGGTACAATTAAAATATAAATTGCAATTTTGGTACACAGTAGGAGTATTGTTTGAAATCTTTGTTAACTCATTGATAACGTTGGGTGTAGGTAAATCATTAATGTTGTTGATGGGTCCAGCTGTAGTGTGAGAAGCTCGATGAGTGGCTACAGGATCTTCTGTTTTCTGTTTTTAAGCTGGAGGTTCTGAGGCGTCACTTCTAAGGGTGTTTATGATGTTGGAATAATACTCATTATCCATTTGCAGATAAGGCTTAATTGTGTTGGCTGAACTGTGGCCAGTAATTTTAATTAATTGTTGTTCACTCACACCTCCTTTAGCCTGGTTACTGACTGCTGTCGACCGCATACAGTGGTTTGTTATTTGTATTTCTTTTGTATTTAATCCTGTCTTTTCTGCTGATCTTTTGTCCATTTCGAAAGTTCGTTTTTCCACCATCCACTTGATTGTTCTTTGTTCCATGATGGGTTTACTGTTAAGAATAATATATCAGTTGTTATTCTAAACGAACGTGTAACCATTTGTTCAATTTTCAATCAAAAATTGAACATAAATCGTAATTTTCATAACGATTATTAGTATTGCATAAATCTGGCAACGCCGTGGAAACATGCCACCTCGCAAGCCCGGTAAATAACAATAAAAAAATAGTCTAGACACTCAACCTTGGTATCGACGGTTAGAATATTAGCCAGGCGAAAAACAATTTTTTTTATCCAGCTTTGTCTCTGGATGTTTCGTTGATACCGGCAAGCCGCGTTCATCGTAATTCAGTATCGCTCCACATCTCGTATAGTTAACATCGTAATCTTATTTAGTCTTCACTCACATCTCGTACAGTTCGGATCGCACAAATCGATGCGATCGAATATTTGCAACTTCAATTTCCAAATTCATTTTTTAAACATTCACTTCAGTGAATTGCTCAACTAGTTGAGGTATCACACTAGTTATTTATAATTAAATTATAGTACATGTTATTACCTGTTTTTATGTGTTGTTCTTGTTCTTCGTTAAAGAAATTTAGAATACAAGGTGTTATGAAATTCCTGATGTTTTATTGGTAATACTGGAGAGACGGAGGAAAGAATTCTTGGAAGTCCTACATATACAGCCACATTATTGAAATCAAAAAATCAAACAGGGTTTAAAAGGTCAGCAAAACAAGGCTGTACCGGGAAACCGCTGCAAAGGTGCTCAAATCACTTCACCATTAGAATTTTAAATAGGCGGACTGGACAAAAGCTAGGGACCAGCCATTTACTATCGGCCATTTTTTTGTTCTCCACCCTGGGCCGTTTTATTGAAGAGAGGATCTGAATAACCCCCGAGAGCTTTAGCTCGAGGGAGTTATTCTTTGATTATTAAAGTCCATATGGTCGAATTAAATTGTCTTGAAATGCAAGTTGTTCGAGATGAATTAAAGAAAATAATAGTCTCTATTTGTCATAGTCGAGTGATATTCAGGAAGATTATTTCATGAACCCCACAAAATCATTCGCTAAGATTGTCTCCAAACAGACTCCTTTCTCTTTTTGATATTTTCTGGGATAGATTTGCTTATATTTTCACTGATTTTCATAGTGGAACATGAACCAAAACGAGACATTTTCAATTGTAAGTGAATGTTACGTCAAATTTTGACCCTTAATAGCAAACAATATACAATCGACTAAAATAGCCGCTGATATTTTTTATTTACCTAAATATCCGATCATATTGCATATCATGTGACTAAATTCATGACTTTTCATTGGCGCAGCTATGTGTGAATGAAATAATCAGCCATATTTTTGGCAATTAATTAAAAAACTTCATTAAAAAAAATTGACGCCATCTTCAAAGAGCTCTAACTTCGAATCCTATGTTCTAAAAGCACATTTTTAAAGGAACACCCTGTAGGTAGGACGATCTGGTGGTGAATAATATCGTTTTGTTATTTTGAAGAATGAAATTAATCATTTTAAACCATCAATCGCTTGCAACAAAAAAGTTTTAGCGAAAGAAAAATTTTCGTCATCAATTTTTTTCCCAATTTAATCCATTTTTACCCGCAATACCTTTTTCTACCTTTTTTACCTCTTTTTCATATCAGCACTATTCCGTATAATAAAGCCGCGTTTAATCATACCGAAAAACATCCAATAAATTTCGAGAAACTTCGCGTTGTAATCCAAGGATATTTATTCTCGCAGCCGCCTATTTCAAAGTTGGCTTTAAATTATAATCTCTAAACAACAAAAACCAATTAATACATTTCAACATTTGTACAACGTTTATTAATCTTGAAGGGTTAAATAAATGACATGAGTATTAATAATATGCCCTGGGAGGTGAATGTTTAGGAAGCAACTGCGTTGACTGAAGAGATGAAATCAAATCTTAAACGATTTACCAAAGATAACTCAGGCTTAATAAATGATAGGAAGGACGAAGCATGTCCTTCAACATACGTTTATTTGATTTATAGGGGCATAGAGCAAGGGTGAATCCTTCATGCGGAGTTAAGGGGGTTAAGTGGATAAAATTTTAAAAATTAATTCCCTGTACCGGCCTCCAGAAATTGACTTATTTAAGATTAGGTTTAGAGATTTTTTCTCTTAATCCACACAAAAAATCTAAAAAAAAAAGATGTATGTAGATGATATTGGTACCTTTATTTATATAGCGAAAATTCAAAGTATGTAGGCTACAAGTTCTCCTCAAAAACTATTTCGATTTGTAACATCCTTTCCAAATATCCAGACCAATCTATGTGCTAATGGACATTCCTACTCAATTCCTTTATAATGCAATGAATATAATTAAACCGTTTAATTAAATTAATTAATCTTCACTCTAGACCCGGGTGAGTCCTTATTTTATTTTAATTACAATTTTCCCAGAAACCCCTTTCAATTATTAATTGCAATTTTGTGGAAAAAGCCGACCCGCATCCCCGGAGGCCTCCAAACAAATCCAGAAAAGGGAAGGCAACTAAAATTATATTCTTGCGTGATGTGACCCCTGAAAGAAAACAAGAAAGAATAAAGTTCTGTGTATTAGGTCTGCAATATATCCTAGTCGGATTGTCCATGGCAGGACGTCGGGAAAAGTTTTCAGAAAGGATATTTTTTAATTTAATTTATTACCAAAACTAGAGTATTTGCTGCAGATATTTTTAAGCAGTTTGTTTCTGTTTAATTTTCAACAATAAAATTAAACATAATCTCAATCCGACAAGATCGTATCAAATATTTTTATTTAAAAACATATCATAAATTTATTTTGTTACGTAGTATCTTAAATACGTGCATTTCATCACGTAGCCCTTTCAACACAAACCGGCAACATTGCAAGATATGCAGAGAACGAATCTTGCTCCTACGATCATTTCGACACGTAGGCCACAATTTCAAAACTTTAGAATCAAATTAATGTTTGTTTTCTCCAACGTGAGAGAAAAAGACGGACACAACAAATTACTATGACGGTCATTGCCGGTAAACAGCTCATCACGTACGACATAGATATACACAGGCGGGCCGCGAATTTTTTAATTAGTGCTGCATCGTCACTCATAGACAAAACATCTAAAACGCGCATTATAAATATTTTCTGAATGATGTGATTACTTTAATTTTTACTAATATGGTTTAGTGATTGTTAACACATACGTTTATTGATAATTTGTGCGTTGTTCGTTCATTACTTACTAAAGTACTTTTATTGTTAATTTGTGAGTTATTTCTTCAACATTTTAATAAACCGTTAAATACAAGGTGTTTGTTTTTGTTATTGGAGTTGGGAAGACACAAAAACCAAATTACAGTCCACTTAGAAGCTTCGATATAGTTTAAAAAGGCAATGATTAATACATCGGTTGACCTGGTAAACTGATACACCATAGGGATAGTTCCAGAACCCTCAACAGTTTCTTTTTAAATTCTACTAAATGTGCCTCCCACTTGGTGTCAAGTAGGCGATATATACACCATAAACGAGACT
Source organism: Crepidodera aurea (assembly GCA_949320105.2). Lineage (NCBI taxonomy): Eukaryota > Metazoa > Arthropoda > Insecta > Coleoptera > Chrysomelidae > Crepidodera > Crepidodera aurea. The sequence continues at coordinate 8,149,035 of OX439475.1, read as the reverse complement.
AATTATCATGACAGAAAACGTGGTTATATACATCAACGTTTACCAATATAAAACAAACTCTAGATACTAACACAGACATCCCACTCTAACCTTGTGGGTCTTTATCGGAGTGATTGACAGGAGATTTCGTCCTCTGTCGGTAGATCTGAAGAAGAGCCTTAGGGTGAGTGGAGATATGCGACAACAATCAAAAAGTAATTTTCTTTTTTTTTGTTAACTGACAGAAGCTCTGTTTTTTCTGTCTTTCGGGGAATTGAAATTAAGAGGAGGCATAATATTGCGCGTTTTCAATTATCGTTTTTGATGTAATCAAATCCCTTAATAATATCTTTTGATAACGAGTGGGGGTCATCAGTCGCGACAATGTTGTAGTGGGCAAAGATTTCTCGGCAACATTATAGGCCGGAGTCCCGGGGGTTTCTTTCTACGCTTGGGCCTCTTCCTTGTTGTTTTAATTGTTATATTTTGCTGTATAATCCTTTCTTATTATAGTAACTGTATCAATCTTATGGATTTACAAAATTCCGAAGAGATCCTGTTACACATTAACCCCGCCTATGAATCTTCCTTTAAAAGCTACGAGAGTTACGTTCTCGGTTTCTGATGTATAACCCCGACCGGGATCTTTTGGGAGTAGAATTTAATGTTCGAAAATGTAAAATTCTAAATTTGTCTGGCGGTTACTTTAGTGCCCGCTTGGTGCACATCACGTTTCTGTTAGTGTTGGTCAGTTTTCTTTTAGTTTTTACTCTTTCTAGTTTTCAACTACACCATAATGCTCTTTAGTCAACGTCACAATTTTTAAAAGCGCCACGGGATTCAAAATAAATTGTTTGAGGTTTGCGTCTGGACATTTATTGAATGAGTAAAATAACCTCTTGAACTTTTGATATATTTCATCTATTGAAGCTATCAAAAGAGGCACCTTAAATGGATTCAAGGCTACAACTAAATGAGAATATTTTCTCAGAGTACGATTTTATGACATCAGATTTTTTAAATTGTCCGCTATCCCAAGAACCCTCTGCCCAAGCTGATTGTCTGCCTGAAGAACCCTGGGCAGACTGAAATAGGATCATCTAAGACTTTGCAACAATATTTTACTACTCAATCAGGTGGGCTCTGTCTTCTTCAGAAGCAATAACCCCACCAGATAATATACGTGGACAAAGAAAAAGAATGTTAAATCTTAATGCCAATTTTCTTTCCTAAAAAAATGTATACGAGGTTCTTTTTCCTGTGTATTGATTCTGATGGCATTTAAGCAAGAATTTGAGCCCGTCCTTGTTCGATATTGCTTTCCAGCCTTTTGTTCAGAATGCATCAACATGAATCAATGAATATTAATTTATTACAATAATAATCTCTAGGGTAGGATATTAATAATACATAGATAATTGGACCCCGGAGTGTAATCCTATACATAACTTTATTATTACTGTGTTTCTTCTTCTTTATAAAATAATTTTTATTGTTGTTGATTTTCTATAATGTCTATTTAACTTTATTTTTCTGATATTTTGTAAAACTTTTCGCTCTTCACCAGCTCAATCCTGTTTGTGATATTCCTCTTTAAAACACGTGTACGTTTCCCGGATTTTTTTATGAAATATACAGGTAAAGGTAATTCAGTTTTGTGAAAACGGTCATGGCCCATCGATTATCATATCAAAAATTCATGGTAATCGTTTATCGATAAGCGTAAAAAAAAAGGAAGACGAGTTAAATCTTTACGGCATTGAATTTTAGTAATTTTTGTGGCCAGTAAACACATTACATTACCAAAAACAATAGAATTAAAGAAATTATCAAGGAAAAACCACTTTCATAACATCTCCTCTTTAATTTTCATATTTGTCATCTGTCACTTGTCATCAGGGTTGTCAACCTCCGTTCTAACCTGACATCACAGTGTTACCAACTTCGGTTTTAACCTGACACCTCTGTCAACAATGTGACATTCGTAGAAACCCTAAGGGCTAACCTAACTTTCACAATTAAAAATATTGATTCTACATGATTGACAAGTGACAGATGACATGTGTCAAAAGGGCTGAGAACCATGTTGACAAGTGACAGATGACAGGTGAAAAAATATTATTTAATATTAAAAAAAAAATAGAAATTTACATCATTTATTTATATTTTTTCTCGCTATATGAATTCGAGGCATGTTTGTGCGGTGTATATTCGGGAAACAAATTTTCCATTTACAATTTGTAATTTGGTACAAAAGGATACTAATCTGCAAAACTTTGTGCAACCAAATAATGTTCGGTATAACGGAGTCATAAATGCGACATTCGTGTTTTGAAACAAAACATGCAAACTTGAGATGAATATTATTTAGAATATTAGAAGCTTTCCATACGGGTATGTATGTTTATCTAATAAAAACGTTGAAGTATTTGAATTAGGTGTAATATTTTACGTATCAAAGTAATTGTCTGTATCTTTGTTAAAATGTATTGTAATTCTATCGAATTTTGCCCATATAAAATCTTAAACAGGGTTCCCACAATGTAAGCGAGAAAATTTTTCCTGACTTTTCCAGGTTTTCCTTGACCATGCACAATTTTTTTCAGGGCAAGAATCCACCTTTTATAGAGTAATACAAATAAGGAAATGAAAAACTTTATTTATAATATATAAATGAAAATAATGGCATATAATGACACAAAATGATAAAGAAAACTGATGAAAATCTAATTATATCTAAAATTCTTTGACTTTTCCCTGACTTTGTCAATACTTTTTGAATTCCCTGACTTTTCCCTGTTTTCCAAGTTTTCCAGAACTGTGGGAACCCTGTTAAATTTTGAGATTTTAAAATGTAATACTTGAATCTATGCGGTGAAATTCTTTATTTTACAATAAATTAAGTAATTGAAAAAAAAATCAGTGAAACTTTAACATAGTTGGCTGTGACTGTGTGAATCATAAAAGCGATTTCCCAGATCATATAAACTTTTACCTGTGGTAAAAAACAATTCACTTTTAAAACCTTATTTCTATTTATATAGTATATTTTTTTGGACTGGTAACATTTTAGAAAACAAAAGGTAAACATAATCCCGCTAGCAGAAATTGCCAATATGTGATATATCAAAATTGTGACCAACCAAGATATTTCGTTTCAAATAACTTTCCACTCGCACTCACATCAAGTGGGAGACTGCGAGTTCAAAAATAATAAATAACACGTTATGTAATTTTCTTCTGAGACGACTTCCTTCATATTTGCTTTGTAATAACATCAAAGATCAGTTTACTTAACACTTACGATTCCTTCCCAAAACCCAAATCTCATTTTGTCAACGTAACCGCGTAAGTATGCGTATGTGTAATGAGAAGCTCGGAAGATTTATTTGAAATTTAAGACATAATTTGTTGATTCGTACAATAATTAGTAATTCGCAGGTAGTCGCGTGAGCCCACTTAGTAGTCAGTTTATTGTAATGAAACATAAAAAAACATAGTTTTGTACGAGCTTCTTTTAGGGGAATATATTTTATATTAGATTATTTTTTTCATCTGTCAAATAGTCAGATTTTGAATACCTAAATACTTTAAGTCTATAAATACGGAAATTGCCATAATTGCCTTTAATGTTTATTATTTTCATTGACGTTACCGTTATATAAATAATCGTAAATAATACTTCTAGAAAGGCAACTTGTATTACGTTAGTACACAATCAATTAAATCAAGTGGGCGTTGTATTTAAATCTCTCAATATTTGACGTTTAAATTTAGTGAGTGTGATAAAGAAAACATTTATATCTTTGCATAAATGACTGTATTCTCTGTTTTTAAACTCGACCTTTAAAATTTTATAGATTTAATTTGGAGGACTCTTTGATAAAAGCATATTATACGTAAATTTTTCTTGATGGTTTGAAAGTCCATCAGTATCTATTTTTACTATAGAAATCTGAAAATCCCAAATGGTACTAACGTAAAAATGGGTCATTTTGGATGAAAAGTAGATTGGCGATATACAGAAAAAAACAAATTATTAATGGTGAATTGGGTGGAAAATAATGAAAAGGTGTGAAAAATCAATACCGAAATCCATTTTTTTTCTCTCTTATATCTAGTATAACTAGGAATCATTACGAGTTAAAAATATCTCACAAAGAAATAATTTTGAGATAACGATATAAAAATTTTAATGGTGAAAAAATACAAGTTAAAAACTCCCCCTATTATTTTCTAGCTACGGCCTTGGTTTGACGGCAGTTAAATCTCCAGTGGTAACTATATCCAAGGGTGTTGTAGTTAATCAATTTGCTGCTGACTTTGAACGGGAATCCTAATTACAGAATTTCATCGGAAAATATTACAGTGAATCATGGCCGGATCCAGCTGAGTTTCAAGGGGAGTGGGGCTGTCGTCCACTCGGGTGGGGTTTAGGGTCGGGAGGCTATGGAATATATTAAAAAACATGACCCAATTTTACTTTCATCCACTAGTTTTTACATTTACATAATCAGTTTTTGATTATTCTAACTTAGAAATAAAATTTACAACAATAGTTGGTAAATCTTAAGATGTATTTAATTATCCCCATTTATGAACGTTAATACATACAAACCCAACCCGAACTGCTCCAAATCCAAGAAAACCACTTCAATTTAAGGTCTCTTTGGGAAATCCATTCGACCGATCCATTTTCGTTTTGATTTAGGAGATGAATTAACGTCTGCTTCGATAAGCTTTGGTAGAAATTACTTATGCAAGATTGGAATATTAGACCAGGGTCAATCATTTTTGAAACAAAAATTTGTGGCTGAAATATGCATCCTATCGAAAAAAATTTAATATAAAAGTTGTAGATAATTAAAAATTCTAAAACTTTTCTATTAATCATTTTTCAACAACCTTAAAATTATCGAGAAAATTTCTAAAAACAATTTTGTTCCCATTGACCCATTGACACTTCTGGTTACTAGGTCGAGTACAACATCATACCAAACTTTCAGAAAATTTCACCGGTCGCCACTTTACAAAAAAAAAGTGCGGAGTCCTTTAATCTATATAATTTTAAAGGTCGAGTGGTATTTGGAAATGTTATTTTTTGAACCATTTTGTATTAAAAACAGAGAATAGATATAAATGTCCAATATTTTCTTTATCACATACACTAAATCTATGAGCCTCCATTTTTTAAATTTAAACGTCAATTATTGAGGTGTTATAGATTTAAATACAACGCCCACTTGATTTAATTGATTGTGTACTAACGTAATACAAGTTGCCTTTCTAGAAGTAGTATTTAAGATTATCGAATTTTTGGTGGCGTACACGACATTTCATCACTCACATAGGTTTTACAAACTTTAAAATACAAGAAATGAAAAAATGAAAATTCAAACTTGAAATGACTGTCAAGTATAAATGTCAAATCATTGTTACCAACTGCTACAAAATTAAGGAACTACGTTACTATTAAAAGTACGAAATATTTTTAATTATATAATAAAAATAGGCGAAAATTTTAAAAAATAGCGTAAAGAACTCGTTTCATAATCCGTTTATTGTATTCGTTCGTTATATTATAATTTCGAACTCATACAATAAACATCGTCTTATGAAACTCGTTCTTTAATATACTATTTCGATTCTATACGAATTCAAATTAAAAAATTGATTGAAAATTCTTTGTACGTTCATGGATAGAGCAAACAAAAGATCACTGGATGAACCAATCCAATACACTTGAGTGGCCAGTAGCTTTAAGGAAAAAGACTTTTGCTTACTTAAGAATTTCTGAGATTCAAAGCTTTGTCTTCGTTAAAGTTTTCCAAAGGGCTTAAAAGAAATATGAGGAAGAACTATCGCATCATGTAAGAATATCTATTTATTGGCTAATTGAAAAGTAAACCACTTTAATTTCGCTCTAAAAGAGTGCAAGTAAAATTTTAAAATGCTCAAATGTAAAATGAATAATTAAAGTGTTTTTTTCAGCTGCCTTTGGGGAGTATGTTATTTCCTTTAATTATAATGTTCTCTTTGAGAGAAAAGCTGACAACGAAATTTATTTTTAAAGTAAAATGCATAGTAGATTCTAATTTAAAATAAGTACTTATTCGACGCTGTCGTTACCCACTTTTTTTATACTGTAGTGCGAAAAAAGGTAGAAAAAATTACATAATTTTAGCACTTTTTGTAGTAGTCTCAAATTAAAGTTAAATACTATACATACTGATGAATTTAAACAAGCCCTTGGGCATTATAGAGGTGTAGAAAATCCCATCAAAAGTTAGAAACTCTTTAGCACTACACCAGCCTAAGTATACACCAATTGCAGATGTAATCAGTTCTGCGATATCTTTCATCAAAATCTGGCCAATAAACTTAGACCTACACAATCTACTACGAACATCAACCCCAGGAAGTACTAGAAAATGCCTCCTTCAAACGATACTACGCCTGTTCAATAAAGTGTATTAACAGGTAGAAAGGTCAAAACAGTAAAATTTATAGCAAGTCCACCTACCAATCATGACGTTTAGTCATATGTAGACAGCAGAATCACTTGAAAGATTTGGCGCAGGATCAGTTGATCAAAGTTTAAAGTATACAAAATTATGGGACAACTATGTTATTAAAATACGTTAACAAGTATCGGTTTTAATTAAATAAAGCTAAGATCATACAGTCTCTTTTGTTAATCTCGTGTATACGATAATTTAGCTCGAGGGTATCAAAGAAAAACAGTTCTTGCATAAGCCGATAGAAAGTATGGGCTGCCTGTAGGTTTCCAATGTCATATGCACATAGTTTAACGTTTGAATTAATTCCCCGTAGCTCATACATAACTCTATTAACGCTTGAAGCTAAATTCACTTTTCTCTCTCCTCTAAAACGAAAATGGAATATTTTACGAAGTCGGCTAATGGTTCAGACAGATTTTGAAAATACGTAGGAAATTTTATAGAGTTTTACTGCTCTTATTAAATATTTAAAAAGATTGGATATTGATATTTAAGCTTTTAAACTAAAAAAAATGTTTTACAGGTTATACTAAATGTTCTTTAACTTACTTCAATGAATTAAAAAGCGAGACTAACAGGGGTTTTCATTAAACGTTGATCGAGCAAATTTCGTTTACAGATTTATTAAATATGCAAAGTATTTTTGCTATGCGAATTTAAAAAAATTTGTACAACGCGAAAACAGTCTATTCTCGCAAACTGTAATAGTAGTAGACTCTCTCTGATGTTTATAATAACAAAATTAGATACGAGTGGAATATTCTACCTAATAAAATAGTCACAGTAACGCATTATATTGCTGAAAGTATCGATAGGCGTAATTTATACAGATTTCTCTAAAGCCTTCGACATGCTTGACCTCTCTCTGTTTGGTCTATCAGATGCTCTCCTTGACCTCTTTAAGATTAATGGTTTCAAGTCTGTCGAATATCTAGCTACGTCCGGCGTTCCCCAAGGATCCAATCTGGGTCCGTTATTATTCAATATCTTTATCAACGATATATGTAGTGAAATAGATGTCCCATTTGATATATATGCTGATGACTTTAAAATATATTACACTGTCACGCAGTTTAAGGGCTGTGAACGTTTGGCTAAAAACTTGGACAGGGTAGTCGTATGGTCTAAGGATCTTTAACCATTGCTAAATGTATAGTCTCATGTCCTACACTCTAAAAAATAATCCGCTGATATATAACTACATGATAGATAGTGAAACCATAGAGAGGCCCAATACTGTTACTGACTTAGGAGTGACATTTGACTCGAGACTCTCATTTAATTTGCACATCGATACAATCCTCAATTCAGCATATCGAATGTACGGATTTTTGTATAGAAACTGCGCTAAATTTCAAGAAGTCGGAACTTTAAAGCTATTATATTATGAAAATAAATAAATAAATAAAATAAGAAGAAATAGCTGGTATTCACATTTGTAATGGTAAAAATACCACTTAAATTTTCTACGTTAAAAACTTGAAACAAAATATTCGTTTCTTGGAAATTGGAAGATGAAAAATGAAAGGCTCTAAAATATTGTGTTTATATAACACACTTCCCACTTGCCGTCACTGTAATAGTAGCGTCAATTTTGGACAATCTCATTTGTTTTTTTAGAGCTTCAGAACTTTCGCGAAACTGCAGTGTGAAATAAAATATAATCCTGGATAAGGCCTTAAGCGGATCTAGAACTATTAAAACAATAAAGTAATCTGGGATTTGGTGTAGAACGAAATAAATCCCGACTATTACTGGTTTTAAAATTTCATAATGTAGGCTTAGATGGTGGACATATAAATCAAGATTTAAGTCCTAATAAAAAGTCAAAATAAATTTAGTTAAAACGTAAAATACATGATTTTTCCGTTATCATAAAATATTTACAATTTTCCATTAACTTATAACCTAAATCTACTAGATATTGATTGTACTAACAAATTGTAAATAGACTTATAGGGTGATCCATTTAAAAATTTTGAGATATTGCTTGATTTGAATTCTGTTCCACCCTGTATTAAAGAGGCCACAGATAAAAAAGTAATTAATACCGCTCACAGTCAACGATATGGGAAAGATATTTGAATACAAACACCTGTTGATTTATTTTGATTTACTGTTTTACAAGAGGGGGTAATTTTTGCTAATAATTGGCCATATCTTTTTGAAACACCCATATAATATATTAACATGCTATATTTTAACGCTCTCGGTGAGATCTTTTCGATTCTTTAATAAAATATAGTACGTTCCATTTAAAAAAATGTAAGTTTGTGTTGCCACGAGTATGTGAAACACCTTGTATAATCGAAAGTATTTTCAAAATGTGCACTCAGTCACTGTACTAGCTCACACAAAATTTGAAAGTTTTATCTCTTACTACAACGATGTAATCCTCCTATGTCGGGAGTTAACTCTGACTATTTTGACAGATGAAAAAAATAATTTGGTCTAAATCAAGATGACCGTCAAGATGTAGTGTCGTCGTGTAAAAATGTAAAGACCAAATAAAACACTCTGTATAAGGAGCAAGAAAATCTTGTTAATTCAAATTATTTAAACAAAAAAAAAACGGTTGTCGAGTTGAGACCAATTATCCGATCAACCTCCGAATTAACCTCTTGTTTTTTCAGTTGTGAATTCTCCTGCATACATACGACGCAACTTCAATGTTCCAAATCCTAAATACACAGCAATTAGCAGTCCATTAAAGATAATAGCCACTTAATTGTCCAACTCTCTTTTATAAGTTGGTTGAATGTTCCCTGATTAGATAGTCATAGGGATTATAATGTGAAATATTTTTGAGCAAACATGAATGGTAATGTGATTTGTAATGAATGACGCTTTGAGTGGTCCGGGGTTTTCGGGAAGGCCAAATCAAGGATGGCGATTATAAAACTAGATCAAGGAATTGGTTACGGTAGATTTTCTCTCCCTCTCTATCAATTAAATATTTTTTTTATGTATTTATTAGCAATGGAAACAAAAATATCCATTGAAATTAAACAAGTATTCATTGAATTTCAACTTGACGACTCAAACTTCCGGTTCCTTTGAACACCTGCATCCGAATTCCACCACGTAGGCACATTACATTGCGAAGCCAGCATAAGGTCACGTGTTATACGTGTTAGATGGGCGTGGCTTAACAATCTAAAAATATCTGAACAATTTATTATCTTTTCGACCATCGATCGTTACAGTGCTCTGTCGTATATTAAAATGCGACGTATTTTCAAATGCCTCCTAGTACGGAAAATTAGTGTGGCTTTGATTGTTCAACTGATTGCATCTCCGTAATGTAACGTAAAAATATTTTTTTTACTCTGAGCGTCTAATAGTGTAACATAAATCCGGTTAGAGTTATTTACTGTTACCAATTAGTGTTGGTTAGTGTTACCAATGTAGTGATTGTTTGTTGTTACGTTTTCTTTAATCGTTAAAGTTTTATTTGGGGTTTTTCTGGAAAACGAACGTTAATTACAGTCCACTTATATCATCTTCAAACAAGTTTTAATGAGGCGGCAATATAGCAAAAAACCTGTATTGGCCGACATTGGAAACAGAGTTCTTAATTAGCATGATGAGGTTTTCTCCAATGACAAAACCTCTTTAACTATTTGTTAGGTAAGCTGGCCAGTTCTTTTTCAGTCTTCTTGTATTTTGGGGTTCTAGAAGTGGATGGAGTAGTCTATTAACATGGTTTTCTAGTTTGTTGTGATGATTCGAACTTCGCTCTGAGATTTTTTCCTTAATGTACGGAATTTTTAAGTCTTCATGTAGGGTTTTCATACGTAGATGGATTATAGCTCAGTTTGATTTGCTTGCACATCCCCAGAGCTCAATACCATACGTCAAGGTTGGTTTTATTATCGTTTTGTAGAGAAGTTTATTTTCGAGTGCCAAATTGGTATTTTCAGTGTTCTTTTCATGTGAGTCTTGAATCCAAGTGCATTCATAGGTATTTCGTATTTGTGGATTATGGTATTTGAATATCTTTTATAAAGACAGGATGACATTGATCTTTTCTTAGTGTGAAAGTCACTTGGACTGATTTTGTCTCATTTATTTTTATTCTGCATTTGAGTAACCAAGTTTGGATATTATTTTGTGACTTTGTAGCATCTCTGATGCTTTAATTGGATTTTCTTGGCTTGCAAGTATGGCTTTGTCATCCGCTGTATACAATACATACAGTAACGGTCCAAGAACGCTACCTTGTGGAACACACGATTTTATTGGACATACTTTCATTCACTTTTGTTCGGAATTGTCTGTCACCCAAGGTAAGATCTCAACAGAATTAAATATTAAATTAAAAATATATTTTTAAGCGATTTCTTTTAAATAGTTTAGGGTATAACAAAGCCCTGAACCTAAAATTTCGTATTATTGCTGCCACTGCTTTGTAAATTTACTTATTTATTCCTGTCTTGAATCAGATGCAGATTTTGTGGTTATCTCACGTACGGGGATAAAATTGATATTTTGGTAATATGTACAAAATGGTTAGTAAACATGTTGAAATAAATGGGCGTTTCGCATAATTTATGCCAACATAAATCTAAGTAATATCTAATAATACACACAATAATTTTTTATTGTAAAATAGAACTAATTTAGGTATATTTTAATATACTTACAGTTACAGTTTTTATTTTATTTTTATTATTATTAAAAATATATGCGAATCATTTTATATCTCAATAATCTCCCTAAGTGAGAGAAAAAATTAAAGTGTCCTTTGGATATTGATTCGACTTAGGATACGTTTGCTAACTTTTGGGTTGTTATGACTAACAGTGGACTGTACTTTTGGTTCAACAGAACATTAAATTGAACAGATTTTTAAAAAATATTGCGCTCATGGCTTGCTTTTGTAGATTTTATTTATCTATAAGTAAATTTCATTTAGATCATTGTATTTTATGGTAAAGTAAAAACAGAAGCAGAAACGTGATCCCGACTCATCCCATTGGTTGGACATTCAAACAAAACACAAGACAATCTGGAGTACGCAGTCTCTGGTTAATAGCGAATAGGACCGCACCGTGAAATGCATTTGGTGGCGTATCCTACCCATTATTTGATTGCATATGCGTTTAGTTTATACTCTTCTGATCTATAAACTAAAGAAGAACATTATTTCGTTCAGCTAGACTATAATTGAAAATACTTTGCACGAACACGAATTTGATTATGTGTTCCAAATAGATACATTTTTTTAAATATATATTTTAATAGACATCATCTCAAGTGGATAATTTACAAAACTAGCGTAAACTGTAAACTCTTATTATCCACAAACCCGTAACAATAACCTATTAATTTCTTGTAAACTGCTAATGAATTTGCGTTTCCAAGTAAAAGCTTGTTCGAGTTTCGAAGACGAACTTGTGGCTTCTCGGCAACGCCGTTTGTTGCTTACCTATTTGCCAGTTCATCAAAGTTTCAGATGAAGCGATCGACGCTAATGAATTAGCGACGTGTGTAACAGAAATTGGCTTTATTTGTACAAAGTACTTGATGGTGTTAATTGAATGTAGCACAGTTCACATTTTTCTGTCTCTAGCTATGATTAAATCTGCCCCCCAAAGTTTCTAGAAGTAGTAATTATGTGATACCATATAAGCTACTGACGCTGAATCTCCAAATGAATTAATTATGAAAATAAACCTTTTGACACAGAAAAAGGAAAGGGTGGGCCAGTGAAGAAATTCAGCCCGTCACTAGGGTTTCTAAATAGCTTAATAACGACTGTTGTTTAGCTAACACCGCACAGTGGTTCAGAATGCCTCCGAGAGCCCGCCTAATGCTTGTAACTGACTTTGCCGACATGTAAGTCATATGAGTGTGGTCTGTGTGGTCCAGTATAGTTCTACAACGTGTGTGTGAGTGATTGTGTGTCTGTGTGACCGTGTGATAAAGGAAGCGGGACCGAAATCGGTATGTTTGTGTGAATGGAATACCATTGTGTGTGGGTGTAGACATGTACATTAGTGTGTGAGTATATGTGAACATGTGTGAGTCTATGTGTGACTGTTTATTTGCACGTCATATATGTATAAGGGTTCATACATATATAGACGTATGTGTGAGGGTGTGTGCGGGTATGTGTGAGTGTGAATGAGTGTGTGTAAGTATTGTCGAACGTGTGTGAGTGTTTGTGAGTGTCCACGCCTTATTTGATGAAAGTTTTCACAGTAAATGTTTCGCGAAATCACCTTTTTATACTTTCACACCAAGATCCGCCGAAATCCGCTTTCTAATATACATGGAAAGAAGCGCTGAAAAGTGTAGAATATCATGCGAAAAAAATCAGCTGCGGATATCCGCGGACTTGGAAGTTATGGTTTTTCGGTCCCGCTTCCTTTATCACACTGTCACACACGGTCACACAGACACACAATCACTCACACACACATTGTAGAACTATACTGGATCACACAGACCACACTCATATAACTTACATGTCGGCAAAGTTCAGTTAGAAGCCCTATGCGCGCCCATGGAGGCAATCTGGACCAGTGTGCACCGTCGGTTTTATATGTCCTCCGAGCCAAAAGCCTCCAGTAAACATTATAATAGAGGGCCTGAATAATTAAACGTTTTCATGATTATAAATTATAAATAAAATCGTCTCGCTGTTCAAGTTGACCAGATCGATACTCTTAATATCCCAACAGATAACGGTTTAGCAGCAATTGGAGCTTTTTATACCGTTCCGTATAAATCTAAAAAGATAAATAGAAAATTTGATATAATGGAGCACGAAACTGTGTTATGTTTTATGAGTTGTATAAATCCGGAGTGCCATGACTAAACGGCCGTAGCGGAAAAGTTAAAAAAGCAGAAACTTTTGGAATTCTCTTTTTTGATGAATAGGTATATTTTTTTATGTAGAAATACTTACATAAACGTATTGCAGAATGATATGCGAAAGCGGGAACAGAAATATGCTGACTAGCTGAGTTGTGTTTTGAATATTCCAAAAATTAATGGGCTATTTGGAATGCGGAGATATAACCTCTTTTTTTAATAAATTTGAATTTTTTCATGCCACTGTTTGGAAACAGAATTGAAATTATAACTCACTGCTATGTGAATTTTAAGAAATTTGTGAAATTTTTACACAAGAGCGCTGTGAAATGAGAGAACGATAAAACCGATTTCACAGAATTTTCGAGGCTTTTTGAACTAGAACCATTGAACAGTGCACATCGCTCCGAAACTAGAAAAACAATTGAAAAAAGTGACAATTAGAAATTTTAGACTTTATCTGATAAATAAGAGTGAATTAACAAGCGTAATCCTGTGGTTCCTGAGAATTTACAACTCCTCTTCCTGATGTAAAAACCAATGGTCCATGAGAAAGTTGTTTCCTGTTTTGCCTGAGAGACCCTATTCCTGTTTTCTTGAACTATTTGAGGTCAGTATCCTGCCTGTACAACTCTCCAACCCTATGGACACTAGATAAAATAAAAAAGATGCAAATAATACATAATCCTACTTACCCTTCTTTAGATTAAAAGATTATTGTCTGTAAATATTAATTTATCGTTTTGTTTTGTTTTCTTTCTTTTCGTTTATGTTGTTTATGTTAAAATAAAGAAAATTTATGTTATAAATTTTAAATCACTGCGTTCTTTATTATTGAATCTGATTATTTAACTAAGCTGAGGTAGATGTCTCATGTTTCTTCTATTTGATAGAAGATGGCGCCCTAGTGAGTAATATTTATTAAACAAGAGGTGAGTTTCAAAATAAGATTTATTTTCGCAATTTATTTACAAGAAAATTTTCTTTGCAAAATAGGTAAACTAAAAATATAAATTAACAAGAATAAAATAATAGAGCACAATTTAAATAAAAATAAATTAATTTAATTTTCCAAATGTTATGAATTATGACAAACCAACGTGAGCAGTAATAAAAAAATAATTTAATAACAATAACAATTTATTTGGCAGTCATCTTCATATCGCCCGTTGCTTACATTTACAACAAAAAGTGAAATACGGATTGTAGTTTTTTATTTAGAATATTACGAAGATTGATGAAAGCTTACGAATATAACTTACCTACAGTCATCAGTGGGATGTAAAATATTACTTGATATTTTTATTTTTAAACTTCCTTAATTACTACAAACTTTTCTTTTGATATAGTGAGATTTGCGTTTTCTTTTACGAATGAATAAAAAGTTTTAAATCTGTTGAATCAAACCAACTTTTAACTAAAAATAATTAATTAAAAATTTTACTGCAACTTTTAGGTTAAAAACATAGTGAGGCATCGCACCAAGCACCGACTGCACTTTAGAACAAATACACACTGATAAATAGGTCCTTTCATAGTGAGACATCGCACCAAGCATCGCAGCACCAAGCATCACACCAAGCATCGCCTTAACCGAGCACCAAGGATCAAACTAACTTGATTTCAAGAACCTCCGTAGGCATCTGAAACTTGAACTGTGATTGGTACGATCGAGATCTTCTGATTTTTTTTATTAGATTTACTTTGACGACTATGGAAGCAGATTGATCCACCATATGCTCTCTGATGACTACATTCCATGATTATGTAAATGCTTAGTGCGATGCTTGGTGCAATGCTTGGTGCGTTGCCTCACTATGTTTTTACCCTTAGATCCACGTCTCACGTCATTAGTTAGATAGAAAACAAATAACACGGCAATTCAAGATTTATTCCACACGCTTTCAATGATTGATCTTCTGATTATTAGCATACTGTTTGCCTCCAAACGCTGCCTACTCTCTTCTTCAGTCTAATTGACTCTCATTTTCTTAACAATGAAATAAACCAAGACTGATGGCAATTGAGTGATTTTTTAACACACCTTTTTCATTTTTCCATACAAACCTTTTGTTGACAATTACAAACACAACAGTCCAGGGTAAAGCCTGATGAGGGAAGTTCCGACTTTGGAAAATTATCTGGTGGGTTCAGTGGAGCAGACTGAAGGAAACTATTTCTGAATTTTAGTCTCCTCGTTGGTCCTTGATGTCCGCGTAGGATATGGCGCTCATAAAACACTTGCTTAAACTTCCCAACATGTTCAATGCCTTTTTTGCGTTCGGTTGGTGTTGAGAAACATGCTGCTCTATAGAGTTTTTCCAGGGGGGTAGCTTTCATGCACCCAGTGATAATTCTACAGGTTTGATTGAGAGCAACGTCAACCTGTTTTGCATGTTTGGATCGGCACCATACTGGGGCAGCATACTCTCCTGTAGAGAAGCAAAGTGCTTGTGCAGATGTTCTCAGGACTTGAGGTTTAGCGCCCCATTTACTTCCAGCAAGTTTTTTTATTGGTTGTTCCTGGATGACACTTTTTGCCGAGTATTATGGCAGTGCTGTTTGAAGGATAGCGTTCTGTCCAGAGTAACACCCAGGTACTTCGGTGTGTCAACGAGATTTTAAGTTTTTTATTTGCCTTGTGTGTGTTAAGGTGTTTGAAGTATAGGATTGGGATAGGCGACGTTTTTACAAATAAAACGACTCAATAACATCATTTTCAACCTATCCCTATTCATAATCCCACTTAGCTTGACTGAATATCGCGAAATAGGGATTTTCCAAAGGATTAGAATCGTCTGCTAACAGTAAAATATTATTATCTAGATATGCAGTTCATGATGCGTCTTCCAAACCGAAATCCTTGGATCTCAGTAACCGGAAATCCGGGATTTTCCGGTGGAACACCTGAGACTCTCGTTTCGCCGAATGTGAAATAGATTTACCTTAGATTTGTTGCAGAATAATGGACAGCGGATATACGTCCGGAGAGTCTGGGAGATGCAGTGCGAATGCTTAGCAGTTTAAGTTGAAAATAATTCGTTTTACGAAGGCAAATTGACATTCGGAGATTTCGGTTTAACGGATAACAAATAATAGGGATAATTGAGGAATAGTTCGTTAATTGAATTAGTTCTTTTCTCGGGTCGGTAAAGCTTTATAGAATATTGAGTATTTTTTCTTCTAATGTAATGTTAAGAATTAGAAATGACAGTTGAAAAGCTAACATCTGACCCATTGAATTTTGCAGAAAATAAACGCCTCTAGATAAGTAAATGCACCGATTTCAATTCAAATTTAATTCAGAGATATTCAACTCTATTATATACGATCAAAGCGGTAAGTATTAAGGCATTCCCGAAAGCTGTAGGTTAAACACTATATGGGACACACAAGATATAATTAAACGTCAATGGCAGACCTTCCAAAATTCCAAAACCCCACGAATTCCTTTCGCCATCCTACCAATTAGACTTTAGTCTTTTCATATAGATTAGAATTCCCGCATTTTAAGAGGATCGCTATTGAGGTATCCTCTCAAAACAAGTCCTCTTTTTGGAGATGTTTAAAATTTAAATAAATTAAATATTTAATAAACAAATTGGCAACTGCGCCAACCGCGCCACTGGCGAAGATAAACAAATCGGCAACAGCGTACTAGCGACTCGCCGAATATATTTAAATAAGACAATAAAATAAAGTTAAAATCTTTCACTCAATACGGGTGGGAGTGAGACGAAATCGTCAATATTGAGACGGAAGAACTCCATTTTAAGCATCGCGGACATCCGGTTCCGTTAGACCACCTGCTAGCGGCGTGTGACGTAGGAGCATTCTCTCACGTAGTCGCATTTTTGCACGTAAGCCTTTTAACGCAAAATCTGCATCGAAAACAGCTGCAAAAAGTATTATTCTTATTGAAAATACAACAATACTCATTCTTCCTCGAAATATCCTTTGGAAATTTTCTATAGTTTAGCCAAAAACAATGGGAGATTAATTAAAAAACCATTTTCTATTTTTATTACAAAGAAAGAATTGCACGACTGTTAAAACTTTTATAAACGGAAAAATTATAATTTAATTCCATAAAATTAATACTGTTCCGTTAAAAACTTTAAGTCAGAATTAATAGGAAACTAAATGAAGATTTAAAAAGAACTCGGCATTATTCGTCGTCAGCTCCATTAAATATAAATCTTTGACGAGCACAGAGACGTATTATACGAATTCGTATTTTAGAAAAGTGCAGCATATTTATTTATAAAGGGCGTTAACGAATACTTGTCACAGATTTTTAGGGCATTTAGAACATGCAAAATTAGAATGAAAAGTTCCTTTTTACATTTTTGGTAATAAATTAAGAAACTACAGAGTTTTTGCTAAAAAAAGTTACTTTCAATTTTTCCTGTTGCATTTATTACTAATAATGTAGAACTTAAAGTAGGCTCTGGAATTTTATGAATGTATATCTGTCAAGTTGTTTTTTGTTTCCATTATTGACAATTACATTATAATTAATTTAGCCTGTAGCACAGTTAAGGCGCGTTCTCATGAGGCGAGTTAGTTTCTGATTATATTTTTAGAATATAACCTAGACAAGAAAATTGCACATTTATATCCGTCTCTGGCCAGGAATCTGTAAATCTGAATCCTAAGAGTCAGATTTAATATTTAGCTGTAATTAAAAGGTTTTGTGGAGTTTTATTTCTGCTTATCTTTGTTTTGTTTTGCTATTTGAATTGCGAAAATACTTATACACTAATTAGGAATTTTATTTTACCTGTATTCAACAAGAAAAGGTTTTTATTTGAATCATTTAATTAATTATAAGAATTTATTTAGTAAACAAACTATTTTTACTCTAAATTATATTCTGGATACTTTTACTCAGTATGTTTAAGACTGTCTTAGGAAGTGTTACGATAATTGTCATACGATTTTTTATACAGTTTATCACATCGTTAAAATTTATGTTCTATTATTTTTAAATCAGATCAAAATGATTTCAATGATATTGCTATAAATCACCGGAAATTAGTTTTATTGCTATATAGTCGTCTGGAGTTATTTATGACATCCAGAACAGTAGCGTACCGTGTACAGGGTGTGTCACGGAGGTGGCTCATTAGCCATACATAGAGAACTACAGATATTTGAAATTTGAAAATTGGGTTACGGGGATTTGTCAGTACGACCTATTCAATGAAAATAGACATCAACTTTGTTATTTTAAATGGCATGTACCATTTTTCTTTTTATTTTTGGATTCAGCATCAAATTTCGAACAAAAAATTATCAACATACCACAGGTCTAAGTTTAACAGTTTCCGAGATATTTGAGATTTTTTTAAATTTTTTTGAAAAACACGCATTTACTTTAATTTTCGTATCTGGTTTAGTTGTTAAGCTATTAATTTCAAATTTTATACAGATATTGTGAGAATATCCTTGTATTTTTCCGAAGTGTTTTTCGTACTTTTGATCTATTTATTTCCAAGCTTCTGTAACAGAAGTTAAAACAGTAACAGGTAAATATAAAATGATAATTAAAAAATGAGTATGTAGCGCAAATAAATTATTTTTTATAATCGAAATTTCGCAGTCACATAAAACATTTCTGCAATTATACTTTTATCTGTAAATAGAAAACATTGCACTGATGTAAATATTATTTTAGATGAAACATTCATAAACATTTTTATACCCTCCAGTTATCTCAAATTATTCGCTAGAGGCATCCACGTTTACATATTTATGCGGATAATATAAAAAGTTTTTTATTTCACCATTTAAAATATGCTAGGTAATGAACAATATAATGCAGTAAAAATGTTTATTTCCCAAACCAACAATTCGTTTTACAAAGATATTTTTAATCTAAAAAAAGAATTAATATAAACTTTAGCAATTCGGAATCATAACATCCAGGTCAAAAATAATCCCATTGTTGATCGCTTGAGCTTGAGCTGTATCTGTAGATAAGTAGAAGATTTATATGGTTAAAAGAAGAGCTCCACAAATGCGCTTCCTTTAGTTATTGTGTCATGGACGCTGATTGATCGTTTTAAGAATGATTATACCACGCATATTTAAAAAAATAGTTTCGGATAAAATGCTTCTTGAATAAGGAATAAACAAAACGTATAGACCTGGCACTAGTCTAAGTTGATCTGGTTATGTTGAATATTAGAGCTGTCTATGGAAAAAAGGACAAAGGACTTTGTCTTACATTCTTCCTTTTCAGCCGCGGTTATAGGGTGTTGGGTATTTGCTTTCACTTCTGAGACAATACTGAAAAATAAACTAAAATCTGACTATGTAAAGATAGAAAAGGAACATCCTGATACGCCTTTCAGTTTCACCTATCCTTATCCAGGTTTTAGTATTTTTTAATATAAATTCAGTCCTTGAGGTTGATTATAGGCTATTTCCCTCGTCTTAATTTCCTCCAATAACCTCATTTAAAGATATTATCGTCAAGTTTAGTAGGGAAGCTCGTAATGCGAAATGAAGAATTTACAGATGTGCGCCAATAAAAGGAAATCGAGGTCTGCTTCATTAAAATTGGAAGAATACTACGCAATGGTCATGGAACAAAGAACAATTAAGTCGATGGTACAAAACACTCCTGTGGGAAAAAATGAATTTTCGAAATGGACTAAAGAAGCAGCAAAGAAGGCGGGATTAAATACAAAAGAAATAAAAATAACAAACCACTCTATACGGTCGACAGCAGTCAGTAACCTGGCTAAAAAGGGGGTGAGTGAACAACAATTAATTAAAATTACTGGCCACAGTTCAGCCAACTCAATTCAGTCTTATCTGCAAATGGATAATGAGCATTATTCCAACATCATAAACACCCTTAGAAGTGACGCCTCAGAACCTCCAGCTTAAAAACAGAAAACAGAAGATCCTGTAGCTACTCATCGAGCTTCTCACACTACAGCTGGTCAAAAAAAATCGAAAAAACACAATGCAAAGTAATATTTTTTTAACAAAATGCATTCATTCAGGTGCCACAGCACTCATGCTTCTTGTTAAAATATTACTTAGCAACGTGTTTTTTCGATTTTTCTCGGAAAAATTAGATGCCCTTATCATATTACTTACGGAAATTTTGCACAAAGACATTTCTTTAAATCAGCGAGTATGTAATTTTAGGCGCTTTAAAAAATATATGGGGATGAAAGGAAAAACAAAAAAAAATTATGGCCTTTATTTCCACACTGTAAATTAAAATTAAACATTAGGAAATTGTTTGTTAAGGTTATTTGAAATAAAAAAAATCTGTTTCACCCGTCATGAAGTTTCCCTGCTAGTTCGAAAATCATTGTCGAACATCCTGTTTCACGCATCACACAAAATGGAAGTTCAAAAAAAAGTTTTAATGGAAGAACTCGAAATTACACGAAAAATATTTCAGTGTTGTGAAAAAGTTTATTCCTCGAGGAATTTGCATGATATTGGCAAATTTACTGAAAGGTATCTATCTTGAGATGCTATTTCAGTGAGAAAAGTTTTTTTGATGAAAAATGATGCTTTCAAAAACACTACTTGTTTAATGTTTTCCAAATTAGTTGTATTATTTTTAGATGTGCTACCATCTATGGTAAGAAGAGAGTATTGACATTAAATTTTAACTAGTCAAGATGTCACTCTCTTCTTTTTTATCCCTTTCAGAGATTAATACAAAGTGAGTAAACCAGTAAGGATATAGCTATTGACTTGTAAGAGTTTGGAATTTTTATTTATTGGATTCGAAAAGCCTAACTGATGAAGCCGAAAGGCAGAAACCGGTCTTAGGATGTCGAATCTAATAAATTAAAATTCCTTACTGGTTTACTCACTTTGTATTAATCTCTGAAAGGGATAAAAAAGAAGAGAGTGACATCTTGACTAGATTCAGTCAAAATTTAATGTCAATACTCTCTTCTTACCATAGATGGTAGCACATCTAAAAATGTTATAGCGGATATAGCTATTGACTTGTACGAGTTTGGAATTTTTATTTATTGGATTCGAAAAGCCTAACTGATGAAGCCGAAAGGCAGAAACCGGTCTTAGGATGTCGAATCTAATAAATTAAAATTCCTTACTGGTTTACTCACCTAGTTGTATTATATTTTTCCAAAATACTACTAGCAAATAACTACAATAATTGTTTAAAATGACCTCTGTGATCAAATTAGAGATTTAAACCACATCTTTTCGTCTATCATAAATATAAAAAACATGGTGATATGTTATTTAGAAATCTGTGTATTGATAGTGTGTCCTTGCCATTTAGTATAGAAACGGTATTGTCAAACTTCAATGATGATATTGTGATGTGTTTGTCTTCTTAAAGCTTTTGACCGTAATCACGCGCTGTGCAGATGTTTTCGCTGTGTTTACACTCCTGTTCTTTAAGTTGCACATAGTATAGTGTTGTTTTTATTAACTACAAAGTCCTGACGGGACCCTGGACGATAAGCGAGTGCTAACCTATTGTACTTGTTCCATTTAATTTTTTTTACTCGCAAACTTCTTGAAGTTTTCTTCATTTTTGTTTACTATCCAGCTCTGAAATGTGGCGCAGATTTAGTGTTTGTTAAAATATTTCGCTTCTAACCGTAAATAATTTCCGTATTTCATTAAACTTTCCTAAGGAAATTTTTTTTTGTTTCAAACTATTTAATATATTTTGAAATATTTTCATGAATTATTCAGATTCTTAATTTTCATCAGCAGTAAGAAAGCAACCTTACTTCCAGCTAATTAAATCAGAAACCAACATAACGAATTACGTTTGAAAACAAAGAGCAAATAAGTATTTTGTTTCCGCAGTTTTGTTGTGGGTTTTATAGTCCAGTCAATCGGGACAGAATTTTTTCGACCAACTTTATCCGCTCGAGATAAATACATTATTTGGACTCTATGAAAAAAATACCAAGTTTCCACCTAAAGTGTCTCCAGACTATAAATCAACTGACTGATTGAAATTGTTTCAGCTCCACACAAAACATACAAAATAATTTGATTCTATTTGCTGAAAAATTGGTATCATAATGAAGCCCGAAATAAAAGAAAATGTCAATCCGAAAAAAGCTCCAGGTTTTGACTTCATTACTGGAGAAATTTTAAAACAACTACCCAAAAAACCAATAATTAAACTAATCTAATAAATGCTGCCTTCAGACTGAAGTATGTACCCAGCCTTTGGAAAATTGCGGAAGTCATAATGATACCCAAGCCAGGGAAACCACAACATAAGGCATCGTCATACAGACCGATCTCATTAGACTAAAAGACTCAAAAGACTAAAACCACTTATCAAAGAAAGAGAAATTATCCCTAATCACCAATTTGGATTTAGAAATAAGCACTAGACGATCGAACAAGTTCATAGAATAACCAACATTATAGAGAAATCATTAGAAGAGAAAAACATTTGTGCTACTACCTTTCTTGATGTAGCACAAGCGTTTGATAAGGTTCCAAAACAATATACAGATATCCTCCATTCATATATATCGGAAAGATACTTTAGAATTATTAGGCAAGAACAAGCCTATTACGATCTTAAAGATATTAAGGCTGGAGTACCACAAGGAAGTGTCCTAGAACCTGTCCTATACTTACTGTACACATGTGATATTCCAGAGTTAGAAAACAATACCATAGCCACCTTCGCCGACGACACTGCCATTCTAGCAGTAGGAAAAAGCAATGAAGAAGCAATCCACAAGCTGCAAACAGCTGTCCACCTTATCTATGACTGGACGAAAAGATGGCTAATTGGAAGAAAATCCACTCTGTCTCTACATAATAAGCTTATGCTTTATAAGCAGATACTTAAGCCTTTATGAACTTATCCAACTATGGGGATGCACCAAAGCAAGCAACTTAGCAATCATCCAAAGATTTCAAAACAACGCACTGAGGAACATAGTAGATGCCCCTTGGTACATTCGCAATAGTGACATCCATAGGGATCTGGAAATGGACACTGTTGACCAGACCACCAAGAAATTAGCCGAAAGTCATGAAGAAAGACTTTATCATCATGTCAACGTCGAGGCTATCCAGCTCCTTGACAATGCTGGGTTAGAAAGAAGACTTAAGAGGATCAAGCCCTTTGAATTAGTTTAGTGTTGTTAGTAGAAAAACAGAGCTTCTGTGTGCACGTTAAAGTTTAGTGCAATCCATTCTACAGAACCTAAGGAACGCTGATGAGTATACCTTAGTTTCAAGTTTCAAACTCTATTGGATTAAGTTTTAAGTTAGAATTAAATTGTTCATTGGTCACTGTTGACCAGATTGTAATATAGTAAATGCCATTATGGGTGTTTAATAATAAAAAAATAATGAGGTCCATCATGACACAGATTTTAATCTTTAGGTTATCAAAAATAAGGTTTTTTAATATTTTTTCTTCACCGTAAACTATGATAAAACACTGCGAAGCCTGGGGCAAAAGTAAATAAAATAAAATTTAAATTATGATAATTAAGTCATCCATCAGAGTTTGAACGTTTTTGTATAAACGCTGAGTTGACTGGCTTATTAAAAGTTCTTTATTTGTTTAAAAGGAAGTTCTGCTAGTGCAGAGCGTGCAAACTTCCTTAATGGCAGTCTAATCTGACAAAATTTTGCGGGAAACAATTCAGATAACAAAAATAATGATTGAAATACACCAAACTGAGGAGAATGGAATAAGATAAAGTTGTGGCGACGAAAGATAAAGTTCAATCTTGTTCGAGTTTACACGTTATCGCAATAGTTTGCGTACTTCGCGGAATAACTTGGTGAAAATCTGGCGGAAAATGTTAATAGTGGAAAGCTGCCGGGAAATCTTAACGACGGCTTTTGCGAAAATGCAGTTTTATGAGACGGAAAGATTGGTGTTTCGGATAGGAACGTGCAAGGTAGAAATTTCAGTGTTACTTTTAGATATCTGATGTACTACCCAATAAAAATATTCCTAGCGCAAAATTTGGATTCTCGGCATACATTTTTCATGTAAATTGTTTTAATCTTGTTTGAATGTGATGAAACAGAAGTGTCTGCTTCTGTTTTTATTAACATTGAGGATAATTTACACAGTTTGAACTACATCCAATTTTGTTTATTTATTTATTGTCATATTATCAATTGTTTGAACCCCTTACCGTGTGAATTTATTAACTAAATTGACCAGAAACAGATAATTTTATTAATACAAATAAAATAACTATATATTATACTTTAAGTAATCACAGGACAGAATGTGATTTCAAAAATAATGTTTGAAACTAATTTTAACATAGTAATTGTAAAAGAAACTATAAAATTTCATGTGTCATAATTTAACACGTTAATCCCATAAGAGATTTTCATCAACAGATTTAGGGTATTTACAAATAATCTAGCAAAGAACTGAATAGAAACATTTAAAATAATATAATCTCATATAAGTCTGCGATCACAATAACAATGAGAACATTATTATATTAAGTGTTTGGAGAAAAAGAAATTTTAAACTTAACGTGAAATTTCAATATCATGATACATCATGATAAATGGTTTTTTAGAAAAAAATAAATTAGGGGTATAGCCTATAATTTAATGAAATCGTATTTAAGTAACAGAACACAGAAAACTAAAATACAAAATGTCATCAGCAAAGATCAAACAGTTATATGTGGTGTACCACAGGGAACAGTTTTGGGACCCCTGCTATTTATTGTATACTTAAACAATCTCTTTTTAGTTGAAAGTAAGGCAAATATTATTAGCTTTGCTGATGACACAGTAATGTACTATGAAGCTTCTGACTGGAATAACTTGAAACAGTTGATTGAAGAAGATTTTCCCAAAATAAAAATATGGTTTGACTACAAATTACTATTTATTAATTTTAAGAAAACAGTATATTTACCCTTCTGCAGTCTAGCTTCAGGTCTTCCCCAATTTCAAAATATCGCTATCGGGGACGGTACATGTATATTATCTGAAAACAAAATAAAATATTTAGGTATAGTAGTAGACAATCACTTGCGTTGGGATAAGCATATTCAATACTTACTAAACAAATTGCGTAGTGTATTATTTAAATTCATACAAATATCACCAATCCTAAAATTACCAGAGAGAAAAATTTTGTATCACAGCCTGTTTGAATCTCATCTCAGTTATGGAATAATCGGATGGGGTGGAGTCACTAAAACTCAATTAAAGTTTTTTAAAAATAATGCTTAACAAAAACCGAAGATATCCTACTGAAAATGTTTATCATGAAACTCAAATATTTGATTTAAGGCAATTATTCTATCAAGCAATACTCACCCATCAATTCCAAAATCAAAATGAACTTCAGACAGCTTTACATCAATATGGCACAAGGAATAGAGAAAATTTCTTGCCGCCACGTATGAATAAATCAGTTGGACAAAACAGTTACAGCTATCTAGGACCAAAAATCTTTAATAGTATTCCACCAGAGATTAGAGAAATAAAATCAATAAAAAAATTTAAAAAACTTACAAAAGAATTTATAAAAAAAATGCCGCGTCACTTCTTCCATAATATAATAGGATAAAGTATACAAAAAAAAAATTAAAAACTGTAAGCGTTAAAAATGCTGAAATTTGAGTATAATCAAATTCATGTTGTAAAGGTAATTATTTAAAATTAAAAATAAATGGGTTACTCTTTCTTTCGCTAAAATTAAAAAAAAAAATAAAAAAATAATAAATAAAAAAAAATTAAATTTATATATTATGTATATTATTAGTTTTATGTATATAGTCATATATTCTTATAGTCATATATTTTTACATGTATGTTTTTCTATATATAAATATATTTATGTATGTCACGCACAATCTGTCGTTGTACATAGTACAGTGAACAGATTCAGTGGCATTCCTAGTTTATTTACATTGTGTAATATTTAATAAATATGTGTATTTTTGTATTTTAGTAAATAAACATTATTATTATTATTATTATTATCACTATAATCAATTCAAATTCAAGGGATATAGTATAAATCGGGAAAATAGAGTGTTGGGACTTCTAAAATACAGAAATACAGTAAAAAAGGCAATAATAAGTTTTATGAGATTTAAGAAATCAATAATAACGAACATAAAAAGTATTTGTATAAAGTTAATATAAGTAGGAATTGTACAAAAATTACATCAAAATTATTCTTTTTGTCTCTAGAATAATTAAAAATTGTATAAAAATTAATAATTTTTGAATTTTGTAAAAATTTAAGTTAAAAAACTGTCAAATTCCAATCTAGTGAGCTATGACTTGGGCTATTATAAAAACTATTTCTCGCTGTCAAGCGAGGCTTGACTAAAACAAACGAAGTCAAGTCAAAGCAACTCTGATAAAAGAATAAAAATCATTACCTATCAAGAAGTGACGCTATTTTTCAAGAAAAAGAAAAAACTTTTAAATCAAGAGAAGAAGCCACAATTATCCATCCTGTCCTGCATTCCGATTAAGAGATGCAGAGTATCCTGATCGAATTGTATCCTGACTAAATTTATCCAGTTTCTGTTTTGAAAAACATTCCATTTGTATTTTTGAAGAACCATTTAACAACAATAACTGTAGGAATAAGGAAGACTTAGTCTTAAATTTTTTTTTGTAGTAAATAAAAATACACTTGCCTTATTCGACCAAATATTTGTCGCACATTCAATTACTGATTTTTTTATCATTAATAAATGTTTATGAATCTTCTCAGAAGTCGTTATTATTGATTTTTAAAATTACAAGCCAATTAGAAACACACCTGAGGTTAAGAATCTCTACTCTGTATAGTAGATGGCGCCCAATGCATTATGTCAAACGTAAGAATTTACATTCTGTCTGAGCTTACGAATAAAAATATTTCCCATAAATTTTAAATTTATTTAAAAAGAAAAGTTAGTTAATAAAGTAAGTAAATTAGAAATAAATGAAATTAAATAAAAAAGGAGGGTTAGTTGATTCAAAAATAAAACTCCAACATTTTGTAGGTTATGTACTAAGATTTAAAATTAAAAGTCAATAAAAATAAAATAAATTAACCAACATTCTATCACAACAAAGTGACAATACATAGCAAATAAAGGTCATTGTTTCGTTTATTTTACAATTTAGTATGTTACAAGTGGCGTTAACGTTCAAACTATTTGGAGAATTTCTGGCGTGAGGTTATATATCTTTGACGTAAAGTAGTCTGCGCGCCCACCCCTATCATGACTCAAAGGATCCACTCAAACAAGAGTTTATTGACCAATAACACCACAGCAATTACGGCATGACGGAATGTGAATTTGAATTTTTGTATTTGTAATACTTTACTATATTTCAATAAATATTCACTCATTTATATTAACCATTACAGCAGACTTTGCTTTCGAGTAAGTTTTTGATTCTTCTTGAGTTGCTAATTTTGAGATAGTAAGCGATGGCACATAAACATAGAACATAGAACATAGAACATAGAACATGACAGTAGATAGGTGGGTGGGTAAAAGTGGATGCTGAATTTAATAAAAAGTTGGCGCGTTGTTGTTTCCAAAAAATATAACGTCTTTCATAACATATCGATCCACCAAACATTTTTTGGAAGAATAATTATCTTTCCTTATAATTTTACAAATATAATAAATGAATCAGTCGAACTTGGAACGCCTTTTCTCGGTCTATTTTCAAGTTGGCAAGGCGACGCTACAAAAACTCGGATTTTGAATGATTGTTTCCTGATACTGTCTCATTCCGGAAACTAGTTTTCAATGGAAAGTTGGATGAGTCCTTTTTGTTCTTGCATCTGCCTGCCCGTGGAGCAAAGTTTCCTCCTCATTTGGAATTAAGAAGGAAAACTGCGCCGTTGACAGTCTATTGTTCGCTTGTGTTAATTTTGATTTCTTGTTAAACTTTACGATTACTTTTTGCATCCGTGGAATAACTTCCAGGGCTTTAAGAGGTGCCGGTTGCTTTTTAGTTTGTTTAGAATGTTTGTTCTTATTATCTAACTACTTTAGTGAACCTAACTTAAAATAAATTTGTTTTAAACAATTTTTACTAAATTTATTAAACTAAAATCAGTGGAACATTGTTATTTTCACCATTTTATTTAGATACTTTAAAATTTTGACGTGGTATAATTTTTGACATACCAACAAACACTCATGGCCAACTAACCTTTGCTTCTTCATGTCCTTAAATAATTTTATTGTCAAATTAAAATTAATTACTTCTAAATTTTTTAGATGTGAAATTTTCTGACTGAATCCTCCCACTTGCTTGGATTAATAATAATTTCTGGTAATAATCCAAGCACTTAGGAGATTACAAGTGAAAATCTGGCTCCGCTACTACCTTGTCTAATTCATCTGTCAAGATTTTAAAGCTCATTAACCCCTAAAAATCAAATTCATAACAAAACAATACCGCAAAAACTTTTCAAATATACATCCCAAACTACCGAGGAAATCAATCATTCAAAGTCGACTTATTCTCTCAAAGAACTTCTGTTATCGTCTTATGACAGCAGAATGAACAAAAACGAACTCGTAATGAGTTCCTGGTTATTCTAGCAATTCGAACAAACGACATAGGAAATTCCCACGGAAGTGTACGGGAACAATAAATCATAAGTTAGCGCCATCTATCATGTTTGGAATTGTGCTGCAATTTTCCAGTTCTTAAAATTTCAGCTTTAGCTTTGGGGGCGGGCGTTATCTTTTAACGTACGTTTCGTTGTACACTAGGAACTGTCTCGGGATAACTGACTCTGTTCGAATTTGATGAATTCGTGAGATAAGAACTGGGGAAATTTGGAATTCTCTTTAAACGATGACAATATGCTCGCTTGATTTACATATAGAATATCTTGGAGATAATGGAACGATGAATGCTTTATACGACTAAGAAAGTTGACACGTCAAAGGTTGATATATTGTTGGCATATTATTAGTAGATTCTCACATTCCATTTTGTCATCCTGCAGATACATTAGAAGTTCAGCTTTTATCTGGAAAGGCGTTCTCCCTACTTCCATATCTTCACAAGGTAATGATTTTAATGGCTTTGTCTGTCAATAGGAACAAATCAATATCTGGTTGTGGCCTTGACGCCATCGGTGTATACAGAATACTCACTTACTACATTCTACTATTTATTCAGGTACTTATATTTATGGGTGTATCCAATTTGCGGACCAAATCTATTTTAATCCTTACTGCACTTCTTAAATTCAAAAAGGTACAGGAAAAGTGCGGACTGACACTACCTGAAAGTAATCCCTTAAAGCTAATCCCTAAATTATAATTTTATGCAGTTCTTTACATTGCAAGTAATTGAAAATAAATAATAAATAAAAAAGTTTATTAACCTGTTGACATGTACAGGGTGTCCCAAATTGGTGCGTTTTGCAGGGTATCTCGTAAACTAGAAGAGATAGAAGAAAAGCAGTTAAGATGTTATGACTTCTTTTTTTTGTTAAAGTAACGATAGCCTAATTAAATCTTTAGTAACTCCCTGCAGTTGGAAGATACAGGGCGATTATTGAAAACTGTCGAAAACTACAAGGTACTATAACTTCTTAATTAAGAAAAATATAAAAAAAACTTATATAAACTTTTGATAGATATAATATTAAAGAGTTCAGTGGCGCACAGATTATTTTTTTTAGGGGGCTCACTAAGAAAATATAATGCAAACTTATCTATTTTCAATGGTTGGAGCTACAGTGCAAATAAACCATTTATGGATGTTATCAGGTGAAACACCCTTAAAAAATTGAACACTCAGTAACGAAATTTAACATTTTATTATAAGGATACTGATGTGTGACAATTTTATTTATCAAAATTATAATTAATAAAAAATAAAACCAGATTAAAAAAATAAAAACAATAAACTTATGAATCAACAAGAAACGTTGTAACAACTAATCTACCTATAACTAATTTTATTAGAATGTAAAAATTACATTAAATGTTCAAAATGCTCTCCCTTTAAAAAGTTTTTCGTTTAAATAATCTCCAACCAATTCAGCAATACCAAAAATAAAATCATGAAATAATATTTACAAGACTAACTTCGAGAGTAGGGAAGATTTATTATAAAATATTTAGAAAAATAAAGCCAGTGCACATACTCAATTGTGTAAGATCAGTAAGAAAAAGGTGTCAATTATTACTAATGGAGGACATTTTGAACATTTAATGTAATTTTCACATTCTAATAAGATTAGTTCTTACAATGTTTCTTGTTGTTTCATAAGTTTATTGTTTTTATTTTTTTAATCTGGTTTTATTTTTTATTAATTATAATTTTGATAAATAAAATTGTCACACATCAGTATCCTTATAATAAAATGTTAAATTTCGTTACTGAGTGTTTAATTTTTTAAGGGTGTTTCACCTGATAACATCCATAAATGATTTATTTGCACTGTAGCTCCAACCATTGAAAATAGATATATAGTATGTCATATCAGGTGAATGAGAATTAAAAAAGAAAACGAAAAACGTCAAAATATACAGGGTGTCCCATTTAAAAAAACATAAGTGAGCCCACTAAAAAAAATAATCTGTGCGCCACTGAACTCTTTAATATTATATCTATCAAAAGTTTTTATAACGTTTTTTTATATTTTTCTTAATTAAGAAGTTATAGTACCTTGTAGTTTTCGACAGTTTTCAATAATCGCCCTGTATCTTCCAACTGCAGGGAGTTACTAAAGATTTAATTAGGCTATCGTTACTTTAACAAAAAAAGAAGTCATAACATCTTAACTGCTTTTCTTCTATCTCTTCTAGTTTACGAGATACCCTGCAAAACGCACCAATTTGGGACACCCTGTACATTACATATATAGGAATCGTCAAGTTTACAAACAAATCTAAGTAA
This sequence comes from Crepidodera aurea, assembly GCA_949320105.2. Taxonomy (NCBI): domain Eukaryota; kingdom Metazoa; phylum Arthropoda; class Insecta; order Coleoptera; family Chrysomelidae; genus Crepidodera; species Crepidodera aurea. The sequence goes on along the minus strand of OX439475.1, from coordinate 8,117,824 downwards.
CAAAAAAAAAATAGATAAAGATACAAATGAATAAAATATTTATCTAACAGAACAAAGTTAGGTAAATTAAAAAGAGATAATGAGAAACAAAGGGTATTACACTACATATAATTATAATATATAAATAAGACGTCTCTTTAGTTACCAAAAAATTCATCTAAACTATATATAGATTGTCCCAGCAGAAAACGTTTTAATTTAGATTTGAAATTTACTAAATTGGGACAATCAATAACATCTTGAGGTAAGTGATTATAAATTTTAAGTGCTAAACAATTTGGTGCTTTTAGCGAGATATTATATTTGTAAAAAGGTACATGATATTTGTTACATTGTCTTGTGTTATATTGATGTAGTTCTGAATTAAGGTGAAATTTATTTTTGTTTAAATACATATAAACACCCAGTTCAAATATATATAATGAAATTAAGGTTAGAATGTTAGTTTTTATAAAAACATTTCTGCACGAATTTCTTTTGGGAATATTTTCTATTATTCTTAATATTCTTTTTTGTACGATAAAAACATCAGGTGATAGAGTAGACAAACCGCAGAACGCATTGCCATACCTAAGCCTCGACTCAACCTGAGCATAATATAAGCTAACTAACTGGCTCTTTGTTAATATTTGGCTTAGATTTCTAAATAAATAACAGAGGGAATTTAATTTTGAAATTAATGAGTAGCAGTGCTCTTTCCACTTTAAATTTCTGTCAATAGTTATGCCTAAGAATTTAACACTAACTTCATCTGAGGATATTAATGACTCTTTTACAGTTATGTCAATATTGTTGCAGTTATTTTGCCAGTTATGGAATCTAATCATTTTTGTTATGGTTATGGTCATTATATACCAGAAGTGTTCTGTTTACTTCCTGATAAGAGGCAAAATACTTACATATCTCTATTTAAAATAATTTGTGAAAAATGTATAGGTTTGGGATATGTACTAAACCCTAAATATATTGTCATGGACTACGAACTAGCCATACACAATGCTGCCAGTTTGGTATGGCTTCAAGCTTCTCCAGTAGGTTGTCGTTTTCATATAGGACAAGCTTGGTGGCGCAAAATTCAAAATCTTGGATTGGGATCTACATATAAAAATATAGAAGGAAAATGGCAGCATTACATATTTGGACTTCAATATTTACATCCTGAAGAAGTAGGTGACTGTTTTGCGATTCATTTAGCGTGTGGCCAACCGCAAAATAGTGCAATAGAGAAGATGGATAATTATTTGGTGGAAAATTATATTGATAATGATGTACCTTTTCTTCCTACCATTTGGGCAGAAGCGAATGCATCAACAGAGCACACTACAAATGCATGTGAAAGTGTTCATAATAAATTTAATAATAATTTTTATTCAACACATCCTCCAATTTTTAATTTTTTAAACATTTTACACAAAATGCAAATCGATACATATATTAAAATAAATAATACAGATAAGGCTGTTAAATTAAAAAATAAAACCGCGCAGATTCGTAAATATTTAATTTCAAATAAAATTAAGGAATACAATAGAAGTTTAGTGAGTACATTAGAATGTATTAAATGTGTTTTATATTATTGTAATAAAGTATAAGCCAATAAAAAATTGTTTTATTTCATAATTTTAGTTAAAAATATTTACTTTACTTCATTAATATAAAATCAGGTAATCACCCTTAATCATAATCCCTAGGTCGGTACGCAAATTGACTACAGGATTATGAGTTTCAAGAAGGATCCCCCTATATTTATAATATGAAAATATTTTCTTTTTCATTACAATTTTTATTGTTGTAAGTAATTAAGGGCATCTAATTTTTCCGAAAAAATTGAGTCGTGGAGAGAGACATTTAACAGCATAATTTAATTATGAATAATGCTGCATCCTCAAGTATGATCCTTTGTCGAATACAAGATGGTTGCAAAGTTGAGTATTCTGTTAACTTAGAAAAAACACGTTGCTAAGTAATATATTGACAAGAAGCATGAGTGCTGGTGCCAACAAAAATCCGAATCGAAGACGAGGATTTTTGCACCTGCACGAATGTTGATAGGTCCAGCTGTAGAGTGAGAAGCTCGAGGAGTGGCTGCAGGATCTCCTGTTTTCTGTTTTTTAGCTGGAGGTTCTGAGGCGTCACTTCTAAGGGTGTTTATGATGTTGGAATAATGCTCACTATCCATTTGCAGATAAGGCTTAATTGAATTGGCTGAACTGTGGCCAGTAATTTTAATTAATTGTTGTTCACCCACCCCTCTTTTAGCCAGGTTACTGACTGCTGTCGACCGCATGGAGTGGTTTGTTATTTTTATTTCTTTTGTATTTAATCCTGCGTTCTCTGCTGCTGCTTTAGTCCATTTTGAAAGTTCGTTTTTTCCCACTGGAGTGTTTTTGTACCAACCACTTGATTGTTCTTTATTCCATGATGGATTTACTGTTAAGAATAATCTAACAGTTATTCTAGATGAACGTTTAACCATTTTAAAAAGACGGACTGGACAAAAGGTAGGGTTCTTTGTATTGGGGACCAGCCATTTACTATACGCCATTTTTTCTCCACGCTGGGCCGTTTTATTGAAGAGAGGATTATATTCTACTCTTCCTAAAAAGTAGGATCTTTGAAAATCAGTTATTTTTAAAAATATGTAACAATGTTATCTACCTGTTTTAATCTCAGAATTATCCACTTCCTCTTTAAAATAATGAACTCTGCAATTGACTGCTTCTCCATCTCTCCAGGCAAGTTCTACTGAAGCGATATGGTAAAATTTTCGCTGGAGTCCCGCAGGAGTGTCTTCGTCCCATAATAAAACCATTGCGTAGTATTCTTCCAATTTTAATGAAGCAGAGCTCGATTTCCTTTTACTGGTGCACATCTGCAAATTTCTTCATTTCGCATTACGGAAGCTTGTAATGCGAAATGAAGAAATTGTTATACTTGAAAATAATATTTTTAAATGGATCAAAAATTATTTTCCACTTCACAAAATACATCTCTTGCATTTTTTTTTGCAACGGTGTTCCACATTGTCTTCTCAACTAGTTCTTTGTAATTTTCACCGTTTTATTTATTCATATTCCACGTTCAATCTTTCAGGATTAGGTTTAGTTGCTCGTATTTCTTTGCCTTCCAGAATTCCGTAAACTGTTTCCATATTGAATTATGGGTTTTAACAGTATTGTACGGTACACTTTTCTCAATCAATAGTAGTCATAGACTCACTTCCAAAGCGACTCATTTTCACTACATAAGCTGACTAGCATTGTTTAAAAACAATATTACAAAATTTATTATTTTATCAAAGGTATTGTAATCTTTGGTGACAACAGCTGTCAAGTTTTGCCGCGGGTAAACTCAAAAAAACTGCTGACAGGAGCTGTCATACAGTTTTTTCATCTAGAAACCATTTGTAATTCAAAACTGCGCGTTTGTGATTGGTGGAAATTAAGACGAGGGAAATAGTCGACCTTGACAAATAGCCGACTATTTTTATTGCATCTAAATTTCGAATTTATTGTAGGATCAATTCGTCGAGACTTAATTTTGAATAACTCCCGAGAGCTTTAGCTCGAGGGAGTATTAATGCCAAAATTGTCGAGACAAATTGTAAAATATACGAGAAATTTAGTAGCAATAAAAATAGTAGCTAATTTGTCAAGGTCGCGTTATTTTTAATAAGATTATTTCCAGAGTCAAAAAAAATTCTATACGTAGGTACGTATAAATACCGTCCATCAGGTGAATATTGAGGACGATGATCAAATAGTCGACTATTTACCACCAAGGTGAATAGCCGCTTTATTTTGTTTTGATTGGCTGCGTCAAATCAGTTTCCAAGCACGTGATTGATTAAAAATTGATATTTGACAGGCAAGTTAAATAATCACATTAATTTCAATAGTATATTGTGTCAAGGGCAGAAAATGAGCAACAACAACAACAACAACAATACTTCTTAGCAGTATGTGACAATTTATTTCATATTTTACGTATTGAATCTGCTAGGAAATTTTGTAAATCACCGAATGCTATAAATAAAAGAAACTATCATCTAGACTCATCCTAGGTCTGAAAAACAGAAAAATTTATGATTAAAAAAATATATTCGCGAAACTACTTGTTGTACGTCGTTCGCATTGAAAAATCTCGTCGTTTCGGCGGCATCGCTGAGTGAATTTGAAATATTGACATTGGCTGTTACCAGGCCGATATATGCATCATTTGAATTGCTCGTTATACATCCTACTGAAAGATTTATGTAGCTAGTATCCAGAAATACTTAATCTTCTGCATGGGCTGCCGGCCAGGATTCGGGAAATGAAGATGAATGGACAGGTTCGGTTTGTAAAAAAAAAACCAGATGGAAAATCAAATATGCAAATTTTAGGGTTGTTGAATTTTTTTCCGGATCCCCGGTTTTATTAAATAGATATGTTTTTGTAGGGTGACGGAAACAAGCCGGTATTCGTTAAACGGGATAAAATTTGAATATGGATTTTTTTCGGATTTGAGGCTAAAATGATTTATGAGAAGAGATTCTATTTTTTCGAATTAGGTATTTCATAAAAAAAAAGTATTCCTCTACACAATGCGGATATGTTTGACGCAAAAGTACAGGATATTATCAGTCAAAAAAATATCTAATATTCGTACAATAAGTGATAAATATGCACCCTCCATTCTTAGTCAAATATGTCCTGGCAGGAACTCAAGTTTTCAATAACCTACAGTTGTTTAAAAACAGGAAAATTTGTTCAAGATTCGTTTGAAGGCATTGGCAATTGAAAAAGGAACATCGTGCATAGTAGGAATTGCCTCGGTTGTGTGGGAAAATTTCCTATCTCAATAGCATTGTAGGCCACGCCCCTTTTTCAAGAGAGCCGCGCGTCACACTGGTCGCCATTTTTTATCCAAATTTCAGCGCCATCTGAGTGTCGGCACCTGTAATCTACGAATAAATCTGTAATCTAGGTAGGAATATATACTCTCAATGAATGTTGGAATCTGTAATTGCCAACTCAACAGGGTTGCCAACAATACAAGTTTGCCAACTCAACATGGGGGAATCAACGCCAACTGAGCGTCGGTAGCATACGTAGAGCCACCTGTCAATGAGTGTCTGTAATTGGCAACTCAACAGGTTTATCAACTCAATATGGGGAAGTGGGGGGGAATCAGCGCCACCTGAGTGTCGGAATCTGTAATTATCAACTCAACATGGGGGAATCAGTGCCCCCTGAGCGTCGTAATCCGTAATTGCTAGCAGGGTTGCCAACCTTGGAAAACGCTGCGTAGGTTCGTTTGTACGTGCGTTCGTTTGTGCGTACGTTCGTTTGTGCGTGCGTTCGTTAGCGTACGTACGTTTGTGTGGATGCGCAATGAGAGGGAATAAAAACAAGTAAAAAAATAACTTGGTGTTTCTTAGATATTCACAGGATTGGCTTGGATTTTAAAAGCTTGGCTTGAATTCAAGCCAAGCTCTTGAATAATCAAGCCAAACCTTTGAAAAAACAAGCCAAGCTTTCATAGTATCCATCCAAGCTTTTCTTATAGCTTGGAAAAGCTTGAAAACCAAACCAGGCTTACCTTTTTAAAAAGATTGCCCAAATCTAACTTTTATTCTCAATTTCTAAGGAAATAGAAGATAAAAAAGAAAGATGAAGTAAAATAAATAATAGAATAGAAGTCATAATAGAAAATACATTACAGAACGATTTAAAAATGTAAAAACATAGTGTATAATAGAATAATTATACCTATTTTTATTTGAGATATTTTGAATACCTTCTACGGTATATTTTATTGTCCATAATGCAGCCGAAGAAGTGTTAAATAAAGGGCCATCGCACAGACTCTCTAAAGGTCTATAGCGAGCCATTAGAGAGTTATTGCAACCTTTTGCGCAGTGAACAGCTCCTTAAGTTTTGCTTTAATTAAAATACAGGCGTCCTGTATTTAATTTAAATACAGGACAGGTTCGCCTTAATTAAAGTAACTTTATTTTGACGTATGAAGGACAATTCTGCCAATTTAATGAAATCCAAACTGTTAAAAATCAACTGGCTTCAAATAAAATAAAAATACAACTTGTAAAAGTATAGAGCAGGGCCATCAATAATTTGTAAAATACAAAAATTCTTAGCACTATGTGGGCACAGTAAAAGTTCCGGAAGGGGTGTAGGGGTACGTAAATATTATATGTTTTTAGGGTTTGATATAGGATTTATACGATTTGTGGCTGAAATATACTTATCCTATCGCAAAAAGTAATAGATAATTAACCGAGCAAAAAATACAAATGATCTACGAAGAAGCGGCTTGGACTATCTCAAAGAAAAAATGAGAAAGAGATGGCATTGGAACAGAAAAGGTTAAACATTGAAGGAAGAAAAGTAGCTGTGCCCTAACAGAGAAACAGTTTCGTTTGGAGTCCGAACAGCAACAAAAAGTGTTCGATCATCAGACAGTCATTAATAAATTACTAGAAATAGTTCAAAAGCATATTTGATGTAATACATATATATATTTTTCATTCACAATAAATATATGTACATATATAAGTAATACATACTTTTTGTTAAGATATTTATATATTTACGGGCCCATTTAAGATATAAATTACAATTTTAAATTGTAATTAAAATACAAAGACAATATATATGTGTAAGTATAAATCAAAAAATTGATATAACAAAATATATAATAAATTATTATTAAAGATATAATAATTATTAAATTATTAGTAGTAGAGTCTTCCTGGTCATTAGATGGTCTGCATATATTAGGTCGAACTGTACCATCAATAAATTCCCAACAGTTTGGGACAGCTGCTCCCATGTTGGTTATGGACTAAAAATTAAAATTATTAAAAAATATTTGCTCACATAAGGTATATTCAAAGTACCTGTGCATATAGTTGGTACCTATCCCTATTCAGCGATTGATGTGCATTCAAATTCTGTAACAGATATCAATGATTTTCCCCAATAAAATTTCATCATCACTCATGTTATTTAAATTGAATTCCGCGGGTTCTATTACACTATTTTCCTCATTAGCTTCAACGGCAACACCAATTATGTTGTGTAGAAGTAAGTTTTCAATTTCTTCGTTATTAACATCCGCTAGAATAGCTATTTCCAATTGTTCTTCCAGGTTCATTGTATTGTTTATTATTAAGTTACAAAATATTGCAGGTTAGGAATACGATTCGTGTCATTGTCAGTAGAAAGCACTGTCAAAATAAAGTATGCTGATGAGAACCGTTGCAATAACTCTCATAAACCAATCGTGACATTTCGTAATACAGGATACTTTATTACAGGATCCTTTGCAATAACTCTCTATTTAACTACATACTACATACAATAAACGTTGACCAGACAGCATATAGCTACAACAATAGATCACCCAAGGAATGCTTTACAACTGAGAATAGTGCTGATCTCTATATCTAAGAATTCCTACTTGCTCAAGTCGTCTTTGGTTCCCTATGTAATAATGCGAATAGAAAATTGCCTTTCCCTCCATATCCCTTCGCTTTTATATTATGAGAAAAGTACACTTAGGGACTTTAAAACGACTACAAAGCCAACAATTTTGAATTAAATTATAAGTCAAGCAACGTACCAAAGCTACGGTTTACGTTTTTCAAAGTTGTAATTTCTCTGGCACAAAACTCCGTGATCTTTAGAAGTTATAAGCCATCAAAAGATCGTAAATTATGCATTTTATTTCATGGTATAATATTTTTCTTCAAATTGCTGCACTGCTGATAAATTCAATATCGTAATGCAACAACCTCTTGCATATAACCATAGGTGTCGACTGTTAACATTACCATGGGGGTTTTTAATATTTTGATTTATCATTTAATACAATAAAGAAACTTGGAATCATGTTTAGTTTGAGGCAGATGATGGAGCAAAATTATGCATTATATGTCTTGTATCTGTTGAAAGAGATTTTTATAAAGCCCCAAGAGAAAAGATTTGCAAAATTTTTGAGCTACTACAGCTTGGAAATAAACTGGGTAATTAAGAGCACCTATGAAATTGGGAGAATCTTCGTTAGAACTCAAAATCTGAGTAGTAGAGAGTCTAAAACAAGCTGCGGTGTAAGAGGAGGAGTAGAAGATTCAGATCAAACAAAGGGACACCAAAGTCCATCTTCAAATTGAGACAGATCATGGGAAAATATTTCAATGGATAGCTGCTCTATATATCTTATATCTGTTGAAAGAGCTTTTTATTGAGCCCCAAGAGAAAAGATTTGCAAAATTTTGAAGCTGCAATAGCTTTGAAATAAACTGGGCAATTAAAAGCATCTTTGAAATTGTGATAAATCTCGTTAGAACTCAAAATCTGAGTAGTAGAGAGTTTAAAACAAGCTGCGGTGTAAGAGGTGGATTAGTAGATTCAGATCAAACAAAGGGACACTAAACCCCATTTTTAATTTGAGACAGATGATGGAGAACAAATGTGCAATGGACAACTGTCTGTTTTATATCTGTTGAAAGAAAATATATGGAACATTTTGAAGCTACGACAGGTTAGAAATAAACTGGACCATTAGGAGCATCTACGAAATTAGACGACACCTAGTTAGAGCACAGACTCTGAGTAGTAGAGAGTATACAATAATCTACAAAGAAGTAGTTCTGAAAGAACGTTCAGATCCTTCTTTAGCATTTATATCGCCGACGCCAACGAACATTTCCTGTTCTCTTATATAATAACGTTCTTTAATATCCAACATTTTACATCGAGCGACGTTTTCCGCAACGTGATTTCCCCTAACCGGTTTTCTTTGCAAATATGGTTCACTATACATATATACAAAGAACGTCCAAGCAATAATAATTTACCTGGATGAATTTGTTAAGATTCGAGTAAGCACGTGGGATGTTTTCTTTTATCGAGAAAAAATCCATTCCAAATCCGGTGCTCTAGTGAAAAAAAAATTTCACTACTATTTTATGGGGATTTTCTAAAATAAAATTGTATTTATATGCGCGCCACTGGAGACACTTGGCAATGGAATGTTTCTCGATAGCTTTAAATTTCTGAAACGACGAGGCAGCACTATGCAAAGATATTTAAGAAATGGGTGGGAAAGCATATTATTTAAAAACTACTTGATATTTATTTCGGTTTGGTCTTAAGTAAGAGAAAGAGTGATTTTGTGATCAGTAGCAAAATGCTCTGTTGCCAAAATCCAGGCCATTATAATACTAATTATTATTTTCTGTTAAAGGTACATTTACAGGATATTATAGGTACTAATGTCTTTTACCGGCGCAAAATGTGCAAAATAAACGTATAAAAAACAAAACGCCAACAATAAAAAGAAAATGTGTTTGTTTACAAACAGATCCACTTGTTTTCGATCCATTTTTCCTGTATAAAAATAAGTCGTTATATATAATTATCTATTTGGTGCTGTTTTCCGACCACAGTCAAAAGGAAACGAATTCGTTTTCCGTTCGATTTTCTCGTATTCAACGTTTTCCTTGTAATCTGGAAAATGAATTGCAAATTTAATTACCAGATCACAGATAAGGCATGTAATAAGACTTGCTGAATAATCGAAAATACCTCTAAATATCGATAAATAAAAGATATTCAGACGTATCTTGTTTTACACGACTTTTTTTTTAAATATTACAGACACTTTTAGGCATGGCAAGTCCTGAGGGATCTGTCGCCTTCGGGGAAGAATATTTTTATCGCTGTTGTACGTGGTGTGGACCAAAAATAGATGCTCCCGCTTGGGGACTCTCGAATAAACAAGTTATCGTTTATGTTTGTGAAAAATACAATAAAATCTTTGGTTGTTTTATCAGGTGTTTTTTAAAATAACCGGGTATAACATCTTTTTGAAGGTTAATTAGTTTAAAACATATTTACAGAGCTGGAAAAAGGGTATTGTTTAATTTTCAACAACAAAATTAAACATATTACTCAAACCGACAACATCGTATCAAATATTTTAAAAACATATCATAAATTTATTTTGTTACGTAGTATCTTAAATACGTCTATTTTATCACGTAGTCCTTTCGACAACAAACTGGCAACATCGTAAGACATGTAGAGCTCTCAACGAATCTTGTGACTACATGTATCACGATTTAATACCTTTAAAATAAAATTCAAATTTGTCTCTCCAACGCGAGAGACGAAGACGGACACAGCAAACTACTATGACGGCCACCATTGCCGTTACAGGGCTTATCACGTACGACAACAATATACACAGGCGGGACGCAAATTTTTTAATCAGTGCTCCATCACCACTCAAAGATAAAACATCTCAAAAATCATACGCGCATCATGAATTAAGTTAACAACAGTTCATTCTTTACAATTACATATTTTCTGAATGATGTGATTTATTTTCGTTATTTACTAATATGGTTTAGTAAATTAAGCATGTACTTTTATTGTTAATTTGTGCGTTGATTCTTCGTTAGTTTAATAAATCGTTAACTACAAGGTGTTTTTGTTTTTGTTCTTGGAGTTGTAAAGACACAAAAAAATCCTAACTATAAAGTCCATTTAGAAGCTACGACATAGTTTAAAAAAGCGGCGTTGTTCAACACATCGGTCGACTTGGCAAACTGATGCACAGGAAGGTCTCTACACCTGAGCTCTCAACAGGTATTTACAAAGTTAGTTTTAAAGATTATGATAAAAAATATGTTGGACAAACTAGAAGTTTCAATGAACATCTGGGTCAAGTAAAATGTATTACTAAATTCAGTAAATTTGACTTTTTTCGACATTATTCGACTTTTTTCGACTTTTTTCGACTTTCTTCGACTCTCTTCGACCTTCTATCATCTGTTTTTGAATTAATCCACACACATTTGTGGTGATAATAATTCTCATTGTTTGTGGAAGCCTCTGTGTAAAATAAACGTGTTTTATTTTTACAATTACCTAGGGCTATATAAACGAAGTAATAATACACATCTGTAAAATAAATTGTACTATAAAACTTTATATATACGTATATAATTCACGAACACCTACAGATATTTCTCCATAACATATTACCTTCAAGAGTTTGACTTTTGATTCATGCTTTATGCAGTTTCCATTAATCTGGCGACGTTTGAAATCTTGTTTATAATAAGAAAAGTTTTATACCTTCATGGTTTGAAAACCACCAGTGTAATGCATCAAGTTACTTTCGATTCAATATAAATTATAGCAAAGTAAACACGTACTCTTTCGAGTTTGTTGTTTTTTTTTTCATCTCTCGATGCAGTGAGTTAGATTAGTTTGTTTTTCACTTAAAAAGTATATAAAAAGTTCGTTGTACAGTGTCAATCAGTGTCTCCAAGATTAATAAGTTTTACTCTTATAGGTAAAAGGCTAAAGTAAAGTAAAGTATATTCAGAAACTTTGTGGTGATAAATGTCTAAACTGTCAAAAATGTGCCTACGAAAAGCGCCAGTGCTTCTTCTTTGTTGCATCTCAAATTTAGTACATGACTCAAGGACTATAATATCAAATAAACCATTTTCATGCAAAATTCTCGCATTTTGAAACTTAGTTTTATTTTAACCTTATTTAAGATAATAGTGGTGATAAATTTTATCTGCATATCATGAAGATACTCCGTGTTGCAGTTGCAGTTCACTTAAAAATAGCTTTTATAACTTTTCATATCCCTTGACGTTCAGAGCTACTTAAAATGTTCCTAAGTACCTTCGCTATAGTGCAGACAAGCTTTTTACATTTTCATATATTTCCGAATTCATGTGAGTATATATACGAAAATATAAAGGAAAATCCAAGATTGCATTCAGTAAGAATAAGTTATCTTTAAGTAACGTTTCATCTGACTTTATCTAGAGGAATATTTGTAAGCCAAAATGATCCGTGGGATCAATTTTAAACAAAACAAATCATTCCACTGCTTCATATAAGTTCATTTTTATTAATTTATTTAAAAAAAGTACAAAAATATTAAACAAATATTCACTCTAAAATAAATTTTCAAACCTCAAAAGACCGTTCATTATAAACATACCTACATTTTATAACATTGTCATTGTCAGATGTTCACTGACCTATAATTTGCCTATTGCATATGAGAAAATCCCTGAAAAAACTCATATCCAGTCAGACGATCTTGGACATCGATCTAACGAACTTCCTAATGAGAGAGAGAGAGATGCGTTGATACAGAGCCGCCTCGAATACGAAACAGATACGTTGATGCACAGCCACTTCGAATGCGAGACAGATGCGTTGATGCAGAGCCACCTCGAATGCGAGACAGATACATTGATACAGAGCTACCTCGAATGCGAAGTAGATGCGTCGATGCAGAGCCACCTAGAATGCTAGGTAGATGCTTTGATGCAGAGCCACATCGAATTCTAGACAGATGCGTTGATGCTGAGCCATTTCGCCCGGGGCAATTTTACGTTTATTTAAATATTATTCTAGTTCAAAACTCCATGTTTGGAATATAAATTAATACGATCGTGATATTCAAAAGTTCACAATGAAAACGCCCAAACCACAAGACGCTAAATGCACACTGAATATAAAATTAGGCTTATACTAAGGCGGCATGAAAATAAGAGGAATTAAAAAATCCCACTAATTTGTGAACGGATTTGGAATAACAATGCCAACAATTAGGTCGGTTTTTTGTGAAATTAAAAGGAGTTTAATTTCTTTTTTACGGTATTTATTTTTTGTTTGTCAGCTGTTTTTTGATTATGCTTTTAATATTTATTTATAAGAGAGGTTGGTTAGAATCTGGATATGTTTCTTGATACTGTTTGCTCCGTTGTAGTTGATGTTTTGTTCTGAATAATTTTCTTCAAAAGATCAGCGTGCGTTTGACATGCAAAGCTTTATATCTCTCGGTGTGCATAAAATAATTTTTCAAACATGATTTCGTAGATTTGAATATGAACATATTTCTAAATAAAAAACAGAACTGTAAATTAATTCCAATTTTTTAGCTAATTTTGAAAGCGTCCTATATAAATATTTCAGGATATAGGCCACCCAAATCCGAAATCCGACGATTCACCAACACGAACTGAAGCAAGAACAAAAAACGCCTGTTGAACAAGTTCCAACTAGTTCGCAGCCATTTATCAAATCTCGTAATTCTCTCTCGGCTAAACTCCCTAAATCTTTCCTGAAATATATTCTTTTAATTTACACTGCTGCCTAGCAATGGCCGTTCTTTCCATTATTTTCAGTCTCTCAAAATTTTCAGCGTTCTTGAAACGAATGGATCTTTAAAAAAGTGTGTCTGCGTAACTTAGAATCAATCTATTTTTATTATCAATTTTAGGAAGTTTTATATCTAACGTTTGTATTTTAGGTTAGATCATGCAGAACTTGTTATGAAGAATAACTTTTTTACCTAAAATTAATAATACACATAACTGTCAAACTAATAAAAGTATGATATGTCGGTCAAGGTTCATACAGATGTCTGGTCTTTGGGTATAATTCTATTTTTATTTTTGATGATGATGTTTCATGATGTCTTTCATTGTACTTATTGAATAAATAAATAAATTGAAAATTGAAATTGTTATAAATAAATTCAGATTCCATATCGCTCCAACGAAGTTATTTACTATTTTTAGGGAAAAGTTTTTTACACCGATAATATCATATTTCTATACTACATATTCCGAACTTTTTTTCACCACAATGATGATATTTGTTATTTCAGTCCATTTGTGTTCCTGGAAATAAATAAAATTGTTAAATTGTATTTCCGAATGATATAATGTAATCCTGTTCACTATTTTTTTTTCATAAATTGATTTATATACAGACTCTATAGTTGGGTTGTTGCCAGTATCAAAGAAACCGAGTAATAACATAGATTTATATTCATATGCATAAAAGATTTATTCGTTATAAAATTTTTCCAATTTTGTTTCGACTAAAAGAAAAATCGAATTTAACATTTGACATTTATTTCAGATATAAGTTTATGGATTGAAAATGGAAGCTTCTAGTTCAAGCTGTGATGTACCGATACCCATAAGAGGACAATGGATTAATGGTGAGTAGGCATATAACAATATAAAGGTGTTCCAGAATTAACGAATTTAAATTTCTTATTTTAAAATATTTAATGTTATATATGCGTAAAAAAATCATCAAAAAATTATAAAAATGAGGAAAAAAGCATAACTTTATTTTAAACAAAAATAATGCTGCAACAACTTGTATTAACGTAACTTATAACAGTTGTTCAAAGTGGCCTCCATTTTGCTCAATACATTTCCGTGCTCTTGAAGTAAGATTTTTAATTGACTTTCTAATCATAGTTTGGTCATTTCTCAATTCCTCGCATGCCTCCTCAATTCTCCGTAGAAGGTCCTCTCTAGGTTTAACTTCAGTTGAGTAAACTTTTCATTTTAAATAACCTCAAACATAATAATCGATTGAAGTAAAATCTGGCACCCTAGCTAGCCAGTTGTGAGGTCCTCCTTTGCCTAACAATGTTTTAAAATAGTTCTAGCATGGTAATTGTAAAAGAATCTATAAAATTTGACATATCAAAATTTAACATTGAAAGCCCATAAGAGATTTAAGGTATTTACGTAAAATTTAACAAAGAACTGAATTTATAAATTCAAAGTAATGTAGTCTCAGATAAGGCTGCGACTTTAATAACAATGAGAATGTTATTATATTAATCGTCAGGAGAAAAAGAAAATTGCAAAATTCAATATCATGGTATATCAAAGTAATTAGTTAAAATTTAAGGCAAATAATATAAATCAGAGAAATAGAGTTCGGGATTTCTAAAATTAAAGAAATACAGTAAAAAAGAGGAATAATAATGAAGTTTCATGGAATTTAAGGAATCGATAATAACGAACATTAAAAGTCTGTGCATAAATTTAATATACGTAGAAATAGTAAGAAAATTATATCAAAATTATTGTTTTGTCTCTAGAACAATTTGGTGTTAATAAAAATAGTAAAAAAATGAATAATTTTTGAATTTTATAAAAATGTACATTAAAAAACTGTCAAATTCCAATCAAGTCAGCTGTGATTTGATGGTTTACAAAAACTATTTCGCGCTGTCAAGCGAGGCTTTTCACCAAATTCCTTTGAAGCGTTCACATCGATCCTCGTAATAAAAATAAAAGAAAATCAAATCAAAGCAATACTGATTGAAGATAAAAAAATTCAAAGAAATTTACCTGTCAAAATAAGTGAGGTTATATTTTGGTAAAATAAGAAAACTTAAAGAAAAATCAAGAGGAGTCCAATTATTTATAAATAATCCAGATCCTGTAGTATCCTGACTCTACTATCCAGATCCAGTTGTATCCTGTATTAATTTATCTTATTCCTGTTTTTGGTACCAAATCCCATCTTGAATTGACTAGGAAAATAATCAGAATGAAGAAGTCGTATTAAAGGTACCAATTTACTATATTAAATATCGATATTTAAAAACGTTTAAAAATAAAAAAAGGCCACATTATAACTAAATTACTTAGTCGACTTTTTTCGACTATTTTTCGACTATTTTTCGACTTTTTTCGACTTTTTTCGACTATTTTCGACTTTTTTGACTTTTTTTTACTTTTTTTGACTTTTTTAATACTAAACCCCTGCCCCCCCCCCCCCTTTGACTTTTTTGACTTTTTTGGACTTTTTTGGACTTTTTTTTGACTATTTTCGACTTTTTTAACTTTTTGACTTTTTATGACTTTTTTTATTACTTTTTTAATACTACCCCCCTTGACTTTTTTGATTTTTTGACTTTTTCGACTTTTTTTCGACTGTTTTTCGACTTTTTTCGACTTTTTTCGACTTTTTTCGACTATTTTTCGACTTAACATTGGAGTAAGGTAAGAGAGTAATCATAAGATTTGTGCTAATTGTTAATTTTGTAAGTAAGATAAATATTACGCTTACCTTATACTGGCAAACAACTCTTTCACACAAAATAAAAGGTTAACCGTTATTTATTTTGAATATTAATAAACGTTTACATATTTTTACCGAGTCGTTATTATCAATTTCTACAATCACGCGGTCAATAGAAACACTTCCTGAGTTTAAGATTCTCAAATTTTCTACTTGATAGTAGATGGCGCTGAACAAAATTATCCACAACAAATAATTACATTCTGTCTGAGTTTACGGCAGAAGGCAATAAGAACAAAAATATATAGGTAAAATTGAAAATTAAAGGCAAATTAAAGAGTTAAAGTCGAGGTTGGTTAATCTATTAATAAAATCAATAATGTACTAAAACTCAAAATTAAATAAATCAAATAATAAAAATAAATATTCAATAAAATTTTCTTTTACACACTGATAGTACGTAATAATAAACACATATGTGTACTAGCATTCGATTGTAACTGTGCATTTTGTATATACCACTGCTACTATTTATGCAATAACAGGTAAGCCTGTTTGAGACTCGTTGACTTTAATTTTTTTCTGAATGTTTAAAATCAGTCCTTTTGTTAGTATTTCATTCATTCTACTACAAGAAGCTCACTGGTTTTTTAAAAATATAGCAAATTTAATCATAACAGAGAGAGAGAATCGATGTTGATAACGCAGATGGATGGACTAATAAGCCAATGTTGTCTTAGAACCTTTCCAACACTGGTTTACATTTTTAGTACTGGCTCTTACTGTGAAAACATTGGAAGTGTGTGGAATAAATCTTGAATCGCCATGTTTTTCGCATGGGCAGCTTTACGTTGGCGTGCTCGAGAGTCGGCAAAGGGAAGATTTGGTCCCATTTTGGTGGTTTATTTTCCGCATTAACGTTTTCGTTTATATCAAAATAGATTAAGCCAAAAAAACAATTCTGTAGTGTTTTATATACCTATTAACTACCTAAATATTTCACAAAAGTTTTCACGAGCGTCATTCGAGTCTACTTCGAAATATAATTTCTAATAAACCTCCAAAATTCAATTAATTTGATGGAACATAATACAAGAATCTTATTTATGACAGTACAGCCAGCCGGAAATCAAATTAAACATAAAATACATAATAAACCTCTTTTGAGTGTTTTACGGATTATATGCCATAGACGGGAAATGTGTATATAAAGAGGAATATTAAAAATTTTATATTTGTACATCAGGAGGCGATAATAAACAGAATAATCAACAAAAAATGGAAAATAAAAACTGCTTGTAGATAATCAAAATAAATTTTTATCGTAAAAGTTTGAGTAAGGATCAAAATTAAATAGGATGCTAGTTGAAAGAGGTGTATGTTCCACTAATGATTATTTTGCCCTTTCAAAGATGACAGACGACATGTGACAGTTGACAGATGACAGGGGACAGTTGAAATATGCCACTTGACAGATGATAGTTGATTTTGCCCTTTCAAATATGACAGACGACATGTGACAGTTAACAGATGACAGGTGACACTTCACATAGGACAGTTGATATAAGGCCCGATGGGGCCCCTTTTTGGGAGGCGGAGGCTTCTCTAAAGTAAGGCAGTTACTACTATGCTGAAAGGTTTACATCCTGGTGTACTTCCTGGAGTAAATCCTTCAAGGTGGGTAAACGAAAAGTTTGTAAAGCTACCAACGATGATGAAGTAAATTTATTATCCAAAAATTATATTTATTTTGTCGAACAGGTAAAAATACTTCGTATATCCGCGTGTCATAAAAAACTTTAATTAACACGTCGGCCGGGGTAAACAAGTTTGAAGCAATTACAAAGTTTTGCAAATAAATTTTCAGCACAGGTATTAAATAAATTATGTGTGTAAGTTTCCCGTTTCATAAAACGGACATATTTCAACTCTGTTACTTTGCTCAAAACACGGTCTGGTAATAATTTTCATTTATAGCGACATAAAGTGTTGAAAGAATAAAATCGATTTCGGCTTGGATGAAAAATCACGGTGTTCGCATGCGATCAATGGATAAAAGTATTAAAATCTTTGATATTTTACTTTCAATAAAATTGACTTGTATTTAAAAAGCCTGATTTTCTATCGAAAAAGTTGGTTTACAAATTTTTGAATTTTTATACTTTATCAGTGGTCATTTTCTTCGTTAAAACCTCGACTTTAATATGGAGGAATTATATGTATGTTTTCTAATTCAACAATTGGTTAGATAATATTTGTATCCCACCTAAATGAAACTAAATATAATAATTTCCGTCTTCTCCGCACACGAAATGTATCTAAAATTATAGCATAATAGGAAATGGTAACAGTACAATTTCCTCCAATTCCAAGATTGAATGCAAAAATGTTGCCTTACCAGAAGATTTAACCGTATTATACGGAAATAAACATACCGAATGTTCCAATCAGGACCAATTATAATCGGTTATGTAGATCATCCGGTATCTCGAACGTTGAATAAGCATATCTACTCATATACATAGACGGACTATTATCCCCTTATTTGCACATCTCAACTTGCAATCGATTTCTCCCGATTCCGTCTAAATGCCGCCGATCCATTGAATTATTCACCAGCGGATTGATTTCCCAATTTGTGGTTGCGAGTAAACCAATTACTTATGAATCGTATTCACATTGCCCAAATGATATTCTGATTTGCGAGATTTTGGGTTTTTGGCCGAAGGTCCAGCATTGTAGTGCCACTGGACCTAAATTTAAATTTAATAAAAATAGTAAAGTGCCAAAACCCATCTATAAATGACCATTGTTCGAAATCGAATATCTACACCCAAGATAAAAAGGGTAAAAAAAATAGTATTCAAATAAAATAAAAATAAAAGAAACAACAAGCACGCTTATGTGTTTGGTAGCCTTGAGACAAATTCAACAGTTATCCAGATCTCGCATAGAGATAGTATGACGTAATAAAACCGTTACAACACGTGTTAATTAAGAACGCGGCTAACCCTTTGAGCGGCAACTATAAGCCCACTGGCTTTGCCGAAAGCAACCACAAAAAACGTCCACAGACAGAACGTAGGGGTACAAGCCGGCCAAGCCGGTAAAAAAACACATCAATAGGACCGCGAACTACGCGGTGCGATTGGCTAGAAAAACCGTTAGAAATTAAATAACAAAGATAGCAATAAACAGAGATCGACTTATCCAAAGCTTGGTGTCGAACTCTTGCAGTTTTAAAATTCAGTAGAATCTTTTCTCTCCGAGTGAATAGGTCGGTGGACCCTTTACTCGTAATTAAATACAGTAGAACTTTTCTCTCCTGGCGAGTGGGTCGGTGGACCTCTCCTAGTACTTCGCGGCACATTTGTGTCCACAATAAAACACTTGCATAATTCATAAATGCATACATTTTAATACCAAAAATTTCCTTAAGCAATTGCACTACATTTATAACTATGTACTTTTAAAAATTGGCGATATTTTCAAATCCAACCCTTATGAACTTGTCAGTAATTTAAAATAACTTTTTTCATCGTAATTTTTGGCAAAAATTGATATTTTTTTTAATAAACCACTTCAATTATTTGCGTTCGAAGCTCCAAACAATGAAGGTTACTAATTTATTTTGATTACTCGCTCTCACCTTATCGGATCAATCAGAAATGTGCATTAAACCAAATTGGCTGCATCTCAGTTACAGTTATTGCTTATCGGTTCATCAAACTTTATCCTATAAGATTTGCATGTCTCAATTACCGATATACCAACACAAACTTCGTTATGTTCGACAAGGCTAATTCAGCGTAGACTATCGAGAGTTTGTCGCAGATAAAGTTAACTTAAACATTACAGAATTCTGTTTTAGTTTAGAATTTAGAATAACCTTGCTTTAGTGCAGGGAAAATCAAGGTAAAATATGCAGCATTTAATGTATATTTTAGTTGGTTTGTACAATCCCAAGTATGTTCACAAAATTTTTGATTGGTGTTCATTAAGTCTTATATGAAAAGGTCTAGATGTTTCTCCTATATCAGGTGACACTTTATTCGTGAAAAATGAAGAAAAATTACAACTTCTTTTTAACTAAAAATATATATTGTTATAAACAACACTTTATCAAAGAGCTGCAAGGTAAAAACAGGATCATGAGTTACAGGGAATAACAGAGAATACTTCATAGTTAAGTAGCTCGTGAGTTTTTTATTACATGTCTCTCTTTCGACCAGTTATATTAGTAATTTAATTCACTTAAAGTATTAAAGAATAAATAAGTATTTAACGAGTTCTCCTTTGAAGTAAACCCTGACAAACTTACAATTGGATAAGAACTGTTGGAGACATCCGTTTTTGTTAACAAAACTTTTATGTCAACGTTAAACCTGCCACGAAAGGGAAAAACCACCTGTTTTATATCGTGAGGAATTTTCCTAGGTTACATACGAGGGTAGAGAGCCGTTTATATAAATTGTCTCTATTCAAATGCACTCAGGTATAGGTCGAAGTGCAGTTGTATGCATAACTTTCAGTCTTCTCCAGTCCTCCTGTTTTTGATTCGTATTCCATAATCCAATTTTGAACGGATTCGTTATCCTTGATGAGATAAGGTTTTTAGAATATTCGGGCTACTCAGGGCCAATCAGTTTTGAAACAAAGAAAAGTTTTAGCAGTAAGTCGGAAAATCAAGACAACTGAGTAGGTGAGAGGGTGTGATATGGGTTTTTTACGATTTGTGGATGAAATATGCATCCTGTGTGGATTTATCACGATTTACTTTTATTCTCCATTGTTGCAGCCAGTTTTGTATTACATTTAGATGCTGTAAGTTTTCTGACGTTCTCTGAAGGTGGCGATTAAGGTATTGTCAGACGTAGGAACATCGGCAGTATATAGAAGGTACAAAAATGGTCCAAGGACGCTACCTTGAGGAACACCTGAGTTTATTGGTTGGTGGTTGGATAGGGAGGTTTGTGTTTTGATTTAAAAGGATCTGTTACTTAGGTAGGAGTTTATCAAAAGGAACATTTGGTCTATGGGGTCTCGGGGTTTTATAAATAAAACGCGAGTTAAAATTTAAACAAAACTAATAAAAAAACGATTAACAAGCAAAACTGACAAAAATTACAAAGAAAGGTAATTAACTATTGCTAAAGCAAAATTATTACTTGACCATGCGTCGTAAGATTTAACAACAAGACAAAATACTGATAACTATAATGAACGACAAATAAGGAAATCAAATAAGCTCTAATTATCAAAAGTGAACCCAATTTTTCCCAAATGTAACTTAGACCACAAAATTGGTCGGCTTTAAACTCCCTGACTAATATTTGTCTAACTATCAAAAGACAGATCAAATCTACTGTCTGTAAAACTAAGGCCACTTAAATTCTGAATAATTGCAAAGACAAAACAAAAAATTATATAAATCCCAAAATTACAGCCTACGGCTTTTACTAATTAAGCAGGGTCGCTAATGCAATGAGCACTGGAAAAATCTGAACTACCAAACAAATCGACACTTTATGAAATTCAGTGGTTAGTATAAAATTAAAATAATCAATCTTACTCCCTTTCGGTTACCCCAAACAGTACTACGGGCTGGCTGGATTGCAACCCTTGAAAACGAACTACCCGGTTTTCCGCGAAAACCCACAAAGGAAACTCAAAACTAAAAAATGTACTTTGACACAGAATTAAACGAAAAATAATGATTGCCGGCTTTAAGATAGCCCCTACAAATTTTAAAACGCGGTTTGGGAACCACTGATGGCTTCCTAAAGCCACGAGTGAGTTCCCACTAACTGACTCTTCCGTAAAAATTTAGTTTTTATGAAAATCTCCGACTCTTTTATTTTGTCATCCAATCAGAAAGCTGTTTTTTAGTTTTAATCATGGCCGAAATGTCTGTTTCTCATTTGAATCCCGAGTGCCCGTAAAGTCTTTACTCAGCAATTATTCCTGAGAATATTGTACCTTCGCGATCGTTTGTTTTTGAAATATAAAACTTGCTTTCCGCTAGAATAAAAAATAAAATATGTTGCAATTGTTTTAATATTCGTTGCAAAGAGTTTGTAACTAAAATTCTGTTGCGAAATATTTGCTTGGTAATGAAAAATCGTACCTAGTTTTCTGACCATTTCATTGTAAGTTAAATGAATTTAGTTATACCGGCTGTCTCAAATAAAATCTAAAATCCATGCTTATTACAACAGATAAAATTAAAAATTGGTAAAGCAACTTTTTCGATTTGAAATTTAGGCCATTAAATAAAAAATACAAATAAGGCGTAGAAAATGTCGCTTAACCCTTGTAAATTCCTTTTCGTCCTTGACGATGAATAAATCAGATTAGAACTTTAATCCCTGGAGAAGTTTCCGAATAAGGAAGTTTGTTCTACGTGATTTTTAGCTCAAGTCAGTAGTTTTGTTTCCTGAGTTTGAGGAAATCACGAACATTCATAACTTATCGTTGGTAATTAATTACTATGCTCCATTACCCATTTTTTTAACATTTGAACTGTTTCAGTCAGATACTATTGTACCAAAATCGTCAAATAATAGAAACAGAGAACAAATAGAACGACAAAAATTTTTTTAAACCATTTTGAAGCTGTTAATGGACCATATGTTTTTAATTTCTGATGTCAGCTTGTTATACATATAAAGGGCGATTTATAAATAAGTTGTATCTATACAATAGGATTAATTTCCTTATTTATTTACTTTATTTTTCCTTCTTTCTATCTTTTCATTTCGTCGGAATCCACTCGGTGTTATTAACCCCTCATTTTTAATTACTTAAATCACTGCGATATTTGTTTGTATGTCAAAATAAAATACACTAAACCACGACTAAACATTTTTCTGCTTTTCATCTCAGTGAATAGGTCGAACGGTCAGACTCATTGGATCACTCGTTGGATGAATGCCAGCAGTATAATTTGATGACGTACTCTTAAATTCTTTTCTATAGTTCGATCCACTCAACGACGTAACATGTGAAACCTTTTCAAGTAGGGGCGGGTTGTAGTATTCGGAATTTACTACACTTAACTCTCAGATATTGACTTTCCAGAATTCTATAACCTTAAATTCGGTGATTGGGTAAAAACTCGACAAACAAAGATTGATTTTTTTTCACATATTGGAACTAAAATGGACAAATTTTGATATATCCATGAGTAAGATAAAAATAAAAGCGACTGTACAGAAATAAAATTCTATTTTCTATTTAATTTTAAATAGGCTAATGGATTACAGAGTAATCCGCAGTCACTACTTTGAAATCCCCCCCCCCCCTATTTAATTTTATCTCGAATTGAATCGTCAATTTTATTGGTAACACCAAAAAGTTTAATCAAACTTCTAATATTTTCTGCAGTGTTCAGCAAAGATTAATGATTTATTTTGAAAAACGTGTGAAAATTTATAATTTCAGCACTTGCTTCCACCTTTATGCAGTGGCAGATCATGCTTGGGTTAATGGATAGAATCCCAATAAAAAGTTTGAGTGTAGCTAATGAAAATTAACTTCCTAAATTCCTAAAATTCCTGATAACCGTTTAGTAGAATAATATAGGCACTGCTAACTTGGCCAGCGAAACATGTGTACCGTGTATATTGTGTTGTCTATTTATGTGCAGATTGAAATCCAGTTATAGATTTGAATGTGCAAAAGCCTACTTTGGATAGTTTCCATCTCTTCGTCCAGTCATAGATAAGGTGGACAGCTGTTTGCAGCTTGTGGGTTGCTTCTTCATTGCTCTTTCCTACTGCTTGAATGGCAGTATCGTCGGCTATGGTATTGTTTTCTAACTCTTGAGTATCACATGTGTACGGTAAGTATAGGACAGGTCCTAGGACACTTCCTTGTGGTACTCCAGCCTTAATTTCTTTAAGATCCGAATAGGCTTCTTCTTGCCTAATTCTAAAGTAGCTTATGTATTAAGCCTTCATGCCAAACCTTATCAAACGCTTGTGCTACATCACTATCCAAAGTTCACACTTTGGATAGTGATCTTAGAAAAAAATTATAGTAGAATAGCACAACATTTGAGATAGGAATAATGTCCCACTCCGAAAAGCGCTCCTGAGATAACATAAATGTTAAAACATGTTCACTCGTTGTTTACCATAATTGTTCCAATTCGCCTAGTTTTCAGGATTGTAAATAGAAAGAATCCTTTTAAAATCCCCGCTGCTGGCGGCAGCTTTCCCATTAGCAGTAGGAGAATGCAGCTAATGTAAACGTGCAGTGTTTACTCTTGGCTTTTAAAGAATGAGAAAACAATCAAAGCAGAAGTAAGAACACTAAGTACGTGGGTTATTGTTTAGAGCGTATTAAAAAAAACGAAAATTGAATTATGTTTCAGCGTAAATCAAGTAGAAGTGATTATGTGCATAAAATAATATTTCGTGTCAGTATCTTTATTAATTTTCTTAGTTTCATCCTTCAAGGCAAATAAATTCTTCATTTTCCAGAAACCGTTGTTCGTTACTCTTAGTAAACTTGGTCCTGGCTGGTTTGACACATTCTAATCCTGTTTCTGATATACTAAGTGGCATCCACGGTTTATTCTGAAACCTTTGTATACCTAGACAATACTTTGTCCTGCAAAAGTATTATTTTCTAGTTCAGGAATCATTCATAGGTCCTCAGGTCATTCGTGATGAGGGAAGTTACAACAAAGAGGACTAGGATGTCGTGTGGTTCCAAGGGTAGCATGTAGATTCAGAAAATGGTTGTAGGAATAGGTAAATCATGAAAGAACATAAACAAAAGCTCGAAGAATTTTGTCATTCGTTTTTTAGACTCAATGAGGTATCTCCAACACGCTTAGAAAAGCTATTAACAGGTGCTGCATAGTTTCGCATGGAGAAAACACCAAATTTCATAATTAAATGTGTCATACGCAAGCTGACACTGCTCATCAAATCCCGCTTAGACACAAATTATCAGTTCATATATTTTGGCCGAAGTTTGCACTACTAAGCTGACGATATGTCTGGCTCCGGCGACGAATTCCCAATGGGCTGCATTAAATTAACATTAACTAGTTCATACGTTGAGGAAGTTTCTGTGTATGTACCAGATGCCGCTAATGCATTCTGTGTGACACGAAGTTGATGGACCAATATATACGTATACAAAGTTTTGAAAACAAACTCCTATTAGAAATGTTGTGCTCGGTGAATTCGTATGAAAAATATCTAAATATCAAAACTGACATTTTGAACGTTGAATGAGCTAAAGTTTTGCTTTTATCAACTGAAGACTAAAGTAATTCATATCGAGGCGTGGTACGTTGTCTCTCTCTTTATTCTGGAAGGTTCCAGAACTAAACAATTGACCATTTTCTAATTGGTTAATTTGAGCACAGGTGTTATATGTATTTCTTTTTGTTTTATGAATGTTTCTCTCTCTTTAGCGCGTTTAGATGAGATACTTTTTAATTTGGGTTGCTATTATTTGTATTTTTTCAATACCCCTTTTTCGTTCCAGTGGTATGGTAAAAAAATGAATGAACATGAGAGATGGTGTTGCCATTTAGATAACGTGTTCAATCATCGCCATAAGCCTCTAAAATCTAAAAATGCGGTATCGAATTGATTTATTTCTGTATAAATAAACTACCAGGTAAAGATGTTATCTTTTTTTGGAATTATCATTTATAGGTTATTTATTCATTGACTGCAAATGAAAGTATGATAAAGCTCCGGGATGAGCAAGATAAGGAAGTAAATGTATTGATAATGATAATGTCACAATTAGTTCTGTATAGTAACCCAAATAACGTAATTTTATAAATATGCGTTTAGTTTATTGTTGAGTTCTAATGTTTAAAAGAAAGCTATGTGATTTTTCTCTTCATAAAACGATGCCCCAGTATTATCATCGCCTTCAGAAGATGACAATTTTACTAGATTTAAGTATTAAGCAAAAAATAAAATAAATAAAATGTGAGTGGATCAGCATCTATATAAATTAAAGGATAACAGCTGCAACAAGAACGTATTTCAAATGTGAGCATTTGTAGATGAAAATGAAGTGTCAAATTTTGACAGTTCGGAAAATAAGGATCTTGAAAAATAATTTTGATGAAATATTTAATTAGAAATGATAGAATTAGAGAAAAATTTATGAATTATGGACAGTAAAAATAAGAAACATTAAATGCAGTTCTAAATTTTAAATTTAACGACTTTCGTAATGCTAGCCACAATCTCGTAATTGCAAATGTCTCAAAATTCCTCAATAAATATTAGATAAAGTTTACACAAGGCAGAGTTTACTTGAGAATAATTTTCAGATAAACACATGACAGTTTATGTAGGAAATTTTTATTTGCCAACACCAGACCAAATATGCTTTACTCGAATATGTATACAAATCGGGATAGTCTTTAAGTTTATGTAAATGTGTGATTTGGTTCATCATTAAGTGGATTTTTAAATGAATTGTGTGGAAAATTAAAAAAATGTGAAAGTTCTTAATAATGCACCAGAAATATTTTGGTATGTAGAATTTTTTTATTAATTGATATACGTACCAGATTAGAAATGTTTTCGAGACATTCCAAATATTAGGATAGATAAAACATTTGATTATGAAACAAGTGAAGGTAGTTTCAAAGTCATAAGATTTTTTTCATGAAAGTTATGAAGGGTGTTTGAGATGATATCAAGGATTTAAATGAAAATTAATTTTTTTTCACAAACTTTGATTTTACAAAATTATCATGTAAATAATAAATTTTTGGGACATTCTATATACCAGAAGAGACAAAAATCTTCATAATGTAACGATTAAAGCTAGTGAAAATGTCGTATGATTTTTTTGAAGAAAGTTATAGGGGATTTTTTGAAATAATGCCAAATTTTTATATAAAAATTAATTTTTTCACAATCTTTAACTTTACAAAATTACCACGTAAATAATAAATTTTTTGGGACATTCTATATACCACAAAAGACAAAGAATTTCATAACATAAAGATTAAAGCTAGTGAAAATGTCGTATGATTTTTTTGAAGAAAGTTATAGGGGATTTTTTGAAATAATGCCAAATTTTTATATAAAAATTAATTTTTTCACAATCTTTAACTTTACAAAATTACCACGTAAATAATAAATTTTCTTGGAACATTCTACATACCACAAAAGACAAAAATTTCATAACATAAAGATTAAAGCTTGAGAAAATGTCGTATCATTTTTTTGAAGAAATTTATAGGGGATTTTTTGAAATAATGCCAAATTTTTATATAAAAATTAATTTTTTTCACAATCTTTAATTTTACAAAATTACCACGTAAATAATAAATTTTCTTGGGACATTCTATATACCACAAAAGACAAAAAATTTCATAACATAAAGATTAAAGCTTGAGAAAATGTCGTATGATTTTTTTGAAGAAAGTTATGGAGGATTTTTTGAGATGATTTCAAATATTTCACATGAAACGAAAAAAACGGAAAGTTAAATAAATATTAATCCTTATATAAAGTAAACAGTAGACCAGATTGAGTGGAACCGTTCGCCGCGTAGAAACCAATCAGTAATTGAGCTGACCGTCTGTTATTTTTATTGCTATTCAGTAGTCTGGAGTTATTTAAGACATGCAATTTATACAGTTATTATCTTTCTATGCACTCTCAACTGATAACGTGGGGTCGAGGTGTGACTTTGAACGAAGCGAGTAAGTGCCAGATTGAACCTTAGCGTTTGTTATAAAATTTAACACGGAGAATGCGACAATTCTGTTACAGCACCATTACTTTAGAGCTTGATAGTGACAAAGTTTTAAGTATCCAGTCACTGAAAAAATTTTATTTAATTTTCCTTACCATACGTGTTTAATTCTAGCAACTATAACATTAAAGCTGTAGGTGCAAGACGAATTGTTAATTACTTGGAGGTCGTTTCGTAGAATGTTCAAGTTTAAATTGTCTTTTCTAACTGTTAAGAAATTTCCTCCCATTGGAGATATAAATTTTAGAGTAATGTGCAGCCCGTACATTAATGTATCTCTTACGTGTTTTCAGCGTTAAAATTTTCAGCGAATTTTATACAAATTTAAAAACTAGTCATATAAATACAGAAGCTGGTGCTGACGCCATTTATTTATTGTCCTTTTTGTTTTTTTTAAATGCGAAAAGTATATTAGTGTCCGAATCTAGCACATCAATCATTTATTTATGTTTAAATATATTATATAATTTATTATGCAGTTAATAACAATAATGTCACATAATTTACAACAAACTTTTAATAAAAGGTGCGATAAAGATAAACTTTATGATCGGACAAGGCATTATGTCTGACGTTATGTTCAATAAATTCATTTTGAATTTTAACAAGTCAATGCAGTACGCTGAAGTGAGTTTTTTGATTGATTTAAATTTATATAAATTATTTGTTCTACTTTTTTTGAGCGGGTTTTTCCAACAGACAAATTTTACTGGAAATTATGCCCATTTTTCCATGATTATTTTTTTCATATGTCAAAATAGTCATATCCTAACCAATCGTTGAGTTTTATACTGATTATTTTTTTCATCTGTCAAAACAGTCAGATTTTGTGGTTTCAGCCAGTAACAGCTCAGGATCCTAACCAATCATTGTGTTTTATACTGATTATTTTTTTCATCTGTCAAAACAGTCAGATTTTGTGGTTTCAGCCAATAACAGCTCAGGACCCTAACCAATCATTGTGTTTTATACTGATTATTTTTTTCATCTGTCAAAACAGTCAGATTTTGTGGTTTCAGCCAATAACAATTTCAGGATCCTAACCAATCATTGTGTTTTATACTGATAAAACCGCTTCGTCGTTTTTGTTTTTTGATTAAACTGTGTTTACCTATTTGAGATGTCAAATGTAAACATTTATCAATTATTATTATACTAAAATGTATTGCAAATCTATGTTAATAACCAAATTTCAAAATGTATTTGTAAACTAACCTGTTTTTATTAGTTTATTTCAAAACTCCTTTAACATTTTTAGATACCTCACTTTAACACTAAACTTAAAATTAATTAAATTAAGAAAGACATCATTTCATTCTTCTTCTTCGCTTTTATTTTAGGCGCCGTTTCGCGGGGTAGCCAGTCAAAAAATCGCCTTGGTGGCCCTGTATGTAAAACTATAACAGCTCAGGTTTCAATTTAAATTGGTAAAGAAAATTTTCAATATTTGTGTGTAAAGTGGCTTTTGCATAAATGACTATGTTCTCTGTTTTTAATACAAAATGATTCAAAAAATAATCCTTTCAAATACGACTCGTCCTCTGAAATTTTATAGATTAAATTTTTGATATTCATACTCAAACGCCTTTATTTTAGGCAAAACCACTCAAACAAACTGATTTAAGATAAAATCACTCGTCCTGCGGACTCGTGATTTTATCAATCAGTTTGTTTTCGCGGTTTTTCCAAATAAAGCCGTTTTCGTGAAAACCAAAAATTTAATCGATAAAATTTGGAGGACTCGTGGTATTACCTTTGATAAAACCGCTTCGTCGTTTTTGTTTTTTGATTAAACTGTGTTTACCTTTTTTGAGATTTCAAATGTAAACATTTATCAATTATTATTATACTAAAATGTATTGCAAATCTATGTTAATACCCAAATTTCAAAATATATTTGTAAACTAACCTGTTTTTATTCGTTTATTGTAACACACAACACAGTTCCATCCATAAATTCGTTTAAAACTGACATAATGTCAAAACGTCTAAACGTTACACTTAATAAATAATCTTAAATGCCTACTACTAGATAGGCAACTTATATTACGTTTGTAATATTTGGAGTTTAAATGTAAAAGAAAATACCGAACTTTTGAGTGTAAAGTGTCTTTCTCTGTTTTTAACACAAAATGATTTAAAAAATAATCTTTCAAAATACCACTCGTCCTGTCAAATTTTATAGATCAAATTTTCGGTTTCCATACTCAAACGCCTTTATTTCAGGCAAAACCACTCAAACAAACTGATTTGAGATAAAATCACTCCTCCTGCGGACTCGTGATTTTATCAATCAGTTTGTTTTCGTGGTTTTTCCAAATAAAGCCGTTTTCGTGAAAACCAAAAATTTAATCGATAAAATTTGGACGACTCGTGGTATTACCTTTAATAAAACCGCTTCTTCGTAATTGTTTTTTGATTAAACTGTGTTTACCTTTTTTGAAATGTCAAATATAAACATTTAACAACATTTATTTAGCATTATCAATTATTATTATACTAAAATGTATTGCAAATCTATGTTAATATACAAATTTCAAAATTTATTTGTAAACTAACCTGTTTATTCGTTTATTCACACACACAACATCAGTTTTTGAATACCCAAATACTTAAAAATCCATAAATCTCTTTAAAACTGACAAATGTCAAACTCTATATCCGAATTAAGCCAAACGCAATCACGTATGCCTTGGTGGCCCTGTATTTAAAACTATAACAGCTCAATATTTTTTGATGTTTCAATTTAATTTGATAAAGAAAATAATGAACATTTGTGTGTAAAGTGTCTTTTGCATTCTCTGTTTGTAATAAAAAATGATTAAAAAAATAATTTTTCCAGACACCACTGGTCCTCTTAAATTTTTGGTTTTCATACTCAAACGACTTTATTTCAGGCAAATCCACTCAAACAATCTGATTTGAGATAAAATCACTCAACCTGCGGACGTGATTTTTCCAAATAAAGCCGTTTTCCTGGAAACCAAAAATTTTATCAATATTAGCTTTAAAAAAATTGGAAAATTATGTAACTATGAATATTTTCAAACTTTCCTTTACTTTAATTTATTTTTTTTTCATACCAAAATCTGAAAATATTCCCAACCTATAAAATATACTGAGTTGACGTCAGATTTCAATGAAAATACATTGGTATCGAGAAAAACATCTGTTTGATGAAAAAAAAAATTGGGAACAAAGCCCAAAACTAAAACAGAAGGAGATGAAGCCATTAATAAATTGTTGCAGGAAATTTATAGCAAAGGAATCGACAATGTCGAACGTGATATGAATACAAGTTTTATGGGCAGTAGTCGCATAGTTTTGAATACAAATTGGTAAAAATAAATAAACAAAAAGCTGAAGTGATATATAAAATGGAGCAGAAAAGATAATTTTGATGTCAGATGATATTTTTGCAAGAAATATTAGTATTAATTATCTAATTTTACACCAGTTTTCACCATTTTCTAGATAATTTCCACACTTTTTCAGTTTCATTTTTTAAATAATGTCATATTTAAATTATTTCTTTGGGTTTAGGAAATAATATATCCATTGTTATTTAACGAAAATGTTTCCCAACTCTTTATGAATTACTCTGTATATTTCATTTAATTAATTAGTTTAATGAAGCCGATTCAATAAGTCCATTAAATAAATGTATTGTCCTAAAAAAGGACCATAAATCCTTGTGAATAATGTTTGTATGTTGACTATTTCTTAGGCCTACCATTTTGGAGAGATATCGAAGAGCGAAAGAAGAAAAAAATCCAATTAGGCCCCATTTTATTGAATTCGTGAAGGAATTTCTCCCGACAGTTTGTTCAAGTAAGGAGATGATATTTATTTAAAGCTTAACAAAATTTACTTCAAGCTTTTTAAGCGTAAATAAATCTAGTAAAGTAGCAGTACTGAGAAAAACAAATTTGAATTTTTTTATTCTAAATAATATGAACAAATTTTTATGCCTCATAGAACATCATCATCCTTTTGAAACTTCCTTAATTTAATGTTTTCCAAAAAAAGTCACTTAATCCTTCCAAAATTGATTTAAAACTTTGGTTTGTCAATTTTGACTTCAGCAGGAGTTTTTTCGTTACCCCAATTGTTATTTCCTGCAGAAATTCTAGGATTTTTTTTTGTTGATTTTGTTTTCTATTTGGGACTCAAATCCAATTGACGTATTTTAAATTTTCTAAATTGCTACCTGATATTACGATTTGATTGATTTATTTTATTATAAACACATCTTTTACTGAAGGCGTTTTTCCTTCTAAAATAAAAAAATGTACCATTTCTCCAATATTAAAAAAGGGCGATCCACAAATAATGAAGAATCCCCGACCTGTTTCACTGCAGTCAGTTTTTTCGAAGATAATTGAATATGCAATGCTTAGGCAATTGATTGTTTTTTTAGAAAAAAACAAAGTTATCACCAATCATCAACACAGTATTGAGCGCAGTGAAACTCCGGTAGGGATATTTTGTGATCTCAGCCGGGCTTTCGACTGTGTTCAATACAATATATTAGGTGATAAATTATATAAATATGGGGTGAGGGGTAAAGCTCTTGACTGGTATTCCTCTTACTTATCAAATCGAGTGCAAAATGTTAAAATTATTAAAGATGGCTCTAATATGTTATCCAAGCAAAGCATTAACACTATTGGCGTGCCTCAAGGGTCAATCGTAGGCCCGATTTTATTTATTCTATATATTAATGAATTGCCTCTGACATTGCCTGAATGCTTTACATCACTTTATGCTGATGACAATTTGTCTGTACCCTTTAGACGTCTTGATATTACATCAAAATCTTCAACTGTTCTTGGAATTCAGTTATACAACAAACTGCCGACTCATTTTAAAGACATTAAAACATCTTCAAAATTCAGAGTCAAAGTTAAGAACTTTTTAATAGACATATGTCCATACAACACACAGGAGTACTTAAATTCCTAACCATCAGGTGCCAAATTGCATCATCACCGACAAAAAAAAATTATTTTTTTAATAATTCTGATTTTAATACTGTAAGTGTATTTTAATACTGAATTTTTATTTTATGAATGTATTTGAAATATTTGTGATATTTACTAGTGCATTACTTTTTAAAAATGATTTGTCTCCTAATTTATTGTTACATTTTTATGAGATCTATAAAATCTATCTATCTATCTATTGTCGTATTCTAGATGAAAAAATAATATTTTGATAATAATTTTGTATTTCAATGTCCATTCACTAATTTATTTATTGCCTCGAAAATTGAACAAATTTTTTTTTGTTTATTTTCTTTAGTATTTTTTCCAGATAGAGTAGTCAATATCTTTCTAGTTTTCTAAATGATTTAGATATGAGTTAAAATCTAAAAAATGTGGATGTCGATTATCTCTACAGTAATAATACGTAAAAAATGTTTCAGATAATATACTTTCCTATTCATTTCATTTTTAAACATATACTATACATGTTAAAACATCTCATTTATGTACAAGAATATCGTACAAAAATATTCGAACATGAATGCATGTGAATGTGTTTATAAAACTTTTACTGATGTTAAACTCAGTAGTAGACATAAACGATTTGGTTTCCTCATGACATAAAAGCTTTAAAAGCATCCTCGAAGTATTTTGACACACTTCCTTTTCGTGCCTTTCGGTATCTATCGATTCAACCTTTTGTGAAATTTCCAGCACTGTAGATTCTTCAAAATTATTTCTTTGGCTTTCGTAGAATTTAGACGATTTTTTCTTATACGTATATGTGAAAAATTCGAATAAATTTAGTTATAGAGAATTCTTAACGAAATTTAAAGAGAAATAAAGCGACTTGAAGGTATACAGGGTGTTTAAAATAATAGGAAAACAATATTTGAATTTTTATTCACCTACAATGCCTATATCAACATCTAAACTTCACGCCATTTGTAATAATATAAGTATTTAGATTTAGTTTATTGGATGCATCCAAATATATCATACCGTATATCATTTTATATTTTATAGTTTATTGAACTGTTTAAAACTAGGTTAAGCAATTTCTTTACTATTAATTATTTTATATTGTTATAATTTATTAATCAACACTATTCCTGACGACGCAGCAATTCTGCAGTCGGTTGGAATAGTCGATGAATGTTCAGTGATTTCAATAAATGACTTTAGAATAGTAAAGATGGTTTTTATTATTTTATTATCTTGAGTATTTGAATATACAAACTTACTAAGAACCTGTACCATCACATGGCGATCCTGCCAGTCCAAAATATTTTGGAAAGAAGAAAATATTACGTTTAGAACAAGAATTTATAAAAATTACTGGAGTGGAAAAGAAATGGAAGAAAATTAAAAATTAAATTTAAAAAACCATGGCCGGGAAACAGTGGAGGCCAAACAAATGGATGCTGATGTTGATGCTAGTCTACAATAAAATGCCAGAAGATGATAGAGAAAAATGTGGCCAAACAAATTAGAGCTAGCCAAGAATTAGTTTAGACAAGAGAAGCACAGAAGAGATTATTTTTTTAGGTTTTTAGGTTGAAAAAAAAAAAAATTAACTATGGAATGAGTTTGCAAAAGGAGTGCAAAAATTTAATAGAAGAACTAAAAGTGTTTTATAGAAATCTATTAAAAGACAGTAGTGAAAGAAGACGTGACCTAAATGTAACTAACCGTAAGTTTAAGAAATTAGATAAGTTTAGAGATAGTTTTAAAGAGTTAAAATTATTATTTAATACATCAGACGTAGATTTTCGATTAAAAACGGAAATTAAAGAGCTTGCAAATGTTATAGATAAATATATTGAGGCAATTCAAGTTAATTTAGGGGAAAGGTTACAATTTGAACAGCACATAGAGCAAACTGAAAGTGATGTCCAATTAGAAGTAGACTCTTCTCTTTCAGATTGCTCAGATAACGCATTTAACATGGGTGAAAAATTCGATTTAAAAACCGCGGCTAGTCTGCTACCAGTTATGAATGATACCGAAACTGTAACGAAACAATTAATTGATGCCATTGATTTGTATGACTCTATGCTTGATGCTGAAGGAAAGAAATTATTAACAACTTATATTCAAAAAAAAAGCTTAAGTCAAAATGCAAAAATTAGATTAAATAAAATTTACAACAATAATCAAACTTTAGTTAGTGATCTAAAAAAGTATTTTATTTCTAAAAAATCTTCAACATCCTTAGCTACACAATTACATAATGCTAAACAAGGGTCAAAAACTATCGAACAGTTTGGGAAAACGTTAGAAGAATTGTTAACTGACTTAACGATTACCCAAGCCAACGATAACGAAAATTATGTTCAAATTTTAAGAGAAGTTAATGAAAAGATTGCTCTCAACATTTTTGCAAATGGACTGAGAAATAGAAATTTACAAACTATCATTAAAGCTCGGAATTATGCAAAACTAAATGAAGCAATCCAAGCCGCTAAAGATGAGGAAATGTTCAAGCTTATCATATGAGAGGTCGTCAAAATTTTAATTCTCATTATAGAGGCAATAATAGAAGTTCTAGAGGGTTTAATAATCAAAATAATTTTAATACAAATTATTCTAGAAATAACTTTAGTTTTAATAAGGTTCTTTTAACCAAAATAGAGGTAGATTTAATAGTAATGTGAGGGGAAATAATTTTAGAGGCAAAGATAGGAGAATATTTCATATAAATAACTCCGATGAAGTAAATAGTAATGAATGTAATATTTCAGAAAATCCTTCAACGAGTGACAGATTTTTCGTGCCTAAAAGTGTAAACTATAACATATTTTCCTTAAGTGGCTTAAATTTCGTCGAAATTTTCTTTAAAAATAATAAATTAGTATTTTTATTAGATACAGGAGCTAGTGTAAGTGTTATATTTAAAAATAGGATATTTAATGATGAAGTCGTTGATTTTTCAAAGAAATTACGAATAAATGGTATATCTGGGTCAGTAGTATCAGATGGCACAGTCAATATTACATTACAAATAGATAACGTAGAACTGTCTCATGAATTTCAGCTTTTAGACGTCCTTGAACCAGACATTCAAATGCACGGTATTTTAGGCTCAAATTTCTTTTATGATTATTCTGCGACAATAGACTACGAAAAATTTTTATTTTCGCTTTCATATCATAATACACGACATGTAATTCCTATGCAAACAACACAACAAATTAATTATATGTCAATTCCTGCTAGATGCGAAGTAATTAAATATTGTAAAGTAAATATAAACGCAGATTGTGTTGTTCTACCTAGCGAATTATGTGAAGGTGTTTTTATAGCTGGAACTTTAGTTAGGGCAAAAGAAAATTTGATTCCTGTCAAAATTCTAAATGTAAGAGACCAGGAAGTTACTCTAAAAAATTTTAAACCAAAATTAGAAAAATTAGAAAACTATAATTTGTGCGAATTTAAAACAAAACCTACCTTTTCAGTTACTAGAGCAGATAAGTTATTAGATTTGATAAAATTACAACATTTAAATAGGGAAGAGAAAAACTCATTGGAAAAAATCTTAGTAAAATATTCTGATGTGTTTCATCTCGAAAATGATCCGCTAACTGTCTCCAATATTGGCAAAGAAAAAATTCAATTAAAAGACGCAGCAAAATCAGTTTTTATAAAGCCACATCGTTTACCTCATGCTCAAAAAACACAAATTCACTCAGAAATCGATAAAATGTTGCAAAGTGGCATTATCGAAGAAAGTAAATCAGAGTGGCAATCTCCTTTATTAATCGTTCCAAAAAAGGGTTTAGATGAAAGAGGGGAGAGACGAGTTAGAATAGTTATAGATTATAGGCAGTTGAATGCGCAAATAGAAGATGACAAATTTCCATTACCTTGTATTACAGAAATTTTAGATGCATTATCAGGTGCAATGTATTTTTCTCATCTTGATTTATCTCAAGGTTATTATCAGATAGAATTAGAGAAAACAAGCCCTAGTGCATTTTCTCGGGCAATGACACTTGCAATGTCGGGACTTAACTATGAATGCTGTTTTGTTTATCTTGATGATTTAATCGTTTTTGCAAATAATTTAATCAATCACAATAAAAATTTAGTTAAAGTTTTCCAAAGATTGAGGCAAGTAAACCTAAAGTTAAATCCAAATAAATGTGATTTTTTGAAAAAAGAGATTCTATATTTAGGTCATATAATTTCTGCAGATGGTGTTTCACCTGATCCTTCTAAAGTAGAAGCGATTCAAAATTTTCCAGTTCCAAAAGATTCTCAGGAAGTCAAAAGATTTGTCGCTTTCGCTAATTATTATAGGAAATATGTAAAAAAATTTCGCAGATATTGCTGCACCGTTAAATAATCTTACAAGAAAGAAAGTAAAATTTTTTTGGAGTTCAGATTGTCAAAAATCTTTCGAAAACTTAAAACAAATGTTGACTAATCCACCAGTACTGCAATATCCCGATTTTTCTCCAGAAAATCAATTTATAGTAAGAACCGATGCATCGAATTTTGCATTGGGGGCTGTATTGTCAAATTCCGATGATAAACCGGTTGCGTATGCTAGTCGATCTCTTAATAAAGCAGAGAAAAATTATAGCGTAATCGAAAAAGAAATGTTGGCGATAGTTTTTGCAGTAAAACACTTCCGGCCTTATTTATTTTCTAAAAAATTCGTCATTTTGACAGATCACCGCCCTCTAGTGTATTTATTTGGAATGACAAATCCAAGCAGTAGGTTAATAAAGTTTAGA
The DNA here is from genome assembly GCA_949320105.2 of Crepidodera aurea. Classification (NCBI taxonomy): domain Eukaryota; kingdom Metazoa; phylum Arthropoda; class Insecta; order Coleoptera; family Chrysomelidae; genus Crepidodera; species Crepidodera aurea. The sequence continues at coordinate 8,080,447 of OX439475.1, read as the reverse complement.
TTAATTCTTGAAGAGTATGATTTTACAGTAAAATATATTAAAGGTACAGAGAATGTTGTAGCGGATGCCCTCTCTCGTATAGATATATCTTCAGAAGAACTAAAAAATTTGAATAATGAAATATGCAATTCAGTTTATATTACAACAAGAGCTCAAACAAAAAATGTCAAAAATGAATGTTTAGACAGTTTCAGTAAAAATTCTGATGAAAGGATTGATCACCCTGGAGTTATAGAATTATTGAAACGTCCTAAAAATTCTTTTTGTCTAAATCCAATATCTATGACAGAATTTAAAAATATTAAAAAAGAAAATAAATGGAATTACATTGTTGGGAACTTAATTTATAATAAAGATTCGCGAATAATATATTTTAATCAGGAACCTCGATCGACATCAGACCTAGGTACTATGTTGAGAGACCTGAAACATATTTATGATAAATATGACATTCCGGAATTAGTTGTTTTAAAAAATAAGAAAAGTGCACAGTTTATTAACGATATTTTAAAGTTCTCAAATCTTATAAAAGATACCGGTATCAAATTATCCATAATACATGATGTAGAAAATGTCACAGATCTTGAAACGAGACAAATTATATTAAATGATTTTCATATTCTTCCCTCAGGGGGCCATGCAGGCATTAACAGAATGTTTAACAACATCAAAAAAAGGTATTTTTGGGGAGGTTTGCGTAAAGACATCGAAACTTTTGTTAAAAAATGTGACGACTGTCAACGCTATAAACATTCTATATTAAATAAAGAGCAAATGACTATCACCACTACAGCTTTCTCGGGTTTTCAAAAAATTTACTTAGACCTAGTTGGTCCACTACCACAAGATTCCGAAGACCAAAAATATATTTTAACTCTACAATGTGAATTAACAAAATTTGTAGAAGCATATCCCTTAAAAAATAAAGACGCGCACACCGTCGCTCTGGCTTTGATAAATAATTTCATTTTAAGGTATGGCATCCCAAATGAAATTGTTTCAGATCAGGGTACGGAATTTTTGGCATGTATTTTAAAAGAAATATGTCAATTTTTACAAATTAAAAAGCTTAATTCAACAGCATACCACCATGAGACCCTAGGTGCTCTTGAAAATTCTCATAAAAATTTAGGTGCATATTTGCGAATTCAAGTATCTAAATATGGCAATGCATGGAGCACATGGGTCCCTTACTGGTGTTTTGCTTATAACACAACGGTACATACGGAAACTAAGTACACACCTTACGAATTAATTTTTGGAAAACTCGCTAAATTGCCGTCAAATTTACAAAATCAAATAGACCCTATTTATAATTTCGATGATTACCCCCGGGAACTAAAATATAGATTGCAACAAGCATGTAACGATGCAAGAGTCAATTTAAATAATTCTAAATATAAAAGAAAATCTACGTATGATGTAAATAAAAAATCTGTAATATATAATGTAGGAGATAAGGTTATGTTAAGAAATGTGGGTACCAATAAGTTAGATCCCTTATATAGCGGTCCTTTTAGCGTTATAGAGGAAAAAACTCCAAATATTTTAATAAAGATGGGAGAAAAAACAGTTGAAGTTCACAAAAATAGAGTTAAACTGTATAATAGCTAAAAAAAAAATATTTATGGATAAATATTTTTTTTTTCCTTTTTCCGTGGGAGATGTAATAATATAAGTATTTAGATTTAGTTTATTGGATGCATCCAAATATATCATACCGTATATCATTTTATATTTTATAGTTTATTGAACTGTTTAAAACTAGGTTAAGCAATTTCTTTACTATTAATTATTTTATATTGTTATAATTTATTAATCAACACTATTCCTGACGACGCAGCAATTCTGCAGTCGGTTGGAATAGTCGATGAATGTTCAGTGATTTCAATAAATGACTTTAGAATAGTAAAGATGGTTTTTATTATTTTATTATCTTGAGTATTTGAATATACAAACTTACTAAGAACCTGTACCATCACACATTACTGAGCTCTTCAGATTATTTAAGCTAAGAGTTTGTTACTAAAGAGAAGTGTATATATGCTCTATTTTTTCTTCTATTACATTTTTATAGATATATTTCTTTATATTATTTCATTATATGTCCAAGTCCATGAGCCTTCTGCATTCCTCCACATATAATTCTGATAATTTTGAAAAGCTTTTTTGCCCCAAATCTGTTTGGAATTTTCTTAAAAAGTTTAAAACTTCTGAGAGACATAAACACAACAATTCATTCAGTGAATATTAATAGTTAAGCAAATAGCCCAAAAACCAAATATCTTTAAACAAGAACTACAGGAAATTCTAGTGATATTTTAACCCATAATCCTGAGCTTAGCTGTATATTTACGAGACATCCCATATATTTTGTGAGAAATAAATTTTATGAAATGAAACACAACTGCATCATAAAACTTTACGTGCCATGTCACTAGTCGATCAATAACTACATCTATAACTAATTTCAATTATCTGTAACATCCTTATAGGACTCACCGGGAACGTAATTTTGTTTGAACTATCAACGATTTTAATTAGACAGCGTGCATAAAATTGAAATCCATTAAAACCGAAGGACTTATTTAAACAGATATTTTAAAACCCACTTCATCCGATCCTGATAATCTGAATAAACTTGGATTTATTACAGGCTAATGACAGCGGTATATATCAATTTCAGAAGATGGAGAATTGATGTGTGGTTAGGTGCATTTCTGTTTGATGAATCACAATGAGATTTCTCATATGTAAGGTTTATATAAATCCTAGGAAACTGTATGAAAAACTTTCCAAAACAATCTAGATACTGAACAGTTCTTGCAGAAACAAATTGCTCTGAAGATGTAGATTTAGAATGAGGTTTTAATAATGCTTTATCCAAATCTCACTATTCCCAATTGCAATAAGAAGTGTTAACAGAAAGATCTGCAATCCAGAAGAGTACAATTGGTGTTTATTAAGTCTTATTTGAAAAGGTCTGGATGATTCTCCAATATAAGATTCATTCCATTTACCTGGAAATTTGTAAATACAGTTTATTATCCTGGAATTCATTAAAAGGATTTGTATTTACTATTAAAGATTTATAAAATATATAAGTAATTTTTTTGTTAATAATAATTATAAGTTATTATAAAGAGATTCTCAAGCAAGAATTAACAAAGTAACTTTTTTAAAGATGGTATTGTTTACCGATGAATCAACTTTTACAAGACATGGATTTTCAACCCTCTTGGCAAATGGTAAATTAACATTTTACAATATTGGCGATTTTCAATTGCCAAATTTAAATGGTCCACCGTATTTAAAATAAATCGAGGACAGAAGGCATTTAATGAGGCGAAACATGGAAAATTTTGATAAAAGGCAGATAATAAAAGTGGCATATAGAGGCAGAAGGACCCTGAAACGAAGATAGATGGATGTGCTAAAATTTGATGTTACCGTCTACAATATTTCTGTCAAAATGGAGCACCATCGAAAAGATTATTAAAAAATATCGATTTCACCCAGACATGGGAAAATCTGAGGGAAAGAAGAAGAATTAATTAAATGTTTATGTTGAATTTTCTGGAATCTGAACCTAATCTAACTCAGTGTCTTTTAAAACTGTTATATACTAGTAGTTTGAACGCCTTGGAGTAGAAGGCAGTATATTTTAAACAACTTTTAATCAAGTAATTATTTTCGATCTGAGAATATTAATATGCTGCATTTTAGATTACGTTTTAATTTGCTATTAAAACTTAGTGACAGGTACTCTAATTATCAGAAAATTACTAGTACAATTTTCACACAAATTTTATTTTTGTCAATAAATAAAGTTAAGGATTAATTAAAGATCAGGTGCACACAAAAAAAAATATAAAAATAATAAATAATTCAATCCGAAAGAACAACATTGCAAATGCAGACCCATGCGGATCATATTTGTTGTCTGAGTAATGCCAAAGAAACTCACTCACTTTCACCTCTTTCGAATATTTTTTTAACAAAAAAAAACTCCGTTACTTTTCCTTTTAATCTAGAAATTTCATTTGGTATATTGACATCCCAGGTTACGTCTTTTTACTCGAGAATTTTCAATATCTTATAATGCTGTTTCAAATTAATTTCATGGAATTTTCAATTTGCTTCTCCCGGGATAGCTAAGTTGGTTTTTTTTGCAAAAAATTCGATATGAAATAAGATTTAATATTTATTTTATAATAATAATAATAATTATGTTTATTCATTCCATAATCTACATAATACAATACAATATAATTGTTTAGAATATAATATATATCGACCATGATTAAATAAACATAAACATCACCACTGAAGTATAATAAATACTTGTTTGTGGTTACAAAATTGTACTATATAATTTAAAACTATAATTAAAAAAGTTTAAAGAATTTATTTATTTTTTTTTAACTTATGTAACAAGAGACTTAAAGTAGAAAAACATGGTCCCTTTTTTTAATGTGTTTAACCATCTATAATTTCGTGAATATCGTGAAAATTAATTTTGGAAAGTGGATATAGCAATGGAAAACTTAATAAACCTTGACATCTTGACTAGATTCAGTCAAAATTTAATGTCAATACTCTCTTCTTACCATAGATGGTAGCACATTTAATAAACCTTATAATAATAAACCTCAGAAAAGGCAATGATAATGATACCAGTAGTTATAGTGAAGGCAGTGACTTTTTAAGATAGTTCTTGAACTTTTAACTTTTTTTAATCTTTGATTTTAGGTACTGAAGTGTTTTAATGCCAAGAGATAAAAAAAGTTTAATCCCATTAACAACATAAACATTAATAATCCTCCGTGTTATTTATTGGTTTATTTTTATTTTGCAAAGTATGCCTATGGAATGTGACGTTATATCCCCACTTTTACTGCACTCCTCTTTTATTCAGAGTATAGGTGGATAGAAAATTGTCCCACCTTTTCGATATCTGAAGATTCAGGGTGCGACATTTTTCTCCATACCATCTAAGAGAGTTGAAATTACGTAGCTTGTAAATGTTAATATTTTATCTGATCCAGTTAGTTATAGGTTGCCTTACCAATCTTGACATAACCACAATGACAATTTACGTCAAAATAAGCTGAACGTATGGCTTACTTTTGAAATTAATAATTTTTTAGTCATTTCATGTAGAATATTGTATAATTTTTTTCTGTTAACCCCAGTTACCCCCAGTATCCACTGCCGTTGCCAGAATTATATTGAAATATTTTAAAGGCCTTTATGTAACAGCTGGTCAATTAATTTTATATTTATTTCAGTACACGCCCTATAATCCAAATAAATTAATATTACGTATAAAACTTCCTAAAAAATCCATTAACGCTTTAATCTTTTTTACCACGGTAACCACAATTAATGATAAATTGTCAGACCAAGTTATTAATTCAGTTACGTTTTTCCGCCTCTATCCATAATTAAATCAATGGCATTTTAATCGGTGGTTTCCACAGGCTGACGAGCAATTTTACCAAATTGGGAAAGCGTTTAGAAACATTTCCCAATACGATTATTACTCGTCTTATATTCTGCCTTATAAAGTCGTCTATAGATAAATGGCTAAATGCGTTGAATCTTTAATGATTACCGTGAATTTATGTGAGGAAATTAAATTGAATGTTCGAGGAGGTTTATGGAAAAAATTTGAAATATTTTACAGCATAACATTGCGTTGTTAATTTTTTTTTTTGCGAAATTTTATATGGTATTACACAATAGTATATTTAATGACAAGAGCGAGTTGTACACTATACTTTTGCTATGACTATGTTATTCTTATTTGCTAAATGAAAGCATACAAATAGTTTATATTTTTATTTTTTCTTATTTTTTCTTTGACTTTTGAGGAAGTAAAGGGCTCCGCATCATTTTTATTGAAACGGGAGCACCGTCATATTGTCTGAATTTTTGATATGTGATAGTACTTACTGTCCTGATCAATAGTGTACATGGGCCCAATCCTATCTTATGGCTAGATTTCGATATACAGAGCGTTAAAGCTCAAGATCCCGAAATTTTAAAATGTGTGCCAAAAAGCCTTCGCAAAATATTTTTAAAAGTTTCTGGCGGATATATGTAGTCAAAATACATACGTAATAAATAAAATGAAAATATATTTGCTGCTATCTGTGTCTTAAATATGGTCACATTGCCAGAAAATGCAGAGTAAATTCAGTATATTCAATTTGCAATGGAAGACATGTTGATATCATGTGTACAAAGACATGAAACAACTGCGAAATTTGTACCTGCTCCAAAGCAATCGAATGTTGAGAATTCGCTTTCGAATAATACATTTGCAGAGGTATTTTTACAAACTCTCTCAGTGAGTCTTAATAATAATAATAATAATAATATACGCCCTGCAATTCACTCCCTTACGAGTGAACCCCAGAAGCTCTGCAGCTTGCGCGGGGAGGGACGGCTATTATTATTATTTGCCGTGGCGCTCTGGGATAAATCCCGAATGGCACGAGTAATCATCGTCACCGGCTCACAAAGGTCATACATAAAACAATCCGTTGCTTCTGAGATGTTATATGAATCTATTCGACAAGAGGAAATGGTGCATGCTCTTTTTGGTGGTATGAATACTAATGTTTTCAACCATAACTGTTACCGAATTAGATTGAGTAGTATCCATGACGACTATGCCTGTAACTTCGAAGCTCTAGACCAACCAGTTATCTGTAATAATATTACTTCTGTGAGGCAAGGACCCTGGATCGATGAACTATGTTCATTGGGAATTGAAATTACAGATACGAAAGATGGCCCCGTTGATATTTTAATTGGAGCTGATATTGCTGGGAAGTTATTCACTGGAAAACGTCATGAACTTAAATGTGGTCTTGTGGCATTGCATACGCTATTGGGATGGACTATTATGGGCAAAGTTACTTTGAATAAGCAATTTTTCAATTCTTCAATGCTGGTTGTTACTTCCATGTTGAGTAGAGAATTATGCCAGGCCGACTTATGGAGTCTTGACGTCCTTGGAATTACCGATCCATCACAACAGAAATCAGAAAAAGAGACAGAGAAAGCAGTAATGGAACATTTCACCGAAACTGTTGTGAGGAAGAAAGATGGAAGATATGAGGTTCACATGCCATGGACTGAGGGTCATCCTCCCTTACCCAACAATTTTGCAATGGCACGAAGAAGGCTCGATAATTTGATGAAAAAATTAAATAATGACGGATGTTGCCAGGAATATTCTCGAGTTTTCAAAGAATAGTTAGAGGAAGGAATAATTGAAGAAGTTCCAGTATCAGATCTTCAGAATCAGGGACATTACCTACCTCATCGTTAAATAAATGTATAGGGTGGTGTAATAGGAGGTATTTCAAAGTTCTATGGAATAATTGATTTTCCACAATTGCATATGATTCTCCAAAAATATCAGTGAAATATTCCTAAAAAGGGATAACAAGTAAACCAAAACGCTAGGGCTCTAACGCGTTGGTGTTGTAGGAACCAGCTTAAAATATGAATTATGGGTTCAATAAAAAAACTCAAATATACCTACCTATTTTTTTATTTATTGGAACAATTTTAGATTTGTTGATTTTGTCATCTCACAAGCTGTAAGTATGAATTTTTAGCCTGCCTTCAATTAATATAACGGTGCAATATAATCTAATAAAGTGTGTAAAAATATTTAGTTTACAATATTTCGTTTATTTTTTATTATTAAAAGTTGCTATTGGCAAAAATTGGTATTTTTACAGTTTAATCGTTTAATTTCTCGAAAACAAGCCTTAGGATCCAATTTAACCTATTACAATTTTGAACTAGAACGTCAAGATCTACATTATATCCAATATTCAGAAACTTTGACGGTGAATTTTTTTATCGATATTTCAGGCTATTTCTGCATGTTAAAAATACATACTTTGAACAAAAAGGCCTGTGGAAACATGAATCGCCTTGTAAGGAAATATATTGATTTTATTTATTACGTATGGATTTTGACTACATTTATCCGTCAGAAACTTTTAAAACTATTTTGCAGGGAGTTTTTGGTACACATTTTAAAATTTCGGAATCTTGAACTTTAACACACTGTATATCTAAATCTAGCCATAGGATGGGATTGGGCCCATGGACCCTATTGATCAGAATATCACACATCAAAAATTCAGACAATTTTACGGTGCTCCCGTTTCCAAGAATGGTGCGGGGTCCTTTATACATGCTATTTAGGCCATTTCTGTGATGTTGCAGTTGCATAAATGTTTCTCTTGCACCTTCACTACTACTATCCATATTTTCAATTTAATTCATGCAAACTTATTAAATTTATTACATTTAAGAACTGTCAGTTGCTGTCAGTTTTATCAAACTGTCAAAGCCACCTAGACGCTGGCAAATCTGTAGGAAATGAATCATTTTCAACGATTTCGGCCGTAGAAAAAAAGTATTGACATAACTAAAGTTAAAAATGTATAAAGCGTCCTCCCCATCTGCTCAATTATGTGAAAGAAAATAGAAAACCGCTCGAACAGGTCGATTTTGAAAATTCGAGTGGATGTACGCATAAAAAGCGATACTAAAAGAGGAAAAACACGATGCTTTCATAAATGATCCCATCAGGGCTAAAAGCAAAACATGTTTTTTGCATTTCTGTCACGAAACATCCTAAATATTTACACCCGCTGTTAATATTTATATTTTCGATAAACAATGTTTTATTCAGCTCTGAAATTTTTAAGGCAAAAAAAATTATTCGTGTAATGTAAAATTTTGATGTGGAATTATATTTTTATTGAAACGAATGGAAAACAATGTCAAACAAGAGATTAGTGGTGGATATTTCCCTAATTTAATCCATAGGCGTAACAATATTTTAATTTATAAAATAAATACATTTTCTAGTTTTTCGCCGGACAGGTATGTTAAACTGACAGCCGATTCGGCACAATCAACCAAAAATCTTACAGCATTTTCTAACTATTTATTAACTAATTTTTAACACAAACTAGAATTTTTTAACTCAAGTGGTTCGCGAGAAAATGATGTTGCGCTAGCTTAACTGTTAAGCTGGCACAACCCTTCTATAACTTTTTCCCTGAAATAGTTATGAAGATTATTCTATTCTAACTTTTAATAACTCTCGAATGGTATATATATATATATATATATATATATATAATTAGAATTAGAGCAAATTTGAAGCTTTTAAGGGTGCCGAGAATTTTTTTGTGGCCATGAAATTGCAAAATATTGATTAGAAATGCGTTTTCGTCAACATACTATTTAATAACTCCAGCACACTCGTTCCAAATAGAAACAATTTAGTTTTTTATGATGCATTTTCCAACAATAATACAGTTGTCGTAGTCTCCTAGGCTATTTCCTTTAGTTAGAAAATTCTAGTTTGTGTTAGAAAATAGTTAATAAATAGTTAGAAAATACTGTAATATTTTTCCCGGGGCCTACTCTCTGGATCCGACACTGATAATGGGGTAATTTTTGAATGAAAAAGGGTGAGATAAAAGTCGACCACCTATATAGAAAATTGTATTTTATTTATATTAAAAATACTGTGCAAATGAAAGAATACTTTTATGAAATGGGAAAATTGATTAGAAAATGGTTATTTTCGCAAAAATACAGAGGGAGTTGTAATAAAAGACAGATGGTCAGCAGTCAAAAAATCCCACAACAAAAATTGTACGAAATTAGACCCAAACAAAGGGGTGAAACAATATAGATTGTGTCGGGAAAATGGTGAAAACGAGTGGAAAATTACTTCGACATACAGATATCTAATTTCAAACAATTTCCCAAATCTTTTTTATAAGAAAAAACGTCTCTATCCTCCAAAAAAGCAAAAATATGGTATAAAAAAAGAAGTAGATGCAGAAATAAGGTCATAATAACCAACTTCAAACAAAAATCAGTTTGCCAACTACAAGAAAAAACAAACAAGTTACAGAAATCAAAAATATAGTAAACAAAGAGTTGATAGACCAAGAAAAACATATAAAATAGAACAATTAAAATTACACTGCAAAAACTAACAACACAAAATTCAAGGAACAGTTGACAATAATACACAGAAGAAAAGGTGTACTATATTCAAGATGAATGGTCTTATTTCAATAGTGTTAAGTAATGTTTGTTTAACAATAGCGAATTAATTTTGCTTCAAGATTAAAATTAAGTTGCCTTAACTAAAATATCTCCATTTATCTTGAATGAAATACACTTAAATTCTTTAAATATACTTTATTTTCATTCAAGAAACTATTATCTTATAACAAGATATATTTTAATGATAGGTTGTTCTTAAATCAAGTACAACTAAGTTTGTTTCAAAAGATATAAATACTAGCTGTAAAATATATTGATTTTGGTTGAAGTTTACCACTGGTAAGCTTTATAATTCTTTTAATTCTTCCCACTGTTGTAAAAATGTAATCCTCTGGCATATAATTGGGATCACTTCTTTAATTAACTCCTCATCCAGTTTGAAGATGATGTTCTCAAGATTTATTTCATGTGCTTAAAAAATAATAACACAATTCTATTTATTGCAAAGCATTAGGTAGGTATAACCAACAAGTTTTTTTTTTATATATAGCTTTATTCGCTTATTTACAATCTACTCAATGTTACTTAGAGTAATTAGCAAATGGTTTATAAGTTTACAGCTTGGGTTGAGCACTATCCATTGACAGATCTCCTGGCCAGGTTCTTTTTAGTCGTCTATTTGCTTGAGGAGGTTGATATAGTTCACTGACCACTTGGTTTTTTTTTGTGTTGCATAACGATCTCTTGCTTTGTTGGCATTGTTCTGATTACTTTATTTATATATGGTATCCTGAAATCATTGTGAATAGTACGGTTGGTCACATACTAGGGTGCATCTGCTATCATACGTAGAGTTTTTGATTGGAATGTTTGGAGTATTTTAGTATTAGATGGCTTGCTACATCCCCAGAGCTCAATACCATATGACCAAATGGGTATCGGTATGGTTTTATATAGCCTTAGCTTGTTTTCCAATGATAGTTGTGACTTTCTACCCAGTAACCAATGCATCTCTCTTACTTTGATATTTAATTGCGTTTTCTTAGCTCTTATGTGATCTTTCCAGGTCAGTTTTTGATCTAAGTGAACTCCGAGGTATTTGGCTGTCGTCTTAACTGGAATAGGAGCGTTGTTAATTGTGACTTGAGGACATGTATTTCTTTTCGTAGTAAATGTGATTCGGGTAGATTTTTCTGCATTTACTTGGATTTTCCAACGAGAGAACCAGTTTTGTAACAGATCTAGTTGACTTTGAAGTTTATCTGAAGCTCTGTCTGGGTCTAGATCAGATATTAGGATTGTTGTGTCATCAGCAAAGGTTGCCATTAGAGAGTCTTCTGCCACCGGAATGTCTGCGGTAAAAATTAGGTACAGGAAAGGTCCAAGGACACTACCCTGAGGGACTCCAGACTTGATGGAGTAAAAGTTTGAAAAGGAATAATTGCTCTTTACTTGGAAGAAGCGTTCATTCAAATAAGATTTCAGGATGATGTATATTTGATATGGCATTAACTTTTTAAGTTTGTATAGGAGACCCTCATGCCAAACTTTGTCAAATGCTTGTTTCACGTCCAAGAATACTGAAGCACAGTATGTCTTTTCTTCTAGGCACTCCTTAATTTTGTTAACTATGCGGTGACACTATTGTATCGTGGAGAATTTTTCTCTAAATCCGAATTGATGGTCAGGAATTATGTTGTCAATGGGTGATGTTTCTTTAATTCTATGTAGGAGAAGTCTTTCAAAAATTTTTGACATTACTGGCAGAAGACTGTTTTGCGATCATGATTATCTGCGCATATTTCCACTGTATCGGGAAGTAGCACAAGCGTAGAATACTGTTGTAGATTATGGTTAGCATAACCAACAAGTTGAAGTAGAAAAACAAGTAAGTTGTTTTTTAAAATAATTGTATTTACCTACCTATACAAGTAAGTGAACTCAATTTACTTACATTTCCATATCGATATTAGCTCACCCAGGTCCTAAGAAGTTAATAATTCTTCCATTTCAATTTCACTAATTTCTCACAAAAATACAATGCAACCTGCACTAATAACAATTCTACATTTGGATGAAATGATTTAGTTTCAGATTAATAGTTTTTAATCTTAAAATACAAGATTAAAACCACATTTGACTGAATATTTATTTTCTTATTGTATCGAGAAATATTATTTTGCTTTACTTTAAAGAAGTATAATCTTCCGAGTACAAAGCTTTTCTTGAATATAGATTTTAATTTTTCTCTGTGTAAAAAAGAAAGAAGAAAAAAGTTTTGTTCTATTTCGTGCCCCATTACATTTTGATACCCTCCTTTGTACATCCCTGCCTTGGATATCTCAAGTGAATATCAGTTAAGCCTCCCTAATTCACAAAAAAAAACTGAAAAGAGCTTTTGAAACTTTTTAAATAAATATCGATATCGGTATAATCCCGTCCTGTATTCAATACTCCAAAATAATACGTTCGAGGTTTGAATCAATCGAAGGAAACTTCTTTTGAAATGTAGATTAAGTGGGGAATATTATTCAACACTGTAAAAAGTTGTTGCCTGACCTTAAAAAGTATCGGAAAAGTATGCGTTCTCTCAAGATTTGTTTTGGAACGAATAAATTGATTTTATTTCACCTTGTATGCGTTTCCTGAAGATTTATTGTTGAGCTGGTTCCGTTTTCATTAGAAAGATAGAGCAAGAGTTGATTGATTTGTGTGTTCAAATATTGACTCGCACTTTTGTTTTGTCCTTTTGGGGTGAAATATCGTGCGTCGTGAATTCACCGAACGTAGGCAAGAGTTAATATTTGTTTTGTTCTTAATGTTGGTTAATTCGTTTTTCGGGAAATGTGTCTAAATAAATTCCAAAGTGTTTATTTTCGATTTCAGGGTTGGTTATGTAACTGCAAATAATTATTTTCTGTAAAAAATTACTTTAAAATACCTCTATTTCATTGTAAATTAATCCTTTGGCTATCTATCTATCTCTCTATCTTATGTAGATAAAATTAGTGGGAAGCAGTCAATAGTAAATAAATTAGTACGATTTCTTCGATTTAAGTCGAGCTTTCGAAAATGTTTATTTTCTTTATCAAGACAAATGCAATTCAGAAAAAGTTACATACCTACAAAAAGAAACATCAGTGTTAAAAAATCAGTGCTTAGGTGGTTTTGTCTATATCCATCGAAAAGTTTCGTTCTCCTATTTCTAGAATAACTTCAGGGGTTCCTCAAGGGTCACACATGGGCTCCCTTCTGTTCAACATATACATTAACGATATCCGCTCTTGTTTCATTAATACAAAATTCTTGGAGTTTGCTGACAACATGAAAGTTTTTCGAAAAATATCTAGTTCTTCCGATAAACTCCTGATCCAAGAAGATTTAAATCGTCTGACTCTGTATTGGCTCCAAAACCATCTTTATCTGAATACAAAAAAATGTGAATGTACAACATTCTCAAGGAATAAAGACACTATCGAAAACGAATATTTCCTCAATAATAAAATTATAATTCCTCAATTATATTTTCTAAATTATATTTTGTTTTAAAAAAGTGTTGTTTTTCGAAATGCTTTTAACCACCCTTAGTGCCTTTAAATACACATAATATGAGTCTACAAACAATTCACATATCCTTGACCGTTATTTGCTTTAACAACCATTATCACTGAATTCGAGGTCGAGGCCACTGAATTTACTGAGTTGTAAAATTACCTCTTCTACGTTATTATGAGGGAATTTTCACGTTTCACATTTTGAAACGAGTCTCATTCAAAATAACCGTGAAATATTTTGTAGAGGCGTTCTTAAGTGTAAAGTGTTGTCGATCTAATATCCTGTATATGTTAAATGACATTCCAGGTGTCTTCCAGCGACAGGTATTTCGCCATTTAGCTGGACAAGAACTTACATTTAAGTGAACAAATAAAGAGCGTAGTAAAAAAGGCAAAAGAATAAGTCGTGTTTCTTACGTCATACGCTCGGTGGTAATGGCATCTCTGGAAAAAAAATAAGATTTGGCAACGCTACGCGATCTACTCTGAATATTTCTATCTTCAAATTCAATGACTTTGAGTCTATGATTATTTCTGTAAGGACTATGTACGATTTCCGATAATTCCTTGTGTTTATTTATTACTGTAGACAAGCCCATTCTCTTTCCACTCCACGAATTATTTATGTATTCGAAATAATTAATCGATAGAGAATCAGAACAACCGTGAAAGGTTAAGAGGATTCAGATGAAAACAAATTTATACCAAAATTGAAATGTCGAGATATCAAACGTGCTTAGCTGAGCGCAAAAGGCGAATATAACATTCATGTATATTAATCATTTGGGCCTAAATCATAGTGTCATCCAAAACGTCTTAGTCTGGAACTCCGGGACCTTATTAAATTTAATATAAAATAGGATGTAATAGGATTATTTAATAAAAAAAATTCAATTGGAAACATTGTTTAAATTTAATTATTTCTGTCTCTTGGGATGAACTGAAAAAAATACTGTTTTGACGAAACTAATTTTTGAAAAGATAAAGTGATCGGATGAAGGAAGCTTTCGGATAACATTTTTGTTTATTATACCTAAATATGGAACAAAACTCGATGATGTAAATTTTTATAACAAAAAAAAGAAAAAAAAATTCAGTAAGCTTGCAAAAAATACTTAAACCTATAAAAAAGAAGGAAGAAGGAAGTCATCTGTTCCATGTTCCATGTTTTATAACTAAAATTGGTGTTGGAATTATAATATTAACGAATAGTCGTGGAGAAAATATATTTTGTGGCATTTTTAGATAATTTTAGATAAACTATTACTTGTTTTATATCTTGATCGGTAGCCTCACATTACAAAGCCTTCTTCCATTCCATTTTATTTTACGATCGTTAAATATATTCCCAAAATAGTTCAGTAACTGAAGGGTCAAACCAGGGAATAAGTCTGGCATGAGTTCCCACATAGCGCATTTTGTAGGTCACCGCAGGTGTTTTAACATGTTTTAAAATTCGAAAATTCAATAGTTTTCGAGATAATGGCACTCAAAAGTCCCCTCATTTCAGCTGCTGCTCTACCTTCAGGAATTCCGCTTTCTATGAATTAACGCGTAACGGGGCGGACGAATTGTTCAATATCTCGGGAAAAAATTAATATTTCTCGATGATTCAAAGTTCATCGGAATGGGAAAACCCGTAGCTACAATTCCATGTGACTTGAAGTCAGTTCGTATTTACCAAAAATATTTAAAAAAGCGGTCAAAGTTTTTTTCAACAATATTTAGAGGCTGCTTCATTAATTTATTCATATTTTCTTTAAAAATAGTCATTTATTCTAATTTTGCCTTGATAAAGGGACCTTAGGGGGTCTTGAATGACCTCAGAAATTTTTTTGCAATACTTTTCTGGCGTTCTAATATACAATTGATTTGTTTATTTGCATATTTTAGCCGATTTCGGAGTTCCAGAGAATCTTCGGAACAAGCGCGAATTATAATCTTAAGATCCGTTATATTGATTTCCAATGCACATCATAGATGGTCTACTTTTCGAATATATTTTTTTATTTTTAATAGAGTCTAATAATTTTCGAGAAATGAGGAAAATTGGTCACACGAGTCAAAACCGGCCTTTTTTTGTTTATCCATTTCTTGTTCCCCGCTCTTTATTTCTTGAGGATTAATAATTAGATGAAAGTAAAGCTTATATTCTGACCTTTCCATTGATATAAGTCAATCCCCATATTCGTTTTGTGTTCTAAAATGGTTGTTACAATTATATACGCTCATTTTTACGCTCTCCCTCTGAGATCCATGATATTGTATATAGGTATGAATGAAGGTATATTCCCGGAAGAATTAGACGTGGAAGTAGAAATAGAGGTGGAAGAAGAGACAGAAGGGTTACAAAGCGAGGAGGTAGAAATACAGCTGGAGGAAGAGAGAGAAATGACTACAGGGGGAAGGGTAGAAATGGAGCAAGAGGGATTAGGCGACGAGAATACCGTTGACGATGAAGAATTTTTATATGATTCTGATGAGTTGGAGTGGTTGACCACACCCTAAAGGTTGTTATGTATGTTTTATATTCAACCAATTTTTCCAAATAAATGTAATTTTTCAAAGACTTGCGTATTTTTTCCGAAATCCTGCACCCATATTATTCCGAAAAAAGTTTGCAAAAAAATCGCAAAAATGCGAAAATTGTTTAGAATGGTTGTATGGTGAATATTCACCACGCTCTAAAAGTTGGCATTTGCTTTTAGCCAAAACAACGGGATTCAAGACCTTGGCACAAGGAAAAATAAATTTTTGCAATTTTCTGGTAAATTTGCAACTCAAATTACACAGAACATTCGCTAATACAATTGAGAGAGCCCAAGCGCTACTTTGCAGGAAAAAAACAGGTGAAATCCGCTAGTAATTGTCGAATAATCGAATATTTCCGAGATTTTCATTTACGGGCTCCTAATTTAGCGAAAAGAGCAAAGGTGCTGGCGCCATCTGCAATTAGTCTCTAAAGTCCAAAAGATGAAGATCAGTGCATTTCCAACCCCATCGAGTGGAAATTCGGCAAGAAACTACCATATCTATTCAATATGAAAATTATGGATTTTTCGAAGTCTGATTGTGCAAAAAATATTGGCATTGCGAAAAAATTGGTAGGAATCATTTTTGTAGAGAATGAGCTGATCTCCATTTTTTGTCTGAACAAAAATTCTCTAATTGGCATATTTAGCCAGATATTAGCGGGAAACCCATTTTCCAGGTTTTTGGGCCCATTTTCAGCCCCTCCCCTTGACCACAACGCGTTAAAGATTTTCTCATGTTAAAACACCTGCGGTGAGCTACAAAATGCGCTATGTGGGAACTCATGCCCGACTTATTCCCAGCTTTCGATCTTTTCAGTCCTCATTTACTGGACTAAAATATAATTATCCAATGACTACTTAAAATTTTAGGTGAAATTTTCAGCTAATTAATTTTCGTCTGCCGCCTACTTTATAGACCATCTATTATACTCAATGATTTACGTGGCTTCTAAAATTTAAATATGGCATCATAAAGAAGAATCATAGACTCTGCAAGAGAGCAACGTTTAGCGTCGCGATACTATTTTATTATTTAATGGTGGGACTTAAACTGTAAAGGTGGACGTAAAAATAAAAGTTTAATCTAATTTAGTAGACCGGGTTATACGGGTTTAAAGTTTCAAAGTTAGAAGTCACAATAACTTATTTTTCACAATGTATTCTCTTAGTTTTAGTAGTTTCTCATCGACTGGCTGTTAGATGTACTGTATGTAAGACGTCTGAAAAAAGAAGAAGAACTCTTACGTCGTAATTTTTGAAATGTTGACAACTTCCGCCATGTCGCTCAAGTGAGATGGTTGTGTTATCCGTTTGAATGTGAAATTTTTAAACATCCAAGTCATCTTACTACCTTTTCAATAAATAAAGTAGTGCAACATCGAGCAATCGAATTATAAAGATAAATCACAATAAATTATTGATATTTTAGTGCATATTTAAAGTGAAATTGATAAGTGAGAAGATTATTGCCAAAAGCAAGACTATTTCCTCTCCCTGGGATAGTCCTGGGTAAATTGCCTAACGGTATAGCCCACAAAAGGAAGAAAGAAGAAGAAGAATGAAACTGACGGTTATTGTTTTTTAGCTCCGTTAGGTTGGCA
This sequence comes from Crepidodera aurea, assembly GCA_949320105.2. NCBI lineage: Eukaryota > Metazoa > Arthropoda > Insecta > Coleoptera > Chrysomelidae > Crepidodera > Crepidodera aurea. The sequence goes on along the minus strand of OX439475.1, from coordinate 8,062,687 downwards.
ATGGGTACTCAGTTGGTACAGTGACATATTGCGCAGTAGTGGTTTCCCATCAGGCAGTAGTTTTGATGTTTTATCATTGCTGCTACAATCAAAATTCCCTATCGGCTAAAGTATTATCCAATTGCTTTCTTATTATTTTATTTTGTTATTAATTAAATGAGTTATTAAAATATTTTTGGAATTTTAACACACCTTAACTGGCCTAAAACCAAGTTATCTCACAAAGTACTTCCAAAATTAATGTTTCACTGAAACAAAAACTAGAGTCATGCATAATGAAAGTATTCTCTAGCACTCTGTCTTTACTTCTTTCTTTTTATGTGGGGAAAAGAAGGCCAAGACTACGATGGGACTGCAATTAATTTTGTTTTTAGTAAAGCTGAGGTCGAAACGTATGTTTTTTGGTATTTTTTAAAATATACCGTATAAAGATAAATTAGTTTACAATGTAGGCAACCCAGTTGCTGGTTCTGATTTAGTGAAGATTGTATGTAACAAATTATTTAAAGAAAAAAACAGAGACAATGCTGGACAATAAAATAATAGAAATAAAGGAGGTAAAAGTGGCTTCAAGAAATGTAGATATATCATATTACCTTAGGTAAAACAGTGTCCAGGATTTTGGAAGAAACAAAATGATAAATACCGTTTGACATTCAAGTTGTTGCGAGGAAGACGCGCAAGGTAATTTAATTTTTTTTAACGCCATCTAACATTTAAATTCGTAATTATAAAATTGCCAGTGAGAGAGGATACAATAAACAATAACCTAGCCTAGTAGCTAGGAGGCGCAGTGTATCAATTTAACACGCACCTTAGTTATTGTTCACGCTGTACGTTCCACGTATTTCTTAACTTTATATTTCATTTTGGGACAAATATAGTACGTATATTATTCGTATATCCTTTTCACAACTACCCACATAGCCAGACAAAAGGAAAACATGTCATTTTGGCGTAGTTTTCAAGAATTTATGGCTACATTGAAATTCCAAGATGACGCGTATGTTTATTGTCAAAGAACAGGTGTTACTTTCTCGACGAGGGTGGCAGCAAAAAGCGTGACATGCTGTCGCCGCTTTTCCATCTTCTCTTAGATTAAGCGAAATGTTGAGACCAATTGGATATAGGCGTGTCTTTGGAGCGAGGGTTATCTCAAATTGTGTAAGGTGTATCAGCTAAAAGAAAAGCGACGAGGTTGGAATAATTCGGCTAATGCGGCTTAATTTATCCTTTAAAAATGGAAAATCATAGAAAAATCCACCATCTAGATAAATATGTAGTAGTAATCAACTGCGTGAAACTTCTAAGATGAATATTTGACTCCACGAGATAGTTATTTTAAAACTGGCGAAGGCGCTAATTGAAATGTAGTCCCTAAATAAAATTGCAAATATCATCCAAACGGCTTACTTAATCGTATTCAATGAAGAGTACCTTTTGGCTAGTAAAAGTTTTGCGAAAGTAATTTTTGCTATTTGTATACAACCGTCATCCCTGCAGAAATTTGGGATTCTTAAAAGATTGCATATTACGATTTCTAACCACTTCATGCGGGTTTTTTATTTATTTTTATTTTCGGAAATATAGAAGAAAATAAAGAATTAGTCGTACTGTTTAAAGACTAAATCCCAATAAAACGCCTGTCGTTTATCAACTAACAACATCATTTTTTATAGCTATACGTCACATTTCTCGAAAAGCATTTTTTATGTACAAATATATGAAAGAAGTGATATGTCTGGTATAACAGTGGCATTCTTATTTTGATATATAGCGTAGGAAAAAAAAGAAAGAACAAGTAATTGCTTTCTTTTTTGTACCGATGCTCGTTTTTGAGCTCTTTCATCGTGTCAGCTGCAGAACTACGTACAAAAGTACGTGAAGTTTGATTGTGGATTTAGACGTGATAGGGGGAAAGTTCGGACGAAAATAATACGGGAGACCGGAATAAAAACTTTCAACGTGAGCAAATAATGAGAACTATTTATTTCAGTTCGCGACAGGATCGTGTTCTTATATATAAGATGTTCTTTTTTGTAGTTTTGACCAAAACCAACGTCAAGTCAAAATCTAGGGCCATAAATAACCCATGATTTTAACTGTAATTTCACAAAACGCTTTTTTCAGTGTATAATAAAATATGTATACACTTATAATAGTTCTTATAAAACAAATTGTTACCGACGTCGTTATAGGTCTGTTAGTTTTTTAGAGATCCGATAAGGTTGAAATAAAAGTTCACATTCCAAAGTCCGACCCTGTTTTCTTTTCTAGTTCGGGTTGATGAATAGCAATTTTACCATGTTACCATTTTACGTAGATATGCTCTAGTCATTGTATAAAGATTATATAGTAGTATCGCCCTACGGACTTTTATAAGTCGACTTATGTGAACGCACTGGAGATGGCAGCACTCCAAGTGGGCACAAGTCATGTCTTTAGGTCATGTCGCTGCTTGAGTGAAATTATAATTTGAAATCTTCTTTTTCATTTCTGCCTGTATTTTGTTAATGTGTTATTTAGTTACAACGAAAGGGAATTGGAAGACGTATGAAATTGAAGGCCCAAAATATTTAATTATCTCCCGAGAAACCAGGGTTGCCAATTTGTGAGTATTTTACTAATCTGTAAGTAATTTTGTGAGTAAAGGGCAATTGTGAATTGTAATCAAAAGGTCAGTAGTATACTATCGATAATGGTAATTATGAAAAATTCTAATCTGATCATTTATTAAACCCGTTTAACTTTTAAAACTAAAATTTGGAATAAAAAACTAAGACTAGAGAGTCACTGTTAAATCGAAATATTTTTTTCTTGAAGTATATTTTTTGCAATAGTTTGGTTTCTTGTTTATAATATGGATATTATATGATGGTTTTAGTTAATTTTAAAAGTATAAAATAATTTATTTTTTATTTATTAGTATTTTACTTTCTGGTAAAATTAATAAATTATTATATGTTGTTGTTTGATACTAAACAACTTTAATCTTTTTTATCTGATGCTGGTTAGTTAGATATTAGTTTATTATATTAAAAAAAACTGTCTTGCTATTGATATTTTAAAGTTGTGACTAATCCACCAAAGTTTTGAAAGTAAATAGGTAAAAGAGAGTTGGCAACGATGTCATCAAGAACTCTAGACGCACCAAGACAACCTGAGTTTCAGTGGAATTTTCCTGTTTATAGGGTTAATAAATATTTAAAGTAGGGTTAGCCATATGTGAGTAGTAATTACTGAAGGTATGGAGGAAAATAAAGTCCTTTTTATCTCACAAGTTATTTATTTGGGCCTGATGATGGAGATATCTTGATCGCCGAAACCGGTCGCTTCTTCAAATAAATAACTTGTGAGATAAAAAGGACTTTATTTTCTTCCATACCTTCAGGTTAATAAATAGTTTTGAATCTGATGCCCTGCCCAATAATAAAAACTAATCAATAAGTTTTCGTTGGTTTTGAATGATGTTTGTAGAACAAGTCCAAACCGATTTTAAATAGCCGAATTCATAAAAAAATTCTTAGCAGTATTTGGATGGTCGGAAAATGTAGGGAAAATTAAAAAAAATAAATTAGACAAATTAAAAGTTCTGGAAGGGGGTGGGGGTAGCTAAATATACAACATGCATCCTATCGAAAAAAGTTTAATGTAAAATTTGTAGATAATTAAGAAATGTAAAACTTTTATATTAATTAATTAGTTTCTCGATTTTTTTTATTTTTCGAGATATCAGTAACGCAAAAACCAAATTTCCGATTTTGTTTTCGAAATTATAAATTTAAGCATACAATTTAGAGCAGCAAAGATTTTTTGTTATGCCTTTATTAATTTAATATATATCTTCAATTTCATAAAAATCAGTAAGAATTTTAGAAATTATAACTTCCGGTCAAATTTTCTATGAGAAAAAAAATTAAAAACTGATGGCTTCCTTAGACAACTTAGATTTTAGGCAAAGATACTTTTTAGTTTTTTCCGAATATTTCTGAATATTTGTATTTTTGTATTTTTAGAATACGCTTTTCCTTATATTTAATAATTTTTTATAGTAATATATTTATTTTAAATAACTTATAATACAAATTTGAGAAAAATTTTCCGCTCTTTCACACGTGGTGCTATTGGTGTCTCGATTTTTTTTATTTTTCGAGATATTAGATAACGCAAAAACCAAATTTTCGATTTTGTTTTCGAAATTGTAAACTTAAGCATACACTTTAGAGCAGCAAAGATTTTTTTAACGTTTTCTACACCCAATAAAGTACTAAGAGCCTAGTTTCAGCGATATCACATTTTATGAGAGATTTTGGTCTAAATGTGGCTCTGGCAACTGGGCTATTATAATATTGTATAAAATTGTATAAAGATGGTTATTAATTAAAATAAATATACAAATGTATCGTATTGGAATAAAATGGTTAAAATCGTCTGGATCCGCCCACGTACATTATAAAGCGTATTTTTATCTTTATTTAAAAAAAAATAATTTCTAATTTATGTAAATAAATAATCACTATTTTTAAAATAAAAATGTATATTCTTCCATATTTCAATATGATGCTCAAAATTCTAAACAGAATTGATATAGCACATCATATAATAAATTTTATCCTTATTAGTAAATAAAGATGACTAATCACACAGTTTTGTAGAAAATCCTGATTGAATTTTGAAAATGTAATATCTGTTCAACAGATGTTTATTATTAAATACGTAAGTGCAATATTACAGACAACTTTAATAGCTGAAGGAACTACTTGGTAAAGGCCATGTGAAAGAAGATATAGGAGGGAGTATCTGTGCAGCATTAGAAATTGAGAACTTCATATAGAACGTCAATAGATGCCGCGCGAGATTGCATCAAACACTTTTAACTAGAGCGTGATACTACTATATATTCTTTATACAATGGATATGCTCTAATGTTTTGAAGTAAATTTTCTAACCGAAGTCCGTGTCGGCTATAGTTTTAATCCATTCAAGCATTACATCAAATAAGGAAGAGCGATAAAATTTTTATTTAAAGTCGATACCAGTAAATTTAATAACTTTTTCTATTAACCGTTTTCCAGAATTTTATGGTTACGTACTCCTTCGATTTATCGTCCTTGTTCAGGATAAAAGGCTCAAGCATAAATTCATAAAAAGTCGGTAATAATTCTTAGGTGGGCGAATAAAATAAAAAAAAACTTTCGCGAAAATAGAAAAAGCGGAACGTAAAATTGCTTTAAAATAAAAGTCAAATGATTATTCGTAAAATTGTGACCTGCAGTTAAAGGAAAAACGGAAATGGGTAGTGAAGGATTTAACGCTTTTCCGATAAAAAAAAAAACTTAATGGAAATTACATTTTCAATGTGAGGTATCGTAAATTAAACAGAATTACCTTTATACTTTTAAGTTTATGTTGACATTTTGACGAAGGTCCTTTTATCAATTTTTTATCAAAATTGATTCTGGCATTTATGATATTTTGTTTCCCTTGTTGACGTTTTTTGAGAGATAAATAATAAATTATGTAGGGGAGGGATGGAAAAAATAATTCAAAGTGACAATTCATACAATCTTATTTATTTCCTAAAATAATTATGGATTTCCATCATGTAAAATCTTAGATAAAATGTTTAAAAATACATTATTTCCAAATTTGTAATATTCTTAGTGCAGGATACTAAATATAACACTTATTTTTGGACCCAAAAATCATCCAGTAATATTTTTTCTCGAAAATTAGATTTAATTCAGAATTTTTTGAATATTTTCCCTCCCCATTTCTGCTTTTAAATAATTTTTTTGACTTTTGATTAGATTTTCAGAGGTTTTCACTATTTGAAGGCCTTTTAATAACACTCTATATAACAAGCAGTACTCTGTTGGTCGTTTATTTAAAAAAAAAAGAAAAATCCCCACTATTAAAGTTTACAACCAAGTCGACATTATATCAAGACACTCAAAAATAAATTAGAAAAGATAACAATTCCTGTGGGAGAGACCGAATACACTTATTTTCAACTTTAAATGGCCTTCGAGGAGGTCTACAGAGGCTATAAATATCTATTATCTGAAAAAGTCAAGGCGAATTTATCAAAAAATTTTAATCAGGAATGAACAATGCAGAGCCCTAAGTGCTGTTGGTCCCTGAGAAACTGAATCACTTTTAAATTTAAAACTGAACCTACTGGGTGATTAGGAAGAGCGCAGATGAGCGATTTAAACACAGAACTCATAGAACTAGAAGGTCAATACCGTTTGTACTGTAGTACAAGGAACAATGATGAGCATGCGCAGTGAAACCGCTGCCATGACAGGGGTGTTTTAAGTGGAATTCATGGCCACTCAAATATAGACTTTTACCGTGAGTACTTTCTAAAGATGGAATAGCGAAGTAAGTACAACTGAAATTATGAGTATTTTCAGTCAGGGACGAATTAAAAGGAAATTTCGGTGGGATTATGCCTGAATAACTGCAAACTGGTAAATCCTTCCTTGTCAAAGGTACGTCACCAAGTTTTCCATTTGTTGGATACTTTTACCTCATTCATGAATAGAACATAATAAACAAAGGTCTACTGTTCTTATAAAATTATTTCAAAAAATAAGACAGGAGGGCCACAGTAATGAAAATCTATTCACTTGAAGTAAGATATTCCTGGAATTTGTCCTTTGTTTTTACACGAAAGCACCATGCACTGAGACATCTTGAAAACACCGAGTCAAATAACTCTAACTATACTAAAAACTAGTGAGGTCTCTTAAATACTACACGAAAACACAATGAAAACAACACAAAAAGTATATACCTAATTAAAAAAACACTGAAGCAAGAACACAAGAACACAATTCAACAACAACAGACGCAAGTCACAGGCGTTAATGTTAAACAACAGCGTTGCCAAATGAGTTGTGGGAAATCCTAATTCTTTATTACGATACCAGCAGTTGTTATATGCTCAAACTTGTATATTCTATTCTGAAAACATATGAAAAAAGAACTTAATGATTCTAAATAATCGTGAAATGATGAGTTCGGGCTCTTTTATGGGATTATAATGTAATATATATGTAAATCAAATTGCCATTATCTTAGATTTTCGTACAAGTATATTGTCACTTTAAACAAAAGAACACTCAGTACATCGAGTTTGCATTTTTGTGTTTAATATAAGTTAAGTAAATTATATAATCAAACCAGCGATTCGAATAAACAATAATAGTATTTTTTAATAACATAACATTGAGCTGGTCACGTCAGACCCAATTCGCGAGATATAATTATCCGCCGAGTTAGCAATAAAGGGACTCTCTTGTCTAGGGGTCATGTTTCCGATCTTAACCCTTCTCCTTAACGCCTGCCTCTCCCAATCCTACTTTCCCCTTGCCTGGAAATCCGCCAACACCATCCTAATTCCAAAACCAGGCAAAGACCCCAAATCCGTACACTCCTACCGTCCCATCTCTCTCATATCGGTCCTTGGAAAACTCCTTGAACTTCTGCTCAAGGAGAGAATATGGACCTATTGTGAAGAGAGAAACATCATCCCTCAATCCCAACATGGATTCAGAAACCACCACTCCACTCAGGACGCAATCTCTTCACTCCACACAATTGCCGTCACGGCAGTTAACTCTAATCAAATCTCCTCAGCCGTTCTTCTGGATGTTCAAAAAGCCTTTGACCAAGTCTGGCATGCCGGATTAGTCAAAAAGCTCATGAACATAGGTCTCCCACTTAACATCACCAAACTCATCCACTCTTATCTCTCGAACCGTACGTACCATCAAAGTAGGCAACGCCCAGTCCGAACCTTTCACTCCCCTCGCTGGAGTGCCCCAGGGCTCCGTCCTGGCCCCCCTCCTCTATCTCATCTACACCTGCGACCTCCCGCCCCCAAACCACCCATCATCAACCCGCCTTCTATACGCCGACGACACTGCTCTGATTTCGGTAGCCCAACTTAGCATCAGAACCCAAAACCTACTGAATCAGTTCACCAGCTGGAGCAATAGGTGGAGGGTTTCATTGAATCCTCAAAAAACACAATTTATCATCTTTAAACATCCGAATTCAAAAAGACCCACCCAGCTCCCCCAAGACGTCATTGTAAACCTCCAGGGAGTCAGGCTCGCTCAACAAAGGGAAGTAGATTATCTAGGTGTTCGATTCTCTCAAACACTTAAATGGTCTCCTGACCTTGACAACACGCTTAACAGAATGCGTAAACGAGCCCGCCTCCTTGGCGCTTTGTGTGGCCGGTTTGGACGGTGCAACACCAAAACCCTCATACACACCTACAACTCCTACATCCGCCCCGTTGCCGAATACAGAGCAGTCCCATATGGCGTACTACCCCCCCATCTAGCCCGAAAAATTTCCTCACTCGAGAGACGTATCCTACGACGATGTCAATATCTCCCCTATCTGTTTCCTTCTAGAGAAGTCTACAACAACGTCTCCAGCGCCCCAATTCTCTCTCGTTTCCAACTCCTACGGAAAAAATACGTCTCTCGCACCCTGAATGGCTCAAACACCCACGCCCAAAACACCCTCCTCACCCCTTGGCGACCTCGTCGTCTCCCCCTCTTCAGGAAACCCAAAGCTAAACTCCCACAGCCCAACCTCAGACTTCTGGCTGACGCCCAAGACCTCCCCCTCCCCCCCGAACACCAGGATCTAATGGACTCCGCCCCCCTCACCATAAGGTAAACCCCCCACAAACCCCAACCCCCAACATACAATACCATAACAATATAGAACATAATAAATAGAACATAAGAACCACCTGTACAGAATCGTGATTTAGGTTTTCGTGGTTTTCCTAAATCATATTTCCCCCCTTAGATTGGGCACCGTTTTCCCCAAACATAAGGGTGGAAATAGCAAAATTGGCGATTCTTAGATAAAAAACTGGGAAACAGCTCCTGCCCACACAGGCCCCAACCAACACACACAAAACATAACACACCAACGCGCACAGAAATCTTAGGAAAAAATTAGCTAGCTAGGTTACAAATATTGTAATCAGGGCCTCACCCTGAAAAGGAGGAAAACTCCTATAGCAGGGAATTAGGAAAATGAAATGTCCTAGAAAATGTAATATATACCAAATGAAAATAAATAGGGGTCGTTGTGTGTACGAGATCGTACAGCCCTATCTCCAAGCCAGCGTGACGTGCCCAACGAAGAGATATGTGTAACTTATGGTAAGGCCCTTTGTATTTTATAGGTGTATATTTTTTATAGTTGTTAATAAACTTGTTTACTGTTTAACCTGGTTTTATTTCATAAAGAAAGGTAGCAAATAATTATAAGTTAATAATTCTCACAACCATTAGGGTCGTGACAATATGAACAACTGGCAATGTTGTTGATGATCTGCGCATGATCACCATTGTTCCGTCTATATATGTGGTTACGAATAATATTAATTTCTTCCACCTATTTTAGCCTTCTAGTTCTATGTTTTCTGTGGATTTAAAAATCATGATTTTGTTATATCAAATAAACAAAATATAAAGCAATAAATCTGGCGGCGTACAGTCGGCACCGACGCTATAAAGAAAGAAGAAGAAATTACGTCAATGTTTTGGCCTAATTTAGGCATCAGTTACGCTCGACGAAGAATATCCAGTGCGGGGTAGATTCGTTTAATAAAGTTTATAGGATAAATAAAATGAAAAATTTAAGTATCAAACTGAAAAATGCGGAGTATTAGATGCTGCAAAACATTGTTGTGGAATAAAAATGTGAAATAGTGATGGACTACAAAATAAAACAAATTAATGAATACAAGAGAGCCTGATGAAAAAAATATTAAAAACAATACAAAATAATAATAGTAGGGGAGAGTAATACAGTCCATTGTGGCTAAACGGTTAATATTTTGAAGATTTTATTTTTTCATGGATATGTGTGATAAAGGCTACATTTTAAAATTATTTTGAAATATACAGGTTGTCCCAAATCTATTAATTTTGGAGTTATTTTTATTTTTGATATATTTTACATTAGTTTTCTACCGTAACGCCTAAATTTAACATATTTGATCAGCTTGGACTATTATCCGAAAAAATTATCTTTGAAACAGTGTTTGGTTTTGACATTATTAAAAATGTTTCGAGATACATCAAAATCCGTAATGAAAAGACGGATAGATTTTTGCTTATGGGCAGTGGAGAAGGTTAGTGAAGTTGTTTTTTTTATAATATGCTGTTTACAGATGAATCCACTTTTCATAATAATGGATCAGTCTGACGGTTAACCATACAGATTTTGATGCATCTCGAAATATTTTTAATAATGTCAAAACCAAACACATAGTTTCAAAGATAATTTTTTCGGATCATAGTCTAAGCTGATCAAATTCAAGGTGTTATATTTAGGCATTACGGTGGAAAAATAACGTAAAATTTAATAAAAATAAAAATAACTCAAAAATTAATAGATTTAGGCATAGTAGACCTTTATAATTTTTAAAATAAGAACGATATTGTCGTTTGAATATGTCTTTAGATGGTGGACACACTGTATAATTTTAAACAACTCTAAATAAATTATTGCTTTCAATTGTTAGTCTAATCTTTTTCAGTTAAAATAGGATTTGGCTGATTCCATAGGTTTCCAAGTTTTTGGTTTTCTTGTAAGTGCTTCCATTTTTAAAAATATCTCGAAAACTAAAAAGCTTAGGTATAGGGAATACGTAAGAAAGTTTATCTTATTTTTAACGTATAATCTATAAATGCAATAAAATATAGGGTATTCCATAAGAAATAATATAACTTTGATACGCCACACTTTTTTGGGATATTTCAAAATAATTTTAAAATGTAGCATTTATCAACCCACATATCCATGATTAAACAAAATTTTTAAAATATTAACCGTTTAGCCACAATGGACCGTTTTTTTTACACCTTTGTGACTCGCCCATTTCCTTATGCCACGCTCAAATTGACAGATTATTGAAATATACTCTTTTCTGGATGTACTTAACTTACCTTTTGTTAATCTGACGCGCTCGAGTTTTTCTAAGGATCGATTATTTTTAACTAATCTGACGGGCTGCCCTCAACGCACCCCCCCTATATTAAGGGTTCATATATGGTAGGGGTACATTACAGGGTGCACGGTTCCTCCCATATGTATTTCTGACGCGCTCGAGTAACGCGGAAAATCCCCGCTTGGTCTCCCCTACTATAAGCATAAAAGACACAAATGGAAAGAAGAAAAAATTAATAAAAAGTTAAATATAAACACAGAAGACAGACCAGGGCGAAACCGATTTTAAATACCCGAATTCTTTAGGGTAAATTAATGGTTTTAGAATTTTTCTAGATAATTTTTAGGTTATGTTGAAAAATGATTAATAGAAGAGTTTTAGATTTTTTAATTATCTATAACTTTTATATTAAACATTTTTCGATAGGATGCATATTTCGTAAAAACCAATATCCAACCATCAAGACATATTTTTTTTCTTTGAAAAATCATTGGCATTTGTCTACAGGGTGGTCCTTAAGTAATTGTACATGGAAGTATGGTAGATTCCCCACTTTAATATATTACGATTTGAACCAACTTGCTCTAATAAAATGTTGCTAATAAGGAATGTACAGGGTGTTAAAGGTTAAATTTTAAGATTTATTTTTTGCAATAACTTTAGAGTTTTTGGATATGTATACATAAAAATTTGGAACTGGGGGTTTTTGGGAACGAGAAATCATAATCTGGTACCTACTTCGATGTAATTTGTAGAGTGCGCTAATTAGGCCACATTTGTGGTATAAATGGTTTTATTTTTATCACTTTTCCATAATTTGGAGGAGAAATCAAACAAACCAAAACGAATAAATGTAGTGGTATAAAAAGTGTGTTAATACTTTTAGTATTTTCCACAATGTTGCCCAAAGGATGTGAAATAAATCACACAAGCTCCCGAACGGTTTCGGCATTATTGTGCCTCATCAGTAAGAAGCAGAATAGCCCCGACTTGTAGTTGTAGTTGTTGAAATCCAGACGCTGGTGCAGTGTAGGACATTTTTAATGTCCTTGTTCTTGGGAGCTTGTGTGATTTATTTCACATCCTTTGGGCAACATTGTGGAAAACACTAAAAGTATCAGCAATGCGAAGAACAAAAGGCAATTTGGAAATATTCAATTATTTTTCTTTTAATTAACACACTTTTTATACCATTACATTTATTCGTTTTGGTTTGTTTGATTTCTCCTCCTAATTATGGAAAAGTGCAGTTTTGTCACTCCCATGGTACTTTTTTGGGACTTTTATGGTTCAAAAAATTCCCCCTTCGTGTTTTCCACAATGGTTTTTGTAGTTGCGGATATTTGGACTTTAAGGCATGAAAGTTTTGATGTTGAACAACAATATTGCTTCCATTGCCAAGATATACAGGGTGCGCCAATTATTTCCACTCGATCTCTAGCACCGAAACTAAAAGAGATATCAACAAGATTTTTTGTAGGGGTAGACAGTGTCACTCGGGCTACAATTTTAAAATATTTTGATGTATACAGGGTGGCTAATTTTTGTGGAATGAAAATTAATTTGGTTTTTTTTAAATTGAACACCCTGTATACGATTATGTCTTCTGATTCTACTTAATATTAGATTTACGGCAGTTTTTTGTATTTGTAAATCCGATGCGGCGTTGACAAGTTATTCCTATTTTAAGCAGATTTAATGAAAAAACAGCATTTCAGAAATATTAGCACAAAAACCACATTTTTTAAAAAATTCCTCAAAAAAGCTACTATGATGTAAATGAAACATGCACCTATCACAATAATCACACAACATCTTCACCTGTTGCACAGGGTGTTTGCCGATGGCGTGCCAATAGTCTAGTTTTCAAATGGCAATAACTTAATTTTTTCAAATGGGACACCCTGTATATTTTTCTTCAGTTAGAAGCTCTTCCTAATACGCATTAAAAAAATATAGGGTTTTGCACATCTAACTTTACTATTTACTTTAATAATTGACGTTTTAGTGACAAACAACATATTTTACACAATTTTTAATAAGAAATCAAGTTACCTATGAAAATGACAGTAGGTATATTTTGTTATGGCATTAATTGTCAACATAAAATTTTGTATTGTATCACGTCTACTATATTTAATCGGTATTGTGTATAAAAAATGGATTTTAATAAGAATTATAGTGTTCAAAAAAATATTGATATGATATGGATACTGGGTGAATGTCAAAACAATGCGTTTCTTGCTAGTAGGGTCTATCGTCAAAGATACCCAGAAAGACGTCATCCACAAAAGGATACTTTTGAGAATTTAAAGAATAGATTTGATAGAACAGGAACCGTCAAGTATGAAAAACATTCACGTGAAACTACAGCTGTTACTATTGACAACGAATATAAGGTAATGATCAGTATAGTTGAAGATCCCAATATAAGCACAAGGCAATTAAGACTGTAGATGGTTAATAAACAAGATAAATACAGAGCGTAACTTTTTAAACAAAGTTTTATTCTCCGACGAAGCCACGTTTCATAAGAACGGTTGTGTAAATAGACACAACTTCCATTATTATTCGGACCACAATGAACATTTATTTAGAACCACATCACAGTATCGATGGTCTTTGAATGTGTGGGCGGGAATAATAGGTGATTATGTAATTGGTCCCTATTTCTTTGATGGTACTGTAAATGGAGCTATATTTTTAGATTTTTTAGAACATGATTTTCGCAACTTATCGCAAAATGTGCCTCAAAATTATCGCAACGGAATGTGGTTTCAATTAGATGGTGCCACACCACATTACCTATTAGATGTTAGCAATTGGTTAAATAGGGAATTTCAGGATCGTTGGATAGGAAGGGGAGGACCTATAAATTGGCCTACTAGATCGCCTACTAGAACGCCTTGCTCACCCTGAAAAGGAGGAAAACTCCTATAGCAGGGAATTAGGAAAATGAAATGTCCTAGAAAAATGTAATATATACCAAATGAAAAAAAAAAAAAAAAAAAAAAACGCCTTGCCTTACACCTTGCGATTTTTTCTTGTGGGGTTTTATTAAAAATATTGTTTACAAAGAAGAGGTTACCACAAAAGAAAATATGGAAGAAAGAATTACTGCAGCATTTAGACAGGTGACCCCTGTAATGCTAAGAGAAGACATTTTGAACACCTACTATAAATTTTAACTTTCACTATTGTAGGTTTCTTACGATTAAACTTTGTAAAATTGTGTAAAATATGTTGTTTGTCACTTAACGTCAATTATTAAAGTAAATAGTAAAGTTAGATATGCAAAACTGTATATTTTTTTAATGCGTATTAGGGAGAGCTTCTAACTGAAGAAAAATATACAGGGTGTCCCATTTGAAAAAATTAAGTTATTGCCATTTGAAAACTAGACTATTGGCACGCCATCGGCAAACACCCTGTGCAACAGGTCAGGTCAGGTTGTGTGATTATTGTGATAGGTGCATGTTTCATTTACATCATAGTAGCTTTTTTGAGGAATTTTTTAAAAAATGTGGTTTTTGTGCTAATATTTCTGAAGTGCTGTTTTTTCATTAAATCTGCTTAAAATAGGAATAACTTGTCAACGCCGCATCGGATTTACAAATACAAAAAACTACCGTAAATCTAATATTAAGTAGAATCAGAAGACATAATCGTATACAGGGTGTTCAATTTAAAAAAACCAAATTCATTTTCATTCCACAAAAATTAGCCACCCTGTATACATCAAAATATTTTAAAATTGTAGTCCGAGTGACACTGTCTACCCCTACAAAAAATCTTGTTGATATCTCTTTTAGTTTCGGTGCTAGAGATCGAGTGGAAATAATTGGCGCACCCTGTAGAAGATATTTTCGAGGACGGTTTGGATTCTGATCAAGATGGGGTTAGTGATAGTGGTGAAGGTGATAGTGATAGATATAGATAACATTAAAAGTTTTGAAGACGATATTGAGTGTGACTAAAGATTTTTTATTAAAAAAATCACAATGGCTGGGAACGATTCGAAGTAAATAAAAATAACCAAAAGTGTTTTGTTTTATTTCAAGTCTAGCACTCATTTTTAGACTTCTATGTACAATTACTTAAGGACTACCCTGTATATATGATACGCTCTTGATTTCCGCTGACATTTCAACGATGAAGTATAACTTTGAAGGTAAAAAAGAGAAAAAAAGGCAATACAATAGGTTTACGATATCGATTTCAAAATTGTCGCTGTATTATCGGAAATTGCTTATGCCCTACTCCGTCCGTATTATCCTTCGAAGGCATATAAGGATTTCCGAAGAGGATTGAAAATATAACTTCAGGGAAACTTCAATTGGAACTTAAAGCGCTGCATTATTCATTTGTGATTAGGATCTTTAGGTATTGGAATTAGTGTCTAAAAGCCTGGGCCGACTGGGAATGCGGAAAACCTATTCTAAAGTTAAATTTGGTTTCACTGAACTATGTAAAATCCTTTAGTCGATATCACTCAAAAATAAAATAAAACAATCATTCATTTCTATAATTCATTGCTAGTTATGGATCAATAAATTATATAATACAGTATACGTGTGGTTTTTTGGAAACTTTTGGGATTTATTTGCTTCAGTTAAAAGTTTTAAATTCAAATATAATTACGTACAGCCATTAAAAGAGAACATACAACTGAGTAGAAAACTAATTAATAGTCCAGTCAAAATAGGTACCTATAACTTTTTGATACAACTAATTTATGTGTGTGAGATTTCAAATGATTTAAATCTTCATCAAATATCCCTCAAATTATCAGTTTTACAAACATTTTTTGTACGAATGACCGTTGGTGAGATATGGAGAAGGAAAATCTTTTCCACACAAACTTCGTGGCGTGTTTTTTAACTCCAACTCTGTTCTATTTATTTTTCTTCGTCGTCTTCTTCTGACTGATCTATATTCGCATATTTCTCCAAGAAACAGGATGGATCTATTACATTTTCGTTGATATCGCACATATCATCATCAACTACAATGGTTGCAACACTTGAGAAAGATTGATCGTGGTAACTACTGCATATTTAAGGGGTTCTCCCCGGAGTAGATTTTACTGTATAAAAAACGTCAATTTGAACATAAGTTGGCAATCAAGATACAAATTATGTTGCTAGTAATATCACAAATGAAGGTATTATCACATGTATGTATGCAGAAGGGAGTAATGTACGGGAGTAGATGTTTAAATTTACCCCTAGTCGAAAAAACTGACTACTGACTGAAAAGTGGCAAAATATTATACAATCCAACTTTTTTTGTATAATTCGTTAATTAGAAAAGAGTCATTCACATAGAAGGAAGGTGGTGACTGTGTGGACGAATATTTTTTTACTGATTGAACAAAATTGAGTTTAATAGAATATGCTATTGTGTTTTGTAAAAATACAGAATATTCAATTTTTAAAATCAACATTTATCATTCCATGCAGGTAACTGTGTAAATAACAGTTAATTAAATTTACAGCAAAACAACAAACCAAAAGTTGTTTGACAAACAATATCATTTTTATAGATAGTTCATTAGTGATTGTTTATATTTTTAATCGTATTTATTTATAAGGATCAGATTGAAGTCTACGTCAAAGTGAAAACTTCTCCTAATATATATATACAGTGTGACCCATTTTAAATGGAACCACCCCTGTAGAATACGCATTTTTCAGTCAATCTCAAATTTTTTTTTTTAATATTAAGCATCAAAAACTGTATCTTGACACAAATTTTCATAACTTTAGTTTCATT
Organism: Crepidodera aurea; assembly: GCA_949320105.2. NCBI lineage: Eukaryota > Metazoa > Arthropoda > Insecta > Coleoptera > Chrysomelidae > Crepidodera > Crepidodera aurea. The sequence goes on along the minus strand of OX439475.1, from coordinate 8,045,913 downwards.
TCCAAGGCACTCTATGTTTTTTTTCTTTGTCGAAAACGGCAAAAGTTTATTAGGCAATTTTTGTTTTCTAATTTGACTACACCACTGGATTCGTAATCGTTATAAATAAAAACCATCAAAATTTCATAAAAAAATATTGGTTAACAACGAAGTTACAACAACTTTAATTTTGGAAACAAAATATTTGATTGTAATTTTTATTTAGATTATAGACATATTTGAAATCTGGCAACACTGCCCATACAAAGTAGAACACCAATGAACTTGTACAGTGGAAATCCGAGGTAAATAGCTCAATCCTTTCTACAGTTATAACTCCTGTAATAAAAATCTGACTACGCCACTGGATGTTCGAATTATATTCCCTTAAAATCATTTATTTAAGTGTAGGTTATAAGTATAATATTCGAGAATAACAGAAAATTAAATATTAATTTTCAAGTTATGCAGTAGTACAATCTTCCAAGATGAACTCATTAGGTATAGGTATACTAAATCAACAGTAGGCTGTGATTTTGACATCTAATCAAAAATAACTAATAGTTGTTAGGTACGTGCATTTAATAATGGCTCTGCAATTATCATTAGAAGAAAGAATTGAAATTGTAAGAATTTCTGGGGACAATTATCATAGTGAAAGAGAAGTAGCTAGGATATTTAATCAAAGACATCCAAATCGCTGACATTACCATATTTTCAGGAGTTATAACTGTAGAAAGGATTGAGCTATTGACTTCGGATTTCCACTGTACAAGTTCATATGGGCAGTGTTGCCAGATTTCAAATATGTCTATAATCTAAATAAAAATTACAATCAAATACTTTGTTTTCAAAATTAAAGTTGTTGTAACTTCGTTGTTAACCAATATTTCTTTATGAAATTTTGATCGTTTTTATTTATAACGATTACGAATCCAGTGGTGTAGTCAAATTTGAAAACGAAAATTGCCTAATAAACTTTTGCCGTTTTTGACAAAGAAAAAAAAACATAGAGTGCCTTGGAAATGAAACTAAAGTTATGAAAATTTGTGTCAAGATACAGTTTTTGATGCTTAATATTAAAAAAAAAAAAATTTGAGATTGACTGAAAAATGCGTATTCTACAGGGGTGGTTCCATTTTAAATGGGTCACACTGTATATATATAATCTTTTAGTCATTCTGTTGAAAATATTACCCAAAAAGGTGAAAGAATTCTCAACTTACCCAATGTATCGCTGATGTAATTTGGTGGCTAGGAAGGCTAGGAGAGGATGAAGGGGAATAAGGAAAAATGCCTTTCTTAAAACAAAAAACTATCACGATCCGAAATTTAAACACTCGTTTTTTAATTTAATTAAATTAAATTTTATTCCGTTGCCACGTTTAGAATTTTGCGGGAGAAAAATAGACGTATCTCGAAGAATACGGAACACATTCAGTGCAATAATTGCTGTAAAATTATAAAATATTTAATTAAAAAAATAATGTAAATGATAACATTTTTAGATGTGCTACCATCTATGGTAAGAAGAGAGTATTGACATTAAATTTTGACTGAATCTAGTCAAGATGTCACTCTCTTCTTTTTTATCCCTTTCAGAGATTAATACAAAGTGAGTAAACCAGTAAGGAATTTTAATTTATTAGATTCGACATCCTAAGACCGGTTTCTGCCTTTCGGCTTCATCAGTTAGGCTTTTCGAATCCAATAAATAAAATTCCAAACTCGTACAAGTCAATAGCTATATCTGCAAATAATAATAATAGCCGTCCCTCCCCCGCACAAGCTGCAGAGCTTCTGGGGTTCACTCGTAAGGGAGTGAATTGCAGGGCGTATATTATTATTATTATTATAGCAGATATAGTTATTGACTTGTACGAGTTTGGAATTTTATTTATTGGATTCGAAAAGCCTAACTGATGAAGCCGAAAGGCAGAAACCGGTCTTCTAAATTGAAATGCATAGAAGTTTGTTGTACCTACAAATGAAAAAATATATGAATTCACTGTAAATTATTGATGTACTGATTCCGCAATTTTTTGTTGTATAATAAGCAGTACGCAAGTTATAATCCATCATAAGAGTCACTAAAAATACCCAAATCAATCTTTCCAAACATTACAATTAATGAAATGGCATTGAAGATACTTCTGAGTTGGCTAAAAATATTCCAGAGTAAGAAATAGATCAGGTTTTTCAAATATCAGCTCATTGATAGATAATTGTGTTTTAATGTCCACGTTGACTGGACTATAGTAACTAATAACTAGAAATCGGGCATATGAACAAAAAGAGTTTTTCCTTTGTTCGCGCACATAAATGTCAGATAGGGGTATTAAGTTTTGAATTTTGTGACATTTTGATAAATTCTCCTTCAAATATTTATGTTTTTCCGAGTGGTTTTCTATGTGAAAAGACTGATATAAATAATTCGATTTATAAATAAAGGAGAAAAAACTTCTAGTGACAATGGAATTTAGAGAACTGAATTTTCTGAAAATCCTATTTTCAAAGGTGTTAGGTTAAAGAAGAGGATAAAACCTCGTTAAGTCATTTCGTTTCCTTTCACTTTGTGCTTATAGATTTTCCGGTGCTAAATTCCAAAATAAATATTAACAAAAAAATTTCATTATCTACGCAGTTTTGCGGAAAAAAAATCTTTGTCTAGTTTAAGAGAAGCCATCGGAAAAATGGTTCTGAAAACATCATCTTGTGTTTTTACTATTGATAAAAATAGTTCTAGTAGAAAGAGGTAAGTAGGTAAATCATTTAAAACTAGGGGGATTCTATTTCAAGGGGTTTGGAACGCGGCTAATGTTGGGAACTCGGCTAAGGGAGCACAAAAAGTAACGATGGCAAAAGGGCCTTAGCAAAAATCTCGGACATTATTGGTCCGATTTGAACGGGGAAAACGACATTGTTGTATAAGAGGCTTACAGATTACATACGTAAACAAAAATCATGCGCAGTGATGAGGCCAGAAGGGCGTTAGCAGCTAACTTCGTTAATATTGGTTCAATTTGAATGGGAAAACGGTATAGTAATGTATGGGGTATACAGATTAAATACATAAACAAAAATCATGCGCAGTAATGACACCAAAAGGACATTAGCAGCTAAAAATCCCCCTAGCTTACCTACTGAGGTATACTGAAGTTAAGTAAAAAAGTAGTCTGGCTAATCTGTGAATATGGATAATATATCTGGCTGGTGAAAAACTAAAAATTTTTCATCAAAAAAATGTCCCTAATTTTCGCGTGTCCAGAGAATGAAAATAAGTATGTAAAAAAGTAAAATAATATTAAAACATTCTTTAAAAATAGGTCATTAACCAAATGTTTCATCCATAATAAGGATACATTTCCAATCTCTAAATGTATTGTCGTTACGAAAGTTTTCCACGAATATATAAAAATGAGAGAATTCAAGAGGGAAAAATGATACGAATCTGATGTCTCAATTGAATTTGATGGCGTCGGCTATGAATAAATATGTAGTTGAAATGCACCAATGACATATTCAATGAAAATTCGAGGAAGTGGCGCATTTGTGTGCAGGAGTTTCTCTCGATAGATTATTAGTCAGCCCTCGCAAGGATCTTCCAGTGGAAAATATGTAGTCGTTTGTTTTGTTTGAGTGAAAAACTTTTATTTTTCTAGATTGTTTACCACGCGGCTAACGGTTCCACTCAATTTGGTCTACTGTTCATTTTAATGTGAACAATTATCAAACACGGAACAGAAATAACTTTTATATTCAAACTGTCGTTAAAAGCTCAACACTATTTTTTAAAGGTCTAGCTCAATATAACTCTCTTCCATAGACAATTAAATCTATAAATTCTGTAACATTATTTAAAATCCAAGTCACAGAATATTTCTCCAGGAACAATAATTTATAGAATTAGTTAGTTTTAGGTGTAAGTTTTCTTTATATTTTAACTCGTATTTTTACTTTCCCGGCCCCTCGTAAAGGGAAAGTATTGTGAACGCGCTAAAAAAAAATTTTGAGATAACGACTGATATATCCATTTTGAGGTCCCCTAAGACGATTAAAACGATTTCTAGATGGAAGTCTGTCCGTCTGTCTGTCTGTCTGCCTGTCTGCCTGTCTGTCTGTCTGTCTGTCTGTGTGTCTGTATTCTTCCACGACAGCGTCCGCACGCTTAATCCGATTGAGATAAAATTTAGTATATGGGTTTTGGTTGAAATCGACCCACCAGGAGACGCAGGAGCCCCATGTACATCGCAAAAAATATAAGACTTAAACTTTTTATTTGATATTTAGGTGCCTCACTGGCTTGTAAATACATCCTGAAATTTTAATTTCTTAATTTTGAACCTAACCTAAAAAAAATTTTTTTTAAACTAAAAAATCGCAACCCTTAGCGTCCAAACGCTTGATCCGATTGAGCTGAAATGTGGGTATCGGATCATCGCGGAATGAATCCGTTTGTTTTTGGTTGAAATAGCCCCACCAGGGGGCGCAGTAGCCCTATTTTCATTACAAAAAAATAAAAGACCTTAAGTTTTTATTTGGCATTTAGGTGCCTGCCTTATTGGCTTATAAATACATCCTGATATTTTCATTCCTTAATTTTAAAACGAAAAAATGGAAATTTAAAATGTATAATCCAAATGATATTTGACATATCAAATAAAAAGTAAACAAAAATGCGACCCTAAAAAATTGTTTTACTTTTTTTCGACATGTGAAATGTCTTTCCTTTTATAATATTTCAAATGCCAATTTTACTTTAAAAAAATTCGAAACGAATTTTTTTTTGGGATACCAAATATCATTTGATTTGGACCAAATTAATTTTTTTAATTTTTATTTTATAACTGCCGGGAAAGTCTTGTGGCGACACAACAGATTTTTTAAATTATATCTTTATTATTATTATATAAATTATCATTATTAATTATTATTGTAATATTAGCAAAAAGAGCTAAATAAAGGAATTAATAATAATAATATTTATTTAACTTTCCTCATCCTTTATTCGGTATTCAACCATGTCCTGTTTTGAATGAGATTAGAAAAAGTATTTATAATTCATTTTAATTAATTATTTAATTAGAATATATAATTATTTAAACATGTAAATCGTATTGGACCATGGCATTAAAGTAATATATATTTAAACACTTCGTTTTTAATACAGCCCTTTATTTTACAAATTAATTTAACCATCCACCCTTTACATTGATTGATTACATCCTGGATTAGCATTTGAGTTTACAGGTTTTAATAAATTAATTACATCATCTACAGATATATTATTGACCTTCACTTTATGATGCTTGTTTGTTCATCCTTCGGAAAATCTAGTAGGTACTTAAAAAAAATGGTTTTTAGCGTTTTTCTCAATAATTTTGAGGTTATTAGACCAGGCAACTTAGATTTAGAGTCAAGAATAATTTTCTGCAGGGTTTTTATGATTGTAAGTGATAAAGGGGCTTACAATGAACGTAAAAAAGAATCGTCCAACAAGAGGGGTGCTAAAGGGTTAATTTGAGAAGGGTTAAAACGGGGGTAAAATCCCACACAGCACAATTACCTTCATAGAATGTGCGTAGAATATTGAAAAAGTATATTTGAATATTCTATGAATATACTTATTTATTCTATGCATGTCCCTAGAATGTGGCAAAGGCCAGGGTCTTATCTAGTGCTGAGGTGTTTTCAATTTGACTTTAAAATGAATCTTTAATTAAAAATGTAAGGCAAGTGTAACAAAAATTTCAAATATGCAGGTTTAACTGTCTATTTATGTCCTCTGGAGAAATCATATCACATTTTGGAGAAATCATGTACAGGGTGAATTATTGCAATTATAGCAATTCAACAAATTTTCGCAAAGCCGGCCCTGGAATTTTTTAGTTCTGAATATGTCAGTTAGTTGCTAGACACCAATACACACTTTTGCCAAAAAATGAGACAAATGGACTTAATCATTGAAAAGATATGACCAAACATTATTTTGGTCCAAATCCATAAATCGCTCTGTACATTATTAAAGAAAAACAGAAGACATTTTTTAATGGTCATTTGGTAATCCCCTAAGGTGCCTCTGCTTATGGTAGAAGTATGTAAAGTTCCTCGTGACTCACCCTGTATAATTTTTTTTGTTTCAAAAATGATTGGCCCTGGACTATTATTTTAAGCTCATACGGAATTATAAAACTTTTTTATACTTAAAAAACTGAATTTTCCCATTTAAAACCAAATCACAGCCAAAAAAAAAGTTTTTTTATGGAACATCACAAAGCAAAAATTAGAAAAGTTTTGGGTTAATGTCATTAGAAAATTGTAATTTGAACGTCTTTCACATTTAAAAAAAAAGCAAATGAATCGCAAGTGAATTAACTTCTATGCAGAACTGAAAACACACTTAGTGAGTTTTAATAGAACAGAAGTTCTATTAAAACGTATTTTACGGACATGAAAGCTTTCGAAAAATTCAAAAACTCGTTTTCCTTTACCCTGAATAGAAATAAACGACTTTAATTTGAGATTTTTAGGGGATAAACTTTATTGAAATGAGACTTTTCCGCCTCAAAATGAGTTGCTTTACATCATTTATAAATTAATAGACAAACTTATATTTATCCAATTTTTTCGGAAGGAATTTTTTAAATCCTCTTTATCTACTAATGTCAAATAATAAACCAAAAATCAAACCGGAATTTGACCTTCATTATTCAATAGTGTGTTTGTAAAATTGATTTGATTGGTTAAAAAGCGTTGAATAGTGAAAATTCCAACCAATAATCATAAGGCAATTTAACCAATCAAGATCTAGAATGCATTTACATTTACTATGTAGCACGGCCTTTAATTTATACGTCAATGTCAAATTAAATTAATACCAGTAAAAATCATTCACTAAAAACTTTATCAAATTTGTTGAAATGGATATTTTATCAATAGAATTTTACACCAAATCCATAAAAATAATACTAATAATCCAACAACATATGCTAGTTCTAGTAATTTCATATCAAATACAGATCACAATATGAATTTTGGTGTTGCAGATACAACAATTAATTTCTCGAATTGTAGCAACATAGCATAACTTTAAATTTTAATAACAAGTAAGAATTAATTTAATATAAATAAGCATTTATATTCGTATACTAGTTTCTTTATCATTTAAAAATGTTTTGTTCTTGATTTGATTTTATAGATATTTTTAAGGTATAAATAATCTATTATTTGTCGACATTAGTAGATAAAGTATTATAATCAACTCGTTGTGTGGTTATTTTATTACACTCGGATGATTACAACACTCGCTCGCAAGCTCGCTCGTGCTGCAAACTTCATCCGCATGCAATAAAATAACCCACCCAAACTCATTGAATAATATACTATTAGATTTCATATTTATTTGTCATCGTAATCTTAAGCTTATTACTTAGAATTATATTTTGTAAGAAGTTGAAAGTATAAAGACAAACTCTCTTGGAGTACTCTAAAAGAAAATTGTTTCCATTGTTTTTTTTTCTTCATAAAAGCGCGTATTAAATCGTAAATCGGATACACACACAGAGTCTCGCTGAATGGGATAGGATTTTAGGTTTAGATACAATGGGAAAATAGTGCAACAAGTGAAGAAAATGAGACTTTTCTCACGAGTGTGTCATGTTTAATATTGAACGTACTTTTTATATTGAGACCACATAATCGTTTAATCGATTTAAAAAATATATTTTAAGGAAACTTTGAAATTAAAATTCTACTAATTTTTCCACTTTATTTCCTTCTGACGGCATAATTACTAAAAATTTAACTTTTTTTTTCCTCAAAGGTTCGAAGCCCATAAAACTTTTTTAATTAAGCGACAAAAAACCGCAATTAACAGTCTAAATCTGATTGAAAATAACTCAAAAGGCCGGAATGTAATTAATTGTGATGAGAAGAGGACCACCTCTTTCATCGAAAGGTTCGATGAGATTTTGGTAAATTACATTAATGGTTTTTTAATACTCGGGATCATTAAAAATAGAAATTTTCCCGTTTTTCTCTTTAATAAACATGAAAGAGGCGTTTCAACTCGTCAGCTTTATTTTTGTCGAGAAACTCTAATGAATTATGCAGCCAAATCTGCGGAATAATAGAACACAATCCAAATCTAAAAGTCTAAAATGAGTTGACGTGGCAACAATGCATGAATTCATAGCAAAATAACTCAATTAGGTCTAAGCTCCATTTTATATTGACCATTTTTTAATAGTAAAACACATTTAGCAATGCCTAAGCCATAAGGTAAGTCAAGTCAAAACATTAACATGAAATCCTTTGAAAAAGCAAGAAATTTAGTCCACCCTGTATGCTATAAGTTATTGAAATTATTTGCTATAGTTCGCCAGTCTTTTATTTATAACACAATGCAGTTTTTTTCTTTTCCCTCACAGAATTACAATCCCTGCGAGTTTTTATACAAAAAAGTATAATCTTGATTTTTCAGCCACCATTTTTTTAAAAGTAAAACACATTTGCCAATACCCAAGCTAGAAGGGAGGCCGAAACATTAATGGTATATTTATTAGTGATCCTCTACATGAAATCCGTACAAATCCCTTTGAAAAGAACAAGACCCATTTTTGTTGAAAACAGTGAAAGCGGGCCCTTAGCTAAAAGCCCTTTTCCTAATCTGAGTATATCCATCAAAACGGAATAACGCAGAGTATTTTTTTTTGCCTTCCGGTTTGATCCAATATACTATAGGTAAAACTGTTTTTATAGCAGATGCTTATGGATGAAACGTTTATTAAGCTTTTTTGTATTTCTCTGTTAGGTGTAGCAGGATTATTTGCCGCAGTAAAAAATTAATTTTTAAGGTATCAAGTACTGGTAATTCACATTAGGGCTCTGGCGGGGACATCAGCCCACTGACCTATAATAAAAATGGATGGGCACATCCATATAAGAAAATTAAGCCAACTATACTCTGAATAAAAGAGGAGTGCAGTAAAAGTGGGGATATATCGTCATATTCCATAGGCGTACTTTGCAAATATAAATATACCAATAAATAATACGGAGGATTATATGTTGAAGGTATGGAAGAAAAAGTCCTTTTTATCTCACAAGTTATTTATTGAAGGTGCGACCGGTTTCGGCGATCAAATCGCCATCATCAGGCCCTGCGTGGAAAAATTATGGAGTTAAAAACAAATTTGTTAAGTTACATGATTTTAAGGAATTTATTTTTATTTTTAATTTATAATTTAATTTAATTTTATTTCAAAAAAAAAAGGCAAAACTCACCATAACTTGTCCACGCAGGAATTACCATAGGAAAAACACCAACAACATGTCAGCACATAAATCAAAATAAGGAACGAATTATACAGGTCCCAATATATAAATGTAATTTATAAGAATTTAAAATATTGTTATAAAATTTTAAAGCTTTTTTAAAAAACCAGTCATAAGGACATTTACATACAAATTAAAAATTAAACTAACAAAGAGACATTTTAAAAATTAGCTGGTTAAACAAAGGAATAAATTTTATCTTTATCAACAAATTTTTTATACAAGTGAGACTTCATAAAATATTTAACCAATAGGAAATGATTAGATTCAATATGGGTAAAACAGAAATTAATTAATAAGATGATAAAGTAACCTGTAATAAGAACTATCGAAAACGTATGGTTTGTTGAATATGAGGTAGGTGGCGTTAACATATATAATATAATTATTTAAATATTAGAATTTATTTCAAAAATAAGAAATTGTAATGTAACATTTTAAACTGAAAACATTTAATATGAAAATTTAATATTAGAAGCTTTTGTATTTGGTCAAGGGTTAGACAATAAAAAGAAAAATTAAATAGCATGAAAAGGAACATATGTTATATGTTGTTAATGGGATTAAACTTTTTTTAATCTTTTGGCATTTAAACACTTCAGTACCTAAAATCAAAGATTAAAAAAAATAAAAAGTTCAAGAACTATCTTAAAAAGTCACTGTCTTTACTATAACTACTGGTATCATTATTATTGTCTTTTCTGAGGTTTATTATTATAGGATCTATTAATTTTTCCATTGCTATATCCACTTTCCAAAATCTGCCTTCAAAAACAAATTTCGCACATCAGGTAATTTAAATATTGTATTGTTTTGAGAAACATAACCTTTTAATTATGACAATCTGAGAATTTCAATTCCTTTTTCTCGGGCCATCTCATCTATAATATATTTTTTGAATTTGTTTTTATATTGCTTTGCAAGTAATTCTGCCTTCAAGGATTTAGGAGGACTCTTAATATTTTATTATTATATATTATTACAAAATTCCGAATCAATTAAAATACATACGATACGGCTATGAATAAATAAAGTCTGACTTATCTATCAAAAGAACAGGTTTATTAGAGTAAAACCATGGAAACATGATTAAATCAAACGAAATCTTTTATTAGGCCTATCAAATGTATTAAAATTTTCATTTTAACTACAAATAAGCATTGAAAGATGAAATAAAAATAAAATGTCTATCTCTTAAACCTGTAGTACTTCTACAAATTAAATTACAGCATTCCTTTCTTCTCTAAACTATAGTAAATGACATTTGGGATATTGATGATGTGTCAAGCAGAAGCGTTTCCTAAGGGTTAAGGGATATTTATAATCTCATTGAAAATGATTTCGAAATTTTTTTTTGCCCTAGTGACACGATATACTATGAATTAGGGTATGTAAAATCGGTTTGGCCCTGTAAAAATTTATACGATAATATTATAATCCTTTAGAGTAGAAAATATATGAAATTAAATGAATTTTAGTTAATAAATTACCACCCACATCTGCTTTATTTTGATTATAACCAACAATTATTATTTGCACGAATTAAAACTGATGAGGAACGTACTTGTTTTATGTACATAGTAATAAAAAATAAAAGCAATTCGCGTCTAAAATTTCTGGATTTGGCTTTTTGTCACGAATTTTTCATTTTAGCGTAATTGTTTCATTTTGTGGTTTTGTTTTAAAATGATTGTACGTAGGTATGATAAATTATGACTGTAGCCAGTTTGATGAAAACATGTAGAACTGTTTCTAGCGTAGATATTTGCTACCAGGATATACAGGGTGTCAATAAGACGTTGTCTTTTATTGCTCATTCATTAATAGATATATTAAAAAGATATTTAAACGATCTCTCAAGAAAATGGTGTCAAAAAATACAGGGACGCTATTTATTAGCTCAAATATCAACATTTTAGTTCCAATTTTCTTTATTCTAATAAAAAAGGTTTCTGTTGATTACTAGCTACAATAAATGTTTGGATTTCGAATCTTTTGCTGGTCCTATAATTTTAATGCTTCTTTTAATTAATAAAGGACTTTGATGATGAAAATATTCCAAGTAAGGAAAGAAAATCGTTTATTTATATGCATTAAATACAATTTTTTATTTATTTTTATTTTTGAAGAAAAACAGACAAGTTAAAAACTTGTTTAACCCATTTTTCGTTTGTTCCAGATCTCTCCTTCAACTTGACCTCGACCCCATAAACAATGGGAAGCGAAGAATCTTCCAATTGTTCCGAAGAGCCGTACGGAAACTTCAGCACCATCTTTGGGACGACCGATGTCCCGGAATGGGAAGCCATCTTAACCATAGCGACATTATCATTATTCATACTCCTAACGATCATAGGCAATATTCTAGTAATATTAAGCGTCTTCACTTATAAACCGTTAAGGATAGTCCAGAACTTTTTTATTATATCACTCGCTGTCGCTGATCTCACTGTCGCTATATTGGTTCTACCTTTCAACGTTGCCTATGCGGTATCGGGAAGATGGATTTTTGGTGAGTTTAATAGTTTTTTTAGCGTTTGTAAATTTGATAAAAAACCTGATATATTTTTCTAAACTTGGTACCTAATATTCTTTTTTCTACGACCATTCGTTAATATTATAATTTTCAAAAAATAAATGCTCAGGGTTATTCATTATAAATTACCCACTATAGAAAAAAAGTTTTAAATAAAAGTTGTGTGGTTATGACTGAATTTTGGTAAAATGCTCTCAAAAGTACAGTAGCGTGCAGATTTCAGGGAATAGAACAAAATAATTTATTTTTTTAAATGGGATACCCTGTATATTATTAAATTTTTGGAATGATCCTTTTTTCCTGATTTCAAAAATATACCATATGTTACCCCTACCATATACCTTTTTTGAGTTATTAAACGTCGAAAATCTGTATTAAACTAGTTACTCTTAATATGGAAAAGCGAGCTGTGAAAATGACAACTATTATGTTTGATAAGTGTCATTTCTGTAATGAAATAATCCAAATGGGTTACAGTGAGAAAGAAAAAGTTCAAATATTTACTTCTTATATACAAAATAACAAAAATAAACGTGCTGCAAAAAGAGCATATAGGGTATTATATTCAAATCGGCCAACGCCATCAGAAAATACTTTTAAAAATATTTACCGAACTGTGAATAATACCTCTAGTTTTAGTAGAAGAAATCGTGTAGTTCTAGCAAATCAGAAAGAGCAGCTAGATATATTGCTTCATTTCGAAGGTAGGTCCGTCCATATTTACTCGCGAATAGACTTTTTTGAAAATTCTGAGTGTAGTATAAATAACGCAGTCGATCATTTAGGTAAAAGTTATTCCAAAATCCAACGTACGTTAAAAAATAATAACTACAGGCCATACAAAACGAAAAGGCTGGACTTTTGCCGTAAGATGATTCAACAGTTGGATGAAGATCCCGATTTTTTTACTAAAATAGTATGGACTGATGAATCATCCTTTTCTACGGCAGGAGTTTTTAATAGAAAAAACCAAAGGTCATGGGAAAACAAGCACAACAGAAAAAGATTGGTAAAGCAAATAAAAAAATCAGGAAGAAAAGCTGTTAGTGTTTGGTGCGGAATTTTCAGAAATAAAATTGTTGGGCCTATATTTTATGATTACACTTTAACTGAAGTTACCTATCTTGAAATAATTATACCAGAAGCAGAAAATATTCTTATTCAGAATTTTCCCGAAGCCGAACTTAATGATATGCTTTGAATGCATGATAAGGAAACTCCGCATAGTGTCCTAGCCGTTCGAGATCATTTGGATAATGTATTCCCAACATGGATAGGGAATAATGGAACAATTAAATGGCCACCTAACAGTCCGGTTTTGACCCCTATGGATTCATTTTTTGGGGATTTCTTAAAGACATTGTCAATGGTAATAATAATAGTATTCAAGTCATTAAAGACAGGATTCGACTTGAAATAAACAATCTTGATGTAAATAATAAAGCCATTTCTTGTTTAGTTATAAATACAAGACGACGTTATTATTATATATTTTGTTATATTATTTCGAAAACGTCAAAATTAAAAAACTTTTTAACAAAATAAGTGGTTTTAATATCCATAAAGAAGAGTAGTAGATTTTCATATGGGGAAAAAGAGAAAGTATAAAACCACTTTGTAATATTTACAAAATCCCAGCGGCTCCTTATCTAACATCTCTAATACTTTACTCGTGATTCTGTATTTTTCTTTGGTACTTACCTTCTTTCTCCCAAACGTACAGTAAAACAATATAGTTTGTCTGCCAAAGCTCAGCTATACTCGCATTTTAACGTAGGTAATAAAAACTTTACGGTCAAATGTATCTTCATGACAATTAAATTTTGTCAGAAGTGCATCCATAAAATTTTAGAATTCTCTTTGTTTAATGCATTTATATAATTACAATGTAGTAAAATAAAATTGTGTGTGGCGTAGAATAATGATTCGAGAATCATTTACTTGTTTGAAGTAAATTTGTAAAGGATGTATAAACGTTTCATTGCATCGTTTTGATAGAGCTTTTCACGATAAAATGTAAACACTGGATGAAGTTGTAAAATTTAACCAAAATTAATGTTTATTGAGTTACTAGCAGGGTCGAACTAGGCAGGTAGAAAATTGAAAAAAAATGTGAATGGGTATTTAGTGATTCAGAGAGCGAAAATATAATAATGTAAGCCACTATCGTCAAAATCAGTATGTATCAAATTTGAGAAGTCGTGAATTTCCTAAATTTTAATCTGGTTCTATGCACATAAAAAAATGCACGACACATATGCAAAAATTGAAAATAAATGAAGTATCAGTGTTTATGTATGCCACTGCGTTACATTATAAAAGAAAAACAGCCAAATAATTTGAGAAGTCGTAAAGGACTCCGCACCACTCTTGTCAAATTGTCTGAATTTTTGAAATGTGATAAGTGGAGTAGCTAAGCTAGACTTCGCCTCTTTAAATTGATTTTGTATTGTATATCACAATACCTAATAAAGGCATTTTATTATTATCATTATTACTTGATGTCCTGATCAATAGTGTCCATGGGCCCAATCCTATCCTATGGCTAGATTTCGATATACAGAGCGTTAAAGTTCAAGATCCCGAAATTTTAAAATGTGTACCAAAAAGTCCCTGCAAAATATTTTTAAAAGTTTCTGACGGATATATATATATATAGTCAAAATACATACGTAATAAATAAAATTAAAATATATTTCCTTACAGGGCGATTCATGTTTCCACAGGCCTTTTTGTTCAAAGTATGTATTTTTAACATGCAGAAATAGCCTGAAATATCGATAAAAAAGTCACCATCAAAGTTTCTGAATATTGGATATAATGTAGATCTTGACGTCCTCGTTCAAAATTGTATCCTATGGCTTGTTTTCGATTAAACTGTAAAAATATCAATTTTTACCAATAGCAACTTTTAGTAATAAAAAATAAAAGAAAAATTGTAAATTAAATATTTTTACACACTGTATTAGATGATATTGCACCTTTATATTAATTGGAGGCTGGCTAAAAATTCGTACTTACAGGGTGATCTCACTTGAGCTTGTAAGATGACAAAATCAACAAATTTAAAACATCTCCCAAACAAGTAAAAGGTTTATTGTTCCAATAAATAAAAAAATAGGTAGGTATATTTGAGTTGTTTTATCGAACCCATAATTCATAGTTTAAGCTCGTTTCTACAACACCAATGCGTTAGAGTCCTAGCGTTTTGGTTTACTTGTTATCCCTTTTTAGGAATATTTCACTGATATTTTTGGAAAATCATATGCAATTGTGGAAAATCGATTATTCCATCGAGCTTTGAAATACCTCCTATTACACCACCCTATACATTTATTTAATAGCGTTTCTTCATTTTTACGAGAGATTCTTTACATTAAAATTATATTTTTCCTATGTAGTTTATTAAATCCAATAAATAATTGAATAATCTGAAAAAAAAGATAGTGTAAATAATTAAATAATCCACTATGTATGCGATATGAGTTTAAAGCTGTTTCTAAGACCATTATTTCATTTTTTTAATAATCAAAGTATCAAAAAAATATACTGAGCAACCCTGTATATCGTAATGGTATTGAATATAAAGCCTTTTTTTAAACGTATAACTAATAACTTAGACAGGAAGAAAATATTATAAAAGGTAATATTGTAATCACAGAAGAAATTTAGATTAACAGATTTAAAGTATTTACTGGCATTTTAACGTAGAACTGAATAGAAAAATCCTTAATAGAATGATCACATATAAATCTGCTGATATAATAACACTAAGAACGTTATTATATCAAATCCTAGCAGAGAAAGAAAATCAAAAGCTAACCTTAAAATTCAATCTAATAATAATTCAACATAATTAGTTTCGATGGTAAATTAAACGAAAAAGAGTTTAGTATTTCTAAAATTAAAGAAATATAGCAAAAAAGTACAACAATAATGAAGTTAAATTATATTTAGAAAATCAATGATGACGAACAAAAAGTGTCTTTGTACAAAGTTAATATAATTCGAAATTGTATAAAAAGTATATCAAAAATGTTCTTTTAATCTATAGAATAAGATGTTATTAGTCAAAATTTGCAATAAAATCAATAATTTTTTTAATTTTGTAAAAATTTAGGTTAAAAAATATCAAATTTTCATCTAGGAAGCTGTGACATTGTACTTTATAAAAACCATTTCGATTGTCAAAGCAAGGCTTTTTACCAAAATCTTTGGAAGAATTCACGTCGCTCCGTATCATAAAAACAAAAGAAAAACTCAAAGCAACGCGATTTAAAAGAAAAAATTGTTACCTGTCAGAAAAAGTGAGGTTAATGAAAGAGAAAAATAATTCAAGAAGAACAACAATCTTAATAGGTGGCTTTATCCTAAATTATCCATTCTATCCTGTGTTCCTGTTTGGACATCTCCAGTCCCAGCTGTATTCCTATATAAAAATATCCAGATCCAACTATATTCGGCGTAAAAATATCCATCCTGTTTCCTGATTTTGGTGTTATATGAAAAAACGATTTATTTTGAACAACTAAAATGAGAACGAAAAGCTTAAATTGAATAAAAGGTACCATTTTAATTACTAAATATCGATATTTAAAAAGTTTAAACTATAAAAGGCCATAATAATAAAGTTAGACTGAAAACAATCTAACCTCATAAAAGTTTAATTATGTTAGATTAGAAAGTGAATAAGGTAAGAAGTTTAAGAAAATTTCGTATCACACTTGCAAATATTATTTTAATAAAAACTACACTTACCGTATTCCACCAAACAATTGTTTCTGTACAGATAAAGTTTATCGTTAATTTTTTTTTCTTTAATAAATGTTTATAATTTTTCACTGCGTTCGTTGTCATTGACTTTCATAAAAATCTAACCTCTTGGAGAACCCTAGAACCTGAGATAGATATTGTCTATACTTTCCTACGTAATAAGACAGATGGCGCCCAACTACTACAACAATATTTATAAAACACATTCTGTCTAAATTTACGAAACAAGGTAAATTAAAAAATTAATAATAAATAAAAAGATAAATCACATACCATTATAATATATACAGGGTGATTGAATATTGTGACAATGCTCAGTGGATCTGTTATACAATATACGGAAAAATGTTATTTACAAAAATTGTAGGCAGCTTTAAGCTTTACATTTTAAAATTAGTTACAATGTTACAGGGTGTTTTATAACGCCCTGCCAGATCGAAGTTTTTAATGGAACGCCCTATGTATTTTAACATTTTTAAAATCTTCTATCTAAGGTAAATAGTAAAGGATCTACAGCTACTCAAAAATGACATTTTTGTAAATTCTGGTGGCTGCTGTAGCTGTAAGATTAACTTATTAAAAAATAAGTAAAAGGTAACAATTAATTATTAATTGTTTGGCAGCTGTTTTAGATTTGTTGATTTTGTCATCTTACAAGCTCAAGTGAGATCACCCTGTAAGTATGAATTTTTAGCCTTCCTCCAATTAATATAACGGTGCAATATAATCTAATACAGTGTGTAAAAATATTTAGTTTACAATATTTCGTTTATTTTTTATTACAAAAAGTTGCTATTTGTAATAATTGATGATATTTTTACAGTTTAGTCGTTTAATTTCTCGAAAACCAGCCATATAATCCAATTTAACCTATTACAATTTTAAACGCGGACGACAAGATTTACATTCTTCTATCCAATATTCTTTTTTATAAATATTTTGCAGGGACTTTTTGGTACACATTTTAAAATTTCGGGATCTTGAATTTTAACGACCTGTACATCGAAATCTAGCCATAGGATAGGATTGGGCCCATGGACACTATTGATCAGGACATCAAGTACTAACAAAAAATTCAGAAAATTTGACGGTGCTCCCGTTTCCATAAGAATGGTGCGGGGTCCTTTCCTAAATATCTTGAAAACGCAATTAAATAGAAATGATGACTACAATGAATTTGGTTTTAAAGTTCTAATGAATCAGCTAAAAATTCTTGTACTTTTGTACTTTTTTCACACTTTTCTTCGTATACATCCTCATATCTGGTATATCTTTAACAGTTTTTATTTCTTTGCAGGTATTTACATTTGCAAAATGTGGCTGACCTCAGACATCCTCTGCTGCACTGCCTCAATCTTGAATCTCTGCGCCATAGCTTTAGACCGCTTTTGGGCGATAACCGACCCAATCAACTACGCTCAAAAACGGACGGTCAAACGAGTCCTCTTAATGATAGCAATAGTCTGGATTCTATCCCTGATAATTAGCGTGCCTCCTCTGATCGGCTGGAACGATTGGCCATCCCCGGAAATCTTCGCTGAGGAGCAAGTCTGCGTTTTAACCAGGAGACAAGGTTACGTTATTTATTCGTCATCAGGATCCTTTTTTATACCTTTGTTAATAATGACAATAGTTTATATAGAGATATTTATAGCTACGAAGAGGCGGTTAAGGGAAAGAGCTAGAGCTGCTAAAATTAACATATCTAAAAATCAAAATTCTAACAAAAATGAAGATCCGAGGGACAGAGAAAGTGTTAGTAGCGAAACCAATCACAACGAACATCCGGATGAACAGTCCAAGTCGAACGATAAGTTATTGAAAACTAAATCCAAAGATATTGACAAATCCACGTTAAAACCGACACTAGTTCATGAGGATTCTTTAACAGATTTTGGCGAGAATTCTTCTTATACGAGAAAGAACTCACATCTCGCTGTTGAAACCAAAGCACCTAATAGTTCTTCAACAACAATCACTATGACAAGTTCTAAACCTAGTCCCAAAGTTGTTCTAGTAGATAACAACAAGAAACCCGGTTTTGTCTACCAATTTATTGAAGAAAAACAAAGAATTTCCCTTTCCAAAGAACGAAGAGCAGCTAGAACTCTAGGTATAATTATGGGGGTATTCGTGGTATGCTGGGTACCATTCTTCCTCATGTATGTCATTATTCCTTTCTGTCCTGTATGCTGCCCTTCGAGAAGATTCGTAAATTTCATCACCTGGTTGGGATACATCAATTCTTTCCTAAATCCAATCATTTATACCATTTTCAATATGGATTTTAGAAGGGCATTCAGGAAGCTGTTAGGATTAGGTGGACAAAATTGATGACAAAAGTGATTAATTAAAATTATAGTGTTTGTTGATGCTTTTATGTTCTAAATATGTTGAAGAGGACAGAAAATGGGTATAGAGGCGTTCTGGTTTGTTATAAAATCAAGAAAGGCATTAAATTTGGTCTGTAGAAGCTCGTAACAGATTTTTTAACGTAGATCTACACCAGTATTCTATAAGCGAACTTGAGGACAATGACAATGATATAAAAGAACAAATCTCAATTGGCGCAGTTCGTAGGATATTTCAGCAAATTGTAAATGGCGCCTTTAACGTATAAAAAAATATATTTATCTCAGTAGGGTACTTGGATAATCTACCAAATATTTGCAGTCTAAAACATGCATAAATTACTTGAGGATTCCTCATATCTCCTAGTACAATTGCACATATATTTTGAAGGATTGTAACTGTAGGATTTAAATGTCCTGACGTGCGGTGAACTAAATAGAGATTTAGTATGCAGTTAAGCACTGTTTTATTAAACAATTAGTTCTTTGTTTCTCGTCTTAAAAATACACAATACATTTAAAACAATTTAAATAACACAGTCTGATTCTAAATAAGTTTCTTGTAAAGAATAATATGTGCTTTAAAGTAAGCATTTTCCAAGTGCTTTTTTTATATTGGCGCCTTGGTAATGGAACATTGGTTACTCACCCACTCTAGTTAAAAAAAATGTTAAGAGCTTCGACAGCACATTGTGTTGGTCCATTTGTTTGTCGGTGTAAATTACACTTTCAGGCTTTGAACCAGTGGCGTATTTAAACATTTTTTAGGGGATTACAACAATTTTTAAATCAACAAGTTCTACTAGAGATAAAAATTGCCAAAAATAATGTATTTTATATCCAATTCACAATATTATATATATTATTATTATATATTATATATATATATATATATATATATATATACAGCTGTGTTAAATAATACTTAAAATAAATAAATCCTTTATTTCTATATAGAAAGCACTAAAAATTTTACGATTATTGGGTGGGGACAGACCTTTTCCTCCCTTGATGACGCCACTGGACATAACCTGCAAACGTAAACATCGTAATTGATCTAAATATATCAAACTATTATTTTGAACGTACATTGACATATTGATTCATCATTATATCCACGAAGTTTTGTGAAAAACAAGAGAACAAACTGAGACAAAAATTAATCATTGTAAGAATGCAAAAAGTATAAAAAATTGTACAATTATAATTATTTTTACAAAACTTGGTGCATATTATTTTAAATTACTGTGATGATTACATTTTAAAAGAGTAAACATTTAAGAAATCCGTCATCAACTATAATGAAATATTCCCGTTTTCTTTTTTTGGTAAGACTGATTTTTATTATATGCAGGGTGTCCCAAAATTAATCTACCATCAAATTTAAGAAATAAAAGATTTAAATTCGACAATTAACGCAAAAAGCGTTAACAGCGCCATATTAGTTTTAAAAATTTGAAAAAAATTTAGTGTAATGAACTCAAAATTGATGCAATTCAGTTTTTGAGCACCAGAGGGCGATATTTTACAAATTAACAAAAGAAACCAGGTATATGCTAGATATCTCCAACGAAAAAACGGTGTACTAATTTTGAGTTTACTACTTTAAATAATTATCAAATTTTTATAAATTTTCAAAAATAACATATAACGTTTAACGCCCTGTATCTTGTTTAAAGCTCCTATTTCTCAAGTGTCTGTATTGGCCATTAGTTTCGGGACATCCTATATAAATTAGTAGTTAGTAAATGCGTAGTTATTTATTTAGAAATAAATGTAGAAAGTGTGTACAAAATAGGAAATTTTTAAAAAATCTCCCAATAGTTGCTAACCTATTTAATATGAACAATAAAGTTGAAATTTTATTATTTTATTTATATTTAAATATTAAAAAAAAAATAAAGTTACGTGGAACAAAAGAAAGAAAGAGAATTCAACAAAAAGTATGGAGAGACAGTATTATTTACTGGAGATCTGAATGATAAGAACTGGAGGAAAAACGAGGATTTTCGCTTGTCAAATATCTATAATTTTGTCGATTTGTTTCTTAATTAATGCAAAAAGTTAGCTTTAATATTGATTACCTTTCTTTTATTCATTTTAAATGAAAATAGGCAAGCGCCAAAGAAACTTCGACGCTTTAGAACGCCAATAATATCAAATTCTGACAGATCGCGAAAACATCAACTTTCCAGTTATATTTGAATGTGCAAAAGCCTACTTTGTAAAAAAAAACTTTAACCTCACTTTAGCATTTGTCTTTTGATTACCTTTCTGAGATTTTTACTCACTCGGGAAGTCTCTTAAAAATTCTTATCTCATAAAATATACATCCTGTAAATATTTTTAAGACAAAACATACAAGAACTCATACTTTTTCCCTTCGAGCAACATGTCACACGTTATAACGAGCAGAAAGTTAAGAGAAAACTTTTAGACATGCCGTAAATGAATATAAAGTGAGGTTGTCTAAGTTCATGTCTGCAAGATACAGTTTCCTCGTTGTTAATATTGATTCTATAAATCATCATAAATTACGCTAATAGCGCTCACGAATTTTACATAGTTAACATGTATAATAAACTCAGCATTGGAAAATAAACTTAATGTATAAAAAAACTGTCCTGGTTCAGCAGTTATACGAATAAATTGAATTTAAATTTAATTCAGTAAAATCAAATGAATGCGTTAATTATAGAGTAATTAATTTTTATTTTAAATTTTATAGTTGTCTCTATAGTCGTAGAAAAAGTATGCTGAACTTTATTGGATTGTCCATATCCCATATTGTTGTGCAAAGCACTAAGTAATGATAAAAAAATAGAAAAATAAACATTAATCTAAATTAATTTAAAATAAATTTGTTTTTCCAAGTTGTAAGTAATGGTTAAAGTAAATTTAGATCTATAATGGAATTGGCTATTGATGCACACTTCCAATGCAACAAAAATAGGAAACATATCTGACCTTTTCCGGGCGACCTTCAAATTTTATGGGATCATTTTAGGATACCTATTTAATTAAACCAATTTTATTAGATTTTTATTGCTGCTTGCACGAAAGCTTTATTTTATCACGCGAGTGCAGATACACTGTGGTTTTTATATATTTATATATAGACCACGGCCAATCATACTTAAACAAAAAAATATATTTTTGCAACAGATAAAAATTCAAAGCGAAAACAACGGTTTTCATCGTTTTCCCGATAATTTTGAGGTATGTTGAAAAATAATTTATAAAAAAGTTTTAGATTTTTTAATTATCTACAACATTTATATGAAACTTTTTTCGATATGATTCATATTTAATCAACTATAATATATAATATTAGTAATTGGGATTTTATGGTACGAATATAAATTTTAAATGACCTAAAAGGTACAAGAACCTCGCAAAGAGAAGCAAAAAACAATCGAAACCAGATTTTTCTAGGACAAAAAAATCTGAATGGAGTTATACAAGGACTACATAGTAGAATCACCCTGTAGATTTCTCTCATACTTGGTATAGGTATAGGTATAGTGTGTTAATAGCCTAATCCTATAGTGTAAGAAATACAATGAAAATCCAGATCCGGATTAAGAAGAATTTGTAAAATTTGAAAATTCCCAAAACAACACCTTGTATATCAGATTTTTTAAAATTGGGATGGATATTTGAAAAGAACGGAAAAAATGAGTTAAAGTGAAAAAATTTTTTAAGTGCACACCCCATTCTACTACTGGAATTTTAACATCAAATTATATCAAATGCATTTTTTTCATTTTCACAAGCAGTAACTTTAGAAATACCTGGTAGATTTCTTTCATATTTGGTACAGGTATCATTTTTTAGTAGCCCAATCGTATAATGTAAGGACTACACTACAGTTAAAATCCAGATACGGATTAAGAGAATTTTGTAAAATTTGAAAATCCCCATGCAGGTATTTCGAAATTTACTGCTTGTGAAATTGAAAAAAATGCATTTTATGTAATTTAACGTTAAAACTCCAAAAGTAGAACGGGATGTGCACTTAAGAAAAATTTCACTTTAACTCATTTTCTTCCGTTCTTTTTAAATATCCATCCCAATTTTAAAAAATCTGATATACAGGGTGTTGTTTTGGGGATTTTCAAATTTTATAAATTCTTCTTAATACGGATCTGGATTTTAATTGTATTTCTTACACTATAGGATTAGGCTATTAACACACTATACCTGTAACAAGTATGAGAGAAATCTACAGGGTGGTTCTAAAGTTACGGCTTATCAAAATATTGTCCGAAATGGATGAAACACCCCGGATCTCCGTTATTAAAGGCGTTAGACCCAGTAACCAAGGTTATTTGAAATCACCTAAGTACCCTCTATTTACAGTTAATGTATGTCGGTTTAACTATGAAACACCCTGTATAATATAGAGTAATTTGAAAATAATCCAACGAACGATAAAATAATAAAAATCCTAAAAAACATCAAAGCAAATAGTAGCCAAATTTCCAAAGGAAAAACGAGAAAACAATTAACCCAGGACATGTGACGCTGTGAATTTTTAAAGAAGAAAAAAAAATTCTGTAATAAATGAAGTGAAATCAAAAAAAATTTCTCGTTAGAGCAAAAACAGATTTTCACGTCAGAAATTCCAATACAAATAATGCATTCAAAGTAATTGGAAACATTGTTTTACTTTCACTAAAGCTTTTACCAGTTTTTAATATTTTTTTCGTTGTCAATTTTCCTCTCAACAATTTTTTTATCCATAAAATACTCTTTAAAAAAAAATTAACCTCCATCAAATGTTCACATCGATGTTCCAGAACCTTTCTTTTTGTAATTACTTTGTCACCCACTCCCCCGACAGTCAGCTTCCGCTGCTTTAAAGCTCTATTTGTCAAAGAAGGTCTAAAGGGGGAGCCCGAAACTTCTCCTAATGAGACGAGGAGTCCGAATACTCGAATTCTCCAAACGAACTTTATTATTTTCGAATGAATTTTCCTATTGGAATGTTTAATATAACGAACTACATTTAGTCCTATAGGTATGACTTTAATTTGTAAATAGGTATCGGTTTAAAATGAAAAATGTGCTAACAATATGTTGGAATAAATAAATTCATTGAGGAATTATAATTTAATAGTCTCGAAACGTTTATTTCCTATTTAAAAACTTTTATAAAAACAATTACGTCCTGTAGGGATGTATTTTAGGGGTGTAAACTATTGTTGCAGTTGCAGAGTTGAACGATTAATATTTTTTGTTTGTATATTTATACTAAAAATGAAAAAAATATATTTTTTCTACGGATAACATTGAAATGTATCATTTTCAATTTGATTGCGATTTCGACGATTTTACGTAATTTGACATTCAAATATTAATAAGAGAAATGTCACCGTCAGTAATTTTCTTGAGGTTATAGTTTTAATTTGTAAAAACGAGTGTTACTAGTATGGATAATAGTGATATAGAACCAGAGGAAATTATAAAAGAGGCTTAAAATGCATTTTCACTGAATTGAATACAGTTAATGTATACCAGAAATAAAAATAAATTTATTGGTTAATAACAAATTGTTTACTTTTTTATGAGTGATTTAATTTTTATCCGTAGAAAAAATAGTATATGCAACTCGTGGTTGATAAAATTTTAACGTCTCGAAGTTGAAATTTTATTTCAACCATTGTCCCATAATATACTATTTTTTGCAGGCAATTTATTCCTTCACCAAAATTACTAATGATTACTAATCGGCGAATTTTACCACCAAAATTTCAAATTTGATTTATATAAACAGGGCCGTACCTAGCTTTTTGTGGGCCCTGGGCAATAATAAAAAAAATAAAAATAAAATTACACAAAAAAAAACTTAATTTTTTTAAAGTACTTATAACAGTCTTCATAAATAACAAAAACATTTTTTCGGCAAATTCAACAATTAAATCATTAAAATCTATCTGTTGCGCTATATTATGTTCAATGGATATAATTGACAGATTAAAGTGGTAATTCTCTAACGAATATGTTAAAATTTATCCATCCGTTAATTTTTGACAAACAAACCCAAATAGCCATTCCGTAAATTTTGTAAATAAGGGTCCGGTAAGTTCGAATTATTTTAACCCGATACGTTAAAAAGTAGGTCTACTATTGTGTATAGTGCAAAAAAAAGAAGAATAAATGAGGTTATGCGCTAAACAAATGCAAGAACCCAAGTGAAAAAAATGGATTCTGTAAAAAGCCGATCATGCAGAAAAAGCAGAATTCAAAGAGAGTTTCTAATTAATTATTATCATAAAATTTTGTTAGAGACGAAAATGGCTACTCGGGAAATTTCGAAAATCAAGGAGTTGTGGCTAGAATTAGTAACCGAACTTAAACAATTTGACACTTTAAAAAAGTTTTTCTGGTATTTCAAACGGATTGCTGACTGTGGCGGATACAGAAAAAACTCAAGGAGGGAGCGCTAAAGATATCTTGAGCTACCTTTACTTTTATCGTAATAAAAATAATCAAGCCACATGCAAAGTTTAAGAAAGTTTTATTTAAATTGATTATACACATACACAAGACAATGACATGTTATCTTATGATATAAAATAGTTGGAATTGTGGTTCTCTTCCTTAAATGATGAATTCTATGCGCCAAGGGGGCGCCCCCCCCCTTATGTATCCACCACTAATTTCTGACGTCTCGTAAATTCCTATACCTCAAATTATTGATGGCACAAAAAATTAAACTTAATTAAAGAAAACATTTTTTATATATGACATTTACATTTTTTGCCGATTGTCATTTAAATCTTCAATTAAAAAATTTATTTTAGACCATCTAACGCCATGTTTTCTAAAACTTATAGTTCACTATACTAGCTGGCTTAATTTAAACGGGTCCAAAGAGGTACCTGTTAAAATTGTGAATTTAACGGACATTTTTTACACCTTTTAGTTATTTTTTGACGTTGAAAATGTTACAGAATGGGTAAAATTGGGTTATTTGAACTACTGGATAATAATATCCGTTAAATATTTACCGTGAGACGTACAGAATAACTTTTATATTTTACAACATGTTATTTTTTAACGTCCTTTAAAATTTAACATATTCTTTAGAGAATTACCACTTAAATAATTTTTAATTAATTTCAGTTTAGGAAAGCTCCTCTCACAAGAAGCGGTGGTTACTGGCGGGGTTAGAAATATTCTTAATGCAACAACGATGTTTTCGTACCATTCAACTAATTCGAAATCGTGTATGGTCTGTAATACATTTAGAAGAGTTACATCTTTTAGATTTTGCATCACTCCACGTAACTGACACTTGAAACTTTTACTCTCACAACTGAATTCATAAAGCTCATTCATTTTAAGGATGAGCCATAAAGAAAAGAAAAATCTTCAAATATCCTTTTGATTTGTTGATAGTGCAGTTGATTTAAAATCGTTTTCCGAGAGTCCTTTTTGGGCACCCTTCGATTTGGGCCCTTTATTGTGTAAAAATATAGTTACTAAACATTATGTAAAAATTAACCTGTACATCCATTTTGTAAAGGATGTATTTCTCTTATAATCAAAAAACCTCCACCAAAATTTTAAATATAATCAACATTTTCTGTCGTACCTATGACACTATTTATAATTTCTTGTACCTTTTTCAATGTTCGATAAGTTCGATTTATGCTAAACATCCTGTCCTAGTCGGAATTGACGTTCCTTCTACCGCAGGTCTGATTCCAATTTAATGATGTTAAAAAAGTTGTGTATTTTTTTTATTTTCAATATTTTAAATGGCCTATTTCGCTTTTCCTGTTGCGCGGATACAAACTTTTTTTTTATTTTATTTTCTAAGAGACGATCACAAAAAAATTATTGTTACAGGTGTAGGACATTTTTTATTTATGCAGTATTTACGAAACTGTTTTTTAGTCTACACTGTACTTAAAACAATTCACAAACTTTTTTATTTAGGTTAAAAAAAATTGTGCGTTCTTTAATTTTAATTATTCGATGTTGATATTAACTCGATCTCGCTTAGCAACTAGTGGAGATTTTTACATAAAATCAATTGTAAACTTTTTCCAAAGTGTTAAATGAATCGTTGTCTATAAAAAAAATTTGGCAGTGTCATTTCGAAATCAGTGAGCCCTTTTTCGGAATGTATCTGTCAAACTTGAAAGTTTTAGACAATATTGTGTAAATTTAATGTTATAAAACTCAAATCAAAATGTATATAATGTCGATTGGTTATAAAAATTTGTAAATATTACTTCATTGAAACGCTATTGTATGACCATTAGATGCAATAAATTTTTGTCTTCGTTTTTATGTGTTTGTTTTCTTTTCACAGCTTAACTTTTTATGTACAGGGTGTTTTTTTATTATGATTTAACATTGCTGTCTTACAAATCGTAAATGATAAGACAGTTCAAAGGTCAATGAAAATTCTGTAAGGACACGGAATATGGATGCTAAAAGATTAAATTGTTTATATAGAAAGTTCCTCTAGCATTTCGTACTATTTTTAAAAATAACCAAATTATGCTCTTAGTACAAAATTGGATATTTAACCATCCTTCTACTAGTACAAAAAAGTTTTTATAAATTAAAAATATCGATCTGACATTTTCTACCGCACGCAGCTACACGAAATTACATATAGAGTCGCATCTTTGCAGTCCATTAAGCTGCATTCAGTGACTCGGACGTACGTACAAATAATTTTTGGCGCCGCCAAAGTACGTTTTCGAGGATGCTGAACACGATGGAGGGAGATAAACTTCTTTTTGAGTTGACCCCACCACCAAAACGCCCATAAATCACCCCCAAAAGGGCGAATCGAATTATAGAGAAATCATTAGAAGAGAAAAAGATTTGTTCTACTATCTTTCTTGTTGTAGCACAAGCATTTGATAAGGTTTGGCTGAAGGCTTAATATATAAGCTCAAGCTTTTCCTTCTAAAACAATATACATATATCCTCCATTCATATATATCGGAAAGATACTTTAGAATTAGGCAAGAAGAAGCCTCTATTCCAATCTTAAAGAAATTAAGGCTGGAGTACCACAAGGAAGTGTCCTCAATTCTCTGTGAACTGATGAAAAATACTTGAAAATTCTGTGTGGTAATAAGTTGACGGTTTCTAGGAGCAATATTAAATTACGAAAAAAAAACACCCTGTATAAAATTCCTTCAGATTAAAGAACATGGTATTTTAAAAGAAAAAAAAAATTGTCGTAAAAGGTGTAAAATTAAATTTAATCAGGTAACCTACAGTGTTAAAGGATAAAATAAATAGTAAAGTTTTGTAAAATCTCTTTGTAAAGGATAAAAATCTTCTAAAAAGCTATTTAGTACTCGTATCAGGATCAGAGATGAAACCGCAAATAAATAATACATAATTGTCATTCCATGATCTACTAAAAGTTCTTATACCTCCCTTTACAGGGTGTCCCAAATTAGACTAGAAGAGATAGAAGAAAAGCAGTTAAGATGTTATCACTTCTTTTTTTGTTAAAGTAACGATAGCCTAATTAAATCTTTAGTAACTCCCTGCAGTTGTAAAAATTACATTAAATGTTCAAAATGTCCTCCGTTTTGTTGTAGTAATAATTGACACCTTTTTCTTACTGATCTTACACAATTGAGTATGTGCACTGGCTTTATTTTTCTAAATGCGGCATGAATTTTTTGTAATAAATCTTCCCTACTCTCGAAGTTAATCTTGTAAATATTATTTTTTAAAAATCCCCAAATAAGTTAGTTGTTACAATGTTTCTTGTTGTTTCATAAGTTTTTAATCTGGATTTATTTTTTATTAATTATAATTTTGATAAATAAAATTGTCACACATCAGTATCCTTATAATAAAATGTTAAATTTCGTTACTGAGTGTTCAATTTTTTAAGGGTGTTTCATCTGATAACATCCATAAATGGTTTATTTGCACTGTAGCTCCAACCATTGAAAATAGATATATAATATGTCATATCAGGTGAATGAGAATTAAAAAAGAAACGAAAAACGTCAAAATATACAGGGTGTCCCATTTAAAAAAACATAAGTTTGCATTATATTTCCTTAGTGAGTCCCCTAAAAAAAATCTGTGCGCCACTGAACTCTTTAATATTATATCTATCAAAAGTTTTTATAACGTTTTTTTATATTTCTCTTAATTAAGAAGTTATAGTACCTTCTAGTTTTCGACAGTTTTCAATAATCGCCCTGTAACTTCCAACTGCAGGGAGTTACTAAAGATTTAATTTGGCTATCGTTTCTTTAACAAAAAAAGAATTCATAACATCTTAACCGCTTTTCTTCTATCTCTTCTAGTTTACGAGATACCCTGCAAGACACACCAATTTGAGACACCCTGTACATTTGCGTAAATTCGCTGAAGTAACAATCTTAGGGCGATTTCTGAAATTCCATTTAAAATGAAGATATTAAAACGAACTGAGACACATTAATCGAGTCCCTATTTTTGGCACAAATCTTCCATAAATAATTCGAGTTTTATCAATAGAAGATCCTCGCTTTTATTGTTTTATTTTCCTCTTTGGAATATTCTAAAGTGATAAACTCCTTCGTTTCACATTTTATAATTTTCATTCTGTTTGTACAATAGAAATACTTTATTAAGTTCGTATCGCAAGAAAGTTTGTAGGTTCGAATGGATGGATCGTTTTACATAACCAAATTGTGTATTCAGGACCGGTTTCAACGTCGTTAGGGACTGCATTCATCAACATAAAGTAACTTATGTTTAAGGATGGGATGTGGAACCGTTTCTATAATAGGATAAGGATTTATTAATATCCTTTCATTTAATAATCCATTGCAAAAATAAAGACAAACAAATAAATCCTAAATGCGTACTAAAATATGGATATTTTATTAATTTACCAGCTGCCCATCCGGCAAATAATGTATTCGAATTTTAATTGAGATCCTTCACCAAAATTTTAAAACCAATTCTGATCATGAGAGTAGCCACCAAAATTTAAAATTTTGTCGTACTCCCACCAAAATTTGAATTCAAAAGTTGTGTATAGGAACGATCACTCTGTAAGAGTTAGAATAGCATCTATCTATATTAATATAGAATTTACAAATAAATGCGTCCCTCTAAGTCTAAATTAAACTGAAACAAGATTAATGATAAAATTAATAAGATTTTTCCGACCATGTCAGAGATTAAATTTCATTATTAATTTTTCTTACTAAGTATAAAATGTCGTTCTTTTGATTAATATTCCAGAATATTTTCCGAGAATCAGGAAATAGAGATCAGAATAAATGAGACGTTTCGAGACCACATTTATCAATCGAAAAGTAATAATGAAATATTAGATCAAAAATTGTTTGATAAATGGAATGTGTAAATAAAAATTAAATGTATGATTGTAGATTATTTTGTTGCGTGATGTAAATTTCGTACAATTCGGGTAAATATTTCGATAAATGGACTTGTCAGTTGTTCATCAATCATCTTGAAAGGTCGAGTATACAGTAAATCGATGTGATCTGTTAAATCTAAGCTAATCGAGTGCAATAAATAAATTATTACGTTTCTAAAATATGTTTTAACACTTTGATTGCTGGCGTTAAATTTCAAACAGTTTGAAAAAGTAAATCAAATTCCTATATAGGCTCAATCCCTATCAAGTGGTGCAGCACTAGTTGCTTGACGATCTTAGAAAAAATTAATATTTGGTATGTAGATTCCAAAATGTTTTGGGGATTCAAAAATATTTTTTCAAATTTTTTATTGTGTAATATTTGGAAATGGCGGCCATATTTGTTTTAGGCCGCACGCTATTTTTCGCGATTGTAGGCATCTACAATTTTTTAAATTGTACAGCAATGGATCGTCCTAGACTTCTCAAATAAACTGCATTGAGTTCGGTACACTGTGGCCTACAAAATAAAACCATATTAACTGATTAAGGTGCCGGTATTTCTAAAAAGTGATAAGGTAATTGTATGCGACAGTTGTCATGCCACGATGCACCCCTCAGAGGGTTGCACTGGCCTGGGGGCATCCGAACTGCGTGCCGTTGTCATACTAAAAAGGACTCTGGTTTATTTTTGCGAGGATTGTCGCCTAGCATTTAAAAGTGTACCCACACTATTGAGACAAATTGATAGCCTTAGATCAGAAGTAAATTCATTGAAAGATGAAGTCAAAATGCTCAAGGATCTTAAGAATGGCACCCCGACGAGTAGTGAAGACATTATTAATGAACTCCACGAACGTCAAAAGAGAGCAAACAACCTACTAATCTTTAACCTACCCGAGCCGAACAATATATCTGATGATCTTGATCAAGTTAAAAGCTTAATAACAAAGATTGCTGGAGCTAATATCACTGACATTAACGATACCAAGGTTTTCCGCTTTGGGAAGAGGAATAAAAATGGACATCGACCTCTTAAAGTCGTGTTAAAGTCCCCTCGAGACGTACATGCTGTTATCAAAAACAAACATAATATCAGCCGTGATAAAAAGATTTTTATACATCTTGACGAAACTCCCAACCAGAGGAAAACCCTGGAAACTGTTAGAAGCGAGTTATTGAGACGTCAGCTGGTGAGCAAAATTTAATAATAAAATATGTCAATAACACTCCTACAATCATTAAAAAAAAACTAGATTCGGGCAAGCTGTCAGTTTATTACCAGAACGTAAGAGGCCTTCGAACAAAACTATCTCAACTATATCTTAATGTTACAAATTGTTCTTACGATGTCATTATTCTTTCTGAAACATGGCTCACAGCTGAAATCAACGATGCCGAACTTGGTCTCAATGGTTACAACATTTACAGACAGGATCGTACACCCCAGTCCAGCATTTTCAGTAGAGGTGGTGGCGTTTTAATAGCCGTTAGGAAATCGTTGTTCTCGAGTATTATCAACTCTAACCCTTTAATTGAGCAACTGTTCATTCAATTTGACCACGGAAATTGCAAACTTATTTTAGGAGCCGTATACATTCCTCCTAAATCTCATCCTAATCTATACCAACTTCACCATGATCAACTCTCAATATTAAACGAGCATCATCCAGACAGACAATTTTACATATTTGGTGATTATAATCTACCTACAGCAATATGGGATATTGAAGACTTCTGTTCTTCAGCTTCAGCTCAACCTAGCTCGTCATTATTGGAAGAAGGTGCTATCGAAATCGTCTCTAATATATGTGCGTTTCACAATCTTTTCCAGTCCAACAAAGTGTTCAATCAAAGGGGAGTTATCCTTGACCTTGTTTTGTCCCCAGTGGAACTTACAGTGATGACAGCCATAGACATTTTGATCCCGCCAGATGGTCATCATCCTCCTCTTGAAACTACATTACAATGTAAGACGAACTCAAGTGCTGCTCCAGGGGATGAGTATTATTATGATTTTCGCCATGCCAATTTTAAGGGTATACTCCAATGTTTGGAAGCAATGGATTGGGATGGGCTTCTTCAAGGGAAGGACCTTTCAGAAATGATTTTTACTTTTTATGACGCATTGTATTCGGTAATTGAGTTATTTGTTCCCTTAAAGAAATCTGTTATAAAAAGATTCCCGCATTGGTATTCTCTTCAACTTAGACGCTTGGTCAACGATAAAAAGGTTGCACACAGAATTTATAAACAAAACAGGACTCTCCAAAATTATGAAATATTTAGTCAGTTAAGATCACAATGCAAAATTACATCTAAAGAATGCTATTTAGATTACATACATTCTGTTGAAACATCTGTTAAAAGCAACGTAAAAACCTTTTGGAATTTTGTAAGTACTAAGAGATCCTATAATACCATTCCTGACAATATGATTCTTGATAACTCTTCTGCTTCTTCCGGCGGTGAAGTATCAAATCTATTTGCCAAGCATTTTTCATCAGTTTACACTTCTCAAAATCTAAATTTAAACTTAAACAATATTGAAATCGAGTCAAAACTTAATGTCTCCTCTTACCACATTCCTATTTCAATGATTTATGAGAAATTATCTAATCTTGATGTTAAGAAAGGTCCAGGTCCAGACATTATCCCTCCCATCCTACTTAGAAATTGCAGCTTTGTATTGTCTCGCCCTCTCTTCTACATTTTTAATAAATCTATCGACACAGGAGAGTTTCCTGATTATTGGAAACTTTCTTATGTCACCCCAATATACAAATCGAGTAGCAAGTCAGACATCAAAAATTACCGACCCATATCTATTCTCAGTACTATACCTAAGGTATTTGAGAACATTATAACAGATTTCCTTACCTATGACTGCTCTGGCATTATAACTGAACAACAATACGGTTTTTGTGCTGGGAAATCGACTGAATTAAATTTAGTTACCTATGTCGACTTCCTGTCAGAAGCTTTGGAGAAGGGTTGCCAGATTGATTCTGTGTATACTGATTTTTCTAAGGCTTTTGACAGAGTCAACCATAATGTCTTACTTCAAAAGCTTGATAAATATGGTGTAAGTGGGGTTTTACTGCAATGGGTTAGTAGCTATCTAACGAACAGGACTCAAATGGTTAGAGTAAATCATCACTATTCTAATTTAATTCAGGTAACATCAGGTATTCCTCAAGGGTCACACCTCGGTCCCTTACTTTTTAACTTATTTATTAATGACATCATTCATTGTTTCCGGCATGGCAAAGCACTATTATTTGCTGATGATCTAAAAGTTTTCCAAACTGTTAAAACCATTTACGATGCCATCAGCCTTCAGTCTGACCTTGACAACCTGTCCAACTGGTGTTCCCTAAATGGCATGGACTTGAATGCTGTAAAGTGCCACGTCATGCGTTTTTATCGATCACAAGTACCTACTACTTTTCATTATAACTTAAATGGTCAGATCTTGGAGTCTGTTAATCAAATCAAAGACCTTGGAGTTATTCTAGATCCCACTTTAAGCTTTAACCAACACATACCTACGGCTATCCATAAATCAATGAAAATGTTAGGTTTTATCAAAAGGCTAACCCACGATTTCACTGACACTACTGCAATTAAAGTCCTATATTGTTCACTAGTCAGACCCCACCTAGATTATTGTTCCTCTGTCTGGTCTCCACATTATATCACCTATAGCAGGAACATTGAGAAAGTACAACATAATTTTCTAAGATACATAGCTTATAAACTGGGTGCCCCCAGTGATTATGAATCGATAGAGCTTTTTCTTAGCATCCCCTCCTTAGAAACTAGGAGAAAACAGAGAGACCTCACATTACTTTTTAATATTATCAATGGCAGATGCAGCTGTAGTGAACTTCTATCAAAAATAAATCTTCTTGTTCCAACCCGCACAACTCGACAGCAACAAACTTTTCATGTACCTTTGTATCGTTTAAACCAAGCGTTTAATAGCTGCATCCCAAGAATGTTAAGACTAGCCAATACTCACAGTAATCTTGAGATGTTTAACTCCTCCCTTCATCATTTTAAAACTCAATTACTGAATACAGAGCTTTAACGTTTAATGTTTTAATGAACCTTTTTTGTCGTGTCCTTTATATTACCTGCTTATTTTTATTTTTACTATGTATGACAAGTGATTATGCCACTTTTATATGTTTATATGTTCTTTGTTCGTATACTTTTTAAATTGTAATCTTTATCTTAAATGGGCTTGCCCGTAAATAAATAAATAAATAAATAATTGCCTAATTATATGTATTTATTCGTATATTTTTTACAGCTCAAAATTATTGGTCGGAAATTGGCAAAATTCCATTTTTGAAGGCTGAGAAGTTATTCCTTCTTTGAAAAATAATAACTTCTCATCCTTATATTTTTTTTGCTGTTACACTACACAGTATAGTTACTTTCATCCAGTATTAATGGTAAGACTCTTACCCATAAAAAGATACGCATTTTTAAAAAACAACTCTTTGAATTTTAACCTTCAATATTTTTGTTGGAGGACCAGATAAAAATCTGAAAAATGCACACATAATAGGTCTTTATGATATCAAACTTCAGTATAAATTTCAACTTTGAGACGTATTTTTTTGTTGTTGAATCTCAAAGTTGAAATTTATACTTAAGTTTGATATCATAAAAAATACGTTATTTTCGCATACGCTATATTTGGGCTAATAACAGTACGTATAGTAATTTTATGATTATCCAATTAAATACAAACTTTGAATCTCATGAAAGCCACGGAAGCTCTAATGGTGTGCAGAAATACTCAGCGCTCTCTGTCAGATGAGTTTCCCGTAATCATCCCCATTGGTTCCATAAGGTAATTTTCAAAATTGGGGAGGAATAAACTTCGCTTCCTTCTCAGAGGAGCCACCAGTGTAGGCTAACTAACAAGATACAAAATACTGCTAGATTGGTTTGAATATATTTATTCACCCAAATGATGTTTTATGGATTATTAAGTTATTAATCACAAAATGTTTCTTTGCGAAAAAAAAAAAAGATCCTGCAGTGGATGTACACGTCAATAGTGAGACCGGCCATCACTTATGGAGCAGTAGTCTGTGGCAGCAGAACTAAGCTGGCCAGTACAAAGGCAAATCTAGCGAAAATACAAAGACTAGCCTGCGTATGCATAACAGGTGCAAAGAGAACGTGCTCAACGGCCGCCATGGAGGTAATCCTAAGCCTTACACCCCTCCATATAGTAGTGGAGAGTATAGCGATAAGGACAACCTACAGAATGATCAGAGAAGGATCAACTAAACGCAAGTTTCGACTCCTTCCTGGAAATCACCAAACCTGGGACATGCCCCAAGATGAGATGACAAAGAAGTTTAGCTTTGTGAAAGCTAAGTAACAAAAGCGAATGGGACAAAGATACCATCCCAAAACTCAAGAGAAGTGCCATTAAATGGTACACAGATGGTTCTAGAACAACAGAAGAAACAGGGATAGGAGTATATGGGCCTGGAACCCAATATTCTGAAAGTTTAGGCAAATCTCCGAGCATTTTCCAAGCTGAAATATACGCCATCGGAAAATGTGTCCAGTTCAACATAGAAAGAAATTTTCGCAGACAAGAGATTATCATCATGCCAGACAGCCAAGCAGCCATAAACGCCTTGAACTCCCACGTGATCAACTCCCAGATGGTTTGGGAGTGCCTAGAGAATCTAAACGAACTAGGCAAGAAAAACACTGTTACCCTCCTATGGGTTCCGGGACACACTGGAGTGGAGGGTAATGAAATAGCAGACGTACTCGCAAAAAAAGGGGCTGAAACACCATTTCTGGGACCTGAACCCTTCTGCGGAATAAGCACCAGTACAATACTTGATGAACTTGGAAGAGAAGCAAATAACAAAAGATCCCAATACTGGATAGGACTACAAGGAATGAGGCAGGCCAAGACACTACTGGGAAACTATAACCAGAAGAGATCTGACGACTGCGTCAGTGAAAGTAAAAATAAGCTCAGAATACTAACGGGTATCCTAACAGGGCACTGCCGGCTGAGAGGCCACCTAAAGAAACTCGGATTAGTAGACAAAGAAGAATGCAGATTCTGCGAGGAAGAGGAGGCAACCTCTATTCGCATTCTCTCAGAATGCATTACCCTGCCAAATCCAAGGGTACGATACCTCGTAGAATATCAAATAGAAGAGGAAAATCTGACCTAACCTGAAGCCTACCGACATCCTGAACTTTTTGAAACTGCTCTAATCGTTGAGACATCCTTAACGATTGGGCAGCAGTAGGGGGCACAATAGATCTTATAGGTCGCATTGTATCGACATCCCCCTCACAGATAGATAGATAGATAGAAAACAAATATGGCCGCCATTTACAAATGGTATACAATAAAAATTTTGAAAAAATACACAGATCTACAAAAAAAAAGTTCATACTCGAGGGTCGGGCATATGTATTCCCATGTATTTTTCGACGCTGAATCCGATCCCGAACTCAAAAATGGCCCTCCACGTCTGGAATTGGCCCCAGGGGCCAAAAATGGCTTCTATATGGCCTGAGAGGTGGATTCCGGGATGAGGCGTGGTTAAAGGTGCATTCTAAAGCCAAAGTCGACTTTGTGGTCAAAAAGTTCACGGCCAACTGAAATTTCCCGTTTGGGACCGGGAAAATGGCCCCTCTGGGACCGGAAAATCGTGTTTCGGGCGTCGCAATGGCATCAGTGGTATTTTTGTGTACTTTTGAATACTGGAATGAATACCGTGCTCGAAAAGTTTATGGCCAACTGCAATTTCCGGTTTGGGACCGAGAAAATGGGCCTTTAGGGGCCGGAAAATCGTGTTTCGGGCGTCGCAATGGCATCAGTGGTATTTTTGTGTACTTTTGAATACTGGAATGAATACCGTGCTCGAAAAGTTTATGGCCAACTGCCATTCCCTGTTTGGGACCGGGAAAATGGCCCCATAGGGGCCGGAAAATCGTGTTTCGGACGTCGCAATCGCAACAGAGGGTTTCCCATGAAAGTATAGCCCCGACGGTGTTGGAAAATTGTGTGATTTCAATCTATTCGTCAACTCTTCAAGTGGGTTTGAGGTCGGGAAGGTTCCACCACGCTCGGTTCATGTTTTGTTATTGTTTTTTTGTTGCATGGTTTGGTACTGTTTTTTTGGGTGTTTTGTTAGTGTTTTTTTTGCATGTTTTCTTGTTTTTTTGTTGCATGTTTTGTTATTGTTTTTTTGAATGTCTTGTTATTGTTTTTTTGTTACATGGGTTGTTATTGTTTTTTTGGCATGTTTTGTTATTGTGATTTTTATTGTTATTGTTATGATCGGATCTGTGATCAAACTACTGGGAGTGCAATTAGCCTTATTGAGTATAACCTTACCCAATAAGTGCTATTCGCTGCTGTGAGCTTGCTCTGCCGACGTGGCTTTGATCATTAGGCTTCCAGAAACCAGCCCTTTCGAGCCTTGATCAGGGAGTGCACCATGGATAAGGATGTCGGAGTTCTTATTGCCCCGGGCGGGTGCCAGTTCGTCCGTGTATTCCGGGACTGGTTAAATGTAGGTTGGGCCTCAGGGAACTGGGGTAGGATGCTTGACCGAGGGTATACCCGTACTCAACCGAACAGCCCGCTCCTTGCCGCACGATGCGCTGGCACACCATAAAGATATCCCACAGTCCCTGCTATCGTTGTTCCATGGTAATTCTTTCAGTCATCTCCTCACTACAGTCATCTCAAGAGTCTATGAAATGGGAATGGTAGTTGGCCATAAACTTTTCGAGGACGGTATTCATTGCAGTATTCAAAAGTACACAAAAATACCACTGATGCCATTGCGACGTCCAAAACAAGATTTTCCGGCCCTAAAGGGCCATTTTCTCGGTCCCGAACCGGAAATTGCAGTTGGGCATAAACTTTTCAAGCACGGTATTCATTCCAGTATTCGAAAGTATACAAAAATACCACTGATGCCATTGCGACGCCCGAAACACGATTTTCCGGTCCCTGAGGGGCCATTTTCCCGGTCCCAAACGGAATATTTCAGTTGGCCGTGAACTTTTTGAGCACAAACTCGACATTGGCTTTAGAATGCACCTTTAACCACGCCTCATCCCGGAATCCACCTCTCAGGCCATATAGAAGCCCTGGGGCCAATTCTAGACGTTGAGGGCCATTTCTGAGCTCGGGATCGGATTCATCGTCGAAAAATACATGAGAATACATATGTCCGACCCTCGAGTAGGAACTTTTTTTTTGTGGGGCTGTGATATTTTGGGACCCCCAAAACATAAGGAAATCTACCTATCAAATATTAATTTTTTCTGAGATGGTCAAGCAACCAATTATTTTTTTTGGACCACTTGGTATGGATTGACCCCAATCTCCCGAATTTCAAAAAATTATGTATCTATAAAAAATCTTTTAGTTTTTATCAATAAACATTCTAAACATACTCCTTGACAAGTTATTGCTATTTATTTAGTCTTAGAACAAGTTTAAAATAATAACAACTACTAATTATTCAAATTATAAACATTTTTCTAATGTAAGGTGTACAATTTAGGACAATGAACTGCCAAGGGGTACAAGCCAAAAACGGTTGAGATCCGCTGATGTAGATGATCGGAAAATTTAGGGTAAATTATATTGGACAAATTAAAAGTTCCAGAAGGGTTAAATATTTGTTTTTTACAATTTGTGGCTGAAATATTCATCCTATCGAAAAAAGTTTAATATGAGAGTTGTAGACAATTAAAAAATCCAAAACTTTTGTATTAATCATTTTTCAACATAACTTCAAAATTATTGGGAAAATCGTTAACAACCGTATTTTTTTTTTAATTTTTATCTCCCGCAAAAATAATATTTTTCTTATGAAACTTGGTGAATTTTTTCAAAGCAAAATATTTATTTTTAGTTTCTCTCTCTTTCCACTATGCCGTTATCAAAATGACATTTTGATAACGGCTTTCGATCTGGAAAGCCGAAACGTCAATAAAAAAACTTTTTTAACAACTAAGTGGTTTTAATCCAGTGGAAAGAGAGAGAAATTAAAATACAAACCACAATGAGCTTCCGAAATGAATTTATTTTTAGATTTTATAAGAATTTAAATTGAAAAAAAGCCTAACTTTCAACCGTAAAAGTTCAGTTACAAATTTTTAATTTTTTAACTTTGTCAGTACTCATTTTCTTCGTTGAAACCTCGACTTTAAGATGGTATGAAAAAAATATATCATTCGTATTGAAAAATATCGTGAAAAATGCAGAGAACCAAAAAATGACTTTTTCATAATCAATTTTTCAAAAATTCGCAATTCTCAGGTCGGAAAGGTTAAAATAATCTGCCCTATATCACAAAATCTCACTTAACTTTATGGGAAAAACGTTTGAAATTAAAGTAATGAAGCTGGAGCGTCTCTCCGTTATAAAAAACAAAATCTGTTTTTAACTAGAGGTTGTTTAGAGATAAATAAAAGTAAACGCAAAAGAAAGATTAATGATCTGAAGCGTAAGTATCCTCTTAGTCTAAATAAAAGATTAAATTTTTTAATGAATGAAAAGTATTTTTTGAATTAAACTGCAAAAACATCCAATCTGACTTTTTGTTTTTTAAACGAGATACTTCGATGTTTTAATTAAATGTTTTTCACTTTGTTTACAAACTTTTATATAAATAGAATTTATACAAATTGTTAAATATATTTTTAAGTATTTTCTTTTGACCGATTTTGTTATAAGAATTTTTTTTATCAAGTTCTAAGACATTCCAAAATATAGAGGATCGCCGAACTTAATGAATCACCCTGTATGTGCAAAGTTGAGGATAAATACACATATGCTCCTATGAATATTGAACATATTTAGGTACAATGTTCTTCGAATTCTAAATAAAAAACTACGTAATTAAACACACAATCAAATTCAAAACAAATATATTCAGTATATTAATTTCATTATTGGTTTTATCTCCTCTTTATTTTTTCAATTCTCACTTCTCTATCGTTTTTGGAAAAAGGAGCCTTTAAAGGTTTTATAATAAAATCTTTGGTAAATCTAACAGGAAGATTGACTAGCCATTTAGTTGCAGAGAATGGCATCTTTACGGTTTTTACTATACCCATTCCAGACTTCACTATTACCCAGAATGGACTTTTAGCGAGAAGCGTAATTAAGTGAATCAGCATCACTATCGCACCCTTTGGCAAGGTGATTGGAAGTTTAAATGTATCCGCTATCAACGATACTGCTGAAAATCCTTCCATTGTCCTAGAGGTCAGTTCTTACTAGAATCAAAAATAATTTAGTATTTTAACAGTAATTTTATTTTAAAAAAACACAAAATTAAAAAAAAATACGCCTTGCCATCACGTAATTTGCCAAATGTGGATCCAGTTGAACATGAGAAGAAAATCGAGAAAAACGAGAAAAGACTGAATATTAAAACAAACAATATCAAACTTGATGAATCCAGTGAGCAAAATAAGGAAGAAATACCTACAGAATTTAAAGACGATCAGCCCGTTATTGACATAGAAGCCTTGCAGGAACAAACAACAGTCCACACAGCCACTGTCACTTTCATTTTAGAATAGTTGAGAAAGCAATCAGCAAATGGATGGAAAAACAGGCCCATACCTGGTGGGAACAATCACCTACACTCACAGCAAGGACAGAATAGTAGGCATGCTTACAGGACAGTGCAAACTCAACAGAGTCTAGTAGAAGGAACCACATGCAGGTTTGCCAGATACAAGAAGAAACCTCAATCCATATCCTATGCGAATTCGAAGGAATAGCAAGGAAAAGATTCTCACAGAAGGGACTGATTACCCAACTATACAAAGTCCTTCCTGGTATTTATTTAAAAATGAAATATACTTAAAGGACTTTGCTAGTATTAACGAAAGAAAATTACCCGAAAATTTAGGGACCCTTACCACTAAAATAAACGAAAAACAATCTACAAGATCGCTAATGGAAAATTAACATCTTCCAAAATTAATTTTATGAATTCATTACTAAGTAAATATTTTCGCAACAGGC
Organism: Crepidodera aurea; assembly: GCA_949320105.2. Classification (NCBI taxonomy): domain Eukaryota; kingdom Metazoa; phylum Arthropoda; class Insecta; order Coleoptera; family Chrysomelidae; genus Crepidodera; species Crepidodera aurea. Next base: position 8,004,487 of record OX439475.1, on the reverse strand, counting down.
AGATATCCAGATTTCACGGAAAATTACGTTTTCCCATCGTAACCAAATTTTCTCTTTTCATTCCAGTCAAACATCTTGTAAATTCCTTAAAACAGAAAAGGTAACCACCCCCAATGAAGTTTCACACCTTGCTTTATCCCACAGGATAATCATTTATTAAGTATTACAACACAAAGGTTTTGAGTGTCGGGTTGTATGGGGAGAAACAGAGGAACTGTGGATGCTTGTTTAGGGCCAAAGTGAAAGCAAACTGGAGTTAACAAATGTCTCTAGAAAATATATTTGAGAAAATTCAATCAGAAGAACTGGATTTGATCTCGCTCAATGATAAGCTATTTGAGAGGCAGTACTTCTCTTGGATTAATTATTTATTATATCATCAGGATAACTTAATTGCTAAGGTTGGAGGATACTTTGCTGTGGTGGCGGGCGGATGGAGTCGTCCTTTTGGCAGTTCTGAGAAGTCACACGTTAAAATGTAAGGGCCTAACTTGGACCTAAATGATTTGGAAGAGTCTAGGGGTCCGCAAATACAAATTGAAGGGGAAATGTTGTAAGGAAAGTTGACTTCCATGAGAATTGAAAATCTTTGTGGTAAAACTAACAACATGAGAGCTCAGAACAACTTTTATATACCCACATCAAACTTGAGTCACACCTCACACTTGGCTGAGTGCTATCAATGAAAAACCATTTTTTTTTATATATAAGCTTTTCAAACAGTGGAAATGCAGATTTTTAAAAAAAAATTCTACTATTTTAATATCAACTTCTTCTTCTTAAATCGTACAATTCATGAGTTCACAACTGTTACGACTGAACTTTGTAATGTCTGGTTAAAAATCCATTTTTATTTTTTTCTCTTCTTCAAACCAACAGCTGGTTTTTCTATGCCTTTAGGCCTGCCCCTTATTTTAAATTTCAATGGTAACTTAATAATTGATAAATCTACATTTTTTGATAGAAGATAGAACATCTTCTATCACTTGAGATTGAGCATTTTGGATTTGAATATCCTGTATATTAATAATTATATTTCCATTTTCCCTATATTCATCAGAAAATGTTGCATTTACTGAAGTAGAAAAGGATGGTATACATCACATATTCACATAGGTTATGTTTCGCCCATCTCCCGCCGCCAGCTAACCACAGGTGCGGATCCCGAATGTTAGCAAATCAAGGTCAGCAAATTGCCCCTTTAATTTGTATTTGCGGACCCCGAGATTCTTCCAAATGTTTTCCCTAACTTGGACAATACTCCTCTTAGCCTTTGAGGATTTTTCGTTAACTATGCATATATTTTAATATTATTTTCGACTGAAAATTGACAACTTGACAACTTACCGTATTTCAGGAAAGACAACAAACGACTGTTGATAATTTTCATAAAAAATATTAAGTGGCTGATAAAAATTTGACGCACTTACACGTAATGAAAACGATAATAGTGGCAATTGTTTTTAATGGCCCATGACGTCGGTTAATTGCTAAAAATTGTTTTTTTTCCTGAAAACTACCTTCTACCTATTATTTTAAATTATCAACTAGTATTAGTTAGTATCAATATCAATTACTGGTGATTTAGAATTTATGACAATAAATATTTTTTTTTGATACCAAATTTAGTATATAGGGTAATTCAAAACTGGGTGATATAGTGTACCATCGTTTGGTAAAATCTTGGAAATAATTATAAAAAATAAAACTTTTTTTTGTATTTAGAAGAAAAATTCATACTGCCAACTCCCAACAATTAGTGTCCGTCAAAAATCATGAGGGATTTGACAGAAACATTTGACTAAATCTAAATGAAACAAAAATACAATCTCTTAATTTTGACTGTTATATAAAAAATTCCAAACATTGTTTTTCGATGAAAAAAATATGTTTATATATCTCTCATAATTAAATTTCTAAATCATTAAATATTTATACTTGATATTGTTGAGGCAACAATAACGAACGTGGGAAAATTTGCGGATAAACATCAGTTTCCATCATTTTCCAATACTTTGTCTACCTGTTTCGTGCGAAATTGATACTTTTTAATCTTAAAGGTTTTTAGTTATCCAATTATGCTAATAATCTTGTTAATCCCTTAAAAAATTAAGAGTAACAACCCTTAAGTTTATTTTGCAATTTTTTTTATTATTTAATAATGAATAAATAAATAAAAACTGTTAATTTATTAAATTCAACAACCTTGGCACGCCATTTTGGTAACAACAATTCACTTACAATTACTCTATCTATTTGTTATTATAGAAAACTCACTTTATCAACTAAAACAAGCAGGTAGGTATAACGAACATAAAAACACATTTATATTTTTAAAAATTATTTATTTGTAAGAAGATTAAACATTAGCAAATGCGGAAGTTAAAAGCATATAATAAAAAAAATATATAAATTTACATGTTAGTAATAAAAATTTAATTAATAATTACTTTAAAATATTTTTACAAATTACTATATTTGTGTAATCCGCAACTTGCATGAATCAGTCGCGAAAAAATTGATTTGTAAGTAAATAAAAATTTAGCTGCAGTATATTTACAGGTTATTTATAAAATTAACAAATTTTTAAACATTAACAAGGGTAGAAATTTGCACCAAATGTGATAGGTATCGCGTTCTGCATAAGGTTTGTTAAAGTGCCACTAATTCTAATGAAGGACAATTAAGGAATCAATCCGGCGATAAGGAAATCAATTTCCAAAGAACATAAATAAAAAAACATTTTTTACCTAAAATAACATGTTTCCTCGTACGTATGTAACTGAAAAAACGCTCATGTAAAACTATACTACATCCAACTTAAAGGCAAGCAATATCAGCACGTTTAAGTTGGATATACTTTAGTATTATCTTAGACCCTTTTCTGTAATGATTTAGTTAACCTACGATCTATATTTTTAACTTCGAATTCTTGCAAGTTGTTAATTACTTTCTTGGTTTTTTTTGGGGAACATTGCTTGATTTTTTTCGTTTTAATTTACAGTAAACATCAGTAGGGGTGATAAAATATTCTTGCTAAGAAATAAAGTAGAATTACATTCAAAAAACAAAGGAATTGGATGAAAAGACAAATAATGAATACCATAAAGTGAAGAAAGTGACAAATATAAATAAAACAATTTAAAAAAAATTAATGACAATGAACTGTTTTCAGTTTGGTGTTAAATTTTCGTTTATTCAAAAGGAATCTAAACATTTTCTTGTTCTATATATGCCTATACTGCACTACAATAAAAATTTCCACCATTTACATACTTTAGAGACCGTGTCATTGAAACAAAAAGTTTTGCGATTCAAAAACAAATTTATTTTGTAGGTCAATCACTGATGAGAATGTGGGGAATATTTGAAAATATCTTTTACCCGTCTGCAACTCAAACTAAAATTTAAATATTCAAGCAATTTCCCGAAAATAAAGTTTTTTAAATCCAAGAAAAATTATTGAAGTATCCCTTTTAAAAACGGCAAGAGCGATATTAACTTTTGTCTAACTTCCTGGGGTACTTGAGCTTTTACGAATAGTGGCATAGCTTTTAACATTTCTATAACTGATTGTACCCACAACCTAATGAGTTCTGGAAGTTTTTTCAAACGAAGAAGGGCCACTTCGGGTGTAAGCGGGATATTGGAGAGTCCAGTCTAAAACGAAACAAATTTTTTCGTAAACCAAAATTATATTTGTTAATTTTAAATAATGCCTCACTGCTTATATAAGTTTTTTTTGTATCCATGCAAGTTGCCCATTTCTCTAAATTATCCGGCAAAGTATAAAAATCTGGAAATGCTCTTTTAGTCTAATCATTAAGTACTACCTTGTTTGTCCTACATAAGACATTTTTTAAATAACTTGTGTAACAGTAAATTAAATTTTCATTCATCAAACTTAACATAAAAGCACTGAAATATAATAAACCAGGGCTGAAGTCTTTGAAAATGGTAAAAAGTGAAAAAAAATAATAGTAGGATGAAACCCATTGGAAAAGGAAGAGAATATAACAAAAATGAAAGGAAAAATAATTTAAGGGCGATCTGAGGTCGGGAAGTGGAAGCGGGTGAGTTTTTAAGGGTAGAAAACTGTTTATTTCGGCAAAACTACAAGTCCTATGGTAAAAAGTTAAATGGCAAATTTGTCGGTAATAAAAAGATCTACAACTTTTGTATTTATACCTTTTCAAATAATCAAAATTTACGTGAAAAATTCAAATAACCGTTTTTTGTTTTTTATTTTTATCTTATACTTATACTTTTCAATCGAAAATTCTCACGTCAAAATATCTGCTTTTTTAAAAAAACTCTGTGGGCTTTTTGTTCATTGAAATCTCTACTGTTTGATGGTGTTAAAAAAAGTACTTACTATGGTAAATGTTCTCAAAAAATGCAAAGAAACGAAAAAAACTCGAATCCGAATTTTTTTTTTAAAGCATCATCCTACAGTTTTGAGCTATTTATTAAAATGTATACTTTAATTACTCGAAAAACGTAAGATTCCAGATATTTTGACGTGAGAATTTTCGATTGAAAATTAGGGTGCTTTTTCGATATTAAGTCAAAATAAGGTGAAAAAATAAATATTTTAAATCAAAAAAATTACAATGTGTTTGGGACATAAAAAGGTAAGTTTTCATCAAATTTTGTGAAAAAAAAAATTTTTAGTAAAAGATAAAAATAAAAAACCAAAAACTTATTTGACTATTTCACATAAATTTTGAGGTTATGTGAAAAAAGTGTAAATACAAAAGTTGTAGATCTTTTTATTACCTACAACTTTGCTATTTAACTTTTTTCCATAGGACTTGTAGTTTTGTCGGAAATCGAGATAAACAGTTTTTTACCCTTAAAAACTCACCCCCTTCCACTTCCCTTTTCCTTTCATTTTTGTTACATTCTCTTCCTTTTCCAATGGGTTTCGTCCTACTATTATTTTTTTTGGTCTATAATATATTTTATTGAAATTATCCCGATCAAAATATCATTTCTACAGGTGAATTACGAAGTCCCTGTTTTACCTTATGTTAGGTTTGATGAATACAGATGAACCTCTACGGAGGAGTTATCTGTTTGAGAGCGGTCTTTAAGAATGGCTCTAGGGCGTATAGAAGTTGTGCCACAAAGGGCAATACGGCCTTTGTAGTGAAAACACTTGGGCTAACCAAAATATTCTGAATTACTGTCTCGAGCCACAACTTGGCCAGCGGAATCAGCTCGTATTTTTCTAGAGCTTTGAGAACGGGAGGACTGGTAGTCAAGGCAATCGTTTTCTAAAAAATATTTGTGTTAAAAATTTCGATTTTCGATAAAATTTCATGCAAGTTTCGGATTATTTTTAAACACTTTTATTTTCACTGCGCTTTTAGGGTAGACAATAAATGTATAAAAGGTATCTCGAAAATAGTAGATTACGATACAAGGTCGAGAAGTGTTACTTGTTCGGGCGATTATGGAGTTTGACGGCTGAGACGTTTTAAAAGAAACTTCTCGTCCGCGTTATCCTACAATATTTTTTATATAAGTAAAAGAAAAATACTAGTTCTACTTATACCAGTGTTATTAGAACTTTTTCATTGAATTTGGGGGTTGCGAATAGCTGATCGGTTCTGTCAGTGCAATATACACTACACTAAAAAGCAAACAAACAAACAAACAAGTGTACGAAATGTAACATAACATGATATAACATAACGTACAAATGTAACTTGGTTTTGTTTAATAACAAAAAACATAGCAAGTCCATATGTTAATGGGCAAGTTTTATTTTTCGAAATTTGACGTTATTTTGACATATTCGAATAAAAACAATATTTTTGTGATTTGCGAAGAGTATGAGGACCATTTTGGATCGATTTTATCATAAGTATGGACAGCGCTGGTTCAGATTACCTCCACTCGTCCACAACTTCCCTTTTAAGTTTATCCTAACCTAGCTTTTGTTCTTTTTTGGCGCGGGAAAATGGACGACATGTTTCAAACCTGTTCAAAAGCTGTTTCAACCTGCTCGAGACCCGTATACAGGTCAGAACATGTTCAAAACAAAAAAAATTGCATACAATTTACTACTACTTCGAGATACCTTGTGTTTACTTAAGAACTTATTCTTAGTTTTTGGCAGCGAACATGCTAGAAAATATTTATCTAAGTACAACGGCCAACGGTGGAAAGTACCCTTTCAAAGCGGTTTTCGCTGTACCCCATAATGTCTTCATCAAGATAACAGAAGGAACACAAACGGCGTCTTGCGCCAGGAAAAATAGGTAAAGCGACGCCAGATCGGGAAGTTCTGACTCCCTCAATGCTATAGTTACGAACGGAGCAGACGGTTGTATTAAGAGAGTTGGATTTCTTAGTTTCTAAAAAATGTTAACAATGTTGGAGGTAAAAATATTGTATGGAATTATGTAAAGTTGGAATAACTTTTTTATTATTAATTTTAGGAAAAAAATTATTCTTTATAAAAAGTTCTGCATGATCTAAAACCTAAAATACAATCAGCAGATATAAACATTTTTCAGTCGTATACGAGGTTTGTCAAAAAATATAAATTTTGCTCAAGATTAAAGTACCTTTATTTTTGACAAAATCGAAAATTATTACTAAGAAAAGTTGATCAAAATTAAAAGTTACATTCAGATATGCAATTACATCGATTTTCGTTAGCCTGCCAGATCTCCTGACTTAACCCCCATTGATTATTTTTTATGGGGTTACTTAAAACATAAGAATTACCTTTTAAGATATTAATGTTGTTCTCTTTTTTAGTAATTATTTTTTTTCGTATATTTTGATAAAGCCAATTAATTTTTTATCTAAAATAAACTTTTAATCTGACTTAAAATTATCGCTATTATTAAGCCACTAATTTCTCTTATCTGACGCTTTTTTTGTATAAACACATTTTGATAATTTTCCCTCGATTATTTTGAAAAATAATTGGACACCACTGTGAGTAAATAAAACTATTAATTATTAAAAAGATCTTTATTGCCACTCAAAAACATTTGGTTAAAGGTTAAAATAACATTAATTTAAAAGACATTAAAGCAATTTACTAACAAAAAGAAAAACCTTAATGTATGTTTTAAAGTTATTAAGTTACAACAAAAGTAAAGAAAACAAAAAAAAAACAAGTTAGTGCCTACGACATACTAATTTTACGAATACATCGAAATATTTATTTACTTTCAAATCAATAATCATCTCAAAATGTTTGTAAATTTGACTTAACAATTGACACTTATACCCATTTGACCTAAAAGTTCTTTATTAAATCTTTATTAACTTATATGTCATTAAAAAATCAATTAGCGCTTATTGATCACAAATATTAACTCAGTTGGATAAAATATCATTTTTAGACTAATTAAAGCTTTAATAATTAAGGCTAATTAATAGATATAAGTAGGGATGATAATTCATCACTAATTAGTACTAATTGTTAGATATAATTGCAGATTTTGACAGAATTTAAAGCTAATTGTAGATTTCATAATTATGGCTAATTAATGGATATAAGTAGGGATGATAATGCATCACTAATTAGTACTTATTGATCGGTATAGGTGCAGATTTTAACAGAATTTAAAGTTAATTGAAGACTTAATAATGATAATGATAAAGCTAATTGAAGATTTAATAATTATGGCTAATTAGTGGATATAAGTAGGGACTATAGATAATACATCACTAATTAGTACTAATTGATCGGTATAGGTGCAAATTTTGATAGAATTTAAAGCTAATTGAAGATTTAATAATGATAATGATAAAGCTAATTGGAGATTTAATAATTTTGGCTAATTAGTGGATGTAAGTAGGGATGATAGATAATTGATCATTAATTAGTATTAATTGATAGGTATAAGTACCGATTTTGACAGAACTTAAAGCTAATTGAAGATTTAATAATAATGATAAAGCTAATTGAAGATTTAAGAATTATGGCTAATTAATGGATAATAGATAATTAATTACTAATTTTTACTAATTAATAGGTATGAGTGCCGATCTTGACAGAATTTAAAATTTAGGAATATCTAAGATGGTTTTTAATGGCCATAATACGCTATCAGTGATATTTTTAGCGAGTTGAGATTTGAAATGAGACTCTTGTCGTTCGAAAATAGGTCTAATTTCGTCGAAAAATTTATTGATTTCTTCAGTGTTACCTTCTTTGAATACGGCAATAAGGTCTTTTACAATTATCTAAAAACAAATGTATTTTTTTTAAATTTTACTATACACAGGGTGTCCCAGAACATTTAAGTTACTCTATAAATATTTTATAGCGGTTAGATAATTAGTTTTTTAAAGTTTTCTATGCCACGCCTTTGATTTGATCTTTTTTTTAACCTTATAATCAAGCTAATTGTCACCTCAGCGGAATATGTTAATAATGGACAATAAATTTTTAAAACAAAAAAAAATTATTTTTTTAAAACAATTCTGGGACATCCCTGTGGTATTAATAACAATTTTTATTGCCGCTTTAAAAGTGTTCTTAGAGCCACACTGGTCAATAAATTTTCTTAAATTTACTTTTTATTTAAAATATTAATTAAGACGACACTGCGCTAATTGTTGTCCATGGTTGTACTGGCCCAGTAGGCGAGGGACTTTAATTATTATTTTAATCAATAAATTACATTCTACTCATTTTTGTTTGGCTGGACTTCACTTTGAGGTAAATCTAGGATAGTCCTTAAGGGCCAAGTGACATTTTCTGCAATGCCCCTAGCCAATTGTTTTTTATATTTCGGTTCTTCTTTTTTAAAATCGTCAAGCAATTTTTTTAATGTATTCGGATCAGTTTGTTTCAATAAAGCAATAAGATCTCTCATTAAAATCTAAAAAAAATTAATTTTAAAATTTTTAATTCATCACAGGGTGTCCCAGTATTTAATTGGTTTTATTTAATTCTTACTTTATTTTGCTTTTAGCGTATTTTTGGTCCACTGTCTGTTTTTAGCGATAGAAAGTGCGAGTTGTTCTTTCATTTTTTCTTTAGCGATATTAAGTTGAATAAGCAAATGTGTTATTCTGAACCCTTGACCGGGTCCTGGTTTTGTATACTTTCGAATTTGTTTAATTATTATCTAAAAAAATGAAAACGACTTAACGTTGTTTTAATTTTTTTATAGGAAAGCGCAGGGTGTCCTTTAAATAGCTTTTTTTAAGTTTAAATTTAAAATCCTCTTAACTGATAAAAAATCTACTGGCTCCTTTAAAATTTACGAAAGAGTGCGAAAAATTCGTCAATCCTAAAATAAATTTACTTAGGTATATACAAAATTCTGAGCTTTGAATTTACATAACGTGCTGCAACATTCTAACCTCAAATAAAATTACCGCTATAAAAATTACACTGTTTGTTTGTTTTATAAATAAAACAAATATACAAAAGTTTAATGCAATTTTTATCTGATACTGTATAATTAGAAATTATGTTTGCCAAACACCCTAGTTCGGAGCTTTAAATAACTGAGTTAAGGGCTGTTTTAATCATTTTCTTTCTTTGTTTTTTTTTTTAAATACTCCCACCAAAAAATGTTTAAAATACACATGCGCAAGTTTGCCCATGAAACACACCATAAAAATAATTTTCAGTAAAGTATTTGTTAACCCTATGTACAGGGTGTTCCATTTAAAAGCCTTGAAATTAATTTGAACTGTAACTTGATTTTTCAGGGTGGTTATCAACTAGGAAAACAAATAATTTAGGAATACAAAAATTGGGACACCCTGTATTTGGTATTTTAAAAGAAATATTCTTACCTGAATGTTTTTGTTGATTGCATCAAATCCGCCTTTCAGTCCTTTTTCTTTAAATGATTTTTCTACGTCTTGAATTTGGCCCTGAAAGATTAAAATTAAATAGATGCAAATGCCAGGTCAGTCATGTTGTGATTTGTTTGTATCAGAGATGTAAAATAACAAAAATATTTCCACATCCTTTCTTAATATTCCTCTGAAAACTTAAAAGTTCTATGGCCATAAGTTTTAGAGTAATGAATTAATAAACAGGGAAATGTTTTTTTAGCATCATTTCCAAAAACTAAAGATCCAGACCTCTTCCATTTAAAGTAATGACGTAACAGAGAGGTGAATGTTTGAATTAGGAAAAACTAAACTTCGACTTTATCGCCACCTTTCGTCAAAACCAATGAAGATATTAAAATGTGGTTTCTTACAAAATATTTCTACGTTCTTTCTTAATACCTCTTCCAAAAATTAAAGATCTAGACCTGTAAGTTTTAGAGTAATAACGCTACAAAGATGGGAATGTTAAAAACCATGAAAATGACATATATTTTATTTAAAAAATAATTCTTGTTGATCGTAGTGTTTGTGTAATTCTTACCTTGAGATTTAGAGGGTCGGGAAGGGCGGCGATTATTTTCTTGTTATTATCGTCGATGCCTTTTGCAAGATTTTGCACATGTTTAAGATTTTCCTTTAACAAAAATTACTTTTAGTAAGTTAAATATTTTTATTTACTACTTGTTTTAAGTTTGCTTTTACTTGTGTGATAAAATGTCAAATAAATATTTAGTTTTTACCTGTATTTTAAAGGGTGATTTAATGATGTTTCGAATGGTATCAGTAATTACTTTTGGCAGATTTTCAGGATTTTCCTAAAATTGTATCAACCCATTATTGTTTTTTTTTAATTAATTGTATAAAATTTTACCTGCGCTGGTAATTTAGCAATTGGTTTTGCAGTTTCGGGTGGTCCCTAAAAATATACTTTTTTTTTAAATTTACCGTAATTCTTGATCAACGATTTTACCTCTATTTTTGGTTCTTGAGTTGTTACTTCATTTTTAGTTTCTTTGTTATCATTCGTTTTTTCTTTAGATTTTTCCTAAAATGAATTTCCTTGTTCATCATATTTTGTAGATATATTTTGACATATACATGTGATTTTTTATCAAGTTAGGACATTTTTAAAATGTGATTCGTAAATTCCATTAACTAATTTTTAGCTCGCGCGGATATGGTAAATTATTTTTAATTTATCTTTTGTCTACAGTATTATTAAATGTATTATCCTTATCTTAAACATCAAACTTTCTAAATGCTTTATCCAAAAAGTTTCTCATATATTTAAAAATTAACAGTTACAATTTTACCTTTAAATTTACCGGATCCTAAAACTTTTAACATATTTACTGACTATTAATAACTTTTTCAACTTTTACCTTTTGATTCAAAGGATCTGGTAACTTGTTTGCTATTTCTTTTGCTTTATTTTCAATATTTTCAAGAATATTTCCCCCTTCTCCCGCATCCTTTATTGTATTTTTAATTTCTTCAGCTTTATCCTAAAATTTTAAGCTATTTACTGACTGTTAATGACGTTTTTCAACTTTTACCTTTAGATTCAAAGGATCTGGTAACTTGTTGGTGATTTCTTTCGCTTTATTTTCAATAGTTTCTCCCGCATCCTTTATAGTATTTTTAATTTCTTCAGCTTTATCCTAAAACTTTTAACGTATTTACTGACTGTTAATGACTTTTTCAACTTTTACCTTTAGATTTAAAGGATCTGGTAACTTGTTTGCTATTTCTTTTGCTTTATTTTCAATATTTTCAAGAATATTTCCCCCTTCTCCCGCATCCTTTATTGTATTTTTAATTTCTTCAGCTTTATCCTAAAATTTTAAGCTATTTACTGACTGTTAATGACGTTTTTCAACTTTTACCTTTAGATTCAAAGGATCTGGTAACTTGTTGGTGATTTCTTTTGCTTTATTTTCAATATTTTCTCCCGCATCCTTTATAGTATTTTTAATTTCTTCAGCTTTATCCTAAAACTTTTAACGTATTTACTGACTGTTAATCACTTTTTCAACTGTTACCTTTAGATTCAAAGGATCTGGTAACTTTTTTGCAATTTCTTTTGCTTTATTTCCAATATTTTCAAGAATATTTCCCCCTTCACCGACATCCTTTATAGTATTTTTAATTTCGTCAGCTTTATCCTAAAACTTTTAACGTATTTACTGACTGTTAATGACTTTTTTAACTTTTACCTTTAGGTCTAAAGGATCTGGTAACTTGTTTGCGATTTCTTTTGCTTTATTTTCAATATTTTCAAGAATATTTCCCCCATCTCGCGCATCCTTTATAGTATTTTTAATTTCTTCAGCTTTATCCTAAAACTTTTAAGCTATTTAGTGACTGATAATGACTTTTTGAACTTTTACCTTTAGATTCAAAGGATCTGGTAACTTGTTTGCTATTTCTTTTGCTTTATTTTCAATATTTTCAAGAATATTTCCCCCTTCTCCCGCGACCTTTATAGTATTTTTAATTTCTTCAGCTTTATCCTAAAATTTTAAGCTATTTACTGACTATTAATGACGTTTTTTAACTTTTACCTTTAGATTCAAAGGATCTGGTAACTTGTTGGCGATTTCTTTTGCTTTATTTTCAATATTTTCTCCCGAATCCTTTATAGTATTTTTAATTTCTTCAGCTTTATCCTAAAACTTTTAACGTATTTACTGACTGTTAATGACTTTTTGAACTTTTACCTTTAGATTCAAAGGATCTGGTAACTTGTTTGCGATTTCTTTTGTTTTGTTTCCAATATTTTCAAGAATATTTCCCCCTTCTCCCGCATCCTTTATTGTATTTTTAATGTCTTCAGCTTTATCCTAAAATTTTAAGCTATTTACTGACTGTTAATGACGTTTTTCAACTTTTACCTTTAGATTCAAAGGATCTGGTAACTTGTTTGCGATTTCTTTTGCTTTATTTTCAAGAATATTTCCCCCATCCTTTATAGTATTTTTAATTTCTTCAGCTTTATCCTAAAACTTGTATCGTATTTACTGACTGTTAATGACTTTTTCAACTTTTACCTTTAGATTTAAAGGATCTGGTAACTTGTTTGCTATTTCTTTTGCTTTATTTTCAATATTTTCAAGAATATTTCCCCCTTCTCCCGCATCCTTTATTGTATTTTTAATTTCTTCAGCTTTATCCTAAAATTTTAAGCTATTTACTGACTGTTAATGACGTTTTTCAACTTTTACCTTTAGATTCAAAGGATCTGGTAACTTGTTGGTGATTTCTTTTGCTTTATTTTCAATATTTTCTCCCGCATCCTTTATAGTATTTTTAATTTCTTCAGCTTTATCCTAAAACTTTTAACGTATTTACTGACTGTTAATGACTTTTTCAACTTTTACCTTTAGATTTAAAGGATCTGGTAACTTGTTTGCAGTTTCTTTTGCTTTATTTTCAATATTTTCAAGAATATTTCCCCCTTCACCAACATCCTTTATAGTATTTTTAATTTCGTCAGCTTTATCCTAAAACTTTTAACGTATTTACTGACTGTTAATGACTTTTTTAACTTGTACCTTTAAGTCTAAAGGATCTGGTAACTTGTTTGCTATTTCTTTTGCTTTATTTTCAATATTTTCAAGAATATTTCCCCCTTCTCCCGCATCCTTTATTTTATTTTTAATTTCTTCAGCTTTATCCTAAAATTTTAAGCTATTTACTGACTGTTAATGACGTTTTTCAACTTTTACCTTTAGATTCAAAGGATCTGGTAACCTGCTAGCGATTTCTTTTGCTTTATTTTCAATATTTTCTCCCGCATCCTTTATAGTATTTTTAATTTCTTCAGCTTTATCCTAAAACTGTTAAGCTATTTACTGAGTGTTAATGACTTTTTGAACTTTTACCTTTAGATTCAAAGGATCTGGTAACTTGTTTGCGATTTCTTTTGTTTTGTTTCCAATATTTTCAAGAATATTTCCCCCTTCTCCCGCAACCTTTATAGTATTTTTAATTTCTTCAGCTTTATCCTAAAACTTTTAAGCTATTTACTGACTGTTAATGACTTTTTCAACTTTTACCTTTAGGTCTAAAGGATCTGGTAATTTTTTTGCGATTTCTTTTGCTTTATTTTCAATATTTTCAAGAATATTTGCCCCTTCTCCCGCATCCTTTATTATATTTTTAATTTCTTCAGCTTTATCCTAAAACTTTTAACGTATTTACTGAGTGTTAACGACTTTTTCAACTTTTACCTTTAGATTCAAAGGATCTGGTAACTTGTTTGCGATTTCTTTTGTTTTGTTTCCAATATTTTCAAGAATATTTCCCCCTTCTCCCGCATCCTTTATTGTATTTTTAATTTCTTCAGCTTTATCCTAAAATTTTAAGCTATTTACTGACTGTTAATGACGTTTTTCAACTTTTACCTTTAGATTCAAAGGATCTGGTAACTTGTTGGCGATTTCTTTTGCTTTATTTTCAATATTTTCTCCCGCATCCTTTATAGTATTTTTAATTTCTTCAGCTTTATCCTAAAACTTTTAACGTATTTACTGACTGTTAATGACTTTTTTTTTTAACTTTTACCTTTAGGTCTAAAGGATCTGGTAACTTGTTTGCCATGTCTTTTGCTTTATTTTCAATATTTTCAAAAATATTTCCCCCTTGACCCGCATCCTTTATAGTATTTTTAATTTCTTCAGCTTTATCCTAGAACTTTTAACGTATTTACTGACTGTTAATGAATTTTTCAAACTTTTACCTTTAGATTTAACGGATCCGGTAACGTATTAGCCGTTTCTTTAGCTTTATTTCCAATATTTTTAAATATATTTTCATTCCTCTAAAAGTATAATTTGTTAATCCATATCTGTCTCATTTGACTCAAAATTAGTGAAATGAGTTTTCTTTCTCTCATCTAATTATATATATTTTTGTAAATTTACCACCAGGAAAATATAAAACTTTTATTTATAAATTGTTTACCTTATTATCTTTATCTTTATTTTCAGTTTTTGTATCAATTTTCTCATCTATTTCTGTGTTATCTTTATCCTAAAATATTAGAAATAAAGTTTCGAATTCTCTGCATTGTAATGGTTACCTTTTTGTTAAAAATATTGTCCATATCGTGCTTAACTTTGTCTGCTTTCTCTTTTAAATCTTCCTTAAATTTATCACCTGATTCTTTTAGGGCCTCGAGAGGATTCTAAAAGATTTTTCGGTACAATCATTTTTGTAATTTTTTTCATTTTCTAAGATGAAGGCACTAGTAGGACGATAATTTTTTTTAGTTATTATAGAATATTCTTTCACTTTTTAGTTGAAAATGTACCTTATATCTGGTGTATTATGTTTACAGGATGTTGTTTTGATAATTTTTTAGACAATAACAATTGGTTAAAATTATATACTGCTAATCAGGTTCATCGAAATTGAAATAAACAATAAATAAACAAAGTACTGCGTATAAAAAAGTGTTTAAATGTATATCAGTAAAACTGACAAATGAAGCTTGAGGTTTAGAAATTCTAGTAATGGCTGGTTGCATATTAAAAGCTCAAAATCTCATCAAGTGCCTTCAACTTAAATTTTTATTCGTCGAATTTTTACCTTAAATTTCAACGGTTTTTTTGGATGAAAGACATTCTCAAAATTTTCTTTAATTTTGTCTCCTGTATCCTTTAAATCGTGATTAAATTTGTCAGTTTTTTCTTTGAAATCTTCTTTAAAATCGTCAATTGCATCCTAAAAGATTACAATCTTTATACCACCATTTATTGCCTCTCCAAACAATGAACGAAACGCCGTTTACAATCCTTAATGTCCTTTTTGGGATCAAAATGAAGCTATTTCTTGCATTCTTTTGATAGATCTAAAGAACCTTTAGTTGTTTCGAAGCTGTTTTAAATGGAAAACTTAAACGAACACTTTTTGTGACATTTTTAAGTATCAAAATTTATTTATTGACATTTTATCACACTATTTTTTTATTTCTCGACTTATAATATTAAATTTAAGTCAAAATACGAATAAAAATAGTTTTTTTAACAAAATCAAATTTATCTCAAAACTTACCCCGACTTTAAAAGGATTCTTGGCGATTTTTCCAACAGTATCCATCATATTAACTGATTGAGTTCCTGATTTTTCTTCTTTATCTTTAGGCTTGAAAATCTCCAAAATATTTGGCTTGTCTGGTTTTCCATCGCCGTCTTTATCTTTGGGTTTGAACACGTCAAGGATGTTTGGCTTTTTTTCCTCTTCTTCCCCATCTTTCTTTTCTTTGGGTTTGAAAATGTTTTCGACCTTTCCTGCGGCCTGTTGCAGGAAAAAGAAAAATAAAATAGTCATTTATACACCAAGTGCGTTATATAGATCCTAAGACCGATTTTTTTATATTTTGCCGTTTGTTGCAGTGTTTTATTATATTTAGTGAATGTCATTGCTGCTTTGTGTTATATACGTCTTATAAAACTAATGGAAATACCGATTTACCAAAAAATATTAAAGAAAATGCAACCAAAGCAACTAAAAATTTATTGCCGGAGAAATCCTGTCCCTCATCGTACAATGAGCGGGAGTTTTGGCCATAATGCCCGCTCATAATGCTCTAGGGCGCTATGAGTGTATTTATAGCAATCATATCTAAGGTAAAATAAACAAATAATATACAAGTGAAAAATAAAAAATTATATTACCTTAGATGTAACTTCCTCTTCTACATTATCTTTGTTTTCACCTTCTTCCTGAAAATATTTTTTAAAATGTTGTATTTGCTTATAACAATATAAAATTACTCTAAATATTTGATTGCTAGAATATTTATCATTCGATCAGTTACTCCGATTTAAATAATTCATTTCCAATGAAAAAATTACGTGAAATTTAGAAAAACTAATTTTAATTTATGACGAATGGTGTATAATAAATAAAAAAATACAATTGGACATTTTGTGGTAATTTTCATCAAAAAGCGATTAACAATTTATGTTTTTACAATAGTTGTGACCGTTATGTGCACAGGGTGAGTGAAATATAAATATTGATAGAAAATCCGTTAAAATTTTAATTCAAAAAAATTCAGGTCAGTATTTAAAAAAAATGGTTATTTTGGTGTGATTTTTAAAGTGCGAAAATGGGTATTAATAATTATATATTTAATATTTTCATCAGACTTTCATTAAATTATAAAATTTAATAAAATAATTACATAAAGTGAAAGTTTCAATTGTTTTTTGACTTTTTTTTTCATTAAATTCGACATACTAAGGCTAAGGCCAAATTATTTTGACCAAAATATGTCGACTGGACCAAATATACTTCAATAAAATATTCCTGTGGAATAAGATACAGGGCGTTAAAGTTGACAATTTTTTTTTCGTTTTTTTCTGATAACGTCACTGTGTATTTATCAACTATTATCAAAATCGGCACAGTGGCATATCTTTGGACAAGGAATATTATTTTATGTATTATGTGATATTTTCTTACAGGGGGCGCCACGTAAATGATTCCTGATGATGAAATTAAGTGCTTTTTTTGACGAAACTTTTTAGAGATTTTGATTAGAAAACATGACGTAAACATCATTTCTACGTAATATTGGTACTTTTGTTTAAACACGATAATTTCATCAGTTTTCGAGAAAAACGCAATTGAACAGTTCAGAGCCTCAGAAGGAGATTTCAAATAAGGTAAGGCAGAATTCAAAACAATTTAACATAAAAAGAGCAAAACTTAAATTAAATATTCTATGTGGCCTCTACCGAATCTGTGCTTCTTCTAATTCTTGTAATAAAGGACAATTACTACAGGTTGGGGAAGGGACTTCTGATCTTCAATTCTAACAACAATTTTTATAGCTTCCAAATATGATTTCAGCCACGATAGAAATTTGCCCCTATATCCTAAATCTCGTAGTTTATTTATTGTTATATCAGTACTAACCGAGTCAAAAGCCTTTGAAAGATCAAAGAAAAGTGCACCCATATACCTTTTCCTATCCAATGAGGTGTGGATAAAATTAAGTAGGGCTATGGATGCACTTTCTGTTGATCTGCCGGGTAAGAAACCATTTTGATGGTCAGATATAACATTATAATTTTTAAGGAAAGAAAACATTTGTTTATAAATACATTTTTTTATTATTTTACATACGACAGTTTGGACCGTTATTGGGCGATAATTATCAAGACTAAGAAGGCTACATTTTTATGTATTGGTGTAACAATTCCTATCTTTAGATTAGATGGAAATGTTTTTGTTTCTACTGAGTAATTAATAATGTGCAAGCAATTTGCGGACCTATACTTTTAATAATCTTTGTTGAAAGACAGTCAACACCAGCGGCATTAACTTTTTCAGGCAATTAATTACATCCAACATATCTTCAGGGATAACAGGATTGAAATAAAAAGTATTAGCGACATACATTGTTGTATAATTTTTAAAACTATTGTCAGTAAGGTGAGTATTTATTGCTTTTTCAGTATTCGTTGCAAAGAAAGTGGCAAACAATTAGCAATTTCCTATTTATTCCGCGTTATTTCTCCATTTAAATCAACGGCATCAATTATAGTATGTCTCTTTTTTCCTATTTTTGTTGTACTGTTCGCCATATATATTTTTGTTTTTGTTTTACATTTTCATTTTCAAAAATTTTTTTGGTAGAACAATTTTTTTGATTTGTTAATTTCAGTGGCATAATTTTGCTTTAACCTTTTATAATTTAAATGATCATCGGGATTTGGAGAATATTCCAATAGTCTTCCATTAAATTTGCTCCACCCTGTATATTTCCTGATTTTTATAACCGAATATTACCGAAACGGCTTACCAGGAAAAAATTTAAAATATTTCATTATCCTTACTTCTAAAAACTGATAAAAACTAACCTTATTTTCTTCAGTAGTTTCAACATACTGTTTAAGACTTTCTTCAAAATCAGACATTTTCGCTTCTTAGAATTCGACTTCTTTGTGTGATCACTTAAACGGTAACAACACAACTGATTGAAAAATTAATTAAAAAAAAATTATATCAAACGAAAAAATATCGATATCACTTTTTCCGGTCCAAAAAGGTTAGATCTTTATCGAAGTAGGCTTTCCTTTCACGATTCAAATCAACGAGAATTTCCTGAACAGGAAGAGACGTGGAAGTTTTTTAAAACCGACCGATAACGCAGATAACAAAAACATGAATCAGATTCATGCTGTCACTTAAAGGGTGTACAATAAAAAAATCAGTTTATACTGAAAAATTAACCGTACGACATTTTGGGAGGATTTTAGATGTTTTATAACTTACAATTTCAAATTTCCTATGTATTTTCGAAAACAAAAGGATCTTACCACCGATTTTAGGATTTTCCCTAATTTTCCGAACATTTTCATACTTTTCAGGCCAAATTACAACAGTAAAATATTTTGTTTCCACAGAAGAAATTATTCCTGATTATCAGTTCGGATTTAGAGAAGAGAATTCCACAATCCAACAATCCAACAGTGTCATAGAATTATCAACAAAATTGCAGCAGTTTTTCTTGACATTCAGCAAGCTTTCGATAAAGTATGTCATGATCGACTTCTTTACAAGCTAAAAACAAATCTCCCTGACCAAGTATATCTCATATTAAAGTCATGCCTACAAGACAGGTACTTTCAAGTAAAACTCGATGACACTTTGACCTCTTACTTCCCTATAAAATTAGGAGTACCACAAGGCAGCGTTCTGTGGCCATACTTATATCTTATCTACACTGCAGACCTACCGGTAACAGATCATACCACAATTGCAAGATTCGCGGATGATACAGCAATTTTGACATCGAACACAAATCCACAACAGGCCTCCGAAAATCTACAAAACCGTTTAAACCTACTACAAAACAAGTGAATGCTGCTAAAACGTCACAAATTACATTCACCACTAGACACAACGTTTGTCTTTCTTTAAGTTTCTATAATAAACAACTCACGTATACCGCAGAAAGAAGTAGTAAAGTATCTCGGAAGTTGACGTGGAATACCCACATACTAACAAAAAAGAATCAATTAAACCTAAAAATCAGGCAAATGTACTGGCTGTTGGGAAGAAAGTCTCAGCTGTTACTAGAAAATAACATTCTTATCTATAAAGCCATGTTAAAACCAATTTGGACATACGGAGTTGAATTCTGGGGATGTAGCAAGCCCTCAAACACAAAGATACTACAGACAGTCAAGTCCAAAATTGTAGCTAATGCACCATGGTTGATATCAAACCATACCCTACACAATGACTTGAAGGTCCCAACGGTAACCGAAGTCATACAAATACACACCGCCAGATACAAAGTACGCAACATAGGACACAACAATGAACTCATCAACGCACCAATCCAAGAACCACTGGTAAGAAGAAGACTGAAAAGAAGTTGGCCAGAAAGCCTTACAATATAATTCCTTGGAGCACCGTCAGTGGACGGTTCCCACCTCAAGCTAAGTGTCATCATATTTACTTATTACCCTAATATAATTGAGTAGATTGTAAATAAGCAAAAAAAATTTATTCATTTTTGTTTAACTTCGTTCTTTTTGAATGTGGGTAATAATCTCCTGGCACCCATTTAAATTTTAGGAGTATTCTATTTTGCTTCACTCACGACCCTTCTTCACTGAAGTTAGCTGGCATCCAAAAGAGGATTCTATAAATCTCACGATAGGTTTTAAAATTCGGGAATTCCGTGGCATTTATTTTTGGCCTTTGAGATTTCATCTTGACATACATTTTAAGACTTGTTGGCAAGTTAAATCACGCGAAAGGATGGACCAATGTTATGCTGTTTAAAGCAAAATAAGCAAAAATTAACTTTTTGAGTAAATTTGTCGCACGATTCTAATTTTTGGATGTCCAATTAAGATGCCAGATGATTGAAAACGTATCTCAATATACAAAAAAAGGGAAAAAATGTACAAATTATAGTCCTAAAATTATAGAGGGTGATTCATAGAAAATGCGCTATTTAAAATATAGGACAACTACCAGTATTTATGAAATTTATATAAAATATCTGATCACCGAGCTTCGCTCTTAATATTCAAATCTAGATTTTTAAGCATCCCAATGAGTATATAATTTAAGTATATTTATAACATGACAAATTATTAATTAATTCGCGAAAATCACGGAGTGGGCGACATCTACTTAAACTACTGATAGGGAGATATTGAACTGTTCTATATATCTCTTAAGTAAAAACACCTTGAAATATAATATTATTGGTGTTTTTTGCCACATTTACAGCTAAAAATATTTTAACTCGATAGATAGTCCAAATATAACCATTATATACATTCGAAAACGCGTTGAATTGTAGTAACTAGTTATGCCAATTGAGAGTTTTTGATTAATTCTCTATTTTTATGACACATTAATAAGTGTCCTACAAGTTTGGCATCAACACCGTTCTCAAGGATACCATCTATGGTAAGAAGAGATGGTAGCACATCTAAAAATGTTATCTTATAGCAGATATAGCTATTGTACGAGTTTGGAATTTTATTTATTGGATTCGAAAAGCCTAACTGATGAAGCCGAAAGGCAGAAACCGATCTTAGGATGTCGAATCTAATAAATTAAAATTCCTTACTGGTTTACTCAATATGTTTATTGTTTATATTAGAATTTTTGAGACTTAGTTTGATCTTATATGTTATTATTAAATACTAAACATTATTAAGAATATTTAATTTGATCTTATTCATCATTTATAAAACCGTCAACACCATAGGCAGTGAGTCAACTCCGAAGTCCAGTAAAACCTAAAATCACTCAAAATTCGAGTAGATAGATACAAATAATCATCAATAAAAAGTTGATTGGCTTGAAAGTAGGTGGGAAAATTAAAAAAACTGTCTGTCTCAATTTTCAATTGGCTGCAGCTGTTGTTAACGTTTATCAACTGTTTGTCACAGAGGTTAGTTAAATGCATTAAAAGTTGCCTAGTTTCTGGGGATTTCACCCTTTTAGGGCAACATCTACTGACGCTTGATCTTCGCGAATTGTCACGGTGGGCAGGCCCCGTTTCCTGGACGGGCAACAGCAGCGTGTAGGGCACACGTCCCGTCAACAGAAGATCGCTCAGCTCACTCTATTTATCACTATATAAGAAAAACTCTATATCTTCAATTGATTTTATTATTTATTGATCTGCAGTGAAGGAAAATTATAGGTCTGATATTCATACTTGGGTAAAAACCTCCACAAAAACCTGCGACGAGAGTCTCGACGTGTGGCAGATATTGATATCATATTTTTTCAAAAATTTTCAGTTACAAAAATATTTCATTCGTACATTACCTTACAATTTGTTCTTGGAAAATACAAAGTCACAATCAACCTTAAAATGTACTATGAAAATAGATAATTTTAAATGTCTCTTTAAAGTTTCTTGTAAAATAAAAAATTGAAATCTATGTTAATAGTACACGTGTACAAGCATTCATTCTTTCTCTCTCTCTCTCTCTCTATGATAATGAAACCTTAAATATTAAAACTGTCCGCATAATAAAATAGTAGCCGTAAGGGGTAGTCTCACACTACCGGGGAAGGGAAGAACCTTTACCCGATGTGCATAAAGCATTTCCACCCGCCAAAAAAAAAGATTAGCTTTAGGTTAGGTTAGATCTTTGTAATAAATAAAGAAAAGTACGATACGTGTGACATTTTGACATTTGTTACATTCTGACAGGTGTCATATTTTGACATTTGTTCATTTTGAGATTTGTTCATTTTGACAATTGTTACATTCTGACACGTATTACATTTTAACAGTTGCCACGTTTTTACAGGTGTCACATTTTGACAAGTGTCCATTTTAACAGTGTTACTCAACGTTCCTATAAATATTTACCGAAACCCATGATTTCTGAAATTGAATTGGCAACGTTGTATTTTCAACTTTGAATTTATGAGATGGCTGTCATTTGACAAGCAAATTATTTATGTCCGTCAAATGAACCTTTCCTTTTTTATATAAAGTGGCAATTTTAAAATTGAATTCTTTCAGATTAAAACGCCAGAAATTAAATAAAGTAAAACCTTTTTACTACTATACTATACAGAAGAAAGGAGTGCAGTATTTAATTTGCAGAACGTAGTACAGGTTCAAGAGGTAGAAATTTTATTTTTACCTCATCCTTCAATGCTTATTTGTAGTTAAATTTAATATAGTTTTTGTCTAGATTTAATCTTGTTTTTACTGTAATAAACCTGTTCTTTTGACAGATAAGTCAGACTTTATTTATTCATAGCCGTATCGTATGTATTTTAATTGATTCAGAATTTTGTATTAATATATATTTCAAAATGGCTTCATTCTAAAAATATTATCAGTCCTCCTAAGTCCTTGAAGGCAGAATTATTAGTAATAGCAAGGCAACATAAAAACAAATTCAAAAAATATATTATAGATGAGATGGCCAGAGAAAAAGGAATTAAAATTATCAGATTGCCTCCGAACCACGCAGAGTTAAATTCCATTGAACTGATCTGGTCACAATTATTAAAAGGTTATGTTTCTCAAAACAATAAAACATTTAAATTTCCTGATGTGCGAAATTTGTTTTTGAAGGCAGTTTCAGATGTAAATAGAGAACATTGGGGAAAATGCATTGGTCATGTTAAAAATGGGGAAAATTCATTTAGGAAAGTGGATATATCAATGGATAATTTAATAGAACCGATAATAATAAACCTCAGAAAAGACAATTATAGTGATACCAGTAGTTTTAGTGAAGACAGTGACTTTTAAAGATAGTTCTTGAACTAACTTTTTTTTTGATCTTTGAGTTTAGGTAAGTACTGAAGCGTTACTTTTAATGCCAAGAGATTAAAAAAAGTTTAATCCCAACATATAATCCTCCTTGTTATTTATTGGTTAAATTTAATTCGTTCAACGTTAAAGTGTCAGATTCATAAAGTTTATTTTTATTTTTTGTAAATAATATAACTTCAAAATTTAATCTACGAAGTGCTTATATATATTTTATATGCTGTGACCTTATTTATATTATAGAAACTTTTTTGCAAAGTACGCCTATGGAATGTGACGTTATATCCCCACTTTTACTGTACTCATCTATCCTTTATATTACTATAGAAACAAGTTATTATATCTGCCGTTGCTAGGAAATAAAACTAAAAGCTTTACTTTTCTTGTAAATATTTCGGAAGATCGAATTTTCACAGACATGAGACCTACATTTTTTGCCGATTTAGATAGGAATTAGTCTACCCTGAAAGTTTCATTGAATTCTGACGAGTGGATTTCGAGATCCTCTGGACACACACACACACATACATACAAACCTTGCTCGTTTAATAGTATTTGATAAATAAAAAAAAAAGAATTCTGGCGTTGATTCTAGGAGTTTACTTAAGTTTTTCCCATTTTTTATTATTTGTACAACTTTGTTTTCGTCACTGAAATTTGTTTTTTCTTAATTTTATCAAATTTTCATTCAAAATGTCCCATTTTTTATCATTTATTTTCATTACAAACGAAGCATTCTTAGCTTTAAGTTTATTTTTGAGTTTTGTAAATAATTTCCTCTTTCTCTGCATATATCCCGATCACCGTCAGTAAAAGATCGCAATGCCTCTCCTTCTGTACGTCTTTATTACAATGGAGAGAAACCAGATTTATGGCAATTATTTTAATGGAGGAGAAGTCTCGACGAATCAATGGTTGATGTTAAAATACGTTTAAGGAGTTTCCCGTAAAGTCGAATCAAGGTTAAATGCCCTTAATTGGAATGGAAGTGATGTAGGGATGGGTTTAAAGCAATTAAACTCCTTTATCTATTCAAACTAACTCCACAATGTACTACTAAATATCGAATATAAAGTTTTGTTTGAATTAATGGGAAAACTTAATTAAATCTTAAATGAAGCTTATTAAGAACAAGGTCGCTTAGTTGTGAATTAAATAGATAAGAGTGGCTTTAGAGTAAAAAAACACCCATCGATCTAGGACGCGAAAATTGATTGTCGTTTTTCTGGAATAACTTAAAGAGAGCATACACTTTTTGTTTTCGGGGTTTATGTTTATAGAAAAAATATGTGATAAATATTGTGGCAAGAGTTTCATATATCATAAAATACCGATAACAACGGAGACTTATATAAGAAATATGCCCTTACGACTCCATATATCACTTGTTTTTATTAGTCTATTAAATAAGAAAATGTGGCGGGTTTGATAAAATTCATCGCTGGAAAGGGAGCACAAAAAGGTATTTACCTACTGAAGTATAATAAGTGTGAGTTGCATTTTTAAAATAACCACTTCGTTTCGAATTGACTCATATACGTTTAATTCATTTCTGTAGTTCTGTGGTTTCCTTGTAATACAATTTCTCTTCTAATGGAAATAAAACCACTTATTTTAAAGAAAAAGGGGGCTTTAATTGACGACTTTTATATAAACTAAAAATTCATTTACCAAGCCAAATATATCTCATTCTTAAATCTTACCTCCAAGAACGATTTTTCCGAGTAAAAGTAAACTCCTCAACCTCAGATGACTGTTCTATTAAATCAGGTATCCCACAAGGCAGCGTCATTGGTCCCTTCATATCATAGGCGGATCCAGGGGGAGGGCTGTGGGGGCTGCAGCCCCCCCTTTAGGTTACGTTTTTTAATATATTCCATAGCATTCCGACCCTCAACTCCAACTGATGTGGAAGACAGCCCCCCCTTGACAATTCGCTGGATCCGCCCATGCTTCACATACATCCTTTTTACTGCCGACATTCCTATCAATAATGATATCCTAACGGCTACTTTTGCTAACGACATGACGCTCCTAACATCAGATGCAGATCCTGATACAGCTTCCAGAAAACTACATCAGTTACAGCTGTTACAAACTTGGCTTGAATGTTTGAAAATCACAGTAAATGCCGACAAATCCACACAAGTTACATTTACTACAAGGCGTCAGCTATGTCCTCAAGTCTATATTAATAATACACCAATTCCACAAAAAACTGAAGTTAAATACCTCGGACCACATTTAGACCAGAAATTAACCTGGAAAAGCCATATTAAAGCCAAAAGAACTCGGCTAAATATAAAAGTCAGGCAAATGCACTGGTTGCTTGGTAGAAAATCACAGCTATCATTATGTAACAAAATATTAATCTACAAGATAATCTTAAAGCCCATATGGACATACGGGATCGAGCTTTGGGGCTGCAGTAAACCTTCTAACTCCAATATTCTCCAGAACTTCCAGTCTAAAACTATCCAAATGGTAGCAGATGCTCCATGGTATGTTTCAAACCTATTTGACAATACCTCGTTTAACACATATTGAGTGATTTGAATTAAAATTTAGATATCTATTTGTATGTGTTTCTTTTCTAAAAACTGATGTTTAAATACAATTGCTATTATTGTGTATTAGTACACCAAGAAACAGTAATTTTTTATTATTTCAATTGTTTTAATAGTAGGTTCCGAATTATTAATATTATGTAAAAATGTATCAATATTTTCCCTATCGTGATGCCAAATTGCAAAGATATCATCTACATATCTAATCCAGACAGAAGGTCTTAAATTTTGTTTATTTACAATTTCCATTTCAAAATCCTCCATGAAAATATCACAAACTGTTGGTGATAATGGTGAACCCATTGCCATACCAAAATGTTGCTGATAAAAATCACTATTTGATTGAAAATATGTAGTTTTAATACATAATTCCAACAATTCTAGAATTGCTGAGGCGCTTAATTTAGTTCTATTTATTAATATATCATCACTTGTCAACTTTTTTCTCACAAGATTAAGAGTTTTATTGACAGGAACATTTAGAAATAAACTAACTACATCAAAACTAACCATTATATCAGAATTTGTAATTTTTGATAATTTTTCTAAAAAATGTTTTGAATTTTGACAAGGTGAATTTATAGAACTTATTATTGGTCTTAATGGTATTTGTAAACCATAAAAATGTGGAGGTTTACTATAAAGAGAAGTAAGAGATCTTCGTTCTTTATCACTTGGGAATTTTTTTTTTATAAATTTTGTTTTCAATACTAGTAGTTGGATCTTTATTTAATTTTCTCAATAATGTCGTTAATTTTGTTATCATTTTCTTTAAAATACGTGGTTTTATTTCCATTAGAAGAGAAATTCTAAATGTTCTTCTTTTTGGATATTAAAACCACTTTTTTAGATTAAAAAAGTTTTTTTAATTTGTGTGTTCATGTTTTCAACATCATACATGAAAACTAATCCTTGACAGTATCACATTTAAGTCGAGACTTTGAAACAAAACATTTTATGTCGGAGCGTATTCTGACTATCAATCATTTAAATCCCTCATCGTTGTCTTTGAAATCTCTTTCAAAAGGAATTCAAAGTATCTCAACAAAAACCTCAATTTAATTACCAACTGACAAAGATTCTTCTTCACTCCAGCTGATCCTCCTCATTATCACGCTCAGCTTATTCTCCATTCAAGTGTCTATGTTTCACTTTTGCCTATATCATTAAGAAATGTTAAGTTTAATTTGCCACTTAAAGTTAAAACGTGACGGGGTAATGCGCAGAAATAATGTAACGAGTATTTAACAATTATTTGTGTCGTTAGCTCAGAAACTTGTGGAGTGATTGCTACAGGGAGAACTCGCTAAATTTACAAATATAAGAGAAATACAGTCAAACTGGCAATAGTGCAAATGGTAAGTTAGGAAAGGGCATGTCGATAAACCCCCACATCTCATTTTTGATAATAGATTTTCGAGTAAATTAGGCGGTTACAAACTTTTCTTTCACTGTATAAAAGTAAACTATTTACAATACAGGAGTACTACAGATTTTCTCAAAAGAATCCTTTCCAAGGTACGAATATTTCTAAATAAAGAGAGAGGCTTTGTCTCCAAATTATTCTGACAGCTGAGTTTTAATATCTATTTTTGGTAACTTTCTAGCGTCAACGTAGCAAACTTATTCATGACCACTTGAAATGGCGTTTAGGTAAATCAATTGTACTATAAAATTTCAATGTTTTAGACCATCACTGAAAATTCTTAACGCTCATCTATTCATATCGTAACAAAATACCCAAACAAATCAATCACTTTTGTTCTGTTATTGCTCTATTCACACTATTACTCTATTCTCCCTACTCATAATATAAATTTTCAGAATCGTTCGAACGACTGCAAACCAGCTGGTCAAACTGTTGAAAATTAATCTCTGCCATTAAACTGGTGTTGTGTGGTTTTTCTGGGTTTTCCCACAACTGTAAAGCAAATGCGCCATCAAGCATCCGTAAGTCGCCCCAGAGCGCCACGGAAAATAATAATAATAATAATAGCCGTCCCTCCCCCGCACAAGCTGCAGAGCTTCTGGGGTTCACTCGTAAGGGAGTGATTTGCAAGGCTTATATTATTATTATTATTATTATTATTATTATTATTATTATTATTATTATTATTATTATTATTATTATTATTATTATTATTATTATTATTATTATTATTATTATTATTATTATTATTATTATTATTATTATTATTATTATTATTATTATTATTATTATTATTATTATTATTATTAAATCTTTGGGCATTTCATTTATTTACATGCTTGAATACTTCATCATAAGATACTGGTTCTGAATTCCGAGAGTGTTATCCTTTTTCACAGCCAACAAATAAAATGTCTTCCTGTTTTGTAAGCTTGACACAGGTTTGTTCCTAAAAGTATAATATTTGTTAAAAAACAAATATTTTTCGCATAGTAATTAATGAGATTAACTTTTTACAGGTTTTGTTAATTGATTTGCTCCTTGTTAGACTTCCAGCTATAGGCCATATGATTTTTTAGAACAATAAACGATTCTCCATTCTATTCTTGGTCCTTTTAACTGTCAACTGGTATTATAGAATCAATAAATGCGCAGATATTTCCTCAAACAATGAACAGATTTCGAGGAAAATGTAAAGTTATAAATAAAAGTGGATATATTTTGTCGATATACAGTGTTTGCCATTCTTGTTAACATCTTGCCCATAGAGTAATGTTTATTTACCAAGGAAAGGTTTACAAATTTCTGATCTGATTGTATTATGTCGCGAAAGATAAAAATACGAGTGTAATTTTTATTATTTTTGGAATTTTTCCCTGGGAACCCCTGATTCGTTTTGTTATTTTTTAGATTAACAAAAAAATCAATTAACTAGCCAACAACCTTAATAATTTTTCATTTAAAGCCTAATGGATTTAAAAATATTCAAATTGACCTAATCAAAGACTACGAATATGTATTTCTCATTTGCAAAATGAAAGCATATAAACAGTTTATGTTATTAATTACTATTGTTGAAAGTAAACATTACATTTGAACAGTTATTCAATGAATTACTTGATGGAATAAAATAGTAGAACTGATGGGTTGTCGGTGTATGTATGTTTCTTTATAATCGTAGAAAAATGAACAATCTCACAACATAAATCACATCAGTTATTTTTCCAATACACTTATTCTTCAAAATCGAACAAATGCAAAAAAAAAATTAAGATTAACGATTTCCTGTAAAAGTTTTCCAGTGAATGAGCATGCGAGTGACTACATTTTTTTTTTGTATTCACGTAGTCCATATTTTCTTTCATTTAACGATGAGATGGAGCGGAAAACGCACTTATATTCATACGAGAACAAGGAACACCGGGAAATGGCAAATGCGGTTAATGGTGATATATGATTTTATTTATTGAAATGGGAAAATTCGGGAATATATAAATTTTGACTTCTTAATATCAAAGTGAATGAAATACGTCTTATGTCAAAAAGAAGAAATAAAATAACAAAAATATGAATTACACTTAAAAAAAAGAGGAAAAATTTGGCTCCTTTGATACTGAATAGTAAATTATTTACATACTAGGGAAAAAATGTAAGTCTGTATTATATTGGACTGATAAACCTATCTATACCTATATTGTATTTTAAATAGTTTTAATTTTTTTTACTTTCCCTTTGCCTTAGTAAAAAAAAATAGTCTTAAAATTCTTCATACTTATATCTAAATAATTTTATACTGCTAGAAAGAAAGGAAAATTAATAATGACCCATGCAAAATCAATGGCTATTTTACGAGGTAACATAAAATCTGTCAAGTTGGCTGTGACTGCAGCGCTTTGGCGGAATGACATTTCACATTATTCGCCATATTAGAATTTAGAGTAGCAAAGAAAACATCATAAAATGAATGGAAAATCGTATCAATTATTATTATACTAAAATGTATTGCTTCTTCGTTTTTGTTTTTTGATTAAACTGTGGTTACCTTTTTTGAAATGTCAAATGTAAACATCTAACAATTTTTATTTAGCATTATCAATTATTATTATACTAAAATGTATTGCAAATCTATGTTAATACCCAAATTTCAAAATGTATTTGTAAAATATAAACATTTAACAACTTTTATTATACTACAATGTATTGAAAATCTATGTTAAAACCCAAATTTCAAAATGAATTTGTAAACTAACCTGCTTTTATTAGTTTATTTCAAATCGCCTTAACATTTTTACATACCTCACTTCAACACTAAACTTTTTGTTCAATAAATATCAGTTTTTGAATACCTAAACACTTAAAATTAATTAAATTAAGAAAGACTTCATTTCAGACTATAAACTTATAAACATGGCACAAATCCAGTCTTCTTCTTCGCTTTTTTTTTACGGCGCCGTTCCGCAGGGTTGCCAATCAAAAAATCACGTATGCCTTGGTGGCCCTGTATGTAAAACTATAACAGCTCAATATTTTTTGATGTTTCAATTTAATTTGATAAAGAAAATAATGAACATTTGTGTGTAAAGAGTCTTTTGCATAAATGACTATATTCTCTGTTTTTAATATAAAATGATTCAAAAAATAATCCTTTCAAATTTTAGGTTTCCATTCTCAAACGCCTTTTTTTCAGGCAAAACCACTCAAACAAACTGATTTTATCAATCAGTTTGTTTTCGTGGTTTTTCCAAATAAAGCCGTTTTCGTGAAAACCAAAAATTTCATCGATAAAATTTGGAGGACTCAAGGTATTACCTTTGATAAAATCGCTTCTTCGTAATTGTTTTTTGGTTAAACTGTGTTTACCTTTTTTGAAATGTCAAATATAAACATTTAACAACTTTTATTTAGCATTACCAATTATTATTATAACTAAAATGTATTGCAAATCTATGTTAATATACAAATTTCAAAATTTATTTGTAAACTAACCTGTTTATTCGTTTATTCAAACACACAACATCAGTTTTTGAATACCCAAATACTTAAAAATCCATAAATCTCTTTAAAACTGACAAATGTCAAACTCTATATCCGAATTAAGCCAAACGCAATCAGGTATGCCTTGGTGGCACTGTATTTAAAACTATATCAGCTCAATATTTTTTGATGTTTCAATTTAATTTGATAAAGAAAATATTGAACTTTTGTCTGTAAAGTGTCTTTTGCATAAATGACTACATTCTCTGTTTTTAATACAAAATGATTCAAAAAATAATCCTTCCAAATACCACATGTCCTCTCACATTTTATAGATTAAATTTGGAGAACTCGTGGTATTTTTGGTAAATTTTTGTATCTTCATTATAAGAACAATATGTTGATATGTTGAAGATTGGATTTTCGAACTTCTTTAATCCAAATATTATTCTTCTAGAAAGTTCGCGTTTATTGTTGACACTTATCAATTCAATTTTCTTGTTGATTTTTCATGCTTTTTACCATTTTTTACGTCACATTTTTTTTAATATTTCCAATTTATTAATATTAATATTAAATATTCAATATTCCGTTTTACAAAGAAAAACAAAATGTTAGAAAAATGTTTCTCGATACATCTAATCGATTTCTTATATTTTATTCATATGATATGCTTCTTACATGAATATGTTTACAAAATTTCTAGAATATTCCACAACCTTAGAAAATGGCGTAAAGACAAATGGAAAATTATATTTTCTACAAAAGTACAAGTTTTATATGCGCCATGAATGAAGAAACATATATGCATAATTATTCATTTCCTACAGATTTCATAGACAACTAGACTGTCAGTAATTATCTGGTGATTAAATTTTTTACTTAACATAGCAATTTTATAAGGCTTTCTTGAAATCTGTTCCAAGCCAGTGCTCCAAAGACGCGGTATTTAATTTTGGATGGAGGTCAAATAAAGGGTGCTATGCCGCCTTTGAATTGCTGAACGTGTGGCCTGGAATTTAATGAGTATGTAAAATTGTTCTGTGCAAATAGGGGTATTTAAATATATAAGATGGTTCTACATACACTCTAAATGTGTGAATTAGAGTCAATAAAACCAGCAGGTTTTGAATAATTATATTGTAGATTATTTTTTAATTTTAACTTCGCACGAAAAGGTCATTAAAAAATTATTCTACTAGATATAGTCGATCCCAATACTTTATATGCAAAGGAAAATGCCAAAATTAAAAAAAAATAAAACCGTTGTAGTCAAGTCGCCTTCAAAGAGTCTGGCAGTACCTAATCTCTCTGACCTGGGTTGGATGCCGCCTATGGAGAAGCTGATTAAGTTAAAAATGTATGCTTTAGGAAGCGTGCTCAAAGTACATATTTATCCTGTGGTAAAACGTGGAATTGATCCGCATTTAAATCTGTTTGTCAGAGGTTGTGATCTGCCTTTCATTATTCCACATAGCATAAACAAAAGTGATTGCACATGGATCTGAGATATTGGAAAATAAATCATTTTTAGTTGTGGTATAATCATTTTAAAATAACGCCAATTGTGAGGTTAAAACTGTGAGAATTCAAGAAATTATACATTGAAATAAACAAAATTACAAGCCGTAATTTTTTGCAGTGTACACTTAATCTTGATTTCATTCCAGAGAATCGCTAATATGCTAATGAAGCAGGATTTCGGTTGATTAGGGAAATATCTAGTTTACTTTCTAAGATTTCCTTGTTTACCCCAGTAAAGCGGGGGACTAGAGGATGCCTACTTCTGGATTTATCACAGCGGGAGTATTCAAAGTAAACGGTTTAATGACGTAGAATGAATTAAATGAAATCAAATTTACTAGGGTGTATGGAAACAAATATGTAAAGGTGTTTTTGGAGCTTTATATATAATATAGTAATAACAATAACATCATTCTACTTTAGGACAGTAAAATAAATAAAATTCTTCTAAGTAGGACAAATATTAGAACTGCAAAAAAAACTGAAAAAAATAGTAGAAATAATACTACAAAATAAAGAAATTACACTACAAGTTTCATAGTCAAATAATTTGTAAAAAGCCTTCCGATATGAGTTTAGAAGCAAATCATATTATCCAAAAATGCCAGTTGCCCGCTCCACTTTCCCTCTCCTCCCCCCCTTGCTCCCTTCGAAGCGTCCGTCGCCGTTGCTTTTTCATTTTACGGAAAAACGGTTACAGATAGGAGCAAATGTTCAAATAGGAAGTTAATCTACATTATTTGGCGTATGGATTTTTTACAATACGATAAAAGGAAAACATATTTAATTGGCATATGCGAAGGGTCTGTCCAATATGCCTCGTCAATTGGTGTTGAGAAGCGCCGTTGTAATTCTCCATATTATCTGTATTTTCCGTATCCTAAAATCCTGTATCGTATTGCTAGCCAAGAAAGCGTGATAGCTAGTTTGGCATCCAGTAGTGATAGATCTTTAGCGTTACCCAGGGTGCACCACGAAGAGGCGATCTATCATTGCATCCCTTAATCTACATTAAATTTCCTAAAAAAATGTGCTAAATTTATATCGATACAATAAGTAGCTTTTGAAATACAGCCTTAGACATTGCATTAAAAAGTGAAAAAAATCAGCACCAATTGGTAGCCATCTTGAATATATGTGGCATATTCGTATTCGGTAGGGTCAATATAGGGAGAAATGACCTTTTACTTAAAAGTCATTTTTAGATTCAGCGTAAGAAAACAGTTCCAGTATCTTCAAGAGAAAACCTACGCTCATATGACAATTGTATCTAAAAAATGTCTCAAAAATCTCCCAGTGAAATATCCGCATTCAATTAGTAAACATCCTGTATAATACCCAATTAAAAATAATAAAATAAAGTCAGAATTAATTAAACCGAATATTCGAGCTTGCAAATATATTTTAAACATTTATCGAAACATCAAATTATGTTAATAATAAAATAATTACATCCAATACAATTTTATTCTTTTATAGTCAGCTAAATTTCATTAAACCAAATATTCGAGCTTATCACTCTAATCTAAATTTTAAATTATATAATTTGATATCGAAATCACGGACAAATATATAACCAGCATGATTTATGCGGTAATGTTATACAGGGTGATTTATTTATCTGAATTACATTTTAATATAAATATAATTTTATTTTGTATGCTTAAAGTTTATGTAAGATTTATTTATTTAATCATTCAATATAAAAGTTATATATCACTATCTACTAAGGTTACAAAGTTTGTTTTATTCTATTATAATCTTTATTAAAATTCTCTTTTCCTTCTAATTTTTTAACCTGTCTACTTTTTTAGTTGTTTTTGCTTCTTGGACTCTATTTTCAAAAAAGCTTTTGGTTATTCTTTAGTCAGACATTCGACAAATATTTTCCTCTTTTGTACAATCTCTTAATTATGTTTTTATGTAATTTTGTTAATGTCCACGATTCACAGCTGTACAGGGTGGCCAAATAAGAATGCGAGGTACTGTATCTTGGAAACCATCCATCGTAGAGGCTTGCGGAAAAAAAAGTCATTACTAAAACGATCAAGAGGAAAACCTGGAAAATATTTTCAAGTTTCTGAAATGACCGCTAGGGGGCGTAACTGCGATCTTGAAGCTAAGAAAGTGATGTTTCTGCGAATTCCGCTATATTAACCTACCAAAAAATACCTGATCTTTAAAGTAGAGGATAATCTGAACCTTTTTTGTTTAACAATTTTTGCTATATCTCTAAAAATAAAGTGGTGGGGGGTATTCAAAGATTTCAGTAAAAAACACCCTGTATATTTGAAACGGCCGAGCCGATTTTAACAAACTTGGGCTAGTTGAAAAGAGCTATTCTTGGGCTACAAATGCTATAATATTTCAAGTTTTGTTAGTTTCAGATGTCGCCGCTAGAGGGCTTTTTTCGATATCTCGTCAGAAATGGTTAATTTTCTCAAAAAAATTAAACGCATTGGTATGATTTCTTTTTCATGAAAAAGTAGCTAAATGATGCCTAAACAAGCTCCCGAAAACCGCATCTCGATATCTTGTTCCTAACCTAAAATTATATAGGGAAATCCCTTAAATTTTTATTTTTAAACTAATTAATTCCTTTTATTATGTAAGTTGTGGCCCTAAAAAGGACCGATTTAAAAAAGAAAAGTTTTTAGTGCCCCCGTAAATGCTCTAAATGCTGATCATCACGCTCTATGCATTGCTGAAGCCTCTCATGGGTAGACAAACCTGCACCTTCAATTTCGGCTCTCGGTATGTTACGTAATGCATTAACGAATCCGGTTTTTCATATGTATCTGGTCGTAGGTTGAGTCTGAAAATCAAAACAACTTAAGTCTGGTGATCGCACAGGCCATGAAAACAGACTTCCTCTTCCAATCTACCACTGTTGGAATACTGCTATTATTGTGCGAGAGCATATAAAATTTTCTTTGGCCTAAATTTTAGGTTAGGAACAAGATACCGAGATGCGGTTTTCGCGACTTGTTTAGGCATCATTTAGCTACTTTTTCATGAAAAAGAAATCATACCAATGCATTTAATTTTTTTGAGAAAATTAACCATTTCTGTCGAAATGTCGAAAAAAGCCCTCTAGCGGCGACATCTGAAACTAACAAAACTTCAAATATTATAGCATTTTTAGCCCAAGAATAGCTCTTTTCAACTAGCCCAAGCTTGTTAAAATCGGCTCAGCCGTTACGAATATACAGGGTATTTTTTACTGAAACCTTTAAATACCCCCCACCACTTTATTTTTAGAGATGCAGCAAAAATTGTCAAACAAAAAAGATTCAGATTATTCTCTACTTTAAAGGTCATGTATTTTTTGTTAGGTTAATATAGCGGAATTCACAGAAACATCACTTTCTTAGATTCAAGATTGCAGTTACGCCCCCTAGCGGCCATTTTAGAAACTTGAAAATATTTTCCAGGTTTTTCTCTTGGCCGTTTTAGTTGTAACTTTTTTTCTGCAAGCCTCTACGATGGATAGTTTCCCAGATACAGTAGCTCGCATTCTTATTTGGCCACCCTGTACAAAACATTAGTCTGCTTTGCCTTTGTGTTTTTTAGAGCCTCATGTTTACAAAAATAGTTTAAAATTCTCTTCTTTTACTTTAAATCAATATAGGTTGACCCTGTAGTGAACGCCCAACTGAGTTTTTGTGATAATGCAATATAAAACATGTTATTTATCAACAAGCTACAAAATGATAATTTTATGTTAATTCGCTATATGTAACTGTTTATTTTTCATTTAAATACCAACGTATTTGAGTGATTATCGAATATACTAACTCACAAATCAAATTTTTCGGTAGTTATCACATTCATCTAAAAGTTTTTATTCATTTAATGAATACTGCAAAATCAAAATCTAAAATTAGACTCGTACAGAATTGTCCAGACCAGACTGGTCAATATTTAAATTCAGCAAATCTCTCACAGTTGATTTACACGAAAAAATGTTAATTAATACATGTTTGCCTTATTATGGTTTGAATATGTATGATTCCAAAAACAATCGCTTTAAATCAATTTGGATATGTTTGATTAGAAACATTTGCGCATGTTGTCGCAACACGTACAGGGTATGTAAGCAGATTTTTATTGAATTATATTATCAATACTGATTAATTAATTTATTGATTTGCGGAAATTAGTATTGCGATTGTCGAAAACCATCTAACATAAATAATTTGGTTTATCAATTAACGAGTGCATTAAATTTTTACAGAACTCTTAAATTTGTAATTTAAAATATATACAAACTGGTGTATACCGGGTGACACAGAAACCATGTAACAGGCTACAGTATGTGTTTCTCAAGATAAAATATTAAAATTTTAGGGCATTAAATGGGACCTTAGTGGCCTCATTTTAATCAGTTTGTTTCACTTTTACTACTTCCGGTTTTACCGGAAGTGATACCAACTTTTGAATTTTAAACGGGACACCCTGTAGATTATTACATTTTTGGAATCTACATGACAACCCGATTTTATCGATGTATCATACTTGGTATCTCAAGTGAATAGTTAAGGCTCAAATAACATACCAAATAAATAAACAACGGGAAAAAACGGCACTAACTTAAATATTACATTAAATTATTTAATGTAATTCAAAAAATATATAGATTTCATACAACATAACTGAATTGTACGATTTTTTATTTTTTTAATTTAACCCTGTTTTCATACCTTATTTAAATTGCAACCCTTGTTTTTTTATCTTTCTAAAACAATAAACGCATTCTATTCTAATTAACTGCATAATTTTAAATTACATTTTTTGTACATTTCTTAGTTAATGTTCTCAAATGAGAAAACTGTCATCAAGGGCGGATTTACGGGGGGGTACAGGGGGAAAGTGAGGGAAAAAAGAAAATAAACTTGCGCAATCGATAAATTATTATTTGTTAATGAATTAATGTTAAATACAATTTTTCATGAGAATAAACCCATCCCGAGTTATAGGGCGTAAAAATTACGATTTTCACCATAAAAATCGTACATTTCTAGTTTTTTAAATATAACCGAAAATCTGATATTATTACGTAAAAATTTATATGAACTAATTTTATGGCCTTGAGCTAAATTAAAATATTTTTTTTTATTTTTCTACGATTAATACGAAGGAAAAATGGGTGTTTTAAGAAACTGGATCGTTCTAGCGCAGGGGCTCTCAAACTGTGGTACATGTACCACTGGTGGTACATTACAATGTTTTAGTGGTACAATTTAACATTTATCATTTTGTTTTCAGAAACATATATATATTTTTCTTCAAGTTTTTGACTTTAACGGCTCTAGCTTTAATATTGAAATGACGACTTTTCCAAAAACTTCGAACAATTTCGCGACACATTGATTTTTAACGGCGAAATGCTTTTATGGTGGTACATATATTTTTGTTTCATATTTATGTGGTACAAAATTTGAAAAGTTTGAGAACCGCTGTTCTAGCGTAAATATCTGAAAAAATATGACTTCCACAAAAAAATGTTTATAACATCTTAATGAGAGAACAACATTGGGAACATTTTAAGACCATCCAGAACCGTTTAACATAAGCAGAAAAAAAGTTATGGACAAAATAAATTTTTTTCAATTTTTTTACGCTATTTTTTTATCGCTATCTAGACTGTGGTATTTGACAAAAAAATCATTTTGCAGAAAGTCGTAACATATGTTTTTACAATTTTTACAATTAGTAATTTTTAGCCCTATGGATAATTATTTTTTAAGTTTTGGTCTGTTAAAGTTGAGCTAAATTTTTGTTTTTTATGACATTTTCAATTTTTGGTCAATACCGTGAAAAGTATTGATTTTTGAAAAAAAAATTAAAGAGACAAGGCTTTGAGCAAATGTTCTTCCGAATAATTACCATTTTTTTATCTTTGCGTTTATAACCGTCAATGTCATTTTTTCGGGTCAAATATTGAAAAAACGGTCATTCCAATGAAAAAGTTTGTCATAACATGATATTTCGGCGATATCCTAAGCTTTAAAATGGATTATTCTACATTATTTAATATTATCAGCCAAAAAAGTTACGGGCAAAAAATACATTTTTTTTAGAAATGTACGAACATTGTGGTGAATATCGTATTTTTCTGCGCACTTTAACTCGGGAGGGAACATTAATTCATTAAAAAAGGTAATTTATCAATTACGATTTTTTTTTCTTTTTTTTCACACCCCCACCTGCCACCACTCAAAACGCAACTAACGAAAGTTTTCTACTTCTGGACACATTTACTAGCAATTTGCAAAAAAATTTAAGTCGATCTGATCAGTTACTAGTTTCTGCTCGATATTACAAAAAAATTTACTAGCTTTCTTGGACTACTTGGTAAGTTTTAGCCCCCCCCCCCCCCCCATAAAAAAAGCTAAATCCGCCCTTGACTTTCATACTTTAAAGCATTACATTAAATAATTTTTTAATATTATCAAGGCGGCGGTGACTATGACATTATTTTGACTTATTTAGGTGACGGTGAATTTGACAGTTAGCTATCATGGAGATGGTGATTTAAACTGCAAAATAAAGTAAATGATCTAAAATCGTTTTTGCTAAAAATGTATTCTCGTAATGAACAAACAGACATGTTACTAATATTTGGTGAATGTCGAAAAAATTCAAGGGCTGCTGCTGAGTTGTATAGAAATAAATTTCCCAACAGGAATCATCCAAGCAACAATTATTTCTGGAGACTTGAAACTCAGTTAAGAAGGGAACCGATTGCTGAAAATGACGAATCTATAATAAGTGAAGAAGTTGAGACAAATGTACCTACTTGCATATGTAAATTATGACCCAACATCTTCCTTGAGAGAAATAGAAAGACAGTTTGATGTAAGCAGGGAATCTGTTAGAAGAATTTTTGGTCTGGTTCAAACTTATTTACATTTTCGATTTGGAAATAGATGGATCGGAAATAACGGTCCTATCAGATGGCCAGCAAGATCACCTGATCTTACGCCAATGGACTTTTTTATTTGGAGACATTTAAAAAATATTGTTTATAAAAGAACATACACTACAAGAGAACAATTGGTAAAACCGAAAGTAGAAAAAGTGAAACAAATTGATTAAAATGAGGCCACTAAGGTCCCATTTAATACCCTAAAATTTTATCATTTTGTCTCGAGAAACACAGATACTGTAGCCTGTTACATGGTTGCTGTGACACTCTGTATATTTATTAGTGCTTTGAATGTGGTATAGACATTCAGATACCTAGTTATAGACCAGGAGACAATTACGATTTTCGGTACTTATTTGCCCAATAAGCAAACATGGATAGAATTGTAGGATTAGTAATTCTTCACACCCTGTACAGTAAAAAGGGTAGCCATAAGATAAAAGAAAAATTTTAGATTAAAACAGGTATACCAATATATTTTTTTTAAATAAAATGATTCGAAACTTAAAATCTACAACAACCAACATATTAGAAAACTTTATTTTAAAATTAAATAATGAATAATGCTATTTAAAATAATAATCAAAAATAAACTTGTGATCTATTCAAATTATCGGAAAAGATCGTAAATTTCCATAATACTATTGGTGGAAATTTGTGACTGATTAATAAAAAAAAGATTTAAATTAAAGTAAGAATTAATTACAATGTCTCACACCCATAAAAAGAGGCAAGTGGCGAAAAATGCGTCAGAACATACGAAAACAGTAATAAAAATAGTTCTACTAGTAAGATGTATACTGAAGTTAAGTAAAAAAATAGTCTAGCTAATCTTTGAATATGGATAATATATCTGGCAGTTTAAAATACAATCTGGCTAATTTGGCACACTCGTTGGACTCGTCTAATGATCGTCAGGGGCTCTAAATTCGGCATGATAGATTATACAAATGATTAGTGGCATGCGTACATGTTCTTATGAGTCTGGCAGAGCCTTCGTGATACCAGACATGTATTTTCTATAAAATTATAGTATTAATCTATCATGTGACAAATTTTCAACCCCGGGAAAATAAGTACGATAAAAATTCACTGGCTCCTGGGCTATTACATCAATTTTTCACTTCACAAATCTTTTTACCTTCTTCGCATGAGAAAACTTTTATTCATTTTGTATAAACTTGTAGTTATTTTATTACTTTAAGACTACATGTTATAGAACTTTATTTAAATATTAATTTTTATACTTAAATAATGACCAGTCGCTGAAATATGAGTTTGCCATGACCCAAGCACAAATTCTTAGATTTAACTCATCATAACAATTCAGTTTTGATCAAATCGTAGTAGAAACTCCCAGAAACTATTTAGTGCAGAATCTTAAGCATCCATTTTAACAGAAAGTCCACTGTTGCATTGAAGTTTGTTTCAGCAAGTTGATTATATTTCTATTTTGAGAATTACCCCAAAGTTCTGACTAATACTAGAAGGAGTATGTACAACGGGATAATGAAATTTTGGTCTGTGTACCTAAAACTGAGTTATAATTATTTTATGATATTGTTATTACTGCTTAAATGTTCTTAGTTCGAGAACAGTTCCAGTTTGGGTTGGCAGCGTAATGCAAGATTTACAAGAACTGCGATATGAATTTAGGATAGGTCGTGGAGAATGTGAATTGTCAGTCTGGAACCACACTAAAAAACAACTTAATTCGAATCACAGCCCAAGAAAAAAATTTGGGTGGAAGAAAATTTAGTCGACTATTTCCCTCGTCTTAATTTGAAAAAACTGTATGACAGCTCCTGTCAGCAGTTTTTTCGAGTTTACTCGCTTCAAAACTTAACAGCTGTTGTCACCAAAAATTACAATACCTTTGATAACAGGTAATTATGGTCTCTTAGGACACCAGAAAACAGTTTTTCTGATTTTATTGTCAATACATTTTGTAATATTGTTTTTATACAGTGCTAGTCAGCTTATGTAGTGAAAATGAATCGCTTTGGAAGTGCAGGGCCGACCAGAGGGGGGGCAGGGGGGGCAAAAGAGCCTCAATGAATGAAATTAATGTAGTTTTAGGCGCACCCACTTTCAGTATATTTTTCAGTTAATCAATTCGATTGGAAAATATATTGCAAATCTCATCAAAAAAGTTCTTAAAAATTACGACATTTCCTTGGATGATTGTAGAGGCCAGGGATTCGACAATGGTGGCAATATGAGTGGCAAGTATAAGGGTGTGCAGGCTATTATTTTAAAATCGAACCCTCTGGCTATCTACTCACCCTGTGGATGCCATAATTTGAACCTTTGTGGAGTATGTGCTGCTGAGTGTTGCACTGAAGCACAGATTTTCTTTGGAATTGTTCAGAATCTGTACAATTTGTTCAGTTGTAGCCTAAAAGATGGGAGATTTTAAAAGAAATAGTAGGATCTTCACTACATTCATTACCAGACACGAGGTAAAGTGCTCGAGTTGAATGTGTCAGACCAATAGCGGCACACATAGGCAAGATTAGAGAAGCCGTTTCATCTTTGTTAAATCTTAACGTAACAGTGTAAACAGGATCAACAATCAATGGAGTATTAGAGTATCTAACCACTTTAAGTGTGTCGTTATGGCATCGATTTGGGTAAAGGTTTTAATACCTATAAATTACAGAAGTCAACTGCTCCAAACTCTACTTTGGACGTTAAAGTTGATAATATTGAAGAATTAAGTGCATTAAGAAATAACTTATACAAAATATTGTCTGAATCTAAACTTTTTGCGTGTGCATATGGCATTGACCCATATTTTCCCACTTCTCGTGTAAGAAAAAGGAAAAGATTTCACGATGAAACATCAACAGCAGATCAGATGTTCAATATGTCCCTTGAAGAACGTTTTAGAATTGAGGTGTTCTACACAATAATTTATGTTTTGGTTTCTAACTAAAGATCAAGATTTACAGCTCTAAGAGAAATTCAAATTAAATTTTCATTTTTATGGAAGTATCATGAAATGGATGAGAGCAGTATCACAGAGAACTGTGTAAGATTTGCTGAAGAGTAAAATCAGATGTAAGCCATGATTTAGTCGAGGAAATGAAGTACCTAAAAAGTATCAGCAAATCAAACATCGCAGAAACCCCACTAAAACCAATAGAATTTTTAAACAAGCTCGTGAAACTAAACTTGACTAACCTTTTCTTCGTCCACAGTTGTTAAGCGGCGTTTTTGTGCGCAGCACAATATTCGACACGTGGGCGATGTTAGTTCACGCGTGGGTAAAAAATTTAGAGAACAAGGAGTTGTTACAAATGTCAAAACATCCAGGTCAACTGAAAACCACTCGAACTCCTCCAAATATTGGGAGAGTGCGGCAGGCTGTAAATCTCAATATTGGGAGGAGTTCGAATGGTTTTAAGTTGACCTGGATGTTTTGACATTTGTAACAACTCCTTGTTCCCTAAATTTTTTTACCCACGCGTGAACTAACATTGCCGATGGCGCATTGCAAAAACGCCGCTGAGCAACTGTGTACGAATCGTTGACTTTAAAATAAGCCTCAACCATGTAAGCACGCTGCGAAGTCGTCCACTGTTCCATGGATAATTGTGTGTCCGCTATACGCTGGACGTAACATTTTCATGGAATTTCTAACAGGGTCAGCGTAAGGTAAGTTTAAAACCTAAAATCTACTCTGGGACACGCCTTATATATTGTAAAAGTATTTGAAAATTAAATTAAAATGTTTACTTGCTAAAACGGGTTTTAATTTAGTTCCTTCCTTAGTAAAAAAAGGGTATAACAGTACGTCCAGTACTCCTGTTTATAAATTATAAAATTTTTCCAATTTTCTGTTGAATTGGTGTGGGGAGGGGCCCGATGAGACTTTATCCCCGGGGCCCTGCTCAGCTCTAGGCGGCCCTGTGGAAATGATTCTATGACTAATATTGATCTGGCGATTGAGAAAAGTGTACCACAATACCGTTAAAATCCATACGTCAATATGGAAACAGTTTACGGAATTCTGCAAGGCAAAGAAATACGAGCTTTTGGAAACTACAAGTTTAGAGCAACTAAACCTAATCCTGAAAGATTGGGCGTGGAATGTGAAGAAAGAAAACGGTGAAAACTACAAAGAACTAGTTGTGAATGTGGAACAGCATTGCAAAAAAAATGCAAGAGATATATTTTATGAAGTGGAAAATAATTTTTGATCCATTTAAAGATATTATCTTCAAGTCTAGGAGGGAAGCTCGTAATGCGAAACGAAAGAATTTGCAGATGTCCATTTGTCAAATTCGAGCATCTAATTTTTCCTGTGAAAAATTAGATGCCCTTCACAGTCTATTTTTTTGTTTGGTTACCATGGATACTTTAAAATTTTGACATGATATAATTTTTGACATACCAACAAACAGTCATGGCCAACTAGCCTTTGCTTCTTCATGTCCTTAAATAATCTTATTGTCAAGTTAATATTAATTACTTTTAAATTTTTTGGGTGTGAAGTTTCCTTACTGAATCCCTCACTTGGGAGATTACAAGTGAAAAAATTTTAGTAGAAAAAATTTGGGTTGAAAACATTTTAATATTAATAGATATAAAAAAATAACTACTCAATAATTCATCATTTTGTCCATTAACAAGATGTCTAATGTAGGGTGTAAATTGGCCATATCATAAATATTATTTATTACTTTTTACTCGATTTAAAACTCGATTACAGAGAGAATATTTTGTACCTTACTCCATTATTTTTGACAGTTATTTCGATATTTTCATTTTAAAGGTTAATTATTTTAATATGGTTTTAATTCATGCAATCCATTCATTATTTAGTAAATTTGTTTTTATGCGGTAATAATAGGGAACTGTAATGTTTTATAGTACGAGAAATCTTGGATTTACTTACTATAAAAAACAATTTGTACACAATAAAATTAAAATTAATTATGGACAGCATAATTTGACTGGGAGTAAACTGGGGTTTTCATTTTTTTTTATAGAAAAAAAAAGGTTTTTGTATCGATTTTAGAGTTTTATTTAATTTTTTATACTTTTCTCCCAAACTTTTTCATACTTTCACCAAGTTTATCAACCAATTTTTTTACTGGTGTAGCCTTTTAAGACTTAAACTTTTTAAACCGTTTTATAACATGAAGGATATTTGAACAACTCGGTTGAGTCGAATTGAACTTGGAAAAGGATCTTTTAATTTCAAACTTTAACCGGAAATTAAATGTGTTTCA
The DNA here is from genome assembly GCA_949320105.2 of Crepidodera aurea. Taxonomy (NCBI): domain Eukaryota; kingdom Metazoa; phylum Arthropoda; class Insecta; order Coleoptera; family Chrysomelidae; genus Crepidodera; species Crepidodera aurea. The sequence goes on along the minus strand of OX439475.1, from coordinate 7,959,693 downwards.
TCGCTAAAGTTTTGTATTCAGGACGCGCTCTGTGATTTTCTTATATGTACGTATTCAAAGGTGAATAAAAAATGCATCTGCATATCTATTTTCTAGAACATCTTTAAAGAGAATTTCATATGTCCAATACATATGCATTATGCCACAAACAGACGTCTGTATGGACGTTAATATTTATTTTATAGTAGTTTTCAAAAACAGCTTACGTTTTCTGTAAAGTTTGTTACGACTCAAAGCACGGTGTTTCTTTTCGAAAGCTTAGCTAGACGAAATTGCCAGCGATGTTACTCCGAATGGCTTTGCAAGATTGCAATTAGTATGTTATGAAATATTCGTAAGTAATATCATAAGGGCATCTAATTTTTCGAAAAAAATCGAAATCACGTTGCTAAGTAATATTTTAACAAGAAGAATGCATTTTGTTAAAAACATATTACTTTGTATTGTGTTTTTTCACAGGAAAAATTAGATGCCCGAATGGTATTTGACAAGACTATTTCATGAGTAACAGATTATTCCGCATACACATAGCTTACAAAACATACTACCTATTATATATGCATACATAATAAATATGTAGGTATTAATTTGAAAACTGAAAAACAGGTAATTTATTTAATCACAAAATACTACAAACTTAATTATTTCTGGTACAATTAAAATATAAATTGCAATTTTGGTACACAGTAGGAGTATTGTTTGAAATCTTTGTTAACTCATTGATAACGTTGGGTGTAGGTAAATCATTAATGTTGTTGATGGGTCCAGCTGTAGAGTGAGAAGCTCGAGGAGTGGTTGCAGGATCTTCTGTTTTCTGTTTTTAGCTGGAGGTTCTAAGGCGTCACTTCTAAGGGTGTTTATGATGTTGGAATAATGCTCATTATCCATTTGCAGATAATGCTTAATTGAGTTGGCTGAACTGTGACCAGTAATTTTAATTAATTGTTGTTCACCCAGCCCTCCTTTAGCCAGTTTACTGACTGCTGTCGACCGCATAAAGTGGTTTGTTATTTTTATTTCTTTTGTATTTAATCCTGCCTTCTCTGCTGCCTCTTTAGTCCATTTCTAAAGTTCGTTTTTTCCATCTGGAGTGTTTTTGTACCATCCACTTGATTGTTCTTTGTTCCGTGATGGGTTTACTGTTTAGAATAATCTATCAGTTGTTATTCTAGATGAACGTCTAACCATTAGAATTTAAAAAAGACGGACTGGGCAAAATGTAGGATTCTTCGTGTTGGTGACCAGCTCTCCAGGCAAGTTCTACTGAAGCGATATTGTAAAATTTTCGCAGGAGTTCCGCCGGTGTGTCTTCGTCCCATAATAAAACCATTGCGTAGTATTCTTCCAATTTTAATGAAACAGAGCTCGATTTCCTTTTATTGGCGCACATCTGCAAATTCCTTCGTTTCGCATTACGAGCTTCCCTACTAGACTTGAAGATAATATTTTTAAATGGATCAAAAATTATTTTCTACTTCATAAAATACATCTCTTGCATTCTTTTTGCAACGGTGTTCCACATTGTCTTCACAACAAGTTCTTTGTAATTTTCACCGTTTTCTTTCTTCATATTCCACGCCCAATATTTCAGGATTAGGTTTAGTTGCTATAAACTTGTAGGTTCCAAAAAATTGCGTAAACTGTTTCCATATTGACGTATGGGTTTTAAAGGTACCTATTGTACGGTACACTTTTCCCAATCGCCAGATTATTATTAGTCATAGAATCATTTCCAAAGCGACTCATTTTCACTACATAAGCTGACTAGCACTGTTTAGAAATAATGTTACAAAATTTATTGACCAGGAGACCAGGAGACCATAATTACTTGTTATCGAAGGTAATGTAATTTTTAGTGACAACAGCTGTCAAGTTTTTTTTTATTTGACAAAACAGCATCAATCACAAAGGGTTATTAGCTATACAGGAAAAAATGGGCTAATAATGTATTTAAAACTATGCTATCACAATCAATATTAAATATTTTTTAGCACATCTACAGATTTTAAAAGTTTATAAGAGCTACAGTGTTAAGAATGACACTAAGTGAGTTAGGTAATCTTGTGATTAAGTCTCTCAATATTAAAAAGTGGGCATTCAACTAAAATATGTTTCACTGTCACTTTATTATCACATGCAAAACACATAGGTTCTTCTTCGCCAGTAAGTAGGTACTCATGCTTAGATCGATCATATATGCTACGCTAGATATGGTATTCAGGTTATTTGTTGTGGTGTACCGGAGGGAGTTATAGTACCATCCCACTGATTGGTCGATTTCAAATTTCGACGATACCCGCTCATATCGTAAAGTTTTGACAGATGTCAGATATTCTGTTTTTTGGGAATTATTGTGCCAATATTGTGTATTTTTATAGTTTTTTGAAAGTTTTTGCTAGGTACAATTAGTTTAGAGAACAGTTGTCGCATTTCTCAACAAAATGCCAAAGCCTTGTTAAGTGTACAACATCAAATTTGAGAAAGGTGCTGTCATCGGTATGTATTCCATAGGCGTGTTGTTGGATAGGACAGGAAGTGAAAATAAGAACTAAACGTAAATTATGTATACCTACTTTAATTTGAATTGTTTAAATATCTATCTATTGTATGTCAATTTATGTTTTATTAAAATAAACCATGTTCATCAGTAAATTTTTCATTTATTACTCAACCTAATCTATATAAAGGTTCATTTTTGACGTAGGTATCTTTTGTATTAACATACCTACCAACTTTTCATTTTGTTTTTTCTATATTAACGAGTTTATAATCAATGGGATTTTTAATTTGCTATAAAAAAATATTTACAGAAGCGCAAGATGATGGTATTCAACCTCTCAGATTATTCCCATTCCAAACAATTTTCGTATGCATGCTATTTTATTTATATTTTCGATTCACATTAATTCCCATTTTACTGTAACCTATAGTCACTCAATCCTTAGAAAATGAAATATGTGTTGTATAAATATGACAATATATTACACTGTACAAAAATATTCCGAATGGTACGCCACTGTATCATGGTACGCTATTGCCCCTTCATCCCCTCTCGTCTTTACCCCTATAGAGCCAAACAAACACTATAGGATGCCGTATCTAGCGTAGCATATATGATCTAAGTACTCATGTGTTGCTCGGGTGTGTCCTATTCTTAGTCTCGCCATAACGACTTGGGGGTTGTCTTCCATGGTCGAACTGTGGATTTTATTTCAGATAGTTTTGAAGTACTTAGTTCCCACAGTGTCTGCCAATATTTCCAGATCTTTGTTTTTATTACGGCTTTTAAATCGGTATGAACTGTGGTTAAGATAAGTTGTGACTCTTCTCTAATTATGGCGCTTCTGGCATATGTGTCAGCCAGTTCATTGCCTTCTATTCCGATATGAGACACCAAAGAAATTTAATAGTTTTATTACGAATATGAAGGTGAAGAAGTAGGGATTTTATAAGTGAGACTATAGGGTG